>OX454525.1:145682460-146943484 GCA_949715645.1 Portevinia maculata
ATACTTTTTCGTCTTTTGTTGCAAGAATCTTTTCCACGAGAAATATGTTGGGAAAATTCGTCTTTTGTAATTCGTGTGCATAGAAACTCCCTCTAATAGGCTGACCTTGAAAATCTTCAATTAGATATGTAATAGGGTTTGTTATCTGAACTTTTCTTATTTTGAATATTTCAGTTGTCCAGTTTGGTGTGTATCCTTTTTCGAAAGCATGTTTAAACTTGCTTATTCGAACGTTATTGCCAACTTCGTATTTTCCCTTCTCAGCAATTTTTATTCGTTTATAAACTCCTGATAGTAATTCTTTGACATTGTTTTTATTTATATCAACGGGACGTTTTTTTTATTGTTCTATGTACCGAGTGATTATATGCATGCAGCAAATCCTTATAAATGGGTAGCCATTTGTAGTTCCCATTGAAACTGAATTCTTTCCACATTTTCTCCTTAAGGGTGCGGTTAAAGCGTTCAACAATTGATGCTTTTAATGTACTGTACGTTGAGTAGTGATTAATTTTGTAGGTATTCATCAAATTTTGGAAGGCCTTGTTGAAGAATTCTTTACCATCGTCGGTTTGCAAATTTTTAGGTGCTCGATTTGAATTGGTAAAAATTGTTCTCATAGCTTGTGTTGTAGCTGATGCAGTCTTATGTTTCAAAGGAACGACCCAAGCATACTTTGAAAAAGTATCAATTACGGTTAGTAAATAGTTGAACCCCTCATTCTCATCACTGTATGGTATCATTTCAACCAAGTCTGCTTGCCATAGATCATCAAAACCCTTAATAATAACTCTTCGTCTGGTGAAATTCCTTCGGGCTGGCTTGTGCAGCTCACCAACAACTTTTCTTTTACTCATCCTAAAAACGAGTGAATAGAAACAAGGAGAGGTTTTGTATTTTATTAGATATTTTATTTGACCAATCGTCGATAAAGTAACATCAATTTCTTAATTCTAATCAATCTGCTTTCAACCATATAGCATGCGCAAGTATCTGGTCCTTCTTGACAGAGATTTGCAGACCAGGGGCAATTTATAAAATGACACCCATGAACAGAGGTGGTGGAAGATACGTTTTCAAAGTTCCTCAGAAAACTAATGCAATCAATAAATTCATTGAAATGTTCCTCAAGAAGAGTTTGGTTATTTGTTTTTAGAAATTTTAACATCTCATCGAAGATCGTAGACGTATTTACTGCAGACATGATTTCAAATCGAATTCCGAATGCGTACTAAATTGGTGAAAAACTAGTTGTTGCCTCTCTAATAGGTTCACCACTATTTTTATACTTCTCGAAAATATCCAACATATACTTTCTAATTTTGTTTAATAATTCAAGAGTCCTCAAATTTTGCTCATCGGTGTATGACCGCAAATCCGCACCCATTTTTCCCAGTTTATCTTCGATGATTTGTAGCTTCAGTGCCTCATCATTTATAGTCCCCATGAGTGCGTTGAAATTGTTGTCTACATACCGTCGATGATTTAGCATGTTTTTATCTTGAACATCTATGTTGCTATCTACGTATTCCTTATTTGCCGCCTGTGTTGGGTTTACAGGTTTTCCAACATTGTTTAGACATTTTCCCTGAATATCGAAATCACCATTAGGTAGTAGTCTAAATCCTACGCCAGCAGGTCCTCGCGAACTCTCGGTTGTTCTATGAAATTGGTTGGAGCTTCGTCCGAACTTGTCAACACTCATTTTATTAATAATGAAGATTATTCTCTAAACGATGTCTAATATATAGATAATGTTCGTTTCCAACGCGAATTGATTTTATATAGGCCAATTCCTGAACCAAGTGTTGAGGTCAAATCCATGCAGGGCGATTTCTATCCGGTCGGTTCCTATCCGGTCGGTTCAGGTGTGAGGCCATACTGATTTGCTTGCTTTTAATGGATTGAATTGATTATTAGTGTATGATATCTGATTCACGTAATTCTTCTACAATTGAGTTAACCTCATTTTGAAGATTATTATTGCCGGCTCTTTGAGATGCAATTAAAAGCCTTAATCTATTGACGAGTTCATTGGGGTTATCCCAATACACATATTCGACGGGTTTATTTGAATAACTCATATCAGATGAATTACTATTGTATGCTTTTCCAATTTTCTTTATGACTCTCTGCGTTAGGTGCTGAAGTAAAGGTTGGATTATATGTTTATACTTATAACCTCTGTTGCCTTTAACCTGTAAGTTACTATCATAGTTTTTCAAGTGTGCTTTTGTTTTTTGTAATATCTTTAGATATTGATCCAAGTCTTCATTGGTATATCGATCTTTTCTAGGGTTTTTTCGAAATATTAATTCATAAAGGCCATTCGTTCCATGGAAGATTTCATCATCAATGACGAAATTCTTGTGTTCGTTAATTACAAAACTTGATCTACCTAATTTCGTTGAATTTGATTCCACGTCGAAATGTGGACCATAGATTTTGTCACGATTCGAATCTGATGGGGATGATCGATTAACTGGAGTGCTTTGATCAAAGCTATTGTCGTAGGGTGTCCTAAATGAATTATCATTGTTCGTTGTCTGATTTGATTCTGGAGATGAGAAGTCAAAACTTGCATTAGAAATGGATTTTTTTTCTTCTTCTGGGTATTGTAAACGTCGTCGTAGTAGTTGTTGATTCTTTATTTTCATATCTATATTATTGTAAGCAACATCTGCAGCAGCAGTATCATTTTGAGTATGAGCACTTTTGACATTTTTCACGATTTCTTTTAAGGGTTCAACTATTGGTTTAAAAGTAGTCTCAAGTTCCGCATCCTTCGTAGTTTTTCCATACTGAAGAAACATATATTTTCTCTTTAAAGCTTTTTTAGTTTTTACTAAATCTTTAAGTAAATTTTCATCAACATCCATAATTGTCGAATACAGGGACGAATGCTCTAATCGTATGTAATCATTTAAACCGCTGATTTATGACTGAATAGATTTATATAGATACAGTTTCTTTAAATGAATTATTATAACGGCCTTTATTCAATCTAAAATCTTTATTAATAACCAAAAACCCATATGTATCTTTACAGCATTTTTTACACAATTCCTTGAATTGATTGAATGTCATGTCAGAGTTGACATGATCGTTGTATATATGCTTCAGGTTAAGTTCGTCTTGCTTAAAAATAACTAAATAGTTTGCATTGTCTCGAATCAAGTGTTTTGGTATATGTGTATAAGATTGACACAAGTAGAAACTATCCACGTCATTATGTCGACCCATGCAGAAATATTCTCGAATATTGTTTTGCTTATCACAAGCCACATTATCGAATATAAAAACTGAGTTTCGATTTGCTTCAGAAGGCGTAATAATTTCACAATTATTTGAAAACTCATTATATCCCATACCCGTGATGGACTCTATTAGCTTTCTCAGGTATGCATACTTTGGTTGATGCAGAGACTTTGAGTATATGTAGAGATTTTCAAATTTTAAACCATTTGGATCGAGGAGAATGCTCAACATGACATTGGTTTTTCCACAATTTGATGGACCCACAATTATTCCTCTAATACTATTAGGAAATATTGCTCCATGTTTCCTGCGTACTTTAATTTTACTATCAAAGTTCTTAACTTTAATAAAATCTCGTTGTTGTTGTTTTATGAACCTCATTCTGCTATTGAATGAAACTAATCAATATAAAAGATCATGTTTTATAGTTGAGAAATTCATAATTGTTCAACATATACAACAAGAAAGTCGTATAAAATGATAAATTATAGTGTGAAAGCCAACAGTTGGAAAGATACATTCAAAGGGTACGGATTAGTGAATTCCTTAATCGAAAAATTACCAATTGAATTACATCTTCCCTCATATAACTTCTGTGGGCCAGGGACTAAATTGAAAGAACGCCTTGCTAGAGGAGATAGGGGAGTTAATCAGTTGGATGAAGCTTGTCGCGAACACGATATTGCATATGCTAACAATAAAAATCTACCTGAACGACATATTGCAGACAAAATTTTAACTGAAAAGGCCTGGCAGAGAGTAAAGGCAAAAGACTCATCGATAGCAGAGAAAATAAATAGTATATTAGTAACGAATATGATGAAAGCTAAAACGAAACTTGGTATGGGTTGCAGCAAAGCCAAGAGAAGGAAAAGAAACCCACGCAAAAAGTATAATTTATTTAAAAAAGCCATTATGGAGGCTAGAAATGCTATTCGAGACACTAGAAACGAAGATCCTAACATAATTGCAACAACTGCTCTACAAGCAGCTAAAAAGATCATTAAAAATAAACGAAAGAGCATTACAATTCCTCGAGTAATACCTCTACCGAAAATTGGTGGTTTCTTACCATTGTTACCTATTTTAGCTGGGCTATCGGCTATTGGATCAGTAGTTGGAGGAGCTGCGGGCGTAGTTAAAGCTATAAATGAATCAAAGGTAGCCAAGAAACAATTGGAAGAGAATAAACGTCACAATCAGACTATGGAAGGAATTAAAATTAAGCATGGTAGTGGACTTTATCTACAGCCATATAAAAAAGGATTTGGACTTTTCCTTAAACCATACGATTCAAAAAAACTTTTAAATTCGCTACCTAATCGTCCACTCACCAATATTGATATTATGAAATTTGGAAAATTGAATATACCATGCTTCAGGGGTGTTTACATGAGTGATAAATTACCAGTAAGATCTGATAACAAGGAATGTGGTGTAATTAATTTGGACAATGAGAGTGGGCCAGGGACACATTGGGTAGCATACATTAAGAATAAAAATATTGTCAAATATTTCGATAGTTTTGGTAACTTAAGACCACCCATAGAGGTTGTACGATATTTAGGTGAAAATATTCACTATAATTATAACAGCTGTCAAAATTTCAATACATTTATATGTGGTCATCTATGTTTAAAGTTTCTAATTGAGCAAAATATAAATAAATAGAGTAAAATCAATATATTGTGTTTCATTTCTATTCCAATAGTTATGTCGTTAACACTCACTTTAAGCGGAAACCAATCTACTCTCACTGCAGAGTACTTTCCTCCAATTGTCCTAAATTCTGATTATGTATGTGGCTTAGTTGATCTGCAGACCTATAATTCTATACCTAATGTGGATAAATTAAATAATTTATTTCATTGTGGTGATGGTGGTGGTGGTGGTAATGGAGAAATCAAGACTGAATTTACAGAGGGCTCTTATGAAATTGAGGATATTAATAAAATAATTCAAAAGGTTCTGAACACACACAATGAGAATAGCGTTGAAAAAGTTATAATCAAATTAAAAGCCAATAATAATACTTTGAAATGTGAACTGTACAGCAATGTGGAAATCGATTTTACACAAGACCGATCTATTGGTTCTCTTTTAGGATTCAGTAAGAAGAAACTAGCTCCTAATATTCTGCATGTATCTGACCAGTATGTTAATATCAATAGAGTGAATATTGTACGAGTTGAATGTAATTTAATTGACGAAACATATATCAATAGTCAACCTGCTCATATACTACATGAATTTTCAGTCAACGTTAGTCCAGGATATAAAATAGTTGAAGTTCCACACAATGCCATCTATTTGCCAGTGAACGCTAAGAGGATAAGTTCTATAACATTGAATCTCTTGGATCAGGACGGAAATCGTATAAACTTTCGAAACGAAATCATAACAATTCGCTTGCATTTGAAACCACAATAATGATAGTATATAATTACCCCTCAAGTTATAAAAGAGCAGGTAACACTACTAACTCTAGCAATATACTATCATCTTCTGATAAGAGAACATCAAAACTTACTATAGAAAATCAACAATTTCTATTGTCACTGGGATATAAATTAAAACATTAAATCAATCCTAACAACATGCTGAATATTTTCGAAGAACCAAAGTTTGAGGAGAGTATCTCAAAACTGAATTATCACACCTATTCACCATATCTGAATAACTTTGAGAAAAATGACATTATACAAATTTGTGTCCAACATCAAAATCTTAATATTTTGCCTTCAGAAAGTTACATTTATATTGAAGGTACTGTATCGAAATCTGATGGATCGGCAGTTACGAAAACAAAACTTGTAAACAACGGAATAGCTTTCTTATTTGACGAAATACGTTATGAATTAAATGGCGTGGAAATTGATAGCAATCGTAATGTTGGCATAACATCAACTATTAAAAACTACATTTCTTTAAACAAAAACGAAAGCGATATGCTATTGAATGCATCTTGGTCGCCCAACTCTTCAATTAATCTGGATAGTTTCTACTTTAATTTTTGTATACCTCTAAATAAATTACTGGGTTTTGCTGAAGACTATAAGAGAGTAATACCCAATGGACGCCATGATTTGATTCTAACACGGTCACGCACAGATGATAATTCATTAATTGCTGACGATGATGAAAAAGCAAAGATAAAATTACTTAAAATACAATGGAAAATTCCTCATATTACACTGTCTGATTCTTACAAATTAAAACTTTACAAACCTATTAATAATGGTCAAACTATGAAGCTTGCCTTTCGTAACTGGGATCTGTATGAATATCCTACTTTGCCCAGCACCAATCATCATATTTGGAATGTGAAGACAACCTAACAAATGGAGAAGCCACGCTACATTCTCCTTGCATTGCAAACTAACAAACGTAATCTACTAAAAGGAAATCCAACTTATTTTGATCATTGTGATATTACAAACGTGAAGGCATACTTAAATTCTGACGCTTACCCCTGTGAAGATTTAAATTTATCCTTTGATAAAAATAATTACAGTTTACTATACAATATGTACTGCGACTTTCAAAAAACCTACTACAACCGACTAGTTGCTGAACCACTCTTACCAAGAGATACATTTAAATCTCAAGCGACAATTTTCGTTATAGATTGCAGACATCAGAGTGAAATAATCAAAAATGGTCCAGTTGATATTCGCATTGAATTCAAAACAACAGGAACAAAACCAATCCCAGCAAATACGTCAGCCTACTGTTTAATGTTACACGATCGCCTCGTAAATTATAATCCACTCAGTCAAATAGTTTCGCGAGAAATCTAATTTCTTAGTTCAAAGTTAACTCTTGTGGGGAAAAGACACTCATGCATAAACCATGTATTTTATACTTGACGTACAAGGTTTCAAAGGACCTAATAATAAGTTTATCGCTAAAGAAATAGCAATACTACACAATGGCCATCATCATCATTTCATCATCAAACCACCATTCAACTCTGACCAATTATCATCTGCATTAAGAAGACAAGTTCAATGGCTTTACCAAAATCATCATGGCCTAGTTTGGGATGGAGGTTTCACCGAATTTAAGAAAGTTCGGAAATACCTTCGCGTGAAAATAAAAAATACAATTTTGTACGTCAAAGGAGTTGAAAAAGTTCAATGGATAAAGGAGTTACTTTGCGATGAAAATGTTGAAGTGATGAATATCGAAGAAGTTGGCTGTCCTAATTTCAACGAATTGAAGCGACTCTATCCTTGTGAAATAAAATGTTCGCTCCATAGCAAATGCTGTGCCCTACAAAATGTATACCTATTGGACAAATTCTTATCTGGAAATTAAATAAAAACCAATTTCTTCTTTTTTAAATACAAATGTTTTTTCTTTATTTACGTCTTTTATAACCATATGGAAGGGAACTATTGTCTTCGAGAAATCTACGTTTTTCTGACCTGGGTTTGTATGTTTTTGTTTCAGCAATTGTTATGACCTCGTGCTCTCGTGTCCGGCGAATATTATTTGATAAAATTTGGATATCATCGGCATTCGCAGCATTAAGTACAGCTTCTTTGATTGTCTCAAAATTTACTTTCTTCGATGCTGAATAATTCAAATTGATTCCTTTTACTTTACACACGATTTTTTCAGTGCCATCTTTTGTACTAAAGACTTTGTAGGAATAATTTTTGGGGCCTCCACTTACGAATTCAGTAATATAACTTCCATACCCATAGCATTGTAACTCGTCAGTCATATCCCCTATAAATTCACCAGTCTGTGGATCAGGTTCTCCTTCACGACTTACATAGATTACAGAATCGGTGTCGTAGTACAAGACTCTAGCTCCTAATATTTCCAGGTAACTATACAATTTCAGACGAGCTTGTGTGGTAGTATAAGCTGCAATACACACATTAACAGTTGATAAGGTCTCCGCTTCTTCTTCTTTATACAACCAACTTACTATAACATTTTCCTCATTTATAGGTAGAATGTGACAGACTTCAATAGTTGGATTTGTAAGCATTTGGAATAATTCTGATGGACTATTAATTATACATGTTTTCGATTGATTTTCTCTTTGTCCAAATTTACCCCAAAATGAATTAAGTATGAGCTTAGCAAAAGATCTCTTCCCAGGGTTATCACAAATTTGTGCAAAATCGAGTTTAACATCTTCATTACTCAAAAAGTCAGCTACATATTTCTTTTTCTCTTCCATTGTAGCACATTTATCTGGCCACCCTGATGCTTCCTGTTTCATTTTAATGAATTTATTCATCATTTGACTGAAAAGGCCATCTGATTTTTCCATTTTATTATATTGAATCATAGAATATTCCCATATTTCGAAAATATCTACTATCTTATACCCTTTATCCTTTGCTTTTAAGACCTCATCAATAATCCAGGTTCCGTGTATAGCTCTTTCATCATCAGTATGGGCGCAGCGTTCGTCTTGAGACATTTGTTTGCTGCATGTTCTACACAATGTAAACATAAGCTTATTATTTTGTTTAATAGGCAATACCGGATGTAACAATTGCTCTGGAGGTATTATTTTACATTTTATAATCCCATTCGTGTTTTTTAAGTCGATTTGAGAACAATCGGTGGTGTGAACTTTAGGGTGATCCACTGGATATTTCCCGTATTTGCAAACCCATGGGTATAGGGAGCATACATCTATGTACTTGATTTTTTCACCTTCCTTACATTTATAATAATTATATGTGTTCCCCGTACGGCCCCCATAAAATGCGTCGCGATGATTTAATGGGCTTTGTTGTATTAAAGGATGTGTTTTTAAATATTTGACATCATCAGTACTCAATTGTTTCTCGAATTCACAAGCCCACATTTCAATTGCCTTGTACCCGAACTGCCTTAGCCGTGTAGATTTAGCCATGGTTTTTTCATAGCGTAGATTTAACGTGTCGCACGGATCTTTGCTTAAAGGCATGTCGCGAAACGTTTTCAAACATGAGTGGCCATGATAATAACAACCGTGGAACTCAAACACCTCTTTGGTTTCCTTGCAAAAACCGTCAACTTTCACACCACATACTACCGCTTCTCGCTGCTTAGCTGCATGTTGAATGTAACAATTCCGTCTCCTTTCTTCCAAAATAAGCCATTTAATTGCCTGGATCGACTGATTATCAGTTTGTCTGTATCCATTTCTAGGTATTAAGCCTATAGTGTTTGGTTTAAGAAAATTACGACGGTACACCAAGTTGCATGCTGATGCTATAGTCACAGCTTCCAAAAACGGTTCCACATTACACTGCTCAAGGAAAAATTTTCTGAATTTTATACATGCTTCAGATAAGATCTGTACATCGCTTTCACAGTATGCAACAAGGTCTCGCTGCATATTAAATTCACTTTGTTTATTTTCTTCATACCATTTAAAGAATACATCCCGATCATTTATCTTCATGGCATCCGGATTGTAATATTCTGCAGGCGGCAGTGGACCAATATAGTTTTCATTTTCGATGGTATTAAAGAAATGCGGAAAATACCCCTTTTTTAACTCTTGCGGTAAATCGAAAGCTTTTGGAAGAACTGATAGAGCCATGGGAAAATAGTTCAATGAGTCTATGAATTTCACATTCCCCAATCCCATGAGTATTATTTTAGTTCCCCTCATAATCAATTCGGGGTGAAATTTTGTATTTTGCAAGATATAGTTTAAAATAAATTGGTGATCATATGCCTGCCCATTATGAGCCAAAACAATAACTTTTGTGAAACTTTTTCGGGCGTTCAAAAGGTGCTCTAAGAGCTCGGATATAACATTCTGACCCTTTTTTATATTAAGTCTGAATTTACATTTCTGACAGAAGTGTAGATTATTCTCATCCAAACAAAGGTCACATCTTTGCTGGAAAACACATAAATTCGGTTCATGAAGTTTTACTGGAACAGCATAGTCTTTTATCACTTTTTCAGCAATAATCGTTTCTTGACGACTCTCCAAATCATAAAACACATAGAGAACATTGCCTAATTGTCATGTCTTCTAGTGTCGCATCGAATATAACACAAGTGTTCTTGGGAAACGTGTTTATTACAATTTTTACAATAGTATTCATTACAAGTATGTTCTCTATCTCTTCTATATGTTTTCAGACAATCAACACATTTTTTAACTGTTTCACAAATTGCTCGGTTTCCTGTTGACCCCGAAGCCTTATGGTTATCAAAACATTCCTGTCCTCTAAAACTTCTATTGCAATCTTTACATACAATTTCGGATAGATTTTGAGGACATATAGGTGATTGCTGACATTGAGGGCATGACTTTACACATCTATGATCGGTTTTATTATTGAATGGTACACTACAAATTTCGCAAAAATAAGCACAACCAAATGCCGCTGTCAAAGATGTTATAACATTGAAGTGACCTTTGTAAAACAGTAAATTTATTCTCTTATCACTGTTATATGTATCGTCTTCGAATATAATACTTCGTCCTTTTTGCTCATATTCGTAGACTGTGATCTTATAATTCTTCAAATAACTTTGAAAAGTGCGAAGCTCTGGAATACCACAACCTTCGGAAGGTATACTAACACCGGTCAAAATTATTAGATTAGCCGTTCGAAGATCTTGAGATTTACCAATATTGCGCCGAATTTTTGCATATTCTGAGTCTTTATCAATAAAGGCAATTGCAACAACTAACGCACGAGGTAAACATAGGTTGTCTTTGTTTCTTATTACAATGATTCCCCTCCGCTTTTTGCATTCTTCATCGAAAGAATTGTATTTCTTATTTCGATCATTTCCTTGTCCTTTAGGAGGCCTTATCGATGTAAGATTTATACGGAAAGTATCCGTGCTTAAGCCTTCGGAATTGCTTTGGAAAATTTTAGTGATTAAATCCCATACCTCGCTCCACTTTAAATCGGATGCCTTTCTATAGCTCATCCAACCAGGACCATGGTGTTCGAAATTCTTCCCTGTAAATGTTATACCCACCATATCAGAAGGATCCAAATCGTTAGTCACTTTTTTAAATATCCCTTTCACTGCATTCTGAATCCAGCTAGATGGTTCAAAGTTGTCTGCTACATCCCTAATCCGGAATTCAATTTTACGACCACGCAAATTGAATCTTTTCACAAAGGTTGGGTAATCTTTAACCACCTCAAAGCACTTAAAAGTCGAATAAACCAATAAAAAAGAAAAAGAACAGTTAATTTCTTTGTTTCACTTTTTTTTTTTTTTTTTTTTTTTTTTTTAATTTATTTTTTATTTTATAAAAATGGTTGTGAGTAGGGAACTTGCACCTCATCGTCTTCCTCTGCAACAGGATGGAACGCCAACTCAAAGGAATTTCCAACCGCTTTGATGACTTCCATCTCATATAAGGGGAGTTGGGTAATGGTGTCCTCCTCCATTGCGTTGAATCTGAGAGGCAAAAATACCTTTTTCGCCTCCAGCTCTACCAGGATCCTTGGTCCATACTTGGTCTGACACCGCATCGCCTTCAAGATACGACTCCGTTTCCCCAATTCTACCATTTTCAGACCCTCTAGGGGCTTTACTTTACCCAGTTGGTTAAGGAAATTCATGTTCTTTGCATGTCTAATTTGAAATAAACTGTTACTTAGTACCTTCAACACTCGCCTTTTATACATGAAAATACCTCCGAAAATATCACAATTTCTTCTCAAACAATGTGGTCAGTAAGATAAAAGTAACACAGAGCAATATGGTCAGCGAATCTTAAGGGGGAGCGAGCCATATCTGACGCCGATAATATTATATTATCTCGCCCCACAATGTATTGTCCTGAACAAATAAAACATTAAATAATCAAACTAAGAAACCATACACATGTAATGTCTAACATTAATCAAACTAAGAAACCATATACAATGCAATGTCCTAAACAAACAAATGAGCTCAAGATCGCTACAATACACAATTTAGTCGTATAAACAAAGACGATCTTGAACTCACTATTCACCGTTGCTTCCAATATCCATGGGGTTTCTTTATCGCATCAACCGTTTAATTACTATGGAAGTCAATATCTCCAAGCTATTCACTCTAAACACACAAAACTGATAACAAAAACTAACAACCACCACCGGCGGCCGGCGCGTCACTCCAAGGTCAGATCTTACCTCTCGCTCTAGCTCCAACCTCATATCTTCCCTCTCGCTCTAGCTCAGAATTCCCAGTCCCAAGGGTCCCAATACCTACTCTTTACCCGGTGTGTTTTCAGCCTAAAAGAGAATTTTGGCAGTTGTTTGTTTTCGCTTTTTCGTTAAGTTGGGTCCCAGTTACAGCCATACGTAAAATGAAAACGTAAGCAATTTGATGTGATTTTTTGGTCCACCGAATAGATCGACACAATCTTTGTCTATTTTTTTTTTGTTTTAAAACTTCTGGCTCGCCAAGGCGATACAAAATGCACTTCGACCTATAAAATATTTTGTACCGTATGGACCAGAAAATATTAAGGCTATTAAAATTTCTACTTTCCGTATAAAGCAGACAAATTTACAAGCAGAAGACTTCTTGATGTTTTCGGAGCTCAGTTGTTCCCTGAAAAAGAGCAGGTGGCCTATCCGAACGACGTCACGGATTCCGCAGAAAGGAAATAACTTCTGGAGCAGTGCAGGGATCGATACTGGGTCCCGATTTATAGAATATCACCTCGGATGGAGTCCTCCGCAAGGAGATGCCCATCGACTCCTTCCTAGTAGGTTAGGTAGATGATATCGGCGATAACCACAAAGGACACCGAAAACGCACAGGGAATAATAAACCAAGTCAGGAGACGCGTGGCCGCCTGGAAGACCATGGCTTTTATCTATCTGTAGAAAAATGGAGATAGTCCTCTTAACTAGAAGATATGTACATCCCGACGTTGTTAAACTCCAGTTGGGCGCTGAAGTCATTATCAGCAGGACGGCAGTTAAGTACCTTGGAATAGCCCTAGACTCCAAACTCACGTTCCGGCAGCATATAATGACGGCACTGAGCAAGCTGTAAAGGTTGGACGGTACGGAAACATGGCGAAGTGAACTTCTATGCCGCTCAGACATTAACCGGACATGGATATTTCAACCAGTACCTCCACAAAATGGGGAAAGTAGGGAGCGCAGCCTGCAAATACGGCGACTCTTCGGAGGAGGATGCTTAACACAGCTTTTTCATCTCTTTCCTGTAGCAGATGGGCAGCTGTGAAAAACAGGAAAAGTCGGAGCTAGGTAATTTCTCGTGTACCGGCACTTGGAACAAAATCAGTTCATCGAGACGGTTAGGTTAAAACAGGGGTATGCACTTATGCAGTTCGCATACAGCACTAGGCACCAGAGGGACCGATCGCGATCGCTAGGGAACCGATTAAAACCAAAACTTTAAAAGGAGAAAAACCTCAACACTTTCCCTAAACGAAACATCCAATCTTAGTGCAGAATTTTACCAGTTTCCTGTAGTCTGTGCCGCTCAGCTTCCCTAATTCCTAAAAGAAGTATTCTCCTAGAAACCTCTTACGATTCCGTGCTATACCATCGCACTCACACAGTATGTGCGTTCTGTATCTGTCTTCCTACATGTATCCACATCTACCAGTCTAAGCTGAATAGCATGCTTCCTTAGAAAACAGTACCGTCATCTAGACGGTATTCGGAGATAGGAAGACATTAATATACCCTCAAAAAAACCTCACCATCAAGAAAGTTCCCAGAAGGGGTGACACAGCCGCCTTAGACCACATAAGACCAGCAAGATCACTCGCGTCCTTTTAAAGACTCCCATCATGTTATGCAAATTTCGGTTCCAGGGATCGAATGCCGTAAGTGGGGACAGTTTAATCAGTAGGAGTTGGATGCACCAACTAGTGATGGCCTCAAAAAAAAAAAAATTTACGTTGATAGTCTGTGCAGACATTTTGGCGTTAGTGTCAACAATAACTGTACAAAGTTGCAATTCAATCGGAATAACAAGAAGAAGAAATAGTATATTAGTTCCGATCTGCCGACGCGTACACACGCATTTTGAATCGCGCTGCGCTGTGGTAAAAAAAAAACACGAAAAGTAAATTGAAACGGAAAAGAAAAGAAAAAAATAGTCCATGGCCACTTGTGCCTTTGCAGTGCCAATGCAGAAAAAAAACATAGGGACGGGCTACAGTCCGCTTGGGCGAACTGTTGGATACCCTATTCTTATTCCTATATCTCATAAGTGGGCGTGACAAAAATTTAAAGGATTTTAAAGAAAAAACTAAGCTTTTGTAAATAAAAACGCTCCCTAGCTCAAACTTTGGTTTTTCAATAAAATTGTTTTATTTAATTGTGGGCGTGTCAGTAGGCGGATTTAAAAAGAATTTTAAGAATGAGCATAAAGGGCACCTAGAGAGTATATACTATAAATTTCAGCTCCCTAGCTCAAACTTTGGACTTTCAAAAATAATAAAAAAAATAATTGTGGGCGTGTCAGTAGGCGGATTTTGAAAATATTTACACATGAGCATAAAGGGCCCCTAGAGAGTATATATTAAAAATTTCAGCTCCCTAGCTCAAATTTTGGTTTTTCAAAAAAAAATATTTTATTTAATTGTGGGCGTGTCAGTGGGCGGATTTTGAAAATTTTATGTCCCAAGCAGTTTTATGGGCCAAAGATCATATATAAAAAATTTCAGCTTTCTAGCTCAAAATTCAATTTTTCCCAAAATTTGTTTTATTTAATTGTGGGAGTGTCAGTGGGCGGATTTTGAAAATTTTATGTCCCAATCAGTTTTATGGGCCATAGATCATATATAAAAAATTTCAGCTCTCTAGATCAAAATTCGATTTTTTCCAAAATTTTGTTTTTTTGAGTTTGTGGGCGTGTCTGTGGGCGGATTTCAAAAATTCTTAAACTTGATTATTTCGGGACCCTAGAGAGTATATGGTTAAAATTTCAGCTCTCTAGGTCCAGTTTAAAGGCCTAATTTTTGCCGACGGACGGACGGACGGACGGACGGACATGGCTAGATCGACATTACTATCGATGCTGATCATAAATATAGTAACTTTTAGGGGTCTACGGGCAATATTAAGGTATGTTACAAACTATGCGTCAAAATTAATATACCCCTAGAATAGGGTATAAAAATGCAAAGTGTTTGGCCATTACCTCCGGTCCTACTACCTTGTCCCTTTCATTTGGTGCTGCTTTTCTTGACTATAGCAAGTGTCGTATGGTCATGCATACACTTGTTATGGTGGGGTAGTGAGTCAGCATCTGGCGGATAGCCGGTCGTGTTACTGATTATTTTGTTTGTGGAGCAAAACAAGTTATCGTTTGGTCATAATTTGTTTCGGAAAACAGTGCAGATCTCGCTTCACGGCTTCGTGTCTGTAGCGTCGGAGTTTGTGTATTTTTTATGTTTGTCTTTTGTAATGTGTATGAATTCTAGAGTGGATGTGAGTAACATCCGTGGGTTGAGGAAGAATTTGTGTCTCTGTACGCTCATGTATTTCATATTTAACCAGCTGTTTTGGCACTAAGTGAAACATATGTTAGCGTCAGCTCCGAGTTCACCGAGTTCAGCCTACCTGGGTACAACTAAGTGCCATTATTCTTTCCCCACCGCGGTCTCTTGGTCTATGTATGTAGTGACGTGAAGCACAATATGGCCAATGTTCCAATCCGTGATTTAATTTCATTTGGCTGAAATTTCATGTCCCTAGGCAATTAATAATTTATTATTGCTTTATTTGAGCAAACCCAAATCTAGACAGAAACTCATATAATAATTAGTATGATGGTCTGTCCGACTCCATTACTAGAATTGTGACCCCTTACACAATTCAAATTAACTTCGACATTCTGGAAAGACAACACAAGCAAGGTACGTCGAGATCTTCGCTGATGGAAATAACTCAGCTTGTAAATGAGCGAATATCGGACATTAGCAGTCAAACCGCCAAAGCACTGTTCTTGTTTCATACTTCTCACCCTGATAAATACGCTAAGAAACATTTTTTTTTTTTTTTTTTTATTTTATTAAAAAAAGGAAATCCAAATCCCAGAGCACTCAGACTCGGTAACGGTCCATTGTACTACCAGGCAGAAATCCTCCTTTTTGGTGTAAAGGCATGTGATTGGGTGGCGTATGTTGTTGTTCCCCATGGGGATTGAACCTGCACCGCACGGGTCACAAGCCAACACACTAACCTCTACACCGTCGCCACCCTGCTAAGAAACATACTTTCGGTTCTAGTTTCGTCAGACTATTGTGTCATATAAGCGAATTTCTGGTACACCAGCCGCATTGTAAAAGAACAAGCTCCCAAAGAAGTCGTAGGGCAACACGGTGGCTTTCCCGGAAGAATTTAACGTTTTTTTTTTTTTTTTTTTAATTTTCTTTTTTCTGTAATTGATACAGTAGCCGTAATGTCGTAATAAATTGTTTGTTGCTGCAAGCAGCACCCAGCAAATGATTCACTGCCTGTTTTAAGGTTCTACTTACTACATGAAAGAATAGAAGGATAGGACAGAAGTTTAGTGCAATGGGTTTTTTTCTCCACAGGTGGCGCCTAAATTGCTTAAGGGAGATCTGTTTTATTGTGTGTATTCAATTTAAAAATCATAGCACTGGTCGAGATTCGAACGCACGACCTGCCAATCACTTAGTGAATACACAACCATCGCACCATTGCCAACCGCAAAGGAGTTTCAAATGGACGCTGAGCTTCCTCGATGGCGACGTGGATGTTGCTGGTATATGATCAGAAATATAGTTTACATAGTAATAAAATAATTTATCGCTAACAAGACAGAAGGTACTGAGGAAGTCCGGAAAAAGTTCAAACGGGTCAGAAATGCTCATTCTTATTTTGCAGCCAGCTCAACGCTCCTAGATTGTGCTTTATCTCCCCCTGTCCTCGAGCGTGTAGAATTTTCCATGGGACCAATCCACTTTTGGACTCGTACAGTGGTAAGAGTGGCAATCGTTCTGAAAAATTATTCTTCCAGGCTGGCAAAACAACTGCGCCGGCTTTTCTATCGATCATATTCTTCACGGCGCTTTCCGAGACGATTAAGAACTGCATTTATTAAGCCTTGCCCAAAAAAGCGAATCTTCTTCTCCCTTCTCTTACTGACCAATTGCAATTTCGTCCCATCTTTCCAAGGTCATGCAAACATTGATAAACCGTTAGCTGTGGAATATTTTGAATCCCGAACGCTTTCTATTTGTGTGTTAATGACAACCTTCAATCGAATGAAATTATATTCGATGTCGCCAAGAACGCTGCCAAATATCGAGGCTTTCTGAAGCGGTGCAAGAAATATTTTACCCCATTTGATCTGGCTACAATTTATAAGTCTTTTATTCGCATCAAACTGGAGTACAACGCTCATATCTGGCACGTTGCCCCAATCACATATTTGAAGCTGATGGACAGAACACAAAAACCCGCAAAAAACTTATTGGCGATCGAGATTCGCGAAAACGTTTGACTCTGTCTATCACTGTTGTATCGATATTTCCACAAGAAGTGTTCAAACGAAATAGCCAGCCGCAGTTCACTCTTAGAAAATTTCAACTGCAACACCCGTCATGCCAGGAATGCGCATCACTTAGCCCTTGAGCCAGTTTTCGGACGAACAGTGTAATATGAGGAATCCTTCATTATCCGCACAACACGAAAGTGGAATGCTCTTCCCCCTCTCTATTTTTCCTCCCCATTATAAATTGTAAACATTTGAAAACAACGTGCATCGGTTTCTCCTCAGTCATCCTTACCCCTTTTTCCTTAATGGCCGTATTAGGTAATAAATGTATCTACATTATAACGGTACTCAAAATCCCTTAAGTGCGCGCAAATTAATACTTGAGTCACCCATTTATCAATACATAACGTGCATATAGATTTCAAAAACTATTAGGCGCATTTGATATAGCATCAAACAAACTAATCCACAGTCATGTACGGACTAATTAATAGTTTACGTGGTTGTGACATTGACATTCGATGCAACAAACAAATAAATTAACCAACTGGTCATTCACTTGATAATTATTTATATTTTTTATTTATTTTATTTATTTATTTATTTCAAACTTTGTTTCAAAAAAATCTTAAAGCTAACATCTATTACAATGCAAAAATAGAAATAAAAGATATTTATAAGAAGCTTTAAAGTAAAATTGAAACAGTTAGGACCATTCTTTTGCCGGAAGACAAGTGGCGAATGGACCATTAAATAACTAAAGATTATTTTTAAAATAATTGATGGGGGTCAATTTATAATATGTGTAGTGAAAAAAGATAAAGGGAAAAGGAAAGCAATTGTTAAAATATTGTGATTAATGCAATTCAACGTTTATGATAAATCAAACTATGACATTTAATAAACAGTCTATTTCCACATGATTAAACAAAAAGAGAAAGGATATTAATTTTTTAAGAAGACTGATTTGCGTCTCTCACACCGCAGACTTGCAGGTAAAATATTGAACAAACGTGGAGTGGTGACATCGTAAAAGAGTGAAAAATGAGCTTTTAATATGGTGGGCACTATAACTAAACTCTGGTTATTGATACGTAAGTTATAAGAACCATACAACCTAGAAGTGGAATACCCTGAACTTTCAAAAAATGTTTTTAAAACTTTAAAAAAATATAAATGCTTGAGTGGAAGAATCTTAAGGCCTCTGAATAGTTCAAAGCTAGGGGTTCTGCGGTTAACTTTACATAAGATATATATCGCATGCTTTTGCTTAACAAATAAAGGCTTAGTTTTATTAGCGTGCTTACCACCCCAACAAGTTAATCCATACTGAAGCTTAGATTAAAACAAACCATTAAAGACCAATTTTAGAATATTATGACTGCAATAAAGACTGAGGTGATATAACTGTCTTAGAACACTATTGAAGTATTGCGTCCGACTGGCAGTGTGCGATTTCCAGCTTAATCTACTGTCCAAAATGATACCAAAGTATTTGAAGTTGTTTACACGCTCAATATTAAAACAACCGTCAGAGCAAGTTTCATATGGTTTGTAAGTGGAATCGGAAGACTGATGACTGCAATTACCCAAACTGTATTTAGGGCAGCTTGGTGAGTGATACCACAACATTATATCTTCACAGACCGAACCGCTAGAACTAAATATCATGAATTTAGTTTTATCACTAATGATTAGATTATGCACGAAAAACCATTTACGAAGTATAACTAAGTCACTATTGAAAGCAATAAATAAATTAAAATAATTCTTTTCCGAATACGCTAATGCAGTATCATCTGCAAATGCTATTAATTTGCCTTTAAACTGCTGAACGAAAAGAGAATTTATAAAAATTAAGAAAAGGATCGGACCTAAAACGGAACCTTGAGGAACGCCTACATTGATGACTATTTCCGAGCTTAATTTATCCCTAAATTTAACTTTTTGTTTGCGGTCCCTTAGATACGATGCAAACCAATCATAAACAAAACCACGGAAGCCTGCCCTAGTTATGTCAATAAACAAGGAAGCGGCGATATCCGATAAATTCATGCTGTTATATAAAACGCTACACAGACTTAAAACTGCTTGTTCAGTCGACTTATGATTTCTAAAACCAAATTGAGCATCACTAAAGAAATTATATCTATTCAAAAAAAGTTAACATCCTGGATTTTATACCTTTTTCAAAAACTTTAGAAAACATAGGGACGGGCTACAGTACGCTTCTGCGAACTGTTGGATACCCTATTCTTATTCCTATCTCTCATAAGTGGGGGTGACAAAAGTCTAAGTATGGTTGAATTGTTAAGACGCATTTTGTTATATAACATTTAAAGAATTTTATAAAAAAAAAACGCTCCCTACCTCAAACTTGGGTGTTTCAATAAAATTGTTTTATTTAATTGTGGGCGTGTCAGTAGGCGGATTTAAAAAAAACTAACACATGAGAATAAAGGGCCCCTAGGGAGTATATATTATAAATTTCAGCTCCCTAGCTCAAACTTTGAATTTTCAAAAAAAAAAAAATTAATTGTGGGCGTGTCAGTGGGCGGATTTTGAAAATATTTACACATGAGCATAAAGGGCCCATAGAGAGTATATATTATAAATTTCAGCTCCCTAGCTCAAACTTTGGATTTTTAAAAAAAATGTTTTATTTATTTGTGGGCGTGTCAGTGGGCGGATTTCAGCTTTCTAGCTCAAAATTCGATTTTTTCCAAAATTTTGTTTTTTTGAGTTTGTGGGCGGATTTCAAAAATTCGTAAACTTGATTATTTCGGGACCCTAGAGAGTATATTATGGTTAAAATTTCAGCTCTATAGGTCCAGTTTAAAGGCCTAATTTTTGCCGACAGACGGACGGACGGACGGACGGACATGGCTAGATCGACATTACTATCGATGCTGATCATAAATATAGTAACTTTTAGGGGTCTACGGGCAGTATTAAGGTATGTTACAAACTATGCGTCAAAATTAATATACCCTTAGAATAGGGTATAAAATGGATAAAAGTGATATGGGACGATAATTGTTAGGGTTAGTAGTTTCACCTTTTTTGTATAGCGGAATAACAATTCCTACCTTGAGGCCATCTGGAAAAACACCTGTTTGTATACTAAGGTTGAAAATATACATCAACACATCAGAATAATGTGAAATTATTTTCAAAATTTTACTAGAAATCATGTCATAAGATGAAGAATTAGAGTTTTTTAGTGACATTATAATATTATAGATTTCTAGGGAGGTAAAACTTTCAAAGAAGAAGCTATCGGTGTTAGAGCACTCTTGAATAATGCCCACAGAACATTGACATGACCTCAACTGAGAAGATATACTAATATTATTGGTTATGCAGGAAAAATGCTTGTTAAATATATTTGCCACATCTGTTGGGTCATTTACTAAAGACGAACCATTTTTTAAAGAAACAGTAGCTTCTGTTCCTTTTTTTTTATGAAGGATTTCCTTAACTTCCCACTCTTTTTTAGAATTCCTTACATTATTAACTTCCCAATCTTTTTTAGAATTCCCTACATTAGCAGCAAGTCTGTTTGTGTAATAGTTATCTCTGCAACGAGGAATCTCAATTTTAAGTTCACTGCAAAGCTTATCGTAACATCTTTTAATCCTAGTGTTTTGAGGATGCCTATTAACCTTTGCACGAAGCTTATTTTTTAAATTAACTTTTTTGAGCAGTGAAAAATTCATCCAAGGTTTTAGTTTTTTTACTTTCATATCATTTTTGTTCATATATTTAGAACATTTTGAAATTAGACAAATCGATAAAATCACCGGAAGAAGATTTTTTGGGACCGATATTCGAAAAGATGTTCTCAACAATGACGGCATCTCTTTAGATAATATAGACCAAAAATTAGAAGAATTTAAAAACTTTTATTCAGAATTATATGCCGAGAACACACCAACTTTCGATTTGAGTCTAACACATGAAGTCGTAGTTAAAGTTGAGGAATTTTGTCAAACACAAACAACACAACCCTTAAAAACCATTTTCTTTAATAAACAATACAATGAATTTGAGTGAGTCACCATTTACGTCTCCAAATAATATTAACAACCTAAGACTTAATCTTAACAACAAAAAATCGGCTGGAGTGGATGAAATATCTAATTTTGTTCTAAGAAAATGTCCTTATTCCCTTGACGTGGCTTTGACATCTATATTCAACCATTGCATAAACAATGGTTACTTCCCAAAGTCGTGGAAAGTTGCAAAATTAATTCCAATAATGAAAAGTAAAAATGCAAGAGATATTAATGATTTTCGTCCGATTTCCTTGCTTTCAAATATAGGAAAACTCTTCGAAAGGGTTTTAGCTGAAAATCTTTATAATTTATGTGAAGATTTAAATATTATACCAAATAACCAGTTCGGATTCAAAAAGGGTCACTCAACAGAACACGCGTTGTTGGTTTTACATAATAAGGTTATTCAGAATTTAAGAAGGAAAAAAGTCACCCTTTGCTTGGATATAGACCTTGAAAAGGCATTTGATAACATTTGGCATAAGGGTTTATTATTTAAACTAATCTCCTTAGGCGTCCCTAGTTGGCTAACTAAAATTATCAAAAGTTTTTTAGAGGACAGTTTTACGTCTATATACATAGGACGTGATTTTTCGGAAGAAATTGCAGTTCTCTCGGGTGTAGCTCAAGGGTCTATAATGGGTTCATTATTATTTAATATCTTTCTGCACGATTTCCATTTTGCAGAATTTATAAGCCAAGAACCATGTGGTTTGCTGTATGCCGATAATACCACCATCTTAGCAAGTGACAAGAAACCAAGCACTGCCCTCTCTATGTTAAAAGAGAATATCCCTACCTTAGACAAATATTTTAAAAAATGGGGCTTAAAAATAAATACAGATAAGTGTAGCCTCACTTGTTTTAGAAACTCAAGTGGAAGGGGTCACTACCTAGCTGTAAAAGAAAGCAAAGATTTATGTTTACAAATAAACGGACATAACATACTCGTACCTTTAAAAACTGAGCCTAAAATACTGGGTATAAACCTTCACAATAGATTTATTTTTAATAAACATACCAGAAAAGCCCTTGTGAAAGCAAAAATGGTAACATCGAGCTTAAAACCTTTGTTAAGCTCTAAACATATGCCAGGAAACACTAAGGTTGTAATGTACAAAACACTTATACGACCAATATTAACTTATGGCTTTGGAATCTGGTCTTCAATTTCTCCAACTGTTGCTAAAGAACCGGAGAACTTCGAAAAAAAAATTTTAAGGTTCTGTAGCGGAAAGTTTCGAAAGCGTAATAAAAAATGGTTCTCAAACAAAATTTTGTATGAATTCACCAAACTTTCACCTCTAATGATTTACCAGGTTGAATTGTTATTAAAAAGATTGCAAAAGTGTTCTTCACATTCTAACCCTTTAGTTAAAACTATGTTTGATTCAAATATTAATTTAAGTATCAACGATATTTATTACATCTCTCCGTTCAATCTTTTACATAGTGCATCTGTCCCTTATTTAAGACCCGTAACAGATAGAAATCTCACCGTACCTTTCTACGATAAGGCATTGCCTGGCAATCTAAGAGGATAAATTGTTATTTGACTCAAAGTACATGTACATCCCGACGTTGAATTTTTTTTTTGTCTGTTTTTCCTCATATAGTAATATATAACTGAATAAGCAGATGAAAGAAAATGCAAACATTTATATGTACTCATGTTTAATGTTTAATGGGTGTTAGTCGAGAAATAGTTTCTTTACTGCACCCAATTTATTGCATTTTTGTATATACTTGATTTAATGAATTATTTTTTTTTTGTTATATATATGTATATATATGTATTTGATACTTCTTGTGTCCTGATTTAGTATAAGTTAAGTATAAGTTTTAGTTTTTAGTCATATTTATTAAAATTAGTTATAAGTGCTCCAGAAGCTCACTCGAGTTTGTACGCCGGTAGCAAGTATACACAATAGAAGATTTTTGGTTTACTAACCTACATAATATAAAAATCACGTAAAAATTTATGAATAAATTTAAATTGTGAAATAATTAGAGTTCGGCCAGAAATACCTTAAAAAGTCGGCCACAGTATTTAGAAGTAATATAAAAGAAATGTACTGATTTTTAAATGTCTTAATAAAGTTGAATTGAATTGAATTGAATTGAACATTTTGAAATGTAATATTGAAGCTTAGATAAAAACATAGGGGCGGGCTACAGTCCGCTTGGGCGAACTGTTGGATTCCCTATTCTTATTCCTATATCTCATAAGTGGGCGTGACAAAAATTTAAAGGATTTTATCGAAAAAACTAAGCTTTTGTAAATAAAAACGCTCCCTAGCTCAAACTTTGGTTTTTCAATAAAATTGTTTTATTTAATTGTGGGCGTGTCAGCAGGCGGATTTAAAAAAAATTTAAGTATGAGCATAAAGGGCACCTAGAGAGTATATACTATAAATTTCAGCTCCCTAGCTCAAACTTTGGACTTTCAAAAATAAAAAAAAAAAATTGTGGGCGTGTCAGTAGGCGGATTTTGAAAATATTTACACATGAGCATAAACGGCCCCTAGAGAGTATATATTAAAAATTTCAGCTCCCTAGCTCAAATTTTGGTTTTTCAAAAAAAATATTTTATTTAATTGTGGGCGTGTCAGAGGGCGGATTTTGAAAATTTTATGTTCCAAGCAGTTTTATGGGCCAAAGATCATATATAAAAAATTTCAGCTTTCTAGCTCAAAATTCAATTTTTCCCAAAATTTGTTTTATTTAATTGTGGGCGTGTCAGTGGGCGGATTTTGAAAATTGTATGTCCCAATCAGTTTTATGGGCCATAGATCATATATAAAAAATTTCAGCTCTCTAGCTCAAAATTCGATTTTTTCCAAAATTTTGTTTTTTTGAGTTTGTGGGCGTGTCTGTGGGCGGATTTCAACGGACGGACGGACGGACATGGCTAGATCGACATTACTATCGATGCTAATCATAAATATAGTAACTTTTAGGGGTCTACGGGCGATATTAAGGTATGTTACAAACTATGCGTCAAAATTAATATACCCTTAGAATAGGGTATAATGAGAGAAAATTGTCTTGCCGAAGCCGATTTAAAGGCATTCCAGGGATGACATGAAAATTGTTAGCAAATATTGTTTCTCTATACTAATTATTGTTGTGTCATAAGCTTTTCATTTTCAAAAACAGTGTGACTATTAGCTTCTCTCATAGTTATACCAAAGAGTGAAGTTTTTATATTTCTTTATATTAATTAAAGGCAATATTAAAAAAAAATTAAAAAAAAGTGTCAAAAAAATCGTAAAAGTAAAACCTAAAAAAATATCTGCTCTTAAAAAAAAAATATAAAAAAAAATAAAAAGATATTGTATTGCAATAAAAAATATCAGTTCCTAAATTTCATAAAAAAAATGCATGAAAGTTGAAAAGTTTGGTAGAAGAAAATCCATTTTTTTTTTCATCTTGAAGGAAAAAATAGTGCACTTTTATTATTTTTCGGAAAAAAATATTCTCTGCAGTTTAAAAATATTCTACAAGTGAAATATTATATTCCACTATAGTCAGAAATCGCAATCGAAAATTCAGCTCTCTGTGGTAAATTTTTTGTGAGTATTCTTATGTAGAATTCCGGAGAATACGAAAAATGTTATCGAATCACAACAAGCCTCCCAAATTGAGAGTCACAATAGTTGTGACTTTGTAAATTACAAAAAGGGAAATTCGGGGGAATTCCAAATTGCGCGAACAGGGCATTTTACAAGCGATTTTTTCAATAATTATGTAGATGGGAGATTTTGTTACAGGGGATCTAGGTTCGGAACATTTTTGTAAGGGAAACAAAAATTGGGGGCGTATGAAATGTAGATGCAGGTCGTGAACAAAAATAAATGGAATATTTCACATAACGTCGATAGATATATTAGAAGGTTTATTTAACCTAAAAACATTTTTTTTTTCATTCAGTAGCATGGTTACAAAATGACACACCATACAAATACAAAAACTATACTATCAACATGGACCGCCTTTAAAATCAATCTCACCAATTTGTCATTAAGGCAGTTAACGAAATTGAATACTAGCTTAACTTTCATCGGTTGCTATTTCAAAATGAAGTACGTTGGCTATCATGAGGCTTATGTTTCAAAAGATTGTTACTTTTTTAAATAATTTTAGATCTTTTGAATGATAAGGATCCAACAGATTTGTTCACTCAATTTAATGAGATTAACTTGCAGTTACAATGTGACAGTCTTGACAGACAACTTTGATTAAAATAAATCCCATCATTTCAGCTTTTGTTGTCAGAAATAAACTAATAAAGCAAAATATTGGACTGCGCGAGTTTTCCAAGTTTCCGAATTCGTCACAGGCGAACTGCCAGGATGATTATGTCTCAACCTAAGTTAAATATTTAAATATCCTTTATATAGACTAGGATAGAATAGGTTTGCGAATGTTTTGACTATATGAAAATACCACTGTGGATAATAGATCCATATGGTGAAATTGAGGAAACGGATGTCATATTACGAGAAGAACTGACCGGAATGAGCACTAGGTTAGGTTAGGTTAAATTGGTAGGTTGATGAAGAGGTAGTAATTCCTCATCACACGCAGGTCTACTATATTTATTTATTTATTTATTTCATCAATTGATTCAAGATCTGCTAATTACAAAAAAAAACATAGGGACGGGCTACAGTCCGCTTGGGCGAACTGTTGGATACCCTATTCTTATTCCTATCCCTCATAAGTGGGCGTGACAAAAGTCTAAGTATGGTTGAATTGTTAAGAACGCTCTACATACGAGTATTTTAATATATAACATTTAAAGGATTTTATCAAAAAAAAAAACGCTCCCTAGCTCAAACTTGGGTGTTTCAATAAAATTGTTTTATTTAATTGTGGGCGTGTCAGTAGGCGGATTTAAAAAAAATTAACACATGAGAATAAAGGGCCCCTAGAGAGTATATATTATAAATTTCAGCTCCCTAGCTCAAACTTTGAATTTTCAAAAAAAAAAAAAAATTAATTGTGGGCGTGTCAGTGGGCGGATTTTGAAAATATTTACACATGAGCATAAAGGGCCCATAGAGAGTATATACTATAAATTTCAGCTCCCTAGCTGAAACTTTGGATTTTCAAAAATTAATATAGCCTTAGAATAGGGTATAAAAAAAATATTTTATTTATTTGTGGGCGTGTCAGTGGGCGGATTTTGAAAATTTTTTATCCCGAGCAGTTTTAGGAGTCATAGATCATATATAAAAAATTTCAGCTTTCTAGCTCAAAATTCGATTTTTTCCAAAATTTGTTTTTTTTGAGTTTGTGGGCGTGTCTGCGGGCGGATTTCAAAAATTCGTAAACTTGATTATTTCGGGACCCTAGAGAGTATATGGTTAAAATTTCAGCTCTCTAGGTCCAGTTTAAAGGCCTAATTTTTGGCTACAGACGGACGGACGGACGGACGGACGGACGGACATGGCTAGATCGACATTACTATCGATGCTGATCATAAATATAGTAACTTTTAGAGGTCTACGGGCAATATTAAGGTATGTTACAAACTATGCGTCAAAATTAATATACCCTTAGAATAGGGTATAAAAAGTTACAATACATTAGAAATAATAAATTAATAAATACTTCCATAGTTATATACAAATTTCTAATAGTTTTTTTTTGTAAACATCTCTATTTATTGAAACATCAATATTATTGCACATTTCATTGAATAACTTTAAGGAACGCGTAATTGGTTCATTTAAACCGTAGTTTGTCCTATGATGAGGAACATAAAAATAAACGTTACTATTACGAAACAGTATTGGCACATTAGGAATTAAAGAAACAAGGTCGATAGATGTGATTCTATAGTCCAAAATATCTTTTATGAACATAACGCATTGAATTTGCCTACGGACGGACATGGCTAGATCGACATTACTATCGATGCTGATCATAAATATAGTAACTTTTAGGGGTCTACGGGCAATATTAAGGTATGTTACAAACTATGCGTCAAAATTAATATACCCCTAGAATAGGGTATAAACAAATCAAAAGCAAATGAAGGATCACTTGCGCGGTAAACGTCGTCCCAAAACTCAAAGGTTAAGTCAGATTTAAGAGCAGCAAAATCAATTTTCAAGTAATTAAACGTATGGGACTCCTTAAACCTCGAAACACAATTATCCATTTGGAAAGCGGTTAGGCTATGATCAGTTATCCTAAGATCGAGGACTTCAGTGTTAAATATAACTTCATTGTATCTATGCAGTCGTATAAATATATGATCCAAGCAAGACGGACCTCTAGTAGGTTTGTTAAATAAAGAGCTAAATCCAAAGGAAGACATGACAGCCAGGAAATTTTCAGCGTCAGGAGAATTGGACAGAATGTCAATGTTAAAATCCCCTAAAAGTATTAAATTTTTGGAATTTTGAGAATCCAAAAAAAACAGAAAATTCCTCCACAAAAGCATTTATAGTATTTGAGTGCAATCGGTACACACCAACAAAACTGTAGTGACCACCTGACAATTCAAAATTAATACAAATTACATCAGCACATTTAAGATCAGGTTTAGACACAGCACACACAATATCACACCTATAAAAGACCGCCACTCCACCAGCTGAATACGAATCATTGCAGTTAGCCGCGAATATAAAATTGGGAATAGAAAAATTAGGAATTTCAGAATCATAGATCCATATTTCGGACAAACAAATTAAATCTGGTAAATGATCTAGGGATGAGAGATGCGCAACAAAAACATTAAAATTTTTACGCAAACTACGAATATTTTGGTGGATTGCTGATAGACCCGAATAGGAAGTCATATAAGGGTGATCGATACAAAAGCAATTTATGGTATCATTATTAAAAGAAGGTAAGGTATAACTAGCAGAATTAATGTTATTATTATGAGGATCAAGTAAAGAGTTTGTATTGTATTTATTCATAGAAGAGCTCATGTTAAAGATAAATCAAAGCCATTCTTTACAAAATCTTCAAAATTACTTATTTTAAATGCTCTGTCGCCTTCTCGCCTTCTGATGAATACCGATGAGTCTCTTAACCAAACATATTTATTCTTTTTGTTTCGTTATAGTTCTCAGTCCTCTAGTTACCTACATCCTGTGCTCATAAGCACAGTAGCAAGCTAACAAAATGAATTGGATTGTGCGAATAATTTCAATATCAGCAACAATAAATCTTGCGTTTGGCTGCAGCCGAATACCTGTGGGAACAACGGCTGGCAAGTCCCCAGCAGATGATCGATATGTGATTACAATTGGTGGAAATCCGCAAAATTTTGAGCCACAACAGAAGTATAACAGTAAGTTCAAAAAGCCCTGACCAATATCATAATTATGGAGTAAGGAGTCCTCAACTTCCACTTCCTGTGGCTGAAAACATAATTTAAGCAGGTTTATACATACATTGACTTTTAGTAGGCAGCCAGAAACCGAACCGCGGCCTCCGTGAAAGAACACATTTATCGAATAGATACTAGTCCAAGGCATAATCAACTCAATCACGTAGGCCCCTATCCGGTGGCTTCACAACCATTTCGTGTCTTAGCTTTAAGTACATACGGAACAATGCTTTCAATGCTAACTGCAATTCCCACTCTTTTCAGTTTCCCTAACAGCTGTCCAAGGATACAGCTTCATTGGCTTTATGTTAACCGTGGAAGCCGACAACAATAATGGCGGGAACGGGGTTGCAGATCCAATGCGCTTGGGTTACTTTGAAATTGTGGACTTTTCCGAGACCAAGTTCAGTGATAAATGCAATAATTTGGTAATGCAAACAAACATGTTACCAAAGTCGAAGGTGAATGTCGTTTGGACGGCACCCGAAGCCAGCAGTGGCTGCATTCTAATTAGAGCAACCGTTATAGAGCATCGGGAGGTTTGGTATATGGATGACGGTTTTCTGACCAAACAGTTCTGTGAAGAGCAAACGGACGACTTTGAAAACCAGCCCATCGTCATGGATCCATGCTGTGCGTGTGATGAAGCTAAATATGAAGTAAGTCTTAATGCTCTATTTCCCATTCCGATAGCTTACCACATATCCCGCCTTAGCTTACTTTTGAGGGAAAATGGTCTCGTCATACTCATCCAAAGGACTACCCAGCTAATAGCTGGCGAACACGTTTCAGTGACATCATTGGAGCATCACACACCATTGACTATAGGTTTTGGAAGTACGGTGAACCCGCAAGTGATGGACTACGTGAGGTGGCAGAACATGGCTCAACTAGGACTCTAGAAAGTGAACTGAAAGAACAGAGTGATCAAATCCGGACAATTATCAAAGCCCGAGGGATATCCTATCCGAATGTGACTGGCAAAACATTTGCGGTCTTCCGAGTGGACTCACGGCATCACTTGATCTCGCTTGTGTCTATGATCGATCCGTCGCCCGATTGGATTGTTGGAGTTTCCGGACTGGAGCTCTGCCTACCGAATTGCTCGTGGGTTGATCACAAGATTCACAACCTCTATCCTTGGGATGCTGGAACTGATAGTGGACCTTCATACATGTCTGCGGATCAGCCACAAGTACCACCAGATGTGATTCGAAGAATAAAGGCAAACTTCCCCAATGACCCAAGATCACCATTTTATGATCCAAGAGGAGCTCCAATGAAGCCCCTAGCGCGTCTACATATCTCTCGCCGGAGGCTGTATGAGAAAAATTGTGAAAATGTCGAATGTAAGTTTTCTGTAGGATATACCAAAGCATCACTTACCTATATCAAGCCATTTCAGCCGAAAATGATCCAATTGAATGTGCCACTCATCCCTGGGGACGCTGGAGCGAGTGCAGTACAAAATGCGGTCCTGGTAATCAATATCGAACGCGGGAATTCAAGAATCCTGGCTTGGCTAGACGTTTTAAATGCAAGAACTCTTTGCGCGATGAGCAGAACTGCCAAGGAAGCAAATGTTCTGATTTTGATGAGGACTCAAATGGGGGCGGTGAAGGTGGATTTAACTCTGGTGGTCCGGAGAATCCCGAATGCGCTTTATCCGATTGGTCAGAATGGTCAAGTTGCAGTGCTACTTGTGGCAAAGGTACACGCACTCAGTCGCGACGTTATTTGAACAGGAGGGCAAAGAAAAAGTGCCAGGTAAGACGGTGAAATAGCTCCATGTTGACTACATTTATATACATATATCCTTTTTTTATTACAGAGCGTAAGCAGAGCACTTTTGGAGCGTAATGAAGTGTGTGAGGGTGGCGACTGTGGTGGTGAAATCAATGGCGAGGACCGAGAGCAAGGACGAAATGAAGATTTTGAAAATGAAACCCAAAATCCGTACGAAGAGAATAACGAGAACCAAAACCAAAACCCAAACCAAAACCAAAACCAAAATGAATACGACCGCAGAAACTTTAAATCCCTTGCCCCGCCAACCAACAATGAAGATGAGGAAATACCACCGGAGTGTGTCGTTTCGGCCTGGTCCATTTGGACGCCATGCAGTGAAACTTGCGGCGAAGGCTATAAATCTCGCGAGCGTCAAGTGTGGAACAACGACGTTATCTATGGAATTAAAAAAACCAGCTACGACCACGACCCCTGTGTGGATATCAAGAAACAGGAAATTGTTAGCTGCGGATCTCAAAACTGCGATGTGGTCGTTCCACAATTTTGCTATGATGAACCAATGACAGGACCCTGTCGCGATAGCGAAGTAACCACTTATTGGTACTACGACTACAGAAGCGATAACTGCGCCCTCTTTTTCACCGGAAACTGTAACCGCAATGAAAACAAATTCAATTCGAAGGAAGTATGCGAGAAGACCTGCAAACAACGCAAAAGATCAACGGATCTTTCAATCGAGGACCTACGTCTGGAGAAGATAGACTGTGTTGTTTCCGAGTGGGTAGCACATGATTGCAACGCCACCTGTGGTGAAGGTTACGAAATTAAGACACGTCAGGTGCTACGCATACCAAAGAATGGTGGAAAACCGTGCCCCAAAAAGCTGGTCCGTTGGGAGAAGTGCTACAAACGATGCCCCGACGATTTATACCACCGACAGAAGCAGCGGGCCCAAAAAATGCACGTGAGGCCACCAGAAAACGAATGTCGCTACTCGGATTGGTCATTATGGTCACCATGCACGGCGACTTGTGGTGGCAACTCAGTGAGGCAGCAGACGCGAGTACTACTGAATACCGAGCTAAGCTACAAGTGTAGGGATCGGGTGCGAATAGAGAGGTGTGTTGTGATGCCATGCTTGATGGGTGTTGCTTGTCATGGACCCTACTGTTAGGCGCGCTTACAATTGCGCACGAGAGCCTGTGAGATTGAATGGAATTAGTTTTTCATTAGACTTAAGTGAATCTAGGTGATTTGCAGAAATGTTACGCAACGTGAAATGTAAGATGTATACTAAGTTGTAAGATGTTTTAGGAATAAAGATAGTTTTTTTCTTTTCGATGTTGAAGAGGATGGCTTTTGTGTATGTATGTACATATGTTCTTTGTGTATGGCTTAGCAAGAAGGTCAACTGCATTCTATAAAATTAAATTCCGTTCTCCGTTTGAAAAAAAAATCCAGCCACGAGCAAAAGATGTATTGATGTTATAGATTGGTACATTAGGAATATTGTTCTTGGATGTACCTCTCGACAGAAACCTTGATACATATATATGATTTATCTATTAGGAATATTGTTCTTGGATGCACCTCTCGACAGAAACCTTGATACATACATATATATGATTTATCTACATATATCGATATCCTCACAAACGTCACATTTCTGATTGATATTGATATTAACCCAATTATTCAATTTCGACTCATTATTGCTAGCTCGCTGAGGTTGATTGTAAAAATAGTTGCATGGTGTATTTCACGGAGTATCCGAATAGAGCAATACTATCTGCAAACATATGGGAGTTCCTGCAAAAAGGGTTCCTGTTTTGCCCCTTCTTTGATTCAGTGACATTCAGTCCAGACATACATTTGATCGGAAGAGTGCCTCTCAAGTGCGAAAAGTTGAATTATCTAAGATCTATTATCAATAGCAAAGCAACACGTGAGTCGAAATCAAACATCGTAGCGTAGGATTGGTGAAGTAGCGGGAAAAGTCAGCTATCCTAATGGACCGAAAAACATTCCTGGACCTTAAAGGAAGGTTTTAAATGGCAGTTGTATATACTTAAGGCAATCGCATGCGGTTAACAGTGTTCGTATCACGGCCAAAGTAACAAAACTTGATGGAATAAGAAGTTCCAAAGGAAGCTTTACGTCAAAAAACACATCTCAACAAAAAAAGTACACGGTAGGGTCGGGTCGTATAACTACTTTCTCGCTTTTATCAGAGTTTTTTTTTATAATTAGCGTGCGCTCAAGAGTTTCCTTTTCTGCAATTGATACCTAAGTACCCTTGTACACAGCGCAGGCATCTTTTTCAATTCTACACCTACAAACATATTAGATTGGTTAGTGCATTCGGTAGGGGTTTTTCTATTTTGTTTCTCCACGTATGGCGTCTAAATAACTTATGGAGCATTATGTTGAAGATTTGTATTCAACTTTAATCCGCAGAAACTTATACAATCATTTTAGTGGACAAACATTTCTATACTCGCAAAATAAACAAAAAACAATCGTTACAATGTAGATTATATATAGATATGTAGATCCTATATTTGATTTGTTTTAAATCCTGCTCCTGACCCGTGAAGAGTCCCGGGCACACTGCTTCCAGTTGTCCGGACCAAGCGCTCTTGCATCCGCGATGGATTGGTCTTTAAAACGGAGGTTCGGTCTTTCTTGCCTTCTCGAACCAGGGTGCAGTGAGTCGAAGATTCTCTTGGCTGAAGCATTATTTTCCATTCGCTCAATGTGGCCGAGCCAATGTAGTCGACGTGATTTAGCTTTTTGGATTTCATCCACATCTTGGCACAGCTCATAGAGTTCGCGGTTGTATCTTCTCTTCCATTCGCGCTCCTCGCATACATGACCAAATATCGGACGGAGTATTTTCCTTTAAAAAAAAACCAATATTGGCTCCTCTTTTCTCTTATCGTCCAGCACTCGGCGCCATAAGGCAGGACTGGTAGAATTAATGTTCGATAGAGCATGCATTTTGTCCTTCGAGTGAAGAGTTTTGAACCCATTTGTTTCGCTAAACCGAAGTAGCAGCGGTTTCCCAAGGTAATTCTCCACCGGATCTCCTTGATGTTTAGTCCTAGGTAGATGAACTCCTTAACTACCTCGAATAGTGGTAGCGTATTGCTATCAACGGTGAAGTTTTGTCCTAGGAGGTGGACAGATGTTTGTTTGTAGATCTTTCAAACCATTAGTAAAAAAAAAAAATTCCACGACTATGCCGTACGATAACTTTTTCGCTTTTATAAGAATTGGTCTTGCGTCACATTATTGAAGTTGTTTTTCTTTTGGCGCATTCAGGGTTAAATATTATCAAAATTGTTAGGGAATATTTTGCGTAATAATGCTTTATTGACTTAAATTGTTTGCATGATTTTGTGTCTGTGTTAGTATTTTATAGGTACATAATTATTGTATTTTTAATTGTTTGTCCTTACTAACACCTCATCATTTAGTATGAGCCTGTGAGAGCACTTTTAGTGCCGGCAAATTTCTGCTCGTGATAGTTGCTTGCTTTAAGCACTCCACAACACAGAGCGGATAGTGTTTAAAATAAAAATAAAAAATAGCAATGTAGCAGAAGCAATCGGATATCGGAACCTACTTCGCAATTATAGGATTTCAGAACCCAATAAGGTCGTCGCTATTTACCGGTTTTTCGAGATTCCGCTGTCGTAATTTGTGGGATTTCGGAACCCAGTTCTTTCCGTTTTCGAAATCAAATCAAGTTTGTTGTGAATTAACCGGAATTGTATGCGGAAATTGACAGAATAAAGTCCGTATATGTATATTGACTGGAATTGAAATGTTCGTTACATGTTTGTACTTTGCATTTAATTTTTGAAAATTTCGTCATGTTGATGCATGAAAATAAATTAAAACATAGGGACGGGCCACAGTCCGCTTGGGCGAACTGTTGGATACCTTATTCTTATTCCTATCCCTCATAAGTGGGCGTGACAAAAGTCTAAGTATGGTTTTTTTTTTATAATTTGCGTGCGCTAAAGGGATTTATTTTTTCTGTAGTGACACAGTACCCTTATAATGGTAAAACCACAGCGAAGGCATTTTTAGTTTGTTGCGCAAGTAGTTCCCAGCAATTCATTGCCTATTTTTGGGTGCTACTTACTGAAAGAATAGAAGGATAGGAAAGAAGTTTGGTGCGATGGTATTTTTTTTTCTCAACAGGTGGCGCCTAAATTGCTTTAGGGAGATCAGTTTTTGTTGTGTGTATTCAATTTATAAAAATCATGGCCCTGGTCGGGATTCGAACGCACGAACTGCCAATCACTTAGTGAATACACTACCATCGCACCATTGCCACCTGATAAATGATGGTTGAATTGTTAACAACGCTCTACATACTCGTATTTTGTTATATAGCATTTAAACGATTTGATCAAAAAAAAAACGAAGCTTTTGTAAAAAAAACGCTCCCTAGCTGAGGTTTTTCAATAAAATTGTTTTATTTAATTGTGGGCGTGTCAGTGGGCGGATTTTGAATTTTTTTTCTCCCGAGCAGTTTTAGGAGTCATAGATCATATATACAAAATTTAAGCTTTCTAGTTCAAAATGCGGTTTTTTCGAAAAAAATTGTTTTTTTGAGTTTGTGGGCGTGTCTACGGGCGGAATTCAAAAATTCGTAAACTTGATTATTTCGGGACCCTAGAGAGTCTATGGTTAAAATTTCAGGTCTCTAGGCCCAGTTTAAAGGCCTAATTTTTGACAACAGACAACAATATTAAGCTATGTTACAAACTATGCGTCAAAATTAATATACCCTTAGAATAGGGTATAAAAAGATGGTCGAATGTCAAACAATGGCTTAACAAACATACTCGAAAAAACTTGGCAGTTGAAATTCAAAAGTTGACCTGATTGAGTTTTGAAAAAATCACTGGGATACTTCTGACACATGACATATAATATGTCAGTCTAAACTGTGGAGTTGAGCTTCGCGTTCAACAAATCTTTTGTTTACAAAAAATCAAAAAGAATTCTTGGAAAAACATTATTTTTTGTTGAATATTTGGTCGTGTTTGAATTCAATGACATATGCCCTGATTTGAACGTTGTGCAAAAAACTCGAGGAGGAGTGATTCTCCGTTCAAAAGACTCCAAATGTCAGAGCTCTTGGAATTCGATGCAACTTGCATGGAAAAGAAAACTGTGGATATGGAAGTATGCAAAGTGGATAGGTAGATTGTAATCCTCACTACCACACCACTTTTTCTCAAAGGAAACAAACCAATAGAGAGTCTCTTCGTACGCTTAGGGAAGGTTAGGAATCAACATAACCTATTACCCATATGCCGCGCATTGCTGTTTGTGTTCCTATGCCACCATCGTTGTTAGAGCTCTTATACACTTATTTGTGACACTGGAAAATGCATTTTATTTCGCAGATTTTCTCATTTGAATAAAATACGTATCTTTGTCAGGCATCTACACTTTTATTTCTTTTTGCGTCGATAACATCTGTTTACGCAATTTACAAAAACTGTCAGCATTGGAACTCCGACATCAGAGCAATCGGTATAATTCTCGTACCGTGGGGTACTAGGACCCACACCAATTCCCAATTCCTTGGGTATTGCTGCAATATCCGGCGATAGCATCAATTCAACGACCAAAAACACAGCATAGCTGCTTAAAGTCGTTCCCTTTGCGTTTCCATTTCATAGGAATGCCGTGATCTATCAGAGGAAAAACGTGTATCTATCAAATACAGACTAAGTTCAAACCAAAACCTACCTTCTCTTGTCGCAATGAATTCATTATCTGATGAAGCACCATTCGGTGTGTTTTTTACATATTCACATTTGCATGATTAATACAACAACAACTAATACTAAATACGCTAACTTACGGGATAACTATCGTCGCTGCGTCCTTAAGCGGATATACAGGGTGTTTTTTTTATAGAGGCATACACCTTTTTTTAAAAATAGAACACAACAAATTTAATTGAACTATGGGTCACCCCATGGTCGAAATTCGACGAATTTATTCTATAAGTTGAAAAAAATCAAAGTCGACTTTTATACATATTAATCGGAGAATGACATTTTTCGACATTGCATTTTCAAGTAACTTCAAGCATGTCCAGGTAATTTCAAGTATGTTCAAGCATTATCAAGTAACTTCAAGTTTTCTAGCATTTTCAAGTAACTTAAAGTAACTTCAAGTATTTTCAGGTAACTTCAAGTAACTTCAAGCATTATCAAGTAACTTCAAGTATTTTCAAGCATTTTCAAGTAACTTCAAGTAAGTTCAAGCATTTTCAAGTAACTTCAAGCATTTCCAGGTATAACTTCAAGCATGTCCAAGTAACTTCAAGTATGTTCAAGCATTATGAAATGCATAACATGCACAGCAATGTTGTTGTTGGTAACTTCAAGTAACTTCAAGTATTGCCAAGCATTTTCAAGTAACTTCAATCGTTTTCAAATAACTTAAACATTTTCAAGTAACTTCAAGTATTTTCAAGTAACTTCAAGCATGTCCAAGTAACTTCAAGTATGTTCAAGCATTATCAAGTAACTTCAAGTTTTCAAGCATTTTCAAGTAACTTCAAGCATATTCAAGTAACTTCACGTAACTTCAAGCATTTTCAGGTTACTTCAAGTAACTTCAAGTATTTTTAAGCATTTTCAAGTAACTTCAAGTAACTTCAAGCATTTTCAAGTACCTATCATAGCATAACATGCACAGCAATATTGTTGTTGGTAACTTCAAGTAACTTGAAGTATTTTCAAGCATTTTCAAGCAACTTCAAGCATTTACAAGTAACTTCAAGCATTCTCAAGTAACTTCAAGCATTTTCAAGTAACTTCAAGCATTTGCAAGTAACTTCATGATATAAAATTTTTCAGTTTTGATTGGCAGATTATTGTCTCACACAGCAATGTTGTTGTTGTAATTTCATCCAATTCGCTTCATTTTACCTGCTGTAATTCATAATGTGTGTTATACCTATATGTGGATAATTTTTGTATTGTGCACCTCTATGTATTGCCCCCTACCCAAACATATATATAGTGTTGGCATATCTATGTGACGTATAATAGCAAAAAAGGGGGAAACACGTTATAGGCAACTCCGTATTAATATAAAGATGACCAAATTTTGGCTTTATTAGCTCACAAATTTCATGGCATTTAATGTTTGAAAATAATTTCTGGCATATGAACGCCATCTTGTCGGTCCAATTTTGCACAACTTGTTCGAGCATACCAGGTCTTTTTCGTCAATAGTGCGTCGAATGTTAGTATCTAAATTTATCAGCATAGACCAGAGATTTGGCGTACCTACAGCCTACACCCCCAAAAATTAGTCCAAAGGTGTCAAATCACATGAACGAGGTGGCCAACTCAGAGGTCCATTTCTTGCGATGATTCGGTCAACAAACGTTTGTCTCAAGAAAGTCATGGTTGCACGCGCTGTATGGCATGTTGCGCCTTTTTGTTGGAACCATTTCTCCTCCAAATGATTTCCAATGACATGAGGAATAAAAAGATCACGAATCATTTACCTGTAGCGTTCGCCATTCACGGTAATGTTGGCACCGGCTTCGGATTTAAAGACAAATGGGCCGATGACGCCTTCGGCATGTAAACCACACCAAATAGTGATTTTTTCGGGATAAAATGGAGTCTCAAGAGTCTCATGAGGATTGTGCTCACTCCAAAAACGACAATTCTGCTTGTTTACAAACCCGTGAAGCCAGAAATGAGCCTCATCGCTGAAGATGATTTGACGATAAGTAACCGATTCAACTTCCAGTTGATTCTCAACCCATTCCCAGATCACACGACGCAATTGATGGTCCACTGGCTTTAATTCTTGCGCCAGTTGGATTTCATATGGATGTATGCCAATATCTTTCCTCAAAAGTAGTGGACAGGCAAGACAGTTGGTGAAAAGGGTGTCGGATCGATAAATTTGGGTCCTCTCTCAAACTCACGTCTATAGCGATGATGGCTTCTTCTGTACGCACGGTACGGGCTCGATTTTTTTTTTATAATTTGCTTACGCTAAAAGGGCTTTGTTTTTTCTGTATATGTAGAGTACCCCTATAGTGTTAAACACAGCGCTCCCATTTTTTGTTGAACAGTAAGCAGCACCTAGCAATGAAGTATTGTATTGCATGATTTTAGGTGCTACTTACTATTCGAAAGAATAGGAGGATAGGAAAGAAGTTTTGGTGCTGGGATTCGAATGCACGAGCTGCCAATCAGTTAGTGAATACACTACCACCCACATTTGGATGAATATTATCACAAAGAGTGAATGTGGTCATTGATACTAAGTAATGCGTATTATCTGCACAGTGCTCTATAAGTTTGGCGAACAGAGCGCGAATTTTGGGAATAAATTTGCACGATTAGTAAACGTTATTCTGTTGCAAGTCTTTCCATGGTGATATGCCAAATTATACTGGAAAAAAGTCAAACACACTTTATTAGTATCACAGCTAGTTTGACAGTTATCCCTATCAGTAGTTTTATACCTCTATAAAAATTACCCTATATTTCAGTGCTTCGAAACACCGTTTTCTACGTATGCCAATAACTTTTGTAATCGAATGTCAAAACTAAGACATTTCTCACCTACTGAATTGACACATAATCCCAAATTCTACTTTTGTTTCTAAAAAAAAATATTGAACCGCTGCAACAAGAATGCAGCAACACCATCATTTGATTGCTCTCCGCGAAGAAGACATTCAAAATCGGGAGGCCTGCCGTTATTTTTTGAGGTAGAATTGGCGAACCAGTAGGAATGCCGTTGAGTGGCACGGTTGTTATCCCTTTAATCCTGATTATAGCCTCACCGCCATTAAGAAAGAAGATGAAGAAGTTATTTTTCAATCGAACAACAACAAATTACCAACATTGAAGATGGTCTCATATCTTTTTTACATCCTCCTTCGTAGAAGACTCTGAAATATTAAAAAAAAATTAACAATAATTATATATTCAGCGAAAAAGTTTTTATTAATAGTAATATATTAATTTTTGTTGTATTCTGCTTGTTTGACAATAATGTTTTATTTTGTTTACATAACTTTTTGTAAATTATGAAAATTATTGCACAGCATTAAGAAAATAAAGTTTTTAATTTAAAATTGAATTTATGTGGTCAATAGAAAATTTCTATTTGGTTTGGACAAATTTATTGCAGTTTTATTATTTTGTTTCGTGTTTTTATTTATTTTTGTTGTTGGTGTTGTTGTTTATTTTGACTTTTAAATTAAATAATTGTTATTATTATATTATTTAAATTTAACGGGATAAATGTAATTAAAAATAATTTATTTATCACAGCACTTTTTAATAATTCTTTTTTATGTTTTGTTTAACAATTATTTCTCATATTGTTGTGCAAATATACGAGTAGGTATTTGTTTTTATACGCATTCTGTTAGTTAACCCTTTGAAAAGCAAAATGTATCTTATATGCTCGATTGGGTATTTTGATATTAATTAATTGAGCATATTATTTGAAGAAATCGTTGTTTTATTAATTTAATTTAATATTGTTAATACATAGTTGAACAATTAATGTATAGTTACTTTACAGAGAAAAAGAAAGTTAATAAATTTTTGTTTTGTACGTATTTGTTCAATTTAATTTTTATTGTTATTGTTGAATCTAACTATTAATTATGTGTGGATATTTACCTATTAAAAAGGCCACTAATGATTTCTGTATATTTATTATTAGACCATACTTGCACATCATTGTTACAAGGGCACTAAAGTAATGCAACAAGCAAACTTACAATAATTTCATACAGAAGTAAATGTAAGTTATCTACTGTCGTAAACAAAAAGTTAAATTCAAACGAACTAACTATTCGCAAATTATAAATAAAAATGCCAATGAAAACTTATGTAAATATTTTTAAATAAATCTTTTGAACAATTAATACGAATACATTTACTAGGTATTTTATTGAATTATTTTATGTTTAACTTATATTTTATTTTTACAATTGTTCATGTTCTTTATAAAAATATGGTCCTATGAAGTTGTTTACCGTATATAATTACGAGTATGTACGTAAATAGAGTTTTAAACATTCTACGAGTTTAGTTGTTGCATTTTGTTGTTCTTATCTATTAGAAGAGTTCGAAAATTGTTTGCCTAATTCTGCGATATGATTTACCTGGATCCTATTGTCACTAATATTATTTTGGTTATATTTCTATTTTCAAGCATGCAGCGTGGATCATATACAGTTAGGTACATATTCTATTACTTAATAATACATAAAGCGTACTGTGCCAAAACTTTGCGAATAAGGGAGCACTTTATTAAATTACAAAGGTTTTATTTTTAAATTATTTGCTGGCATTTCTGATGGTGCAATGCAGACTTATTGAAATAAAAAATGTTTCATTCATAATACAGATTTAAGTTAATATGATCAACGCTGAATGCTTTAAATATCCCTAAATTGTTTCTTATAAAAATAATTTCTAAATCATTCTAAGTAATCTTCTAAATTTAGTAATCATCGTTAGAAAGTTTCCATGGTTTCTTAAGAAGGCTATCTTAGAATTGAATGTTCGAAGATAGCGAAGATTGACGCGATTAATAGCCAAACATAAGGCACCATAGATTTTTAAATATCATTTGCGGATGGCAATAGTGCAGTACTAGATTGAACAGAACAGCACAAGTGAGTAAAAACTGTCAGATCAGACCAGAAAAGAACAGCTTCGACTCATAACGTTCTCCTCTCAGCTGTGAAATTTCAAATAGCTGATCGTCAGTGTTTTCTAGTGAACTTCGGGTTTTGAGTTAGCATTGTACCGTCAATGTTTCAAATGTCAATTTGATCACAATTTAAATTTGGTCCAAGTTATTCTTTGGATTTTTCTTATAAATATGCGAATATTTGTAACACAAAACTAAGACATACGATATCGTATGGCAAATAAATAAATCAGTTGGTATCAGTATTTTTAAATTTGAAACATTTCACCCACTCATGCCCTACCTCAAAACTAGGTACAGAAAATCTTGTGCCCAGCTGCTCTGCACAGTTTCATGGAACACAAAGTAACAGAATGTAGAACAAGATTTTTACTCATGGAACACAAAATCCTGCATTTTTTTAATCTTTTCTGTACTTTTCTCTGTAGCTCAGGTTGATTTAACATACTCAATGTTTCATCTTAATTTTTGCAATTTTTTGAAGATAGGTTTAACTTCATTCATGAACTGGGGCCTATTCCATAATTCGATTGTAACTTGAAAAATATTAGTTAACTAGATGAAAACCAGCCATGAACGGTGGTGAATCGCAGCGCTTTTGACTTAGATGTTGAAGCCAATGAATTAAAAACCGGAGTGTTGAACTTCAACCCCAACTAAACCCACCAATACTCCTCTTGATGGCTTTTAATTTTTTTTTTTTTTTACGTAAATACGACTTTAAGGGTGGCGACGGTGTAGAGGTTAGTGTGTTGAGGTGTAGAGGTTAGTGTAGAGGTTAGTGTGTTGGCTTGTGACCCGTGCGGTGCAGGTTCAATCCCCATGGGGAACAACAACATACGTCACCCAATCACATGCCTCTACACCAAAAGGAGGATTTCTGCCTGGTAGTACAATGGACCGTTACCGAGTCTGAGTGCTCTGGGATTTGGATTTCCTTTTTTTTATATATAAAAAAAAAAAAAAAAAAAAATATGACTTTTATCAACTTACGTCCAGTGATCGCTAGTGTTGCAAGGTGAGGTGTGGAATATTGTCAGTGCATATGATACCCAAGTTGGATACGAGCAGAGAGAAAAAGATGCATTCTGGGTAGATTTTCACAACCTCATCAAGAACATCCCAAAAGAAGCACCTTTGTTTCTTGGTCGAGATTTGAACGAAAATGTCGGGAAGTCAAACAAAGCCTATTAAGACTGCCATGGAGCACTGCGATACGGCACCAGGAATTCTGTGAAGGTGAAGATATCCTAAGCATGTGCAAGTGATACTGTGTTTTTGTTCTAAATACCATGTTCGTCAAACAAAGCCGGCACCTGATCACTTACAGCAGCGGCAGAAATGACACCCAGATTAATTACCATTTGGTAACACGTTTCGTGAAGCCTCGTGTTAAAGGGCAAAGTGATGCTAGGAGAAGCAATCGCTCAGCAACACCGCCTCCTCCTGACGGAAATTTTCATGGTGGCGGGGACACAGAACTTGGTAAACACAAAAAAATCTGCGAGAATCAAATGGTATAATGTTTACAAAGAGAAATGCGGAGCATTTATTGCAAATATGCAAAATTATCTCTATCACATCATCAACGAAGCTGAGGATGCAGAGTGCAGAGCACAAGATATGTGAATTCTCTACAACGACCTTGCTTGGATAGAGCCAAGTCCCTGGTAGGGGCTTCAAAAGGACACTATCAACACGGCAAATAAACATGGTGGTGGACAGATGAAGCTAAAGCAGTGATAAGTGACAAGAAAGCGGCATTCAAAACTTCGTCAAAGTGCTCCACTAATAATGGAAATGAAAAAGCGCGTCACGAATTGGAAGAGGCTCGCGAAGAGAAAGTGCGCTCAAATTCAAGCAGTGTGTGGATTGAAACTAGGATATGCACGACCTTCGCTAAACGAGCTTGAACAGGGTGGCACAACTAGTGTCCGACCGAACATTCGGCTTCGGCTTCGGCCACCTTCGGCTACAAATTTCACCTTCGGCAAAACATTCGGCTTCGGCCAAATAAGACCGAAGTTTTGGCCGAAAACGAAGGTATAGTTTATGGATGTCGTACATCGTGGTAGGCGGCCAAAAAATTTCAATCTCGTTTTGCGTAGAACCGTTATGAATGCACAAGAGCCGGACAGCTGCCCTCGCATCATTAGTGCACAACAAAATCTAAAGATAAATTCGTGCGCGTATTTGTTCGATCTTGTCTTGTATTTTTTGTTCGTTATATGCATTATTATCTAGCTACAATTGTGATCTTTTTATTGTTTTCGTTATCCTTGTCCTTGTAGAAGACAATTAACAAAAAAAAAAACAAGTAAGTACATATTCGTTATGTTAGTATGTATATATATAGACATATGTATCTACCCAGAAGTTACTGTTTATCCGCTTTTAAATCGAGTGCAAGATAAAGCTTAGTTTTTTGCGATTTGCGGCTTCGGCTTCGGCAAGAAATCGACCTTCGGTCGGTCACTAGGCACAACCATTTTCAAAGTAGCCGCTCAGAGAAGGAGAAATGCCCAGGAAATCCGTTCGCAAAAAATTCATCAACAATGCTCGAGGGCTGCTTATTTTAGATGACGAAAAAGTACTACACAGATGGCAGTAGTATTGTGAAGGACTTCTGAATTAACTATTTCCTCGGAGATATTTTCCAAGAGCCGTTCCTAACAATGAACAAGGGCCCGACATTACTGTCGAAGAAGTTAGGAAGGCGGTCAAAGACTCCAAAAAGCAAAAAGCTGTTGGGCAGGACGAGATACCCTCTGAGTTCTGGAAAAAGATGGGAGACATCGGCTCCAAGGTGGCTCACAATTTGCATCCCCAAACTTATGCCTAACCACTGGAGGGAAAGTCTTCTTCTTCCTTTGTTCAAAGAAAATGGTAATACGCGAAACTGTTACAATTACCGTTCAATCAACATGAAGATCGTTGAGCGGGTATATGATGATAGCCGAATGCGGAAAATAATACGGCTATCTGAAGACCAGTGCTGGTTTGTCTTAAGTAAATATAAGGATCATGGTGGAAGAACTTCGTGATTCCTTTAAGGATTTGCATTATGGTGTTGGTTGCTTTGAAATGGCATTTGACTGACAACCATGGGATCTGTTATGGGTGCCACTAAGACAGCGAGGAGTTCCAGAAAAATACGTACAAATGATCATGGATATGTGTGAGCGAGTAAAGACAAGAGTAAGATGCCCCGTTGGCGTCACCAAGGAGTTCGCAATGCAAGTCGATGTACACCAGGGAAGCGTCCCTTGATATTTAGTACAGTCCTTGACTATCTGCTTGAAGGAAAAGTGACGGACCCTAAAGTGCATCAGGTATTTTTCGCTGTCGATGGAACTATCATAAGCGAGGATCAAACATCCCTGCAACGAGCACTTGATATATGGGTGAAAGTTTTGCAAGGGAATGTGGATCGTTTTAGTGCGAAGAAAATCGAATACTTGTACTGTCCGTTCTCTGATCCGCTCCAACCTTTTCCAGACATTTATATAAATGGAAGAATGATTCCCAAGTGCGAAAAATTCAAATATCTAAGATCTATGATCAATAACGAAGCAAGCTGGTATGACGACATTAAGCATCGCCTAAGCGTAGGTTGGATGAAGTGGCGGCAAAACTCTGCAATTTTCTTTGATCGAAAAATGGCCCCTATGCTGCTCAAATCTTACTACAAAAAATGAGCAACTAATTGCAACATCAGTTATATCTTGATTTTATTAATCTTAAACTGGAATTGACTTAAACTGGCTTATTCGAGGTAAGGATATTTCCGGACAAATGTAAACAATACCACAAACACAATTCTATCTCGGATTAAAACCCCTTAATATAGAATTAGTCTCTCAGCGATCCCTATACTTATTCTCTTGTAGTACCCGTACCCTACATATACGCACATTATGTACCACAAAACCCATACAACTGCGCCAAACACTTTCCTATCTTCCTATTCTTTCTAATAGTAAGTACGACCAAAAAACATGCACTGAACTACGCCATTGCTATGTGCTGTGTGCTGTTAAACACGAATGCATGCGCTGTGTTCTTAGCGCAATAGGGGTACTGTAGCATTTACAGAAAAATCCCTTTACCGTATGCAAATTGTAAAAAAAAACTTCTGTTTATAAGCTCAGCAACTTGGCGCTGGGGTATGCATTATTCTGTATGGATTTCCAAATCAAGGAATTTGATTTCTCTATTAAAGACAAATTTTTTAACAACGATCTTTTGTGGTACATTTCGCTCGGCCCTATGACTGGCGTACGAAAGAGTTAACTGCTTCTTAACTTGACTACCACCACCAAAGGCTAGAACTAAGAAAACTAAATTAAATTGCCTGTTTTTTTTCCTTTTTAAGCCCTTTAATTCAAAATGTACCTAAATTTGTTTACACTGTAAACGGCATAAATTAAGTCGCAAATCTATTGAGGAAATCATAAGAGCCAATAACTGATGAGCCTGATAAAGTATCATTACCTGCCAAAGAAAAGACAAGTTCGATAATGTATGTGTTCTTATCGTCTGTCCACGAATCAATCAAAAAAAAAAATATAACCCTACGAAAAGGCTGTTGGATACTGTATCCATAATTCTATCCTCCAATGTAGGTGGCATATTGGTTGAGAGTTGTTGCACCTTTGTAACATATATTCTGGTTTCTAACAAAATTACAACACCATAAATTGTATAGGCTATTCGCTTCGAATGATAATTCCAGATTTCACGAAAGCACTCGAAATCTACATCGAAATCAGAAGATTTCCCATACATTTCTTGGATTTCAAATTCTCTCGTTTCGAGAAAACTTTGATGAAACCACCTCAATTTTTTTACACCACACCCCAATTACAGTTCGGAAAGAACTTTCAAGTCAGTATTCCTTCCAGATCATTCTGTGAGGACGCTGAATTTGCGGAAGATAAATCGATCCACTTTGACATCGATGGATCAAAAACTAGTGACGGGGTTGGTTGTGGCGTTTTCTCCGAAAGGCTATATCCGAGTCTCTCTTTCCGTCTTCCTAATCATTGTAGCGTATTCCAGGCGGAGATTATGGCGATAAAAGAAGCCCTGACGTGGCTGAAGAGAAATGTGATAAGGACATCCGTATCTTCTCAGACAGTCAAGCCGCGATCAAGTCCGTGGATTCAGGATCTGTAAATTCCATCGCAGCCCTCGACTGCCGTTTATCTCTTAAGGCGATGGCGGAGCAGTTAAACAATCACCTCTGTTGGGTGCCGCGGCATAGAGATATTCTAGGAAACTTCAGGGCTGACGAACTCGCCAAAAAGGGAACCAAACTACCTCTTTTACCTGAAAAGGGTTCTCTGGGTATCCCAACCGCTACCTGCAAACTTTTGTTAAAGGTATCTGCAATCGAGAGAACAAACCTTAGGTGGACAAGTTGTTATACGTGTCTAGCGACTAAGCACATCTGGCCAAAGCTGGACCTGCGACGCTCTAAGAGTCTGTTCTCACTAAACCGACTGCATATTACCTCCACTATAGGTGCCATTACAGGGCACTGTCTGATAGGCAAGCACGCATCGAGGCTGGGCGTTTACTCAAACGATTTCTGCAGAAGTTGCTTGGACGAGGAGGAGGAGGAGACTATACTTCACCTTCGCTCTCCCATAAAAGAAATCTTTATCTGGCAGATTTCTTGCTTAATGATCTTAATGACTTGGCTAACGCTGACGTTAGCAGTCTTTCGCACTTCATAAGAAGCTCTAAATGATTTAACTAGTAGCGAGAGAAACCCCTCGATCCGTGTGGCATCACAATGGACCTAACTTGGGTCTTAGTGTGTTGGCCTTACGCTGACAGCCACTTCAACCTAAACTTAACCTAACCTAACTTCAAATTTTTCATGCAATCGTTTGATTGTTTAAGCAAGCACAATTTTCGACACACTCATCAATTTTCACCCAGGGCCGTATCGGGATGATCGCAGATATCAAATCCCCCGCTCATGCAATATTGTTTCAAAATCACTTAAACGCATTTATTTTGGGCTGTAATAATCAAATGTTCTTCTTCTCATAACCCTCCCACTAAACTTCATCCCTACTGGTCGGCCTGTGTAATCAATTTCTAATAAACCTTACAAAGTCTCGAGGCTTTGCCACATGGAACGCGTTTTTAACGCCGTGGTGGAATTTTTTGACGCGGCGGTGAGGCTATTTCGACGCCATGGCAATGGCTTTATTATGTTTTGTTTTCCATTATTTTGTTTTGTTTTGTGATTTGTTTGCAGGTTTCAAGTCAAAATTAATTTATAATGCGCCGGAGAACGTATCCACAAACTACAACTGATGAAATATCGTCTGATTCGGAATCCGACTTGGATTTTGAGGCCGATGATTCTGATGTAGATCCTGGTTGCCACCTTGATGAAGGAGTACAGGTTGGGATGACTGAACTCAATCGAACCCCAACCCGTCGCTCAAATCTCTGGTGGGTATCTGTGTGGTTACAGTGGCTGCAATATGCTGAGAGTGACAAGTGTATCTGAGCTCAGGCCGACTCCCTAAACCATGGGTTAGGATCAGGGTGAGGTGACTGATACAATCGAACCTTAGGCTGATCCCAATTCAATGCACAGCGGAGGGAGAGATATTGCTTCCCGGTCCACGGAAAAGGAGAAACGCTTGAGATTACTGTTTCAGTCGATCCTCAAACTGCTCTCTAGTCTCTTGCAGGTAATTCCGAGTCGGGTGACTGATACAGAAGAGCCTTGAGCACGTAATAAATTTCCATGGGAAGGGGCGCAGGGAAGAGTCGGCCGCGCAGTCGAATTGTTGGTTGACAATTGATACTCTCGGATGTTTGTCTGACGCTCGCAGGAGGTGGGGCAGCAGAAAAAAATTCCGGCGGGATTTGAACCTGAGAACTTATTAGCAGCCCAACACACTAACCTCTGCGCCCACTGGTGTGAAACTGCCAAACGTTTTTTGTTTAAGCCGGATGTTGGGTTTTAAAATAAAACACCAGTTTTGACCGGGATGAAAAAACCATCGAAAAAAAAAACGGTTAATAAAAAGAAAAAAACCGGTTCCAATGTTAATCGTCCGGTTTTTTCGAACCTTACGAAGTTAGTCAGGACATCCGTTTGTAGAGCACTCATCTACCCGTCGAGCAAACAAAGGCTGCACAATTTAAAGATTTGTATTCCGCAGTTCACGAAGTGGGTTCAGATTACCACGTAATCTCTGAGAACTCTGATAACGTAGCAACGGTCCCACCGCTTAGAGTATTGCTATTAGATTAGTTCATTACATTGAAAAGATCAAAATAATGCATAGGTACGTACATACATTTTTCTGATTCATGCATTATAAGACTGCCTCTGCAATGTTGGTCGTCAGGTTCTTTCTGCAAAGATTGGGACCAAGGGGTGTCTGCGAGCTCTACCTGACCTCGTCCAGCGAGTGGCTGTATTAACGAGTGGAATGCCGTCGAAGCAGAGGACTCCTCCATGTAGGCCTCAGTTTTTCGGAGGAAGATCTCCCTATTGTATTCCAGCGAGTTGCATAATAAGACACAAGTAGGCAGTTTGACTTCAGAAAAGTGAGAGCAACTTTATTCTAAATTCATTATATACTAATTTTCCACATGCTGTCGCAGCAAAAAGTATTCACGTCGTATCTCGAACCCCGAAATCCATTGATCGATAATTGCCCATTCGGCATATCCCGCGTATTCCTTTACAATGTTTCACTAGGAACTACCCATGCGGCTGTATACTTTGTCGCGTGCTGTTGCTCAGCAAAAGCAAGACGTTTCATTCAAAGTGTTTGGTTACTTTGTGTTACTATGAATTGCCCATGCGGCTGTATGCTTTGCTGTGTGCTGTTGCTCAGCATAGGCACGACGTTGCATTCAAAGTTTTCGATTACTTGAGTACATATATTTGTATGTTTGATCGTTGGACTCGTAATCGGCACGAGATACATGATGGTTTATTTGGTAGGGTTCGAGTTACGAAGTGAGCAATTAAATGATTTTTAATGTTTTAACACATTGTTAGATAAGTGGTCGTTGGTGCGATCACATTACAATACATGTAAAGTGATGGTTTAATTGCTTCATACTTTGATTGATAAGTGGCCGCTAGTGCGATCCCTTCACACCTCTCGGCTAGGCGCTGAAGCCCTTTTATACCCTATTCTAAGGGTATATGGTATAATTTGACTCGTAGTTTTTTTTAATATTTATCGAAGAACCTTAAAAGTTACTTTATTTGTTATCAGCATTTAAAGTTTTGTCGGTCTAGCCAAGTCCGTCCGTGACAAAACAATTGAAATTTATTTATTATATAAAACTAGCTGGAGGCCCAAAATAATCTAACTAAATCTAAAGATTTTTAAAACCCGCCACAATTAGCATAAACAAAGTTTTTTGCCACACCCACTCTTTGAAGTCGTTTTTGACAGAACGTTGATTTTTCAATTAATTTCTCAAAAAACAAAAATTACAGGATGAGCAAAATATTTGGACAATTTCCTTTTTAAAAAGTCGTATATACAAAGTTGTTTTTGACGCGTTTTGATCAAGTTTACAAATTTGGTTTATTTTTTTAGTAACAACAATTTTTCTAAAATGAATAAGGACTCTCAACCCAATGCCACTCATACTTTAGGGAATAGCAATATGGATAAGGAATTCAAAAGTTCTCCAAGCAGACTTTCCTTGCTTTACTTCCTTTACGTGAATGTAAATTAATGGTGCCTACTTTTTTGATGAAAATCGATTAACTATTCTATATCTTGCCTTAATGATTTATTTAATAAACTCCAAAGCTTAAGCTTATAAGAACCAATAAATTCAATAAATAAAAATAAAAACATATAATTTAATTTAATTTAACAAAATGGCAGTTTAAGTGTTTTTTCTTCATGTAATTTTCGCCTTTTTTTTGATTTCGATAGATACAATAACGTTTAACTATTCTACATGATTATAAGTTAACAAGAGGAAAACAAAGAAACAAATAAAAATATCTCATCGAGTGTCTGTAGATATACCTAACAAAATACCTAGTGTATTTACATTTTTACACCGAAACGCATCTCTTATAAAACTAATCACTTCTGAAGCACAATGGTGACTCATGTAGTTGAAAACGTAAACAAAACACATTTCAACAACTCATTACTAAAACGCTTGTATTGGTCGGTAGAGTCCTGTGTAGCCGCACAAACGTGCACGCAATGCCGGTATCAATACTGCTGCTAATGAGATATCCTTAAGTAAATCTGCACATTCACAAATGAGTAGATACATCTTATCGCCCTTTTGTGAGGTGCTTTTATGCAAAGCAATACGTCTCAATCCAGCCGCACGTGGTAGATACCTAAAATTAAATTTGTTTATTCTATTATAATGTGCTGGCTTTCTTTTTATTTTTGTTCCACCTGTACAACATCCTTGCTCCGGTCCAGTACAGCCAGTTCTTTTCGAAACGTTCACCGTCATCTCCTTCGAATACCTATTGGGTGGAGATGGAGATGAGCAAAATGGTCATTGCAGAGCATAAAAGTAAATTAAATTAAGAAATTTTTCATGGCACGCTACTCACCTTGTAAACGCTGATTATGTATCCGGTTGTAGGTGTTTGAGTTTTCTTAAAGCTGCCACTCTCGTTGGGCGCCAAGACTAGTGGAGGACGACATATCGCTGCCACCTCACTGTATAAATCTAATGTATGGGCGGCAGTGTATCTGTAAGTCGAATTGAAACATAAAGATAATTGATTGGTAGGAAAATAGTATTGAAGCTGGGCAAAGTTGATTAATTTAAACTATATGAGAATTAAGAAGGCAAAGTGAAGGCATAACTATATGAGGCGAGTAACGACCCTTGATGATATAATAATTGTAAGTAGTGGAATTCAATTAAAGGCAAATATGTCCCTGTGGATGGAGTTGACAATTTATTAAAACGGAAATGAATATTTGATGCACATTTCGCTATAATCAAAGTCTCGGTTGATGAGCGGAGAGGTTAATGGCTGTCGTATATTAATTCAAATTGCCAGTAAGTTCAGTTTTTGTCGGCCGAGGCTAAAAATTTTACATATAATTCGGATTTCAAGTCCGGAATTTTAAAATGCCGACACGACGGATATCAATCAAAAAAAAGACGAGTAGTGGGAGAAATTTACATTATGAAAGTACTGAGATGAGTTCTTTAACCAACAAAAAGTAGATACAACTTCTGGAAACTACGCCCGGGAATTGATTGACATATATTTTCCAAAATATGCCAACATTTTCATACGCCGCAAATACTGATCGATCGAAATACACCAGCAGACGGTATATGTATTTGTGAGTATTGAGAAACAAGCGGAATTGATGGGTTTTTAAAGAACCTGAGTCTTATAGCGAATTAAAGTGAAGGGATACGACGAAAAAATTGTTCTTGTCAATCACTGCTTCTACGAACTTCGAAAACCCTTTCCCGAACAACGAAAGAGACCATTGTAAAGGGTGTTTCATTAAGGACTTGACAACTTCTTTTTTAAATAAAATGCAAACTACTGCAGATACCTCAAAAAAAATAGGTATTGACTTGAATTACTATCAAAACATTTATGAATGGAATTCGACTTCGTTCATATGTCATCCACTTTTCCATCCAATTTCCCTTCAATATTGGTTCTGAGCTCCTCTAACGTCGCCGGCCGGCTTGTTGGCATAGACCAATGATTTAATGTAGTCACATAAAAAAAAGTCCAGAGGCGTTAAATCACATGATCTCGGCGGCCAATAGATCGGTCCGTTTCTCCACATAACACGTTCACCGAACTGAGACATCAATAACTCGATTGCTGCACCCGCTGTGTGGTTTGTGGCACCGTATTGTTGGAATCACATATCACTGATATCTAATTTATGATAATGCTCAAGGAAATAACGTTTCAACATGCCTCTACGGCGGCAATATTCTCCACACTTCGGGCAAAATGTAGTCTCACTGGCACGGCAACATCAAGCTGTGAATATTCTGACTCAAATTTTTTCACAAGACTATGAATTGCTTGTCTACTGCGACGAGAATCAAGGCCGAAAATTGGCGTTAACAGTCTTAAAGTTGCGACCACCGACTCGGAATTTGGGTAATAAATTTTAGTTATTTGCAAACGTTGTTCCTTCGTGTGTACTGTAATGTTGATTTCACTGAATATTTTGACATTGACAGTTCGGTAATCGGTATAAGGGTGCGTTCACACTGAAAGTTTGCAGTTTTCAAGTCGCTAATGAAAGACCCTTATAAAGCAAAATCAGTCAAAAAAACCTAGCTTCTCTAACCATTGCTTTTGCGAAGTGGAAGGGACCTACACTTTAGGCAGATTCCGAACAGAAAAATTGATAAGGTTCTCTTGACAATTGATACTTTGGGATGTTTGTCAGACTTTAGCAACAGGTGGGTTTTTTTTTTTTTTTTTTTTTTTTTAAAAAAAAGGAAATCCAAATCCCAGAGCACTCAGACTCGGTAACGGTCCATTGTACTACCAGGCAGAAATCCTCTTTTTGGTGTAGAGGCATTTGATTGGGTGGCGTATGTTGTTGTTCCCCATAAGAATTGAACCTGCACCGCACGGGTCACAAGCCAACACACTAACCTCTACACCATCGCCACCCTCGAAACATGTGGGGTAGTGAATATCTTTTTTGGGTTTTAATGGACCGCGGCTTGGTTCGAACCTGAAACCCTTGACTTATTTGTCCAAAGCATTAACCATTGAACTTCTGCAAACACAAATAAATTTGTCATATTCAGCGATCGATTTGTCATATTCAATGATGAATTTGTCATATTCAGCGATGGATTTGTCATATTCAGCCGCCCCAGATTAGGTGGAAGATGGCAGACCACAGATAAGGGGACATGTAGACACCTTGTCAACAATGTCATCGGTGCGAGGGTTTAAGCTGACTCAAGCAGACTACCAGCTGCGGGGCAGGCCTCCCGAATTCAAATCACTTCGTCACTGACTCCAATCAAATACTAACGTTGTTGATTCGTGTGATCCTGTCTTCTTCGCTATTAATCATTGATTGATATTGCCGTGGCAAGAGTACTTCAGTATCTTAAAATACACAAATCCGCAGATGTTATTTGACCAGTAATTCTTAGCTGGCAAGGCTCTGCGTTAGCTTTTCTATATTTCCTTTTCTTCAGGGCTCTTTCCGAGAAAATAGAAAACAGCATTTGTCTAGCCCGTCCCCATAATAGGCGAATATTCTTCTTTCTCCTCCTACGGACCAATCGCACTTACGCCCTCTCTTCAAGGTCATGTATCTCGAATCCCGAAAACTTCTAAATGACCGGCAGTATGGTTTTTCGCAGAAACAGGTCCACTGGCGAGTTGATGACATATCTAACCGAAAATTGGAACCAATCTCTTCACCACGATGGTGAAAGTGAGATCATTGCGTTTCATATTTCAAAAGCATTTGACAGAGTCTATCATCAAGCTCTCTTGTCCATAATGTGTGCATTTGGAATCGATGATACTCTTCCTCAATGGATTAGAAATTACCTTTCGAACCGTTCAATTCAAGTTAATGCTGGCATTCCCCAAGGCTCTGTTTCGTCTCCAAATCTCTTTGTTTTTCTTTAGTTCTTTATTATGTAGCATAAAATAATTAGTTACATTTTCTGAATATAAAGTTATCTAGAGATATAGGACTCATTTTTTTTTTTTTTTTTTGTCGGGGTGCGAGACTTTTTACACTTTAGCATTCAGACTCAATACTGGTCCATTGTACTACCAGGCAAACACACCACATTTTACTGTGAGAATTTACTCGTTTTCCTAAGAAAAACGAGAAGGCGCTTCAATGGTAAGGAGCTTAGGTTAACAGCACTCACCATATCCGCACCAAATACCTAACACCTGATACGAGCAAAAGCAGGACAATCACAGAGGAAATGTTCCGCAGTGTCGTCGCTTTCTCCACAGGCTTCGCAGTTGGTGGTATCGCTTAGGCCTAGCACCTTAAGCTGTTTGGCAAAAGCGTAGTGTCCCGTAAGAACGCCAGTAGTCTGTCTGCAGTCTTTTCTGTTGAGAGACAACACGTATCCCGCGGATTTCCTACAGACGTAGGGGAGAATTAGCTTAGTCTGTCTGCACCCTGGAGAGTCATGCCAACGGCGATTGTGTTCATATGAAACCCAACCGTCAATGGAAGCCCTGACCAAGGACGCAGGCAGACAAATCGCTGGTTCAGGTCCTGAGAATTCTCCCTCTGAGCCCTGTCTAGCAAGTTCATCGGAGATCTCATTTCCCGTTATCCCGTTATGACCCGGGACCCAGACAAGTCTAAGTGAATTCAGCCTGACTGTCGCTACAGACGCAGATACTCCGCCCAATCCACTTGTTCCTCGCAACATAGTCCATGGCCATTAGGATAGCATAAGTCTCCGTTTGGAAGACTGACACATGTTTGCCTAACGAGAGGAAAAGTCTAATGTTGTCGCTCTCCATGAAAACACCAGCACCAGATCCTTGATCGGTTTTGGAGCCATCCGTGAAGGTTCGACTGCAATCCTTTCCATGCTCAGAGTCTGGCCAGAGTCAGTCCTGAACACGAGGAAAGTCGACTTCATAGTTGCGCTTCAGCCGAACTTCCGGTGTCATTGCATCAGACGGCATATCCATAAGATAGGAGTCGAAGGACAGCCGTTGCGCAAGTTCATCAAAATTCCAGTGCGAGTTATACCAAAAGCCATCCCTTTTTAAACGTGAGATAGCTTTGATTGTGCAACCCATAATGTTAACATCAAAGGGCGGGAGGTTCAATAATGCATCCAGGCTAGAGCCAGACGTGCTGGAGAAGGCCCCCGTGCAGCCGAGACATACCTTCCTTTGGAGTTTGGCGAAAGCAGCAATAACGTATTTACGTGATAGCTTATTCCACCAAACAGCCGATGCGTATGCTATAAATGGTCTTACATAGCCGTATAAATCCATAGGACTCTTTTCGGTGATAAGCCCCATGTCTTGCCGAAAATACCCTTGCACTGCCAGAAAACCGATAGCGCCTTGGCAGTCTTCAGCTCAACATGCTTGGACCAAAGAAGTTTGCTATCCAGAACGACTCCCAGATACTTTGCTTCATTGGAGAGTTGGATTGTAACGCCTTTTAGCACTGGCTGAGTCAACCCGATCAGCTTCTTCCTTCTCGTAAAGAGAACAACCTCAGTTTTAAGAGGATTGACCGAGAGCCCATTCCTAGTGCACCATTCGTCGATCACGTCAAGGGCCGCCTGCACCTTGGCGCATACAGTCGCTAGGCATGATCCAACAGAAAGCACGGCAACATCATCCGCGTACGCCTGAGCGTATACATTAGAACTGTTAAGTGCGTTCAACAGAGAGTCGACCAGCATACACCACAGCAGTGGAGACAAACCGCCGCCTTGCGGGCAGCCTCTGTTTACCTCCGCCATAATATAGCGGCCACAATCCGCATCCGCAACCAACGTTCTATTCATTAGCATTGATTTAATCCACAACACCAATGGTTCGTCTACGCCGTGTTGTCTGGCGGAGCTGCACATGCTATCAAAAGTCGCATTGTCAAAAGCACCCTCAATATCGATGAAAATGCCCATCGCGTATTCTTTCATGTCAAGCGTGCCCTCAATTCTACCCACTAGATTTTGGAGCGCAGTCTAGCAGGATTTTCCGCGTTGATAGGCATGTTGCATCTGAGATAGTGGGTGCAATCGCAAAGCAGTTTTGCGCACGTGAAGCTCGACCTTTCCATGCTTTTCAGCAGTCAGACTGATTGATCTGAAGTTCTTGGCGAGTGAGTAGTCACTTCTGCCAATTTTTGGTATAAATGCCACTCTAACTGTACGCCAGGGTGTTGGAATGTATGCCAGTGCTAGGACAGCGGTTAAGATTTTCTTCATAGTCGGTAGCAACTGGTTTGTACAATGTTGCAGCATGGCTGGGTATATTCCGTCCATACCAGGTGACTTGAAGCCGTTAAAAGACGCTAAAGCGTATTTAATGGCCTCGTCCGTTGCCACGGCCTTCGCGATATACCAGCTACGCCGAGTTGTTTGTCTTGGCTCACTCATAGTCTCGGTAATCGGGGCTGGTTGTGAACCAATTGTAATCTGGCTACCCGGAAAGTGAAACTCCAGCAGACAACTAAGAGTCTCCGCCTTCGTCTCAGTAAAGGTGCCATCATGTTTTCTAAGTGATTCCAGTTTGGCTGGTTTGACTTTTTTCAGAACTTTAACCACCCTACTAGTTTCACCTAGTGTTTCAATCTTTTCGCAGAAATTCCTATAAGAAGCACTTTTCGATACCCTAATTAACCTCTTATATTCCTTCTGCTTCGATCGGTAGAGATTCCAGTCATCCCCCAAATCAGTCTTGGAAGACCTATTTAGAAGTTTTCTAGCTTCTCTTCGGATTCTCCGCAGTTCCGAGTTCCACCAGGGAACAGGCGTTCTGCCAGGGGTTTTGTTTACTGCGCACGTCAGTTGAAAACAGCTAGTAATGGCACTGTTCAGGTCTTGAATAGTCTCCTCTACCTTTTGTCTCGTCCTGAGTTTGGTTGGAGTTTTGAGAGTTTTGCCTAATTCCTCCCTGAAGCGTATCCAGTTGGTTTTTCTCGGATTTCTACTCTCCTGCAAAGTTATGGCTTCGCATTCGATTCGGAATTCGATATATCTATGGTCTGAGAGGGACACCTCCAAAGAGACCCTCCAGTTGGTAGCCGCCTTAAAGTATCTAATAGATAAAGTTAGATCAATCACCTCCTGTCTTCTTGACGTCACAAAAGTTGGCTGTGAACCAACATTGTTGATGTTAAGATCAGACGATAGAATGAAATCCAGGAGATGGTTTCCTCGCATGTTGCATTTGCTGCTGCTCCAAACAATGTTCTGAGCATTGGTATCGCAACATATAACTAGGCCCATCTTCCTGGTGTCGCAATAGTCTATGAGTTCAGCAATTGCCCTTGGTGGTGGAGGCACTACCGAATCATAGGGGAGATAAGCTGACGCCACGACGAAGGTATTCCAATCTCCATTCGTTTCGTAGCTTTTAACTGCAGCAACCAAATCTTGGCCACAAAATTGTCCAAGCTTAGTCACTGAGAGAAGGTTCGACACAGCAAGACAAAAATAGATTCGTTTTTAACTAAAATTTAAACTGACAATAATAAATCTTTAATTAATTCATTATCAGAAAAATAACATTTTTCGTAAAATTTTTCTGTGGCCTTTTCTGTCAGTAGGTATGTCTAAAAAGTTCATATTAGCTAGCTCATGAAGTCGGTGAGTAGAAAAATGCCATGGCAGACTAAATATAATTTTTAAAACTTTGTTCTGGCATATTTGAAGCTTGTTTTTGTGCGTTTTCGCACAATCATACCAAACAGGAGCACCGTAGAGCAGAATGGCTTGAAAGATAGATTTGTACAATATTAACTTGTTAGCTATGGACACTGGACACTGGACAGTGGACAGCTCAGAATGTTTAGTTATAAGAGCGTATGAGATTCTTATATGTTTGTTAATTTTATTGACAGTTGTAGATATGTGTTTTTGAAAATTAAATTATTTATCTATCATAATGCTAAGATATCTGCATTGTTCGGACCAATAAATATTAAATTCGCCCATGGTAGTTGAACATTATTTGGCAAAAAACAATCTTTACGTCGACGTGTAAGCCAAATAACTTGTATTTTAGTAGGGTTAACTTTAACTTTCCATTTAAAAAAGTATTTTTCTAACAAAGTTAGAGATGCAATGTATGTTGTAAGTCTTTGTCTTTTTTATACCCTATGATGCGAAGTTTGTAACATACTTTTATATTACCCGTAGAGCCCTAAAAGTTACTATATTTATGGAAAGTATCGATAGTAATGTCAATCTAGCCATGTCCGTCCGTCCGTCTGTCAACAAAAATTAGGCCTTTAAACTGGACCTAGAGAGCTGAAATTTTAACCATATACTCTCTAAGGGCCCGAAATAATCAAGTTTAAGAATTTTTGAAATCCACCCACAGACACGCCCACAAATTCAAAAAAACGAATTTATCGAAAAAATCGAATTTTTAGCTAGAAAGCTGAAATAGATCGTTGACTCCTAAAGCTGCTCAGGTGATAAAATTTCTACAATCTGCCCACTGACACGCCCACAATTAAGTAAAACAATTTTATTGAAAAGTCAAAGTTTGAGCCAGGAAACTGAAATTTATAATATGGACTCTCTAGGTACCCTTTATAGTTATGTTTGAATATTTTTTAAATCCGCCTACTGACACGCCCACAATTAAACAAAACAATTTTATTGAAAAACCAAAGTTTGAGATACGTAGCTGAAAATTATAATTTATACTCTCTAGGGGCCCTTTATCTCATCTGCAAATATTTTTAAAATCCGCCCACTGACACGCCCACAATTTTTTTTTTTTTTTTAAAAACCATAGTTTGAGCTAGGGAACTGCAATTTATAATATAGACTCTCTAGGTGCCCTTTATACTTATGTTTAAATATTTTTTAACTCCGGCGACTGACCGCCAACAATTAAATAAAACAATTTTATTGAAAAACCAAAGTTTGAGCTAGGGAGCGTCTTTTTTAAAAAGGCTTCTATTTTTTCGATTAAATCCTTCAAATTTTCAATCATATATGGACTTATATCACGCCCACTTATGAGGGATATTAATAAGAATAGGATATCCAACATTTCGCCCAAGCGGACTGTAGCCCGTCCCTATGTTTATTAATGATCTCCTGTCTGTAACTTCTTATCCAATCCACTCCTTCGCTGATGACAGTATTCTCAGGTTTTCATATGCGTTTCCTGGTTCACGTCCCTCATTTTCTTACGTGGAACTGGAACGACAAGATATGTTAAGCTCATTGTATTCCGACATTGATAGCATACTTAAGTGGAGTACAACCAATAGAGTGGAATTCAATGCTTCTAAAACGTGATAATGTCTCCAGTCACTACAGCGAAGCCCGAATAGTTTACCATTATCCATGAATGGTACTTGCATTGCTGAAAACGAAAGACTTTCCATTCTCGGTATGTGCGTAAATTACAATTTTCGTTGGAATGACCATATATTCGATGTCGAGAACGCTGCGAAATGTCCAGGCGAATCCTTAAGCGATGTAAGAAATATTTCACCCCTTCTGATCTGGCCACAATTTATAAGGCGTTTATTCGCCCGAAACTCGAGTACAATGCCCATATCTGGTCTGGTACACCAATTACTTATTTCGAGCTACTTGAAAGGATCCAAAAACGCGCGATAAAACTCATAGGCGACCGAGACATCGTGAGATCGATTGACTCACTTAGTCATCGTCGCAATGTCTCCTATCTTTCGTTATTTTATCGGTATTTCCACCGTAAGTGCTCTAACGAAATAGCCAGTTGCATTCCACCCCCTGAACATTTCAACCGCAATACCCGCCATGCAATGAATGCTCATCAGTTCACCCTCTAGCCTGTATTCGGACGTACAGTGAAGTTCAAAGAATCTTTCCTCAGCCGTACAACACTAATGTGGAATACTGTTCCACGCTCTATTTTTCCTTCACATTATAACCTACAAACATTTAAAACCAACATGCATCGGCATCTCTCCTTTTCTTCTAATCCTAATTTCCTTAACGCCCGCGCTGTGTAGCCAATACATGATAAGGGTACTAAAAAAATCCCTTGAGTGCGTGTACATCATAAAAAAATAAATAAAAAATCGTTGGGTTATCATTGAAATAAAATAAAAGATAGACCAATGACAAAGTATGGTCAGCTGCTGTAGAATTCTTTCATTTTTTTATTCTCTAAATATTATGTTCGCTCTCTAACGCTCACCGGTCATAATTCGTAATTCGGTGTAAGCCACGCTGTGATGATAGCACTGATGACATTTCTGTATGTATTGGTCCATAAGTCGAGATGCAGGTGGCATTTGCGAATGTTTGCGAAACTTGCCCAAAGCCTGTTGGCAGGGAGTTTTTCTTTTGTTTGCGTCGTGGGGTAGTGTGGGACTTGCACCCACCCTACCACTTAATTAAAACTCATTTAGCAATTTAATTTGTAATCCGATATGGATATTTCATGGGTGATAGCCCAATATTTCGTCCTGAAATCTATTAAAATGTATTCCTATTAAATTTACCATTAACGCTATATAGGCAAATTTGATAAAGGCATAGTCCTTTCATTCAAAACGAACGCCAAAGACGAACATTTTACAATAAAAGTAACAAAAGTTAATCAGTGAAATACGTCATGTGCACCATAACTTATCGTTTTGTTACTTAAAAGCTTTTATGTCGTTGCTAACTCACTTACAAATTAACGTAAAGTTTCCTTTCAGCTTCGTATCAAATTTAATTGACCTTTAATAAAATTTTACTTACCTTAAGTGCTTTGGTTCGAACTTCGAAAGCGATGAAGTTCGCATACCCGTGTAGAAATTCGAAGGATCCGTTTGGGTTGTATTAATTAAATAATACGCTATGAAAGGAAATTCCGCTAAAATTAATAGAAATGCAAACATCAAACGAAAATTAGTTTCCCATTTTAATCATAAACTCACCGCTCTTCTCCATATTCGCTAGCAACATCCCACCAACAGCTGTGTTCGCCTGCTGTACCTCATTCAAAAGTTCCGCCGCAACTGACCTCTGCTTAAGCAATGGATGTGACAGCGGTGATTCCATTACAGGATCTATTGGTTCCAGGGGACTCATCAAATGCACTAAAATGCATAATTTCGGATCGGACACCTCTAAAACACTTAGAGGACTTGTTGGTTTTGATCCATCCGCCGAAGGAGCTGGCAGCTGTGGGCACAATACAAATTACAAAATACAATTTAGTTCGATAATAAGTTGAGTGGAATTGAAATGAAAACTATTTACCGGTATACCTGCAGGTAGAAACCTATCTACACTCTGGACCGGAATAATAAAGCAATCACGGTCCAAAGTTGCCAACGAAATTGGCTCTGAACGGGCGTTCCCACCACCAAAGCTCACTGTAAGGATATTATAATTTCGAGTTAGTATACCTGTATCGAAAGTATTTTATTTTCAATTACTGGTTTTAGAAATTAAAAATTAAAATAAATAATTCATTTTAAATTAGACTATTTTATTATTGAAAAAAAAATTCAATTACATTGTCCTTTATCATAAGAGAGGATATTTCATCGTGTAATTGACTTAGTTTCCGGAAAAGCTAATAAAAAATAACGAATATTGCAAGCTTTAAATAAATTCATTCAGTGGATAGTGTCATCATCATTTTCACGTTTTTGAACTACAGGGTGGAACAAATTGGACTGACTTCAAAGAAAATTTTAAAACTGTTTTTTTTGCAGTTTACAAAGAATTTTGTGAAAGCCAAATTAAGATTTAATATTTATTAGTACCTAGATAATTAATTTAGAACATGTAGTCAAACAAAGAAATATACATGAATACAATTTATACAAAATAATAGAAAGATGATAAATAAGTTAATAAAGACAGTAAGGGTTATTGAAGAAGCGAGGAATATTGAAGGATTCCACTTTGAAAGTTAGAGTTATTTGTAATACCCCTTATGCTTGAGGAAAGTGAATTCAATAATCTTACGCATATTCAATGAGTAATATTAAAGCCTGCTCTGTAGAAGTTTGTGATGACCACGGCTGTGATTACAGGCCAGCATCCGAAGTTAACAATTTTTGTGCATCTACTGCCTATACAATCTTTATTATTTCGCGAATAGAAAACACATTTTTACTTGTTCCTAATGTCTGCACTCGAAAAAGATTGTTAAACGCCTTAAGCCTAGGATATATAGGTTTTTGTTAAAGAATGTTATGTTTCAAAATAATCTCCGAATAAAGTGCAATAGGTATCCTGGCAATTTTGCATCAAAAACGAAAGTATGACAGATTGTGTACGAAACTTTAAAATCAGATTCCGTTGTGCCACGATACCTATTATCGTGATAAATTTGACTGTTTGAGACCCTTTATTAACACAGGATGTGACAACGCTGTCCCGATCGTAATCAAACTCGCTCGCGGTCACAATCCACGGTATTCTAAGGCCTATTTTGCATTGTTTGTATGCATGTGCACGAAGGCAATCCATCTGGAGTTGGTAAGTGACTGAACAACAGATGCATTTCTCGCAGCATGTCCACACTTCGTTTTTCGCCGAGGGAGGTGTTCGAATGTGTACACCGATAATGGAACCAACTTCCAAGCGGCTTGCCGGTGTCTCAACGAGTTGCAGAAGCTCCTTTATCGAATCTTATACAAATGCGAAAAAGTAAACAGCATTCTCAATAAATCAACTCTTTCAAAAACATCTACAGCCGTATAAATAATAAATACTTAATTTGCCTCTAATTCACAGATCAACTAAAATAATAATTAAAAGTTAATTCACGGCTCATATATAAAAAATAAGTCATGAATTAGCAAATTATCGTTAAGTTATAAATGGTATAGAAATTGGGCAGCGTTAAGTCAAAATTGTATGGAGATACCATATCCAACATACCATTTGGTTCAAAGATTCACTGCCAGTTGTCGAAAAAGCTGTCAGTTATATTTTAACTTAATGTCTCGTTAATTCACAAACTTCGTTGAATTGTTGACTGGATTTTTATCAACGTGAATTTAACTTCAAGAAAGTTTATTAATGAGATTTCTCATTTAATTCATTGATTAAAGATAATTCACCCTTAATTAGCGTTTTTTGTACGGCTGTTACTGTGTTACGTTTTGATGACTGGGGGTGTCTAACAAACTTCCTATTGCTGAAGCTTTTAACAGGTTATAACCTTGCTCTGTCCAACCGACTTGTGCTTCTGTTTGTGTACCTACTGAACCCTTGCAAAGCAGAAGTTTTGTTTTTAAGTAAATAACTCCTCTGTAAGCTTTGAACGTTATTGGAAATTTAGCTCCGCGTTTTATAGTGGATGGCTTGGCTGACATTTTTCATCGTTGCGTGTTTGTGGGGGTCTTTCCAGATGTCGTCAATTACGCTGATGTTATTTATCTGTTTAAGAAAGTTTATACTTCTGAAATCGGTAACAAAAGGTCGATCTCACTTCTGCCAGTGTTCAGTAAAGTATTTGAAAAACTTTTAAAAAATAGGGCGGCAAGTTTTTTTTCAAATAAAACAAAGTTCTTTAGTTCAGTTCAATTTTGATTTTAAGAAGGTAAGTGGCACTCCTTCAGTTTTGTTCTCAACTAATGTCAAACCTTGATGGAACAAAATGAACGGCTGGCATTGATGAATGAATTGATGTAACCAAAGCCTTGGATAGGGTCAGTCACAATTGTTTGTTGATAAAACTGGAAAAAGCAGGATTTCCCGGCTTCATGCTTAATTAGTTAAGGTTATATCTTGGATGTAGGTCGCAAACACTGAAGATAGATGAGACGAGGAGCGACATTAAGTTCTTAAATCTGGGAGTACCCCAAGGCTCTTATTTTAAGGGTTCGCTAACAACTTTTTCGGATGATATAGGTTTCAGTTAAGGCTTGAGCAATCCTTTAGACGACATTAATATTTCCGATGCATAGTTAAACATTTTTATTATTTGCATACTTTATGCTGAACTAAACTTTTAAAAATATTCTATTAAGGTATTCGTCGTTCTTAGCTACAATATGGAAATGTTTGTTGGGGAGGTGTGTATTTTAATAAAATTCCGCCGCTGCTGATATTGCGAAAATATATTTTGAGGAAAATTTGTATAAAACCAAGTAGACATCATTACTATCCTTTGTTTAATTTACGCGCATTAAAGGGATATTTTAGAACCCGCGGGCGTTAAGGAAAATAGGATTATAAGATAGGGAGAGATGCCGATGGACGTTGGTTTTGAATGTTTGTGGAGGAGTATTCCACATTCGTGTTGTACGGCTAAGGAAATACTCTTTGAACTTCACTTTTGGTTCGAATGAATACAGGCTTCGGGGTGAACTGATGAGTATTCATTGCATGGCGGGTATTGCGGTTGATACAAGTATGTTCTAGGGGCTGTTTCGTTTTAACACTTATGGTGGAAAGTACAATATAACGAGAGGGAGGAGATATTGTGACGATACCTTATAGAGTCAATCGAGTTTTATCGTGTGTTTTTGAATCCTGTCAAAAAGATCCAAACCAGTTATTGGCGCGGTAGACCAGATATGAACTTTGTATTCGAGATTCGGTCGGATAAAAACCTTATCAAATGTAGCAGATCAGATCAAAAGGGATGAACTATTTCTTGCATTGCTTAAGAAAGCCTAGATTCCAACGAAGGTTGTCACTTACACACATACCACGAATGGAGAGTCTTTCGGTTTCAGCGATGCAAGTGCCATTCATGGATTATAGCGGAATGTGTGGGTTTTGCTTTATTGATAGAAGACAGCATTAGAAGCAATGATTCACACTATATTGTTTGTACCCGACTGAGTTATGCTGTTAAGATCGGAATTCAGTGAACTCGACATACGTTGCCGTGCCAGTTCCACACCCCAAGATGGGGCGTGATCCAAGAAACAAATATGAGAAGCTGAGGGTACTGTCACCAGCGAAGTATTGGATTGGATTAGTTACTTCGAAGACAGGAGATCATTTATAAAAATCAAGAAACTAGTCGGAATCAAAACAGAACCTTGAGGAACACCAGCATTTATTTGGTGAGTTGAAGACTTGAAACCGTCCATACTCATTGATTATGGTCGGTAGGAGGAGAGATGGAAAGATTCGGCGGTTTGTTGACGCAGGCTGGACAAATGCTGTTTTTCTTCTTCTCGGAAATAGCCCTGAAGAATAGGAAAGATAGAAAAGCTTACGCAGTAGTTTTGCAAGCGTAGAAAAACACCTCTTAAGAACGATAGGGGAATACCATCCGGACAATCGGCTTTGTGTATGTGAAGATATCGAAGTCCTTCTGGCGATGTACGAGTGCGGAAAGTGGATCCGACCCATGGAGTATTCTACGTGATCGAGTACAGGGGGAGATAAAGCACCAATCCGGTAGCGTTTAGCAGATTGGATTTATCTAGAGAGCTTCTTGCAGTTCGTCATTTGTATTGTTTAAAGCTGTTGAAAACGTTCTTTATGAAGTCTGGTAATCATAATTTTTGTTTGATATCAAATCCTAATTAACGTACCACTCCATATCATATTTTGTTTTGTTTTGTCCTATCGCTTGTTTAATAAAGTCAGCGCAATATAAATACCTGGAATGTTTATAAAATGTATACAAGTGTGGCTCTTCGATTACGATAGTTCAGAATTTTTTATATCTGAATTCCTAGTTTAATTTGATTTTTGGCTTCTTCACTGTAAAATTACATCCCCTATAGGTAATTGCTTTTCGTTTGTTAATTATTTTATATTTTTTTGTGATTATGTTTTGCTATATAATTTGAACTTGTAGGGTCACCCCAGTCAAAACTTTATTTTTTATAGTATAAGCCATTTGAAGGGGCATTCAACTCTATTTTTTTCATTTCATATCAAAATATAGAACGTTACGAATTTTCTCTGATTTTATAAATCATAAGAAAAAAATATCGTCTATCTTATCAAATAACTACATGAAATGAAATCTCCTCGAAGTCAAATAATGGGATCTGCGAATAACGTTCGAAATTAGTTGATCGTTTGATTTGATGTTTGTGCCATAGCGCCATCTTGTGAGCTCACCCACATTCAGTTCATTCAATTTTGGAAAGAAAAAGTCAGTCACTATCAGTCGATTGTTGATTTTGTCGAAGGCTTGGCTCGTTCAAACACTTTGGCCTACCGTGGTGATGTTTTGTCGTAAACGAACGTGTTGGCAGCGCATGTTGATATATTGCTCGACCTGTGACACGATTGAACCACTTTCTTCGAAGCATTTAACATTGCGCGAGCTTCGGATCCGGAAGGTTTTTTGACGTAAAAAATCACGAATCTTGTGAAATGTATATTTCACAGAATGCTCATCGATCTACTCCCAATAAAGAAGCTGTGTAGGCTGTACGACAGAGGATCAACTCCAGAACAATGCGTATGTCCCACTATGTTCCAAGACATTAATATTTGCGACTGAATAGATGAGCTAACTAGGGCTGTGTAAGAATCCGCAATCTTAGGAACAGAATCTTATTGCAGAGTCATCTGGACTGCCGCTTTAGGACTGATTGATAATTGGGAACACCAACTCCATCTAGCCTATTGCAAAAAAGTTTCGGGGCTCAGACAATGACAAAATCAATCAGGCCTTACTCCTAAAAAGAAATATTTATACTGGAGAAGACAAGTATTAGAAAGCTGGAGAGCTTCCTGTCAGGCCGTTGTGGCTTGAGGTATCATCTTAACAAACTGAAGCTGTGCTCAGAGACAGAATATAGGTTCTGTCCGGAGACGGATGAATCCTCCGCACAGATTCTCTGTGAATGCCAGCAGAGCTGAAAAACTCTTGCTAAATTTTTTGTTTGTTTGTAAGAGTAGAAAGGGGTTCATGTTTTAAGTCTCAGAAGTTCGTTTGATCTTCTCTGGTCCAGTTTGGCCATGATTGTCTAGCGGTGCTACACTGGCTAAGCTGGCTTCATCGGAGATTTTCTTTTTTGTAGCGCATCGGCGTGGATGAGGTACCTAGCAGACGACATTGGTAAATCAATGTTGTCTATAGTAATGCTATTTGTACCAGAGGAGCCCCATCTAAAAAGAGAGTAATTTCCGGGAGTCATAAATAGCTTTGCTTACTAAGAAAGCTAGGCCCTGGAAACAATACGAGCTGCTTCCGCTAAATACTTATTGCTTTATTTTAAATAATGGGTCTTTCATTAGCAACTTGACAACTTCAAACTTTTAGTGTGAACGCACGATTAAACCGATTACCGAACTGTCAATGTCAAAATATTCAGTAAAATCAACATTTTCATCATGGTGAAGTAAACGAAGGGCCAACGTTTACTAATAATTGAAATCTACTACCCAAATTCCGAGTCGGTGGTCGGAACTTTAAGAGCGTTAACGCCAATTTTCGGCCAAATTCTCGTCCCAGTAGACAAGCAATTCATAGTCTAGTGAACAAATTTGAGTCAGAATATTCGCTGCTTGATGTTGCCGTGCCAGTGAGACTACTTTTTGCCCGAAGTGTGGATAATATTGCTGTCGTAGAGGCGCCCGTCGCAATCCAGCCAAATCAGTAAATTTCATGGCGTTCTCAAGAATTGGGACTCTCCCATACCACATTATGCCGAATTTTTCGGCTTTGTCAATAAGCACAATATATGCGTTACTGGACAGGTGAGAACCCTCATGTGCTTCATGAAACAGCACTTTATCCGCAAAAAGTCAGTGTTTTATGCCGGTAGCGTCATTGGGCCATTTTTGTGGGAACGTTATTTCTTTGAGCAATTGCATGAATTCGATATCAGTGATATGTGGTTCCAACAAGACGGTGCCACAAGCCAAACAGCGGGTGCAACAATCGAGTTATTGACGTCTCAGTTCGGTGAACGTGTTATCTCGAGAAACGGGCCCGTCTATTGGCCGCCGAGATGGTGTGATTTAACGCCTCTAGACTTTTTTTAAGTGACTACATTAAATCATTGGTCTATGCCAACAAGCCGGCGTCGTTAGAGGAGCTCAGAGCCAATATTAAACGAGAAATAGCGGCGGTATCAGTCGAAATGTGCAGAAAAGTCATCGAAAATTGGGTTCAACGTATCGAGCGCTTCGTAGGTTCCCGTGGTGGACATATGAACGAAGTCGAATTCCATTCATAAATGTTTTGATAGTGATTCAAGAAAATAATTTTTTTTTTCAGATATCTCAAGTAGTTTGCATTTTATTTAAAAAAGAAGTCCTTAATGAAAGACCCTTTACAAATAGAGTAATATACAAAGGGGTGTTTTTCGCCGTGGGGTCATTTTGAATTCGTCCAATTAATATGGCCCAATAAACTTGGTGCTTTGATTTTTGTTTCATTACTGTCAATACTGTTTTACTAATTTATTTATCATTAACTAAAATAAAGAACAATACAAAATGAATGACGACACTGTACACATAAAAAAGTAAAACCAAAATCAATCAATCTTCACACAGAGAAAATACTGAAAGCTAAAAAGCCTTCAAGTTACTTTTCTAAGCTAAATTCTAAGCTAATATACAAATTAAAACATTTATCATTAAGAATTAAAGAAAATGGAAAACCCTTAAGCAGTAAATTCTAATTTGTCATCAAATATATTGCAAACCAAATTTATAAAAAAAAAACAATATTTTTTCCAAGTGTCCTTTGAAAATATGTCTAGCTTTCAGTATTTGAATGTGAAGGGTGATACCAACGTTTTCAATAAATAAAAGTCTTAAAATTTGTATTTAAACAGGGTTTAGTAAAATTAATAATAGGAAGTTTTCTATTCATCACCATAAAAAATAACAAAATTTTTCTTATAAGCAGTGAACTAGTTAAATAAATAATAGAAAACAAAAAATAAATAAACGAAACTAATTTGCAACTCAAACCTTGCCTGGCAGCGGTAGGCGTGGGCGTATCATTCCTCTTGCCAGAGTTCCATTTTAACAATGACACGGATGGCTTACGATCGACTAAGGGTTGAGGTGCATCCACATCACAGGAAAAGGGTGATAATGGAGGGTAGTTGCCAGCTCCCGATAACACGGGACTACAACGTTCTGTAAATGTGTCATGATGGAGTTTGTTTTTCTTAATAAGTTCTTACTTTTGTTTTTGAATGTTAAAAATATATATATATTTTTTAAACTAGAATATAAAATATGTATTTTTTGTGTATTTTTATGTATGCATCACATACTGTGTATATATTAACTTTTGTACAGAAAACTAGACACATTTTTTTTGTTTGGTTTTTTTTTACTTAATTTAGTTTTTTCAATGAAATCGTTTGTTCTTTGAGAGAGAGTAAAATATTTAACACAAAACTTTAAAATTTAAACGCCCATGCATATGTTAGTAAATAGTTAATATCCTCTGTGGTATATAAATATTCTCCTGTAAAAGCATAAAATATTCATATGTTATATTTCTTGTTTCCGTGTTGAAACGAAGATATTCCTTTGACATTTTGTGGTATTTTTAATCGGAAACAATATTTCGGTAAAGCGTAAAAAATAAAAATATATATAACATGCAAGCAAAGGGAACCATTGAATGTGTACCGGAACACGTCCCTTGGGATGATAGGTTGCATTATTAATAAGGGAGATCAATTTAAATAAAAAAATAATTGCCAAGTCTAAAGGGAAATTAACTGCTTCCATATGAAAATGAAAAATTACATATCGCCAACAAATAGAGTAGAAAGGACCCTCACTGGTTTTTGAGAAAATGTTCGATGAAACTCATTGACCACATCCATGATTTAATTAAGTGTTATGATATGCGTGGAGATATATTGCAAACAATTAGTTTATATTATTCGTAAGTAGCCATTGAAGCGCGCTTGAATGAAAGTTTATGTTCAACAAAGTATAAAAGTGAAAATTTCAGCAGCTACTGCTGAGTTAAATAAAACATTTATTCGACATACTTATTGGGAACGTTTTTTTTCTTTTAATATTCCGACTTGATTTGGAATCTAGTTTTAAATAGCTTCCAGGTGATAGGTTAGGTTAGGTTAAGGTGGTAGTCAGCTGAAGCCAGCACACTTTGACCAATGTAAGGTCCCCAACGGGGATCTAGGTAGTTTCTCCCTCTACCCGCTAAACCATTTGGAGCTTCTAATAAAGCGCGATAAACTTTTAACGTCTGTGTTAGCCAAGTCACTAAAATCATTAAGCAACAAGGCTCCTAGATAGAGATTTCTTTTATGGGAGAGTGCAGGACATGTATGTGTAGTCTCCTCCTCTTCCTCCTCATCCATGCAGCTTCTACAGAAGTCGTTTGAATAGACGCCAAGTTTTGACGCGTGCTTGTCTATTATACAGTGTCCTCTAATAGCACCTATAATAGAGCTTATGTGCAGTCGGTAGAGCGTCGCAGGTCTAGCTTTGGCCAAATATGCTTAGTCGCTAGCCATATCTTTCTACTTGTCCACTTAAGGTTTGTTCTCTCTATTGCGAATAGCTTAAACATAAGTTTCCATGTAGCGGTAGGTATACCTAGAGAACTAAGATAAGTTTCCATGTAGTAATAGAGGTATACCCAGAGAAGAGACCCAAATGAGTCCAGAATGATAGAGTGACCAATATTCTTATTTATCCACTGTGAGGTAGCTTTCAAGCGGACAGGGGAACAGGCAGCTGTTGCCTTTACCTTAACGTACGTTAGTACTTTGGCGAACAATTTTTTCGATCATGGTACCTCGGGTAAAAAAAATGAAATTGACTTCATTCTGTTGCTAACCGACGTGAATTGGCTTAAATATAACCTGATGGAAAGAACACGGAATTAAGTCCAGTCGTTTTTGTTTTGTCAAAAAGACTGATTAAACTTCCGGTATTGGGAAAGTTATTGTAAAATGAAAATCGTAATTTAAAACATATTTAAACAAATTTTTTTGAATGTTTTTAAGATTTATTATATAATATAAAGAGTGTTCAAATTTGACGTATCATTTTAAATTGGCCGTCAATTTTTCTACATATATTAGAATACACTGAAGTTTTTTCAGATATGAAGTAAATACATTCCCGTTAGCTAAAATGGATTGGTACACTATTGAGCAACGTGTTTTATTATTAAAACTTATTTTAAATATGGTGAAAGTTTTGCAGAAGTTAAAAGAAAATTGTGTTCAAAATACGGTAGTGAAAATGCTCCGTCAAACCGTGCTATTATAACTTATCGTTCATAAATTAAAAAAAACTGGTTCGGTTTAAGATCAGAGGAGTAAAGCCTCTAAAGGACGTCAATTCGTCGTTCACAGCAATTAAACCTCAAACCAACAATTTTGTTTAACATTTTGCAGAAAGATGTGCATGTAAAGGCTTACAAGAACAGTTGACACAAGAATTGAAGCTAACTGACCACGCAATGCGTCGGCAATTCGTTAATTGCGCCATAGAAAAGCAACAACAGAATGACAATTTCTTTAAGGAAATTATCTTCACCTATGAGGCTCATTTTGAAATTGGCGGTTATGCCAATAAACAAAATTATCGCATTTCGGCCGAAGAAAATCATAGAGGATTGTTTGAAAGGCCAATAAAACCAAAAAAGTTACTGTATGGGGTGGATTTTGGTATGGTGGTGGAATTGGTCCATTTTTCTTCGAAGATGAAAATGGCAATGCAGTTACTGTGGATAGAGCTCGATATCAAGCGATGGTTAGAGGTTTTGCGGAGTCTATTGGAAGATATTGATGTGTAGAATATGTGGTTTCAACAGGATGGTGCAACATGCCACACAGCAATGAACTCAATCGATCTTTAGAAAAAGAGGTTTAATTGAATTGGCCACCAAGATCATGCGATTTAACACCACTGGATTTTTTCTTACGGGGTTTCTTGAAGAGTAAATTTTATTGCGATAATCCTCAAACTGTTTAACAGCTCAAAGACAACATCAACGAGCAAATATCACTTATTAAACCGACATTCTTTTTCATTATTAACCGGAACCAATGTACAATATTTTCCAATAAAAATAAATACAAATTTCACACAATCTATGTCTTTCATTCAAAATTCAAAATGATACCTCAATTTTGACCACCCTTTATATATATGTTTGTATGTATGTATATGTGTGTGTGCGTTAATCCATATTCTATGAGAATTATCATTTTGACTCATAGTTTAAAACATACGGTATATTGGATGAACCCCGGAAAGAATCTATATTTGTGATTAGTTTCGAAAGTTATGTCGACGTAGCCCTATCCGTCCGTCCATCCATCCGTTGTCAATTTTCAAGTCATAAAATTCTAGTTGAAAAGCTGAAAAAAACAATAAATATTTCCTAGGGGCCCGAAATGATCGGGTGTAAAGTTTTTTGAAATCAGCTTACTGACTCGCCCGCTCGCAAAGTACGAAGAAAAATTTGGTTTTAGCAATTTCTCTATTCAATTTTTTTTTGTCACGCCGAATTTTTGGGAGCGATTGTTTACAAAAAAAAAAGATTGTTTCGGATAGAATCCTTTATTACTCTTAACAATTCCGATACTAAGTTTTTTGTCACTCCTACTTTTTGGGAGATAGGAATGGAATTTGGATAAACTGTTCGCTTAACCTGGCTGTAGCCTTTCCTTGAGCTTTTGTGTCTTGGTTAGACCAATGGATGTGGTAATCCTCTAAAAATGTACCCGCGCTACCAACATGCACGTGTTCACATGCCTACGTACTAATCCATCACACTACATCCTACAAACACACGACATTCTCCCCGCAGGACTACAGTGTGTTTCTATGGTTGTATTTAAGGCAACGCATGCATCATCTAACAAAATGCTTAAAGGATATGTTGTACTTTGGTCTAAAAGACGTTTAGAAAGACGGGACTGGTTGGCATAATTGCTTATTGTTTATATTATTACTCGCTGAAAAAATGCATGCATATTTTCTATTTCAAACCTATTTATCCCCTTACTGCTATTTTTTATTATCATATTCACCACCCGGATCGCACTTACCCCAGTTGTTTGAAAATGTAACGATATTTTTAAAACCATTCACTAATCTGGAAAACCTCTTCTGCGGAAGGAAAGCAGGATACACAAGAAGAAGAAATTCGCGGTTAAGTTGAACATTTATAATTTTATGAATTTTGTTGCAATAAACTTTTTTTTTGTATCAGTCGCTAAACAACACACATCCTTTTTAATATTTTCAGCCACTATGGGAAGAGGATAGACATTAACTGAAGAAGAAAAAGTTCAAATTCGAGCTTACAAGAAACAGCGCAAAATATTGAAAGAAGCCATACAGTTGTGCATAACTCTATACTGGTCGATTGAGTGTCAGGAAGTTTTAGCATCGGTTTGCAGCAGTCACAACATCTGCACCAAATACCTTCCACCTGATACGACCAAAAGCACACAAGGAAATGTTCCGTAGTGTCATCGCTTTCTCCACAGGCTTCGAAGTTGAAGGTACCGCTTAAGCCTGGCACCTTTAGATGCTTGGCAAAAGCGTAATGAGCAGTAATTTGTCTTTAGTCTTTTCTGTTGAGAGACAACAAGAATACCGAAGATTTTTTACAGATGTCGGAAAGATTTCGTTTAGTCTGTCTGCACCCTGCGATTGTGTTCATAAGAAACCCAACCGTCAATGGAAGCACTGACCGAGGACGCAGGCAGACATAACGCCGGTTCAGGTATTGAGAAGTCTTCCTCTGAGCCCTATCTAGCAAGTTCATCAGAGATCATTGCTCTGAACCAAACAAGCCAAATTGGAATCATTTAGAAAACTTGATGGCACCTTCACTAAGACGAAAGCGGAAACCCTTAGTCATCTGCTAGAGTCTAACTTTGCAGATAACAATTGGCTCACAACCAGCCCCGATTACCGAGACTGGAAGTGACCTGAGAACAAACTCGGCGTAGCTGGTATATTGCGAAGGCTGTGGGAACGGCTGCGTCGTTTGATGGCTTCAGGTTGCCTGGTACGGAAATATACTCAGCTATGCCGCATCAAGGAACAAACCAGTTGCTACCGACTATGAAGAGAATCTTCACATACATACCAACACCCTGGCGTACAGTTAGAGTGGCATTTATACCAAAAATTGGCAGAAATGAGTAGTCACTCGCCAAGTTCAGACCAATAAGTCTGACTTCCCTCTTGCTGAAAAGCATGGAAAGACTGCTCCAGCTCCATGTGCGCAAAACTGCTTTGGTGTTGAACGCTATCAAGATTTCTAACGTCTACGCTCAGATGTACGCGGATGATGTTGCCGTACTTTCCGTACTTTATTTTGGATCATGCCTAGCGACTGTCTGTGCCAAAGCGCAGGCTCCCCTAGACGTGATCGACGAATGGTGTAGTAGGAATGGGCTCTCAATCAATGCTTTCAAAACTGAAGTTGTTCTCTTTACGAGAAGGAGGAAGCTGATCGAGATGACTCAGCCATTGCTTAAAGGCGTCTCTCCAATGAAGCAAAATATTTGGGAGTCATCCTGCATAGCAAACTTCTTTGGTCCAAACATGTTTATCTGAAGACTGCCAAGGCGCTCTCTGTTTTCGGCAGTGCAAAAACATTTTCGGCAAGTCATGGGGCTTATCGCCGAATAGAGTCCTATGGATTTACACGGGTATGATTATGGTCGGGGATCGGCGTCTTCAGCGCCGGTCAAGCTTCGCTTAAGGCCTTGCTCAACCCTTTAACCAACTCCAAATTAGTTCGTGAATGCAAGATCTCTCTGAATTTGGTCGGAACGCTAAATTCACTTAGACTTATCTGGTCCCGGGTCGTATCGGGATCGAAGGAATTGAGCAATACTTAGAACTGCTTCCGATTTAAGGCTCTCTAGCGGAAAAATTAAGCCAAGACTGGAGCAAATGCCAGTTTAATGACTGTTTAGCGCGTGATACAGAAAGCCAATTATAGTCAGCAATATAAAATGAAGATGAAGCCGCCACTGAATGCAATACGAACGAGTCAGCAACTTGACATTTCTTAATAAGTCACATCAGGTAGGCGTTTCGTCTTCTTTTCCGACATTTAATTTTGCCGGGCCTGATGGATACAATTGTTACTTACATCATTTAACGAAGGGTGAAATATATTTTCATAGACGAAACAGCGGGGACGGTGCGATTTATAGCTATACTCGAAAGAGCTTTTCCTCATTTTTCCGAATTCTTTGGTGGACAGCCATGGGCTTTTCAGCAGGATAATGGGCAAAGACAAAAAATGGATCCTGGATTTTAACCCAAAAAGTAGACCCATGATGAGTTGAAAATAAACTATATTTTTAAAAATATGGTAACATTTTCAAAAAAAAAATTACCTGTACTTTAACAAGTGGTACAGACTTGTATTTTGTGTGTGAGTGTGTATAAAGCGTTTATTCCATGACTTACGTAGTGTGCGTAGATTTTATGAACATCAAGTTAATTTTGGTAGGGTTTTTCTATCTATTTGGTAGATTAGATAATGTTGCTGGTAAAAAATTTTTATGGCAAGCCGGTAAAAATCGGGTTATATCGGAAGCAACGACACTAATTAGCTTCCGAAAAAACGCCATTTATTCAGAACTTTATTTTAATTCATAATTAGCAGGGGACATTTTTTTTTAATGTCAGAAAAGGGTTAAAAATGTTTCTTTTTTATTTTTTATAACACATATCATATCATTTAAAATGATAAATTCATAACAAATACACCTCCAACTTATATAATTTTAGTTTTATGATATTTTAGAAGCAAAGTAATTAATCTGGATTAGTATTATAAAAACAAACATGCCAACAAAATATACATAAATCTTCACTTCACATCCTCTCCTTTAGGTGCACGAACACGCGAGCAGCAGGCTTCGAAACAAGACGCACATACAGATGAGAGATTATAAGAGATTTACTTTTACTTTTTCACCACAAAAGCTTCCAACTTACACATGTTTCCTGCGCCAAGCCAACTGGAAACTATAAGATTAAAATGCACCTAATTTTCCAAAAAAAAAATATTTGTATGAGTTTCAAAGGAAACCGTTTATTCACAAGAAAATAAAATCAAATATATTTCAATGTTTGGGTTTGTGTTGTTAGTGTGTACAGTTGTGCAGTGTGAGGGGTTAGTTTGTGCTAGCAACGGAAATATGTACAGGCAATGATGTCTGTACTTAGTGTGTAAAATGTCATTACCAAGTATCTAGGTACCATTCAAAATATACCTTCATTGTAATCGACACCGGTACGATTTGGTGAAAAGAACAAATGTGTTCGATAGTGTATATCCTCTGGAGTCGACATGCCCATGCCCATGCTCATGCCCATGTCACGGGAGCGTTTAGTTCGATTAGCTTTGGTTGTAAGTTTCCCACCACCACCGCCGGCTTTACTGGCTCCATCGCGGAAGTTCTTTCGGAACATTAAATTCATATTGAATGGCAGTGGATGTTGTCGTCCTTTCGTTTTTCGTTATTACTATGCGAGAGAAATAAATTTATAAATATACAAATGTCGTCAGCTAGAGGGGGAAACTAGATCCACATCGATTTTTCAAATCACTGGCTATTTTTAAAGGTGACCGGACCCTTCTAACCTTACAAATGCAACTAAGTGCATTCACTTTACAACACAAAAATAAATAGAACTAATAAAATATTTATCACTTTAGGTAGACATTAGTTGGTAACCTTTATAGTAAATGCTTTATATATTCCCGAATAAAATTTCTGACCATTAAAAATATCCTTTTCGCAGCTGTCCTTCCCTCAGACAGTTCTTCTGAGAACTGTTTAGTTTTGCTGAAACAAAACTTCCTAGGCTAAATAAAAAGAAACCGACCATGTAAACTGAAATCAGGACGAGTTGTGTGTTTAGCCGCCCATTTGCGTGCTGACATTGAAAACACGTATGAATGGAGGCGTTCAAATTCCGCCTAGGAAATACCTCATATCCGTTTACCGGTATTCAAAGTCTTATCAGATCGTTCATGGCATTTTCCGAGCACATGCAATGTAGTGAAGTGAGTAATTGTAGTTTCCTTTATTTAGGCGCGACAAAACACGTGCAACAAATACTATTATTTGTTCTAGAGAAGGGGGAACAGAAAACGAGTTGGCAAATTTTGTGGAGGAATTAATTAAAAAAAAAACAATTATAACAAATTGACTGTGGTGAAAACTCCAGGATATAACCAGGGTCGTAACCAGACAGAGAATCTGGATTCTGGTCATCAAAACCCTACGTACGTAGTAAGGTGCTTGACCTGTTACCCAAACAAAACATTAGCAAAGCCGCCCAAGTCTATTTCGAATCAAGAACGGAATGGAAAAATGGGGCATTCCCAATAAACCACCAGGGAGCGATTTTTACCGACGGTTCGAAAATTAAATGCGGAGTCGGAGCGGTTATCTTCTCAGCGGAACTGAACATATCCAAATCATTTCGGCTCCCGAATCCAAAGTGTTTTTTTTTATAATTAGCGTGCCCTAAAGGGATTTTTATTTTTTCCGTAATTGATACAGTTCCTTTATAATGTTGCCACAGCGCAGGCATTTTCGTTGCTGCAAGCAGCACCCAGCAAATGATGCATTACCTGTTTTTGGGTGCTGCTTCCTACTGAAAGAATAGGAGGATAGGAAAGAAGTTTTTGGTGCAATGGGGTTTTTTTCTCCACAGGTGGCGCCTTAATTGCTTAAGGGAGATTTGAATTGTTGTGTGTATTCAATTTTACAAAGCATGGCTCTGGTCGGGATTCGAACACTCGACCTGCCAATCACTTTGCGAATACACTACCATCGCACCATTGCCACCTGCAACTGTGTGTTCCAGGCGGAATCACTAGCGATCAGAGAGGCTTGTAGGATACTTAACGTTTACCCCATTACCAAGCGAAATGCTGCTATCTTTATTGACAGCCAAGCAGCTATATAAGCTCACACTCCACATCATCCAAACTAGTCGCATATTGTAAAGCCATATGTAATCACTTGCTAAGCGACCACTTAAACATCACCCTCCTCTGGGCTCCCGGCCATAGTAACATAGAGGGGAATGAAAAAGAAAACCCTCCATCCTTAGCAGCTCCCTTGTAGAGAAAGTCTCTCCTCCCATAGGGCTTGGTAGAGAAAAAATATGTCGTACTACCTCTGAAGGGCGAATTTCAGATGGACCACCAAGCAAGTGCGTCATATTTAGGAAGATATGGCCCTGCTCCAATGCAAAAAGAACTCAAGATCTAACGAACCGAATTCGGCAGGAGATTTCCAAAATTGTGCAACCAGAACTGGACATTGGCCTGTCGGAACCCACGCTGCCAAGTTGGGTATTCCAGTCGACCCACACTGCCGCAGTTGCAAAGACCCTTTGAAAAGGAAACCCTTCATTATTTTATTCTGCGAATGTCCGGCTCACGCGAGAATCAGACAAGGCACACTCGGCAAAAGCTTTTTTGATAACCTGTCACAATTCAGCAATATTAAATTCTGCAACATCATTGATTTCCTCAACTCCACAGGATGGGTTTGGAACACAATTTGACACCTTTGGTCACTTGAGTGGTATTATCATAACGGCGCCTACGCGCTAATTGTGTAGTTGTGTACTTCGAGGCAGCTACTCCTATCTACCTTCCTACCTGGAACATTTAAAAAATACGGTCTGCTTGCTATCAGCACTTTAGAAAAGCGAGTTCATCATCAGTGTATTGGTTTCCTTTGTCCGTTCGACTGCAAGACAAATCACGTGATTTAGCATCACCAATAGAGCACCTTCACGAGATTGTTGATACGTTTCAAGAAGAACGAACAAATGCAGAATTATCAATTACCGAGATTTTTAGAGCAGCTGAAAAGCAAGCGGAAGGAGCACAAGACATGGAACTCAGAGTCACTTGACTCAAGTTGAAGCTTGTTCTTATTATCAAACAGGCTATGTTGAAATGTGCTTTTGTCTTCCTGTTTCTTTTTTTGCCTCAATAAGCTGGATTCAGAATTTGTCGGACAAAATACTCAGTGACTTTGCGGGAATCCTTTCAAGCTTGCTCCATACTTTATTGATCGAGTCTCAGAATCCGCTGTGAGAGCTGGTTATAAATAGTGGTGTGAACTTAATATAAATATTTTATATTTATAATTTATAATAATATATATTTATATATATATATATATATATTATTTATAGTTTATTAAACTATAAATAAGAATCTAGACATTTTATATATTTTAATATTAATATATTAATATAACAATTTATTAATATTATATTATATATACTCGTATATAAATAGATTATTAATCTATGAATTAAGGACTCGAGAAAGATGCCGGGAAGTTTTGGATTTTGTGACACGAGCAGATTTCCAACGATCAAATATCTTTAACTGTGTTGGCAACTCTTCCAGTCACAACTATATATTTTTCTAACAAAATGTTCATTTTTACTGTTGAAACCAAACTGTTCAGAAGAAAATAAATAAATATTAGGCATTAACGGCTTATACAGGGCCTAAAACCTACCTTCTTCAACCACTTGCTTGTGCGAAGTGGAAGGGACCTACAATTTTAAGCCGAATCCGAACGGCAATTTTGAAAAGCTTCTCATAACAATCGATACTCTTGGATGTTTGTCACACGTTCGCAAGAGGTGGGGCAGTGGAAAAAACTCTGGCAGTTAACTGTCCCAGGCGGGATTTGAACAGGGGACCTTTCGATTAGTAGTCCGACACACTAACTATTGAGCCACTGCGGTCGACCAAAATTATTAGACATTCAAAAAAGTCTGGTCAAACTGGTTAGACTTTTTTGAATGTAGCTTGCGAACTGAAAGTATGCCATCATCTTCAACACATAACACCCACCATTAGGTAGCACAAGCACTGCAAAGGGGGTGACTGCCGCAATATACGAAGCGAGTGTTTAACAGGTTTCTCTGGACCGGTAAAATAAAAATGTTGCAGTAAGAATAAAAATTCCTTTCTCTTTGTTAAGCTTTGACTGTTTTCGAAGTAAAAACTGCCTTTTCCTTACTTAATCTTTAAGTTCTTCGACTTATTTAACGGGTGTTAGTTCTGGCCCGTGAAGAGTCTTGTACTGATATATAGGCAGATATATCCAAAGTTTTTTTGCTAAACCGAAGTAGCGACCGATTTGGTGGTATACGAGACTCTTTAAAGCACAAAGGACCGAACGCTATGGGGAACTGAAACTCCCATTACAGCATTTCCTTAAAACAATACTCTTACGCTTCAAAGCAGCAGGGTTTTGCAGCTCAATCTAAAGATTAACTAGGCAAAAATGCCATAAATGACAGATAGTGGATGGCTAATTAAAATATCAGCATTGACGAGCTTTCGAGACAACTGCATCGCCTGTTATAATGTATGTTAGTCTTTAAAGGGCATACTCCGCCTGCTGATGACCAGCCCCAACTATATGTATGTATATGCTTCTTTGAAAATACAGTGCCGTGTTAGAGGCTTTCATGCCGATTGAAGAACAGGCGTCATTTGGTTGGCCTTGAAGGCAACGAGGACAAAACCAAGTGATATCCTTCAAACGTCACAGTTGATAGTAGCAACGTCGAGATAGTAAGGAAGTTCACTTACCTCGGAGTAAACATCAACTCCACGAATGACACCTAATTGGAAATCCGAAGAAGAATTATCCCGTTACTTCTTCGGTTTGGCAAAACAAATGGGTTCAAAACTTCTTACCCGGAAGACCAAGTGTAAGCTCTACAAAACACTGATACTTCCAAATCTGCTATGTGGCGCCGAGTGCTGTATGATAAGTCGGAAAGGAGAGCCAATATTGTTTTTTTTTTTCAAAACAAAAATACTCCGTTGGGTATTTGATCCTGTGTGCGAGACGGAGAATGAAGTAGAAGATTCAATCCCTAAATGGAAAAAAGCTAAATGAACAAATGCTCCAGCGAAGAGGATCTTTGACCCCAGCCCAGGTTCGAGATGACAAGGAATACCGAACATCCGTTTTAAGAACTATTCCATTGCGGATGCCAGAGCGCTTGATCTGGACAATTTAAAGCAGCGTGCCGGGATCGCGGAGGATGGACTGCTGCAGTGTCTCAGGCAGAGAATCTCCACGCGTCGGGGGTACGTTTGTTAGACATCCGAACAATATTGCCTCCAGCTAACCCCATTACCAGAAGATGTTATTGTGACCCGTCAAGTGACCCGCAAATAGTTCTGAGTTGGTTCCTTTAAAAAAGGGTGTTGTACCAAAAGTATTTTAAGAATTGTAAGGTTTTTAATATAATTCGATGCATTCCACACCGATACCCTTAGGGTCGAATAGTGTACAACTTAAATACCTTCTCGAACTACAGATCGATCCTCTCTTACCTGAGTATCAAGTCCCAGTCCATATAGCAACCCAAAAAGAATAGACTGGAAGAAATTCGGTGGTATCATAAATTTCAAATTTTCCAACATACCCGATTTGAAAGACTCAGTCGAAGACTGAACTCAGCTTTACAAGCTTTTGGAAGAGCTACAGATTTAGTTTTCAAGGTTTTTAGTTAGTTACAGCAAGAAATTCCAACCGCCGCGGTCGAATGAAGATCTTACCATCCCAAGGAGGCTGACAAACGATATCTTCAATATCTGCTATAGGCTCAAGTTCTAGCAGCCCTAGAAGGACTTCGCTTTTATACCCTATTCTGAGGGTATATTAATTTTGACGCCTAGTTTGTAACATACCTTAATATTGCCCGTAGACCCCTAAAAGTTACTACACAATTTATGATCAGCATCGATAGTAATGTCGATCTAGCCATGTCCGTCCGTCCGTCCGTCTGTCGGCAAAAATTAGGCCTTTAAATTAGGGAAAACCAAAGTTTGAGCTAGGGAGCGTTTTTTTACAAAAGCTTTGTTTTTTCGATAGAATCCTTTAAATGTTATATAAATTCAACCATACTTAGACTTTTGTCACGCCCACTTATGAGGGATAGGAATAAGAATAGGGTATCCAACAGTTCGCCCAAGCGGACTGAGCCCGTCCCTATGTTTTATTTATTATTTAATCATTACGACTAATATTACTATTTATACTAATAACGTATCAAAACTCAAGTTTTCATTCAAAAATAGTGTAGTGAAAGTCAAAATTCAACTTTTCTCATAAAAGGCACTCATTGAAGTGCCTGAAATAAGTTTGAGAATAAGAGATTTGAGGTTAACACGCTCATTTCCCTAAACGTCGCACAATTTCCCTACAAATTCATTACTTAACTACTCGTACTATGATTGGAATGCCGTGAAATTTGGTAAAAAAAAAGTAAAAATGTAAAAATATGTTTCTATATGCCAAAATTATATCAAAGATTCAACTTTTCTCATAAAAAAGTTTAACGGGTCCATGGATCTCAAAAATATGATATTTTCCCGAAGGGTCCTTAGAAACCGCACAGTATTTCTGTGTGCAAGCCTAATTTCACCAATTTGAAATTTTATCAATTATATTTCTCATCTGGATGATGAAGTAGGCATTACCTGGCGTCCGAGTTTTAACACTTTTTTACTAAACATCATACCAAAGAAGTATAACATTTAACGCGCGGACATGAGTACACTACGCACACACATTTTTTGTTATAAGTCTTGTGTGAAAGTCTTATTCTTGATAGATTCAATCAATAAATAAATACATAAACCATTATTGACTTCCTCAACACCACAGGTTGGTTTTGAGCCTTACTTCCCTTCCCTTGTGATTAGTGGTCTCACAACGGCGCTTTAGCACTAATTTCGTGATCCCGGCAGGATCCTCGGAGCCAGCCACTTTATCTACCTAACAACACAGTTGCTCTGCCGCGAAGAGTCTCTGTTTCCGACCCGGATGAATAACGCTTTAGATCCCCTTAGGGAGCGCATACAAGTAGAAAGGTACCGCCACCAACATGGGGTGCGCAATTGAAATGTGATAACTATTTATAAGCAATCAATGTACACTTGACAAATTGACAGTTGTTCCATTTGGATTGCAATAGTCTTAATTCAAAAAATGTCACAATATAACATTTTAAGTCTCCCTTCTCCCCACAACTATAAGCACCAACCACTAATGCACATTAACATAACGTTATCTGATTAATACACCTCACTTCCTATTGAATAATAAATAAATTCAATGCGTGTTCTCAACAACTTTCCAACGACTCTTTTCGATAATCAAAATCGATTAATTTGTTTCGCAAGTACATATTTGTTACTTGCACAATTTATTACTTCCTTAAAACGTAGAAGGGGAAATGGTGCAAGAACCTGCGTTTTGTTATTTTAACGTCTTTGCTGCACGCAACCAGCCGACGAAGCCATCCAATTTTCGTACTTTTGTTTATAAAATGTTGTAGAATTAATTTTATGCGCGCAAGCAGCAGACATTCAAATTGAATTCACTTGTCGTCCTTAAACAAGGACATCACCATTTTCTATGAATATTTATATCTATACCAGCATAGTTTAAGTGCGACTGTATTGCTGGTGCATGCAATATGGTAACGAGGAATCAAGGAGCATTTTCATTGAAAATAATCACATGCGGAACATGGTGGCGATGGGGTAGGTACTAAATCGTTGGATGTGCTTCCCTAAAGTAAATTCTAAGAGAATTCCATACCGTGTGGTGTGGGTTCTCAAATGGGGGATGGTTTGCAACCAAAAATGCCGATTATGTACGTTACAATTAACGGAAACGGCACAGGAAGGACAATTTTATTTTCCAACAGCTTAGGTCATTAAATGTGCAAATAAAGGGTGTTAAATTACACCGCCTATTTTGAATTTAGCTCAATTTTTTTCTGTCGGTCGCACAGCGTTGTTGTTTGACAGCTGTCATATGTAACCATTAAGGTTAAGTCATGGAAAATAACACGAATACACAATTCTTAGAAATGGTGAGAATCCACTAGCGAAATAGTGAGATTTTTGCGGACACGGTTCGAAAATGTCGTGGATTTTCCGGTCACCATAATTCATCTTCTGACCGTACAGTGGTCGCAGTAATTCAGGCAATCGGGTCAGTTTAAACCCAAAGAATACCAGTGCATGTTCGTGCTGCTCGGTCTAAACATTGTGCCAGCTGGTTGGAGTGCTGACCAGATTCCTTCCACGTCGATTCGGCATCGTTCTCAGAAATTCAAACTTTCACCATTTGCATTTTGCATTTGCAGATTCAGTTGACACAACATTTAAAGCCTGTAGACAATTCACAGTTCCGAACGTTCGCATAATGGATCTTACAGCAACAGCTAGTGAATGGTCTTGTACGATTAGGCGCATTTCAAACTTGAAAGCTTTGTCAACAAACAGATTTGTCGCATTTGGGGATCTGAGAATCCAAAAGCGATCCATTAACGTCACTTGCATCCACCACTGAGCCACTGTTTTAGTTATTGCACCGTTCTTCTTCTTTTGCGATTGGCAATACGGTCACCGTCAACGGCGTTCATAACCGTAAGATGATAAACAACTTCTTCTGGCCTCAAACTGCTGAAGTGTATCTCGACCACATGTGTTTTCAACAGAACGGCGGAACCAGCCACAGAGCAAACGAAACATTGTTCATGCGATTTGACGCCATGGGATCTCTTTTTCTTTTGGTTTTTAGAAAGGAACGGTATATACCATTAACCCAAGCACAATTCCAGAACTGAAAAACGAGATTCGACGCGCCATCGATGAAACTCAGTCGGCATTATGTCAAAATGTCATCGAATATTTCATCAAAAGGGCAAACGTGTGCATCAGTCACAAGGCGGCCATTTATCGGATATTATGTTCCATACACTAAATTAAGTGAAAATGTAAATACACTTTTTAGCTACCTTAAGTCTCAAGCTAAGTTTAGTAATACCTATATTACCAAACATTTCTCTTGTTCTTATTTGCCTTATAATTCCTTATAATTACCATAGATTATGCATTTAACAATTAAATTATATATTCTGCTTCCTTTTTATAAACACAATCTTAATTTGCAAACTTAAATCTGTTATACTCTCTTCAAACATTAATCTGTTATACTTTCAGTTTGAACTCACAAATCAATAAAATATCTGTTCTTTATATTAAAATGTATTTGGCATAACCTATGTTGAATTCTTCCTCGTTTTACCATTTTTTTTCCCCCATCCGTTGCCTAGTTCTAAGACAAAAAATTGCTGTCATGTTATAATTGAGCAAACATGTTCTCATAATTTAGTAACCTATGAAGTGTAATATCTTTATTTTCTCAATTAAAAAAAAAAAATTAGAACTTAATAAACATTGCTGTGACAGCCTGACCAATCCTAAGTCGGCTTAAAATTAAAAAAAAAAAAAAAAAAAAAAAAAAAAAAAAAAAAATAACTTCATTCATGTAAAACCAATTTCTAGTGATATAAAAGAAAAGCCTCAATAAAGTACATACATACATACATATGTTCCATACATAACCTCCTTGTCTGAAAATAAAAATATTTGAACTCTTCAAAAAAAAAACCAGCGTTTTTTAGGCGGCACTAATGGAGCACCCTTTACAAAGTATTTACATCGTAATAATTTGTGTGTGAAGATTTTACTGCGATGATGCCCAAATATTTTGTATAAGGAAGTCTCGAATTGATACTCGAACCTTGACATTTATTTTCATTATCTTTTTTATTTGATTTATTACAGACATAATGCGTGAGAATAAACTGTTTGATGTTTTTATTATTTTGGTGACATGCTGAACGGCTGTGAGGTAGAGTTAAGGTGATTTGTCTACTTGTTGATGAGTTGATTATTTTGTGGGTGGATTTTAGTGGATACACAAAGACGAACTCATGAGCAACGAACTTTCAAATGAGCAATTATTATAGTATGAAGGGCGGGCTTGTTGCCTTGGTAGCACATTTAAAATGTGATATAACTTGGTTTCTTAGACAAAGAAATAAAAGTGTTATAATAAAGGGCGTTCAAATTTGACGTATCATTTTAAATTGCCCGCCACTTTTCTTACAGTTATAGATTACACCGAAACTTTGATCGGTACACTATTAAGCAACGTGTTTTTATTATTAAAACTTATTTTAAATATGGTGAAAATTTTGCAGAAGTGAAAAGAAAATTTCGTTCAAAATACGGTAGAGAAAATGCTCCGTCAAACCGTGCTATTAAACTTATCGTTCATAAATTAAAAGAAACTGGTTCGGTTCAAGATCAGAGGAGTAAAGCCTATCATCGTAGTGGTCGTTCGAGTGGAAATATTGCAGCTGTTAGCAGAAGTGTTGCTGAAGAGCCAAGGACGTGAATTCGTCGTCGTTCACAGCAATTAAACCTCAAACCAACAATTTTGTTTAACATTTTGCAGAAAGATCTGCATGTAAAGGCTTACAAGAACAGTTGACACAAGAATTGAAGCTAACTGACCACGCAATGCGTCGGCAATTCGTTAATTGGGCCATGGAGAAGCAACAACAGAATGACAATTTCTTCAAGGAAATTATCTTAACCTATGAGGCTCATTTTGAAATTGGCGGTTATGCCAATAAACAAAATTATCGCATTTCGGACGAAGAAAATCATAGAGGATTGTTTGAAAGGCCAATGAAACCAAAAAAAGTTACTGTATGGGGTGGATTTTGGTATGGTGGTGGAATTGGTCCATTTTTCTTCGAAGATGAAGATATTGATGTGTAGAATATGTAGAATATGTGGTTTCAACAGGATGGTGCAACATGCCACACAGCAATGAACTCAATCGCATAAGTTCCCGAAGAACAGACGTGAATTGGCCAACAAAGATCATGCGATTTAACACCACTGGATTTTTTCTTATTGGGTTTCTTGAAGAGTAAAGTTTATGCCGATAATCCTCAAACTGTTTAACACCTCAAAGACAACATCATCGAGCAAATATCACTCATTGAACCATCATTATGCGAAATTTTGGTAAAAGGTTGCAAGTCTGCCAAGCTAGCAGAGGAGCTCACTTGGATGACATTCTTTTTCATTATTAACCGGAACCAATGCACATTAATTTCAAATAAAAATAAATACAGATTTCACAGAATTTATGTCTTTCATTCATAATTTAAAATGATACCTCAAATTTGCACACCCTTTACAAAATCTCATTTAACTTACGTAAAAATTAATTGATTTTTGGGTTTTGGGTTGTTTGCTTTAAGCGGCCAGCCAGTGCATGAGATCGATAAAGTAACAAGGCCGGGTGATTGCCTATGCGGATGACGTTGCTATTGCCGTTTCAGGCAAATGCTCTCAAAAAGCTGACAAGATGGGCAGGAAGCTGTGGGCTGGGGGTTAACCCTCACAAAACCGAACATGTCCTCTTTTCCAGGAAATATATATCGACCCTCCCTCCATTAACAGTACAAGCTTAACCTTTTCCGATGAAGCTAAATTCTTGGGTCTAATCTTCGATAGGAAGTTAAGCTGGAAACCTAATTTACAAGAAAGAGTAGCGGGTGGCATTGGTGCGATTGTAGTGTATTCACTAACTGATTGGCAGGTCGTGCGTTCGAATCCCGGCCAGGGCCATGATTTTTAATTGAATTCACATAAAAAGAGATCTCCCTAAGCAATTTAGGCGCCACCCGTGGAGAAAAAAAATACTAAGCACCAAAAAAAAAAAAAAACTTCTTTCCTATCCTCCTATTCTTTCGAATAGTAAGTAGCACCTAAAATCATGCAATACAATACTACATTGCTAGGTGCAGCTTACTGTTCAACAAAAAATGCATGCGCTGTGTTTAACACTATAAGGGTACTGTACATATAGACCAGTCAAATGGTGCAAAAAAAAGGGTCGAAGTGGAAAGTTCTGGTGTAATTGTGTTTAGTGGCTTATTTTATGGATTAGGGGCTGCTGAACACGAATCTGAACTTCTCCTACAAAATTTCGAATGGCAAATATGAGAAATCGTCAAAAAACCGCTGAAAATAAGGTTTTTTTGTGGTTTTCGGCTTATACTCGTAACTTGAAATTCTGGGGGTAAAATAAAGAAGAAGAAATTACCTACAATTTATATAACAAACATTTTTTTGTACGCTCAATTGTTTTCACGCAAAAGAGTGTCAAACTATAGAGCAAAACAGACATTTTTCGAATATACGTAGCAAAAAATACCTACCTACATGAATAAATTCAACCCCTGCATGGTAACCGCACATCGCGCCGCGGAGTCATAATTTTCGCTTCTGTAGTAGTTTTTTTTTCGATTCTGGGTATTTTTCTTGAGATACATTGCAACATTATAACGGTAATCAGTTAGTTCTTCGACTCGTTCTTGTCTTTTTTATACCCTATTCTAAGGGTATATTAATTTTGACGCATAGTTTGTAACATACCTTAATATTGCCCGTAGACCCCTAAAAGTTACTATATTTATGATCAGCATCGATAGTAATTTCGATCTAGCCATGTCCGTCCGTCCGTCCGTCCGTCTGTCGGCAAAAATTAGGCCTTTAAACTGGACCTAGAGAGCTGAAATTTTAACCATATACTCTCTAGGGTCCCGAAATAATCAAGTTTACGAATTTTTGAAATCCGCCCACAGACACGCCCACAAACTCAAAAAAACAAAATTTTTGGAAAAAATCGAATTTTGAGCTAGAAAGCTGAAATTTTTTATATATGATCTATGGCTCCTAAAACTACTCGGGATAAAAAATTTTCAAAATCCGCCCACTGACACGCCCACAAATAAATAAAACATTTTTTTTAAAAATTCAAAGTTTGAGCTAGGGAGCTGAAATTTATAATATATACTCTCTATGGGCCCTTTATGCTCCTGTGTAAATATTTTCAAAATCCGCCCACTGACACGCCCACAATTAATTTTTTTTTTTTGAAAATTCAAAGTTTGAGCTAGGGAGCTGAAATTTATAATATATACTCTCTATGGGGCCCTTTATTCTCATGTGTTAATTTTTTTTAAATCCGCCTACTGACACGCCCACAATTAAATAAAACTCTTTTGTTGAAACACCCAAGTTTGAGCTAGGGAGCGTTTTTTTTGATAAAATCCTTTAAATGTTATATAACAAAATATGTAGAGCGTTCTTAACAATTCAACCATACTTAGACTTTTGTCACGCCCACTTATGAGAGATAGGAATAAGAATAGGGTATCCAACAGTTCGCCCAAGCGGACTGTGGCCCGTCCCTATGTTTTCTCTTAGCTTTCAAAGATTTTCGTTTTGAGTGCTTTTGCTTTCATTGAGATGGTATTTATGCAACAAATCGGTCGCAATGGCTAGCTCTAGTGAAAGTGATAACGATAGCAAGTGTTTTATTTGTGAAAAACTTTTGAGTGAAAGTGCAGTGATAGTTGTGAAGAAAAGTGAAATACAAACATTACGTGATGCTGGTAAAATCAGAAATGATTTAAAAGAAGCTCTTTTGGCGGGTAAGACATCTATTAGCGTACATATTTCATGCCAGAAAAGTTATACAAATAAAAGAATGATAGCTGCTTACCTAAAGAAAGCTACAGAGCCCAGCTCGTCTTCAGGCAAATTTAGAACATCCTCCGAGTGTTTTTATTTCAAAACACATTGTTTTTTGTGTGGAACACGAATTCCTCAAGATTACGCAAGGCTGCTCCGTCATAAACGTAATTTGGTTCATCAAGTGACAAAACTAGAGATGAAAGACACAATAATGAAACAAGCTGAACTACGTGGAGATGATTTCGGTGCAGCAGTTATTAACAGGATCCAGCCGATAACAGATATGGTGGCTGCTGACTGTCAGTACCATGATAAATGTTTAAAAAATCTATATATCAGACGAAACAAGGTCGACGAAAAAAAAAGTTGGTCCCCATGCTCAAGAGGTTCAAACGGCTATGAATGACATTTTAATTTTATGGAAGATAATGACGAGGAATGCCAGTTTTCATTAGATCAGCTAATATCTCAGATAGGGGGCAACTACATTTCTCAAAGAAAAACTGTTATTCAGCATTTATTGGAGAGATATGGGGAAGATGTGATAATATCAAGGATTAAAAAGAATACAATCGTATGCTTCAAACATACTGGCCATAAGATTTTGACAGATGTTTGGTATAATCAAAAACGTTCATCGGAACGGGAAGAACGTATTCGATTAGTTGAGACAGCGGCTGATGTAATTCTTGAAGATATGCGATCAGTACCATATGCCATGGATGACTATCCTCCTCCATACCCATTGCAGAAATTGAAGAAGAAGCAGATGAAGACTTGGACCTCCCTGAAATACTTGAAGGTATCTACTTCATTTCTTGACTCGCTATAGCTACTCACTTATACTGCTTTCGGATCTATTCACTAAATTATGAGGTATTCGGAACTAGGTCACTGATTATTTGTTTATCCGTTTCAGGAATACAACCGGAAGGCTGCCCTGAATAAATTATGGAACCCGTATCTAGGACTCTTATCAGTTCTTAGAGAAAAATTTATGGTTGCATCTTTAAAAATCGTATGAAAGAAGATTTTCCTACATGGAATTAAAAATATATATCTATATGAATAGACATTTTTTTTTGTTGTTTTCGAAACATTTCAAAAACAAATTACTCCAAAAATGAAAATTACGACTCCCCAGCGCGATGTGCCGTTAATTTGAAGGGATAGTTCAAATTAATGATGTAAGTATTTATTTTTTGCTATTTTCGAAAAATTTCTGTTTTGCTTGATAGTTTGACACTCTTTTGCGTGAAAACTTCTTTATTTTACTCTTAGAAATTTTTTTCGTAGAAAGCTTAATTTTCAAGTTATAAGCCGAAAACCACAAAAAAAACCTTATTTTCAGCGGTTTTTTGACGATTTCTCATATTTGCCATTCGAAATTTTGTTGGAGAAGTTCAGATTCGTGTTCAGCAGCCCCTAATCCATAAAATAAGCCACTAAACACAATTACACCAGAACTTTCCACTTCAAACTACCATTTGACTGGACTAATATACAGAAACAACAAAGCCCCTTTAGCGTAAGCGAATTATAAAAAAAAAACAAGAAAGAGTAAAAAGCCATGGGTAATAGGTGGGGCCTACAGCCCCATATGTCGCTGGCTATACGCATCGGTAGTGAGGCCGATTCTGACATACGGGGTGGTTGTCTGGAGGACTGCTCTAGACAAAGCGATTAACCATGATAAGCTGAGCAAGGTGCAACGTACAGCTTATCTGTGCATAGCGGAGCACTCCGAACGACCCCCTCCTCTGCTGTGGACATCTTACTGCATCTGACACCCCTTGATATTTTTAGCAGGCAAATAGCTGCCTGTTCCGCTGTCCGCTGAAAAGCCACCTCACAGTGGGTCAATACGAATATTAGCCACTCTATCATTCTCGACTCACTTGGGTCCCTACCAAGGAACATGGACTACACCATACCCCAATTACAGTTCGAGAAGAATTTCCAAATCACTATCGCCACCAGATCATTCTGGAAGGATGGTACTTATACGGAAGATAAATCGATCAACTTTTACACCGACGGATCAAAAACTAGTAATGGGGTAGGTTCGGGTGTTTTCTAAAGACTAAATATCAGTCTCTCTTTCCGTCGTCCTGATCATTATAGCGTGTTCCAGGCGGAAATCATGGCAATTAAGGAAGTCTTGTCGTGGCTGAAGAGAAATGTGATATCCGCTAAGGACATCCGCATATTCTCGGATAAAGTCCCTGGACTCAGTCTTTTTAAACTCCATCGTAGCCATAGACTGCCTTTCATCTCTTGAGGAGATGGCAGAACGGTTCAATATTCACCTCTTTTGGGTGTCGGGGGATAGAGACATCCCAGGGAACACTAGGGCAGATGAACTCGCCAAAAATGGAACCGCATTACCTCTTCTACCTGATAAAGGTTTTCTAGGTATGACTATCGCTACTTGTAAACTTATGTTCAAGCTTTCCGAAGTTGAGAGTGGACATGTCTAGCGACCAAGCATATCTGGCCAAAGCTGGATCTGCGACGCTCTTTCATTTTGATCTCACTTAACCGACTGCACATTGGCTCTGCTATAGGTGTCATCACAGGACACTGTCTAATGTAGGCAAGAACGCATCTAAGCTAGGCTTGGCGTCTATTCAAATGCTGGAATGAGAAGGAGGAAGAGACTACACTTCATCTCCTCTGTACAATGTACATGTCCTGCACTCTCCTATAAAAGAAATTTCTATCTAGGAGCCTTCTTCCTTAATGAACTTAGTGACTTAGCGAACACAGATGTTAGAAGACTATCGTGCTTCATTAGAAGCTCCAAATGGTTTTAGCGTGTAGTAGACGAAACTTTCGATGCATATGGCATCACAACGGACCTCATTGGTCTAAGTGTGTTGGCTATCATCAAACAGCCACCTTAACCTAACCTAACCTAATAGCCCTAGCATTTACCTTAAAAATGCAGTTCAGCATGATTTTTCTCGAGACAGAAATGAAGAAGTTATGATAAAGCACACAACTTTATTATTTTCATATTTTTCTGTATCCAAAAATAATCCCGAACAGTATTCTTTAAAACAAATATGAAGTGCAGTATACACTATCCTAATGGGTCATGTCTTTATGTCCCTCATCCGTCACCAGTATCGAAGCCCTAAAATTCCAGCTAGATAGCTGAAATTTGAAACCGAGGGGTATACTCGGCTAGTTCGCCGCTGTTACAAGGAGCTTAATGCTCTCGGCTCGCATCATAAGACGAGTCTATGCTGCGTCCTTAGACACAGGGACATATCTGGTAACGAGCGAGCTGATGAACTGGCAATAAAGGGCCTGCGATGGACAGAGAACAGGCACTTCAGTCTCTACTCTATAATCTCGGAGGAAGAGTGGAATACAAAATCCGAATAAAAGCCAACAGCAGGTGGACAATGGACATCATAAGCCCTTTGTGACATATCACGCAAACTGAGACCAACATATGATAAGAACCCGACCAACAAACTTCTACGTTATGACTGAGCATTAATGTCTAAGTTGATTTGAACTCCTACCGGTCACAGTTTGTTAAGAAACCACACAATGAAACTACATCTCATGGATGATGACATCTGTAGAGGCTGCGGTGACGAGGAGAACCATGATGATACATCTCACTTTTTCTGTCACTGTCCAACCCTATGCCACATGAGGAACAGAACACTTGGAATATACTTTTACCAAGACATTCAAAAGCTGTCCGATGTCTAACTTTCAAATCTTTACAGGTTTATAAGGACATTCAAATGGCTGTGTTGTATCTGGAAACCCAACGAAGGGTATCACAATGGATCCACATGGACCTAAGCGCGGTGTAACAGATTCGCTCTGTTCCATCAACCTGGAAATCTCACCTTACCTAACCTTATGGAAGTTTTCTAGCGTTTCTTCTTGGTAATCAACTTTGTGGACCCTTAGCGATTTCATCATAGCCTTTGATGACATGAATGGATCTTTTTTAGCCAGCGATGCGATTCGAGCATCAGTTACCGAGGTTGTTTTTCCCGGTTACCCTCGGGTTTCTCTTACAAGATTTATTTTCCAAACATTGGCTAATGGATGGAAAATAATGATGGAGCTTTTCGAATTTGCAGCAATAAATTTTAGCGTTTTGCCACATGTCTCAAGGTTCCAATGAAACGAAATTCTTTAGATGTGTAATGCGTACTTCGATTCATCTATTATGAAAAACCGATACAGTTCTTACAATAATGATCGAAGTCATAAAAAGCTTTAACAAGATCACCTTTTACTAAAAACACTACTTAACCACAACAAAGAAAACGAAATGACTTTCTTTACATACATCAAAACAAAACAAATTCATCTGCTCAATTGAAAGTTTGCAAAAAAAAAACTCAAAACTCAATGTGGAAGTGGGAAAGAACATAAGAACGCTCCAGACAAATGCTGCGCATGCACCTGAGAGTACAGACAGGAATGCCGAGGATCTAGGAAAAATCCTAGGCAAAGCCCTCGAAAAATCTTGTCCCTTGAAAACGAAGAGTAGAAGAAAATCGACTCCCCCTGGTGGACAAGAGAACTGTACGACATTAAAAAAGAAACTAGAAAACTTTTCAATGTAGCAAAACGTACAAGAACGGACAATGACTGGGAAACCTACAAGGCCAGTCAAAGAAAATTCAAAACAGAAACGCAACGAGCAAAGCGATCTTCGTGGAAATCCTTCTGCAGCAAAGTAGAAAACACCACAGAATCAGCTAGGCTCAAGAAAATACTTGCTAAAGAACCAGTACCCTTGGGATCTCTCAAGGATCCTATCGGCAACTGGACAGAATCCTGCAACGAAACGCTTAAGCTACTCCTTGAGACTCACTTTCCAGAATGCAACAATGAACACAATAACTTGGAAGAAGAGCACTACACGGAGCATACAGCACCAGCGGAAATTATAACGGAAGAGAAGATAAGATGGGCTATCAACTCCTTCTCTCCATATAAATCTGCGGGTATTGATGGCATCTTTCCTATGATGCTACAAAGATGTGAAGAATACATAATTCCACATCTTAGGAACATATTCCTAAGTAGCCTAAAATGGGGATATGTACCAAAAGTATGGCGAGAAGTCAAAGTGGTTTTCATACCCAAAGCTGGAAAACCCAGTCACACTACCGCTAAAGAGTTTAGGCCAATCAGCCTAACCTCTTTTGTTCTAAAAACTTTTGAGAGACTGATTGACATTTATATTCGTAGCAAACTGAGTCCAGAGGTCTTATCCCCAGCTCAGCATGCGTATACGAAAGGTAAAGGTGTGGATACAGCACTCCATAGTGTAGTCAGCACCATAGAAAAGACATTAAGGGATAAGGAATATACTCTAGCCGCCTTCCTGGACATTGAGGGTGCTTTCAACAACGTCCAAGGGGAAGCGATAGAAAGAGCCCTAGTAAACCTTAATGTGGAGAATACCATTATTAAATGGATAATGTGCATGCTTAAAAGGAGATGCATCAACTCAGAGTTTGGTGGTGAAATAATCAAGATGTCAGCATCTAGAGGAACTCCTCAAGGCGGAGTCCTATCACCCCTTTTATGGGTACTCGTTTTAAACGAGATTCTGATCGTACTTAGACTTAGTGGAGTCAAGGCAGTAGCCTACGCAGACGACTTAGCACTGCTAGCGACAGGGAAATTCCCATCCACTCTAAGCGAACAAATACAAAACGCCTTATCTATGGTTGGTACCTGGACAAAAAACTGCGGACTGGCGGTTAACCCACAGAAAACAGAACTGGTGCTCTTCACCAATAAAAGGATTATACCACAATTTAATAGGCCAACAATTGAAGGTACTCCACTACAAATATCAGAATCCGCGAAGTATCTGGGCGTGATTCTAGACAGAAAATTAAATTGGAGCCTCAACATAAAAGAAAGAGCTAAGAAGGCAATGATAGCCTTATACGCCTGCAGCAGAATTTTCGGCAAAACCTGGGGACCTAGTCCCAAAATTATCATTTGGTTGTATACGGCTGTAGTTAGACCTATACTCACATACGGTAATTTAGTCTGGTGGCAGGGGTTGTGCAAGGCCACCAACCTTAAGACCATGACTAGAGTCCAAAGAACTGCCTGCATTGGTACTACTGGGGCCATGAGAACCACCCCCACAGCGGGGTTGGAGGTAATTCTCAATCTTAAACCTCTAGACCTTTTTGTACAAGAATCCGCAGCAAACAGTGCCTTGCGGCTAAGCCAAACGGAAAACTGGAAACCCAGTACAACTGGACATGCGCGGATTCTAAAGAAATTTACGGGTGATAATGTATGCACAGACTACATTACTCCCAAACTAGACTATACAAGACCATTTACTGTCTCCCTTCCCTGCAGGGAAGAATGGCATGAGAATCAAACACCAGTCCGTGCAACAACGATCCCCATCTACACAGATGGCTCCAAGATGGATACTGGCGTTGGCGCGGGTTTCTATTCCGAAACACTCGGAATATCTGGCTCGATCAGACTCCCCGACTACAGCAGCGTCTTCCAAGCTGAGGTTCTGGCGGTGGCAACAGCCGCTAAACGGGTTGCAATGACGGCAATACCACAAGCTGATATTACCTTCTTCATCGACAGCCAAGCGGCAATAAAATCGATTTCCGCCACAGAAATAAAATCGAAGCTTGTAGTTCGCTGTCGCGAAGAGCTGCGGGCTCTTGGCGCGCAGCACAGTGTAAGACTCTGCTGGGTCCCCGGACACAGTGGTGTCCCGGGAAATGAAAGAGCCGATGAACTGGCAAGAAAAGGATCCTCCCTTGAATTAAGAGAGGCTGACACAACGGTAAAAACCCCACCCTGTTACCTTAAACAGGTGATCGGTGATAAAACGCTGATGACAGCTAACGAAAGATGGAGTGCCCTTGACTCCTGTGTCAATACCAGGAAAATGTGGCCACTATATGACAAGCGAAAGACCGAGAGAATCCTTCAAATGAACAAAAAGTCTTTGTCCTCTCTCACAGGTGTTATCACCGGACACAACATGCTGGGCTACCATGCAAAGAAATTGAAACTCAGCACAGACGAGCTCTGCAGATGTTGCGGGGACGAGGAGGTGAACGAGGATACCCCTCATTTCCTCTGTCACTGCCCTGCACTCTGTCACATAAGAAACAATGTCCTTGGCAGATATTTCTTCCAGGACTTAGAAGAACTCTCCGGCAAGTCTGTAAACGACTTGCGTAAGTTCATCAGCGCATCGGGATGGTTTGTAAGCCCGCTAGGTTTTTCATAGGTCCCAAGTAAGGGAATCAACCTCCAGGGTATCACAAAGGGTCTACATAGACCTAAGTGTGACGGGAGCAGGACTCTCTTGCCCCGTCAACCCAGCAACCTAACCTAACCTAACCTATGCCTTTATTTCACAGTTATGCAGTTTTGTTTGGACCTGGACCAATTTTTTTGTAAATACAAGGTTGCCCAAAAGTTGTTACCCGGCTGTTATTTTTTTTTTAAATGAAAAACTTTCATTCTGCTTTTGGATTCTGTTTATTGAAGTCTTAAATTTTAAATAGTCATTATCTCTACAGAAACATAGTAAAATGGCTTGTAAAATGGCTATGTCATTATCAAACAAAATTGTAACCCGGTAAGTGGAACAACCTCGGTTATTGCAAATGCCTCGATTTCTATTAGTTGCGTAAATCGAGTTTGTACTGTACATGCTTATAAAGTTCGCGAAATTCACCAAACTAACCAAAATGAATAGCGAAAAGACTTAGTTAGTTAAGGACACAACTTAACTCAAACTCGAATGGAAAATACAAAATGATATTTTATGTCACATATTATTGCCTAATTAAAAAATATATTTTGGCCCCATCCAATAGCATGGAAAACGAAATGCATAATAAAATAATAATGATAGACATGAAAGGATTCCATGCCATACATAGCAATTAGTTTCCTTATATACCATCACTAAATAAATAAGACGAGGGCGTTCTGCCTCCCACGTGCTATACACTTCGATTCAACTGAATAAGCACAAACATTTTCTAAGCTAAGTTGTCCATTTTTTCAAAACCTTGTGCTGTAATATATAATTTGATGATGCTAACTGGTTGCTTATGATGTTGAGAAAATAATTCAGAAAGAATAACTCAAAAAGTACCGCTATTTTTTCTCTGGCTCTCTTGCAAAGCATTCAATATGGAAAAATGCAGTTTTATTTTGCGTCAACTGAATAGACGCTTATGACTATTCTGTGGAGATTGATTATCAGTCGAAGTGCTTTAAGTGAACTTTATTTGATTAATTGTTGACTTTTTGAGCGCTGATGTATTAAGGATTTCCATTGAAATTAACCATGAGATCTATGTTTTTGTGTATCTTTATAGATTGCATAAATGTTTAGTGTTTCGACGTTTATAGAAGAATTTTCCGGTCTGCTAGAGAATGAAAAATCAAAAAATTTAATTATATTGGGTGATTTCAATATTAATACTTTGGAAAAAAGTGAAATTGTTTCGAGTTATTTGGAATTGTTAGCATCACATGGCGTTGAAAACTATATCAATGAACCTACTAGAATTGTCTCAGGCAGATGTTTAGACCATATATATGTCCGCTTAAAATATGGTTCGTCCAGTAAGTGTATGAAATGAGTTTTTGACCTAGTGATTACCGACCACTCTGGTTTGCCGCGTATAAGATTATACGGGCTGTAGTTGTAAGCAATCGTGAAATAACAACAGTCTTCTTTTATATTAAGTTATACATTTATTCACTTTCAAACAATACTAAAATCATAGATAAAGATTACATACTACCCAATGACATAAATATCGGACGTTCACAATAAGTAGCCCTCTGGCGTTGCCATCCTGACAGAACATCCTGCCCCCATTAAGGTTCCCTTAATTTGTAGGTAGCCTTGCTATTTTTGCTATCGGTCGTTTTAATTCTCCTGTTTGAGTCCGGATAGTCACAGCTCGCACGTTGCCGTCCCTTCCAGGATGTACGCAAACAATTCTTCCAAGAATCCAGGCGGTAGGAGGTAGATTGTCTTCGTGTACTAGGACCAAGTCATCCACTGCGACATTTTTAGTTTCAGTTCTCCATTTAGGACGCTGATTGAGCGTATGTAGGTAGTCTCTTGACCATTGCTTCCAGAATGATTGAACCATTCTCTGGAGCTGTTGCCATCGGTTGAGTCGTTGTGGGTTAATATCTATTAACGTTTTTTTCGGGAAGCGCGGTGAGAGATGTGCCAATCAAAAAGTGTCCTGGGGTCAAGGGCTCTAGGCTGCTGACATCTGAATCGCTTATTGGAGTGATTGGCCGCGAATTGAGCACGGCTTCGATTTGCGTTAGTAGGGTTGCCATTTCTTCGAAGGTGAGGAGCGTGTCTCCAATTACTCTTCTCAGATGAGTTTTGACGGCCTTGACACCTGACTCCCATAAACCGCCAAAATGTGGTGACGCGGGAGGAATGAAGTGCCATTTGGTCTCGGTTTTGGTGAGAACATTAGAAATTACATCGTTGAAGTTTCTGGATAGGACCAGCTTGTAGACTTCTGAAAGCCTTCGTTTTGCGCCTATAAAGTTTGTTCCATTGTCGCTGTAAATCGCGGCTGGAATTCCACGGCGCGCAATGAAACGCTTTAATGATGCGATGAACGCATCTGTAATGAGATCAGATACCATCTCCACATGTATAGCCTTTGTACTAAAACAAACGTACAGTGCGATGTGTCCTTTGGTTGTTTTCGCACCGCGACCTCTGTTGAGCCGTATCTTGATTGGACCAGCGTAATCCACGCCACAATGCAGGAATGGCATACTTGGTTGTACACGATGCTCAGGTAAACTGCTCATCACTTGCTGTTGTTTGATGCGTTTGAGTCTAAAGCATTTCAGACACTTGTGTATATAGTGGCGTATTGTACTTCGCCCACCAATTATCCAGAATCTTTGCCTCATGATGGATAAAAGAAGCGTTGGCCCTGGATGAAGGTGCCGGATGTGGTATTGCTCAATCAAGAGGGAAGTCATGATGTGTTGCCTTGGCAATATGATAGGGTGCTGAGCATTATAGTCGCATGTTGAATTTTGTAGCCGACCTCCGACCCTCAGCAGTCCTTCGCTATCTATGAAAGGAAATAGTGCGGAGATCTTACTTTTGTTGGGAATCGGATTCTTGTGCTTTAGACACTTCAACTCCTCGGTAAATTCGGATTGTTGTACCCACCGCAGGCAGATGACCGTAGCTTTTTGCAGCTCGCTTGTTGACAACACTCTAAAATGCGGTGGAATAATGTTTTTAACGTTTGTTACCTTGGACTGTCTATTGTTGATGTATCGTCTCCAGTACGCCACAATTCTGATTACTTTTCGATAGACGACGCTCTAGTTGTAATTGCGTCCCAGGTTGGGTTTGAGGATGAGGCGGTAAATGATTGGATGATATTTCGTATTTCTTCGTTTTTTGTCTGGTAGGTTGATAAGGACTTTTGCACCGGCCACATGTCTTCTGATTGACTGATCCATGAAGGTCCTTGCCACCAAATAGCTGAGGATCCCAAATTTTGTGGTGAGATACCCCTTGAGGCTATATCCGCCGGGTTTTCCTGCGAAGGCACGTGCTTCCACCAGTTTGCTTCCGTAATGTGTAATATTGCTGCTACCCGGTTGGCCACAAATGTTGTCCATCGTCTAGGGTGTGCGTTTAGCCAACTGAGGACTATCTGAGAGTCCGTCCATGCGACCATAGACTTGATTTCTTGAGTGTTGAAGGCGTTGCGTATGGACTCGAATAGCTTTGCTAGCAACAGAGCTCCACATAGCTCAAGACGTGGTAGTGATTGTTGTTTAAGAGGAGCTACGCGTGTTTTGGCTGCGACAATGTTCACAGATATTTCCCCTTCTTGCACGGTTCGGCAATAAATAACAGCAGGATATGCCACCTCCGATGCATCGGAAAATCCGTGAAGCTGACAGTTTGAAAACCCCCTAGTATGAATCCACCGCTCTACCTTGATGTTTTCAAAACATTTGATTTCCTCTTTGAAGATTTTCCATTTGTTAGCTAATGAGTCTGGTACGACGTCATCCCATTCCAAGCTTTTTCTGTTTGATTGCTCAGTCCAAAGTTGTTGAAATAAAATTTTGATGGCAACAGTTGCAGGAGACAGCAAGCCAAGAGGATCAAAAATCCTTGCCGATTCAGACAATATTGCTCGTTTGGTGATGGCGCCTTTCGTTGGAAGTACTGTATGAAAGTTGAAATAATCTGTTTTTGGGCTCCAATACAGACCTAATATCTTCGTAGGCTCGGGATTAAAGTTCAGACATTCCGTTTCTCTTTTGTCTGTCGGAATTTGATCGATGAAATTTTTGGAACTACTTTTCCACTTACGAAGCTCAAATCCTCTTGCTGATAAGATTTGTTCCAACAATAGTCGAACGCCTGTAGCTTCTTCGTGGCTATCTGCCCCCGTGAGTAGATCATCAACATAGAAATGATTTCTAATAATGTGTGCAACGGTTGGATGTTCTTTCTCACAATCATTTGCTATTTGAGTTAATGCACGTGTGGCCAGAAATGGAGCCGATGATGTGCCGTATGTGACAGTGGTGAGCCAGTAGTCGCAAATCCTGTCTGACGGATTATCTCTCCACACAATTCGCTGAAAGTTCCAGTCTCTTGGGTCCAGATTAATCTGCCTATACATTAGGGCTACATCTGCGCTGATTGGTATTCGGAATTGTCGAAAATTGATTAATATGAGGCGTTTTTCTTTTTTAGCTCCGAGCGGGGCACTGAGCTGTCAAAAAAAGAACTGTGTTACTTTTTTGGCTCGGAGAGCTCTGAGCACAAAATTTGTATTTCTTTTTTATCTCTGAACTAGCTCAGGGCTCGCTCGATGAGCTCGATTAAAAATGGCCGAGCACATCGAGCGAAAAGCTGAGCGCGGCTGACTTCATTCATTATTTGTGCTTTTTCCATAGTTTATTTACTAGAAATTATAATTTAAATGGAACAATCCTTGACAAACACCAAATTCAGAAGCAATCCTGACTATTTTGAAAATTAATAGAAAAACATAGGGACGGGCTACAGTCCGCTTGGGCGAACTGTTGGATACCCTATTCTTATTCCTATCCCTCATAAGTGGGCGTGACAAAAGTCTAAGTATGGTTGAATTGTTAAGAACGCTCTACATATTTTGTTATATAACATTTAAAGGATTTTATCAAAAAAAAACGCTCCCTAGCTCAAACTTAGGTGTTTCAATAAAATTGTTTTATTTAATTGTGGGCGTGTCAGTAGGCGGATTTAAAAAAAAACACATGAGAATAAAGGGCCCCTAGAGAGTATATATTATAAATTTCAGCTCCCTAGCTCAAACTTTGAATTTTCAAAAAAAAAAAAAAAAAATTGTGGGCGTGTCAGTGGACGGATTTTAAAAATATTTACACATGAGCATAAAGGGCCCATAGAGAGTATATATTATAAATTTCAGCACCCTAGCTCAAACTTTGGATTTTCAAAAATTAATATACCCTTAGAATAGGTTATAAAAAAATTGTTTTATATATTTGTGGGCGTGTCAGTGGGCGGATTTTGAAAATTTTGTATCCCGAGCAGTTTTAGGAGTCATAGATCATATATACAAAATTTCAGCTTTCTAGCTCAAAATTCGATTTTTTCCAAAATTTTGTTTTTTTGAGTTTGTGGGCGTGTCTGTAGGCGGATTTCAAAAATTCGTAAACTTGATTATTTCGGGACCCTAGAGAGTATATGGTTAAAATTTCAGCTCTCTAGGTCCAGTTTAAAGGCCTAATTTTTGGCTACAGACGGACGGACGGACGGACGGACATGGCTAGATCGACATTACTATCGATGCTGATCATAAATATAGTAACTTTTAGGGGTCTACGGGCAATATTAAGGTATGTTACAAACTATGCGTCAAAATTAATATACCCTTAGAATAGGGTATAAAAATTATCTAATGACAGTTCAGTGCTCAATTCTGTTTCTTAATTAGCTCGGAGCGCTCAGGTTACGTTCAGCTCGGAGCGAGCTCTGATCGCTCGGGCCCCGCTCTGTTCCCCGCTCGGGGCCAAAAAAGAAAAACGCCTATGGAGAAAAGGTCTTTCTGTATGGTGGATCCAACTCCCAAAATGTCATTCAGTGACCAGTTTGATGAGGTTTTTCGCGATGCGTTGAAAACCACCCGAACCTTAGTGGTTGTACTTGAAGGTTTAACGACAGCATGATGCGGTAGATAGAATTCAGCCTTGTCGTCAATGGATACTTTGCTTGCTGGAATTTGTCGCATATGGCCCAGCGCAATGTATTCTTGCATGAAACTGCAATATTGTTGTTTAAGCAGCGGATCACTGGCCAGTCTACGTTCCATTGATAGTAGGCAGGAGACTGCTGTACGTCTCGAATTGCCCAGTTGTTTTGTTGATTTAATAAATGCGAGACGAACGACAAAATGACCGGTAGAGTCAATGCGCAGATGAGTTTTAAAGTGAGTCTCACAGAACATTTCCTCGTCGGTCAAGTGACAGGTCGGTGAGGTTATGGTTTCCAATTCCCAGAACTTATTAAGAGCCTTATCAATGTCGCAATCCACTGTTATATACTTGATATGAGTGCTCATTGTTGCCCTTAACTTGATAGTGTGGCCCAGCTACAACCCATCCAAAGATAGTGTTTTGGAGGACGGGATCTGTGGGAGCATGTTGAATTTGCTCATACTTTAAGACTTGGAAGAAGTAATCCGCTCCAATTAAGATGTCGATGTTTTGGCTTTTGTAGAAGTGTGGGTCAGCTAACTTGACTTTATGGCTAACAAACCTTTCAAATACTGAAATTTCTGGATTTTTGTTAATTTGGTGTTTGTGTGTATTGCTGATTTGTAAAGATCTTGAAATGAAGGCCAGGCTGCGTATGTCCCGTCAAACGGTGGAATAGTCAATGGTGGCATTCTGAATTCGCTGAATTGCATGGGCGGTGCGCGATCATGTAATGCTTCTATAAGATGCTGGTTTTGTGAGGCTAAAATAGTCAATGTCTCATCAAGATGTGATGGTTGTGATGGTGGGTGAAATGACTGCTCCTGATTGCTCCGATTACCAATGCGACGATGTAGTGCTGCTTCAGTTGCATAATAGATTTCCTCAACTACCTCTATGTGAGATGATTCATTTGGTATCACAGCGATTTGGTCGTCGTAATCACAAAATTCGCGGAACGCTTCTGAAAGTTTTTTGAGCCTACTTTCGATGTCTTCGAAATCAGCTTCATCTGGTGGGGCAAGAGCGTACGTTTTTATTCTGGAGATTGCAACATGCGCCCTTGCTCTTTTTTGTTTAAGTGCTGCTATTTCTGCCATTCTTGATTTCGAACTTTTATAATTGCTTGCAGCGGGTTTTTACTTTTTTTTTTGTTCTAGAAATTGTACTCGTTTGACAGATCTCGATGGACGTGTGTATTGTGTGTGTATAATATTGTATATGCAGCTAAATTGGATTTTGTAATCCACTGTATGACGTTTTCTTAGGATGAATATAATTATGTAGGTACTTACATATATGCTGTTGATTGTAGTTGCGTAAATTATAATATTGTTTTATGTGTGAAATGTGTGTGTGATAAAGTTGATGTGAGTGTGTGATTGATACCGAAATGGCGATTTTGATTTTCTTAAAAATTGTATGCTGGCGAAGGTATATTTTTGATTTATTTTGTGTAATTTTGATATTCAAAGGCTCGAAGGACCATGGTTTGCCGCGTATAAGATTATACGGGCTGTAGTTGTAAGCAATCGTGAAATAACAACAGTCTTCTTTTATATTAAGTTATACATTTATTCACTTTCAAACAATACTAAAATCATAGATAAAGATTACATACTACCCAATGACATAAATATCGGACGTTCACAATAAGTAGCCCTCTGGCGTTGCCATCTTAACAGAACACACTCTATGATTGGGTTTTTGTTTAACATTTCCAAGAGTTTGCGCAGTCCTAGTTCTGTATCTTGTAACAAAGCAACAAAAATAGACTATAGAAAACTCAAATTCAATCTTACTTATGAGTTTTGGGAAGGTGTATATCTGTGTACCGATGCTACTACTTCCTATTCATTGTTTATTAATTGTCTTGAGAAGCATATTCTGAGCTGTTCCTCTACATTGCGTCCTAAAAGTTATTCTAAAAGACTTAAACCTTGGATTTCCGCATACTTATTGAACAAAGTAAAGGTAAAAAACAAACTTAGAAGTAAATGTTATAAGTACCCTGGAAATCTAAGTCTTAAAAGAAAATATAAAAAAGTTTGCACTGAACTTAAGAAGGAAATTCCAGTTTGTAGGGATAATTATTACCGCTCTAAATTCAATTCGGCTAGAGGTAACTGAAGGAACGAATGGCAAGTAGTTAACAGTATATTAAACAAAAACACTGTTACAAAAAAACCGTCTGTTATCCGTGTCGATGACTGTGTTGTATCTGACAAACTTGTCATTGCAGATGCTTTTAACTGCTATTTTACTAACATTGCCACCAGTTTGCAATCATTGGCTGTCCAACCTTCTTGTCGTATTTGCTCGACAGCTGGTTGCTTTGCTGAACCGAATTTCTCTAATAGTTTTAGATTTGAAGCCATAACTCCACTTGAGGTTTTAAAAATTATCGGTACCCTAAAATCTATCTCTAATATATTGGTCAAAAATGTTGCTTGTTTGGTAATGGATGTTCTGTCACTCATTTTTAATCGGTGCATATTCGAAGGGGTTTTTTCCTGATGAGCTCAGGGATGCGGTTGTAGTAACATTATTTAAAAAGGGTTCTGCTGTGGATGTATGCAAATCAACCAAAGATGCACTTTTGCAGTTTTGTAGCAATATAATTTCAAACCTCGACAGTAAAAAGTGTACTGCTGGGTTATTTACTGATATCACAAAAGCGTTTGATATGGTCGATCACCGCATTCTACTAGAAACCTTGAAAAGCAGGAATTCGTGGCTTCATGTTGGATTGGTTTAGATCTTACCTTAAAAATAGGTCACAAAGAGTGAAGGTTGATGATGTAAACAGTGATCCAATGATTATCAACTTAGGGGTACTCCAAGGTTCTGTCCTAGGTCCGATCTTCTTTCTTATTTATATTAACTCTCTTTTTATGCTTGACTTTAAAGGTGTTCCAACTGCTTTTGCAGATGATATAGGTTTCGCATATGGTTCGGCTAGTCGCCTTGATCTGGTTTCCGACATAAATTGGAACCTTAGCCTTTTAAGAATTTGGTTTTCAAAACATAACTTGGTTATAAGCCCCAAGACTAAGATTATGATTTTTAGTTTGTCGTCTCTACTTGATTTTAATGTGAATATTTACTTTCACGCATCTGAATGCAAGAGATTTAAACTAGATTGTTGCAACTGTCGGCCTGGTTCTTCTACTCATAATTTTGATAGCAGCCTATGCTGCAGTGATAAATGTTTCCCTTAGAGAAAGTTAATGAATTCAAATACCTGGGTCTTACTATTGATTCAAGATTGAGCTTCTCGAATCATGTAGAAGCTTTGAGGAAATATTTTCGGTGCACGCTCAGGCAATTTTTCTATTTACGCAATATTTGTTCGACTACTTTGCTAAAAACTATTTACTATGGTATTATTCATTCAAAACTACAATATGGAATTACTTTCTGGGGAGGCGCTTATAAAAATAAAATACAGCCGCTCTTGATAATACAGAAATATATTCTACGAAAGCTATGCCGAAAACCTAGTAGGCACCCTACTTATCCTTTGTTCTGTGACTTAAAAATACTCCCTGTGCGTCATTTGTATTGTTTTAAAGTTTTGAAAACCTTCTGTATGAAGTCTGGTAATCGCAACTTCCGACTGATCTCTAACTATAGTTTACGTGGAAACCTTTCGTACTCATTATCCGTTCCTCAATTCCATACCACGGCTTATCGTAATTTTTATTATATATCGTCTATTCAATAAACTTCCTCGATCATTCAGGTCGGTCTCTATACCTAAAAAGTTTCTCAAACTTGCTTTTCAATTTTAATTTCGCTGGCATGGATTCTGTTCTTTCTGACTATCTGATGTAACTTGAGATTTATAATTTGAGTCTTAATTGATCTTGATGCATTCAAAGGGAAATTTGTTTTATTTTGAAACTGTTTAAACCTATTTTATAAAGTAACGTAATTTTTTGATTTTTTAAGGAGTTTTGATGGGTGGGGTCCACACAACTTTTTTGAAATGCTTAAAATGTAAATCGTAATGGCATTCATCACTATTCTTTTTACATAAGTAAAAAAATACAGAATGTCAAATGAATTTCATATTTTAATTGAATTGTAGTTATTGTTCATATTGAATTATATATATAGGAATTTATGAAATAATAAATCTAATCTAAAAAATCTAAATCTATTTCAAAGAAAAATGGGTAGATCAAAATCTCTAAATAGCGTTGAAAGAGCTAAAATCGATTTACTAAAAGAACAAGGACCAACCGGGCGTTCTATAGCTGACAAAATTGGACGAAGTTTAGTGTGGTCTATTCTTATTTAAGAAGCAAAGATTCGTACGGAAAAAACATGACAGGAGCTCCAAAAAACGGCAACAACAGCAGTTGATTGAAGAGCAATTTTAAGATGTGCTTATAATTCCTGCGACTCTGCTGCAAAAATAAAGCAGAAAGTCGGTGTTGCTGCCAGCGTTTCAACAGTGCGAAGGGTTATCAATAGTGCCAAACATCTGAAACGGATGAAAATTCAAAAGAAACCACCACTTAACGAGAAACGGAAGTGTATGCGCTTAGAATTCTCTAGACTCCATATGAGTTGAACAAATGAATAGCGTTACGTAGTTTTTTCGGATGAGAAAAAGTTTAATTTGTATGGCCCTGATGGGTTTAATTATTACGTCCTCGATCTGAGGAAAGTATACGATTTTTAGCGCGGCATCATAGTCGAGAAGGTGGTGTTATGGTATCGCGAGCAGTAAGCTACTATAGCACTGTTGAGCTTGAGTTTCAAACCTTAAAAATGACCGCATTAAGTTATAAAGGAATTTTGGAAAGAAATTTCCCTAAATTTTCAGGCATTTTTGGACCCATAAACTGAACTTTTCAGCAGGACAACGCCCCCATCCACACGGAGCGCATAGTAAAAAATTTAATAGACGAGCAGAACGTGGAATTGCTTCAATGGCCGCCGTACTCACCGGACCTGAAGCTTATAGAAAATGTTTGGGGATGGTTAGTACTAAAAGTTTATGAGTCTGGCCGTCAGTTTGAGGACAGAGAATCCCTTATTGCAGCCATTAAATTGGCCTGGAGGGAAATTTCGCTGGACTACATAAAGATGCTGTACGATTCCATGCCGGATCGAATTTACGAAACTATTACGAATAAAGGCGGCAGTACGCACTACTAAAATAACCCAATAAAAAACTATTTTAAGAAAAACTTGTTTCATTTAATCCCAATAACTTTTATTTGCAATTTCAATATTTGTGTCTATTCAGTTGACGCAAAATAAAACTGCATTTTTCCATATTGAATGCTTTGCAAGAGAACCAGGGAAAAAAATAGCGGTACTTTTTGAATTATTCTTTCCGATTTATTTTCTTAACACCATAAGCAAACAGTTAGCATCATTAAATTATATATTACGGCATAAGGTTTTAAAAAAATAAACAACGTAGCTTAGAAAATGTTTGTGCTTATTCAGTTGAAGCGAAGTGTACGTTGCATGATGTAGTCTTTTAGAATTCGGGAGGTAAATTAGTCGGATTTTCAGGGAGGATTATTCCAGAGCGTACATTATGTTATCAAACAGATAATTTTAGGAATACACTCGTTACAGGGTCTTAGGCCTAGCTACCCAAACAATTCGCTTGCGCGCAGTGGAAGAGAACTACAATTTAAGCCGGCTAAAAACAGCAAATTTGAGAAGCTTCCTCTGCAATTGGTACTATTGGATGTTTGTCGGACTTTTGCAAGAGGTGGTAGTGGAATAACCTTAGGTGTTATTTTTCTCGGCGTAATTTGAACCCCCTTTAATTGATTAGTAGTCGAACACACTAGCTACTGAGTCTCTGCGCCCATTTATTACAAAGGGACCTACGAACGACGTTTCATTTGACTTTTTACTAAAAGTAAATGCAATTTTTTTTTTCACACGAATAATTTTGCTGCTTTTTGAACAAATTTTAAATTTTTGGCAATTGTGTTCAAACTAAAGCAAAACATAAGGAAAGGAAAGTCCGCTTGTGCAAATTGTTGGATACGATTTCCATATGCATATGCAAATCTGTTGAAACAGCCTTACCGACGTTAGTACGTTCAATCGAATATTCCCTTCACCATAAAGAAAACACTATGGTTGCATTCCTGGACACTGATCGCAAATGCACTATCAGCTCTGAAAGTAGATGACTCACTTGGTGAGCTAATTAATCTACTACTCACAAGCCGGATTATAAACTCAAAACTGAACTTGTTCTATTCACTAGGAAATATAAGATTCCACACATTGACCCTCCCTCAATCAGTGGAACAAGCTTAGTCTGCTCTGATGAAGCTAAATACTTGGGTCTCATTCTGGATAAAAGGCTTAGCTGGAAACCTAACATTCAAGAAAGAGTTCGGAAAGCTACGGTAGCATTCTTCTTTTGAAACTGGCAATTACCAACTGGCAATACATCTCAGCAATAAGATCGATACTTATGTACGGGGTGGGGTAGTTGTTGTTTGGTAGACTGCCTTAGACAAAGCGATAAATCGCGATAAGTTAGCAAAGTCCTACGATCAGCGTGTCTCTGTACGAGTAATGCAATGCGCACTACTCCCTCTGCTGCAATGGACATTCCGCCTTAAAACAACGTTCCAGTGGTCCAAGAATGAAATCGGCCACCCCTCTCTTCTAAACAAATTTAGAATCCCCCATAGGAACATAAACCAAACTACCCCTCAGCTACGTTTTAACGAAAACTTCAAAGTCAACATCCTCCCCAGAACACTGTGGGCGAGGATGAATCGATCCAATTTTACACCGATGGATCCACAACCGACGAGGGGGTTGGTGGAGGTGTGTTCTCTGACAGGTTGAACCTCAGCCTCTATTTTCGTCTCTCTTATCACTGCAGCGTGTTCCAGGCGGAAATCATGGAGATTTAAGAAGTCCTATCATGGCTGAAGAGGAACGTGATATCCGCTATGGACATCCGAATCTGCTCAGATAGCCAAGCTGCGCTAAAATCTGTGGATTCTGGCTCCACAAACTCCATCGTAGTCCTAGACTGCCGATCATCTCTCGTGGAGATGGCGGAGCAATTCAACATTCACCTCGCCAGTGGCAATACTGTCTTATAGGCAAGCATGCAACAAGGCTTGGCGTCTATACAAATGACTTCTGCAGAAGCTGCTTGGACGACGAGGAGAATGAGACTATTCTCCACCTTCTGTGCACATGCCCTGCTCTCTCTCTCTCAAAGACGAAAACTCCATTTAGGATCTCATAAACACCGACATTAAAAGTCTTTCAAGCTTTATCAAAAGCTCCAATTGGTTCAGTGAGTAGGGAGAAGATAGATCCGTGTGGTATCACAATGGACCTTTTTATTGGTCTAAGTGTGTCGCAACCTAACCTTGGGGGATAAAAAAATTAGTGTGCTTAAGACCACACGACTGAAGAAAAACTTCTTTCGCTCCATCTATCATTGTTGGCCTGTCAGTGGGCGAATTTCGAAAATATTTACACATGAGCATCAAGGGCCCATGAAGAGTCTATATTATAAATTTCAGCTCCCTAGCTCAAACTTTGGTTTTTTGCCGTCCGACCTGAAAAGCTGACGATGACGGTACGGTGACGCTCTGTATTTCCAACTAATGAACTGCGATTCATAGATACAATGACTTTACTCACTTCCGGTAAATTCCATCTGTCGGCTACTGTTTTAGATATAGCTTTCTCCTTTGGATCGGTTTGGATAGATGATGAGCTTAGTATTGCCCCGTATTGATTAGATTCAAGCGTGTTTGTTTACCCATTCCACTTACCTTTCCGCCGACTAAATTGTATGGGGTGTAACAAAAGAGTGTACGTTTGTCTACACTTCCGTTATGCCGGAAGTCTACGTTTGTCTACACTTCCGTTACGCCGGAAGTCTACATTGGTCTACACTTCCGTGTCGCATTCACCAGCTTACTCCCCAAGTCAAGCGTGCTTAAAGAAATTTTAATTCAAAAATGGTTACAGTATTCAACAGTTCATCCAAGCGGACTCTAGCCTTTTCAATGCTTTCTTTGCCATTACAAACTTATTTCCGTACTTCTGGTGGATGACGAAATGTTGAAAGCCTCCAAAATATCCAAAATGATGGATTTGGCACTGGGATTGATGGATCTTCTCGAGAAAACAAATTTGCCGACATTAATAAAAGACATCTCCTTTCTTATATTAGCACCTAAGGTTATGCAATAAACTATTTCAGTAGTAAGAAAACTATGTGCAGAAAAAAGCCACTGACAATATTTTAAGTTGTTCACCATAAACATGGACGAGGGTTGAAGAACATAACCTCAATTAAAGTTTGAACTAAGGCTTTGAAGTTGAATTTCTCTACCACATGAAGAAGTAGTTAATTGGTATGTAAACATGCTGAACCGGACCATATTAAAGTATTGACCTCAAAGGCAAAATCACATGTTGGAAGCTACAGCAGGGGGCGGTATATAGAGTAATTATTTGAGTTGTAACAGCTTTTTAGAACACCCACCAGACAGAGCCGAAAAATATTATGGGCAATTAAATTGTGGTTGCAATCCTCACAATGTTTACAGTCCAAATGGACATCATGTCAAGAGGAGGACACACGTCTGGTAAACGAATTACCAGTTTCACAACCTAGAATAGAAGTTTTTATTATTTGTGTGTGTAATTTTTAGTAATTGTGATTTCTTGCACAAAAGGAAGTTAAATGTTGTTTCCAATACTTCGTTGAAACACCTTAAAACAACATTTAATGTAATGTAAAAGTATTGTAATACTGAAACTTGCACTATTTGAGGACTTGTTGTATGTTACTGTGTTCTTAATAAGGGAGATAAGCCCACATTTAGGAACAGTATACGAGAAGAAGTTTTAGACCTTACTCTCTCGTCTCCTTTTATACAAAACATTGTAGAGGACTGGCACGTGTCTGATGAAGCTTCTCTTATGTTCAGGCTGCGATGCAACACCGAGTGCGCGCCGGTCAAATACAATAATAAATTAACATCCTTTAAGAGTAGTTTTTTTTTTTTTTTTTATAATTTGCGTGCGCTAAAGGGATTTCTTTTTTCTGTAGTGACACAGTACAATTATAATGGTAAAACCACAGCGAAGGCATTTTTAGTTTGTTGCGCAAGTAGCTCCCAGCAATTCATTGCCTATTTTTGGGTGCTACTTACTGAAAGAATAGAAGGATAGGAAAGAAGTTTGGTGCGATGGGATTTTTTTTTTCTCAACAGGTGGCGCCTAAATTGCTTTAGGGAGATCAGTTTTTGTTGTGTGTATTCAATTTATAAAAATCATGGCCCTGGTCGGGATTCGAACGCACGACCTGCCAATCACTTAGTGAATACACTACCATCGCACCATTGCCACCTGCAGTGTTGTAAGGTAAAGCGCACCGTGGTGAAAAGAAGCGTACCATGGTGGAACGAAAACCTGGAAACTATCCGGAAGAAGGTGAGAAAACAATTCAACATATCGGAACGCACCGGCGTATGGGATCAATATCGATCCCTGTTAACCAAATACAACCAAGAGTTGCGAAGATCTAAAAGGGCCTCATGGCGCGCAAACTGCGAAAAGCTGGAAAAACTTCCAGCAGTGGCGCGGCTCCAGAGTGCACTTTGAAAAGATCCTTCAAACTGCATAGGATTGCTCATCAAACCTGATGGAACAATCACAAGCGACCGGGAAGAAACTCTCACCACCTTGCTGCAAGTATATTTTTCCAGCCCTCATTCAAAAGGGTATGGAATTCTTCCTACCTAACATGATTATTTAGGTTCAGTTTCTAATGGGGCTATACCACGCACTTGGCGGGAGGTCAATGTAGTATATCCCCAAACCAGGTAATAAACCTAGTGAACTACCTAAATCCTATCGTCCCATAAGCTTGACATCGTTTTTTCCTGAAAAAAATGGAAAGAATAATTGACGTTCATATCAGAGAATGCGAAACTATTAGCATGCCTCTACACCCCTGTCAATATGCGTATCAAAAAGGCAAATCAACGGAAGGCGCCATTTTAACACTAACAAATCACATAAACAACGCCTACGTTGCAAAGAAATTGCACTATGCGCCTTTCTTGACATAGAGGGTGCTTTTGATAACACCGGTTATGATTCAATATCAAATGCTTTAATTCACCGAAAGGTAGACCTTCCCACCATAAACTGGATAAAAGCGATGCTCGAAAGTCGGAAAATTACTGCTTCGTCAGGACAGACTTCAGTATCAGTATCAGCTATAAAAGGCTGTCTACAAGGAGGAGTTTTATCACCCCTCCTGTGGTCTTTGGTCATAGATGACCTACTTCAAAAACTAAGTAACTTAGGCTACGACATAATAGGGTACGCCGATGACTTGGTCATCATTATTACGGGCAAAGAATCAACCGTAATTACCTCACGTATGCAAAACGCCCTTAAGATAGCTATAGACTGGTGCGTCAAGGAAAATCTCTCCATAAACCCCAATAAAGCTATCATACTCGTAGTTCCATTCACAAAAAGAAGAAAGCTCAGCTTAGCCCAGATTTCACTGACCATTGAGTATTCCGACGAAGTCAAATATCTTGAAGTAATCCTAGACAAAAGACTAAACTGGAACTCTCACATCAACAACAAAATCACTAAAGCTAACAGAGCTTTATGGGCCTGTCGGCGCACATATGGCAGAACCTGGCGAATTTCTCCAAAGATTGTCCACTGGATCTACACAGTGATGATAAGACCCATTATAACATACGCCTCCATTGTATGGTGGACAAAATCCACACAAAAGGTCGCAATAGAGAAGCTCTAAAAGGTACAACGGCTTGCGTGCCTTGGTATCTCCGGAGCCATGCGAACCCGTCCAACGGCTGCCATAGAGGCAATAACAGGAATTACACCTCTCCACATATACATTCAAAAAATGACGATCCGCAGTGCAATAAGTCAAATACAGTTAAACGCAACGATCATCCGGAAATTAGGACCCTTCTCGATGAGCTGCCAGAACTCAACATGAACTGCACGGTCACAGACCGCATTCAAAAAACAATATGCTTCAACAAACGGTTCTCCACGGAGATACCCAAGAGAGAAGCATAAGCGGCATAAAGTGGTATACGGATGGTTCTAAAATGGAAACGGGGGTAGGAGCGGGAATATACGGACCACACAAACGCTTTACGATACTCATGGGAAAAAGTCCCAGCGTATTTCAAGCAGAGCTCCACGCCATTCAAGAATGCGCCAGCCACATTATTTTATCTGGCATAAAAGGTGCAACCATCCATATTTTCACGGATAGTCAAGCAGCTATAAACGCCCTTAGCTCGCATACGATTGACACTAAATCAGTCATGTACTGCTTCAACACCCTACAGGCACTCGGAACAAGTAACAAGACCAAGCTATGTTGGGTTCCGGGTCATGTCGGGGTGGAAGGTAACGAAAAGGCCGACGAACTGGCCAGAAAAGGTTCGGAAACACCCTTCATAGGTCCCGAACCCTTCTGCTGCACTCCTAGATCAGCAGCAACGGCAGCAATAAAAAGCTGGAACACAGAAAATGTATCCATCTTTGGGAAAGCATCCCAGGTTTAAGACAGACCAAACGAGCCATTCGGCCTTTCAATCAAAATGCCAGCAAATGCCTAAATCTAAGCAGGCATGATATCAAAAACTAAGTACGTTACCTTACTGGCCACCATGGTTTAAGATATCATCTACACAAAATGAAAATAGTAGACTCTCCTGAGTGCCGACTCTGTCTTGAAGAGGACGAGTCAGCTGAACACATTTTATGTGAATGTACGGTCCTAAATGGAATTAGAAAGAAGATCTTTTTCAGGGAACAAATGAGCCCCGAGGACATAAAGAATTCTTCTACTAGTAGAATTGTCCGCTTTACACGGAAAGTGGAAAATCTACTAGTCTAAAATTTGTCTGGCCCATACGGTACAAAAGATCTTTTCTTTTTAGGTCGAAGTGCCCCCTATTTAATCGCCTTGGCGAGCGAGCCAGAATCTTACAAAAAAAAAATGTTACTGTGTAAAAAGAAATAAAAAGAGGTTGGCTTAGCCAAAAAAATGCTTAATAAAAACAAGGCTTTGCTAGCTTAGATACTAGGGGGTCTCTTCAATTACGGACTTGATGTTTTGGTATGGCGCAAGCGCTGAATCACCTTCAAAAAAAGGGTAGAAGAAAGCACACCCGATGACTAGACTATCAGTTCCTTAAGCACCATCTACAAGGAAGATGAATATATGTCTTGCTAGGACTAAGAAAAAAAAATCCTGTTTGCTGCTACATCCATCTCAAGATCTTCTGTAACTTAGATTAGATTAGATTATTAAGTAAGTGGGACTTAGTACCCTTATCACCCTATTGTTGATGTTGGTTTGAAGCTCAGAGGCCGGAGTTTTTGATAAATTCGGCTAGGTCCTTATGTGAGTGTCAGGCATGTCGACTGTTTTAAGGTAGGGTTTAGCTAGGAGGTCTGATGAGTTATTGTTCGACAGTCACAGTGGCGTAGAATATGGTCTGCTGTTTCTTCTTCTTCATTGCACAATCGACAGATATTGTCTCCAGCAAGTCCCATGGCCATAAGATGTTTTTTTGACTCTACAGCGCCCCGTCAGGAATCAGCTGACTGTTTGTATCTGCCCTCTGTGTTTTTGTAGCAGTTGTTTTTTTCTGTTGGTGGATGGGGTTGGTAGGAATTGTTTGGCCTGTCTGTTACCTTCATTATTTTTCCAGTAATGAATTGCTTTTTCTTTCAACCGTTTGTTAATGCAGCTTTTAGCAGAGCTGATTGGTACGCCACAGAATTATCTTGGCATCTTGAATGATGTTGCAGATCCTTTTCTGGTGAGCTCGTCTGCTCTTTCATTGCCGTCAAAGCCACTATGGCCAGGCACCCAGATCGGTTGGACTCTATTTGTGCTGACTTATGTCTTCAGTAGCATAAGGCAGTCCCAAACTAGTTTTGAGGTGATTTGAAAGGCATTAAAAGCAAGAAGTGCCGCTTTGCTGTCAAAAAGAATGTAAATGAACTTATTGATGATGTTCCTGCTTAGATTCACCTGATACAGAGTTCTGTTGCGTGTATATTAGCTAGAAATACTGGGTTGCTTTTCTCCCTACTCGCGTATATAGATTTTTTAGGAGTTTCTCCGTATACTCCTGCCTCAACTCCTTCATCTGTTTTTAGATCCATCCGTGTACCATACGAGTGAGCCTTTAACAAATGTAGGCTTATTTCACTCCCGATTCTCTCGTTCCGGGAGGATTACCTTGAAGTTGAGACTGAAGTTGTACCTTTTCAGAAAGTTGTCCGTCCAAGTTATTCCTAGTTTTTCACTCCTATCGCGTTCGTGAACCAGGTCTAAGGGAATTATTTTGGAGTTGCTTTCATCTATTGAGATAAGCATGTAGGCGTTTGCCAATGCTCCTCTTTGTTTGTATAGATAAAGAGGTGGACGGTTCAGAATAACTTCCAATGCTGTCATAGGTGCTGTTCTCATTGCTCCCGATGTACACATACAAGCTAGTCGTTACAATATGTTTAGCTTGGCTGGTGTAGACTTTTCATTTGTGTTTTGCCACCAGCAGGGTGCTGCATAGGTAACAATAGGTCTAACAATAGCTGTGTACATACTAGTCCGAACATAAAAATGTGGCCCTCAGACTGACGATCGATCCAATTTTTAAGCTGAGGAAAAACTTGGAAAAGACCATCGAATTTCATGTTGAGACTCACCACTTTTTCATGGCCTTTAAAGCTGCAGATGATAGAATTTATCTTCAAGAGCTCTACGTAGCATTGAGCAAATTCAGCATCCCGATTTGACTGATACAGTTGTGTTACGTGACATTGGAAAAAAGCCTTCGAATATGTTATTTTGAAGTAGGATTTCCCAACTATCACAAATCTGTCAAGCATTTAACATGTGACTTCTTCCATTTTGTCCAGGAACAGATAGTGCGTAGGGCAGGTTTCAAAAAGTAAGGCACAATTTTTAAGAGTTTCTTGAAATATTGGAACACGCGGACGTCACTGCTATCTTTGGTCGCCTCAGCGTGTCGTTGTAGAGGCATTCATAGTGATTGAACAACAGGCAAAATTGGTTGGCATTGAAGTTAACGCAGACAAAACCAAAACTTTAAGCTAGTAGCGGAATTAACCTTCCTCAGTATAAACATCAACTCTATGAATGACACTAAAATGGAGAAGCCGAAGAAGAATTACCCTAGGTAACCGCAGTTACTTCGGTTTGGCATAACATATGGTGCAAAACTCCTAACGCGGAAAGTAAATTCCAAGCTAATCCAAACGTTGATACTGCTAGCTCCGCTTTATGGCGCCAAATACTGGATGCTAGGCAGGAGCGGAAATCTGTACTGGCTCCATCGGAAGATTTTTTTTTTATAACTAGAGCGCGCTAAAGGGATTTTTTATTTTTTCTGTAATTGTACCCTTATAGTGTTGCCACAGCGCATTAATTTTTCGTTGTTGCAAGCAGCACCCAGATTCATTGCCTGTTTTTGGGTGCTGCTTACTACTGAAAGAATAGGAGGATAGGAAAGAAGTTGTTGGTGCGATAGAGTTTTTTTATCTCCACAGGTGGCGCCTTAAATGCTTATGGAAGATTTGATTTGTTGTGTGTATTCAATTTTACAAAGCATGGTTCTGGTCGGGATTGGAACACACGACGTGCCAATCACTTTGCGAATACACTACCATCGCTCCATTGCTATCAGCATAGCCAATCCAAACGATGAAGATGAATGTTCAATTCAATTCAATTTTTATTCAATTTTTATTTAATACGTGCTAATACTCAAACCGAGAGAATTTGTTTGATTTCTATTGCAGAAGCCAAAGAGTTTGGTATTTTTACAATTTTATTAAACTTTTGGAGTGCAGAAATAACTGTCGTAATACACAGGATTTTGTTTACAGTACACCACCCGTTTTCCAACAAAATAAATTGCTGTGTGACTATTTAAAAGTATTAAAAATGACTCTCAAAAGCATGTATGCGCTAGAACATTAAAATACTATCACTGTGCGCCTTATTTTCCAGGCATACGTGCCTTATAAGCTAAAGCAAGTCCTGCGTAAATCCACTAAAGTCACACAACACACACAAACACATGGACAATAAATTAAATCACCCACACAAGACAGAACATTTCATAACGCCCATAAAACAAGCATACAACTCCTTAATTCTCATAGTGAAACCAAATTTCCATAGCAGCCACTGGAAAAACTTCCCTGCACTTTTTGTATAATCGTTCATTCTCCACCGAACCAGAAGCTATAAATCCAAATCTAATACGGTTTTGCATCCTCCAAGGTACACAATAGATACAGTGAAGCCAGTGCAAAAAAAAAGAAACCATATCGGTGGATAGTGCATGGGATGATGCTTCTAAAACTCGACAGGATCCCGAAAATAAAACAAAATGCAGGTCACTTGTGGTATAAATGTACCCTGGAAAATTATTAGCACCACAAAGCTCGAATAAGATTGTCGAGGACTCCTGCAGGACTTTGCGATTAATATTTTTTCAAAGAGTGGTAGCATTGTTTTGAACAGCTGTACTTATGTGAATGCCTGTGCCTGCCTGCCGGAAATGTGTCAACTACCAGTGTATGGGGGATTATTATGTTTTTTCATTTTATGTTCGAGTACGAGGTTAATGTTCCAGATATTTGTTGCAACTTGCAGTACACTAGATGGGCACTCGTTGAGAGATACGAGTATTTTTTTTTTCTGTTTGTTTGTATCTTATTCTCTTTGAAGTGATTTTGTGCTCTTTTAAATGTAATCAGCTCACGAATGTCACATATCTCACAATCGTTGCACTCGTCGTAAGAATTAAAAATAACATTTCTGCGGTAAATAAATTTATTGTGACGTCTAACATGTCGTAGATACTATATACGCAAGGACTGCGTATTGAAAGAGTCATTTAAACTAAAGCCACTTTAAAAATCGATGTTGAGCAGTTCTTTTGTTTAACCACACTATACGTTTGACCATATAACAATACCTTGACTTCAATTAATTTTTGTTTATTTATAGCAACACAATTATGTATATAGATACTAATAATTATTAATTTACACAAGTCAACACACAATATCAACGATCAGCTGCAAAAAGTCGCGAGAGACTAAAAGTTAAGCTAATTTTCTCGAGATCGGAAGAAAGGCGAGCTTTTTATTTTTGACTCGTCACGCTGTTTGGGATTTATTTATAAATGTATCTTTAACTCATTTGTTTACTATGCTTTGGTCGTGAAATTGTCACAAATAAATTTTTGGCCACTTTATGTAGGAGAACGAGACTAAAATCTAAGAGCAATTCGCTCGTATTTTGGGCAAGTGTGCCAACAGTTTTTTTTTAAGAGATCTTGTAAAGGTCGTGTGTTGAACTTTGGAAAGAAAAATTAATAAAACATAAGGAAAGGCTACAGGATGTTTGGGCCAACTTTTGTAAAACCTATTCATATTCTTATCCCCTCAACTGGGCGAGGCATTGGGGTGAGTCCTTGTCCGTTTTGGATCATTTTTTATTTCAGACAAAATAACCAAGATTTGAAAATTTGGTTAAAAACGCCACCAAAAGTCGCCACAATTTGTTTCGGCGACTTTGCTTTTTTGCTTATGAAGGGTCCTTCATTAGCGACTTCACCGATTACTGAACTGTCAATGTTAAAATATTCAGTAAAATCAACATTTTCATAATAGTGAAGTATACGAAGGAACAACGTTTCCAAATAATTCAAATTTGCTACCCAACTTCCGGGTCGGTGGTCGCAACTTTAAGAGCGTTAACGCCAATTTTCGGCCGCAATCCTCGTCCCAGTAGACATGCAATTCATAGTATTTACAATTAGTTTTTATTGAGGCTTATTTCTTTGATAGATACATTGTTTGTGTAAAGTAAATGTTTTTTTGTAGCTATGACTAATATATTATAATATCTGGCTAAGAAAATATAAAAATTGATTTTTCAACAATTTAATCTATTTTAAGCAAAGTATGAGTAAGAAATTACGTTCTACGGACGCTTGCTCCCGGCATAACTTCAACATTGCTTCAAGAAGCACTTAAAACTAAAGTATAATTATGACTAGATTACAAAAAATAAAAAAATAATATAAGGTATTATATATTTTTTAAGTACTTTTTAGGTCTTTATAAGACATATTAGGTCAATAGTTCTTAACAAATTGTGCAAGTTATTAACAATTGTAAATGTATGAGTGTGTCTATAGTAATTCACTTTAGCTTGTGATCCGCTTAACGAATACCATATTAAAGCCATAATATGTCCAAAAGCAGAGCAGAAGCTGCTTGGACGGGGATGCTTTTTCGTAAAAGGGAACGGAAAAGTTTCGATTTTCGTTTGGTCTAAGCGTGTGTAAAGATCTTGGATTTAACAGGTTAAATGGTGAAAGGTAATAATGTTCCTCTGCACTATCGGTAATATTTGAGTCCATTAAACATTTAACAAGCGGGTTAGGATGTTCACGTACACTCTCTAATTTTTTTAACAAATAGTTCGGTTTGGTATGTCATTAAAGGTTTGATTTTGTTTTCAAAATAAAGCGTTTTGTTAGAAAACCATTTTTTGTTTGGTCTCCTGAATTTACCGCAACAGAATCTTAAGATTTTCCTTTCAAAAGTCTGAAGCTCTTCGGCTACAGTGGGCGAAATTGTAAACCAGGTACAAAATCCATAAGTCAATATTGGTCTCACCAAAGTCTTATACATTAAAATCTTAGTGTTTGGCGAAACTTGTGTGGAATTAAGCTTTGGCTTAAGCATTGCTGTGACCATTTTAGCTTTTTTCAACGTTTCTCGGGCATGCATATTGAAGCTAAGTCTTTTATGGAAGGTAATACCGAGGTATTTTACATCGTCTCGAAGGGGAATTTCACTTCCATTTATTTGTAGTCTTAGAGACTTACTATCTTTGACTGCAAGGTGATGTCCTTTCCCGCTTGCATTTCTGAAGCATGTTATTTTTTTCCACGTTTTAAGGTAAGTTAAAAGAGTTGGTATATTTTCCTGAATCTTATTTAGTGCAACCTGTGGTCTTTTGTCGCTTGCTAATATCATAGAGTCATCTGCGTACAGGATAACACTAGGATTATCTTGCATTGTATTTTGAAAAGGAAAGTCATGAATATAGATATTAAAAAGGAGTGGTCCTAGAATTGATCCTTGGGCCACACCTGACAGGATTGGGAAACAGTTCGAGTACTCGGAGCCTACGATAACAGAGCTAAATCTATCTCTGAGGAAGCTTAGAATTATAAAAATTAAGTACCTTGGCGAATTAAGCCTAATTAGCTTATAGAGCAAGCCCTTGTGCCAAACTGAGTCAAAGGCCTTTTCCAGATCTATATCAAAACCTACAGTACATTTCCTGTTTCTTAGGTTCTGAACAATTTTGTTATGTAGTACCAATGATGCATGCTCCGCCGAATGGCCCTTTTTAAAGCCAAATTGGTTATTTGGAATTATTTGAGACTCCTCGCAAAAGTTATTTAACTTCTCTGCTATACACCTCTCAAAAAGCTTTCCTATATTGGATAGCATGGATATTGGACGAAAGTCTTTTATATCCCTTGCCCTCTTTGATTTAGCTATTGGAAGTATTTTTCCCTTCTTCCAAATTGTTGGAAAATAGCCATTGTTTAGACAGTGGTTGAAGATAGCAGATAGCGTCATGTCGAGAGAGGTGGGACATTTTCGAAGAATGTAATTTGATACATTATCTATACCAGCTGACTTTTTGTTGTTCAGAGCTGCTCTCAGCATGCTGACCGTATTTGGAGATGCAAAAACGTCAACGTTGTTTGGGCTTATTGCGGTGTTTGAAGGCGAAAAATTAGTAAGGGTTGAATTATCCTCAGTATTACAAAATGAATCTACTGTCGAGTGGATGTTATGCTCTTCTGTTTGATCTGGAGGTGTTTCTAGACCCGAGTACACGTTGGAGTAAAAATCTTTGAACGCTCTCAGCTTACTTTCAACATCTTTTAAATTCTCTCCGTTGTGGGTCAAAATATCTTTCACAATATTGGTTCCGAAGAATTTTCTTCCTGTTATCCTATCAATTTCCTTAAACGCTTGCGGCGAGGGCCTGATTTTATTTAATCTTTCTTTAAAAGCATTGTTGTTATCAATCAGCACCCTATCTTTAATGATTTTACTCAAGCACTGTATCCTAGCATGAAGTTGACGATATTCATCATTAATACTGTTTAGGTGTCGGTGGTACAGTCTTTTCAGTTGAGTAAGCCAGGCACCTCGCAGCTTTATTAATTTATTTGTATTATCTGATATATTGTGATATCTCAGATTTTTCACTTCGCGGACAGAAGAGTACAATTCAACGCTGGCGTTGATTTGATCATTAAGTTTCGTTATAAAATTATTTATTTCCTCGTTTTCTATATTTCTTTCAGCAGGGATATTCAGAGAGCAAATACGATGATGAAGTCCCAATCTAAAAGCTAGCAAGTGAGTGTTCTTAAAACATCTATACGTAGCCGGTCGCACTAAAATTGGAAGAAAATCGACTATGTTTAGATGTATTTTAATACCAAAATGATCCGAATTCGTTGGAAAAGTTGAACAAACTAGAGGACTCAGGTTATTGCTGGTAAGGGATGTGGATATCAGGAAGAAATCAAGAACGGAGGACGATCTGGGAAAAGTGGGACTGTTGGGCGCGATTAGATCTATACCCAAATACGGCCCGTTGTAAAACCAATTATAGATTTGGTTACCATTTTGATTGTGAAGCGTGTCACCCCATTCTGAGTGGCGTGCATTGAAGTCTCCTCCAAGTATAACTGCATCAAACGAATTGATAACAGTATAAAGTCTGTCAAGCTCGTTGGGTAATCTTCGACCGGCATTGGAGGGAATGTAAATGCTTCCTATTAAAATATTTTTGTGTGACCCAGAACTACTACGTGTTGTAATGTTCACAAGGCAAACTGAAAAGATGTCGCTCTGGAAAGGAACTTCAGTGTACTTATACCTTTGGTCTAAGACAACTGCTATTCCTCTACCTGAGTAGCCTGGGATAAAGTTAAAGCCATCGAAAGAGGGCTTATATTTCGGGGATAGCCTTGTTTCCGAAAGGAGACATATTTGGGGCTTTTGGGTTTTTAGTGTGTTGAACAAATCTAGTCTTCTTTCATGGGAAATTATAGAGATACAATTTATCAACATAATTTGTAATCTTGTTGTCTGCATTATACCACTATAGAGGCCACAAACTCAAGGTAAGCGAACATTTTATCTTCTGTAGACTGTAACTGTTGAAGGGCCAAAATTGTCTGATTTTTGTTATCAGCTCTTTAAAAGGTATGTTGAAAAGATTTTTCGCCTCATTCAAGAAACTGTTGAGATCACCAGACTGATTGTTTGTCGTAATGGGCTGTGTGTTTTTCTGGATAGCTATTTTGCTAAACGAATTTTTTGTATTATTCACCATAGCAGCGTGACTACCCTTGACTCTGTCGGCAAAAGATACGTTTTGATCAGTAAACGTACTTAAAGCGCTCTGCACTACCGATCTATTTTGGTTCGCAACCTGTCTTGCTCTTTGGGTCAATTGATTCCGTTTTTCCCTATATTTAAGATAAGCTGGACAGCCTTGGTAACTAGCAGCATGCCCAGTTTCGTTGCAGTTAGCACATTTTAAAGCAGGGGTATCCTGTTTTGTCTCTTTAAGCGTTTTAAAGGATGCGATACATGCTTCTGAATCATGAGACTCGCCACACAGAACGAATCTACTATTATAGGCACAACATTCGCCAGAATGCCCAAACCTTTGACACCTGTAACACCGAATTACTGTTTTATTGATTTTTTTTTCCAATATACCCGTTGGTTAAACAAATATCTTATACTAATTATACGTTTTGCCAGAAGTGTGGAGAATATTGCTGCCGTAGAGGCGTCCGTCGCAAACCAGCCAAATCAGTCAATTTCACGGCGTTCCCGAGAATTGGGACTCTCCAAGACCACATTATGCCGAATTTTGCAAGATCAAGCTGACTCAAGAACTAAAGCCTCAAATTGGGCTCTGGACATGATGGAAGAAAATGAAGAATTTCATCCCAAAATCATCTTCAGCGATGAAGCGCATTTTTGGTTAAGCCGCTTCGTCAATAAGGAAAATATGCATTACTGGACAGGTGAGAACCCTCATGTGCTTCAAGAAACAGCACCTCATTAGCAAAAAGTGACTCTTTGGTGCGGTTTTAATGCCGGTGGCGTCATTGTGCGGTTTTTTGTCGATGAAAATGACCGTCACATTACGGTAAATGGTATTCGCTACAGAGACATGTTGGAACGTTATTTCTTTGAGCAATTGCATGAATTGGACATCAATGATATGTGGTTCCAACAAGACGGTGTTACAAGCCACACAGCGGGTGCAACAATCGAATATTGAAGTCTCAGTTTGGTGAACGTGTTATCTCGAGAAACGGACCCGCCTTTTGACCTTGCCTTGCGGCCGAGTCATCGAAAATTGGGTTCAACGTATCGATCGCTGCATACCTTCCCGTGATGGACTTATGAACGAAGTCGAATTCCATTCCTAAATAATAGTAATTCAAGCCAAAAAAAATAATAAATTTGTTTGAGATATCTCAAATAGTTTGCATTTTATTTAAAAAAGAAGTTGTCAAGTCCTTAATGAAAGACCCTTTATTATATTCGATGACTTTCATTTGTCCTCTGTATTTGGTATATAGTCTTATGTGTTCGAAATTTTTGAAGGGAAGCGGGCAGGAATAGAGTTATATGCACGATACGCCACTGCTGATCCATCTGTTGGGTCCGCCGGTTTGACCTCAAAAAGTATTGCCAGGCCTTTCGATTTCGAATCACTTCGTCGCCGAGGCCAATCAAATGCTGGTGTTGTTGCATTTATAGGATCCAGGAGTTTTAAGATATATCCCTGATCCTTCAGTTGAACATTGCAGTAGCAACTGACCCAGTTCCGCTCCATTTTTTTCTTGAGATATGTTCTTTCACAAGGAAGCCTCGCATCTTGGAACTTCTTATCTTGATACAAAAAAAAAAAAACAAATTAAAATAAAAAAAAACTATTCAGACTTCGGTACCTTTCACACATTTGTCCTTTTTGTCATCGGTTCATACCTAAAACTTAAAATTAACGTTAATTTCATAAACAAGCCAACTTATGATGATTATCGTACACCCCTATGAAATATTTCCAATTCTTTTGAAACAAATGGTAAGGGTGTTCATGTAACGTCGTATAACCATCGTAAACGTCGTAAGTTAACTACGTGGTTAATTAATTGTGTACAATTTTATACCGAATCCGAACGGCGAATTTAAGAAACTTCTCATGACAATTAATTCTCTTGGATGTTGTCAGACTTTCGTAAGAGATGGAGCAGTAGAAAAATAAACTTTACAATTAACTGGGCCCCGGCGTGATTTGAACCTGAGTCCAACGCAATACTAACTACTGAGCCACAGGCTACACATTGCATAATATGTTTAAGGACAAAATAGACACCAAAGTATACATCATATGTTCATAATAATTACATAAAGCTTTCCACTTGAGATCTTACTCTGTCAGTGTATTTTTTTGTTGCATTCCATGTTACGAAAGATGTCAGAAAAGTGAGCAAGCAGATAGAACTCATCTTTTACATGACCCATTCTTCGTTTCTTGAAATGGTATGCAAACAAAAAAACATTGAACGAGACCGAGCTCATTTTGAACTACAAAAAGATCCAAGATCTTGCGATTTGACGCCTTTTATTTTTTTTGTGATACGTAAGTTGCTAGTCTACGCTGAAATACGAAAACTTTGTCTCCCGGAAGACAATCATCAAAGCCTGCCGTGGTGGGCATATCTCCGAAGTTGTGTCCAAAAACTAATAAATTGCAGAATGTACTATTTCGATTGAACACAACTTAGTGGCTGTTTCATAAAAATCCATGTGTTTCGTTTAAAACAAAAGTTAGTACTGGCTTAAAAAACGCCATTTATATTTATGTCAAGTTGGCCGAGTTTGAGGTAAATTTTGTTACAAATCATATTTTTTAAATAGACAGTTTCCAATTGATGAGGATTTTCGTAAGCTGTATTAATTTAGTGAATCTGTGTTCCAGATTATTTTACCAATAAGTCCTTGGAACATCAAAAAAAGTCGTTAAGACCCCACAAAACCTCCTCACAATCACAATTGGGTTAGGAAAGTCCAAAAATAATTTTATTGAGAATGTCGACGCCAACTTACTAAACTCAAAATTTGTTATCCTTCCTCCATCCGCCTTTATCTGCCCTTGAAACGATAGCGAATTTCACAGTAGAACAACCTGTTCATCCCAGTTTCGAGTTCATAGGAGTCAGCTGTGTAGAAGCTGTAGAATGCGTACTTTCGATTCGGTCTAATGCCATCGGGCTAGATGAAATTCACCCTTCCTTTTTAAAATTGATTCTTCCTGTCATACTGCCGTACATAATGTACATTTTTAACACCATTCTGACCACGGGCGAGTGGAAACTAGCGAAAGTCCTGTCGATACCCAAAAATGATAAGTGCAATGAGTTTAGCCTATCTCTATTTTACCATTCCTGACCAAAGTTTTCGAACGCATATTGAAAAACAGTTGAGCGAGTACCTAACGACTTGAATGGCTTTCGAGAAAAGCACAGCTGTGTTACCGCTTTGTTAAATGTCATAGAGGATCTTCGGCGAGCAGTGGACGAGGAGAAAGTCAGCTTTCTTGTTCTTCTCGATTTCTCCAAGGCATTTGACACAGTGATTCACAGTAGTCTTACAGAAAAGCTCCGTGGAAAATACAACTTCTCGCCTGAAGCTGTAAAGCTTATTTCATTTGATTTGTCGGACTTTCTTCCAACGATTAGTGACGATGTATGGACCGATCGAAAATGGTGCTTGCAGTATGAATGAGGATCTTGAGAGGGTAGCAGGTTGGGCTCAACTTAATGGCCCCGCTATAAGCCCGCCGAAGCCTAAGTGCTTGGTCATATCCAAAAATATCCTTGACTTAACTTATTTTCCTCGGATTACATTAAATAATGTCGCTATCGAATATGTTGACACCGCTAGAAACCTAGGAATTATTTTCACCCGTAACCTCACATGGGACAAGCACATTAACTGTATTGTCGGGAGAACATTATGGAGTGTTGCGTACTCTCTGGGTGACTCAGTTGTATACTCCCTTAAAGACACGCCTAATGATTGCGAAAAGCTTTATTTTACCAATCCTGGTCTAGGGCTGTGCATTTTTCCCAGTTGTAATTACTCATGCAAAAGTTAGCTCAATGTTGTCTTTAATAATACAATTTGATATATTGTTGGAGTTCGAAGATACGATAGATTATCGATTTTTTCCAATAGACTGTTCAACATGCCGCTTGAGAGTTATTTTCAGTTCCGCACCTTATTACAGTTATCGAATATTCTGCTAACACAACAACCACCCTACCTATTCGAACGAATCACTAGACTTTCCTCGGTCAGGTCCAACCAGTTGATTCAACCTGCACCCTTTTCTTTTTACCTTTAAGTACCTACTGCTGTTACAATTGTTCAGAACTAAGTCGTCAAATATAAAGCTCTCTTTTGCAAATTTTTATAGCTTATCACTAGTTTATAAGATATTATATCTTAATGTGTATAGGTTCTTCTTAATTAATAAATGAAATAAAACGAAATGAAAATTCATAAAATGGGTTTTATTGAAAAAAGAATGTTATGTTCGCGCACCCTGTATGTTAAGCATTCACTATATTTTATTCAAGCTTTATTTAAGTCGAATACTTTTATGTATACCTATAATTTATTCACTTCAAACATAACGTTTGCGGTTAAATTACCAGCATAATCTATTGCTATTTTTTTATTCACACTTTTGCTGTGTTTACTCCGTGATCCAGTCACCCCAAAATAAATAAAGAAGAAGGAAAATTCTCTGTCCTTTTTGATTCAATATTTTTTGCAAATACTATTCACATTTTTTTTTTCTAAATAAATCCATTTAAATGTTCAACATAACTTGTCAGAACCGGGCGACCGTAATCACTTAAATTGACCTCGAAAACCAGTTAATTTTTAACCCAAATAGACATCAAATTGGAATAGTAAAATTTATTGTCTGTGTCACTCTCTCATTTTCAATAATAAATAAGAGCCCCAAAATAAATCAAAATAATTTCCACAAAGTAAAAAATATTAATGCCAATTTATTATATTTGTCACACGCAATCACCATGATTTGCTTTTGAAAAATTATAAAAGTTTCAAGGATACTTTTCAACAAAAAGGTTCATAAATGTACTCGTATATTGTGTTGCTCCACTAACACAAATTCATGCAATAAAATAACTTCCGATACATTTGTAGCGGTGTGGTCTCTCTTTGTAAACACTTTTCAATTTCAAGATCTAGCAGGTGATTTCAGTTCTCTCTGATGTTGTCTGTGATTTAAAAATACATTCCGACGCAACAATTTAGCACATTTATTTTCGGTCTTAAGAAGCGATGGTTAGTAGCTTAATAAATTTCAATTGTTTTGTATGTTTATAAATACTCAACAATGAATTGCGCTGCTGCATTGTCATTTCATTTATTTTGACTTGTTGAATGTGGAAATTAAGATAGATGTATGCCACTCTGAAGTAAATTAAATATGTTTCTAATTCGCATCCTGTGATGTTTTTTTCTGAATAGCGACGACCAGCTAACAAGAGAAGCATAACTTCAAAATTGTATAGGTCACATGGCTTTTTTAAAAATTAAATTCAAAAGAGGAAACACCAATCTCTATCCATTGTCCTTTTATCCTACTCGCCGAGCATAAATTCCGTGGGCAAAAAGAAAGTCACGTTTCACTTTCAGGGTCTGCTGTGTGACAGCTTTTGCAACCCGACTCTGGTGAAATATGGGAATGCGGCTGCAACACTCTATATCTCACAATCGACTCTCATAGTAAATATAAATCGTGTCTGGACTTGTTATGAATGTTTGCTCTGCAGAAAAAATATCAAACAAAACCCGCATGCTAGCTGTGCTTATATATCCGCCATGGCAGTGAAAGTCATTCCTAATTGGTAAGATGGGGATGAGGATGATGTGGATTCGAATGCAAAGTAAGAACATAAGTTGAAATGCCCGTCCCCCAGTTTGAAATCTTCCCAAGAGAAATGTAATTGAAAAAGTGTGGCCATGCTCCAAAAATATGTGATAGTCGATCTCTACTGCTAGCAGAAGTTGATTTTAATTTGGCGGCAGTTGAATTTCAGTTGGCTGGTAATTTTGTGGCAAGGAGAAGAAAACTATTGAAATGGAGATAGGTTGATGGGATTAGAAAGAATTAGCTATGTCAACATTACATTGTTGGCATTTTGAACAGCTCACATTGTAAGCTCCAAAGCGGATTTTAAATATGTTATGTACAAAATTAGTTAAGTAAATTTATGTGAATATACTATGTAGGGCCATAAGGCCTACATTTGGTTAAAATTTGGTTTATGAGGTTAATGAGAGGGACCTGCGGTTTATTAGATTAGAAGCAGACAACTTTATGAGATACAATTTCCTCTATCCAATGGTCTATTTCTCAGATCATACAGCACATACAACATACAGCAAATTCGTAAGCATATAGCACTTACAATGACAAACCAACACTGGTCTTAAGATATTTCCGCATTCGGTTATCTAATACCCTCTCAACGATCTTCATGGTGTGTAACATCAGCTTGATTGAACGGTAATTTTCACAGTCTCGCTTATCGCCTTTTCCTTTGTACAAAGGAAGAAGAAATGATATGAGAATCACGAGCCATTTGTACCCGATGTCTCCCATCTATTTCCCAGAACTCAAAGAGTATATCAAGAGTGTTTGACCGCCTTTCTAACTTCTTCGATAGTAATGTGTGTAGGTACTTCTTCATTCGTACCCGATGTCTCCCATCTATTTCCCAGAACTCGAAGAGTATATCAAGAGTCTCTGACCGCCTTCCTAACTTCCTCGATAGTAATGTGTGTAGGTACTTCTTCATTGTTAGGAACGGCTCTCAGAAAATATATCCGAGGAAATTTACATTTAGAAGCCCTTCACAATACTGTTGCCACCTGTGTGGTATATTTTCGTCATCATTGTTGATGAACTTTGGCTAACGGATTTAATGGGAATTTCTCCTTCTTTGAGTTGCTATTTTGAAAATAGTTGTGTACTTGTTCAAGCTGGTAAGTTCATGGATAGACCGACTTCTATCAGCAGCAGAAGAAGACATTTCTTCTACCTCCCGATACAGGCCCTCCCCTTGCAAAGTCTGTATTCCGATTCGATGAAGAGGGATGCAGTGCTCAAAATTATAGCTACATACGAGTATAAAAACCAATTTGATAAAGACTCATGACTCACGTAGAAGTTATTTGTTTGTGGTGATTTCGATAATTAATATTAACACACTTGTTGAAAATGTATACCAATGGAATAAAAGAATATTTTGGGAGGTATAAAAAGAATTCATAAAATTGAATTTAGTGGAAATAACAATGAATACAGAAATGGTGCGCGGTTTCTAAAGAAAATACTTTTTTCGTGTGTTAAGGACCTCTTGCTGTAGAATTAGAAGAAAAAAAGTGTCTGAATTGGGGTTTAAATCTTGTTGTATTATTTGTTCTTTTAATATAGCGCGGAAAATAATTCCAAAGGCGAGTAGCGTTAATAAAAAATTGACGCTGAGATGTCAGGGAATCAACTGGTTGGACCTGGCCGAGGAAAGTCTCGTCATTCGTTCGAATAGGTAGGGTGGTAAATATTCGAAAACAGTAATAAGGTGCGGAACTGAAAATAACTCTCAAGCGGCATGTTGATCAGTCTATTGGAAAAAATCTCTACTCTATCGTATCTTCGAAGTCCAAAAATATATCGAATGGTATTATTAAAGACAACATTGAGCTTAATTTTGCATGAGTAATTACAACTGGAAAAAAATGCAAAACCCTAGACCAGGATAGGTAATATAAAGCTTTTCGCAAGCATTAGGCGAGTCTTTAAGGTGAAAATAATTCCTAGGTTTCTAGCGGTGTCAACATATTCCATAGCGACATTATTTAATGTAATCCGAGGAAAATAAGTTAAGTCAAGGATATTTTTGGATATGACCAAGCACTTAGGCTTCGACGGGCTTAGCGAGGCAATTAAGTTGAGTCCAACCTGATACCCTCTCAAAATCCTCATTCATACTGCAAGCACCATTTTCGATCAGTCCAAGACGGCAGCTGTAGTACATTTGTACATCGTCTGCATATAAATGGCACGAACAGTTCTTAATTATTGAGGGAATTTCATTAACATAAAGGGAAAAGAGTAAGGGACCGATTATGGACCCTTGTGGGACACCACAAATGGTTGGAAGAAAGTCCGACAAACTCTAACTTATTTCAACTGCTTGCATTCTATTCGATAGATATGATGAAATTAGCTTTAGGCGAGAAGTTGTATTGTCCACGAAGCTTTTCTGTAAGACAACTGTGAACCACTGTGTCAAACGCCTTGGAGAAATCGAGAAGAACAAGAAAGCTGACTTTCTCCTCGTCCAGTGCTCGCCGAAGATCCTCTATGACATTTAACAAAGCGGTAACACAGCTACGCTTTTCTCGAAAGCCACTCAAGTCTTTAGGTATTCGCTCAACTGTTTTTTATACCCTATTCTAAGGGTATATTAATTTTGACGCATAGTTTGTAACACACCTTAATATTGCCCGTAGACCCCTAAAAGTTACTATATTTATCATTAGCATCGATAGTAATGTCGATCTAGCCATGTCCGTCCGTCCGTCCGTCTGTCGGCAAAATTTAGGCCTTTAAACTGGACCTAGAGAGCTGAAATTTTAACCATATACTCTCTAGGGTCCCGAAATAATCAAGTTTACGAATTTTTGAAATCCGCCCACAGACACGAACACAAACTCAAAAAAACAAAATTTTGGAAAAAAATCGAATTTTGAGCTAGAAAGCTGAAATTTTTTATATATGATTTATGACTCCTAAAACTGCTCGGGATAAAAAAATTTCAAAATCCGCCCACTGACACGCCTACAAATAAATAAAATAATTTTTTTATACCCTATTCTAAGGGTATATTAATTTTTGAAAATCCAAAGTTTGAGCTAGGGAGCTGAAATTTATAATATGTACTCTCTAGGGGCCCTTTATTCTCATGTGTTAATTTTTTGTAAATCCGCCTACTGACACGCCCACAATTAAATAAAACAATTTTATTGAAACACCCAAGTTTGAGCTAGGGAGCGTTTTTTTTTTGATGAAATCCTTTAAATGTTATATAACAAAATATGTAAAGCGTTCTTAACAATTCAACCATACTTAGACTTTTGTCACGCCCACTTATGAGGGTTAGGAATAAGAATAGGGTATCCAACAGTTTGCCCAAGCGGACTGTAGCCCGTCCCTATGTTTTTAATATGCGTTCGAAAACTCTAGACAGGGATGGTAAAATAGAGATAGCCTAAACTCATTGCACTTAGCATTTTTGGGTATCGGCAGGACTTTCGCTAGTTTCCACTCGCCCGTGGTCAGAATGGTGTTAAAAATTTACGTTAGGTACGGCAGTACGACAGGAAGAATCAATTTTAAAAAGGATGGGTGAATTTCATCTAGCCCGATGGCATTCTACAACTTCTACACAGCTGACTCCTATGAACCCGAAACTGGGATGAACAAGTTGTGAAATTCGCTATCGTTTCAGGGGCAGATAAAGGCGGATGAGGAAGGGAAACAAATGTTGAGTTTAGTAAGTTGGCGTCGACATTCTCAATAAAATTATTTTTAGACTTTCCTAACCCAATTGTGATTGTGAGGACATTTTGTCGGGTTTTAACGACTTTTTTTGATGTTCCAAGGACTTCTTGGTAAAATAATCTAGAACACAGATTCACTAAATTGATACAGCTTACGAGAATCCTCATCAATTAAACTCTGTCCATTTTCAAAAATTTGATTGGTAACAAAATTTACCTGAAACTCGGCCAACGTGACGTTTGTAAACGGCGTTTTTTAAGCCAGTACAAACTTTTATTTTAAACAAAACACATGCATTTTAATGAAACAGCCATTAAGTTGTGTGCAATCGAAATAATACATTCTGCAATTAGTTTTTGGACACAACTTCATTGTCATCCCGGAGACAATAGTTTTCCTATTTCAGCGTAGACCGTATCACAATATAAAAGGCGTCAAATCGCAAGATCTTATATCTTTTTGTAGTTCAAAATGAGCTTGGTCTCGTTCAATGTTTTTTTGTTTGCATACCATTTCAAGAAACGAAGAAGAAAAATAAAAGATGAGTTCTATCTGCTTGCTTGGGGATAGGTATAAACTGCAACTGGTCTCCTATTTTTTCAAAAAACAAAATTTTAATTTTTCTTAAGAAATTGTAAAATTGATAATTATAAAATTATATTCTTTTGCCAGTGTATTTCTTACATCAAAGTTTATTAAAAACGCGAGCAAGTCTATTGGTGTAAGTCTATTAATTCTTTATTTTCTGTATGTATTGTGATTTGCAACTGCCATCAAAGTTCAAAGTTGCATTCAGTATTTGTAGTCTGCGATCTGTTGATAGTTGCTACGCGTTTAAATTTTCAGGGCAAAATTGAAGACAAATTACGGTGAATATATATATTTTAGTCTGATTATTAACTTAGTGCATATACCTTTCTCATTGGTTTCGTATTTTTTGCCCAACGATTCTTCCATATATATTGTTCAGCAGTCAATAGAACAACAGTATCTAATAACAGTCAACAACTTCAAAACTTTAAAACTTAAAAAAAAAACATGGATATCAGAACATTTTTTGCACGTGAGTACCTAGGTTAAAAACATATGATTAGTGGAAGTGAAAATAAATGTAAATGCATCCTATTTTGCGGTACATACCGTACGAACTCGCAGAAAGAGTATGCAACACTATTTTTATTGAGCATTTACATCAATAATATTATAATATGATCATTTTCATGAGTTTTTTACGAATGCATCGAAATTGGATGAAATTTGAGTTTCTTTAAATTTGTTAGCATTTCAAAAATGAAAACGTGTTGAGTCTGGTGGGAGCAAATCAAGCCAAGATGAAAATCCCACTTCAAATCCTGGTCCAACAATTTTTCTTTTTGGTTTTCAACCAAGAACTTCAACAGCTTGAACATCTTCATGAAAAAATGGATATTTTGAAACGATGTTGGAAACCACCAGCAAATTATAATTTCCGCGACGATATTCAATATTCGACCAGAATATTTAAATTTGAATGGTTGGAAATTTTTTCTCCTTGGCTTCAATACTCCAAAAAATTGAAGGGCACGCTGTGCTTGTACTGCGTCATTTTCCCACCCCAAAATGTTCAGCGTGTTTTGGGGCATTTATCAAGAAACCCTTCACTCGGTACAAGCATAATGCATGAAAATTGCAGGAGCCACTCTACTAATCATTGGCACTTGGGAGCAGTCAAATCAGCGAAGACCCTTTTGAAAGCAAGACCTGTTAATATTTGTGTTTTATCTGAACACCAAAAATTAGTTGACGAAAACTAGAAAATCATCTCGGCTATCATCTCAACTATTATATTTTGTGGTACCCATGATATGCCGCTTAGGGAAAAAAACCTAGAAGAAGGTAATTTGTAAAACAATTCTATTATTTTTTTACGATTTCCTGTTTTTAGGTGTCTCAAGACTTACTTTGGCTACAGGTTACGGCTGGTGATAAGTCTCAAGCAGCATTTTGAAGAAGGAAAGAAAATGCTACGCACCTTTCTCCGAGAACGCAAAATGAAATTATTCATTTGTGCGGCCAAGTCATCAGAGACGAAATCATAAGGGACGTACAAAATTCCGATGCATATTCCTTGATGGCAGATGAAAGTCGTGACATATCAGTCAAAGAACAACTTTCGATTTGTATTCGATTCTATGATCAAAAGAGACAATTTATTCGCAAAGAGTTTGTAGGTTTCGTAGAGTTGGGTGCCATAGATGCAAGCACTATTGCATTAGACAAATTTGTGAAAGATGCAGGGCTGGATCCCCTTAACTTCAAGGGACAAGGCTATGATGGTTGTTCGGCCATGGCAGGAAAAGAAAAGGCTCCCTGAAATTACGAAAAAGGAAATTAGGCCAAAAAAATGAAAATGAAAAAAAAGCCCAAAAATCTCCATACAAAGTTGTGGTGTTTTTTCCTAGGAAAAAACGCCCAAATATTTTGCCGCAAATGCCGCTTTTTTATTAAAAAATAAATGTTTTGGGCATTTTTTCCATTAAAGGAAAATGAAAAAAAACCCAAAAAAAATATTTTGGAAAATACGCCAAAAATGTTTTTTTTTGTTTTAGGAAAAAGCTCCATAAAGTTGCATTCTTTGGCTTACTTTTTATGTTGTTTTGCCGTACTTTAAATGCTTTTACCTAATTTCAAGAGCACTGATGTAGCACGTGCGGTCACGCGTAATCAGTATATAAGTTAGTGTGTTTTCGCTTAGTCGCGTTTAAGTGAAATCTTAAAAGAGAAATAAAATGGAAAATTTCAAATATGAAATAATAAGTGGAAAACAAAAAAATAGTAAACTTTTGTACGTAACACTGCAGAAACAAATATATAAAAAAAATCTCTATATAAGGGGAAAACGTTATTTTATGTGTAGTTTGTCAAGCGCTTCAGCCAAACATTGTAATGTTGCCATGCAAACACATGAAGGTATGTTCCGAGTGCAACATTAAATTACAAGCCCAGTCAGTGGCCAGTTGTCGCAGATATCCTTCAGGTGTTTATTTAAATTAATTCACAAATAAAAAAACAAAAAAAGTGATCGCACGGAACGGCGCGAAGCGCGATGGCACGCAGCCTGACGCTACGGTTCACAAGAACTATGGCTAAATAAGTCCACAACGAGTTTTGGGCCTAATTTCCATAATAAATTCTGAAAATTAAACCAAAAAATACAGCTTTTTTGGTCTTATTTCCAAATCAAATTTGGAAATTATGCCAAAAGAATAAACTTTTTCTGGCGTAATTTCCATTTTATTTTTTGGCTTTTTTTCCAAGAACATGGCCTAATTTCCTGGCATTCTGGCGAATTTTCATTTTTAGTTTTTGGCGTTTTTGCCAAAATTATTACGCCCCAATTATTTTGGTCTTTTTTCCAAAACATTTTTTGACGTAATTTCAGAGACCCGAAAAGACAACGGTGTGCAGGCCATTTTGAGAGAAAAATACCTTAACGCTTTGTATTTTCATTGTGCAAGTCACAAGTTAAATTTATTAGTTCATTAAATTTGGTAGTTAATGATGATCTGAATGACGTACCAGAAATTCGCAATACAATCGGAACGATCAAGGATGTCATGAACTTCTATCGTAGTTCTATCACAAAAAGAAAGTGTGTTCCAAACATTCCTGCTTTTTGCGAAACTCGATGGTCTGAAAAATACAAAAGCATTGCAATCTTCAAAGATAATTTAAGCGGCATAGTCAAAGGATTGAAAGAACTTTCTATTGAAGGGAACTCTGCTACAAAGACAAACGCTTTCCAGCTGCATTATGCCATCACTATAACAACGTTCATTACATGCCTTATACTAATTACAAAATATTCTGCCTACCGTGAGCCAGTTGTAAATATTATTCAGTCAATAAAGTTGGACCTCCTCAGGTGCACAAAACATGTTCATAAAATCATCAAACTGGCAAAGGATCATCGGACTCATGTGGATTCATGAATAGAGGAACTTATGGAAGAAATTGAAGTAAAACTTCAAATACCAAGAATAGTGACCAATCAAAAACATCGGTCTAATCATCCTTCATCAAATGCTGCCGACATTTGGAAGAGATCGCTCTTGATTCCGTATTTAGATTCCTTGACTTCCAGCATATTCCTTATTTCTTTTGCATCCATCCAATCTGTTGAAATTGAACATTCAGGATTTTAAAGAAAAATCTAAAAACTTTATCGAATTTTTCAAAGTTTTAACTGCGAGGCTGAATTATGGTACAATCATTGGAAAGCTATGAATTCATCCAACGAAGATCTAGAAAAACTGGACTTGTGTGATGTTGTACAAGAAGCAGGCATTTTTTTTTTCCAACGATAAAATTTGCTCTCTGTATTGCCCTAGCGTTACCATGTACCACAGGCTCCATTGAAAGGACGTTCAGTACGTTGAGAAGAGTGGAAACTTGGCTTCGTTCAACAATGTTCGAACATCGTTTAAACGGTAAATGAATAATCTAATAACTTTATGTAATAGAAAAGTAATAAATTTACAGGTTTATGTATGCTGAGTGTCCACAAGAAATCTGTCAACGAAAATGAATATGAAACTGTGACAGAGGTGTTGGGAAGATTCGCCGAAGATCCACGCCATTTGGCTTGAATTAAGATGATTTCAATACACACAATTCACATTGGCTTCGACATTCTGAACAGACAACACCCGAAGGAAGGTATGTTGAGATTTTTGCTGAGGTTAACAATCTCACCCAGCTTGTAAATGAGCCTACACGAATACCGGACATAAGCAGTCAAACCGCCAACACACTGGACTTGTTTCTCACCTCTCACCCTGAAAAATGCGATATAAAGATATTACCGCCTCTAGGTTCGTCAGACCATTGTGTCATATCAGCGAATTTCTCGTACTCTGGCCACATAGTTAAAGAACAAACTCCTAAAAGAACCGTATGGCAATAAGAGAAAGCCAATTGGGAAGAACTAAACGGTTTCTTTAAGAGTTTTAACTGGTCGCTGTGCTTCCTCGACAGCGACGTGGATGCTACTGCTGATATGATAACAAATATGATTTTATTGGGTATGAAACCGGATAAAAAGTATCAAACCCAAGTTAAACGCGTGGTGTGACTCGAGCTGCAAAGAAGCTATCAGGTTAAAAGAGGTAAGCTTTCGGTCTTATAAGGCCAACCCATCTGAGGAAAACCGGAAAAAATTCAAACGAGCCAGAAATGACTGCAATGCCCTTATTAATCGTGTAAAATTCTCCCACGACCAAAAGCTGAGGCAAAAAATACTGCAAAGTCCCACGGGTAGTAAAAACTTTTGGTCGTTTGTCAAAAACATCAAGAATTCGGCCTCGTCATCTAACCCGACACTCATTTACAATGACATTCCAGCCGTCAGCTCTTTGGACAAAGCCAATCTGCTTGCTGCTCATTTCGCAGCTAGCTCAACGCTCCAAGATTGTTCTTTATCTCCCCCTCTACTCGAGCGCGTAGAATAATCCATGGGGCCAATCCACTTTCGCACTCGTACAGTGGCTAGAGTACTTCGAAATCTTGACATACACAAATCCGCTGGTCCAGATGGTATTTCCCCCATCGTTCTGAAGAAGTGTTCTTCTACGCTGGCAAAACCACTGCGTAAGCTTTTCCATCTGTCCTATTCTTCTGGGCTCTTCCCGGGAAGATGGAAAACAGCATTTGTCCAGCCTGTACAAAAAAAGGCGAGTCTTCTTCCCCCTCCTCCTACCGACCAATTTCACTTGCGTCCCTTCTTTCTAAGGTCATGGAAACGCTGATAAACCGTCAGCTAATGAAATATCTTGAATCACGAAAACTTCTTAATGACCGGCAGTATGGTTTTCGCAGCAACAGGTCTACTGGTGATTTGATGACATATCTAATCGAAAAGTGGAACCAATCTCTTCACCAAGGTGGTAAAAGTAAGATTGTTGCGCTTGATATTACAAAGGCATTTGACAGAGTTTGGCATCAAGCTGTCGAAAATGCGTGCATTTGGAATCGATGATACTCTTCTTCAATGGATTAGAAATTACCTTTCGGACCGTTCAATTCAAGTTGTTTTGGACGGTTTCAAGTCTGCAACTCACCAAATAAATGCTGGTGTCCCCCAAGGCGCCGTTCTGTCCCCGACTCTCTTTCTCATTTTTATAAATGATCTCCTGTCTGTTACTTCTAATCCAATCAATTCCTTTGCTGATGACAGTACCCTCAGCGTTTCATACTCGTTTCTTGGTTCACGTCCCACTTCTTCGGGTGTGGGAATTTAATGCTTCCAAAACACAATGCTGTCTCCTGTCATTAAAGCAAAACCCACATACACTGCCATTATCTATGAATGGCACTTGCATCGCTAAAACCGAAATACTTTCCATTCTCGGTATGTTTGTCAATGACAACCTTCGTTGGAATGACCACATATCCGATGTCGCCAAGAACGCTGCGAAACGTCTAGGCTTCCTTAAGCGATGTAAGAAATATTTCACCCCTTCTGATCTGGCTCCAATTTATAAGGCGTTTATTCATCCGAAACTCGAGTACAACGCTCATATCTGGTCTTGTGCACCAATAACTTATTTGGAGCTACTTGACAGGATCCAAAAACGAGCGGTAAAACTCATTGGCGACCGAGACATCGCGAGATCGATTGACTCACTTAGTCATCGTCGTAATGTCTCCTGTCTTTCGTTATTTTATCGGTACTTCCATCATAAGTGCTCTAACGAAATAGCCAGTTGCATTCCACCCCTTGAACATTTCAACTGCAATACCCGCCATGCAATGAATGCCCATCAGTTCACCCTCAAGCCTGTATTCGGACGTACAGTGAAGTACAAAGAGTCTTTCCTCAGCCGTACAACACGAATCTATTTTTCCTTTACATTATAACATACAAACATTCAAAACCAACGTGAATCGGCAACTCTCCTTTTCTTCTAATCCTAATTTCCCTAACGCCCGCGCTGTGTAGCCAATACATGATAAGGGTACTAAAAAAATCCTTTTAGTGCGCGTAAATTATAAAAAATTAACGTAATTATGTGTATTAGAGTGGCTTTTATTTCGACAAAATAACTTTAATAGAGTAAAATAAAACTTTAATAAAGGGAAATATCGCATTTATGTTGGTTCATGATTGAGCTTGCCCTCCACCCCACGATCAAAATCCTGCGTACGCCCTTGTATGAGCCGATGACAAAAAGGACAAATGTGAGAACAGAGAACAAATATGCAGGAAACGTTATGAAAATTAATGAAAGTCATCGAATATAATAAAGGGTCTTTCATTAAGAAATTGACAACTTCTTTTTTTAATAAAATGCAAACTATTTGAGATATCTCAAACAAATTTATTATTTTTTTTGGCTGGAATTACTATAAAAACATTTAGGAATGGAATTCAACTTTGTTCATAAGTCCACCAAGGCAGCGGTCGATACGTTGAACCCAATTTTCGATGACTCGGCCGCAAGGCAATGCCAATAGGCGGGTCCGTTTCTCAAGATAACACGTTCACCAATTTGAGACTTCAATAATTCGATTGTTGCACCCGCTGTGTGGCTTGAAACACCGTCTTGTTGGAACCACATATCAGTGATGTCCAATTCATACAATTGCTCAAAGAAATAACGTTCCAACATACATATCTCTGTAGCGAATACCATTTACCGTAACGTGACGGCCATTTTCATCGACAAAAAAAACGGCCCAATGACGCCACCGGCATTAAAACCGCACCAAACAGTGACTTTTTGCGGATGAAGTGCTGTTCCATGAAGCACATGAGTGTTCTCACCTGTCCAGAAATGCATATTTTGCTTATACGCAATATTTTGCAAGTTCAATTCGAAGAATTAACATAGGAAACATAGGAAAAAACAATTCACACTCAATCTCGAGTCGTGAATGTACATATACTACTTGTATAACTTGCAAAATATTGTTCACTCACTGTCATTCAGTCAACCTGTGTGGACATAATTTCGTGCTAGTAAATCAAGTGTAAGTGAAGTTAAAAATAATAAAAACAAGCAGCCAGCGATACCTGCGAAGGATCTTCCTGCGCTAAAAACCTATAGCAATAAAACCCACACAAAAATTATCAAAAGGGATTAAACCAAAAGCAATAAAAGTGAGGTAAAATGGCCGAGCGATTCTCCCCTGAATCCGCCCTTGCGGCACTCGAGCAGTTACTTCGCCGAATTAAAAACGACCTCGGAGCTACATTTAGTAACGAGGTCTATAAAATCATGACGAGGGTAACCAAAGCGGAACCTGAAGAATCTTCTGAGGATGAGGACAACAACGTCTCAATGACAAGTGACGTTAGCGAATCTTCGTCAACGTCGTCAAATATCGAAATTGCCACGGACGCAACAGCTACAGACGAAGACGAAAGCTCCTGCTCATCGCCATTACCAGGAAGGAAAAGGGCAAAAAAACCCAAGACTACATGTACAAAAAAAACCAAAACGGAAAAGACCAGCAGTCCACCAGAGACAGCCTTATTAAATACAACAACGAAGACAGAAGCAACTGCACCAAAAGTAGCAGCCCAAACAACCAATGCCAAACCACCATTACCGACTACACCAAACTTCCAACCAGGAACGTCATCCCCAACGAAGAAAGTAGGAATGCCGCCAATCATCTGTTTTTCGGGGAACATTGCTGAAATAAGCCGTTTCGCCAAGGGAGCCAACATCGTGTTTACCCTAAGAAACATCAATACAATCAAGACGGTCATCAACGCATCTACACGAGATGGATTTGAGTCTATTAGAGATTTCCTCAAACAAAGAAAAATTCAGCACCACACCTTCACACCTCGAGAAGACAGGAAGATCATCATGCTACTAAAAGGTATCCACTACTCTTACAGCATATCTGAAATTGAAGAGGAGCTCAAAAATGAAGGAATCCCAGCGCTGAAGGTTTCATCCTTTAAATCACCAAGGGCTAACGGAAAGGCATTCAACAGCTTTGTCATAGAGGTCGACAAATCTTGTGTAGTCAACGATATCTATAAGAAGACTCTCCTTCTTAACGAGTGCACTGGGAACGTCTCCAAAATAAAAATATCGTCCAGTGCAAGAACTGCCAGCGCTTCGGTCATGTCGCTTCAAACTGCGGCATGGCTTATGTGTGCGTGAAGTGCAGCCACAACCACCAACCAGAAGAATGCAAAAGGAAGGACACCACAGACCTGGATGTATACTGCGCCAACTGCAAAATTAATGGACACCCAGCAAACTACAAGGGCTGCCCATTCTACAAAAGAAAAGTTGCTGAAACTGAGAAAGCCGCCACACAGAAAAAGAAGCAGCAGGAGTTTACAGAAAAATCCGCCTGCGTCCTCACACAGCCCGGTATCAGCTTTGCTTCAATAGCTAAAATGAGTGCACGCAGACTAAACGACAAGCCGCAAAAAAGACCGAGCCCACAGCAACAATCCCCTACTATTGCGGCAAAACAAAGACAACAACAAGCAGCTCGTGCTAATCCAACCGGAAGAGTCGACCTCAATAACGAAGTCCACCGAGTCTTCGGAACAGATCTAGTCAGCATAATGAAGAAGGCCCGTAATGCTGTTCCCACGAACTACTCTGGATTGAGCGAAGAAAAAAAATCAGTGGCGCTAGCGACCTTTTTGTTCCAGTTATGCAGTACATAAGAAAACTGCGTGTGATAGCGTATAACGTTAATTCGTTATACAGCATCCATAGACGAACAGCCTTCCACCTCTTTATGAAGACCAACCAGCCAGACATCGCGCTCACTAGCGAAACAATGCTCACCAGCCGAATAGAATAGACCTCAAGAACTACAACATCTTTAGAACAGATAAGATAGAAGGAAAACGAGGCACAGCAATTCTCGTACGAAAAAATATCACCGCCAGAAAATCAAGAATCGCTGGACTAACGACGTTTGAAGCAACATGAGTAGTAATCCAAACAACCCCAACGGAAACGCTAATGGTGATCAGCAGCTACAACAAATGTAAAGCAAGATCAGTCGACACCAAACACGACCTAGGAATACTAAACGGTCTTGTAAATCAGCACACATATGGAATTATTGGCGGTGATTTCAACACTAGACACCAAGTATGGGGGGATACAATAATAAATGAGGAAGGCACAACAATTATGGAATGGATAGAAGATAACTTCGACCAGCATAACCTTGTAGTAATCTCACAAGGCAGACCAACATACCCAAGGACATCTTCCTGGCTAGACTTTTTCCTGGTATCCTCCAACCTGATGAACATCCTTCCAGCAATCCGGAATTACCTGTGCAAAACCCTCATCAGCGACTCTGACCATGATGCGGTGCAACTCACCATCAAGCTGAACCGGCCCATCTTCACCAACACACGGCCAGAAGGCGACTACATTGATTACAATCAACTTGATATCGAGCGACTGCAAAGAGACGTGGAAGAAAGGCTAATAATGCCACCGTCCAACTGAAACCTCTCTAATGAAGAAGTAGAAGCAGCGATCGAAAACTTTGAAGCAGCAGTTAGCAGTGCACTCAACCAACAAAAGAAACCCAGGACATCTAAAGATAGGTACCGCCATCTCCCACCCCACATCCAAAACTTGTACCACCATAGGCAGCGTCTCCGAAAACGACTACAAAGAATAAGAGATCGTGAATGGAACACCGTTAACAGCAGCTACCAGATGGTCCTGAGCGAACTAAAATGCACTGACATCATGTTCAGAAATGCAGTACAACACTTCAATAACATCCAAATGCAGACTCGGCTGCAAAATATCAAACCCGGTCCGGACACATTTAAACAAATAAATCGAATCATCGGAAAAGGCGCCAAGATGCCGGAGACACTGATCACCAACCAGGGCTTAGCAACAACCTCAGTGGATAAAGCCAATGCACTTGCAGATTACTTTGAAGGGAACTTCACTCCTTCTCCCCCAAATGGCGCAGTGTTTAAAGCAGAAATCGATTCAACAATAGAAAATATTGAGCGATGGGCCAGTCAAACACCAAGGTTTAGCGAAACAAATCCAGCCGATGACCCAACGGAGAATGAGACCTTGTCCACACCGGAAGAAATCGAGGAAATCATCCATGGCAGTCATTCCAAGAAATCATCAGGCCCTGATCAAATTTTAAATTTTGTGCTGAAGAAGATGCCCCACGCCGTCATGATTCTACTATCCATACCGCTAAATAACTGCATCAGTAGCAGCTACTTCCCCGCAAAATGGAAAACTGCAAGGATAATAGTCATTCCTAAGAAGGGCGATCACAACAGCGTCATGGGATATAGACCAATTTCACTTCTCACTAGTGTGAGTAAAATCTTGGAGGAACTCATACTGCGGAGATTGAAGTCAGTCACTAATGCACTGAACATCCTACCAGATATACAGTTCGGATTTCGCGAGAAGCACTCAACCTTGCACCCTTTGATGAAACTCCACCATGATGTTACAAGGGCCCTCAACAACCACCAAGTCACTGTCGCATGCTTCCTGGATGTGGAGAAGGCATTTGACTCCGTCTGGATACAAGGGCTTATTCATAAGCTTACCCAGCTTAATTTCCCTACAAAGCTGCTTATTCGCAGATGACTCCGTCACATACAGCAGTTCCTTGTCCCCAGCAATAGCCGCATCAAGAGTCGAAGACCACGTCAGAAGCATCTTTTCCTACTACCGAAAATGGGGGATTCGGATAAACACCAACAAATCCGAACTGTTATGCAGTCTCTAACTGTCGCAACGTTGTCATCAGATTACCAGATGGCACGACGCTATCCACCAAAAACGATGTGAAGTACCTTGGAGTCCATCTGAACGAGAGGTTCCGATTTAACCCTCACTCAAAGGCAGTGCTGAAGAAGGCCACATTCGCATTCCATCGAATCTACCCATTGATGAGGAAACAAAATGGTCTCAGCAAAAGTACTAAACTACTGTCATACAAGCTGATAAGGCCAGTTATAACATACGCCTTCCCAATTTGGTACACTATTTCAAAGACATTTATGCAGAAACTTGCCATCTTCGAGAGAAAAATGCTGAGGATTTGCACTGGACTCCAATTTGACCCAATCCGAAGAAGACATGTGCGTAGCAGCCGTCTTTACGAAGAAGCCAATATGAAGCCCCTGGAAAGATACATGATGGAATTATTCCAAAAGCTGCTAGAAAGTATACCAACCCATCCAAATCCATTGGTAAGAAGATTAAGCGAGAGCCAACTCATACCGAAACATCGATATCTTGGCGTCATGGCACTGCGAAACGAAGGCATATTCCCGATAGACAACAACTGGATCAGCTACCCCTTTTACGACACAGTCGACACCAACCACCACCGAGGATAAATCCCCGGTAACACCCTACAACCCACAACCATCCGAAATCATTGACAACCGTGTCCAAACAGCACGAGAGCCGCAAAGCCAATATTGTAATATTAATATAAATTAAGCCACTATTAATGTATTACATTTATAATCTACATAAAAAAAATACATTGTAAACCGTTGGGCCCCTATTGTTGAGCCAACAAGCTATATATTATTAATAATTTGTCAACCAATAAGTAACTAGTTTTAAGCCAATTGTATAAAATTTAAAAGTTAAATAAAAATATTATGTGTGCAAAATATTGCGTATGGATTTGATGTGTTTGTGGTAATCCACTGATGATCCCAAACCACCACATTTGGGTGAAACGCCAATTTTATATAGTCAGACTAGAAATAGTTGACTTTATATACCCAATTTTTGACTTTCAGTCATAGCCACATACAAGCTGAATAATCGTTTCCTATGTTAATTCTTCGAATTGAAGAAACATTTAAAGTGGAAATAACAATTCACACTCAATCTCGAGTCGTGAATGTACATATAATACTTGTATAACTTGCAAAATATTTTGCTTATAGACGAAGCCGTTTAAACAAAAATGCGCGTCATCGCTGAAGATGATTTTGGGATGAAATTCTTCATTTTCTTCCATCATGTCCAGAGGCCAATTCGAGAACGTACATCGCTCCATATTATCAAGTGGCTTTAGTTCTTGAGTTAGTTTGTTCTTGTAAGGGTGTAGGCCAAGATCCTTACGCAAAATTCGGCATAATGTGATCTGGGATAGACACAATTTTTGAGAACGCCGTGAAATTGCCTGATTTGGATGACTTGCGATGGACGCCTCTACGGCAGCAATATTCTCCACACTTCTGGCAAAACGTAGTCTCACTGGTACGGCAACATCAAGCACTGAATCTTCTGACTCAAATTTTTTCAGTAGACTATGAATTGGTTGTCTACTGGGTTGAACTTTTTCTGCAACGAAAGTTGAATGTTTTTTTCTTATTAATAACGTAAGCTAATTGAATACAATAACGACTACAACAATTTGAAAAAAAGGAGATTGGCATTGAAATTTACCTTTTCTGTCCTTAGCATTTTTAATTAAACATTGAATTATTGTCGCTTAATACTGAATATCGCGGCGCAGGAACATCAGTCCCTAACAAAGCACCTACACCAACCTCGCACTTACTCCAAATCCAACAGTGACCCAAGAGGGGTGGTTGCGGGGACAGCATTCCCCCATACTAATTGCACTGTTTATGGGATCTACCTGTGAATTCAGAACTCTTAGTCGCCATGAATATCACAAGTAGATCCCATAAACAGTGCAATATGTACCCCTCTACTTGGGGTCACTGTTGAATTGGGAGTAGGCACGAGATTGGGGTTGGTGCTATGATGGATATGTTATTAAAATGTGTACTTCAAATTTTCAAATGGGACATAATTCTATATGTCCCCATGAACTTTAACATTTTCAACAATTCTTTCCCACTTCTACATATCTACAAAGTATGTATGTACATGCCTAGGGTACACTCCGTTCCACGTGTTTACGAACAGGTAGTTTCTTGATTTACTTTCACGATTTTTTTTTTAATTCCTTCGATAACATGAGAAAAACCAAATGCAATATGAAAGAAGGCTATTTTATGTTTATGTTGTAAAAAAAGTGTGATTAGGCATGCTTTTCCCAATAAGGTCATAAAATTAGTCCTTATTTCGTTCCACCTGTTTACGATCTAAATCTATTTGATAGATGCTTAAAAGGTAATAAAATTACAGATGTTTTTCTGGAATAAATTAATTAGGGTTTTATTAAAATTCTAACAATAGTTTTTAATAATGTGTACTACCTCCCGATCGCTGTATCACTTCAAGAAGCCTACTATGAAGAGTTTTTTTTCAGTTCTTTTAAGTAATTAAGTGAATTTTCGGACCAGGCTTATTTTATGGCTTCAACTATTTCTTCCGGGTTATACGAGTAGTATTGCTTCCCTCCTTCGTAGAGCTTTTTTGAAAGCCATTCCCACACGTTTTCCATGATGTTCAGGTGCGGTGAATATGGCGACCATGGCAGTAGGTCGACATTTTGACTCTGAATCCAAGTTTTGGTTATTCTTGCGGAAAATCCATCGATGTCCATCAAAAAATTCGGAAAAATGAGGGAAAGCTCTTTGCAGTATAGATTTGTAGGTGATTGCGGTCATTCTTCAGCTTTGAAAATCAAGGTCTGCAGTTCCGTAAAATCTTACTGCTCCCCATGCCATTACTCCACCCCCATTTCTGTGTCTGCTATCGAAGGTTATTTCTTCCTTCCTCAAATTATGAAAATAATAATTATATCCATCAGGCCCATCCAAATTAAACTTTTTCCATCTGCAAAGACAACGACTCCACATGATGTGGCTTATTGCAAAATCAAGTCTCGCACTTTTACGTGCTGCGTTCAATGGTGGTTTATTTTTTTATTTTATTTTTCGTCTAATATGGTTGGACTGCTGTATCACGCGATTAACAGTTGATATACTAGCTGCAACTTCAGTTTCTGCCTTGATTTTACTTAGGGAAAGTCATGAATTTGAAGCAGCTCTCAGTATCGCCCATCGATCCTGACTTGTTGTTGCACGGGCTATTCCTCCTTTTCGGTTTTGCCATAGTTCTAAGGGTCCTTAAGATAGCTGTGAACAGCAGTTGGTCCTCTTCCAATCTTACCGGCTATAAAACGGATAGATTTGCCTTGCTGATTGTAAGCTCAAATTTAGTATATTTCCACCTTGCTTAATCAATTTCTTTTAGCCATAGTTTTTGTTTCTATGAAATTATATTTTGAACTAAGGTCCCTGATACTCTTAATGCCTTTATATTTGATTTAAAATATGATAACAGGTAGACTTTGTTACTGTTCGTAAACAGGCGGAACAAAAAAGGACTAATTTTATGACCTTATTGGGAAAAGCATCATACAAATTGAATTTTTCTGCCTAATCCCAATTTATTTTTTACAACATAAACATAATATAGCTCTCTTTCATATTTTTCCCATATTATCGAAGGATTGCTTCTCGGCCTTATGGCTAAGATAAAATAGTATCGGTTCTTATCAGCTTAACATCTGATAGATCCTCCATCGGAGGACAACAAATGTGAAACTGATTTTTGGAAGAAGACGGAGTGCTAAGGGCTTGCTCCACCTCTGTCGCGTGTTGGGCCGGTATTGCCGGGATTTCGGTCCAAAAAATATGATATAAGACTTTAGATACCCAATGCACAAACCTATCTTTCCTATCATTCTACTTCTTTCTAGTTCTGCCACCTAATAGTAGGCAATGAAATACGTCCACAATGACATTGTATTTGTAGGTCTTGAATTTAAAAATGCCTGCGCTGTGTATACACACAATAAGGGTACTACTGTATCAATTACAGAAAAGCGCGCGTTGATTATAAAAAAAAACTCCCTGTTTGTAAATACGTGGAACGGAGTGTATAACCCAACATCACTTTGCACATCTAAGCTCTAACTGTGGTTATCCAATTAAAAGACAATTTCGCAAGCAATTTTACTCTAGGATATTTGTTAAGAAATTTTGAGTGCTGACACAACAACAACAACAAAACATAAAAAACACACACACAAAACCTTCGACACGATGCTGGCTTGGCTCAACATTGCTGCGAATTTTATATTACTGAAGTGCCCATTTGCACTGAACCTTTTTAAAGTCCATTGTGTTATTTTTTTATATTTCCGCAATTGCAGGTTATAACTGAGCGAACCAAACAAATTGACTTATATTTTTATCTCAATGCTGTAGCGAATCAATTGCATATACAACTAAATGCACGCCCCAAATCGATACTAATGTCCTTAGACCAGCAATAACGTTATATGAATTTGAAATTTACAAACAATACTCGTACCGGACCTGCATTGAGGTCATAATTCATCGAAAGACATCAGTTTACATAATGGATTTGCAATTTTTGCAATTATCTATGATAATAACATCGCGTGCAGGTACCTACACACGCACATACAGGACACTCAGCAGACTGAAATAACGATAAAATAACAAGCACCGATGTAATAATGGCGACAAGCAATTTTATTTATGTTTGCATAAAACCGACATAGAGTAGAAGGAAACATTTTTTGCTCCTGTTTTGATCGATTTGCAGCCCTTCGTCATGGTGTTGCAAATGCAATTTGTATCGAGCTTATTAGGCAATGACAGTCACATGATTACCGCAATTCACGGTCATAACATTGAAACATTGAATGTAAAAAAGGATGGTACTTTATTTAAATAAAAACGGTACTATGATTGTGGGAAGGTGTTGCTTCGAAGTAAAAGTAAATGCATAATACATATACTGAGTTTTGTAGATTATTGACGTAGACGTTTGCTGTCGCTTGTTTGACTTTGTTTACGATTTTATTCGAATCAAGCATTTGGATTTAGAATGATGCTTCTATTGGGCGCCCATATAGATCCTTTCAAACAATTGATAATAAATATTTACAGAGAAATTTTGAATTTATAAAAATAAAATAGAGCTCGAACAGGAGAAGAGAAGAGAAGAAGATCCAGCTTAGAAAGAAGAATTGATAAGCAGTCTCCAAGTTCAAGGAAATCGCAGTCTTGCGGTTGAAAAATCCGGAGGTTTTATAAGAAAACCATTTACCTGGCTGGTGGTTTTAAAACCGGAAAGGAGGCTCTTCAAAACATTGACGGGAAGTTAGTCAGCGAAGCTCAGGAAATTGTAGATGTGTTTAACCAAAATTTGCAACATCTGTTAAATAGGTACTATGTAGTGAGAGTAATAGGGCAAGAAGAGAACCCTAGTTCAGTCAATAAATTTCCGTTTCCAACACCCAGTATAGATTATGTTGGTTAGTTGTCGGGCGCAGTGGCTCAGTGGTTAGTGTATCGGACTACTAATCGAAATGTCCCCGATTTAAATGACGGTGCGACCAATTCATGTCTAGAGTCCACTGCCCCACCTCTTGCGAACGTCTGACCAACATCCAAGGGTATCAATTGTCATGAGAAGCTTCTCAAATTTGCCGTTCGGATTCGGCTTAAGACTGTAGGTCCTTTCCTCTTCACACAAGGAAGCTAAGTTTTAGGTCTATATGGGCCGTTAATCAACATAAATTAGTGCTACCAGAGCTCGAAGCTTCCTCAATTAAAACCCTCTACCGCATACGAAGCCATATAAGGCTTTAGAAATTTTGAAACATTTTCTTTACAACGTCGTATTCGAAATAAATAAAACATATAGTGTTTGCTTAAATCCTGTACAACACAAAACGGTACTTGTAATACATATATGCCATACAAAACCTGTGTGCGATGTTCTCACTTGTTCTTTGTTTGTTGTTCTCTCACTTGTTCGCAAGTGTGAATCGAATAAGCAAAAGTGCCTAAAACGGTGTTCACCAGTAGGTATAAGGTGTTTTGTATGAACGCCATCCTGTCGCTCCAATTTTTTCACCACTTTTTGATCATACCAGGTCTTATTTCGTCAATAGTGCGTCGAATGTTGGCGAAGTAATCAATCGTTGCTGGTTTATAAGCATAGACCTGAGATTTGAACCCCCACAAGAAAAGTAGTCCAAATGTGTCAAATCACACGAACGAGGTGGCCAGCTCACAGGTCCATTTCTTGAGATGATTCGCTCACCAAACGTTTGGCTCAACAAAGTCATGGTTGCACGCAGTGTATGGCATGTTGCGCCTTCTTGGGGGAATCATTTCTCCTCAAATGATTTCCAATGGCATGAGGAATAAAAAGATCACGAATCATTTGTCTCTAGCGTTCGCCATTCACGGTAATGTTGGCACCGGCTTCGGATTTAAGGACAAATGGACCGATGACGCCTTCGGCATGTGAACCACACCAAACAGTGATTTTTTCGGGATTTAATGGAGTCTCAAGAGTCTCATGAGGATGGTGCTCTCTCCAAAAACGACAATTTTGCTTGTTTACAAATCCGTGAAGCCAGAAATGAGCCTCATCGCTGAAGATGATTTGACGATAAAAATCTGGTTCAACTTCCAGTTGATTCTCAGCCCATTCACAGAACACACGACACAATTGATGATCCACTGGCTTTAATTTTTGCACCAGTTGGATCGTATATGGATATAGGTCAAGATCTTTCCTCACAATTTTCCATGTAGTGGACGGGCAGATACTGAGATGTTGAGAACGGCGTCGGATAGATAAATTCGGGTCCTCTCTCACACTCACGTCTACTGCGACGATGGCTTCTTTTGAACGCATGCTACGGGCTCTATTTGGATGAGTAAATGTGGTCATGAATCGATCCATAGTATTGCCTATTAGCTGCTCAGATGGACGATTATGCGCACCGTAAACTCAATAAAATTCAGCGACTAGCCTGTGTCTGTGCAACAGGTGCAATGAAAACTGCACCAACAGCTGCACTTGAATTATAGTAAACATCCCTCCACTTCACCTAGAACTCATGAAAGAAGCAATGGTAAACACCTATACGCTCATCACAGAAGATGAATCAAATTCCAACATAGCTCACTCTGTAATCCTACTGGAACTCAGAGAACACGAACTACTTGGAATACACCTAACAGACAAATATCTACCAAGATATAACTTCCGGCACAACTTCAGGGTTACTTTCCCAGACAGTCTAAACTGGGAACAGAATTAACCTACATTTGCCAAAGATTCTCATGTATGGTACACAGATGGATCGAAAACAAATGAAGGGGTTGGAGCAGGAGTATACGGCCCTTGCACTCAAATATGCCTATACGCTAGTATGGACACAAGCAGCACCGTATTCCAGGCGGAAATCTACGCGATAGAGCTATGTATTCGAGAGAATCTAAACAGGCTTTTAAAAAACAAAAACATCTACATTCTCTCCGATAGCGGGGCGTCCCTACTCGCAATTAACGCCTTTGAAATAACATCAAAACTGGTTTGGGATTGTCCCCAGCTTCTACAACTACTGGACACCACAAATAAAGTTCAACTGATCTGGGTGCCTGGACATAGTGGATATGACGGCAATGAAAAAGCACACGAACTAGCCAGAACAGGATCCGCATCCCCATTCATGATGCCAAGACCATTCTGCGGGCTATCAATAAGCACTATTAAAAGCTGTATCAAAACTTGGCTAGAGGAAAAGAATCTCCAATTCTGGAGGGAAACCGAAGGAAACAGGCAAGCTAAAAACTTTATGCCAAATAGTTCCCACAAAAAAACGAAACAACTACTACAACTAAGTAGAAGTCAGATTCGACTAGTCACAGGCTTCCTCACAGGGCATTGCCGTGTTAAAAAACACCTGATGACTATGGGCATAGCACAGGATAATACCTGCAGATTATGCAACGAAGACGTTGAAACAGCAGAACACATACTGTGTGAATGCAACTGCTTAATCAAAACGCGTCAACGTTATCTAGGTAAATTCTACCTTGAAGCAGCGTTTGCGTTTCCCCCAAAAAATCTAATCTAATCTAATCTAAACTTGACGAAGTGCTCTATAAGTTTGGTGAACAGAGCGCGAATTTTGGAAATGAATTTCTACGATTAGTAAACGGTGTTCTCATGTATGTAACTCTTTCTATGGTGATTTGCCAAAGTATATTGAAAAAAAATTCAAACACACTTTATTAGTATGACAGCTAGTTTGACAGTTATCGCTTTCAGAAGTTTTATACCTCTATAAAAAACACCCACACAATCAGTTAAATAAAATTTTTTTGGATAAGGTATTTAATTTTTTCTAGTATAAATGTTTTTGTTTTTTTATAACTAGCGTGCGCTAAAGGGGTTTCTTTTTCTGTAATTGATACAGTAGTACCCTTATAGTGTGTATACACAGCGCAGGCATTTTTCAATTCAACACCTACAAATGCAATTTCTAAGTGGACGTATTTCATTGCCTACTATTAGGTGGCAGAACTAGGAAAAAGTTGAACGATAGGAAAGATAGGTTTGTGCATTGGGTAGGATTTTTCTCCACGGGTGGCGTCTAAACAACTTAGGCTGAAAACAGTAAGGGAACAATAATAAAAATAAAAGCTTCCGGCAAGTTTGTAGAAAACCCCATACCTAGATTTTATGATACTTGGGAAAACATGGAACAGGTAAAAATGGGAAAGTAAGGTTTAAGAATATACCCATAAATCATGCCCTAAAATATTGCCAACGAATTAAGGGACACCCTGTATAAAGATCTATTTTCGTTAATGGATGATCCATTTTATTTTGTAAACTAAATAATTTTTTTAAATTTTTTTTTTGAAACAGAACTAGGAAGAAGTAGAACGATAGGAAAGATAGGTTTGTGCATTGGGTAGGATTTTTCTCCACGGGTGGCGTCTAAACAACTTAGGCTGAAAACACACCAGATAAAGCAAAGCGTTTTTTTTTTTTGTTTCGTGAAATAAGAGAATATTGTTTCTTATGAGAGCGCACACACCAAAAAAACGAAACAAAAAACAGGTTGTTGTTTCGAAGTGTTTCGGTGGTGGTTGTCGAAAATACATGCCATTGTATACGAGCAACACACACCGAATGCAACAAAACTGTTTCGACCCAGCGGTTTTCTTAATCCTTTTTTAAAAACGCATGACTTGATCCTTTTCACTACGTGCAGTGGTACCTGTTTTATTTTTAAAATGGTTTATGGCTGGTTTTTCTGATTATTTTTGTTAATGATTACACCTAATTATGAACCTCTACAATAACCCTTCAGTCAAAAATATGAGAGTGTCCCTACTCATTATATGGATATACTCTGGTTTACTCGGTGCGCAAATTTAAACAAATATGGACGTACTCGTAGATGGAGAAAATTGATTTTTTTAATTGAGGCAAGAAGCCCTATCTATAAATATAAAGATAAGGAACATGCTAATAAAGTTACTATTGATAAGCTGTGGATAGAAATAGTCTGAGTCCCACCACATGTTGAACAACACTAAAAGCAAGTCGCGAATTCAATTTTGTCTTATTTCAATACATACCAAATGAAGCAAGAAAACAAAACGTTTTGTTTTGTTACATTCTGTTTCGCTTGGTGTGTGTTGAAATAAAAAATGTTTTTTTGACTATCGAATCAAAAACGTTTTGCTTTATCCGGTGTGTTTTCACCCTTAGGGAGCATTATGTTGAAGTTTTGTATTCAAGTTTAATCCGCAGAAACTTATACAATAATTTAAAGTGCAAATATGAACAAGCATTCGCTGCACTTATATTGATTTAGATTCTGCGGATTTTTGATTCATGGGGTCGGGATTCGAATACGCAACTTTCTCTTTGTTAAAAAACCATTGCTAATACTTGTTTCATTAGTTTTATAACTGAAGCCAATAAAAATATGGATTCGCATGCATTGACGCGTATTTTTTGTTGATTTATTCGATGTACTTTTGTACTCGCATAAGGAAAAAGACTTGAAGCACTTTGATCTCGCTCTTGTTTTATTTAATATACTTGTATGTATTTGTTAATATTTTAAATCTTTGGTTTATTAATATGAAACATTTTTCTGTTGTTTGGCTTTTTTTCCTTTGCCATTGAGTTTTATACAGGGTGTCCCTTAATTCGTTGGCAATATTTTAGGGCATGATTTATGGGTATATTCTAAGGAAAAAATTGTTCTACAGTAACGGCATACATATCTCTAAATTTTATATCATTTATTGAGGATTTAAGAAAAGGCTTACTTGGGCGTACCCTGAGCCATGTTAACGGCAATTGCGCTGTTAGTACTAATGTTAGAAATTTTGTTTAGGCCTCTATTTTTAGAAGAAATATTAGCCTTAAGATATTAAATTTTTAACCTGTTCCATTTTTCCTGCCCATGCTAATTTGTTGACTTTCGGTTCAATTTTCTCCAGAAAATGCGTAATAAACATAACGTTTTAATATTCTTTTTGAATGAAGGGAACAATAATAAAAATAAAAGCTTCCTTCAAGTTTGTAGAAAAACCCATACCTAGATTTTATGATACTTGGGAAAACATGGAACAGGTAAAAATGGGAAAATAAGGTTTTAAAATATACCCATAAATCATGCCCTAAAATATTGCCAACGAATTAAGGGACACCCTGTATAAAGATCTGTTTTCGTTAATGGATGATCCATTTTATTTTGTAAACTAAATAATTTTTTTAAACTTTTTTTTTTGAAACATTTTGTTAAACAATAATCAAAACAAGCAAGGTTGAAATACAACCGTTTATTTTTTTTTTATTGTTAAAAAGTAATAAAATTAAAAAAAGTGAAGAGTTTACTTCTAATTTATGGAGACTATTTTTTATGTAAATTTTCCTTTGGAGAAAAAATATTCCACTTTTATATACGAATATTTTTTGGAAAAACTATATTCTCTGAAGCTCTAAAATATTGCACAATTGGAATATTACATTCTCCTATGGTCACAGTGTAGTGTAAGGGATAGAGTAGTTGCCACCCATAAGGGAATTTTGACTTTAAACAAGCGTAGCATTCTTATTTAAAATGTGATTTTAATATGTTACATAATGCTTAAGGAATTTAGTTTTTACTTAAAATTTACTTCTTCGAGTTGATGGATTGCAATTTACAATTAAATGGATTATAAACAAAGTCTCTCAAAAACTATAGTAGTTGGCATGCCTGTACAGTATTTGGCACTCTACAATACTACAGTTGTTGGTACCCAAAAATCAGATAATAACTATACTTCTCTTTCATTTTGCTCTAGGAATTCTTTGATGACGTTTAAAACATCTTCATTTCGCTTTGGAAAACCTTTAAGTTGACACAATTTTATCCAATTAACAATTGTTGCCTCCTCATCTTTCGATTAAATTGGAGACGGGCCATGACGGATTTCATAAAAGTGCCACCAAGGCGAAATAGAATCTAGGTATGCCGTAGAAATCCGAAGCTCTCTTCTTTCACAACTGTCCGCCTTTTATTGCCGAAAGAGCTAGTTGGAGCCGATCCTCATCATAACTTTTCTTGTGTTTAGGCATTTTCAAAAAACTGAAACAAATACCCGACGTTAGCACCGTCAAAAGTACAGTCATTGGCAGTGCCAACAACTGTAGTCCCATATAAACAAGTTATCGTTATTATTAAATACTAGCAGGTAATTGGAATATGTATTGAAACTTAAATTAATAATATTTTGTATATTGCCGTTTGAAATAACTAAAGTTTTTATCTGAAGGAACATTTGAATTGGAAATAAGTTCACACTCATCCGTGAGTGGTGACAACACATATACCCCTGGTATAAAACTTTTTAAAGTTTTTATTCTCATTTCGAGAATTTCAGAAAAAACATTACTTACCAAATTGGAAGTCCTTATTAAAATTCACAAGATTTAACACTAAAAGAAATTGCACTGATATATATTTGCGCTTTGATTTACGAATATCTACTAAAGAGAGAATTTAATTTAGGAAATGCAGGAAAATGTCACAAATTTATTATATTTTTGGAAAACCAAAAATATTCCTCAAAAGAAGTAACTGGAACAGAGCAAATCGCTATTGCACAGAGAGGTGTCAACTACTGTATTAAAACATAGGGACGGGCTACAGTCCGCTTGAGCGAACTGTTGGATACCCTATTCTTATTCCTATCCCTCATAAGTGGGCGTGACAAAAGTCTAAGTATGGTTAAATTGTTAAGAACGCTCTACATATTTTGTTATATAACATTTAAAGGATTTTATCAAAAAAAACGCTCCCTAGCTCAAACTTGGGTGTTTCAATAAAATTGTTTTATTTAATTGTGGGCGTGTAGTAGTAGGCGGATTTAAAAAAAAATTAACACATGAGCATAAAGGGCCCCTAGAGAGTATATATTATAAATTTCAGCTCCCTAGCTCAAATTTTGGTTTTTCAATAAAATTGTTTTATTTTTTTGTGGGCGTGGCAGTGGGCGGATTTTGAAAATTTTATATCCCGAGCAGTTCTAGGAGTCATAGATCATATATAAAAAATTTCAGCTTCCTAGCTCAAAATTCGATTTTTTGCAAAATTTTGTTTTTTTGAGTTTGTGGGCGTGTCTGTGGGCGGATTTCAAAAATTCGTAAACTTGATTATTTCGGGACCCTAGAGAGTATATGGTTAAAATTTCAGCTCTCTAGGTTCAGTTTAAAGGCCTAATTTTTGCCGACGGACGGACGGACGGACGGACGGACATGGCTAGATCGACATTACTATCGATGCTGATCATAAATATAGTAACTTTTAGGGGTCTACGGGCAATATTAAGGTATATTACAAACTATGCGTCAAAATTAATATACCCCTAGAATAGGGTATAAAAAAAGCGGCCAAGTGCGAGTCGGACTCGCCCATGAAGGGTTCCGCGCGAATTATAATTATTATTTACTTAGACACCTATTACAGATTTATTATTAGAAAATAATGGTTCGCGGTTTACGCATAAGGGTTATGTTTATGAAATTAAATGTTTTTTTTATATTTGAGTTGATTGAATGAAAGGTAAATTGCGGTTTACGATTTATGACGTATTAAAAAAAAACTACTTACTAGATCTCGTTCAAACTAATTTTCGGTTTTATCATTCTCTTATTTTAGAAGTTAGAGGGAAGGGGGGGTGGGGGGGGCACACATTTTACCACTTTGGAAGTGTCTCTCGCCCAAACTATTCAGTTAAGAAAAAAAATGTATTAGAAACCTCAATATCATTTTTGAAGACCTATCCATAGATACCCCCACACGTATGGATGGTTTTGATGAAAAAAAAATTTGAGTTTCAGTTCTAAGTATGGGGAACTCCCAAAATTTTTTGTTTATACCCTATTCTAAGGGTATATTAATTTTGACGCATAGTTTGTAACATTCCTTCATATTTCCCGTAGACCACTAAAAGTTACTATATACTATTATGATCAGCATCGATAGTAATGTCGATCTAGCTATGTCCGTCCGTCCGTCTGTCGGCAAAAATTAGAAAACTGGGCCTAGAGAGCTGAAATTTTAACCATATACTCTCTAGGGTCCCGAAATAATCAAGTTTACGAGTTTTTGAAATCCGCCCACAGACACGCCTACAAACTCAAAAAAAACAACAAATTTTTCGAAAAAAATCGAATTTTGAGCTAGAAAGCTGAAATTTTTTATATATGATCTATGACTCCTAAAACTGCTCGGGAGATACCATTTCAAAATCCGCCCGTGCTAGTGGGCCTACAACTAAATAAAACAATTTTATTGAAAATCCAAAGCTTGAGCTAGGGAGCGGTTTTTTTTTTTACAAAAGCATCGTTTTTTTAAAATCCATTAAATGTTATATTACAAAATATGTAGAGCGTTCTTAACAATTCAACCATACTTAGACTTTTGTCAGGCCCACTTATGAGGGATAGGAATAAGAATAGGGTATCCAACAGTTCGCCCAAGCGGACTGTAGCCCGTCCCTATGTTTTTTTCTATTTTTGTGTAAAAATCTTAATGCGGTTCAGAATACATCTACTTACCAAGTTTCAACAGTATAGTTGTTATAGTTTCGGAAGAAAGTGGCTGTGACATGCCCGGACAGACAGACAGACAGACATGGCGAATCTATAAGGGTTACGTTTTTTGCCATTTGGCTACGGAACCCTAAAAAGGGTGTCAACTACTGTATCCGTTACGGTATCCATAATTTACCTGAGGTTTATTTAATGCCATATAGCTAGTAAGCTTCTAAATAAGGAGACTGAGTTTATTCCTTAGGTCCAACAACAAGGCTTAGTTAAAATAAGGTATAGAATAAGGACATTGTATAGTCCCATTATTCTTTATAAATAATAACCCTTATATTTGTATAAAGCATTAGGTATATTGCATTGTTAAAAACCTTTATTAAGGGGTTATATTCTTTGCTAGGTATGATTTAGTATGACAATGTATGTCAATGCAATATTGTTAATAAACTCACAAGGAAATATGTATTACCTTTTACTCAATCCTGCAAAAATTACAAATGCTACTTCTCAATCACTGAATCGTATGCATTTTATTTTCGATATAAAATTCTTTTATCATTATTTATGGCTACCGCTGAACACAAAACTGCGCTGTGCACAATAGTACATCCTATGCCTGACCGCATGCGGAAAACCGGATTCACACCATCATCGCTCATTTACAACAAGCAAACACGAATATCCATTATCCGTTACCGGCACGTAATAAATTTAACCCTTTATTTGTGTAGGCACATGTACAAAGGATAACGCGTACTCAGAATTCATCAAAAAATACAAAAGACCTATAAATCAATTTTACGTTTTATTCGTCCGCCCCCACAGCAAGCAACACCGTTATGTACATCATGTAAGCATCATCGAACAACCAAACCCTACCTCTTCCCGTCACCTGCACCTTGCGAGTGTGATAAGCACCTAATGAGTTTGCACTCTGACATTGGCATAGTGCAAGAACCTTAATTGCACCACACCGTTTGGTGAGGCGTAAACAATCGACCTGAAGCGGACGGGAATGTCCATTGTGTTGACAGGTGAAATTCGATGATTTGCAATTATCCTCTTTTAGATTGCAAGTGTCATTCATTTTTGTTCTTTCTTTAACCGGTATTGTTCTATGATAGATGGGCTTCTATATCTAGCTACATACCTATTGTAGTAAGGGTAAAATCATTCAGGTTGTGGAGTGTATTTAATGGTTTTGACCTTATTTCAATCGAACCAAAACTCGATACGATATCCTTCATTGTGCCAAGCTGTTGTCGCTGAACTTGATCCTTGTTTGAGTTTTGTGGAGTTCCATTGTGTACCTACTCTAAAAGGGTAGTCCTGAATCAGCAGCAGGTAATTATTACAAAACATAAATTTGTTGGCTCATTTCTGATTTTGTTGATTTTGGTTGCTGAAACCGATATCGTCGCCATTCGTAGTTGATGGGGGTAAGAGGCATACATCCTGGCACGTAGAATATTCATTTAAAATACTTTTAAATGTCGGAAAAGTCAGGAAAAGTTTACTATCAACAGAGTTATAGTCAAAGGTCGCACCGGAATAATGTTTTCTTTGTTTGCGGATCTTGGCAGGAGTATAATTTAATTGGAATTGTATTGTTCACATGGATGTTGTTAAAACATATTTAAAACTTTACAATTTCAGCGTTCTTGTGAATTTCATTGGACTTTTTTTATAGGTACAAGCAGCATTGTGAATTATTAACAACCAATCGAAAGTAATTGGGTTATGCTAGAATAAACGAAGATAGGGGACGGTGTGGGATATCACGACACACCGAAGGATCGCAGAATCTATTGCATTGAACGCTTAAAACGCGTCATAGTAAAATCGAATAAAGTAAATGGAAAACTACTTACATTTCCTTTAATCGTTCGATTATCAGCGAAATTCGTTACGTTTTCTTCATCTAAATTAAGGATGGTTGTTAATGAGGTCTATCGCTGTCTTGAAAATCGCACCCTGTGTTTCAGCCGCTGCTACAATTCTTATATTTAATTACAATTCTTCGGTATTGTTTTCGTATATATGTTGTATATACTGATCCCGTGATTATCGGGTGGGCTGGCATTTATTTTCCACATGTTATTTCTGAGGTAATTTAATTAAAGCGTTTAAATCGGGTTGGGTTCACAATCCCGAAAATCCAACATCCCGAAATCCAAAATTCTGAAAATTCAAATCCCAAAAGACCAACATGCACAATAATCGGTATGGGGCATATTGCATGATGGCTTAAAAATTTGTAATGGACAGAAATTCGTTTCCCAGTATTTCGACCAGTACGGAGTTATGTCTTAAATTGCTAGAAACATACTGCATACTTTCGGGCCAATAAATATTAACATTCATAAAATTGGTTACCTCCTCTGCCTCTGTGGTAACAATAAATTCAATTTTTCAACTCTATGTAAGTACCCAGAGTGACAATGGCACTCACACTAGCAAAGTTAGTAAGAGTCACCTATCCACCAACCCAAGTGCCTGGAAACTATTTTTTTTTAAAAAAGCCGAATTTCATTGGCCGCTCAATGGTGGAGAAACAAGACCCAATCTAATTAGCCAAAACAACTCATGGCAGAGAACTCTGAACTCCAGTGAACGAGTAAGTAAAATTAATAGCAAGAGATGCGAAGTCACGCCTCCACACCAGGAAAGTTGTCTCTCCATGTTCACCATGCGAATGAAGTGCGCATGCGCATGTACCAAGCACAGCTTGAGTGCGCTCGCCATCTGGTGCATGAGCGTAACTTGATGGTATGGAGGGGGAGGGGACGAATGAATTGTGGATGGTCGGTATATTTAGGGATTAGCGGGTGCAAAACATAGGGCATGCGGGATTTAATCGGTACCTTGTTTATGAACTAATTTTGTTCGTAAATAAAGTTTGTTCGAAAATAATTTTGGTTCGTAAACAAGGTACCGAAAGATACGGCGAGGCTAGGTATATAAAAAGGGTGATGCGCGTCGGTTGAAGGAAGTTGAATTTACAAGTGTTGGAGGAAAGTTTTATTTAAAAATGTAATTAAAATATAAGTTGGCATGTGCCACAGCTAAAATAAGTTGGCTCGTGCCGTAATAAATATTTAAGATGTCTAGTGCCGAATTAGTGATTAAGTTTTGATTTGGATCACCACAGGAGAAGTTTAAATTTAAAGGCCGTGAGATCAAGTTGAAATTTACAAGTGTTGGAGGAAAGTGTTTATTTAAAAATGTAATAATACAAATTTAATTAAGTTTGGCGTGTGCTGTAGTTTAAGATGGCAAGTGCCGAAAAATTTAATAAGATGGCTAGTGCCGAAAAGTTAAATTTTAGATGGCTAGTGCCGAAAAGTTAAATTTAAGATGGCTAGTGCCGAAACAAATAGTTAAAAGTAGTGCCTAATAAATAAATGAATTAGTGACTAAGCAACAGTATACCTTAAACCCTAGTGCCTATAAGAAAACGTATAAATAGTGACTAGAATAAAAATTATACTTAACTAAAACTAGTGCCTAATAAATTAGTGACTAAGCTACAATTACGACTAAAACCTCACTTACCTGGTGCTGAAAATAAGCAGCTAGACATCTATACACATATGCGTGCCGCCTCCACAACCAGCCGAACCAGCAGCAGCAGGAGCAGAAGCAGTCCCCGAGTACAACAATAATTTAAGTACCCTAGATTAAGTTTGTTTTTATAATATTATATTTAAGACATACAATAAATATACCTTTTAAATACTTTTCTTACTTTTAACTTAAGATATCTTATATTTACTCTAACTTACCGTTAAAATTAATAGAATTAACTTTACCTGTACTTACCTGAAAAATGAATAAACTTAAAATTACTTACCTTTAACTTTAGATACCTCTAAGTTAGTTATAAATAAATTAAGTGAACAATTTACATTATAATTACTGACCTTTAAATTTAGATACCTTTAAAGTAGTTATAAATAAATTAAGTGAACATTATAATTATTTACCTTAAAATTGCATAAGTTTAAATTTAGTTACAATAAATTGAATTGCATTTTGAAATACTTAACGTTAAAATTAAAATACATTAAAATAACGTACTTTTAAATTCTACTTACCGTTAAAAATTGAATTACATACTTTAAAATACCATACCTTTAGACTCTAAACACGATTACTCCCCTTGTATCAATTACAAGACATATATATATATACACCCCAGAATCCTAACGGAGTGAAGAGCGTTCCTCCGACTCGTACGAACCATCTGGTATTTGGTGACATAGGGTAAATTTTCGCATAAGTTCTCGTTTCAGATCCACCCCACCCGAAGATAGATCTATCGTCGTTGGAGTTGGTAACGGCAGTAGCCGATTTTAACAAACGGGTAAAGTACTAAAACACGGGTATATATATAACTATAAATAAATCCAATAAAATTAAAGAGTAAAATGAATGTAAAGGAAGCAATTATTTTAACCTAATTGAAGTCGAGCTATGACCCAAACGGGTAGTGTATTTTTTTTTATATATATAAATATTATTGATTATGATTAATAATTATAGTTTTGTAATGGTGACTTAAACATAAATGGAGTGGTGTTCTTATTGGTTGATGGGACGACCCATATAAGTATGGAATGTGGTCGTCAAAGGTTGGGAGGGCAAGGGATTCGACCATCTGAATCCCCAGCAAGTGTGTGTGGGTGGTTTTCCTTTCCTCCTTCTCTCTCTTTTTCTTACAGATCTCTCTTCTTCTTTTCTATTCCACGATAAAGTTTGTGTGTTTCAAGATGCTAAAGAACCTCCCCCCAGGGACTGAAGCAGCTGGAGAATAAATATCGTGCGCATCTCGACCATGGTCCCTAACATCCTGCCATAAACCAGGGCAGTGACACGTATAAAATGGCGCCCATTTAAAGGAAACATTCTCCACGACAAAATCCTCGTCAGGACACAGGTCGCACACGTCACATAACAAATTATATCAGCGACAGGAAATTCATTGTAAAGAGAAATAATAATCTAAGCAATAAAGAAAAAGTGCGTTACGGTGTACCACAGGGATCAAAGCTTGGGCCACTTCTGTATATCATATATACAAACGAACTTTTGAGAGCTTTTGAGAACAACTCTACTTTTGCATTTGCTGACGATAGGTACTGCCATTATAGTGTCCGTTCAAAGCTTACAAATTGCAATACAGAAGATGCAAGCGGAATTTAATAAAACAGTTCAATGGTGCCATGATATGGGGATTATAATAAATGCCGAAAAAACAAAAGTCATGCACATACTTCAACCCTGTTACCAAGATACGGAGATTAAAATATATTTTGAAAATCAGGCATGTCCCGGAAGCTTGAAACGAGAAATTGAACTGGTAAAAGAGTTTAAATATTTAGGGGTAGTAATTGATTGCCACTTAAAATGGAACAAGCACGTTGATTAAGTCAGAAGCGACTTAAAAAAAGCAATGTTTGCAATTGTCTATCTCAAACGAAACTCTAACTTCCTGATGCTTAGACAGGTATATTACGCACTGGTAGAATCTAAACTTCGTTATGGGATTGTTGCTTGGGGAAACGCAGCAAAAACGCATCTTGAAAAGCTGCAGAGAATACAAAACTCAATAGTACGGATTATACTGGGAAGTGGACGGCGAGGCGATACAAATTTCAATGTTTTTCCACTAGAAAATATCTTTCAATCATCAAGATGCTCGCTTTAATGTTCCAATTAAGCATAACGTTAACACACGAAGACAGGCACGAGGCTTACTTCATATACCTCCTTTCAACAATATCTACGACAGAAGGCAACTACAATATGCAGTTCCGGAAGTTATCAATAACTTACCACATGAGCTAAAAAATATTGTTAACTTTAAAAAACGTAAAAAAACTAAAGAATTTTTACCTTCGTTACACTAATTTATCTGATATTAATGGAGAGCACACATCTTCTGATGTTCGATTTTAATATGTTTTGTTATGTACCGGGAAACGAATTAGTGGTAATAGTATTTATTATAAGTAAGCTACAGCATAATTTTGTATATTTCGTTTTTTATGAATAACCGCCTGCAGACAAACCTACTGGTTTTGCGGGCAATTTGTAATAATTGATAATATGTATTTTTTTAATTTTATTTGTATAGGTTATAACCTGCTTGTACATCAGAGCCTAGCCCCTTACGGGCAGGTGAATTGTATCCTACTTTATCTGCGCACTATAGATAAATCATTTTAAAAAAACATCTCTAAACGCGAGTACGAAGAAAAGCTACTCCGTATTTCAAGCTGAAATACACGCGATATAGCTCTGCATCAGGAAGAATCTAAACAGAAATCTCACCAACAAGTTCATTTATATCCTTTCTGACAGAAGAGCGGCCTTGTTTGCCATTAACGCCTTTGAAATCACCTCAAAACTACCCTGGGACTGTCTCAAGCTATTGAAGACATTAGCCAACGCCATCTGATCTGCATGCCTAGCCATAGCGGCTTTGACGGCAATGAAAGAGCAGACGAGCTTGCCAGGAAAGGATCTGCAACATCATTCATGATGTTTAAACCATTCTGTGGTGTACCCATCACCTCTGCTGAATGCTGCATTCATAAATGGTTGAGCATAAAATCAATTCATTACTGGAAAAATACTGAAGGCCTGTCAACCGGCCAAACAATTCCATCCAATCTCATCCACCAAAAGAACAAAGCAAATATTACAGCAGGAACATACAGTCAGATACTTGAAGGTTGACTGAGAAAATGTCCCCGCCTGTCCAACAAAAATTAATTCCGGTTCATCAATTATTGCGATTATACCAAGCCTCCTAGACAAAATTGCCTTAGAGTGTCTGAAGCAATTAGCAGACTGCTTGTCGACGTTATCATCACAAAACTTTTATAAATTCATCTTGAGCTTTTACTTACGTACATTGAGATTTAACAATGTATAATTTTATTTTATGGGGCGATATACCCGAAATTACATCTAAGAAATTATACCGTTGGGTCTAGCGACACATTAAACATCTTAAAAATGTCGCCCAAATGCATGCAAATCCGTGGGTCGACACGACGACTGGAGATCACCGATATCGTAAAAAGAGGTTAAGTGAGGTTGAGGTAGTCGTCAGTAACAGCCAATACACTTAGACCAATGTGGGGGCCATTGTGATACCACGTGGATCTAGGCAGTTTCTCCCTCTACCCGTAAGATCATTTAGAGATTGTTACGAAGCGTGATAGACTTCTAATTCAGTGTTAGCCAGTCGCTAATCTCATTAAGTTAGAAAGCTCCTAGAAAGAGATTTATTTAATGGGAAAGATCCGGACATGTATAAAGAAGATGAAATGTAGTCTTCTCCTCCTCTTCGTCCATGCACCTTCTACAGAAGTCGTTGGAATAAACGCCAAGCCTTGACGCGTGCTTGCCTACTAGACAGTTCCCTGTAATGACATCTTTACTACAGCTTATTTGGAGTCGGTTTAGTATGGTTAAATACCTAGAGCGCCGCAGGTCCAGCAGTGGCCAGATCGGCTTAGTCGTTAGACATGTAGTACCAATTGCCCATCTAAGATTTTTTCGATGAGTTGCGAATAGCTTAAACATAAGTTTTCATGTAGCGATTGGTATATCTAGAGAACCTTTACCAGGTAAAAGACGCAATGCGGTTCTTTATTGGCGAGTTCATCTGCCCTACAGTTCATTCGAATGGTTTGGGTGTTCTGTGATCAGTGGAATCGGGTCTTATAGGTTTGAGCAGTGAAAATAAAATTCTGCTGTGTCCGTAGGGTCTTGCGGACTAACATATAGATTCGTTCTTCACAACTTCACTACACTATACAATGGACCTAATATGCAAATAAATGGACAGAGTGATAACAATTACAGTGAATGCTTCAGCTTCGGACCATCTTGACCGTAGGTCTTCAAATGGTTGCGATTCCTGCTGTTCTTTGAACTTTTAGTTTTGTGATGTTGTAGACTTAACTTACGCAGGCCTCGATATTAGCGACCCATACGTGAGAATATCAGTTAGCCATGAATTTTTCGAATTACTTTTAGTGAGTATGTTTAAAGCCTTTTTGCTTTAGAGTGCCCTTATAAGCATTGGCTTAACGCCTACACATAAGATTCCCATGGAACCAAAGAGTATTTGAGTAAATATTATTTTTCTTAAAGTCAAGAAAGAAGAGTAGACTGGGTAAGGTTAGGTTGGGTTATAGTGGTAGTCGGCAGAAGCCGACATACCTAACCCAATAAAAGGTACATTGTGACACCACATGGATCTATCTTCTTCCCAATCGTTGAACCAGATGAAGCTTTTAATAAAGCTTGAAAGACTTTTAATGTCAATGTTTCTGAGATCATTAAGATCATTTTCAAAGAAAGATCGCCAGCCCTGCAGTTTCCCTGGAATATCTCGGTGTCCCGGCACCCAGCACAGGCAAATGTTGAACTTATCTCCAGTCCTACGATGGAGTTGGATGGAGTTTGTAGAGACTGAAACCAGAGATTTTATCGCAGCTTGACTAGCTGAGAAGATTGGGATGTCCATAGCGGATATCACGTTCCTCTTCAGCCACGATAGGACTTCTTTAATCGCCATGTACAATAATCTATACACAGTCAATATTTGGTATTGTTTGAATCAACAATAAAAAAAACAAAAAACTTCTTTTAAAAGTTTTCATAACTTTCCATTAACTCAGCTCCGGAATGGAGCAGAAAACTAAATGAAAGCTTAAAATCCTCGGGGGAGTGTTGGCTTTCGGAAAATTAAATTTTGTTGTTACTTCGCTTATTATTTATAAAAGTAATGGAAAGTTGAAGGAAGAAATGCAGTTTGCACCCCCTTGTCACCCCTTTTTGTGAAAAAAAACTATCTTTTGCTATGCATTTTATTGATTTGAAAAATGTTGCATCTGCAAAAACCTCATTTAAATCCGTTGGGCAGATTCAGAGTTTTGTTTCCATATTTCCATATTAATGTATACTCGGGATTCCATTTGCCTTTTATAAAAGTGAAGATTAAAAAGTCTTTAAAAAAAAGAAGCAGACTAAAATTAAAAAGTCCTCATAGATTCAAAAACATAGATGAAAATCTAACTCAAATATCCATCATGCACGGTTAAAAAAATAAAATAAAGAAAAATATCTACTATTGTATCTGCCGGACAGAACTCTCATTCGCAAGAGCAAATCGATGGCTGACTTAATTAGGGAAAATATGCTTTGAAAAGAGACTACAAGATTTCGATTGTAACTTTGTCGAATCGACTAACGAACTTTATGGAGTTAAATGAAGCAGCAACAGTTTGACATATCAATTAAGTTTTTGCTTTTGCTTTGAACAAGATAGAGTTTAAATTTCCAACACGGCATGGTTTCTGACGCACCCGATTGCATTAATTTTTGATAATTTCGGAAGACAAAAGGTCCGATGCCACAAGCTGCACCACACAGCAAGTTTTTTGGGTTGTAAAGGCATTTCATGTAACACTTGTGGGTTGTTCTCGCAAAAATGATGCCTACTTAGCTTGTTAACAAAGCAGGCGCAGAGTAATACAGACAGCGACCTGTGAACAAAGATTGAGCACTTGTGGGTGTGGAGCTCGAACTTTTGTAATATTTTTTTAAAAATGTCTAAGCAGTCGGAAAGCATCAAGCTCTGCACAATGAAACTGTAACTTATTTACTTAACGGCCTCCCGACCCGTGGACAGTCTCTGCCTGAGACACTGGAGCCTTTCATACTCCGCGATCTCGGGCACGCTGCTTAACATAGAGATAGACAAAGAGTTCAAACATTGAGAATGAATATAGTTGGATTAGTATCATATACAGTCGACTCTGCTGAAACTGAAATTTGCCAGAAGTTTTTCTTCACTTAGGCGATATTTTTACTTCTGCTTACTTCGGATAACTGAAATAAATGTTCACTTAACCGGAGTTGCTTTCATTGAAAACAATACCCAACCTGAAAGTCCAAGAAATATCAATCACCTCATTTTGAATATATATTAAATATTTTATTAAAAGAATATCCCAAGTAGGGATGGGCTGTGAATATCACTACAGCAAGCACAGTTTATCGAACGCTTATCATTTAAGGCGAATTAGGGAACAAATCAACTGTAGGCAATTTTAAAGCTAAGGGGACAAGACAATTTAAATCTTAAGAATCCGTGGGTTGACCCGACCCGAGATCACCGGTGCCATGCAAAAAGATAAAGCTACAATCAATAACAGGAACATGCACGTTTGACATTGTAAAAAAAAGCAGGTCGAGAAAACCTTTCGATCACACAAAAGCAACAACACCCACATTTGACTGGCCTTGGTCACGAGGTGATCCGAACCAATAGACATGCTGCTCCTTTTTGAGTTCGAAACGGTGCGGACATTAAATGGATCAGTAGGAACGCAGTAAAATGGGAGGGCTATGATCCCACAAATCCAGTATCATAATCTCGCCGTTAAAGTGGAAGAAGAACAAAAAAAAGGAACGTTAGATATAATGAATCAGTTAATGAAATTCAGTTATACGGCTCTGTTTAAGTACGAATTAATAATGCCTGTAGTAGTAAATCTTTCAGTTAACCGGGCTTTTCAGTTAGGCGATTTTCGGTTAAGAGGAGTAATTTATATGAAAATGATGAAAATTGGTCGGTGATGAATTTTGTGTTTCAGTTAACCGATTCTTTCAGTAAATCGTAGTTTAGATAAGCGGGGCTGAAAGTACATTCATCTCGATATACTTGTAGGGTATCGTGTATGTACATATATTCGATTTTTCTTCTTGGGAATAATATTTGTTATGCCATTGGACTTTTGCTGATACATTTGTATTGTATTTATTTATTTTGCTTAAATACAGTAAGATACATATTAGTGTGTTATTTTTTTTTTTTTTTAAAGGTGCGAAAGATAAAAGTAGCAAAAATTGCAAACGCATAAATATGTTGTGGGTGTTAGTCTGTGTCGTACATAGATATTTGTTTTTGTAGAATATTTTTTTTTTGCCAAAATGAGTTGTTTTTTTTCATTTTTCGAACTGGGAAATATTGTAGGTTATTTCTCGCTAATGCATTTACATAATTGCATTGATGGGTGTCATGTATTGAACAAAGTTGAAGCGGCAAGTATAATAGGAAATCTATTGACTAATGATACATACTAACAGACTGTAACCAACTCCAGTTAGGCTAAGGATTAGATTTAAGTAACCAATGTGCATTTGAAGTCAGTTAATAAATGTACTTGAAAGTGGTCGGTTGTTCTTATTAAGTACAAAATATTGGCGACGAGGATGGGATTTACACGGGCAAAGTCGGGCAGGTATACCCAGTGAAAAATAAATACCAATATATTTAAATGTTTTTTTTATTTGGGAACATATTTATTTATATATCAGAAAAATACAATAACCAAAATGTATTACAGGACTCTTAAAAAGAAAAATTTAGTACAGTTCGTCGGATCGTCAACTCGACGAAGGATAAGCTTATTCGAGGTAGTCTACAACGTCATCTTTCTAGGATCAAAATTAAAATTCGATCACTGTTAATATATAAATTTCTCCTAAGGCAGCATTGACCCTTTCCCAATAAAATCAAAAACTCGTTTTTTCAGCACCCAATAATTAATCCTCATTTACGAGTACACAATCAAACCTTTACTATTATATTTTAAGTGGAACGCCTAGCTGGATTTGGTTTTTCCGTCCTTCTATTTAATTTATTATTTCTTCTGTCAGTTCTTACCTATCGATTAGTCTCGAAAGCAACAGAAACTGGCACAGTCTATTGACACTTATGAATCAAGTCATTTTCACTTTGTCCTTGCGCAACTGAGAAAGGAACATTTTCCCATTTCCAATCCAACTAAAAATACACTGATATATTGGTGCTCATAAATCACCCAAACATCAAAACTATAGGACACTGCAACAATTAATCAAAGACTTAGGAGGGAACAAGAAATCGTGGAGTTGAGTATAATTGTTTTTCCCAAAATATTAAATCCAACTGTCAATATTGTCAGTGGACTCACAAAGAAAGTCCTTTAAGGAGGCTCTAAGCTGGCCTCAAATACAATAATTGTAGTTTACTCAATACTTTCATTATGCATATTTCACATTATCTCACTTGATGCGAATGTCAGAGTAAACAAATTAGACAACACAAACCCCCGGCCCTGAGGGTGATGATCCCTTTTGGTTCTACAGGCAGGATGTAAACATCCAAAAAATACGCAGTAAGTAAGTGGGCTAGTGAAAATGTGTACATCCGCAGTGCGGCATGAAATTTAGCTGCCTCTCCGCCACCACCAACTACCACCACACCGGATATACTTTCTGTGTATTATTTACACTGGGAAAATTGTTCAACTTTGCTTTTTTAAGGTTGTTTAAGACAGTTTTCTCAGCGAAACGAGTGGGGGATGACAGCTCAGAGTGAATCCTTCATCTCGTCGCTACATGGTACGATAGTTTTTTATATCCTTGTCTTTTCTTGTCACGGTCTTTCACTTCTCGGCCTTTGTCATAATTTATCCTTATGAATAATTTCTCATCAAGTTTTGCGTGGTAGACACAGTTGGTTAATAATAATAAAAATTGTCATTTGTGGTGATGTACAAATTATGGCGAACTTAAGTCGTGCACACAAAAACTGAAGTAGACTTTTTGAATAAAGTTTCTTTGATTTTTTTGCAATTCCATAAGGTAAGCCCTTATTCGTGAGAATAATTGATATTAATAAGAAAAAATTTACTGCACTCTTACTTATACCGTGAGGGCATTCAATATAAAATAATCCCATCAGGACAATAAGCTTTGCAATAAAGCCTTTATTATTAGATCTGTTCCTTACTTTTGTAGTAAGAATTAAAAAGACTGTCAAAATGGCAATAGTGGGGGTCAGGGAACGCTTTTACAGTCAAGTGTAGTAAATTGCCGAAAATATCAGATGTTATTTCATAAGTTTTAGTGTCAAACAAAAGAATTTAAGTATGTATCTGCGGTGAGTGGTGTTCATCATTAAGCCATTAAGGTTTTGGCGTCCAATCAGAAGCTGATGGCCTGTTTCAATGTTTTCATCGCGCGTTCAGGCGATGTATTCTCTTGCAATTCCTTCTTGTTTCAAATTAATTCAGCTTCATTTTTCCTTTTTACAACGATGCTCTATTCTGGCATGTTTATACCCTATTCTAAGGGTATATTACTTTTGACTCATAGTTTGTAACATACCTTAATATTGCCCATAGACCCCCAAAAGTTACTATACTTATGATCAGCATCGATAGTAATATCGATCTAGCCATGTCCGTCCGTCGGCAAAAATTAGGCCTTTATACTAGACCTAGAGAATTTAAGAATTTTTGAAGCTGAAATTTTTTATAATGATCTTTGACCCCTAAAACTGCTCGGGAGATAAAATTTCTAAAATCCGCTCACTGACACGCCCACAATTAAATAAAACAATTTTAGTGAAAAGTCAAAGCCCACAAAGCTTCAAAAAAAAGCCCACAATTTTTTTTTATTTTATTTTTTAAACTAAAGTTTGAGCTAGGGAGCTGAAATTTATAATATATACACTCTAGGTGTCTGATAGCAATAAGAATAGGGTATCCAACAGTTCGCCCAAGCGGACTGTAGCCCGCCCATATGTTTTTTTATTAAATTTTGGATGCAATCGAGATGACTTCAACTCAGTTTAACAACATATTTTCTGCTTGTACCTTATTCTTAGGGTATTTTAATTTTGACTCATAGTTTGTAACACATATACCTTAATATTGCCGGTAGATCCCTAAAAGTTACTAAATTCGTGATCAGCACTATCGGCAAGAATTAGGCCCTAAAACTCAATTCAATTTCAATTTTCAATTTTATTTAATTTAAACATTGTACAAATAAGACTTGGTCTTTTATAGTACTTAAATTAGCAGATAATTTTTGACATTAATGAAAACTAGGACTAAAATTAATATAAACATTAGATACTTAAAAATAGGAAGAGATAATTAGGAAAAGAAGGGATTATGAAGAGAAGATGGTGAAATAGAGAGTAGTACAAGAACAGTAAAAAGATTTAAAGTGAGTATTTGTTGCTTTTTTATTCAAAGTATTTCATTACGGCATTTTTGAGCTTAGCAGCCCCAATTATTTGTTTTTTTGTGGCCGGTAGCGAGTTCCAAAGCTTGGCGACATACACAACTCGAGCTAGAAAAATAAAATTCAAAATATATACTCTGTAGGGGCCAGAAATAATCAAGTGTAAGTTTGTTTATGAGGATGATTTAAGAAATATTGCAAAATTATGAATATTTGGTAAATTGCTTTAATTGTCTACTGCGGTTAAAAACATATTTTCCTATTTTACCATAAACTCAAAATCCCAAGAAAAAACTAATTTATCGAAGAAATCGAATTTCGAAAAAATTCTCGTATATTAAGATTTTTAAAATCCGGCCGGTACTACTCTTCGCAAATTATGTAGATAAAGTCGTTTTGAATAATTCGTTCATATAAAGTTGTCCAGGCCACTTTTACGGGGCGTTCTTTTTACACAACTTTGTATTTTTGAAAAAATCCGTTAAATTTTGTATAACAAAATAACTTATTCAACAGTTCTCCCAAGAGGACCGTAGCTTTCCCTATGTTTCTATTTTCAAATCATATGCCAATTGTATGACAGTTTTCCAAATTCATCTTCAAGAAATTTATTGAGTTAAACTTCTCAGAGGATGGGTAACATCTCTCTCGATGTCGCTCTCGTTTACGAATGTTTCGAGTTAGGGAACCGCATTTAAGCGAACGACGACCACGATTGCATTCGGAAAACCAATACGCTGGCCCGGGATGGGGCTTCATCCGTTAGATCAAAAACGAGTTGATCGGCACACTGCTGTTTAGTTAATCCAGGTCGAAAATCACAAAAAATTATCGCACAAAAATGTTGACGATTTAATTTAATCATTTGGATAAGATGAAATTTTCAAGTATCTGTAAAAACGGAAATAGCATCGTATGCCGAAGCGATCTGAGCTGTGCACCATTAAAAACGTCAAACCTTCTATTGTGAGATTTGAAGTAACTTTATTTTATAATGTGAACGCACTAAAGGGATTTTTTAATACCTTTTTAATGTAATAGCTACACAGCGTGGGCGTTAGGAAAATAAGGATTACAAGGTAGGGAGAGAGCACGTTGGCTTTCAAGGATTGTAAAGGGTCTTTCATTAAGGACTTGACGACTTCGTTTTTAAATAAAATGCAGACTACTTCAGATATCTCACAAAAAAATGTTGGCTTGAATAACTATGAAAACATTTATGAATGGAATTCGACTTCGTTCATATGTCCACCACGGGAACGTATGCAGCGGTCGATACGTTGAACCCAATTTTCGAAGCGAATACCCTTTCATCGACGAAAAAAACGGCCCAATGACGCCACCGGCATGAAAACCGCACCAAACAGTGACTTGCGGATGAAGTGCTGTTTCATGAAGCACATGAGGGTTCCTACCTGTCCAGTAACGCATATTTTGCTTATTGATGAAGCCGTTTAACCAAAAATGCGCTTCATCGCTTAAAATGATTTTGCGATGAAATTCTTCATTTTCTCAAATTATGTCCAGAGCCCAATTCGAGAACGTACGTCGCTTCATATGATCAAGTGGTTTTAGTTCTTGAGTCTTGATCCTTTAAGGGTATAGACCCTTACGCAAAATTCGCCATAATGTGGTCTGGGAGAGGCCCAATTTTTGAGAACGCCGTGAAATTGACTGATTTGGCTGGTTTGCGACGGACGCCTCTACGGCAGAAATATTCTCCACATTTCGGGTAAAACGTAGTCTCACTGGCACGGCAACATCAAGCGGCGAATATTCGGACTCAAATTTATTCACTAGACTATGAATTGCTTGTCTACAGGGAGGAGAACTACGGCCGAAAATTTGCGTTACGGTCTTAAAGTTGCGACAACCGACTCCGAATTTCGGTAATAAATTTGAATTATTTGTAAACGTTGTTCCTTCGTTTACATAAACACACAAAATGTTGATTTTACTGAATATTTTGACATTGACAGTTCGGCAAACGGTTTAAGAGTGCGTTCATACTGAAAGTTTGAAGTTACCAAGTCTCTAATGAAATACCCTTTAGTTTATATTTGTAGGAAAAATGGAGCGGGGAAGAGCATTCCACAGTTGAGTTGTACGGCTAAGGAAAGATTCCTAGTAGTTCACTGTACGTCTGAATACAGGCTTAAGGGTAAACTGATGCACATTCCTTGCACAGCTGGTATTGCGGTTGAAATCTTCTAGGTTCGGAATGCAACTGAGCACTTATGTTGGAAATAACGATAAAACAACGAGAGACAAGAGAAATTGCGACGATGACTTAGATCTTAGAGAGTCAAGCGATCTCGCGATGTTACGTTCACCAATGAGTTTAATCGCGCGTTTTTGGATTCTGTCAAGTAGCTCCAAATAAGTTATTGGTGCACCAGACCAGATATGAGCATTGTACTCAAGTTTCGGGCGGATAAACGCATAATGAGCCTAACATACGATGCCGTTCCAGTTCCACACCCGAAGATGAGGGGCGTGAATCAAGAAACGAATATGAGAAACTGAGGGCACTGTCATCGGCCAGGGAGTGGATTAGATTAAAGGTAACAGACAGGAGATCATTTTTGAAAATGAGAAAGAGAGTCGGATAAAAAAGGACCTTGGGGATCACCAGCATTTATTTGGTGAGTTGCAGACTTGAAACCTTTCAAAATAACTTGAATTGAATGGTCCGAAAGGTTATTTCTAATCCGAAAGAAGAAATGTATCATCGATTCCAAATGCACTTTTCGACATGAGAGCTTGGCGCCAAACTCTGCAAATGCCTTTAAAATATCAAGCGCAACGATCTTACTTTCACCACCTCGGTGAAGAGATTGGTTCCACTTTTCGGTTAGATAAGTCATCAAATCACCAGTGGACCTGTTGCTGCGAAAACCGTACTGCCGGTTATTAAGAAGTTTTCGGGATTCAAGATATTTCATGAGCTGACGGTTTATCAGCGTTTCTTGGAAAGAAGGGAAGTTATTGCTATTGGTCGGTAGGAGGAGGGAGATGAAGATTCGCCTTTTTTGGGGACAGGCTGGACAAATGCTGTTTTCCATCTTCTCGGGAAGTGCCCTGAAGAAAAAAAAAATAGATAGAAAAGCTTGCGCAATGGTTGTGCCAGGGAGGAAGAACACCTCTTCAGAACGGTAGGTTAAATACCATCTGGACCAGCGGATTTGTGAATGTCAATATCTTGAAGTACTCTAGCCACTGTACGTGTGCGGAAGTGGATTGGTCCCATGAAGTATTCTACGCGCTCGAGTACAGGGTTTGACAAAGCACAATCTGGGAGCGTTGAGCTGACCGCAAAGTGAGCAGCAAGCAGATAGGGCTTATCTATAGAGCTGACAGCTGAAATGTCATTGTAAATGAGTGTGGGGATAGACATTAAGGCCGAATTCTTGATGTCAAATGACCAAAAGTTTTTACTACATGTGGGACTTTTTAGTATTTTTCGCCTCAACTTTTGGTCATAGGAGAATTTCTGGCTCGTTTTTACGGCTTTCCTCGGAAGGGTTGGCTTTGAATGACCGAAAGCTTACCTACCTTGTTTAACCTGATAGCCTCTTTGCAGCTCGATCTCCGTTGAACTTGCTAGACAGGGCTCAAAGGAAGACTTCTCCGGACCTGAACCGGCGATATGTCTGCCTGCGTCCTCGATCAATGCTTCCATTGACGGTTGGATTTCATATGAACACAATCGCAGATGACATGACTCTCCAGGGTGCTGCTTAAACTAGAATCTACACTAGCTTGCTCTAAAGGGATTTTTTGTATTTTTCTGTAATTGATACAGAACCCCTATAATGTTACCACAGTGCAGGTATTTGATTCATTGCCTGTTTTTAGGTGCTGCTTACTACTTGAAAGAATAGGAGGATAGAAAAGAAGTCTTTGGTGCGATAGGGTGTTTTTCTCCACAGGTGGTGCCTTAATTGCTTAAGAGAGGTTTTTGAATGTGTATTCAATTTTACAAAGCATGGCCCTGGTCTGGATTCGAACACACGACCTGATAATCACTTTGTGAATACACTACCATCGCATCTAATCTAACACATCTAATTCTAACTCAAAATCTAAGACATGTGCTGCAATTCACCCGTCGTCGTTTTCGACAGGTTTTCATTAGCTTAGTTTTATAACAAAATCACCAACTTGATGAATATATTTTGACCTTCGCTAGTTTACTCCTCTGGGAATCTTTCAAATAAAGCTGCTGAAACTTTTTCTTGACGCAAATTGTCATAAGGCTTATTAGTTTAGCAGAATATTTATGTACTCATTCAATCCAAGTAGTGTACATTACCATTCAATTCGTGTAGGAGTAAAATAAGTTATTTTCAGCATGTTTTTCTTTAATTTAGAACGGTAACTCTTGAGTCGTCCTTCGTTTGCTGTATGCTAAGACTTGTACCTTTTTTTTGTGCGATTATCATGATTGTGGACTCATATTTCTCGTGTAGACATTGAGCAAAAAGCAAGATTCTACATTAAGGAATCGCTTAAAACACACATGAATCGATGAAAATTGCATTTTATATGCAAGGATACGCAGATCCTTTTTGTGCACAAACAATGAATGAAGCACGTTTGCTATTTTTTCAGACGATTAAACGCACTTTCAGGCTTATAAGAAAACCATATGAAAGAAGTTTTGTATCGTTGAAGAAGGGAAATGGTCCGAGTGAATGCCTGCCAGTTGAGTCGGTTTATGATTGTAGTTCCATAGCACATTAATGGTTTCTTGACAAATTGTATATTGTACTGATATCCGTTCGATGTTTCTGGGTTACATAATGGGGACAATAAGTGTTATGAAAATCTCATTTATTTGTTGATATGAAACTGATTGTTTTCTTTGGTTACATATACACAAAGACAATAAGTAAACAAGGAAAATGGACGGTTAAGAGGATACATATACATTAAGTACAAAGGCGCTTACATTCAGAGATATACCATGACCAGGTCAGATACATAAATCCTAGGTAAATATGTATAATGGTCTAACTGCCTTTTCTTAAAATGTTTTCAATCTTATATAAATGACGCTTAAAAACTAAAATAATACAAAGCACTTGAAATCCCTCCAGTGTCACTAATTACATATGTAAAACATTTGTATAACCAGCCTGATACAATTCTTAAACTTCAAATAGAGGCCCCCGATTGTTTCACCGCTACTAGAAACGAATTTAAATTGCATAATAGTTTCGAAGCATTTCCCACAAGTTTTGAAGCCCTTGAAGGCATTAAATGCAAACACTAACACAGCATTCATTGCCGGAAAAATAGTTAGCGGCGACGCGAAGAAAAAAATTAGAGTGACATATTTTGAGATTTTTCTTATAAAACTTTCCACAGCGTTGAACTTTTAATCCAAAAAAAGGGGTGATAGTGGTAAAGGGAGAATGTTAAATCTAAAAAACTGCAGTTACGCTTCCGTTTTTCGTGTTATCTACGAAAACGCAGAATCACAAGTAAAGCGGCTGTTTCTGTTAAATTAGCCGCACTTCCTATTTTATTTTCGTGAAGTGAGGCCAAGATGCTACTCAGTCAGGGCAACTTATGGTAAGGAAGTTTTTCACTTAAAATTGTACCCTTTTAATGAAGTATCCTTCTAGGAACGGATTTGCTTGGAGAAGCTGTAGGACGGATTGCTTAATTGTATTCATGCTTAAACGTTCTAAATTCAACAGGCTTTTGATAACAAACGTGGACTTTGTGCTATCCCACTTACGCGTGCAAAATAACGCCAGTAAATTCACTGGAGGAGAATTCAAAAGGGCACTATCACCACAGCAGAGAAGCATGGTGGTGGACAGATATGGAGCTAAGGCAGTGATAAGTGACAAGCACCATTTAATGTTTGTTCAAAGTGACCCTTTATATGCGGAGATGAAAAACAGACTTTGCAGGGGATAGAAATCAGGCTATTCACGAACTCCAACAAACCTTCTTGAGTTGGTTCTCCAAAATAGCCGCTTAGAGAAGGAGAAATGCTCAGGAAATTCGTTCGCCAAAGTTCATTAACAATGCTCCTTCTTGCGTATAAAGAAAGCGTACTACACATGCGGCAGCAGTACTGCGCTAACTATGAACTGCATTAATGTTGAAGAAGTTAGGAAGTCGGTTATAAACTCCAAATACGAAAAGAGGTTGGCCCGGAAGAGATACTTTCGAGTTCTGGGAAAAGATGGGAGACATCTGGTGCAAATGGCTCATGATTAGCATCACCAAACTGATGAGAGGCGATCAAATGGCTAACCAATGGCTATCTGATGACTAGTGCGAGTTTGTTGCAGGTAAAACAACCACAGATGCAATCCAAAGTATAAGGGTCATGATAAAAAAGCAACAAGATTCTTTAAAAGATTTGCATATGGTGTTGGTTGTTTTTGAAAAGGCCTTTAATAGACAGCCAAGGGATCTGTTAGCCGTGACGCTAAGACAGCGAAGAGTTCCAGATGATCATGGACATGTATGTAGAAGTAAAGACAAGACTAAGATTCTATAATTGCGTCAGCGAGGAGTTCAATCAAAGTCGGTGTACACCAGGGAGGCGTCTTAAGTACCTCGATATTTATAACAGTTCTTGATTATCTGCTTGAATTAAAAGTGACGGACTCCAAAGTGTATCAGTTATTCTTTGATAACAATGGATCCGTCATAAGCGAGGATCAAACGGCCCTGCTCGTTCTCTGATCCACCTCCGATCTATTCCAGACATTTGTATGAATGGAAGAGAGATTCCCAAATGCAAAATAAAAAATTCAAATATCTGGGATCTTTGATCAATAATGAAGCAACATTGGATGAAGCCATGAATCGTCGCGTAAGCATAGGACATGAAAGAATACGCGATGGGCATTTTCATCGATACTTCGGGTGCTTTCGACAAAGCGACTTTTGAAGGCATGTGCTACTCTGCCAGACAACACGGCGTAGACGAGTCATTGGTGTTGTGGATCGAAACAATGCTAATGAATAGAATGTTGGTTGCGGATACGGATTGTGGCCGTTATGTAATGGCGGGAGTAAACAGAGGCTGCCTCGCAAGGCGGCGTTATGTCTCCACTGTTGTGGTGCATGCTGGTCAACTCTCTGTTGAACGCAGTCAACTGTCAACTAACGTATACCCTAAGGTGTACGCCGATGATGTTGCCGTGATTTCTGTTGGATCATGCCTAGCGACTGTCTGTGCCAGGGTGCACTAGGAATGGGCTCTTGGTCAATCCTCTCAAAACTGAGGTCGTTCTCTTTACGAGAAGGAGGAAGCTGATCGGGTTGACTCAGCCATTGCCAAAAGGCGTCACAATCCAACTCTCCAATGAAGCAAAATATCTGGGAGTTATTCTGGATAGCAAACTTCTTTGGTCCAAGCATGTTGAGCTGAAGACTGCCAAGGCGCTGTCGGTTTTCTGGCAGTGCAAGGGCATTTTCGGCTTATCACCGAAAATACGTTACTGTTGCTTTCGCCTAACTCCAAAGGAAGGTATGTCTCGGCTGCACGGGGCCTTCCCCAGCACGCATGGCTCCATCCTCTCTTGATGTTTACATCATGGGGTGCACAACCAAATCTATCTAAGAAGTGGTGGCTTTTGGCATAACTCGAACTGGGGTTTTGATGAACTTGCGAGACGGTTGTCCTTCGACTCCTGTCTTATGGTTATGCCGTCCAATGCAATGAAGGATATGGTGCTGGTGTTTTCATAGAGAGCGATAACATTAAACTTTTCTTCTTGTTAGGCAAACATGCGTCAGTCTTCCAAACAGAGACTTATTCTATCCTAATGGCCATGGATTATGTTGCGAGGAACAGGTGGAGGCGGCGAAGTATCTGCGTCTGTAGCGATAGTCAGGCTGCGCTTAAGGCCTTGCTCAACCTCCAAAATGGTAGGTGAATGCAAGATCTCTCTGAATTCGGTCAAAAGGCTGAATTCACCTAGACTTGTCTGGGTCCCGGGTCATAACGGGATCACGGGAAATGAAATCTCTGTTGAACTTGCTAGACAGGGCTCTTAGGAGGACTTCTCAGGACCTGAACCAGCGTCTGCCTACGTCCTCGATTAGGGCTTCCATTGACGGTTGGGTTTCATATGAAGACAATCGCAGACTAAACGATTTCTCCGCGACGTCTGTAAAAAATCTGCCGCATTATTTTTGTCTCTCAACAGAAAAGACTGAAGACAAACTACTGGCGTTCTTACGGGCCATTATCCTTTTGCCAAGCATCTTAAGGTGCTAGGCCTAAGCGATACCACTGCGAAGCTTGTGGAGATTGTTCTGCTTTTGCTCGTATCAGGTGGCAGATAGAACAAAGAACAAAATATTGCCAAAAAAACTTGTGAAAATTAGGCCAAATTTTTAGGAGCCTCCTTGCTTAATGATCTTAGCAACTTGGCTAACACTGATGTTAGAAGTCTATCGCGCTTCATAAGAAGCTCTAAATGGTTTATCTAGAGGGAGAAACTCCCTAGATCCACGTGGTATCAAAATAGACCTCACATTGGTCTAAGTCTGTCGGCTGTAGCTAAAAAGTAACCTCAAAATAACCTAACTTAAGGCCAACGTTTTCAAGTAGTAGTGACGGTGTAGAGGTTAGTGTTTTGGCTTGTGACCCTTGCGGTGCAGGTTCAATCCCCATGTTGAAAACAACATACGCCACCCATTAATGGAGAGAAAGAGAACCGAATGACACCTTGTTTTCTCCAACCTCAACCCCCAAAAAGAGGATTTCTGTCAAGTCTGAGTGCTCTGGGTCATCGATTTCCCTTTAAAAAAAAGGTGCGGTGCAGGTTCAATCCCCATGGGGAACAACAACATACGCCACACATTCTCCAGCCTCTGCACCAAAAGGAAGATTTCCGTCTGGTAATTCAATGGACCGTTACCGAGTCTGAGGGATCTGGGATTTGGATTTTTTTTTTTTAAATAAAAAAAAAATAGGCTATTAACAGGAAATGAATCATACGTGGATGGGGAAGACAGGAGCAAGGTCATGCAAGAATTTTAGTATAAAAGAGGACGATTGTGGATAGGAAAATCAGAGTTGAAGTAACAGACAAATCTTTAGCTTGCAGCTACGCAAACAAAGGCGGACCTATTCGATTAATAATTCAAAGATTGTTCGAGAGTTAAGAAATCTTCTTACAGCCGAAATAATAAACGCAAATTAAGGGTGAATTATCTTTAATCAATGAATTAAATGAGAAATCCCATAACAAACTTTTTATACCCTATTCTAAGGGTATATTAATTTTGACGCATAGTTTGTAACATACCTTAATATTGCCCGTAGATCCCTAAAAGTTACTATATTTATGATCAGCATCGATAGTAATGTCGATCTAGCTATGTCCGTACGTCCGTCCGTCCGTCGGCAAAAATTACGCCTTTAAACTGGGCCTAGACAGCTGAAATTTTAACCATATACTCTCTAGGGTCCCGAAATAATCAAGTTTACGAATTTTTGAAATCCGCCCACAGACACTCCCACAAACTCAAAAAAATTTTGAGCTAGAAAGCTGAAATTTTTTATATATGATCTATGACTCCTAAAACTGCTCGAGATAAACATTTTTAAAATCCGCCCACAATTAAATAAAACAATTTTATTGAAAAACCAAAATTTGAGCTAGGGAGCTGAAATTTATAATATATACTCTCTAGGGGCCCTTTAAGCTCATGTGTTAATATTTTCAAAATCCGCCTACTGACACGCCCACAATTTAATTTTTTTTTTTGTGAAAATTCAAAGTTTGAGCTAGGGAGCCGAAATTTATAATACGAGTATATACTCTCTAGGTCCCTTTATGCTCATGGCAGATTTCTTGCAAAGCCAGCCAATCGGCACATTCCCCACAAATAGCTTTCATGCATCTATGATATCATTATCCTTACATTTACACAAGAATACGACTGAAATCAGTTGTGCAAATATTTTAGCACGACAGACTGATTTTCGGATTTCCTTATTTCATACCTTTTTTGATACCACCTTTTAATTGCATTTTCTCTGCTCAACGATATTTTAATCATTTGTTTTCTTAGTTAATTTTTTAAAATTGCAGAAACTTGTCAGTGCAACATTGTATATTCGAATAAATTTAATGGGGCAAAAATAATGTCACAATGGGCGCGTTCAGTTTGCAAGGCAACTGCGAGTTCCCTACTAGTTAAACCTCTTTGACTTGCCATGGCACGTGAGTTGTTCGATCAATGCGGAAGGGTAAAATTATAGGGAGTACTAGCTGCCTTGTAAATTGAACACGCCCAATGTGAATGCGCTATCATTTTTTTTTTTTTTTTTATATATAATTTGCTTACGATAAAGGGGTTTTTTCTGTTGTTACAGTGCCCTTATAGTGCTAAGAACACTGCGTAAGTATTTGTGTTTAACAGCAAGCAGCACATGGCAATATCTTATTTCATTGCATGCTTTTTGGTGCTACTTACTATTAGAAAGAATAGAGAGATAGAAAAGAAATGTTTCGGTGCGGTTGCATGGATTTTCTCCACGGGCGGTGTCTAAGTTGCTTAGGGAGATTAGGATTTCATGTATTCGATGTAAAGTAATGGAATTGGCCGGGATTCGAACGACGACCTTCCATTCAGTAAGCGAATAAACTACTACTGCGCCGTTGCCACCCGGGACTAGTAGCTGCCTTGCAAATTGAACACAACCAATGTGAATGCGCCATCATATTTGCAAATGGCGGCAAATGTCTTTGTTCTTTGACATTTATGTTGTAAACAGATAGACAATTATTGTTGACAGCAGGCAATGGAGTGATATGCACCTCAAGAACGCGGAGTTATTATTACTGTTTATTTGATCGATTTCAGGTCTATTGTTTTACCGTGGAGGAGTTTGATCTCCCGTTGGGCGATTTGAACTGGGCGGCCAAATCGTCAGATCTGATGGCGCCAGACTTCTTCTCTGTTGTCTTTTTGAAATCTCACGTTTACCCATACAAACCACAAAACTTGCAAGTCTTAAAAGTAAACATTGAAGAAGAAATCACCAATTTGGAGCCGGATGTTTTGTAAGCAACAATTTAAAATGCCGTAAAAGGTGCACATATGTGCATCAAAACCAAGGTTGATTCGATTCAAGTTCATTCGAGTACAATGATCGACACTTTTGATTCGATCGAAGTTAGTATCGAATTGTTCTTTTTTTTAAAATGAGCACGCACTAAAGGGGTTGGGACCCTTATAATGCATTAGCTACACAGCGCGGGCGTTAAGGCAATTAGGGTGAGAAGAAAAGGAGAGATGCCGATGCACGTTGGTTTTAAATATTTGTAGGTTATAATGTGAAGGAAAAACAATACGTGGAAGAGTATTCCACATTCGTGTTGTACGGCTGAGGATTCTTTGAACTTCACTGTACGTCCGAACACAGGCTTGAGGGTGAACTGAGGAGCATTCCTTGCATGGCGGGTATTACGGTTGAAATGTTCAAGGGGAGGAATGCAACTAGCTATGTTCTCCCTTTTCTTTTTTTCTCACACAAAATGATTTTAAATGAATGGAATGTTGTTATGATTCGTGAAGAGAGAGTGAAAAATAGCATGAATGAAACAAACATATTATTTTACTTCATACGAAAATACGCCGGGCACTTATTCCGTTTGTCGATTATCCCCAGACGATATTGTTTCGGTAGGAGCTTTCCGCTGCCCGCTTAAAAGCTACATCACAATGGATCAATTACAATATTGCCCACTCCATCATTCTGGACTCATTTGGGTCACTATCAAGAAACATAGACTACACCATATCCCAGCTTCAGTTCGCAAAGAATTTCTAAATCACTTTCCCCACCAGATCCTTCTGGGAGGATGATGCATTTACGGAGGATAAATCGATCCACTTCTACACCGATGCATCAAAAACTAGCGATGTGGTACGTGGAGGCGGTTTCTCAGAAAGACTAAATCTTGGTCTCTCTTTCTGTCTTCCTAAATATTCAGCCCTATCGCCAATTTCATGGGAACTTCTTTTCCCCCGAAATAAAATGTTACCAAGGAACAAAAGTTTCCCATCGTGAATGTCCCACGAAACGTGTCGTACCAACATACAATGGCTAAGAATTGACATTTAAAAGTAGACAACACTTTTAACAATTACAAATCAACTGAGAAGTACGAGGGCGGGTCAATAAGTCCGTGACTTTTGGAATAAAACACAGATTTTTTGATAAAAAAATAATTTTATTTTCAACGTAGTCTGCCTTGAGCTCTATACACTTTGTCCAACGTTTCTCCAATTTTTTTATCCCTTCCAAAAAAAATGATTTGTCGAGGTCCTCAAAATAGGCCTTTGTTTGCGAGATGACTTCATCATTGGAGTCAAATCTTTTTCCACCAAGCCATTTCTTCAGGTTTGGGAACAAGAAGTAGTCGCTCGGAGCCAAATCTGGAGAATAGGGTGGATGAGGGAGCAATTCATAGCCCAATTCATGGATTTTTGCCATGGCAACTGCACATGTGTGCACCCTTGTATTGCCTTGGTGGAAAAGAACTTTTTTCTTGGCCAAATGAGGTCGGTTTTTTTTCAAATCGTCATTGAATCGGTCCAATAAGTTGGCATAATATTCCCCATTGATTGTTCTTCCCTTTTGAAGGTCAATGTGGATTATCCCGCGTGCATCCCAAAAAACAGTCGCCATAACGTTATTGGCTGACAAACCCACCTTGGCCTTCTTTGGCGCCGATTCACCCTTAGAAACCCACTGTTTTGACTGTTGTTTGGTCTCTGGTGTGTTGTGATGGATCCATGTTTCGTCCACGGTTACAAAACGGCGCAAAAACTCCTCCATATTGCGATTAAACAACGCCAAACCTTCCTGTGAAGTTGTTACACGATTGCGTTTGTGGTCGACTGTGAGCAAACGCGGCACCCATCTTGCGGAAAGCTTTCTCATGCCCAAGTGATCATTCAAAATTGAAACCACTGAGCCATGCGAGATCCCTACGGCTTCCACAATCTCTCGCACTTTCAATCTTCGGTCGGCCAACACCATATCGTGAATTTTTTCGATTGTTTCGGGTGTAGAGACCTCAACTGGGCGTCCAGGACGTTCGGCTTCTTCAGTGCTTGTACGGCCACAACGAAATTCAGTAAACCACTTTTTTACCATTGAAATCGATGGTGCAGAGTCCCCATAGTATTTTTCAAGCTTAGCCTTGGTCTCGGTAATGGTTTTTTTTCGCAAGAAATAATGCTTAATAAGCACACGAAATTCACTTTTTTCCATTTTCTCCTCAAATTAGTGAGTAGTCTGATAAAAATAGCTGTCAAACACAAACTAAATGACGCAGCAAGTTTAAATTTTGACAGGAGTCAACTGACAGATGCCTGTTGACAGGAGCAGTGTTGCCGTTTCAGTAAAGAGGTCAGAAATTCAAAAAGTCACGGACTTATTGACCCGCCCTCGTATCTTATACAACTCAACTTTGAAACAACTGAATACATTTTTTTTTATTATGTGAAACAACCTTTTTTAGTTGTAAATGTTAAACGAATTGTCTACTTTTAGATGTAATTCCAGGTGTAATAGGATGCATTGACGGAACTCACGTTAGGATAATTTCTCCTCCGGAAAATAAGCATTTACGCTACAATAGAAAGGGATATTTTAGTTTAAATGCCCTACTCGTAAGTATTTTAGATACATGACTAAATCTGAACTGAACTCACTCCAAACCTGGCATACATGAAATTTAACACATTTTAGTCAATAAATTATAAAAAAAAAAAAATAATAAAAATGTACCCCTTTCCACTCAAATACAGATTTCGATGGGGGCCCAATACTATTTAGTTCTTTTTCGATCGCCTTCCAAATGCTCTGCACTTCATCTTTTGTTCTTTTAGAATGCCCCGTAGCAATATGTGGATATTTTTCCATTAAACCTGCAAGGATCTCCCATTTTCTCTTGTTTGTTGCATTAGACCTTAAAATAAGTTTGTTTTTTCATAAATATTTCTTTTAATAATTTATAAACAAATACTTACATTTTCAAAACTTTTGTTCCCCGACAAACTACCTACGGAAAAATTCAACCTAAAATAATGACAAAGTTCCCCAGAAAAAGCTATTCACGATAGCTATTTTTCTAGGGGAAAATTATTTTCTAATTCGAACATGATTCACGATACCAATTTTCCCAAAATGGGATAAAACTGCAGGGAAATTTCTTTGGCGATAGGGCTGATTGTGTTCCACTGTAGGGCAGATGACCTCCCCAAAAAAGGATCCACCTTACCTCTTTCACCTGATAAAGGTTCTCTAGGTATACCTATCGTTGTATCAAAATGGCCCTCATATTGGCCAAAGTGTGTTGGCTGTATTTGACAACCACCTCTACCTAACCTAACCTTCTTATCGCAGATTCTTTATAAAACGCACACATCAGTAATTGCAACTAAAATAATAGGTACTTATGGGGTTTTTCATTGAAGAAAATATTTGCTTTTTGCTCAAAAGATTTGGTCGTGTGCTCAAAAGAGCAAATCTTTTCCGGTTTTGCATGTTTCATTGAAGAAAAAGAGCAATTCCAGATTTCGAACACGAAAGATGCGATCTCAATTGTTTGAGATACGAGTATTTGCTCTATAGGTTTTTTTTTTTAAAGGAAATCCAAATCACAGAGCACTCAGACTCGGTAACGGTCTATTGTACTACCAGGCAGGTATCTATAGGTAAAAATAATAGATTCAAATAACCTTCCGTCAAACGTCAAAGTGAAATAGTTTCAGTAGGTAAGACAGTGATAGTGTGTGTGATCAGAGTATACCCATATAATGAGTAGGGACACTATCGACGTTTTCCTTGTCAGTTCTTATCAGCAAGTATAGACACTAGAAGTAGATGGATATATTAAGTACTCTGTAAGATAGAGATAAAAGAGGAAGACAGTTTTTTTCGGAAAAGGGCACAGGGTGCTCTGTTAAAAAAAGAGAAACATAAATTTATTATACATTTTTATTAAAAATTAAATAAGAACTACATGTGTGTTGCGCTAAGATATTTTCCTTGTTGTTGGATTTTTTGATAATCCTATTCAATTTTTTGATAATGTGATACACTCGAACTCATACATTTATAATTTACATTTATAAGAAATTCTTTGTTTTGATTTTTACAGCAATAGTAATCAAATTCATTCTTTGATATATTATTGATACATTTTCATTTCAAAATTATTACAAAAGTACAAATTGGGAAAACGAGAAATAAATTGTTGTTCCAGGCTCTCTATCGCATCTAAAAACTCTTGAGGCGTGTTAAATGCGCACCCTCATATTCTTTGAAATCTGTGAATATGGAGGAAACACTAGATTTCTGACTTAATTTCAGCTCACACTTGTGTTTTTGACGGTATTTTTATAAAATATAGCCTGCAAAATAATAAAACGCATTTTCGCTACCGAAATCAACAGCTTAATAGTCAGATTCGGTTTTGAAAATGTTTTTAACATTGTCCTTCTTTTCGAGTGATTGTAACTGCATTTCAACGTCGGGAAGCTCTAAATTCACAGTTGGCGATTCCACCCGAAAAAAATCCCTTTTTTTCTATTCGCCTATTGTGACTTTCGGGCGAAAAAAATTTCATATTCGAAAGATTCCCCTTATTGGCAGCTCTCAATTCGGGCGGAATTAAACGTCATTCAGAGCTAAAATGATCACTTACTTTTTGGAGGCGAACAGGAGAACACCGAATTACAATGTAAAGCGGCCCCTAGACGCTCAATATTATTGTCCGTCTATAGATAATATTGCAAGGTTGTGCAATATATTGAGGAAAATCAAAATTCAATTCAATATTGTATCGTCTGTGGGTACAAATGCACAATATTTGATTATTTAATTTTCAAGTGTCGAAGAGTAAACACCTCCGCGAGTGATTTCAGTGAAAATGTCACAAGCAAAAGAGGATGAGAGAAAATTTGTTTTAGTGTATCGAAGTGTTGTCTACACAAGTATCAGCTGCCAACTAAATTATTGTATAAAATATTGAAACGTCTGGGGGCCTAGCCAATAATTGTTTTGTTTTGCACAATAATATTGAGCGTCTAGGGACCGCTTAAGTAATTTATTTTAATAACGGTTGCAAAATAAAAATAATACCTATAAATAAATTTTATCTTTATGTAAGGAGCAAATCTATAAATTGGAGACAAACCGACCTGCTGCTTAACAAAATGCAGGAAAACCCTGAAATTGCAAGGGGTTTCGTTAAAGAGAGTAAGGATAAAATAATAATAAAAATAAAGGGATGAGTTAGAAGTTTATTTGTAATCGCCTTGCGTTACGAAATTTGATTTATGATTTTGCTAATAACTAATAACTTATTTACGAAACTTATTTTTTAAATAAATCAATGGTAAGGTGGGTCAAAGTCTTGGTATCAACTTAATAGCTAAAAGACTATTTTTTTTCATTTTTCGCCTATCATGAGTTCCGCGTGAAAAATGTTTGATGATTAAAGATTCCCCTCATTGGCAGCTTTTTTTTTGACGGAATGTCCCGCCATTTTCAGCTTAAATTTTTATTTATTTTTTAGAAGCGATCAAGCACACAACAAGCTGCACCAATAAATAATGTGGTAATTTTAAATTACCAGGTGTGTTCGTCTGTGTTCGAAATGTCACTGTCGATTCGAAGCGAAATATTTTTCGGGCGAAACTCAAAATAACTTTTAAAATTCCGGGTGGTCAGAACTTCGCCAAGCGAAATATTTTTCGGGCGAAACTCACAATAAGGCTGATTATTTTTATCGCATAACACTTGAGCTTGTCAAATTTTTCAAAGCTACAATTGTCTTCTTTTTTTTTGTTCATCTATGCAAACAATTCTTCTTTCTTTGTGAATTCAAATACCTGCAAAAGACTCTTCTATTATATTCATCTTAAAACAATTAAGCCTTTGTCGAGATATTTATACAAAGTACATACCTATTTTTTGTTCACAAATTTTTACTCACAACAATCAAAAAAGAACTATGTACGCAAAATGGCAGCTAAATACATTGACGAGCGCATAAAATTGTTCAAACAATCGAATACATTAGCGAAGGAAATTTATTTAAATGCTTTGAATAAAGGATTTAATAAGATAAAATCGAATGCCTAATAGAATTTTATGTTCATGCTATTTATCTTGCTGTCACACATTTTACAAACTGTCACAGAGTATGAGGACTTTTAGCATATTTTGCAGTGACGCTTAGGTACATAGTTTTTGCAAACATTTATATTTGTTTTCAGTTTGCATCAAATTAATTGTAACTACCTGTACCTATAAACCAGTACATTTTATTTCTGTCGTTTTTAAGAACGAAATTTACAGACTGTAAATATTGGAAACGAATAAAGAAAATGGATTATTTGTTTTTTTTCGCCTTAGACATTTTTGATTACGTTTGCTATACGTTGTACATTTTTTAGAAAATTCTTGGCCAACACCAAATACAATGGCCTTTTAATTCCCAGGGGTGGTTTACACAGAAGTCTATACCGCTGTAGGGTTGAGCACCATTCCCCGCAAAAAAAAATCTGTAAAATCGAATTCTGAGTATCACTTTGGAGCTACGCACAAAGGAGTTACGGGGGTTAATGAGATTTCATTCAAACTTTTTATTCTGCATTGTTTGATCGCTCACACAACTTTGTTATGCCCGCCGCTTAGGGTAGATACCGGCATTCGCCTATGTCAAAATTATAAGGGCGAGATTTGTTTATGATTTGTGGTCAGCCGTACAGCGTTTTATAGCAAGGTATAGGCAGAACTCAACCAAAACAATTCTTCCACGTTGATTCAGTCATTGTAAACTATTTTGAACATATCCTTTTTCCAAAAGTTGTTTAGTTTGCATTTGTCCTCAGAAGACTAAACAACCTCCTCAGAATGAGAGTTTTTTAACCTCTTTTAATGGGTATATTTGGCATCTTTCTTTTGTTTTATAATTTGCATGTGTAAAAGGAATTTTTAGCACCCTTATAAAGTACATAGTTACACAGCACGGGCATTAAGGAAAAGAGGAAGTAGGATTGGCGAGAAAACAATGCAGGTTAGTTTCGAATGTCTGTAAATCATAAGGTATAGAAAAAGCATTCAACATTCGTGCTGTAGGGGAAGGTAGTGTACCTCGGTCCGGATTTCAGTTTTTTGCCAATATTTTATGTGTCGTTTTTTCTTTAGTTTTTTTTTGTTACTACCTGAAGTCTTTTCTATGATATGGCGAAACTACCAAAAGGATATTGCTTACCATTCCTTAGAAAACTTAACTTTTATATGCTAACCTCAAACGGTCCAAGGTACACGACGTGGTTGTACCTTGGTTCACGGAGTATTGTACCTTGGACCGAAAATGTTATTAAAAGTTTCCCTATAGTTTAAAGGTGAAAACTTTAAATTATTTAAAAAAAAACAGGAAAAACAAACCATTATCTCAAAGTTTTTGAGCTTGATTAAATAAAAATTATTTCAAATAATAGTATTAAATAAAAAAAAACTCTTTTACTAAAAAAAACTTAACAAAGGACTTCAATTTTATTTAAAAACTTAATTTAAGGGAACAACATAAAAGAAAAGCAAATTTATCACTTCAATATTATTTAAAAATTGTCATTAAAGGACAAACCAATGGTCTAAGGTACACGCGCTATGATAGGTCCAAGGTACACTTACACCACTTTAGCCAAACAAATTAAATTTTAACGTAGTATTCAAACCACATACGAACGACAATGTGTTCATACCAAAAGATTATTAATACACTTACCGAAATCGATTAAAGAAGCGGAAAAAAGACAGAAAACTAACCACTACATAACTTCAGAAAAGAGATAAAAAAAAAACTTTTTTCCTTGAAAACTATGTTTATTTTTTTTTCCGCCGACTCGTTGCAGCTCTGCCTTCAAAAAGAAACTGAGAAGACAAATGAACAGAAGATTAACATTTCACAGAAAGACCGGTTTTTACGTGCTTGTATTTTTCTGGATATTGGCACTCGGACCAAGGTACAATCGGACCAAGGTACACAACCTTTCCCTACGGCTAGGAACGATATTTTTGTATATTAATGTACATCTGAAAGTAGGGTTAAGAGTGAACTGATGCACATTCCTGGCATGGCGGGTATTGCGGTTAAAATGTCCTAGGGGTGGAATGCAGCTGGCTATTTCATAAGAACACTTTTGGAGGAAATACATTACGACGATGGCTCAAAGTGTCAAGCGGTTTCGTGGTGTCTTAAGCAGCTTCACCGACAGTGGGCAATAACTTCACAAAAAAAATTGAAGATATTTCCCACTCGAGGTGAAGTTATTGCCCATGTGAAGTTATTGCACGTGAAGTTATTTCCCGGCACCGATTGCAGCCCAGCCCAGAAATGAGCGTTTTACTCAACTTTGGGGCGAATATGCGCCTTAGCGTATATGTGGTCACGTCATTCTAACAAAGGTTGTCACTAACACACATCCCGGGAATGGAAAGTCTTTCGGTTTCAGCTATCAACGTAAATATTAAATAGCTTATTCTAACTGACAGCGGAATGTTCGCCGTTTAACAGCATGCAGAAGTGGTTCTTCCAAATTCTTAACACCGACTGATTTTCATTTACAGTAAAACTTGTGTAAAGTGGAATCTGTTATTAAAAAAAATTGCGAAACCTGGAAAGTGGACTCTTTTGTTTGCCAATTTGAATTTTCTTCATACAAACTCACTTTAATAGTGGAAACTTGCGAAATTTAGTAAGAGTAGTCTATGAATTTTGTAATCCTTCAATGCAAATTAGCTCTGAATAGCGAAATCCAATAATACCCCTGTTTTGTTGGAGAAGCTATCCGTAGTGAAGTAGAATTTTACACGTATTACAAATACAAGATCCCACTGCGGATAAAAGCAGAAGTGAAATCCTGCTGCGAATAGGTTGAATGAACTTAGATGAACTTTTGGTTGGTTCGTTCTTATATGGTGGTACGATTGATACATTTTATGCTTCGTTCATAGTAGAGTAGCGTTGAAATCTCAATGCAGGTTTTCGACTCATGAGTTAAGATGGATTTGGAGTTGAGTTGTTAATTAGTAGACATGATAGAAAAGGGAATGGCATTCCTCTATTTATTTCACAACGTAGTACCTAGTACGCGTACTTATCAAAACTATAAATGTTTTTGTACATACGGACGTAGATACACAGTGTCATGCAACCCTACGAAACCAATTTCAACTCAAGACTCTAATGTCGACTATATTTATAAAGGGTCTTTCATTAGCGACTTAACAACCTCAAATTTTCACTGTGGACGCACCCTTAAACCGATTACCGAACTGTCAATGGCAACATATTCAGTAAAATCAATATTTTCATCATGGTGAAGTACACGAAGGAATAACCTTCACAAATAGTTAAAAATTACCGAAATTCTCTCTCCGAAATCTGGACGTTTGCGATTTGTATGACGGGGTCTCTATTAAGGCCGTCCGCCAACGCTTTTTTAACCTGTGGGCCACCTGCCTTCATTGGGTTTAACTATGTTCGTTGGGTTGCTTCTTTAAGAGATATCTACCCACACCCTTCGCCGCTTTGTTGAGGTGTGACAAGGGATCGTCCTTCCCCACCCATCGTTGTTGAGACACCAACCGTCCGCTCGATAACTGCTTTTGTCGGCCACAGCACTCATGGAAACGAGCGACCTTGATCGGAATCAATCAGAGGCGGCCAGTTAATCATTAGGAACGACTGAAAAGTGTACAGAACGGGCGGAAAAGTGGATCGGGTATGGAAATGGAATGGTTGGGAAGAAACAACACATTTGTAGTGTTTTGTAACGCAACAGTGTGTGTGGAATGTATTCATTTCTTGAAAGCGAAAGATCAAATACCTAAATATTTTATTCACTTTTTCGAGTCATTGATGAATGAACGTTGAACATAGTTCAGTTGGCTGTCCTTTTTTATAGTTATTTGTACTCTTTCTGAACAGTATGTACAATCGTTTGTATCGAAAATAATAAAAAAAATAAGTGGGGTAAGTGCGACCCAGGAGGTCCACACGATTCACTTTGCAATGTCGTATGAACTGAACATGATATCAATAATAAAAACTTGGTGCAAATTTTGGTTATCAAGATTTTCATTTTCGGACCATGAACGTTAACTAACCCAGTAAAAATAAAAATAAGGTTGCCGATTGCGAATAGTAGGCTGAATTCTGAATGTTGAATCGTCCAGCGTTCAATAACGCAACATTACTGTAGTAATGCAATGTAAAGGGTGTTTCAATTTGACGTATCATTTTAAATTGGCCGCCACTTTTTTTACAGCTATTAGATTACATCGAAGTTTTTGCAGGTATGAAGTAAACACATTCCCGTTAGCTGAAATGGATCTGTACACTATTGAGCAACGTGTTTTTATACCCTATTCTAAGGGTATATTAATTTTGACACATAGTTTGTAACATACCTTAATATTGCCCGTAGACCCCTAAAAGTTACTATATTTATGATCAGCATCGATAGTAATGTCGATCTAGCCATGTCCGTCCGTCGGCAAAAATTAGGCCTTTAAACTGGGCCTAGAGAGCTGAAATTTTAGTTATATACTCTTTAGGGTCCCGAAATAATCAAGTTTACGATTTTTTGAAATCCGCCCACAGACACGCCCACAAACTCAAAAAAAAAAAAAACAAATTTAATTTTAAAAACCGAATTTTTAGCTAGAAAACTGATTTTTTTACATAGATCTTTGACTCCTATAACTGCTCGGGATATAAAATTTCTAAAATCCGCCCACTGACAAGCCCACAATTAAATAAAGCAATTTAATTGAAAAATCAAAGTTTGAGCTAGGAAACTGAAATTTATAATATAGACTCTCTAGCCCTTTATGCTCATGTGTAAATATTTTCAAAATCCGCCTACTGACACGCCCACAATTGAAGAAAAACTTTTTTTGAAAAACCAAAGTTTGAGCTAGGGAGCTGAAATTTAAAATATAGACTCTCTAGGTACCCTTTATACTTATGTTTAAATATTTTCTAAATCCGCGTACTGACACGCCCACAATTAAATAAAACAATTTTATTGAAAAACCAAAGTTTTGAGTTTTTTTTTACAAAAGCTTCGCTTTTTTCGATTAAATCCTTTAAATGTTATATAACAAAATATGTAGATTGTTCTTAACAATTCAAGTATCCTTTGTCACGCCCACTTATGAGGGATAGGAATAAGAATAGGGTATCCAACAGTTCGCCCAAGCGGACTGTAGCCCGTCCCTATGTTTTTTGACATTTAAAAATTCAGTCGTAGAAAATTGCACCGAAGCCTTTCACTATTGACAACTTTTATTGTATAATGTTCCATCAATTGTCCCTACAGCCTTTGGTTCGGGTTCTACATTCTTGGATTGTTCTTTTTAGCCCCTGGTTGCATTTTAAGAACACAGTCCTCAAGCACCACCACCTCTCTACCGACTCTATCGCGGTGTTCTCAATTATTATTGGTCCCTAGCAAATTTTTAATCAAATCGCCTGTCAAGTCTGGAACCTGTCACTGAGTACGGCCCGGAGAGAATCACATTTATTCAAATAATCATTGAATCTTGAATAACTGGGATATCGATTGGCGAATACCTACCTAGGTATATTCATTCAAAAGTCTTCTGCGCCTCAACTCTATCATCTGACATTTATTATATCGTTTCATGTGGCTGCAGTTATGGATGAGAGTAAATTGGTAATTTTTTCAATATTACCCGCAACTGATTGCATGCCTCCCTACTTCGATAGGAAGAAAAAATGAAGACTGAAAGATTTTCTAAACTTTGAATAAAGTATTTCGTCGAATGAGGATTTCGGTAATGAAGACAAACAATATCGAGGTCAGGCAATATTTCCTCTCCATTTTAAAATTGTGTAAGCCTGCGAATGTGAACATTCTTCGATTGTTTTCAAATTTAATTGTAGAAAGCAATTTGTTATTATGACGCATTATATTTCACCTAAATATAATGTGTCTATTGTCTAATTTCCCTAATGATTGTTCTTTCCGCAGTCGCTTTCAATTGATCAAAGAATCCATCCTTAGCCGTTGTATTTTTCCCACAGACAGTTCAAAAATGAGGTCGATTTCCGCATTGCACTGCATTTCCTTTTGATGTCTCGATATCAATTTTAAAGTGGAAAATAAATGGTCATTCGGGTTTCTTCTTGTAGATAAACGACCGTCGAATAAAATTGATTTAGGTGTGTTCTCCACCGATTTGGAAAGACATTACTCTCAACAGAAGTCCATGAATTCTGAAATCCGGTCCCAATTGACTTGACTTATTGTGATGACTGTTTGAAATTACTTCAATAGACAACACCCATGATCTTGAGAACACTGCAGTTGATATTTTATAACATCCCTGTTTGGAAATAACCCTATGTCCAAAGGACAACCCCGCAGGATGACATGTTTACACTTGTAACTGTCACAATCATGTTAACCGTAATAAAGTCCCTGTTCACGTTAGCACTTATCTTCGGTAAATCTCATTTATCACCCTCCCTTCCTTTCTTTATATATACAAATAAATGCAAACACTCTGGAAGAAAATGCACTTTCTGCTTGACTATTATACCTTTCGTTGTCGTGTAAGCCTCTGAGAGTGGGTAACAAAAAAAAGCACGTGCCATATGCTTGTTGTGCTCCTTTTTAAAATGCAAAAAATAACAAATAACAGTCAAGGTGAAAGCACAATCTGTAGTATAGTATAGAAATACTATTAGATTCTTCGTTTTCCTTTTCTTTTCCATCAGGAGAAATGCAAAACAAAAATACATTTTCCGTTCTTCCTTTCTGCAACTCTAGAGTGTAGGAGCAAGCTATTGGACTACTTTTCCTTGAGTTCCTTGGTGGTCTATAGACATAAACAGAACAAACAAAAAGTTTTGGTAATGAAATGAAATACATAGATAAAGTTAAGGAGACTATCATTTTTGTGTTCTCTTCTACAAAAATGTGTGGTTAATGAGAGAGAAGTTTGGTTTTAATAGACCATACAAAAAACGCCAAGAGAAAAGGCTAACTGTACCTTTCTGACAATAATGCTGAATGAGTCAGAATACCAATGGTGGTTGGGTGTTGTAGAATTAGGGTAAGCATTTAAAGGCATCACCCTGGCGATGCACAATAGCCGTAACTGAGACTACACATCAACTGTGCTTATTTACCCTCCAAGTGGTAACCACCGGGTACTGGTCATGTCTATCGAGACATGTCTTGCTTAGCTTATAAGCGCGAGTGGTGAACTTGAGGAAAATAGCAACACTATAATGCTCTGTCGGAAAGACTGGCTAATGAGTCTCAGCAGTCTAATATGGGCCGCTCAGAAAGAGAACGTGCGGCGGATGAATTCACTAGAATGAATCAGCGGTGTCGTCGTCAGTCAGGATGACATATTAAATGTGCACACATTCCGAGGGGCAAAAGTCGACTCTGGATCATTTTCTCGTTGGGGCTAAATTTAGAGCTCGACACTCCAACGAAAAGAAGCTGCGAACGACCCAAAAGAAGATATCCGACGTTGTGCGCCTTAGCACACCTGGTGTAGCCACAGTCTACAGAGATCGGATGAGCGAGAGACTCTCCTCTGTGCACTCACCACCCACAAGCACCAACAATATGTGGAACCGATTTCGCGGCATCGTCAAGGAGGTAGCCGAGACCACCATAGGTTACCAGCCACAGCAGAGAAAAAGCTCGTGGTAAGATGATGTATGCGTTTACAGGAAGGAGGTGACAGAAGATGCACATTTTAAAAAATTGCAGCGCAAAATAAGAGCAGCGAGTATCGAGCCAAGAGAAGGAAGGAGAAAACGACCTACGTAGAAAGAAGAGGTCCTGCGCACTCTCCCAACTTAGCCATCGAGCAACAGCCGGAGATTTTACAAGAAAGTGAGGCGAGTGGTTGCAGGCCTACAGACCGGGACCCAAGCTCTTCGAAACAGTGACGGAAACCTAGTCACCGAAGCGAGGGGAATAGTAGATGTAATTAAGCAGCATTTCCAACAGCTGTTAAATGGGCATCATGAAGAGAAAGTTATAGGGCAGGAAGATAACCCACGTCCTGTCAGTGAAGAACATATTTCACCACCCAGTGTAGAAGAGGTTTGCTTAGCTATAAGAAAGCTTAAGAACAATAAGACAGCAGGCTCTGATGGCCTACCAGCGAAGTTTTAAAAAAATGAAGTGATGTTTTGTTGGCCGCATGCATCAACCAAGTATGGGTGAAAGAGAGCACGCCCGATGACTGGACTATCAGCTATATATGCCCCATCTAAAAGAAATGCGGTCCTTAGGTTAGGTTAGGTTAGGTTTATGTGGCTGTCGGCAGAAGCCGACACACTTAGACCAATTTAGGTCCATTGTGATACCACGTATATTATCTACCTCAACTCTGTAGATGGGACTGGCCAACGACACGCGGTTGTTCTCAAACGGTCCCCCATCTACGTACTAACCGCGCCCAACGTCGTTTAATTACGGTGATCTGACGAGAACCGATTAACTCGACGTGGTATGGTCGTTGGTTTAGTTGGTTTAATGCGGTCCTTTGTCTTGCAGGAATTATTTAGGCATATCCCTGCTAAATGTCGCATATAAGCTACTATCCAACGTACTGTGTGAAGGTCTCCAGCCGTTCTGCAACACTCTAATCGACACCTATCTGTGTGGCTTCCAGCCCGGCAGATCGACAATAGACCAAACACTCTGAGGTAAATCCTTGAAAAGACCAACGAATTTCAAGTCGAGACTCACCATGTTTTCAATGACTTCAAAGTCACATATAAAAGCATTCATCGTCATGAGGTCTACGTGGCGATGGCTGAATATGGGATCCCGGAAAAAACTGATCCAATTATGTCGCCTGACCCTTGAAAACACGCAGGATAATGTGCAGTTTGGAAGCAGCTCTATATCAAATTATTCCAAACCTGCACAGGATTTCGGCGAGGAGATGCGCCTTCATTGAACTTCTTCAATTTTGTTCTGGAAAAAATATTGCACGGGCAGGCGTCAACACGGGAGGCACTTTTATCCTTCTGAGAGTCTAAGTCTAACTACTGGGGTATGCGGACGAAATCGATATCATCAGCCATTTCAGAGTGCCATTTTAGAGGCTTTAGCGTAAGCAAATTATAACAAAAGCTGCTACTTCGGTTTGGCGAAACAAATGGGTTCGAAACTCCTCACTCGAATGACAAATTGCATGATTTATCGAACCTTTATCCTACCAGTCCTACTTTGTGGTGCCGAGTGCTGGGCGATAAGTAGAAAAGGAGAATTGGGTTCTTTTGAGAGAAAAATAATCCGTCGGATATTTGGTCCTGTGTGCCAGGAGGGCGAATAGAGGAGAAGATACAACCGCGAATTCTATAAGCTGTACAGAGATGTCGATGTAGTCCAAAAAGCTTAATCAAGTCAAATATATTGGCTCGGCCACATATAGCGAATGGACAATAAGGCTTCAACCAAGAGGATCTTCGACTTCCAGCCCCCAGGTTCCAGAAGGCAAGGAAGACCGAACCTCTGTTTTAAAAGACCAAGCCATCGCGGATGCCAGAGCGCCTCGTCAGGGTACTGGAGCAGCGTGCCCGGGATCGCAGAGGATGGAAGGATGCAGTGTATCAGGCAGAGACTCTTCACAAGTCGGGAGCCCGTTAAGTAAGCAAGTACATTTACCACACAGCGCATCCACGGCGAACGAAATCGACCACGTGCGAATGTCTTAAACGTGCATGCATTCCGAGGGGCAAACATGCTGAATTCATAACTCGACTGTCCAACGAGATGAAGCTACGATCCGCCTAAATAAATAGATTCAGCTTTGGACGCCTTAGCAATACTGGAATAGCTGGAGCCTGAGCTCGAGATTCTCTACTTTGCCTTCCATAAACAAATATGTTGAACCGTTGTCGCGTCATCATCAAAGACGTAGCCGAGATCATCGCAGGATACCAGCCGCCCCAAAAAAAGAGCTCAAAATTGGTGACAGAACGCTACATCGCAGAACTAGAGTATCAATGGAAGAGTATAGAGGAAGGAGAAGGGAGGAGAAGAAGATCCTACCAAGAAAGCAGATGGCACAGGCAGTCTTCCAGCTCAAGGAGATCAAAGAGTCTCACGATCGGAACAACATCCGCGGGACGGAGGCTCTTCGAAACAGATAGGAAAACCTTGCAATCGAAGCACATGGAATAGTAAAGCGTTCTGCCAAAAGGTGTTTCATGGCCATCATGTAGAGAAAGTAAAAGGGTAAGTAGATAATCCACGATAGACATATGTATGCTAGTCTTTCTGGGGCCAAGAAGGCGTATGCTCTGACAAGGAGACTGTTTCATAGCAGTCGACTTGACTCCAGAGTTTGTAACGAAGCTATCTTTGTCGCATATGGTATAGCACAGCTACACTTGTACGTCAACCCCATCAGAATAACAGCGGAGTACACCACTTTCCACCTAACACATTCATCACTACACGCACACTAATAAAACGCAAACACCAGCAGCCAACCTACCATAGTGCACATACTCCTCCAGTACACATGTGCCCGCATTACCACACTCCAGTTCGCGATGTCACCATCGGCATAGGCATACGATCCGCAGATGAGAATTTCAGTCGAGCAGTGCCTGCCGGACCAGACACATGACAGCTAAGGGCGGACACTACGGGCTGAAGTAGTAAGAGCGGTCAGTGGGTACACAGGGTATGCAGCTTATTGCGGCCCGGGTACTCGCCCCTCCTAGAACGTAGTTTGGTAGACAGTAGTTTGGTAGTGTAGTGTAGTTGGGTCGATGACTGCCACAAACCACGGAGACAATGACATCAGCAGCAGAGACAACGGCAATATAAGAACAAACAACAACAACAGCTGCAAACTCCGGAGGCAACGACAACAGCAGCAGATACAACAATAACAGCAACACAGTAACAGCAGAATAGACCACACAGCCAGAGAAGTAGCACCACCACAGCGATAGCCCAGCGATAGAGACAACTCACTGCAGGATGCGCCTTTATAAGTTGATAGCGTTCACGATTTGAGGCGTCCGCTGCGGAAGCTAAGTGAAGTCGCATCGACGCCAAGAAGCCCAGAGTATTTTAATTAGTAAATAAAGATTTTGTTTCATTCATTTTGGAATTACTGGGTGCTTTGTTCGCTGGTTGACATTCCCGCTTAGCCTACCCTGGATGGAAAACTACCTTATAAGTGAAGGTCATATGCTACAGGCCATTCTGGTTCAATAAAGCGCCTAGTTATATGGAAAAGATTCGCGTTTTGGAGAGACATTGGGCGCGTTCAATTTGCAAGGCAACTACTAGTCCCTCGTATTTTGCCTTTCCTCATTGATGAAATAACTCACGTGACCATCGTTTGGCAAGTGATCGAAATTTAATTAGTAGAGAACCCGCAGTTGCCTTTCAAATTGAACGCTCTAAATGGCTTAGGGCCTGTCTGTGGTTGTTCCGAACGCCTGAATCGAACTTTATTAAATACTATCCCAACATAGGACGATGGGGCTCAGTTGAATAATTTTCTAATTAAGGTGATTCGGAGGCACGTGACGTTGGCCAGCGACAGTAGTCTGATCCTTGGCGCTTACTTTTTCAATGAAATGTTTATAGAAAGTGCGCTCCGGTCTGGCTTTATCCCCCCGACCAAGTTTTCAATAATTTTCTCGATGAGAACATATGTAAAATAGTTTTTAGACCGAGAGGCAATTTAAAGCGTCCGCATGAGGACCAATAATACATGTAGAAAAAGAATCGTGTTAATTTTAAGTTAGATTTAATCATTTCTGTCTAGTATGTAAGTTGATATTTAATCTATCTATTTCTATCACCCCTATCGTGGAATCCTTCGGGGGGAACGATCCGCTAATAGTGAACAATTTGCATCGTGTAATCCGCAGACGTGAAGCATACACATGTCGGTAACGTGCATGAAATTCACTGTATCGTGGAAAACGAACGGATCGAATCTATCCATGCATTTGACATCCGCAGTTTTTATTTTATTTTCACGGAATTCAATTTTTACAAAACAAATGTGTAATCACCAATAGTGGTCGTGGTCGGTAAGGGAGAGTATCCGACGGATCCCACGATAGCAATTTTCTGTTCACGTGAATCGAATAAGTGAAGTGAATCTCAGATCCGACGGATTCCACGATAGGCTGTATATACAGTCCCTGGCCAAATTATTAGACGCACTGTAGCTTTTTAATGTTTTTATGTGTTGCATGAAGTTATATGCAATATTTTTATATTTAAACGTTCATATAATCACCCCTATCGTGGAATCCGTCGGGGGGAACGATCCGCTAATAGTGAACAATTTGCATCGTGCAATCCGCAGACATGAACCATCCACATATCGGTAACGTGAATTGTTTTATTTTATTTTCACTGAATTTATTTTTTTCAAAACAAATGTGTTTGAAATGAGCTGTCACAATTGAATTTTGAATAGTGGTCGGTAAGGGAGAGTATCCGACGGATCCCACGATAGCAATTTTCTGTTCACGTGAATCGAATAAGTGAAGTGAATCTCAGATCCGACGGATTCCACGATAGGGGTGAATGTGTTTTTATTTAGGAGATTTTGTATATGATTCCATTTTGTATTTATTTTTAACGTGTTGCATTACAGTGTTAAACAAGTACATACAAAGGACATAGAACCTTACCGTGCGTCTAATAATTTGGCCAGGGACTGTATATAAAAATGAATGTTTGTCTGTATGTCCTTTATAGAATCGTAAACTATGCATTTGGTCATGTGATGATCTTTAGCAAAGTTGTTCTGCATGAGCCCACGAAGGTTTCTGAGCTGGTACGGCCAATTCTCGACAGATGGCGTCATTCCAATGAATGTTATATATTGCGGTGACAGTTCATGCTGATTTGAATTGAAACGAAAACAGCATACGAATGATGACGTTTCGAGTTGTGGGTGACATAAGAATTTATGTAAATTGTCAAATTCATGTCCGGCTCACATTGAACAGACAATATTGTCGTTTTTCGAATAGTTTTGTGCATTTCATTGTGATTTAAATTAATTTAGATAAATAATTCAATCGAATTGAATTTTCGTAGTTTTCGTGAGCTGATTTTATTCATTCTCTACAGTGAACTCACGAAGATCATTGAATGTGTATGCGAGGGACCTGACTGCTAATTGACGTTCCGAACGCATTTGCTGTGCAGTTTTTTTTTTCGGATCATCGTGAGTGAAATTGAAATCGATTTCAACAATTCTCGAATGCTGATTTTTTTCATTTCAAACTTTCCTCAACGAATTGGTGATCACCGTCAATATTAACATTTCCATCCGTGTGTGAACAGCCAGTTCAATTGGATTGAATACATTGTAAGATTCGGATTGCTGATTGACATCTAATAAATTCAAAGGCATTTTTCACCTCGTTGCCGTACAATTATGCCTCCAAAGCGACAGGCAATTGGCCGATCTACACCTCAAGTACGGAAGAAAAGAGCATTACGAGCCTCAGAATCAGACGAGCATTAAGGCTGGAAAATCTTCGAGTACATGCCGCTGAGATCCGTTCGTCTGAATCATCTGAACATGAGAAGTGATGCTAGAAACTGATCGAATACGTACTACTCAGGCCCGTACGTCTGAGACAACTAAACAACGGGAAAGAAGGCTGCAAAATGTTGGAATAAGCACTGCTCGATCACGACGAACACTGCACGCTGATTTAAATCTTGGTGCATTCCATTATGACAGTAATAATGATCACAGTCTTCATCCAAGTGCCGTCATTGGAAAAATGGATAAAATTTGCATGTATTGTAGCGCCCTCAAATTTAAGAACAAAACGCCAGGAATGTGCTGCGCCAGCGGAGAAGTTAAACTGCCAGAATTACATGCACCACCCGAACCACTATCAACGTTGATATCAGGTGTTACACGTGAGTCGAAGAATTTCTTGGAAAACATCCACAACAACAATTTATATTTCCAAATGACATCGTTCAGTGCAACGAACATCGTGCGCGAAAATTACATGCCAACATTCAGAGTCCAAGGGTAAATTTATCATCGTGCTGAATCGCTTCTACCATTGCCGGACGCAGATCACAAGTTTCTTCAAATTTATTTCATGGCAAACAGTGATGAACAAATTGAATAACGATGTCATTACAATGCGGGCACTAGACGAGAAATCATGGCTGCGTTACAAGCCCTTTTCGATCAACACAATGAATTAGTTCAGTTGTTTAAAACCGCCATTCAACGAATGCCAGCCGATACGCAGTTGTTATTCGAGCAGACAAAAGACCCGTTAGCCAACACGAACGACAGTTCAATGCACCAACAATCGATGAAGTGGCGATCGTGATAGTTGGCGAAGAATTCGAATCGCGCGACATAATTCTTCATCGCAGTGAGTCTCCGAAACTAATCGCTCATGCGACGGATTGAAGTATTCGATTCTGTTTTGGCGAGGAGAAGATAGATATCATTTCAACATCAAAATGAGAAATCCACAAACAGACGTGGAAACGAATAAAAAAGTCAGTGCCATGAATTATTATACGTATCGAATGATGATTCGTCAAGACGCTGAGAACCACATTCTGAAATGTCGACAATTGTTCCATCAATACATGGTCGACATGTACGCGAAGATTGAAACCGAACGACTCCTATATATTCGATTGAATCAAATCGAGTTGCGTTCTGAAGAGTTCATCCATTTACGATTACGAGACACAATCGTTAATGATGGTAACGTGAATCCAAACGAATTGGGAAGAATGGTCATAATATTACCGTCTACATTCACGGGGAGTCCACGGCACATGCATGAATACGTACAAGATGCGATGACATACGTTCGCGCATATGGTCGTCCAGATTTGTTCATCACATTTACATGCAATCCAACATGGCATGAAATTAAAGAACTTCTGAATCCATGCTCCTCATATGGGCAGCTCTATGTGGCCTGCTCACGCGTCGGAAAACCTTCTGATTTATTCGTTTACGCACCAGATGAAAAAACAAGAAATATTGTGTATCCCATAGCACTTTAAAAAATATCGAATTGAAGCGAAACGCTGCAATGTCACAATTTTTTCGAAATGAACAAATTCAATAAAATGACTCAAAATGAATTGAGTATTTGTTTAATGTCTTTCCTTCAAATTAATTTTTGTTTGGTGGCATTGCAACGTGCGCAGGGTACAGCTAGTAATCAATAAAAAACGAATTTGAAAGTCAAAAAGTGGATTCAGTTACTGATTATCGAAGGTCGCGCATTTGAATCCTGGCCAAGTCCGTGATTTGAAATTCGAATACAACAAAACTTGATCTCCCACTTACTAATTCGGATACCACCCGTGGACAAAAATCCTACAATTGCACTAAAGTTCAAATTGTCAATTTCTGACCAAAAACTTTCTATCGAATATTGGCTTTCCCTTGACCGAAACACTCAGCTAAGCGCGCTGGTCGAAAACTATGATAACCTCTGTTAGTTCACATAGCGAAGTTTCTTCACAAACTTGGGTATATACGGCAGTCGCGGTTCGTGAATTATTTCAGCCAAAATTCCCACTGTTTTAGCAACATAAATCAAAAGTTATTCCAAAAATGTAATGTTGACTTTTGGTATAAGGTTTTAATTTTTGACAACGTTCTAAAAGCGTTCATCGATTCATTTCGATCGCGAAAATTCCACACTAACAGTCTGCCAATATTTGAACAGGTAGTTCAAAAAGATACCAGCCGATGGCCAACATTTGAGCTTTTAAATTTCGGGTTTTTGGTCAGACGAAACTGTAAATGGCGAACAATTTAACCAAAACAAGTAAATCTACTTTTGGCTGAAATAAGAACTAAGAAACTCAAAAAAGGTCTTAAAAATTCAAAAGGTCTCACAACACAATAGCCTTGAAACCCTATAAGAAACTCCATCTTCCATTAGGACAATCCAACTCAACCAATTTGCTTATGTTGATTTATTTAAGGAGATACGCTGTAACCTGAGTGTTAATTTTGATAGATGTCCTGTCCATGCCATCGTCATTATGTTAAATGACATATTAGTTCTTGCACATGTGGTTCAAATGTGTACATATATTACTCAGTCTCCTCTTTCTCTCTAAATGAACACTTGAATGACAAATAAACAAATTTGTATTGCGCTGTGTACACTAAAAACGTCTACAAGCTCCTTTATATCATGACCATGCAACTGACATGTACAAAATAAATATTAACTTTAAGTGTAGAGCATTTGGCTCCTTTCTTGCCTGTGAACGGAATAGACCTTGTTGAATTCATTTCCATGCAACAGCTAACAAAGTCAAGGACATATAGGCACAACTTTGTAGTAGAATCGAGTATGAAGTACATAGATCCACTCCATGACTATCACATAATATTTCAAGGAGTAGGAGAATATATTTTTCAATTTACCGTAAAATAAAAGGTCGCAGTGAAGCTTTATGCTATAACGTAGACTGCGTACTGGCTTCCTTGGGTTTGGCACCTTAGAACAAGACACGAATATCATATAAATAATTCTGCGCTGTAATGCAGGATTTTTTATATATATTTTTGCCACTTGTGAGTTCAAAAGGGGCCCAAGTCCTTTTGAATGTTTTGATAGACAAAGACACCATTTTCAAGGATCTGCACCTATAGCAGGTTCAAGATAAATGCCATGTGCAAAATGTAGACAGTGTGCATGTGTTTTTTTTTTTTTTGTTTTTATTCAATCACTATGTTTTATTACCTTGATTGAGGATGGACGGGGGGAAATCGTTAAATAATTGAAAACCAAAGTGCGTATTCATTTTCCGATAGGATACCCAGATATTAAAATTAATGATTAAATAATGTTTAGCGCTGATGTTAAAATATAAGGTTTGTGTTGGTGGTGCAATGCAAATTCAATTCTTGCGTCAACTTTGACTTTTATCATCTTTGATGTACAATGTTTGAACCTTGGGCGAGGATGTTTTATATGGAGTTGGGTGTGGATGACAAAACTTGAAATGGGGTAGGTAAGAATTTATTGCTGGGAAGTTTCATTCATCGTCCACATAGAGGTTATGTTAGCCGTCCGTCCTCACACATATTTTTTCTAACGCGCTCCTCACACTGGGGTATCATATACCCCACCCCAAAGGTATTAAAAGAAGATGTTATTTTATAATATATATATGTATATATTTTTTTAATTCATATTTTTATTTCATCAAAACAAAATTCAATACGATGAATAACATAAAATATAAAAATATTTAAAAAAAACCTAATTTCCAAAGGTTACAAAAAAAAGTTAATATATAGTTGTCAAGCTAAATCAGTCAAATTCATAAAAAAGTTTAAAATAATAGTTTTAAAACTGTCTCATTACGCTTTCTAATACTCTTTCTTCAATGATTACTCCAATGTATTGTTTTAACATTGGGATAAATGTTTGCTTTTTTAAACACAAAAATTCAAATTTTTTTCACTACATTCTATGCATTGCAGTGAGTGATCAGTGATGATCCTCGCATACAGAAGTTATACAGTTTTTAATGTTGGTTTTCAAGATTCGAAACTGGTTCATTTTTGGCTTCATCCCTTCAGCATTAAGGAAAAACCTTTCAATGGATTCTTCTCGAAGAAAAGCCATTTTGCTGTAAAACTAAAATTAATATTGTCATCTACAGTAAATACCTTTATGGCTGAACAAACCTCACACTTGTTTTATTAATTTTTAGTCCAAAATAACTAAAGGAGCAAACATTTCACTAAAATAATGTATTCACAAATTCCAAAAAATACTAACACGCACTGCACACTGGGGTATATGATACCCAAGCTAAAACTTCGAAGCACGACTAAACACTTTAAAAAAAATCTAAGAACTGAACACCATCGCGATGCATCGCCTGCTACTGCAGAGAGTTTAAAATTGAATATACATAGGCATGGCATGCCAAGGAAAATTTTTTAATGGGACCTACCACTTTTGAAATCTATGTGGGGTATCTCATACCCCAGTGTGTAGTTGGAAGGTTAGTAGCAAGTTGTTCTTCTTTAGCGCATTGAATTTGAAATGATGCTTCGGGCGGAGGGGTCATCAGTGGCAGCTAAAAGTCATACAAGATATGACCGGGTTTGAGCAATATGAGTCCTCAATTCGGTCTAATAGATCAATAATCGTTTGAAAGTCGAACAAAATCCAATGTGACTTATTTGCGAAATGGTTTGCCGAGGCGGCGAATATTAAAATCAGAATTTAAAGAAAAATGACTTTAACAATTAGTAAAACATGTATTAAATTCGCTTTCAAAAGGTAGTGCATCTGAGGAAAAAGGGACACGTTTGGGTCGTACGAAACGTTCTCGCTTTTATAAGAATGGGTTTCGAGTCACATTTTCTCATTAGCCATTTTCTATACTCGTAAGATCAGGAAGCAACGAATCATTACAATATCGATTTTTTTTAGCTTCTGGGCCGAAAAGGCGATGAAAAAGGCACTTCGACCTAGAAGATCTTTTGTGCTGTAAAGGCCAGAAAATATTTAGGATAGTAGAATTTCTACTCTCAGTATGAAGCAGACAATTCTACCAGCAGAAGACTTCTTTATGTTTTCGGAACTCAATTGTTCCCTGAAGAGATTTTCTTTCTAGTTGCATTAAGGGCTGGACATTCATATAAAATGTGTTCAGCTGTTTCGTCTTCTTCAAGACTTAGCCGGCACTCTGGAGAGTCGACTATTTTCATTTTTTGTAGGTGGTATCGAAACCCAGTAAGATAACCTACTAAGATTTTGTTATCATGCCTACTTAGATTTAGACATCTGTTGGCATTGTAAAAGAAGGCCGAATGGCTCGTTTGGCCTGTCTAAGACCTAGCATGTTCTCCCAATAGAAGATAAATTTCATATGTTTCCAGATTTTATTTGCTGCGTTTGCTGCCGATATAGGAGTGTAGCAGGAGGGTTGGGGACCTGTGAATAGTGTTTCTGAACCCTTCCTGGCCAACTCGTCAGCCTTTTCATTACCATCAAACACCTCATGACCCGCAACCACCATAGTTTGGTCTTGTTCCTTAAGCAGAGTGTTTGAAAGGTATTAAAACAGTGCTAAGGGCATTTATAGCTGCTTGACTATCCGTGAATATATGAATGTTTGCGCCTTAAATACCAGCAGCCATATTAATAAAAAAAACACTATCCACTCTTGAAGACACGAGTTAACAAGCACACGGATAGCGAACTTGTCCATATGATAACTTTTTTTTTTTTTTTTTAAATTTGCTGACGCTAAAGGGATTTTTTCCATTGTTACAGTACCCCTATAGTGCGTAGCACAGCCGAAGAATTTGTGTTTAATAGCAAGCAGCACCTGGCACTATCGTATTTCATTGCATGCTTTTCGGTGCTAGTTACTATTAGAAAGAATAGAGAGATAGGAAAGAAGTGTTTGAGTGCAGTTGTAGGGTTTTTCTCCACTGGTGGTGTCTAAGATGCTTAGGGAGATTACGATTTCATGTATTCGATATAAAGTAATGGTCTTGGCCGGGATTCGAACGCACGACCTTCCATTCAGTAAGCGAATACACTACTACTGCACCTGATGCCACCCGCAACGTTCTGATTAATAAAAACATGTTTTCCCTGTATTAGCTGTTTGCTCTTTATCACTTACAACACGGCAGCACTTTACCAAATTATACTCGAAAATCGAGTGTATTCCGTCCCAATGCTATGGTACTACGAGTACTATGGAGTCAACGCATTATGAAAGAGTAATATGTCCAAATGGGAGACAGTGTTCTCTCTCATCCTCTCAATGTTTCCACACATGCATGTGTATCCTCTCAGTACTAACTACAATCTCCTTACACGCCAAATTCGCTGAGTTAAATTATGGGCTTGTTATCGCATGTCATTTAAAGCTAACACACATTTATTAATATGAAATATAAGTACATAAACAGATGCGTTAGTGCTATTTCGCTGCTATTTGGTGTTTATTAATATGGGGTCAGATGTATAAATGTGGCTGGCGCATTCTTGAATGGCGTGGAGCTCTGCTTTAAATACGCTGGGACTTTTTCCAATAGGCATTGCCATGTTGAAATTATGCCGTTTATACCAGCTCAAAGAAGCTGATGAGATTTTATTTTAAAAAGGTTGATTGCGTAATGTAGTCTCATCAATGGTTTTTGCTGCGTCGTAGCAATCCACAAATTAGCCTGCGATAATTTCGTTTTGTTTTTGTGTGCTTCCAACTATTGCCTTAATGTTTATAAGACCAACAACAATTCCATGTGGCTATATAAAATGAACAGTTAACCTACGAAAGTTGCCCAAAAAGGAGCACCTATAACTAAACAGGAACATCAATGTTATATTGTTTTTCCGATTTACCACAAAATATCAATTATTTAGGAAGGTCAACAAGAGCCTGATTAAAAAAGAAATGTAGACAAAACAATAAAAACTCAGCACTGAACCCAAACAGCCATGCAAAATATACGTACACAGTTTAATACTTAAAACAATTATAAAAAGTATAAACCTTTCGAATTTCCATTGGTCTGTATTGCTGACATTGGTATGGCCAAACAGTTACCTGACATTTCGATCTCGTGTGGGTCCGATCGTGGACACGGCGTATAAGCAATCTTACTACCTCGTCCTGGCGACGGACTGACACGCGAATGTCTTCCATTAACACCTCGTTCGCTCATGTTCTGAAATACCTAATTAATCAGCAAACCATTTAATAAGGCAAATCAAGCATCCTCCTTTGCATCCTTTGAATGTTGCACTGCTCATCAACTCGGAACAAGGGGTTTCTTGGCTTTCTTCCTTCCTCAACTATCACATTCCCACTTTACTTTGCCACTCAACCACACATTTATATTCTCTTTGCTCTCGCTATTTCTATGCAACGCAATCGGTTGACAAAGCGGAAGTAGGAAGGATCTTTTGTCTCCTTTCTGCTCTGCCCCTTTTAAACTGACAGAAACTTTGTCGAAAATTATTAAATATTTCCCTGACTTTCATACGATTGCATATTTTTTTTCACACACATCACTGTGACACATAAATGCAGAAGGATTTTTTTTTCTGTTCCGCATTACGAACTTGCACTGTGCGAGGTTATAAAGGATTTCACATTCAACGCGACACCATGCAGAGCGCGACAAAAGGCGATAAAGAGAACCTAAAAAAAAAAGATTCTTCTCCTTACAAATTGCAACCACTTAACATTGCACCTCTGCGACACGACGACGAAAACAACGACGAGGCGAGTGGCGGTTTAGTGCTGTTGGAACGACAACAGCAATAAGCCAAAAGTTTCAACAAAACAAGGAAACCTGCGACCCATTAAATCGAAATAAGTTACCAACTGCCGAGGAAAACAAAAATCCAACGATACCCGGATAAGGATTTACGCTACGAAAAAACATTCAGCAAAATTCTTTACTATGATTTGTATTTCTTTACTTTTTCTCCTCTGCACTTCTTAACTTAATGCAACCCGGCCACCCAGTTGAAGCAGAAAATTTGGATTCGACCGCGCGCACGCTGAACGATTTTTCAAATTTCCTCACCCGATGTCCTGTTAGTGACTGAATGCGAAAGTGCATGTCGCGCGGTATGCTAAGCACAAACGAAACCGCATCGAACTTGGCGAAATTTATGAGATAAGCTTTGCGCAGGCTTTTCGCTCAGTTTCATTATACATACATTATTTTGTTGACGGACCTAAAAGTTTCCTTTGTTGACATTAACATGCGGCATGTGATTGGCATTGACACTTGCTTGGGGTAGGTTGTTGATTCTAGTTCATCTGCACAGCTGTGTTTATTTAATGTATATATGTATTTTTGTTGTTGAAATCGTGTTGTTTTCCAATAGAAAGCTTTTCGCTTAGAACAGTGTGCAGGAAAGGTATTCATTTTTTAAACATTGGTAGGTCTGGCAATGTATTGAGAAGTACCAACAAAGTACGCAGCGGTTTTGAAATAAAATTGCAAGCTTATTGGAGTACCTAGGGAGATACGAAACGTATGAATACAAAAAGGGGGAATTTTTTGCTCCTTCTTTAATCTTCAAGAAATCATAGCCTTCCACTTTACGGTCTCCCTACTGGTTTGCATTTTGGGTTCACCGTTTTGACTTTAATAAACACAGGCAGACCTCCCGGTTTTGGATCACTTTTTAACTGAGGCAAATCATATGTCAATTTATGTCGCTAGGCTCACTTGACCTGTTTAAATTGCCTTGAAATGATTTTTCCCATTAGTCGCCTTTTAGACAATAGCTAGCTGTTATTTGATGGAATATCGGATTGGAAATAAACTCAAACTAAAGTCACGGAAATGTGAGAAATACGTGCATGTTGTAGATTAAAAAAAAAATACTTGTTCGGACTTAAGGTACGATCAGACGGTCATTCAAACTTGTCATCCAGATGACATCCTGACGTCACTATGACGTAGAATTTGTCCTAAACTGGTCATCCCGTGTGATCACCTGTCATCCGGCATGTCATTGAACGTGTCAACCTGATGACATACCAGATGACACAATTTCTATGTCATCCAGATGACTGTTTTCATTGACCGTGGAATCGCTTGTCATCGCTATTGGGGCTGGATGACCAAATATTTTTGACAGCGTGTCATCCGAATGATAAGGTCCCATGGATGACATTACTTGATTTTCCACATTGTCATCTAACATCGGATGACACGTTTGTATCGCTGAAAAAGTAAAAAGTTAATTTTGTTTCTGTGTTATAAAATGAGTGACAACGACGGTGAAGCCGATATTGAGGTCAAAAATAAAACACCCGCGGTCTCAGAAAAAGGAGCAGAAAAATATTATTTTCCTGCGACCGTCAAAAAGAGTCTGCTTTAATTGCAGCTGTTCAGGATAATCCTGTCCTTTGGGATAGTGGGCGGAAGGATTATAAAATTCCGAACTCCAAAATTGATTCCTGGAAACATTTGGGCAAATTTGGCGGCTGAAGTGTTAGGGAATATAGCACGTAGGCAAGATGATCGGCATTGTGTGTTCGGTGAACTGGTCGCAGCTCATTTACGAAGATTTCCAGAAGACGTCGCCTTCAATTTGGATGGTAGAATCATGCAATTGATCTACTCTCAGGCGCCTTAACGCACAAATGTTATCGACCCGAACACCATGCCGACTACTTCTATTTCGCCGCGGCAGATTGACTCCACACCGAATCAGCAGCGGGCCGTCTTCGACTTCATCCTTCGGAATCTATGCACAAAAACGATTTCAAGTTTTCTATTTCCACTATACATGTACACACACTTACCTTAATAAAGTCCTTGAGCAGAACCCTGTTAATAGCTTTGAGAACTTCTGGAACGATTGCCGAGATGGTTGGCTGAGGAATTCGGAAGAGGTATTGCAGTGAACGAAAATGTTCTCCACTGGCCAGGTAGCACAGCGTGAGCACCAATCGATCCTCTGCCGAAATGCTCACCCGCATATTGGTGTCCTCTTTTTCTATGATCGGCTTCACTAAAGCCAACAAATAATCAAATTGAGTGGCTGACATACGTAGGAAATTTTTGCGCCAATGCGGCTCCTCAGTACGGAGCTCGAGCAGCAACTTTGAACAAAAACCTTCCTTTGAACGACGCATCAACCACTTTTTTGTCCACACAGCACGGCGCTTTCGTGGTGGGATCGAACTATTGTCAAAGTCGTCATCGGTGCTGCTCTCCAACAAATACGCCGATAAAATTATACTTTGCAAATCTCTTCGACATTTTATTATATATATTATTTTATAATTTTGTTATTAATTAATTTTCTTGTTCAATTGTATTTAGTAGTATAAATGAATGTTTGGAAAATTGTTCAACTTAATTTGTTTCCAAACAAAAGTATTTTTCTGCCACAACGCGATTTTCACAGTTTCACTTATTTTTTGTACACAATCTCAATATATTGATAACTTTTTAGTATTCCAAAACATGGTTTGGATACTTCTTCTTAGGCCAGACTCTTTTTTTTTTATAAATTGGCTTAATTATAAACTTTTTATGAAATATTCGCACGAAACGTATTTTCCGCCATAGAAATTCGAGAATGTTATCCTTCATTGATTCGCTCAGTTTTTATTTCATTGGACACTGACGTTTATTACAAATTGTCATTAGTGTCATCTCGTGTGATCGGCTGTCATCCGGCTATGTCATCCAGTCATGTCAACCGGATGACAAAGCAAGCGTGTCATCCATTATGGGACAAAATGACATTAGAATGACCGAACGGATGACACTATAGGCGTTTTTTTTTTTTTGGCCCCGAGCAGGGAACAGAGCGGGGCCCGAGCGATCAGAGCTCGCTCCGAGCTGAACGTAACCTGAGCGCTCCGAGCTAATTAAGAAACAGAATTCAGCACTGAATTGTCATTAGATAATTTTTTTTCTATTAATTTTCAAAATAGTCAGGATTGCTTCTGAAATTGGTGTTTGTCAAGGATTGTTCCATTTAAATTATAATTTCTAGTAAATAAACTACGGAAAAAGCACAAATAATGAATGAAGTCAGCCGCGCTCAGCTTTTCGCTCTATGTGCTCGGTCATTTTTAATCGAGCTCATCGAGCGAGCCCTGAGCTAGCTCAGAGATAAAAAAGAAATACAAATTTTGTGCTCAGAGCGCTCCGAGCTAAAAAAGTAACACAGTTCTTTTTTTGACAGCTCAGTGCCCCGCTCGGAGCTAAAAAAGAAAAACGCCTTATGTGATCGGGTGTCATCTAGCGGATGATACGCTCGCAGATGACATGCAGATGACAACCGAATTACAAAAGTTCTCTGACGTCAGCATGTCATCCGAATGACAAGTTTGGATGACCGTCTGATCGTACCTTTAGAGTTATTGAGAAAATCACTGTTGAATTATGGGGTGCCCATAATTGTGTCAAAAATTTGGGGTGCCAATATTTGTTACTTGTCGGAACGTTTTTTTGTTTGCTCATACCTTTAAATACACAGTCGAACGCAAACGTGCAAAACCGATTTCAACTCGAGGTAGGTACCAACTACCATGGTCGACTATGGTAGATTATTCATACTCACTTGGAACATACTCCAAAACAAAACCTACTTGATTTCGGTGTTTTTATTTATAACATCAGATTTTATTTCAACGAAATGGTATGAATAAAAATGTTAAGTTTTGTTTATTGCTAAAATTCCTTGCTGCGTTTGGCTTGCACGGATCTATTTGTTCCATTTGTTGATTTTTGATTTCTGTACGTTTATGAAAATGATGACCAACCTCATGAAATATCTTGAATCGTGAAAAACTTCTTAATGACAGGCAGCATGGTTTTCGCAGCAACAGGTCCACGGTGATTTGATGACATATCTAACCGAAAAGTGGCACCAATCTCTTCACCAAGGTGGAGAAATTAAAATTGTTGCGCTTAATATTTCAAAGGCATTTGACAGAGTTTGGCATCAAGCTCTCTCGTCGAAAATGCGTGCATTTGGAATCAATGATACTCTTCCGCAATAGATTAGAAATTACCTTTCGGACCGTTCAATTCAAGTTGTTTCGGACGGTTTCAAGTCTGCAACTCACCAAATAAATGCTGGTGATCCCTAAGGCTCTGTTCTGTCCCCGACTCTCTTTATCATTTTTATAAATGATCTTCTGTCTGATACTTCTAACCAAATCCATTCCTTTCCTGATGACAGTACCCTCAGCTCCTCATATTCGTTTCTTGGGTCACGCTCCTAACAGCATAACTCAGTGGGGTACAAACAATAGAGTGGAGTTTCATGCTTCTAAAACGCAATGCTGTCTTCTGCATTTAAAGCAAAACCCACACATACTGCAATTATATATAAATGGCACCTGCATCGCTTAAACCGAAAGACTTTCCATTCGCGGTATGTGTGTTAATGACAACATCCGTTGGAATGACCACATATTCGATGTCGCCAACAACGCTGCGAAATGTCTCTGATTCCTTAAGCGATGTAATAAATATTTCACCCCTTCTGATCTGGCTACAATTAGAAAGCGTTTATTTGCCCGAAACTCGAGTACAACGCTCATATCCGGGCAAGTGCACCAATAACCTAGTTGGAGCTAATTGACAGGATCCAAAAACGCGCGATAAAACTCATTGGCGACCAAGACATCGCGAGATCGATTGACTCTCTTAGTCATCGTCGTAATGTCTCCGGTCTTTCGTTATTTTATCGGTATTTCCACCATAAGTGCTCAAACGAAATAGCCAGTTGCATTCCACCCCTAGAACATTTCAACCGCAATACTCGCCTAACAATGAATGCTCATCAGTTCACCCTCAAGTCTGTATTCGAACGTACAGTGAAGTTCAAAGCCTCTTTCCTCAGCCGTACAACACGAATGTGGAATACTCTTCCACGCTCTATTTTTCCTTCACATTATAATATAACCTACACACAGGATAAGGGTACTAAAAAAATCCCTTTAGTGCGTGTACATTATAAACAAAAAAATAGTTGCTCTGGGTGCTTTTTATAGGAATTTCTCACTTCAATTATACATATTATCTCTTTCCGGCACAAAGAACATGTGGACAGTCTTACCGTCACCAAAATATTATAAATTTTTCTAGTATCTGCTGAAACAAAAAATTTTCCCTCCTCTTTTGCAACTTCACAAAAAGAATTTTGTTACACCAACGTGGTACAAATTTTAAATCTTTGATCCTGAAAATATTTTCTACATGGTTTAAATTTTGTCCCACTCATTATACCAATGAATTAATGTAGCCCAATAAAAAAAGGTTTGCCAAATTTCGGAGCACTAATAATAAAGAAATACATCTTTTGCAATGAATTCGATTTCTAGCCAATTTTATGTTCAATTTCTACATTTGTATACCCTATTCTAAGGGTATATTAATTTTGACGCATAGTTTGTAACATACCTTAATATTGCCCGTAGACCCCTTAAAGTTACTACAGTAGACGTCCAGTATAACGAATGATATAATGTTTGAGGTCGTTTGCTAAAACGAATGTGTTCGTTATATCGAACTTTTTTTTTACTTTTTGATACATATTAGGTTAATTGAAAAATGAGTGTGTATTTCATATACATATGTACATCTTCTTTTTATTTAAAATTTAATTACACATGAAAAAAAACCCTCATGCAACTCTGCTTCACTTCAAATTGAGACTTGAAGTTTAATGCTTTTTCTTGAAGCCTTTGTAGCATAAATATGTCAGACATATCAAGATCCACATGTTTGGCCCAAGTAAGCACATTTGCTCAAGAGGTGAGAGCTTCAGCATGCTTAACTGGAGCTTCGATAATGTTGGTTTCATCATCATCACCAAGCTCATCCTCACTTGTTGAGCTTATTTCAACAGCGTCATAAATTTGTTTCAGCATTATTCCAAGTGGGGAGAGAAATTTCCTGAAGTTTAAGACCTTTATTACAACCGTCAGAGATTTTGACCTTTTCTTTTAATGCAAGTCGCTTACGTTGAGTTTTGCAATTCTTATTAGAAATAAAACAAACAAGAAACACCAACGAAATTAAAATCAACCGCACGAGACTGGCACGCTTTCTTATGAAAAAAAGAAAAAATTAACTGCTAGAATACGATCAAAACAGAACAAACCATGTTCAAAGTTATGTATGGATATTAGATACATATTATCCGCATTCTTTGGGACCAAGAACAACAAAACGGACTGCGTGGAACAAAAATAGACGTGAAAATAATGAGCAGTTGTAAAAACGTTCGTTATATCGGATAGCAAATTTGTGCCGACGTTCGCTATATAGAAATAAGTAGCCGCTCGTTATATCGAAAATTCGCTATATCGGCATTCGTTATACTGGACGTCCACTGTATATTTATGATCAGCATGATCTGTCGGCAAAAATTATGCCTTTAAACTGGATCTAGAGAGCTGAAATTTTAACCATATACTCTCTAGTGTCCCGAAATAATCAAGTGTGCGGATTTTAAAAATATTTACGCATTAGCATTAAGGGCCCTTATATAAATATATAATATGTATATTATAAATTTCAGCTTCCTAACTCAAATCTTGACTTTTCCATAATTGGGGGCGTGTCAGTGGGCGGATTTAAAAAATCTAAGCACACAAGTATTTTGAGCCCCTAAAGACAATATATTCCAAATTTTAGATCTCTAGCTCAAAATTCGATTTTTTCGATGAATTTGTTTTTTGCGATTGTGGGCTAGTTGGCGGATTTTAAAAATTCTAACACTTGATTATTTCGGGGCCCTAGAGAGTATATGTTCCAAATTTCAGCTTTCTAGCTCGAGTTTTAGTTATATCGACATTTCTATCGATGCTGATCACGATTAGTAACATTTAGGGGTCTAAGAAATATTAAGGTACATGTGTTACAAACTAAGAGTCAAAATTAATATACCCTTTGTGTTTGACAATGTACAATGATTCTCAATAATAGTCGAAAAGAATCGTTACCTGTACGATGAACGAGCAACGATAATATGAAATACCAGCAATTCCAGAAACGTGAACAGAAAGCCAAATTCGAATATCGAAAATCATTTGCCAATTTATCTGCTGCGGTCGAAATCCAAGTGAACGAGAAACAGTTGTACACACTGTTTGGTAACTCATACATAATTCTAAATAATTTTTACATAGTCTCTGCAATGCTATATGGGCATGTACACGTATAGTAATTAAATGTTAGATGAGAGCAATCGCAAAGCAGTAGCATAAGTTCAATTGAAAAAAAATTAAATAAAACAAAGAAATTTTAAAATAATTCGGAACACTTTGAATAGGGTGTAAAGAAGACATACATCATACCATGTCTAAAAATGTCATTTAACAAAACAAACTGAAAAGTTTATTCGTACCTAAGCATTTTATTCGAAAAAGCTTTCTGCTTAACTTTTTATTCGATTCAAATAAACGGAAACGGATATAAGCGAAATAATAATAAGCTTAACAAAACAATCGGGTCTCATTTCGTGAAAGCTTTATTTATCTACAGTACTATGTTTGACAAACAGATATTTGTGGCGACTCGCAGTATACCACAACCAGAGGGCAGAACTATATTATCGAGATATTTCAAAAAGTAATCGTTTAGTGATGCTTCGTCAAAAAACCAGATGGACTTGAGATTTTGCACGCCGTGCTCGCACAAATTTTGATATTATTTGATAATAAATTAAGAGTTATAAATTGAGTATTCATTTATATGTGGCGACAGACTACAATTTGTAGTTGCCACTAACTTAACATGGAAAGTGGCAGTGAAAAGCGATTGTCAATTCAATTTAGCGCATTTAGATAGGTACAAAATGTTAAATCTACACATATATTGTCTACTAACAAAATTGTACTAGTTCATATATTTGCGTGATATCGAAAATCCTTAAATTATTCACATTTGAGTGGAACGTTCGATTCGCTAACCGTAATTGGGGAATAATAGGATGTTTTATTGAAGAAATGATTTTTCTCAAAGAGCAAATCCAGATGCGATCTTTACCGGTTTCGCATGCACGAGCTTTTATATAGGGTGCGGCAACATAACTTTTGAAATGCCATTCAGTCTGTAGGTGCTGGAGTGCTCATGCATCATTCGACACCACAGTGTGACAATATGAAGAACTAGAGACCTTCGGCCCGTCAGATCACCTGCGGGTATTGAGATAGTGAGAGCTTTATTTTTGCAATCTCCACGGCATTCTGCGTGCAAATATGGCTCTACCCTCCGACTTTCCCATCCCTACCTACTTCATAAAAAATAAATAAAAAAATTTCCGATTCATAATATCATAGTTTTATTGCGTTATAAAAGGTTATGTTGCCGCACCCTGTACTTCCGGGTTAATTTTCAGCCAGGGTACATTTGATTTCGGCTTACAGCAACTTTTCAAAATATGAGGGTCTGGTTTTACGAATACCATTTCGAAGTTGAAGCAAATCTTAGCTTTGTGATAGGTTTCATTGATTTAAATTGATTCGTCTTTCAACCCGGGGTTCCAGTTTGATTGTGTTTTAACATAAACTGTTTTAAAGTTACGTTCCATTGATTTATTCTCGCCGTTATGTGGACAAGCTCGAGCTAGCTATACACTTATCACCAAAACACGGCTTATAATGTTTCGAAAAGCTCACTCGTCAGCGCGAACAGTAATGTTAATGACAAATGGCTCACGCTCGCACTAATGAGCTTTTGAAAAAATGCTCCTGTTCATGATGTAAAAATGAGCTGAGTGCGGTTTACATAAGTACCATGAGTACTCGTGAGTGAGCAATTCCGTACCCCGTTCTGAGCATTGTTTCCTCTCCAGCAGAGCTGTAAAGTAATAACTTGTACTTGTTATTAGAAAATTCAAATACAATTTACTTGGTAGGTAGATACTTAAAAATCACCAAGTAGGTATACCTACAAGTACTTTTTCCAAGTACATTTGTGAACTCTCTGCTTAGCATATCTTGCGCAATATTGCATTTATGAATGGGCTCATACTGCCCAGGACATTTTCAAGTATTTTTTAAGCTTCTCTCAAATATGCAGCATTCATATTACTGGTTTCTGGTCGATTGTCACCTGGCATAGCAATCAGAACTATTTGGCGCAGTTACCCTTACCACACCTATCACTGCCTTTATAATAAGAATAGTTGTATATTTTATTTTGAAATGTTTATAAGAACGTATCTATCTTTGACTCCTCCATACTTATATGAATTTTGGTAGATATGACCATTATTGTTCGTGTTGATGAGGCTTTTCCAAAAATAAATACATGCTTTCGAGTTCCCGGGGGAGGTTACTCACGTGGGGAGTACACATTTCTTTCGTGGGACGTTATAGGCTACTGTTTTATAACTGATTTGTGCGCACATCTTAAAGAATTTAAGGTACCAACGAAGACGTTCTCAGACCACATGCCACTGAAAGTTACATTCTACAGAATCCCGATTAATAACATCACGACACAGTTAAGCAGTTTACCGAAACTGTTATGAAAAGACAGTTTTCGAAATTTGTATCAGAAAACCTCAATAAAGAGCTCGTAGCTTTGACAAACGCGAATGTGAATATTTGGATATTAAAAACATAGGGACGGGCTACAGTCCGCTTGGGCGAACTGTTGGATACCCTATTCTTATTCCTATCCCTCATAAGTGGGCGTGACAAAAGTCTAAGTATGGTTGAATTGTTAAGAACGCTCTACATATTTTGTTATACAACATTTAAAGGATTTTATCAAAAAAACAACGCTCCCTAGCTCAAACTTGGGTGTTTCAATAAAATTGTTTTATTTAATTGTGGGGGTGTCAGTAGGCGGATTTAAAAAAAATTAACACATGAGAATAAAGGGCCCCTAGAGAGTATATATTATAAATTTCAGCTCCCTAGCTCAAACTTTGAATTTTCAAAAAAAAAAAAAATAATTGTGGGCGTGTCAGTGGGCGGATTTTGAAAATATTTACACATGAGCATAAAGGGCCCATAGAGAGTATATACTATAAATTTCAGCTCCCTAGCTGAAACTTTGGATTTTCAAAAATTAATATACTCTTAGAATAGGGTATAAAAAAATTATTTTATTTATTTGTGGGTGTGTCAGTGGGCGGATTTTGAAAATTTTTTGTCCCGAGCAGTTTTAGGAGTCATAGATCATATATAAAAAATTTCAGCTTTCTAGCTCAAAATTCGATTTTTTCCAAAATTTGGTTTTTTTGAGTTTGTGGGCGTGTCTGTGGGCGGATTTCAAAAATTCGTAAACTTGATTATTTCGGGACCCTAGAGAGTATATGGTTAAAATTTCAGCTCTCTAGGTCCAGTTTAAAGGCCTAATTTTTGGCTACAGACGGACGGACGGACGGACGGACGGACGGACATGGCTAGATCGACATTACTATCGATGCTGATCATAAATATAGTAACTTTTAGGGGTCTACGGGCAATATTAAGGTATGTTACAAACTATGCGTCAAAATTAATATACCCTTAGAATAGGGTATAAAGAGCGATTCCCGAAAACACTCCTGCAAAGTATGCCAAAGACACCAGGAAGCAAAAGTGGTTTGATATAAGGTCCGTTCGCGTACTTTATGTGTAGGAAAATGAAAAGTGTCAAATCTCCAAAATCGAGAGAGAATCCTCTCATTTCTAAGAAAAGTACGCGAACGCTTTTGTGTAAAAAGTTGAAAAACATCGTAGTTTGGCTTGAAAAGAAGCAACAGCTGTTTTTTTTTGCTGGCAAACTCATAGGATTTCATCATTTGACAGTTTTCATTTTCTTGCCAGCTGAAATTCTGTTTGAAGAAAAATGAACGAAAGTACATTTTTCTTTCGTTCATCTTTTTACCATTTTCTCAGTACGCGAACGCGTTTGTGTAGTTTTGCACGAAAGTTTATATAAATTTACGTTTGCATATTAGTTCGCGAACGGACCTATTGATTGCAAGCGAGCTATAGATAGAGGCATCGTGTGCGTTTCTCACCCTAGCAAGAACGAATAACACCAATGCGTACACAACTCTGTATGGTAGCGTTTCACCGGAAAATATATTACACTTTTAAACAGCACAATGTGCTCAGCAGAATTTTGGAAAGTTGTAAAATTTTTCAAATGGTAGAAGAATGGTAGATATGGGCTGAAACACATGTGCAGCAAGACCCGTGCAGCAAAATCATTTTGTATGTAAAATGTCATATTCCTTACTGGATGTCAATTCTTGTTGCAAGTTGTCTCTATTCCTAATCTTGATGCACCGATTGTAGTAGAACAGCACAATTTGGTACAACTTTTCTGGCTTGACTTTTATGGTAGAAACACATCAACACTTCAATTTGGCCTTCAACTTTGGCAACCACCCCGCACGTTTTAGAACCACTTGAACCTCAACTTTGACTTCAAAGTTAGACCTAAATCCTGAATTTAAAGTTAAAGTGCAAATCCCACCAACCGTGAGGCGATTTTTTCTGTTTTTCCAACATGCATATGCTTATATTTTGAGATAATTTTCTCCCTTGCTTGTAGGCATTTTGATATAATTTTCCCTTTTGTTTACAACCATTTTTTGTTTCGCTCTCGAATTTGCATTTTTCAATGTCTTTGACTCGACTTTAAAAGCTGAAGATCTCGCTCTTGTCAAAGTCGAGGCCGAAGTTGACGTGTTTATGTGTTTCTACCATTAGTGCTATGAAATTCTATGACAATACCTAGCATTTTAGTCTGTTTGGTCGTTCAGTGATATTTAAGTCAGGCAAAAACCATACTCAATAGGCGTTTTTCTTTTTTTAGCTCCGAGCGGGGCATTGAGCTGTCAAAAAAAGGACTGTGTTACTTTTTTAGCTCGGAGCGCTCTGAGCACAAAATTTGCATTTCTTTTTTATCTCTGAGCTAGCTCAGGGCTCGTTCGATGAGCTCGATTAAAAATGACCAAGCACATCGAGCGAAAAGCTGAGCGCGGTTGACTTCATTCATTTTTTGTGAATGACAGCAAAAAAAAACTAAATTCAAAAATCAAAACTGCTTTCCCAGAAAAATATAAATTTTGAGCAGAATAATATAATTATTTTCAGTTAGTTCAGTGCTTAATTCTGTTTCTTAATTAGCTCGGAGCGCTCAGGTTACGTTCATCTCGGAGCGAGCTCTGTTCGCTCGGGCCCCGCTCTGTTCCCCGCTCGGGGCTAAAAAAGAAAAACGCCTAATGAAGGAAATTTCTTACTGCACTTGTGTTTCATATGCATGGATGCATGTTTTACTGCGTGCATACCTGCTGCATAGTTTCAGCCATTAGGCTTACAAGCCAATTCTCAAATCTGCTCAACACAACGCAAATCTTGCAGTAGTTTTAATATGCAGCGCCCTGGATTGTTAACGAATTTTTCGATGTACCGATAACTCTAGAGGAGGTACAAAATGTAATCGAAAATGATAAACAAAAGAAAGCCCCAGGAGACGACCGTATTTCATTTGAGTTTTATCAGCATTGTACACGTGAATTCCTATCAGCGCTTGTATCGGAATTCAATCGAATTTATAACTGCAGATATGCCAGAGAGCTTACTGAAATCGATATTACTTCCATTACACAAGAATAGGGACCTTAATGAGCCGACAAATTAAGGAAGTATATCGTTTTTAAATACTTCAACCAAGCTTTTGGGGCTGTGCTTTTCAAAAGACTTACTCAGTGTGGTCAATTAGAACAAACCCATCCATGAATTTCAAGCAGGCTTCAGACAGCTCTGTACAAAGTCTACAAAGCATCACAAATTTTTGTAGGTTTCCGAGTAGCTTTTGACGCTGTTCCTAGAGAAGCACTTTTCTATAAGTTCCTTAGATGTGGAATATCTACATTTTGCGAGCAATGTACACAAATAACGTAGCTTTCGTTTTTCATGGAAACTACTTGTCCGAAGACTTTGAGACTGCAATGGGCGTGAAGCAAGATGGTATATTAAGTACGTTACATACTGTTTATTTTATACATTAACGACATAACAGACACTGTTAAAGGTAGGTTGAGATAGACCGAACTAGTATCAGGTGTGCAGATGATATTGTCTTCCTCGCAGACGCTGGACTGCATGCAACTAATGATAAACAGGTTTGATAACTACTGAAAAACTTGGATTGGAATCTATTCTAATCAACTACAGTCTGTATTCTTTTATATGGAGCCCAAGTGTGGGGATACTGTTCTTTTGCAGTTGCTAAGGAGTTCCTGCGATACTTTCTTTAGCGAATATTTGGATTACCTGTAGTAGTACCCCCAACTAAATGCTACATTTAGTGTAAATTCAGTAACTCATCACTGGCATCATGATGCTCATGATGCTTTGCAAAATGTTCATTAACGCAACTATTGGCATGACTTTCAACGTCAAGTGTTCATTATTGCAAAGTTGATCAAACTGATGCGCAAACATAACGAAAAAAAGCATCACAGAAATACCGGATGCGCTGTTGATTCGCCGGAAAAAAGCAAGAAAAATGTCGGAAGAGGAAGAAAAGTAAGTAAACAAACATTTTAATTGATAGATACTATAAGAAGATGTATAAGAAGGTGTCCAAAAAGGATTTAATGATTTTCGCAAATCCCAGAAACATGGTTTGGTTTTCATTTAGAAAAGTTAAATCATTAGTGGACTTACATCGAAGGTGGAGGGGCACATTCTAAAATTATTTTGAAATACATCGTCTGGATATTCTTCTAGAACTTTGAAATAGTCCCTAATCTTAGGAATTTTCCTTCTTTTAAATCTGCTAATTAAAGTCCGTATGCGTTTCGAATACTTTCTTCCTGCTTCACACATATTAAAACTAAATTTATCGTCTTTACAATCAAAGTTATCGACTAAAACTTTTATTAGCAAAACTTTCATTTTAAATGTTTGATTTCAACAATGCGTTTTAAAACTCAAACGCCATATTCAATCAGCAACGCATCAGCTTAAACTGTGCATCGCATCAGCATCGCATCAGCACCGCAAATAAGCTGTGATGCCGCATCACTGCGCAAATGTTTGACGTTTCTGAATTTACACTTATTTACAAAGTGATTGCGCTGGATGAAGAAAGGCTACAAAAAAGTACTTTCGGAATCATAAGAACAAAAGGAAATCTTGTGCAGGAATGAGAGGGTCTTGCGTCGGAATGTGGGACAACCCATAACATTAGATCAGATTTGTAGTATGATTCTCTAAGAAGGCACTTTGATATCCTATTAAAAAAAACTAGCAGTGTGATGTACCAGAAATTCGTAAATGAAGCCCAATCTTCCCAATATAAGTTTATGTAGGTAGGTACTATGGCAAAATAAAATATCAACTTGAAAAACGAACATACTTTTTAAACTGCGTCACGACAGATAAAATAAGTACTATTTTCAAAATGAGAGCAGATTTGATTTATCTCCCTCTGTAGGTACTCGAGCGCGTAGAATACTTCATGGGACCAATCCACTTTCGCACTCGTACAGTGGCTAGAGTACTACGAGATCTTGACATACACAAATCCGCTGTTCCAGATGGTATTTCCCCCATCGTTCTGAAAAGGTATTCTTCTACGCTGGCAAAACCACTGCGTAAGCTTTTCTATCTTTCCTATTCTTCAGGGCTATTTCCGATGAGATGGAAAACAGCATTTGTCCAGCCTGTACCAAAAAAAGGCGAATCTTCTTCTCCTCCTCCTACCGACCAATTGCACTTACGTCCCTTCTTTCTAAGGTCATAGAAACGCTGATCAACCGTCAGCTAATGAAATATCTTGAATCCCGAAAACTTGTCAATGATCGACAGTACCTACGGTTTTCGGGGCAACAGGTCAACCGGTGATTTGATGACATATCTAACCGAAAAGTGGCACCAATCTCTTCACCAAGGTGGTGAAATTAAAGTTGTTGCGCTTAATATTTCAAAGGCATTTGATAGAGTTTGGCATCAAGCTCTCTCGTCGAAAATGCGTGCATTTGGAATCGATGATACTCTTTCTCAATGGATTAGAAATTACCTTTCGGACCGTTCAATTCAAATTGTTTCGGACGGTTTCAAGTCTGCAACTCACCAAATAAATGCTGGTGATCCCTAAGGCTCTGTTCTGTCCCCGACTCTCTTTATCTTTTTTATAAATGATCTTCTGTCTGATACTTCTAACCAAATCCATTCCTTTCCTGATGACAGTACCCTCAGCTCCTCATATTCGTTTCTTGGGTCACGCTCCTCTTTTTCAGGTGCGGAACAGGAACGGCAACGTATGTTAAGCTCATTAAATTCCAATCCTAACAGCATAACTCAGTGGGGTACAATAGAGTGGAGTTTCATGCTTCTAAAACGCAATGCTGTCTACTGTATTTAAAGCAAAACCCACACATACTGCAATTATATATAAATGGCACCTGCATCGCTGAAACCGAAAGACTTTCCATTCGCGGTATGTGTGTTGATGACAACATCCGTTGGAATGACCACATATTCGATGTCGCCAAGAACGCTGCGAAATGTCTCTGATTCCTTAAGCGATGTAAGAAATATTTCACCCTTTCTGATCTGGCTACAATTTATAAAGCGTTTATTCGCCCGAAACTCAAGTAGAACGCTGATATCCGGGCAAGTGCACCAATAACCTATGTAGTTGGAGCTACTTGATAGGATCCAAAAACGCGCGATAAAACTCATTGGCGACCGAGACATCGCGAGATCGATTGACTCTCTTAGTCATCGTCGCAATGTCTCCTGTCTTTCGTTATTTTATCGGTATTTCCACCATAAGTGCGCTCAAACGAAATAGCCAGTTGCAGTCCACCCCTAGAACATTTCAACCGCAATACCTGCCATGCAATGAATGCTCATCAGGTCACATTCAAGCCTGTATTCTGACGTACAGTTTAATTTCAAAGAATCTTTCCCCAGCCGTACAACACGAATGGGGAATACTCTTCCACGCTCTATTTTTCCTTCGTATTATAACCTACAAACATTTAAAACCAACATGCATCCGCATCCCTCCTTTTCTTCTAATCCTAATTTCCTTAACGCCCGCGCTGTGTAGCCAATACATGATAAGGGTACTAAAAAAATCCCTTGAGTACGCACTCACATTATTTTATAAAAAAAAAGAAAACAAAAGTTGGTCCAATTGAATAATATACTCCATCGACCAGGGACCCAACTACGCAACTCCATTCTACAATAAAATCGTTCGAATTTGGTTTTTCTTTTCAGTTTGTCTGTCAACTTAAATTTAAGTTTCGTTTGAGAATTTGAAATTTTAAGAAAAATAGGCGACATAATTCACTTTAGATTCTAATTCAGTACAAACCACAAGTAAAAGTAGAATTCGAAATGACTTTCGAAAAGATTCGAAAGTAGAATCGAGTTACGTAGTAGGGCCCCAGAACTGCCAATTTTGTGTACTGTAATGTGAAAGTAAGGGAAGATGCCGGAAAGCCTCGCACCCCGACCAAAAAAAATAAGGGATGATGCACAGTACGTTATGGCGATATGTGCAGTTGTAAGAGAATTCCTGGAAAGATTTTTCGGTTCATATGTTATTGAAGAGAAAGTTGCAATCGCTATCTTAAACGGAGAACAAGGCTGGGATCAATTGTTCAGTTATACAGTAATTGTTCGTTCACAATAGCACACATTGAAAATAGTCAATTATCAACTGTCGATTGATCTTCGCAATAAGGCTCATTGTGAACGAACGATTCATTTGATACTTTTGTCAATCGCATTTTTTTAATTGACTGCGATTGACAAAATCCTTGGTCGTTTCGAGGGCAAAATTCTTCGATTGATTTACGGTCCCGTTTGCGTTGACGGGCTTTGGAGGAGGAGATTTAACAGCGAACTCTACGAGCTGTACAGCGACATCGACCTGGTCAGAAAAGTACTAACCAGTCGGCTAAGATGGCTAGGACATGTAGTGCGAATGGACACCAACGCTCCAGCCCGAAGAGTCTTCGATTCCAACTAGGAGGGACAACGCAGTGAGTAGAGGAAGACCTCGCCTTAGGTGGCGCGCACAAGTGGAAGGGGACCTAAACCAACTTGGAGTGCGCAACTGGAGGCGGTTAGCCAAAGATCGGGCTAACTGGAGAGGCGTGTTGGTTAAGGCCCAGGTCCACCCCGGACTGTAGCGCCACTTAAGAAGAAGAAGAAGAAGGATGCGGTTAAAAATTATCGACCATTGCGCCGCTTTTGCATTTAGAATGCCAACTTTTTCATGTCGTTGCTGTCGTGATTGGTTATATGCATAGGTCATAGGTATCATTTAGGCAAATTCGTTAGTCGTAACTCTCGTCTCGTAATTCGTAAATCGGACCCTGGTACTTAATGATTTTCAAGCACCAAGTAAATTGTATTTGTTTTTTCAACTACAAATACAAGTACAAGGTACTGGGTGCTGGTACTTGAAAGATTACAGCTCCACTCTCCGGTATTAACCATGAATCCGTACATTCTCTATTTGTTTTCTTGTCTATATATTTATTTTATTTTAATATTAATTAAATTTAAATAACTAGATAATAATAAAAAATAAAAAACATTTGTTGTTTTTTTTTCTTATTTTCATTATATTTACTTTTATTTCATATCTTATATAATTTATACATAACTTTTTTTTATTTTTTAGACTTTATATATATAATTCTGTTGTTTACCAGTTTTTTTTACGTCAAGAAAATTAAGAAAAAAATGTATAACAGACACGATTTCTTTTGATAAATATATGTTTGTATGTATATAATTTTGTTTCCAGAAACATACACATTTATGTACATATACCTATATGTACGTTTTTTTCAAATTCTGTTTATATATTTTTCGTTTATAGTTTTGTTGTTTAAAGAAAGTTTTTGTTATACATTTATCTATATAAAAAAAAGCAATATTGCACCGGGACCATCAGGTACCGATGTGGTTTCTTTTTTTGATAAAATTATTTTTTTTCCAGTATTACAATTAACGAATTTTATTTTCATTTACTTTTTTGTTGTTGTTGCAAGTTTCAATTTGTTTATGTTGTTGACGTAAGAATGCCTTAATTTTCCTGTCTTTACTAATTTTCCATTTATTTATTGAATTTAAATATTTAAATATTAAATTTGTTATTAGTTTATTTTTTTAAATTAAAATTTTGCAATAGAATTTGTTTGTAATAGTACAAAAACACAACAGAACAAATGTATCAAATAGTTTTAATAATAATAGTTTTATGTATATATTTATATAAATTTACTTATAAAGGCAACCGAATTTCGTACATGAAAAATGTTTTTTTTTGCAGCAAAGAGAATACTCGACAGAGCTTTTTCTTGTCTTGTTTATTTGGTGTTATATTTATTTTGGCGGATAAGCTTCCAAAATAGATGATTTATCCGAGCTTCATTTTGTTTTCTTGTCAGTAATTGATTGAACTAATTAATTTTTTATAATATGTATTAAAGTTTGCTTTGTAATAATTATTTAAGGTTTTTGTTGTTGGTGTTGTTGCTCTTGGTTTAAAGTTGCTTTTATTTGCTTTTTTTCATTCTTAATTAATAATTTGTTATAGTTTTTCTTTTTACTTGCAACAAGGAAAAAGAGACGCATTTTGTGATTTTACCTTCTGTCACTTACTTATGTAATTTTTTTTAAAATAAAAACAAGTCCAATCGTGATTTTTTGCCAGCAACTGCATTAATTATTTGCCTTAAATAAGTTGGTCTCATTAATCAGTTTGTCTATTTAAATAGATTTGGTGAACATATGTCCATAAATAAGCAGCCCTTCTATGAATGCATCCGTTAGGCAGAAATTCCGAAACGAAAGTCAAATCCAGTCGGAACTTGAATTGTGCTCGAGGTATCCGTACCGGAACAAGATAACCAATGCTATTGGACATCCTATGACAAACCCATAACATTGTGGACCACTTTCTGATCCTGATTGTTAGTACAATTTTGTTGTGTTGATTACTTGTCGTTATTTTCTTACTGAAACAACATTACTTTCAATGTTGAACACTTTTCCATATTCTGAAAAGTATTCTGCAGAAATTCCCTGTGCGAGAATTTCGAATGCAGTTTGGCTGTAGCTGTCAAAAATTGTTTATGAAACACCTTATAAAAATATCACTGCAGCTCTCCCAAAACGCAGAGGACTGAAGAAGTTCGACTGGTTTATTTGAGCCAAACTTCTTGAGGTCGTTGCTAAATTCATGTTATCTACATAAATCATATTATTTCATACACGCAATGATTTAACTGTGTAAGAAAAATGTCAAACTGAATGTTGACTAGGTAAACACTTCTGTACATCTTCAATTCAATCATTTCTTTAATCAAATGCCTTAAAATTATTGAAGTGGAAATGTTTCACTTTCCTTAAGCAACGATTTTAAAGGTATAAACTCGACTTCGACACCAGATTCGTATTTGGATAAATTCCATTCAATTCAATTAACTTAATCCTCCATAGCGGTTTTCTAAATCAGTGCTACCGTGAAAATATTTTCTTGAGAATCTGTTCCCATTCAGCAATTTGATTTACTTTGCTGGGGAGTATTATCGTTAGCGAGTCGAACAAAAATTCTGGCGAATTGTTTTTGTTATGGTTATCGAATTTTGAAAAATGTTCACTTTTAACGTCCAATATAAGGGAATATATTTTGAAAATTCGCTAACCATAATAGAAACAAGTCACATTCGTCAACTTGTTTGTGCGACTCGCTTACGACAATAGGCCCCTTATTCAAGATATCACTGATAATAGAACCAGGTGCCTTTAACACAATACAACAAGTCCTGTTCCACCTGTTTAACAAGACTTGATGTATTCTGGTAAAAGGTTTGAAAGGACACTACAAGTGGTCGTTTTGTGGACATACTAGGGATTCATTTAGAAAATGTTTTTATCAAGACATTTACCTTTGTCGTTAAATTCATCGGGGCGAATACATCCGTAAAATTCGATCATTAAAAACGCAGTGCTAAGGATCCAAAATTACTACTGGTACACCCTGAATGAGCGACAATGTTTTTGTAAGTAACACCAATGATGAATACAACTTTATTTTTCAAAACCTACCTCTTAAATTCATTGTTTTTTTTAGGTGTAGGTAGTAGGGTTAAAAATTTAAGGCGTAACAGAGAACATTCTAAGAAATTACGTACTTATCTAGCTGTAGCAAAGCTATACGTCTATGCAAACGTCCTATGTCGATGAGAGTAAATGAAACTCTTATCCATAAACTCACATCCCCTGAATGTAAGCCTACCTCGTTTTTACTGATACATTTTCAAACCAGAAAGTTCGACGATTCGAACCGCATTTTAAACAGAGCAGCCATTTGCCAAAATTTAAATGTCAAGCTTCGGATACGTAACGTAGAACAAATCTTAAAGGAGTGGGTTGAATGTGTCATCGAAATTGCTGCAGCATCCTCTGCCGCAGATAGGTATGACATTGATCACGCTATGGAGCTTTTGTCCACCCACACACACAGTTGCCCCGCTAATTGTCCCCCGTTTCAACTTTTCGCTAATTGTAAATAAGTTTGGAGCTCTTCGACACAAAAAGGTATCTTCATCTACTCTCTATTTCATAAACTATTTTACAAAAACTGCCAGAAAACATCTTCTAAAACTTAACATTGCCAAAATGTCCTCCAAGCTAATTTGCAAGATCTAGTATCCCTTGGCAAGAGAACTGATGGCTTTTTGCATTTGTCGGGGTAAAGTTTGCTTCATCCTGTAAACAACAGCTCAAATGTGTTCGTGTTTCTGGAAAAGACAACAATTAACAAACAAACATTTAAGAAATAACAAATATGTTTGCTCCCTTCTTTTGACGCGGCATTTTTAGCTGCAAACGTCAAATGAAAGCATCCAAAAATGTATCGATACGTACGTTTAGAAACTTGCATCAGGGTTATCGTGAAAAAATTGGGAGGGAATTATTTCTTTTTTCAGCAATGTAAATCAAATTGCTGAATGGGAGCAGTTCCCGGGAAAATGTGTTCACGATAAGCCTGCACATAAAACGAATCTGATGCATTTTAGAACTCACCCTTACTTTCTGCACAATGTATCTTTTGCTTAAACTAAAAGGCACCATATGTCATGTATCTGCACGAACAGCGACTAATGAATAATGAGCCTACTGCTCGTACACCGACGGAATCCTTGGGATAACACCAACGCTTTAAAGTTGATGGGGCCAAATGCCCCCAGATTGACAAAGAACATCTAGGAGAAAGGTCAACCGCATCAATCACTCTGCCAACGAATGCCGTCCACCAACCTCTTTAACATGATATTGCATCGAGCCTCCTGCTCTGGCGAACGGGGAGATGGTCACTAGGGAAAAGAGGATGAAAGTCAAACAAAGTAACAGAATTACTGATACCTTACAAGGAAGCTCGCGACAAGGTCAAAGAACGTTGAAGTTGATAACTATGGCAATCCTGTACGGACTATAATTAAGAATCCATTTCGCTTTTTGGTATCCTCAATACTATTTAAGGGTTCAATGACCTGTGGGACACGCTCAAATGGCTCCAAGAATTAATTTTAAGGACAAAAGCTTCATGGCCAAATGACGACCTTCTCCTGATCGAAAGGTAGGAGATCGTATGTCTGACAAGACCAAAAACCAGACTTTTTGCACGAGGATATCACACTCCAAAAGATAGTCAGCCCTATCATGGTATCCGTTTGGAAAGTAATTTTGTCCGCAACGCAAATCGAGTCGGACCCTCAATTAACGTTAATAGTATCCGTTTTTCGAACGTGTATAATGTTCTGCGATGAATACTTGTCGGAGATAATCAGAGAGATAATGGCATGCTGCTGCCAAAAACTGATCCAAAAATCGCATATCACCGAATAAATGTTTCGAACACGATGCAAAATCCTGCGATTCGTACAAAAAACCGACCAACTGAGCCACGCTTGGGATGTGATCGAAATGGGGGAACACAATGAATCAGGGGAATTGGTAGTGTTGCTAAGACACAAATCTATTCCGCTGCTGAAAAAGATCGGCTTTAAGGTTCGCGTCGGTCTAAACCGGTGCAAGGTGCGACTTATTGCCGATTCGGCCAATAAAAATAATGAGACGCTAAAAAAAAAACGGTAATGAAGGTAATACAGGTGAACAATCATCACAGTAAGACCGCGAGTGCCAACCTGATCTACCTCATGGAGATAGACTAATTGACCTGGCCCTAATATAAGAACCCTGGGGAGCAGAAGGCAAAATAATGGGTTTAAACTCAGAGACTTGTTCCGAAAAAATGGCGCGGATAGACCCAAATAGTAAGACTAGAAACTGTATATTTGCTAGACAACAGATCAACCTCAGACTTCAGTGATAACGAACGACCCTTTAGTCAAAGTCATAAACATAACATAACATAACGCAAACATTGTGCATCACTGGTAAGACTACGTTAATTTTTCCGAAGTAACGTAAACTGATGCTCAAATGTCAACGAAAGAAGCATTAAGAAAATTGCTGATTTTTTCAATGCATCAGCATTATGGCAGAAACACATCGCTACAGCAATAGCAACAGCGATTTTGATAGGCGCAGCAGTAATTTAACAAGATGCAGATGACATTGATCACAGCGACGGCTTAAGAAAAAATCCTAAATTCGCTGTGGCTGTGCAAATTCTACCATTTTCAGTTTTCCCCAACATTCAAATGCCTACATTTTGGGCGGGTCTTTCTTTTGTTTGTTTTTTGGGAGCATTTCTCTCGATTGTGCTGTTGCTGTGGTGACGGTAGCGCCACAGCAGTTGTCTGTTGCTGTACCGCATCGGCATCTTAATTTGTGCATTGATGCGAATCGATGTATATTTGGTTGGCATTCCTGAATTCACGCAATAAGCTCGGTTATCATGCAAACAAATTGAAACTCAGCATAGATGACTTGTGCAGAGGATGCTGTAACGAAAACGTGCATAAGGATACTCAGCACTTCCTCTTGTCACTGGCCACTGCCCAGCAAGCTGCCACATTAGAAATAGCATCCTTGGAAGACATTTCTTTCAGGAGTCAGAACTTTCTGGTACGTCTGCAAGGTTGTAAGCCCCTTGTATTGAAATCATAGGTTCTACAGTCTGGGAACCATAAACACCAGGGTATCACAATGGGTCTACATTTACCTATGTGCGACGGGTGTACGATTCTCTTCTCCCGTCAACATAGTTACCTAACCTATACATAAAGGGACTAAAGTCCAGCTTCTCCAACCATTTGCTCGTGCAAAGTGGAGGACCTACAATTTTAAGCCGAATCCAAACGGCAAATTTTGAGAAGCTTCTCATGACAGTTGATACTCTTGGATGTTTTTCGGACGCTCGCAAGAGGTGGGGCAGTGGACAAGAGTTTTAGATGTTCCTTTGCCCCCGGCGGGATTTGAACCTGACATCTTTAGATTAATAGTCCAACACACTAACTTCTGCGCCCACCATCGAAATGAATATTTTCAAATAGATGTCCCATTAAAAATAACGATCCATCGTCATTGGTAAATTGCTTTATCGCGCCAGTATCACCATGAAATAATCGCCTCTTAACGCTCGCTTTTCTAGATTCATGATTCTATTATCAGTGTTATTGTGAATAAATTCCAGACGAATATTTTCCATTGTTAATAATGTAAATCATATTGCTGAACTTTATTCGCGATAGGCCTGCAATGTCGGATTGTAAGCGTTCAATTTCAACAATTTGAATATAAAATAATTACCTGGAATTGTGGGTCACAAACTTAGCACCAACTAACGTATGACAACTGCGTCTAAATTCTTGAAAGCACCTAAGAAATGAAAACGAACTGGCAATCACCCAAGAAGAACCACGTTTCGAAAGAAAGTAAAAAATAAATAATCAAGAATTTTTTTCTAGTTTTTCTCATTGAAAGTCTCTCTCCACTTTGTTTCACACCCCCTGTGTAATTCCATAAGTAGGTAGAGATATCATTTTTATTTTTTTATTTTTTGAAAATTTATATAGTTCTGTTTTTATTTAAATTAATTTAATCAAGATATATAAATATATAGAAAAAGAAATTATAAACGTTTCTGTCGCAATTGATAGTTATAATTTAAATAATTGTTTTTTTTTTTTGTTTAAATATAGCAAAAATTCAAGTTTTTTTTTTTGTCTTTCGTCAGTGGTTTATTAAACTTTTTTTTATTTGTTAATATTTTTTTCTACACTAAAAACATTTAAGTAGTGAGTAAGTAGTCATATAGTTTAGCTATATAAAGGCCCAAATAGTTGCTTAAATATTTTTCTTGTTTGTTTGTTTTAAAAATCATTTCTTTCATTTTTGTTTCACCATAGATTGTTGTTTTTATTAAGTAAATATATAGATAATATGCATATTCTCATAAAAAAAAAAGAAGAAACCAATGTATACTTTTTGAATTTGCAGTGATTTTTAAACCAATTTCCAACGCAAAAAAAACAAAAAAAAAATATTTTGATTAAACTTTTTTATTTATTAAATTTATAAAATGGATAAGGATCAAATATACAAACTTTTCAGAAACGATATGAAAAATTCCTATATTATCCTTGACAATTTAAGTAAAGGAAATCATAAATATATCAGGTGGATGTTGCTACAGCTTTAGCAATATCGTATTGTGGTGGAGTGTGTGGTTTTTGTTTGTCAATCGGGTAAAAGAAAAGGGTGTACGCATTCTTCTTACCACCAACGGATCTGCTTTGAACGGGGCGTTTGCTTGATGGTTAGTTAGGAGGAAATTTAAATAAATAAAATGAAAAAAAAAACATAAAAACGCGTTTTTTCCAAAGAAATTATTTTATAACTTTTAGGGGTGTGAACCACTGGAGAGCATACAAGAAAATTTACGTAAAAAAAGGAACAAAAACAGGATATTTCAGGAATGAAATAGTATAGAGAAGAAAGAAGAGAATTATTTGTTTGTTTTTTTGAAAATTGGAATTCAAGAAGGAAGTTGTTTTGTTTGTTTGCAGAATACACAAATCTTTTAGAGCTAGAAGACATTTTTTTGTGTTTTTTTATAATTTTTTTCTCAAATAAGGATTTATTTTAATATTTTTGTAGTTTTCGCTTTAGAAAGATGTTGCGTGTGTCTGGCGTGTTTCTGTGTGTATTGTGTATTCGTGTGTGTTAGTTAGCGATTAAAATAATTAATTTTTTCTTCATTCCATTTCTCAATTTTTTTTTAATAATATATCTTTCTTAATTAAAATTGTATTACAGTTAATTTTTTTATATACGTCTGTTTTGTTTCTTGTTTTAATTCAATTACCGAAAAGTTGTTGTTTTTTTCTTAGTTTTTTTTTTTATTAAGTGTTGCTATTATTAATTTTTAAATTTGAATTATACAAGATTTTTTCTTTTGTTGATGGGTTTTTCATTTATATAGACATTTTGTATGTTTTTTTTTGTATTTTTATTTCATTAAATGTTTCTTTTATTTAAATTTAATTAATAATTTGTTTGTTTTTTTATATAATTTTTTTAAAATTTATTTTAATGTTATCCATAGCAACAGCGTCGCGCGATGTTGTGGCGCACAGCTACAGTCTTCATCAACATCTTAAACAAATAGAAAGGCTTAAAAAGAAGTAATTTAGCAGCTCACTTCGATGTCATCATAGTCACGAATTCTGAAATAGAAATGAGAGAAAAAGAAGCAATAAGTGTTTGTTTATTTAAAGAAGTACAAATTAAGACTAAAACTTAGTTTTTGTTTTTTAGGGGGTGGCGGATCTGATCGACAGACATGCCAATGACGGTGCACGTCTGCTATTTAAAAAAAACGATAAAAATCTTGATATTTCCAAAAACCAAGGACGATCAAATGAACGACCTTGTCATAATCCGCAAGTCATCCAATAGCTTGTTTGTACAATTGTCAGAAGTTGCCAAATCGATTCACACTTCTCTTATTGCCCGAAGATCGACCGACGGAGCAGGTATCATTTTTTTTTTTTTTTTTTTTTTTTTGTCGGGATGTGTGAAACTTTCTGCACTGGAGCACTCAGACTCAATACTGGTCCATTGTACTGCCAGGCAGACACACCACATTTTACTGTGGGAATTTACTCGTTTTTCTAAGAAAAACGAGAAGGCGCTTCAATGATAAGGAGCTTAGGTTTACAGCACTCACCATATCCGCACCAAATACCTGCCACCTGATACGAGCAAAAGCAGGACAATCACAGACGAAATGTTCCGCAGTGTCGTCGCTTTCTCCACAGGCTTCGCAGATGGTGGTGTCGCTTAGGCCTAGCACCTTAAGGTGTTTGGCAAAAGCGTAGTGTCCCGTAAGAACGCCAGTAGTCTGTCTGCAGTCTTTTCTGTTGAGAGACAACAAGAATGCCGCGGATTTCCCACAGACGTCGGGGAGCATTTGCTTAGTCTGTCTGCATCCTGGAGAGTCATGCCAACGGCGATTGTGTTCATAGGAAACCCAACCGTCAATGGAAGCCCTGACCGAGGACGCAGGCAGACAGATCGCTGGTTCAGGTCCTGAGAGGTCCCCCTCTGAGCCTTGTCTAGCAAGTTCATCGGAGATCTCATTTCCCGTGATCCCGTTATGACCCGGGACCCAGACAAGTTTAAGTGAATTCAGCCTTCCGACCGAATTCAGAGATATCTTGCATTCACGTACTATTTTGGAGGTAGTTAAGGGTTTGAGTAAGGCCTTAAGCGCAGCCTGACTGTCGCTACAGACGCAGATACTTCGCCCCCTCCACCTGTTCCTCGTGACATAGTCCATGGCCATTAGGATAGCATAAGTCTCTGTTTGGAAGACTGACGCATGTTTGCCTAACGGAAAGAAAAGTCTAACGCTATCGCTCTCCACGAAGACACCAGCACCAGATCCTTGATCGGTTTTGGAGCCATCCGTAAAGATTCGACTGCATTCCCTTCCAGGTTCAGAGTCCGGCCAGAGCCAGTCCTGGACGCGAGGAAAGTCGACCTCGTATTTGCGCTTTAGCCGAAGTTCCGGTGTCATCGCATCAGACGGCATATCCATAAGACAGGAGTCGAAGGACAACCGTTGCGCAAGTTCATCAAAACTCCAGTGCGAGTTATACCAAAAGCCACCTCTTGTAAGACGTGAGATAGCCTTGATTGTACAGCCCATGATGTAAACATCAAGGGGCGGAAGGTTCAATAGTGCATCTAGGCCGGAGCCAGGCGTGCTGGGGAAGGCCCCCGTGCAGCCGAGACATACCTGCCTTTGGAGTTTGGCAAAAGCAGCAGTGACGTATTTACGTGAAAGCTTATTCCACCAAACAACCGATGCGTATGCTATAAATGGTCTTATCATAGCCGTATAAATCCATAGGACTCTTTTCGGTGATAAGCCCCATGTCTTGCCGAAAATGCCTTTGCACTGCCAGAAAATAGACAGCGCCTTGGCAGTCTTCAGCTCAACATGTTTGGACCAAAGAAGTTTGCTATCCAGGATGACTCCCAGATACTTTGCTTCATTGGAGAGTTGGATTGTGACGCCTTTTAGCACTGGCTGAGTCAACCCGACCAGCTTCCTCCTTCTCGTAAAGAGAACAACCTCAGTTTTAAGAGGATTGACCGAGAGCCCATTCCTAGTGCACCATTCGTCGATCACGTCAAGGGCCGCCTGCGCCTTGGCGCATACAGTCGCTAGGCATGATCCAACAGAAAGCACGGCAACATCATCCGCGTACGCCTGAGCGTAAATATTAGAACTGTTGAGTGCGTTCAACAGAGAGTCGACCAGCATACACCACAGCAGTGGAGACATGACGCCGCCTTGCGGGCAGCCTCTGTTTACCCCCGCCATAACATAGCGGCCACAATCCGCATCCGCAACCAACGTTCTATTCATTAGCATTGCTTTAATCCACAACACCAATGGTTCGTCTACTCCGTGTTGTCTGGCGGAGCTGCACATGCTATCAAAAGTCGCATTGTCAAAAGCACCCTCAATATCGATGAAAATGCCTATCGCGTATTCTTTCCTGTCAAGCGCGCCTTCAATTCTACCAACTAGATTTTGGAGCGCAGTCTCGCAGGATTTTCCGCGTTGATAGGCATGTTGCATCGGAGATAGTGGGTGCAATCGTAAAGCACCTTTGCGCACGTGAAGCTCGACCAGCCTTTCCAAGCTTTTCAGCAAGAAAGAAGTCAGACTGATTGGTCTGAAGCTCTTGGCGAGCGAGTAGTCACTTCTGCCAATTTTTGGTATGAATGCCACTCTAACTGTACGCCAGGGTGTTGGAATGTATGCCAGTGCTAGGACAGCGGTGAAGATTTTCTTCATAGTCGGTAGCAGCTGGTTTGTACATTGTTGCAGCATGGCTGGGTATATTCCGTCCGTACCAGGCGACTTGAAGCCGTCAAAAGACGCAAATGCGTATTTAATGGCCTCGTCCGTCACCACGGCCTTCGCAATATACCAGCTACGCCGAGTTGTTTGTATTGGCTCACTCATAGTCTCGGTAATCGGGGCTGGTTGTGAACCAATTGTAATCTGGTTACCCGGAAAGTGAGACTCCAGCAGATAACTAAGAGTTTCCGCTTTCGTCTCAGTGAAGGTGCCATCAAGTTTTCTAAGTGAGTCCAGTTTGGCTGGTTTGCCCTTTTTCAGAACTTTAACCAACCTACTAGTTTCACCCAGCGTTTCAATCTTTTCGCAGAAATTCTTATAAGAAGCACTTTTCGATACCCGAATTAGCCTCTTATATTCCTTCTGCTTCGATCGGTAGAGATTCCAGTCTGTCTCCAAATCAGTCTTGTGTGACCTATTTAGAAGCTTTCTAGCTTCTCTACGAATTCTTTGCAGTTCCGAGCTCCACCAGGGAACCGGTGTTCTGCCAGGGGGTTTGCTTACTGGGCACGTCAGTTCAAAACAGCTAGTAATGGCACTATTCAGGTCTTGAACAGCTTCCTCTACCTTTTGTCTCGTCCTGAGTTTGGTTGGAGTTTTGAGAGTTTTCCCTAATTCCTCCCTGAAGCGTATCCAGTTGGTTTTTCTCGGATTCCTCCTCTCCTGCAAAGTTATGGCTTCGCATCCGATTTGGAATTCGATATATCTATGGTCTGAGAGGGACACCTCCGAAGAGACCCTCCAGTTAGTAACCGCCTTAAAGTATCTATTTGATAAAGTTAGGTCGATCACTTCCTGTCTTCTTGACGTCACAAAAGTTGGTTGCGAGCCAACATTGTTGATAGTAAGATCAGATGATAGAATGAAATCCAGGAGATGGTTTCCTCGCATGTTGCATTTGCTGCTGCCCCAAACAGTGTTTTGAGCATTGGCATCACAGCATATAACTAGGCCCATCTTCCTGGTGTCGCAATAGTCAATGAGTTCAGCAATTGCCCTCGGTGGTGGAGGTACTACCGAATCATAGGGGAGATAAGCTGACGCCACGATGAAGGTCTTCCAATTTCCATTCGTTTCGTAGCTAATGGCTGCAGCAACCAAATCTTGGCCACAAAATTGTCCAAGCTTAGTCGCTGAGAAAAGGTTCGACACAGCAAGACAAGCCCTTGGTCTCTCGGACCGCTCGTCACAGAGTATCGTAGTGCCACGGACACCTCCAAGGCCACAGATGCGATTTTTCCACACCCATGGCTCCTGTATGGATATTATGTGGGCTTTTGTATTCAACACAGAAAGCTTCTTACTGATGAGTGCAGTAGCAGCCTTGGAGTGTTGAAGGTTAATCTGAGTAAATCCAATCATTGGAAATACATCAGCTGGAAGTGTTCTAGTGGAAGGGCACGCAGAAGGTGCGCGCGCAGTTCCACCGACAGGAGTGCTTGAGGTCTTCTTCCTCCGTTTGTTCCTGTTGGAGTTATTGGAAGGGGAGGCAGCGTTGGTTTCAGTCAGCTGGCTGGTTTCGGTTGGGGTAACCTCTGCCGACCTGCATCTCTTTGCCGTCGCCGCCGGGGAAGGGCAGTTCTCAGCGCTTGCGCCTTCAACTGACGGTGCAGTTTCTTTGCGCCGCACGATAGCCGCCTTTCTCCTTTTCCTCTTTCGCTGGCTCTTAGATGGACGCTGACCAGTGGACGCCGCCTCTGTGGCCCGTTTCACCTGTTCGGTTTCGCAGGCCTCGTCGGCAGCATCACACCTATCGGCTGTCTGTCTATTGGTCTGAAGATTAAGCGTATCAGGTTGAACCTCTCCGCCACTTTCTTCATGTTTCCAGCCCAGTCTACCGAACGTGTCGGAGATAGAGCTGCAGGAATCTTCGGAAGCAAACCTTTTCACAACTCGAAGGTCAACGCCTGTACAGGCGGGGGGTATATGTATGTCGGTTGGGGCCTCCAGAATCCGTGCCCCGACCGTGGTCGAAAAGACCACGGGTGGATTTTCGCCCATGCGAGTACCACCTGGAGTATTTGAATCATTAAGTTGTTCCTGCATACTTGTTTTTTGGTTTGGTTCGCGATAGAGCTTTGACGGTGTATAAAACGCCGCTATGACTCTAAAACCTCGGATCACGAACGTATCGTACCGAGGTCCCCCTATCCACCACCTGGGGACGCGCCTGGTGGGTAACCAACCCGACAGGGAGCAGGTATCATGGTGAATTTAACAACAGATTTTAGCTTTAATTGTAATGTTTTCGGGTTTTTCTCCTGCTATCGATCTGCCAGACGTTTGTTTGTGTGAAAACAAAAATTGGGTATTGCATTTATGATCGAAAGGTAGATGTGTTAGAAAATTGTTCACAAATTGTCAACATGTTTTGGAAATTGTTAACAGAAAAGCACATCTACATTTACCGGTCAACGAACACATGAACAGTGTCGATGACTGACGATTCTACTACCATGGTGAAAAAACAGAATTAGATAAAATTAATGGAGCGATCGATGAAAAAATGTTCCCACTATCATCTTCGATAACATCAAAGAATAAAAACTACCTTAGTCTTCATTGCAGTCTTTGATTATCTGCTTGAAGGACGAGTGACGGACTCCAGAGTACATCAGTTATTCTTTTCTGATGATGGAACTATCATAACCGAGGATCTAACGTCCCTGCAACGAACACTTGATGTATGGGTGGATGTTTTGGAGGGGAATACCTGTTCTCTGAAGCAAACAGAATTAGAATCTGTGTGAATAAGCAATGGAATGCTATAGTCCGGAAGACCGCAGAGTAACGCGAAGTTCCGAAGAAAACCACGGAAAATGTCAAAAAGAGCTCAAATTGCGGCGGCCACTTAAGCGATTCAAGCCAAGGACCATACCACGTCGAGTTATTCGGTTCTCGTCAGAACACCGTAATTAAACGACGTTGGGCGCGGTTAGTATGTATATGGTGGACCGTTTGAGAACAACCGCGTGTCGTTCGCCAGTCCCATCTACAGAGTTAAGATAGATAATACATACGTGGTATCACAATGGACCTAAATTGGTCAAAGTGTGTCGGCCTTCTGCCGACAGACACCTAAACCTAACCTAAGCGATTCAAGTTTTTACATATATTAGAAATAAATTAATTGATTTGGCCGGGATTGAACGCACGATCTTCCGATCACTAAGCGAATACACTGCTACTGCACCGTTGCCACCCGGTGTCCTTAAAGGTAGATCAAACAATAATCAATAAATTAGAGCATGCACGTGTCGAATAATAAAAAAAGAGGCAGGCCACTCCTGAATCACACAAATGCAACAACACCAGCATATGATTGGACTACATGATGAAGCGATCCGAACCCGAGAGGCATGTCCATGTTCATTTGGGTCGATTCGGCGAACCCCACAGGCGGAAGAGGAGGGATGCAGTTAAGTGGGAAAGTTATTTTCATCTTAATCCTGATCATAACCTCGCCGAAAATAAAAAAAGAAAGAAGATTACGGTTTTCAAATATCAATTATTGATAAACCACAAATTTTAGCAATCAATCGACATTTTGGTATTATGATTGTCAATTGACAAATTATACGTCCATTGTGAACACAGGCGAGCAAAATGCAATTGACGTTGAAGTTCGTTAATCGGCTGCAAAAAGTGCCCGAGGATCATCCAAACAAATAGCTGAAACCCGAGTCATTTAGGACATGCACTGATTCTGAACATGTTGGTAGGGAACAATGTCGACCATTCTCTTTTTCATTTCCGAGCAGGGAGGAATGAAAGTAAATAAACCCACGAAAAGGAAATCGATATCCATCTTCACAGACGGATCAAAAAGATAGACTGTGGAACTGGTGCTGGATTCTTCTCGGAGGAATTAAACATAAACTGATCGGTTAGATTACCTTAACACTGGTATTGTATTCCCAGCAGAAGTTCTAGCAATCACTGAAGTTGCAAGCATGGTCTCAATGATAACGATACCACAAAGTACATTTATTGATAGGTAGGCGGTCTGTCGCGAGGAGCAGCTCTCGCAGCATAAAACGAGTCTCCGCTGGGTCCCTGGACATAGGGACATATCCAGCAACGAGCTAGCCGATGAACTGGCAAGTAAAGGGACTGCGATGGACCAAGAACAGGCACTTAAGTCGGTCAAACCGCTACTCTGTCAACTTAGAGAAATAGTGGAATACAAGATCCGAATGAATGCCAACAAACTGTTGAAATGTGACATATCACGCAAACTGTGGCAAAAATATGATAAAAAGCGGACCAACAAACTTTTACGTTATGACTGAACATCACTCAAGTTGATTGGAACTCTTACTGGTCAATATTTGCCTAGGTGCAGCACACAATGAAACTAAATCTCAAGGATGACGACGTCTGTAAAGGCTGCGGTGACGTGGATACCAATGAGAATGCACATCACTTACTCGGTCACTGTCCAAGCCTATGTCACCTGAGGAACAGAACACATGGAAGATACTTCTTCCAAGGCATTCAAGGACTGTCTGATATCTTAATTTCAAATCGTTTCAAATGGCTGGACAACTCTGAGTAGGGAAAGAAAGGATGGAGGACCATGGCCATACCAACGCGGCAAACAACGAAGGGTATCACAATGGGTCCGCATGGATATAAGTGCGGTGTAACTCTGTTCCATCAACCCGGAAACCTTACCTATTCAATACATATTTTTTCTCCCCCAAAGAACCGTTCTACTAAAAAAATTCCGTTTTGAAAATGTTGTTTAACAAATAAGAACAGCACATCAAAATGTGTGTTTGTCAACGACGAATTTCTGATTGACTGAACATTTTTGATAGCTATCAATATTTTTGACAATGATACCAAATTTATCAATAGAAGTGTTCACAATAGATCAAAAATTAGCATAAAATTCACAGTTGATTCAAATTTTTGACGATAGACAACGATAACATGTACGCATCAATTTTGTCGACATTTGTCAAATATCGTATTGAGATTTGACAACTATAATAGGGTCCATAGCCTAGAAAAATAGGGTCATCCTGTATATGATGTAGATGCAGGCGAAATAAAAACAGAATATAGAAAGTATAAAATAAGTAAAAATAACATTAATAAGCCGATTTCGAACGACAAATTTGAAAAGCTTCTCATGACAATTGATACTTTTGGATTGTTGTCAGAGCTTCGCAAGAGGTACGCAGTGGACAACACACCAATGCGCCCAACGAATACAGTATCTTCTGCTTTAACGGCCAAGTTATTATCTGGATAAGTACTGTTCCGTTTGCGCGGTTGGTTATCTGAAGACTTCCAGTTTCCGATCACTTCAAATGCCTAGATGTGATAATTCAACCAGTCGCCTTTAACGACAAGCGCTGTTTACCAGAACGCTCTGCAGCGATCCATCCGTGCACTACCCTGTTTAGCATCTTACAGACACTGCTCACAGCTCATTGTTTTTCCAGAAATGGGGGATAACTAATGATCGACTATGACAGGCTCATTTGGTAGAACTAAGGACGTCAATAAACAAGCCCGAGCTACAGGAACAATCAATGGACATCTGCACCACTGCCCATCCGGTAGACGTGCTCTTACTATGAACCCAAATAGGGAGCACAATCCTAATTGTGCCTGTCGATCTGATCTGTGCGCCTTCAAATGTATCTGAATGCTATCGGCCGGGTTAATAAAAAGCACAGTGTTCTCTTCCCGTTAAAATGAAAACTGTGCAGATGACCACAATAAAAGTATGCATATTCAGTTACTTATTTATTTGGCAATGTATTTTTGGTGAAAAATAATAAAATGTAGACTTCAATAATTTCAAGTAGAAAGATAAGGCTACAAATGTGCCAGAACGCAGAACAAAAAGTTAAAACAAACCACAACAGTTGAGTTCCTGTAAAATAAATAATCATCCTTAATCTAATTTATCCAAAAATAAACTTAAAACTGGTGTAGCCAGTCATAACAATAATGCGAAGAAGATTTAACACTTATCAACTTTGAAGTACATTGCACTCAGTCTAACACAGGATCTTTTAATAGGAGCGCGTTTTGCAACAAGTCGTCGTGCAGACGTCATCCAAATGTGAGACCAATAACGAACATGTATTTCTAGGTTAATATGTATTTTAAAATTTAACGAGTTAAAAATAAATAAGTTTACGATGCGGCGTCACATGCTATCTCCCAAAAAAAGAACAATAAAATATTTATTTTTATTTATAACTTTCCTCATCAACCACCTGATTTATCAAAATCACGTGCCAACAAAATAAATCGCCCACCCAAGAGCAACAAACAAAACAACCAAATCACCCAAGATCGTAGTTTTAGGGATCATCTCTAGGTTTACCCAAAAAACACGCCCCATTTGCCGGTCACAAGAAATGTAAAAAACGTTTAGGAAAACTATGAAAACTAACCGTGACATTGCACTCTTAACCTTTTTTGGCAACGAATTTGTCGCCTCTGGCTGATTCAATTCAAAGCAAATACTGTTTGTTTATTTCGTATTTTAACAAAAACGCCTTCACAATCATCAACGAACTCAATTCCTTTCTTTTTTATTAAAATTTCCACTCATACTTTGGCAGTGCGCCAGTCAATGGCATTCAAAAAAAAAATAATCGTCCTAATTGCTAATCAAAAAGTCAATAGGATATGATCGAAGACACAGTGATCTTCATTTGATATTTCTCACACATATTCTAGTCAATGCCAAAATTAAATTAGAGCTGTTAATTGCTAAATAGAATGTGCAGCAGCGGATTTAAGTTTAAGTGCCATTAAATAATGCTCGCTTTGTTTAAATATGGGCAATTTTTTTCAAAAATAATTCTTGAGAGTGATCGTCGTCCTACAAAGTTAATTTTATTTTTTTATTGAAATTATGATTGTATTGTACTGAGACATTAGGAATAGAAATGTTAGCAAACTGATTAATGGCTAAGAGAAGAACCGAATGGGTTTCAATAGATGACAATGCTATACTATATGGTGTTGGTTAGGTTAGGTTCCCGGGTTGATAAAACAGAGCGAATCTGTTCCACCGCACAAAGGTCCATGTGGATCCATTGTGATACCCTTCGTTGGGAGTGTGGCCTTGTTGTTCTGACTTTGGTCTTCCATCCTTGAACTTCTTTCCGCCTTCTCCACGTTGTCCCACCATCTAGATGTCCTTATAAACCTGTAAAGATTAGATAGTTCTTGAATGTCTTGGAAGAGGAATATTATAAGTGTTCTGTTCCTCAGGTAACATGAAAGACCGAGAAAGTGAGGTGTATCCTCATGGGTCCCATCGTCAGCGCAGCCTCTACAGATGTCATAACTATCGAGATTTAGTTTCATTGTGATTCCTTAGGAAATTATGACCGGTAAGAGTTGCAAACAACTTGGACAGTGATCTTCTGCCATAACGTAAAAGTTTGTTGGCCTTATCATACATATTTTGGTCACAGTTTGCGTGATATGTCAGGTCATTTCCACCTGTTCGTCAATCGGATCTTGTATTCCAGTCTTTTTCTGAGATTACAGAGTTTTGGTTTAACCGACTATAGTGCCTGTTCTTGGTCCATCGCAGTTAGGTTAGGTTCCCGGGTTGATAAAACAGAGCGAAACTGTTCCACCGCACTAAGGTACATGTGGACCCATTGTGATACCCTTTGTTGGGAGTGTTGGCCTTGTTGTTCTGGCTTTGGTCTCATCATTGCACTTCTTTCCCCCTTCTCCATGTTGTCCCGCCATCTAGATGTTCTTATAAACCTGTAAAGATTAGATAGTTCGTTGGTCCGGTTCTTATCATACATATTTTGGTCATAGTTTGCGTGATATGTCAGGTCATTTTGTTGTTGGCTTTCATTCGGATTTTGTATTCCACTCTTCCTCTAAGATTACAGAGTGTTGGTTTGACCGACTGAAGTTTTGTCTATCGCAGACCCTTTCCTTGCCAGTTAGTCAGCTCGCTCGTTGCGGGATATATCCCTGTGTCCAGGGAGCCAGTAGAGATTTGTCTTATGCTACGACAAAAGAGATTTGAGCTCTTTGTGACAGCGGTGAGCAAGCTGAGATTTAATTTCGGTAGCAGATACCGCTTTAATGGCCTCCTACGTGGTATATCCATCATTAAAACTGTTATAGTGATATGCATATTTTCCTCAGTGACGAGGTTATAATCTGTATCAATAACCCTTTCACTTCTGCATCCCTACTGGTCTGCCTTGGGGTTCGCCGCTTTGACCTCAAAGATCGACAGGCCTCTCTATTTTTAAAAACTTCTTCACTGAGGCCAATCAAATGCTAGTTTTGTTGCATGCACGAGCACGAGGCAAGAGTTTTTTTGGCCTGCCCCACTTTCGCTATTGTACGGAAACTCCATGCAATTTGGTTTTATGGGGATTTTTTAAATCCCTAGTTTATGTCAACCCTACAAGACCGAACGTTAACATCCGGATAGATATAGCCAACATACCCGCTGCTATGCTGGTAAATATCATGACAAACGCCAGAAAACGGTTTATTCAGTTTATGGACACGTCACCTACCTACCTAGTGTTTTTCAAAATTGGCTAACTTTAGATATGTACCACAAAATGGGTTTTATTGCGTTTTTAAAAAAGGGGGTTATTTTGCCTAATATTCGACATTCTACTTTTCGTTTTTGTCACACTCACTTTCAGAATATGGGGGCAATAAGTTGTAAAACGTAGTCATGTCGAAAACACCAATTCATTTTAAACATGTGGCTAATTGAAGAAATTAACCTTTAAAAAAGTGCACTAATCAACCAACCAATATTCTATGTGAGGAACAGTGGATAATTTCCGGATTCTCTTACATTGTTTCCTGCATTTTATCTATTTTCAATGACAAGGCGGACCATCCATGGCGAGAAAATGATGATACGTGTTTTATGGCCCACGTGTTTATGTTTGGCTAGTAAATTATGTACTGCACCAAACACATTCTCCAACTATTTGATGTTATGCCACATTTCGTACCCCACCTTTTGACTTGGTGCCAAAACTTTTATCGTTTAATTTACACGTTCATTTGCCCCAAAGGTATTCCTTTGATGACCCCCAAAATGCTTTGAAAAACGAATTAAAATCAGAAAAAATGTTCGACTTGGTTTTTTGTTACAAGTTTTATTGGATTTCCACTGGATTACGATGATTTATGCACAGGTTTCATAAAAATGTATAGTCTAAGGAGTTATAGACATGTATTGGCATACTAATTTCCCTACAGAGTACTTCACTGCAGAGTACGTTGATATGTAAAGATGTTTCTGAACAGGAAGCGGTCTTTGAACAAAAAAATAAAAAAATGACGACGAAAAGAAAGAGTAATAAGTCGTGCTATTGAACATAAAAAAAAGCACGCCCCATGCTTGTTGAATTTTAATCGCAATGAACCTAGATACATTTTTGTGTCGTCAAGTTGACTGAAGATCGACGGTTATTCTGTCAAATGTTTGTGTGCATGTCTTTGGTGTGTATTTGTTTATTGAGGCAACTAACTAATTGTGGCTTGTGGTTTTATTCACCTCACACATTGATGTACAGAGAGAAACGCGACCGCACAGCGCAATTCATTGAGTAATACTTGTAATAGTTTTATTTTTCGCATAGTCAGCGAGCTAAAAATAAATTACAAATCAAACGATTGGTATTGAAATGAACCCGGTGCCACCAGTGGATATTTAACAGAGGTTTCATCAATACGGCCATATATTTGTTGTTTCGTGACTAATGTTAGATGAGTATCTGTTTATTTAGTATGGCACATAATATTCCCTGGGTTTGATTATAGTCAAAGCCTTTTATGGCAATGGAACATAAGCTTCGAAACAAAACAGACGGCAGCAATTTTGAAAATTCTGCTGGAAACACCCAAATATTTCTGAAATATGTACTGATTTTAGAGAGGTAGGTGATAAGTATATTCTTTTGTTGTCGTTCAGAATACATACGAAGTTTGGGAAGCGCACACGTTCATTCGTAAATTACGTTCGAAAATTAATGAAAATTCATTATCTTTATGGTCAGCGTTACCGCTAAGAACTAAAGTCGCTATTTTTTGGAATAGCGAACAAGCGACGACCTTTTGTTTAAGCGACCTGTTTCCTTTTAGTGTATAGCAAAAGCCGTTTTTTTTTAAACTGTTGTTGTGAATGTGTTGGTTTACACTTTCCATTCATTTCATCATTCATATTATTCAATGGAAACTACTATAGGGCTGTGTGAACGTCTAAAGCCGTTCTGCAACACAATAATCTGCACGTTCCAGTGTTGCTTCCGGCTCCAGATCGACAATAGAACAAATCATCACCGTAAGGTAGATCCTGAAAAAGACTACTTTAAGACCGCATATGATAGCGTTCATCGCCAGGAGCTGCTGCATTAAGGAGCGCGGGCATTAAGGATTTTAGGGTTAGAAGATAGGGAGAGATGCCGATTCACGTTGGTTTAGAATGTTTGTAGATTATAATGTTTAGGGAAAATGGGAGCGGGACAGAATATTCCACATTCGTGTTGAACGGCTAAGGAAAGATTCCTTGTATTTCACTGTACGTCCGAATACATGCTTAAGGGTGAACTGATGCGCATTCCTTGCACAGCGGGTATTGCGGTTGAAATGTTCTAGAGGAATTCAACTGGCTATTTCATTTGAGTGATCATGGTGGAAATAACGATAAAATAACGAGGCGGTGACCGATTTCGCGATTCCGGTAAAACTGATCCAGTTGTGTCGCGTGACGCTGGAAAACATGCGCTGCAATGTGCAGTATGGAAACAGTTCCTCCAAACTATTCCAAAGCTGTAAAGGATTCCGGCAAGGAGATGCGCGGTCATGTGACTTCTTTAATCTTGTTCTGGAGCAGATATTGCGTAGGGCAGGTGTCAATACGGAAGGCACTATCTTCAACAGATCCTTCCAACTACTGGGATATCCGGACGAAATCGACATCATCGGCAGATCTCAGCGTGCCGTGTTAGAGGCTTGCATGCTTTCAACAAACAAACAAACAAACAAACAAACAAACAAACAAACAAACAAACAAACAAACAAACAAACAAACAAACAAACAAACATCTGTCCACCGACTAGGACTGGCTTAAATCATATGTTAAGGATAGGACTCACCGAGTGAAAATAGATGAAATGAGGAGTAATATTCAGTATATAAATATAGGTGTACCACAAGGATCAGTTTTGGGACCTATACTTTTCCTTGCCTATATAAATTCTCTCTTCAGCCTTAAATTTAAAGGTGTACTTAAGGCTTTTGCTGACGATATAGGATCTGCTTATGGGTCAGTAAGTCTCTTAGCGCTTGTTTCAGATATAAACTGGGACCTTCATTTATTTAGAGTATGGTTTGCTGAGCATAAACTTTTAATAAGCTCTAAGACCAAAATAATGTTTTTTAGCCTATACAATAAAAATGCTCCTGATGTAGATATTTTTTATCATGCAGCGGAGTGTCAAAAATTGAAGCTTACCACATGTGCCTGTTACTTCTCGAAATTTTTCTCTAGCGGCCTTAACTGCAATGCCAATTGCTTCTTGATTGAAAAAGTTAATGAGTTCAAGTACTTGGGGTGATTCATTGATTCAAGTTTGTCCTTCTCAAAACATACTGAGGCTTTAAGAAAATATTTTCGTCTTGCGCTGAGACATTTTTTCTATTTGAGAAGTGTTTGCTCTTCAAAATTATTAGAAACTGTATATTATGGAATTTTTCATTCCAAACTTCAATATGGTATAAGCTGCTGGGGAGTAAATAATACACTTTAACCTTCGCATGGACATATCTTTTTATGTACCCGAATGGACTGTATCTACATGTGTAGATAAAAAAAATCCCATACATTTATTTTGTACGAATCTGGTCTAGGATATATTTTTTTTGTTTTGTTTCTTATATCTCATGATTTGTATTTACTTTACTTCGTCGCTTCAGAGCAATTTCTAGATTTATCCGTTTTGATTCGGAAATTACCAGAGCTGATCGAATAGCATCTGACAAAGCAAGCACCTATAAGGGATGTATTTGAAATGTTATTATGTTATCGGCCTTCTGAGTCAATTACGGTAGATGATCAACTTTTCCGCTTTAGAGGACGTACTAAATTTACCGAATACATACCATTCAAGCCAGCAAAGTATGGCATTAAGCTTTGGTGGGCCTGTGATTCGCAGACAGCCTCTCCATTGAGTGGACAAATTTATACTGCTGAAATTGGTTCCAACAGAGAAGTAAACCAGGGTGAACGGATTGTGAAGGAACTTACCAGATAAATTTAAAGCTTCAAAATGCAGAGAAATGTTGTCCACCGATTGTGCTGTGCTTTGCTCTTACATCCTAAAAAATAGACAAGGCTGTCGTTTTGCTGTCAACCTTCCACCAAACTAAGGCAATCTCCGAGGGACCACAAAAAAAAACAGAGATAATCCTGTATAGGCGGGGTTGATACGATGGACAAAATGCTTAGCCAGTATACCACAAAACGAAGGACGCTACCGTTAGTTTTATTTTATAATCTGCTTGACGTATCAGGACTAGCTGCATACATAATTTATGTGAAAAATAATCCACAAGGATCAGCAAATATTGCGACAAAGAAAAGTCGCAGAAAAAATTTCCTTGAAAGCCTGGGTGAGAGCTTGTGCTTCCGCAGATACGTAAAAGAACACAAAACCGAAGAATAACGTGCCAAATTCGTATTCGAAGTGCCATGGAGTGCATTCTAGGAGAAAATGTTGGACCTGGAACAAACATCGAAGGTTTCACCCCAGATGAGCGCGAAATAGATCCTGCAGGTCATACGCCTCAAAAAGGGGCATGCTTCATAAGCTACAGGATCAATAAAAAGAAGAGAGCTACCCGCCGAAGATGCGTAAAATGCCAAAAGCCAGTCTGTTTGGAGCACAGTCTTACCCAAACAATGTGCTAAAATTGTTATATGGCCTAGCTTACAGTCTTCTTTTTTATGAATAAAACGAATTAGCTGGTATATTAGATACTTGTATTTGTTTTATTTAATTTCAGATGGTTAATCTATTGCTGTTCCTTCAGGCTAGATTTTTAGTCTAGGCTCTAGGTGTAACAATATGTCTTCTTGTTTCCCTCTATTTTAGCCCCGCATTTGCGAAAATATCAAGCAAAATGTATGAAAAAAAAAATTATCTACATGTGTAGATACTGTTCATTTATGTGCAAAAAAAAAAACGTCGAAATGTATAAAAAGGTGAGAAAATCTGAGAATTTTTTTTTAAATCTTTTGTTTTCCTACTAGATCAAAAAGTTAGTTACTGAGTAAAATTTTCTTCGAGATAAGTTAAGCCCTAACAAAAATATTCAATAAAATACATGTGTAGATAGGGTCCATGCGAAGGTTAACAAAATTCAACCAATATTAACTCTACAAAAATATACAGTGAGAAAAGTATGCCTAAAAAATCGTCTGCATCACAATTTTCCGCTATTTAAAAATTTGAACATTTTTCCAATCCGTCATCTTTATTGGTTTAAAGTGCTCCAGGCTTTCTTTATCAAATCTGGCAATCGGAATTTCAGAATTCTAGACAGTTATAATCTTCTAGGAAACCTTCTGAATGTACTCGTAGTATCTGTACCACCTTTTTGCACCACAACGTTTAGAAACTTTTTGACTGTATCTTCTTGTTGTTTATTTAATAAACTTCCACTTTTGGTAAGAACTGCTCAGATGTTAAATTTCTAAAAGAATTTAAAACTTGGTTAATGAGCTTAGATAGTGATGTCGAAACTCTTTGTCGGGACTAAATAATTGATTATTTTAATAAAAACCATATACATATTTCTCAAACTTCAGTAGGTAGGTTTCTTAGTTTAACACTTGTAAAGTATAAATAAAAAAGTATTTATTTTATATGCCTATCTCTTTCTCTTTTAACATTACCTGCAATCTGCTAATCTGCTTCTGTATTGCTTTATTCAATTTTATTGTCCTCCTAATTTTTTTTTATTTCTGTTCTCTTTTGTTTTGCCAACATTGTTTTGTTTTTGTTTTTTCAAGGGTCACCCCACCCACAATTTGATTAATTTATTTATTTATTTTTTATAATAGGCATTTAACATTATTTTATTTTAAAATATAAAATGTCACATGTTTCTCATCTTAATTTTAAATTTTGTATTAATTATATCTACGCAATATTGCAAATGTAACATTAATTATTATTAATTTGAACTGAGAAATAAACATCTTAAACTTAACTTCAATACTGAATGCTCATGCCCATAAAGTCACTATGCTCCGTTTCGTTCACTTTCGCGAACTTAAACGAGAGCGATTGAAGTGGCTCATTACGTACAGAGATTTAAAATTGGATAGTTATTGTCTATTCCTCTCATTGTTTTTTTATTTATTTATTTGTTTAGCTTCTGGCTCGCCAAGGCAAAGAAAGGGCACTGCGCCCTAGAAGGTCTATTATATCTGGGTCATAAATTGTTTAGGCTAGTTGTATTTCTACTTTCCGTATAAAGCGGATAATGCTGCCAGCAGCGACGGTGTAGAGGTTTGTGTGTCGGCTTGTGAACCGTGCAATGCAGGTTCAATCCCCATGGGGAACAACAACATACGCCACCCATTAATGGAGAAAAACGAATGAAACCTTGTTTTCCCCAAAATCTAAACCGAATTCTTGGGAAATTCCAGCGGTCGTTTCTTATTTACTAATTTTACGACTTTCTGGGTATACAATTTACAACAGGAATTTCATTGAGGGCTGGACATTCACCTAGAATGTGTTCAGCTGTTTCGTCTTCTTCAAGACAGCCGGCACTCTGAAAAGTCGACTATGTTCATTTTGTTTAAGTGGTATCATAACCCGTGGTGACCTGTAAGATAACCTACCTTGGCATTAGTATTGAAGGACTGAATGGCTCGTTTGGCTTCTCTAAGTGCTATGATGCTCTCCCAATAGGTAGCATTTTATAGCTGTGATCACTGCTGATCTAGAAGTGTAGCAAAAGTGTCCGTGACCTTTGAAATGAGTTTCTTAGACCTTTCTTGCCAATTCGTCGGCTTTTTCATTACCTTAAAAGCCCTCGTGGCCCGAAACCCTTCACAGTCTGGTCTTGTTCCTTAAGCCGAGTCTTTGAAGTGTCTTAAAACAGTGGACGACTGATTTCGATTTAATGGTATGCGAGCTAAGGGCATTTATACCTGCTTGACTATCCGTGAATATATGGATGGTGACGCCTTTAACGCCAGATGTATTGATGTGACTGGCGCATTCTTGAATGGCGTGGAGCTCTGCTTAAAAACCGCTGGGACTTTTTCTCATAGGTATCTTAATGCATGTATTTGGTCTGTATATCCTGGCTCCTACCGCCGATTCCATTTTAGAACCATCTGTATACGAATTTATGCCGTTATGGCTGTTTAGTGGATTTTTACTAACCCATGCTTCTCTCTTGGGAATCTCTGTGGGGCACCGTTTACTGAAGCATGTTGTTTTGTGAAGGGAGTCTGTGACCGCGCAGTTCATATCAAATTCCGGGAGTTCATCGAGAAGAGTCACAAGTTCCAGGTGATCTTATTTATCTCATTCTGTATTAAACTTGTTGCACTGCGGATCGCCACTTTATGAATGTGTATGTGGAGAGGTTGTTAATCCTGTTATTGCCTCTATAGCAGCTGTTGGAAAGGTTCGCATGACTCCGGAGATACCTAGGCAAGTCGTTGTATCTTTTTTATAAACTTCTCTATTCCAATCTTTTGTGGTTTTTGTTCACCATACTATGGAGGCGTATGTTTATGGGTCTTATCATCACTGTGTAGATCCAGCGGACGATCTTTGGAGGGATTGGATTCCCCAGGTTCTACCATATATGCTTATCGTTCAGGTTTGATGCAAGCATAAGTTCATTTTAGTTGACCCTGTAGACCAAAATTGTCCCCTGAGCTGAATGGAAGACAACACCTCAATTGTGTGCCCGTTCACATTCAGTTCACAATGTTGGAAATGTACAAACAGAATAAGGCAAATTAACAGCAGCTGAACTGAAGAATCTGCGCATGACAGCAGGAGTATCAAAAAGCTTTATCGACAAAAAAAGAGATACTAAAAACATTTACAGTCGCGGAAGGGAGGCAGACAACGCCTGATATGTCAACCTCCTCCTCCACACAAATGCAGCAATATCAGGGTACCTGCCGGTACTTTTTGAGGTAGAACCTGCAATGCAGTGAAGTTGGAGTGTTATATACTACTAGCTGCACCCGCCCGGCTTTGCCCGTGCCCGATAATTCTATTGGCCAATATGTTCGAGTAGACTTCCTTATTATTGTCTATAGCGGGTATCCGGCGTATGTTGAAGAAGACCGATTTTGACCAAACTTCACAGAAACACTCTCAGGCCAATACCGAAGATTGCCTGATTTCAGCTCAACCGGTGAAAGGGACTGCACGTTTTTCACCGCATGGCTTAGGTCGATCACACAACTTCGTTGTTCCGTTTAGGGTAGGTGCTTGTTGTCTGGCAGGCGCCTATGTCAGCTTACTTGTGCGAATCAAACAACAAAGCGAAAGTAAAAAACTTCGATAGAATCACTTTTCATTCACTTTCACACAGATTGTTATCAATGTGGGGAAAAGCAACTTCCGATGTCCGATTCCAAAAAAAAAATGCAAATAAATGTAAATTCAATAAGAGTTATATGAATAAAACATTGAACACACGATATCTCAAGAATGAAAGTGCGCACAAACACCAAAATAGGTGACGTCAGTACGATGGTTTTTTTATATGTGCGGTCTCTGTATCTGCATCGGAATTTACACGCATATGCATGTGTACTCACTCAAAGCCCATAATTCACACACCGATGCAGATACAGACATCGCACATACATAACATCCTTTGTACAGACGTCACCTTTCATGGAAAAAAAAAATCATTGGAATCGGTTAACGCGTTTGGCCAAACACCGGCAACAAACACAAATATGGATTGATTTTTTATATATGGATGTGCCATTCAAAGTACACATACACCGTAAGGCGATGGGCAAAAATGACTAGAAAACTGAATTAATGGCCGATCAGGATTAAGTAATATGGTAATCTCTGGACATTCGTCTGAGTATGCCTTGGTTAAGCAACGCTAGCAGTCGTACTATTTAAAAGCCTTTAATCGACCTCAAATAAATAAACCCTGCAATTTAATGCAATTGAAATACGCCATTAGGTGATCAGTAAACGTCGGGCCCCCATGTCATAACCCAAATGCTTTCCACTCATTAGACGCACTTAAATAATCCCATTAGTTCGCAAGTATCTTTTCAATGACCACAACAATTTTGGAATATGGTATGATTCACACGTCACAACTATCAGCAGCCAGAAATCAGCAATAAAACAATTCTCACATACGAGATCAGTATTCTCGCGAGTTATGATGACTGCGATACGACAACGACGAACGATGCCAACCCAACAACAAAAGATCGTATGATTCATAAGATATAATGAATGTGAAGTCAAGTTATAGAATTACGAGATAATTTATTATATCGGTTTTTGCCAACCGAATTGCACAATTATTTAATTTATCATTTCGCAAGTGCACGCGATCTTTTTTCCTGCAGTTAGCTTTTGTCAATTCGCAGCGCGAGTTCCCATGGGATATTGAATTCGGCATTAGGAGGTGACGAAAGTACAATTTATAGGAAATCCGAAGATGACAAAAATGTCGTCAATATTAGATCATACCAGCGGAATACGGAAAAGGGTGACGTAAGTGTGATTCTCCATAAATCGGTCCCTAATTAATTTAAAAACGAAAAAATGACGCTCGTTCTATTTTAAGACTTAGGTCAGAAATTGATTTCTTTTTTTCAGCTGACAAAATTCTCCTACACATACCTAGACAAGCTCAAGCACGTTAATTAATTAAAATTCCATTGTTTGGGCGTTATACCTCTAAATTGGTAGATGAAATAGAGAAAATATAGAAAGCCAATTAGCAGCTACCACAAAACTTGTTCCCGCTTAATTTTAATGGAAACGAAGGGAAAGGAAGGGAAGGGACAACTGCAATTAGATCCATTGAGAGTGTAAGTTCAAATGTCGACATATAAAAAAAAATCCAAAAAATCGCTTACCTTCGTAATTGACCTGACCATCACCATCGATATCAGCTTCTCTAATCATTTCGTCTACCTCCTCATCTGTTAGTTTCTCACCAAGATTTGTCATCACATGGCGTAATTCGGCCGCCGAAATGAAGCCATTACCATCCTTATCGAACACTCTGAATGCTTCTCTAATTTCTTCTTCGCTATCGGTGTCCTTCATTTTACGTGCCATCATTGTTAAGAATTCTGGGAAATCAATTGTTCCATTACCTGAGAAAACAAAAATATATAAATAAATTATTTCAGTTATTCGGCAAACAAAAAAATAGAATTTAAGACATTTTATGAATATTGTAAGAAAACAAAAAAAATGTCAGCTACAAAACAAATGTCAATTAAGCATACCACCAAGTTAGTTTAAAAAGGGGTATGCACTCGCATACAGCACCAAAGAGGGCTAATCGAGATCCCTGGGAAACCAATTGAGTTCAAACTTCAAAAGGGAATACATTTATAACTTTGTTGTTTCGCTGCCCCAGCTCTTCCGAAAAAATAAACAAATGTTGGGCATTAACGGGCCCATATAGTGAATCCTAAACACTCCCCGAAAAACATGCAAACTTCCTGTACTTTGTGCAATTCCTCCATTTCCTCGAAGAAATATTTTCCTAGAAATCTCCACCAATTTACAGTAAATGTGTCATGTCTTGCTCGGCTTGCTATCCTCATCAGACAGTCTCCCCGCCACTGTTCTTAACTGTTCCCTGCTCAGTTTAATAACTTCCCAAGATCTTTTTTGATCAATAAAAGCTTTTAAGAGCCTTAAACACCTATGCCCACTTTGAGATGATTTGTATTCTAGGTTTTTTTAATTTATAGTTTTGGCTAATTTTGCCGGCTATCGCTCTACTGGGAGCCCTGAGAGTACCTATTGTGAGGTAGTCGTTGTGAGGATGGTACTCATGAAGAGACGGGGAGTGCAACGCGACTATAATATACATAGGGGTCGCAATATGTTGAGAGTGAGTGAATCGGACGCACAGCCGAGTAGTTTATTGAAAACTGTACTTAAGTGAGTTACTGAATCAAGCGAACCCCTGAGTGCTGCACGCATCGCGGAGGGAGTGCAGCTTGGAGTGATTTTTTGCAATACGAACCACAAGCTACAATGGTCCACGGAAAAGGAGAAGGGAAGGGTGGCTGCCAGTCGAGTAGGGGCCCATGATCCAGTAAGTTGAACCGTTTGGATTTAAGGACGATACTTATAATTAATACGGGGATTGTAATGCAGGTGTTAAGACACACATGAACCTCAGAGAACCATGGGAGAGGAGCAGAGTAATGTACTCTTACAATCGGACCCAAACTCTGGTTCCAATTTGTCTCCCCTGCGGAAAAATAACAATCCGGGGGTCACAACAACAATCAAACAACAGATTTTCTGGCTGTTGTTACAGTCTTACCTCAGTCAGCCCTTTTTTCTTTGGCGGGAGTACAGGTTGCAATGACTGAACTCAATCGAACCCGAACCCGTGGATCAAATCCGAATCGGGTGACTGATACAATTGAGCTCCAAACACGTTATTAGATTTCGTGGTAGGTGGGCCGGGATGAATCGGCCGCACCGTCGAGTTATTGATTGAGAACTGTGCTTGAGGGGGGTGACTGAAGTAAGCGACCCCTGAATGCTACGTGCGCCGCAGAGCAAGTGCAACTTGGTGTGATTGTTGCAATACGACAAGCTGCACGGAAAGCGAGCAGGAAGGGGTGCTTGCCACAGCCACGAGTAGGTCCATCCTCAAGATTAGATCAACCATTGGGATTTTGTGACGAATTTGCTGATGCAGCAAACGTTAATTTCGCTGAGATCGCTAAGATCTCGAAGAAAAAGTAGCAAAGAATTTGTGTTCTTGTGTTGGCTAGTGCGGGGCAGTTACACTACACAGGAGGTTTGTGATGGTTTCCTCTTTCTCAACTTCTCTGAAGCTTCTGCAGAAGTCCTTAGAGGGTACTCTTATTCAGCCTAAAAGGCAGTGACAGTAACCAGTGATTGCTCCGACTACTGAGCTCATATATGAAATGAATATGTGATGTATAACCTTTTATTGAAGCTTGCATTGGTGCGCTTAATATACGAGTAAGTTACTAATAAAGCCCGTCTTATATATTTATTAGGTATTATCGGCGCATTGAGAGGCTTAAACCTAGCTTTTCATACTATCGCCATCGCACCAAACTTCTTTCCTATCCTCCTATTCTTTCACTAAGTAGCACCCAAAAATAGGCAATGAATTGCTGGGAGCTACTTGCGCAACAAACTAAATGCCTGCGCTGTGGTTTTACCATTATAAGGGTACTGTGTCACTACAGAAAAAAGAAATCCCTTTAGCGCACGCAAATTATATAAAAAAAAAAAAAAAAAATTGCTTGTGAGAAGTGGAAGGGACCTACAATTTTAAAAGAATCGTCTTCGCGTGGCCCTTCTTCCCGGGTGCGACGTAATGGATCCATGTCTCATCTTCAATTATGAATCTTTCTATATGTATGTATATACATATATATAAATGGATGTTGGTTTATCCGTCTGAAGACAGTTTGACCAACCACCTTGAAAGTTAGCACATAAATATGTAGATTTTCATGGACCAAAAAGTTTATAATTGTAACGGGAACAGTTGCCATGGGGTCCTATTAATTAGTCTGCTCACATCTGCAGGACGGTCTTCATTAATTTCGTAGAGCCAAGGATAGTATGCAGCGCTATTAGAAATGTATTTCTCACTCTGTGTTAACAGTTTCCAGATAAGCACACTAGGCCAACATATAGGTTATAACAGGTAAATTAAACAAGCTCTGCAAGGATCATATCGTGTTGCTTGTTAATTATTATCAGGCAATTGACTGCAAAGCGATACACGCAGTTGTTGAAGTAGTTCTTAGTGGTGTTAAACTTCCAGCTCGGCTGATTCTCAGCTAAAAACTCACATCCCTTTTAAAAAGAAAGACTTCTAATGAAATTAAACAACGCTTTTAAAATAGCAAAGGACTGTCATCACTTATTCATTTAAATAATTAAATGAACTTAGTGCAACTTTCTACTCGATGAGGATATATATATGTATAAACTACAACTTAATATGCCTGTGGAATAATATACGTATATGTTCATTTATAAGACTATACTAGTGTAGGTCCCCGTGTGAGAACTGTCACATGTGGAAACCCGACTCGCAAAGTAAAAATGCAATTTCGTACTCCAGGAATTTCTCTTCTTACAACTGATTTATTAAGATTGGGTGTGACCCATACTTGAAGAACAGTGTGCCAATTATCACACCGACTATGCAGTTTAAAGAGGGAGGGAGAGGTGGACTTTCCTTTTAATAATATATTTTTGTGAATTTGAAAGGATGTGGAAGGCGATGGAGGTGAGGACAAGTTTAAATAAGTGAACTGTACAGGTGCTTGGCAATGCCGATACAAGTTGACTATATTAATGTGTTATTTGAGTAAGGATAAGGACGTAGAGTGAAATACAAAGTGCTTAGCCGAACAACACGAGTGCTCTGTTGTTCCTGCCCAGCTCAATTTAAAACATTTAAATCTAACGTGCATCTGTTTCTTCTCATCCTTGTCCAAATTTCCTTAATGCACTTTGTAGCAAAACATTTATATTATAACGACAACAAAAATCCCTTTAGGGCACGATTATTATAAAATGCGATTTCTAAAAACTGACCATGAATTAAATTAGATAAATACATAGCGCAAAAATAGGTTCGCTCACACGAACGTCTGGAAAAGATAAATACAGTAAAAATCGCTTTCAACGGCATCGGTTATTATAACAACCAAATTCCTAGGTCACGGGTTTGCTCCATCAAATTTTACATGCGATGTATCTGCGTGCATAGAAAATCGAATATTTGCCGTTTGATTTTCTTTTTAAAGATATTACTTCATGCAATTTTCCCTGTGTGGAGTGAAGCAGGTCGACTTTTAAGTTTAATTTCATACGATTTGCAAAAAATTGAGTTGTAAAATGTGGAAAAAAACCCCGTTGAAGGGTAGCTGCTATAATTTTTACATTGGACTTAGGATTGGCGACGTGTGTTTGCTTGTGACTCGTGATATGCTAGTTCAATCTCCCATGGAGACAACAACATACGCAACCCATTAATGGAGAGAAACGAATGACACCTTATTTCTGATAGGACAATGGACCATTACCGAGTGCGAGTGCTCTGGGATTTCCTTTTATAGGCGCCTAAAAACTCCTGGATCACACAAATGCAACAACACCAGCATTTGACGGGCATTAGTCATGAATTGATTCGAAATCGAGAGGCCTGCCAACAGTCGTTCAGATCGAAAAGACGAATCCTTACAGGCGGCACAGTAGGCATGCATAGTAAAGCAGGAGGAAAATCGCCTCGCCGCCATTAAGGAAGAAAATAAGTTTATAGGAAACGGTCCGACAAACTCCACTGCCCATAACATTAATTGATCCTCCATGAAGGAAGTTAAACATCCATTTGTAGAATTCATTAGGTATTACGTAAGAAATTAATTTGCTCAATAAATAAAGACCTACTATAACCTGGCGCAGTTTCTTAGTGGTACGTATCACTTGCTACTAATCGAAAGGTCTCCGGTTTAAATCAAACCGTGACCAATTAACATCCAGTTTTTTCCAATGCCGAACGGCTGACAAACATCCAAGAGTATCAATTGTCATGAGAAGCTTCTCAAAATTGCCGTTCGGATTCGGCTTAAAATTGTAGGTCCCGTCCACTTCGCACAAGCAAGTGGTTGGAGAAGTTAGGTTTGAGGTCCTATATGGGCCGTTAATGCCTAATATATTTATTTTTCTTACTCCAACCAGGAACAATCATAATCGCCTTGTTTAGTTCAATTGCATACGTACATCGATGACTTACATAGCTGATTAGGTCTTTCATTGAGCTTCGGCTTCGAAAGCCATATAACCAATCAGTTATTAGCCGTTGGCTTTCTGAATACTCGTTGGTCAACTCTTCATTTATTCCCGTTTCCTTCACTTTTGAACAGTACATCTATTGAACACGATTTTTGGGACAGGCATTGCATTAACTTTTTGGGATGGTGGGCGATTTTCCACCAAGGAATTTATCTGCAAGTTCTGATGCGCCTTTTTTAACTGTATTCCAGATGTGGAAGAATGCATTGGGTTGCTGGTCAACGTATGAGTGCTATCGCTAATAATGGTTATGTAGGCATTTGTCCGGATTCTAAATTTTAAGACTGAGAAAATTTGTTTGCAATAATGTCGGTATTATCTTTTGGGGTTGTGGCTATCTTGTTCTACTAAAGATGGAAAGAAGTATCTGAATGTCAGAAAGAAAGTGATACACTGGAGCGCTACGGCTGTGTTGGTACTGTCATGGTCATAGGAGAGATCCCAAATTAACGGCATCTGAGATATAAAAGCAGGAGTAACAAAGCTTGATCGAATAAGAAGTTCAAAGACCCGAGGAAGCCTTCACGTCAAAGAACCTATCTTAAAGAAAAAGCAGCGCCACCGGTCAGATGGTACTGGCATGTTCAAAGGAGAGATCCTTCGAAACCATTAAAAAAGGCAATGTCAATCGGCGTTCCCATACAATCGCAAAAGGAAGGGAGGAATTGAAACGCTTGCATCACACAAATACAGCAACGCCACCAATTGATTGGACTCAGATGAAGTGATTCCGAACCGGGAGGTCTGCCGATATTTTTTGAGGTCAAACTGGCGAGCCCTACATGCGGACGTGATCCCTTTCGTCCCTATCATAACCTCAGCGTTAAAGGGAAAGAGAAGAAGTGATTCACTATGACAAACAAAGAATTTACTTGTTATTCTCTCATTGTAGGTTCGATTTTGAAAAGTCCATCGATTGGTACCAGCTATTATAGAGACTAACACAACTAAATCTGGTTTGTTCAGTTTGATTTGATCATCGTGCTCTTTTCTTTGCAGCCGTACATTGTTTGCATTGCTTGAACCAGGGTTTATTAGCCTTTATGTCGAATGGGGCATGTAGAGCAGATATGGCGAACTCCGCGAGCGCAACAGTAGGTATGCAGTGAAGTGGGATTGTTATGATCAGGGTTAGGATTTTGTTGACCTAAAAAAAATAAAAAAGGCAAAAAAGGCATTTATTAAAAAACACAAGAAAAAGAAACAAAAACACATTTAATTATAATAGCATTGGACTACCAATAGATTTTTAAAATTTTCTGGTAGCAATCTTCTACGGTTGTCCCTTAGAAACGCCCTGAAGGAGCTAAATGATATTTCCGCTTTAGCTGAAACGACTGGAACCCATCTAAAGCTTTCAACATTATTAACTTCAATGTTTCGCGGAAGTTTGGAATCCACGTCGCCGTTTATTACAGAATTTATCTGCTCAATTGTTTTTAGCCCTGTGTTTGCATTGAAAACGGCAGTAAACTTCGTCAGGACTTCCTTTGCAATGGGCCCTTTTCCTTTTTTTTAAATTTTCCTCAATGTCTTTTATGACCGGCAATACTTCGCCAATTGATGTTCCTTGATGAGAATATTGTTAGCTTAAATTATAAGTTCAGACTCTCAAAAATACCTGTTTTTTGTAAGTCTTGAAAAATATGTTTTTTCGGGTCGACTAAAAACTCAAAATTGACTTTGATGTACGCCAGCTGCTTTTGCAATTCTTCATCTTCAATCAATTTCCTAGCAAATGCAACACAGCTTACATCATCTTCAAGAGCGCTGACGATTTTTTTGATCCGAGCAAAATAATCCGCATAATATGTTGCTGCCTCTAACCAAGTACCCCAGCGAGTTAAAACCTAGCTTAAATGTAAATTCAAAAACATGAATTCAAATTCAGTTTTAAACAAACTTACAGGTTGAGACAGGTTAGATCTCCTTAAAAACAGCAATCCGAGATGAACTCTTTAGAAATATTTTTTTCAAGTTCGACACGAAGGCGTCAACTTTTGAATAGTGGGCTGCGTATGCTTTCAGACTCTGTGTACACCGTGAGCGACGCAAGTTACGTGAACCATTTTCGAATACAACACTTGCAGAGATTTGCCACTCTTTTTCATATACGGTGCAGCGTCTGTTACGAACAACAAAACCTTTTCTCTCTTAAGTTCATCTGGCCACAACAATCGCATCGAATCGTCAAAAAGCTGGGCAATGGTTGTTGAGTTTACTCTCTCCAGAACTTCGGACGTTAACAGGTGCCATCGTCCATATGCTCTCAAAGGCCCATCAATTACGTTAGTTACACAGCGTCCTGCTTTGTCGGTCGATTCATCGATGGATACAAAAATATTGTCGTCACCAACTTCAGCACGGATCTTTTGGAGCACTTCGAGATAGCAATCTCCGACGTAATTTTTTCTTAGTGTTGACTCGTCAGGCACTTTTTTCTGTGTGTATTTTTCTATAAAAGTCTGAAACTCTGGGCGATTGACTTTATACAACGGTATGTCACATGCTAACAACATTTTCGTCATATCGGCGTAAAACTCATTTTTGTTTGTTCCAGTAACGAAAGATGTAATCGTTTGAGTTTTTGTTGTTTTCTTTAAAGCCATTACTTGCTGGTGCTTTGCTCTATTAATATGCTGTTCTATAAAATATTTTTTTTCATGGTTGACTTTTATACCACACAATTGGCATAAAAGCACTTTTCCATCAGATAAAAAATAATCTGGTCCATATTTCAATACAAAATTTTTAAACGTAAAACGTATTCGCAGGACTTTTTTTCTAGGTATTGAAGGGGTATTTGTTAGCATCGCAACAGTTGATGTTGACTCAATATTACTCAATCATGTGTTAAAGAGTTACATTCACATAAGAATAATTATCACATGCACACATACGAACATTTTGCTAAAATTTTGTGTGTGCTTGAGACTGTACAAGGTTTTTAACGGAAGATTCTCAACTGCAAATGAAAATCTTCGCAGTTTTCCTAGTGCTAAACCAATTATTAGATATTTTTTTAACAAACTTTAAGAAAAAAGAAAAAAGGCAAAAAAGGCAAAATAAAATACATATATTTGGAATCACCAGGGCTTGAAACATGTTTGTGTAAAGTCGATTCCATCTTCAGTTTAACCAAAAAAAAGAGGCAACGTTAGCAAAATCCTATCCCTGGTTATGATCCATTTAAATCTTGTCGTTAAAGAAAAATATGATTAATTTAGAATTCCTAAGTTTTGACATCAGTCTTCCAAAAACACGAATAAGCCCATGACAGCACTTCGACAAAATCACAAAGTTCATTCCAACCAGTCTTAATGTAGTTCCAAATCAGGCGACTGCCAACCGGATTTTCTCTCACCTGTGCAGGTAGAAAATGCATTGATGTTATTAGAGAACGGTCTGATTAACCCTACCACGCGGTCTCCACTTGTGACAAACTTATACAACATACAATAATGAATGCTGCCATTATCTAAGTGGAGACCATTCCCGCAACTATATTTCGATACGATTGCGAGAGAGCATGCTGCGCTCGCATACTCTTACATGAAAATCGTTGCCTCACTCTCTCTCAAACGAACCAAGTATGCGATGAAATGCCGAGCAAACAAAATTTGACAGCTGCTCTGATTTGACTTCTGCTTCTGCTGTCTGCTGGAAATTTATAGTAAGTGGAGATGGCGTCTAAAGGAAGAAAGCGATCAAGAGATTATGGGCATTATCGTGATCCAAGTGGAATTATTAGCAATCTGAAGTATGATTACAATAAATTACAAACGATCGGACTTGTTCTTCTCGTTTTTTTTTTCGAAAAAAGGAAATCCAAATCCCAGAGCACTCAGACTCGGTAACAGTCCATAGTACTACCAGGCAGAAATCCTCTTTTTGGTGTAGAGGTTGGAGAAACAAGGTCTTATTCGTTTCTCTCCCTTAATGGGTGGCGTATGTTGTTGTTCCCCTCGTTAGTTCTAGTTAAAGTGTCGTAACTCATTATTATAAATGCTGAAGTCCGGAAGAAATAAAAAAAAATGAGTGTGCTTAAGACCACACGACTGAAGTAAAACTTTTTTCGCTTTATGAGCATCAAGGGCCCCTGGAGAGTCTATCATCCCTATTCGAGTGTCAATCGACAATTGATAATTGACTATTTTGACCCGCAAATCTGACGATGACGGTGACGCTCTATATTTCCAACTAATGAACTGCGATTCATGGACACAATGACTTTACTCACTTCCGGTAAATTCCATCTGTCGGCAACTGTTCTCCTTTGGATCGGTTTGGATAGATAATGAGCTTAGTATTGCCCTCTATTGAGGAGATTTAAGGGTGTTTACCTATTCCACGAACCTTTCCGCCGAAAGGTTGTAACAAAAGAGTGTACGTTTGTCTACACTTTGGTATTGCCGGAAGTCTACGTTTGTCTACACTTCCGTTGCACCGTAAGTCTACATTGGTCTACACTTCCGTTGCGCCGGAAGTCTACATTGGTCTACACTTCCGTGTCGCATTCACCAGCTTACTCCCCAAGTCAAGCGTGCGTAAAGAAGTTTTACTTCAATAATACAGTAGAGCGTCGATTATCCGAACTAATTGGGACCGAGAAGGTGGTTGGGATAAACAAATTTGATAAAAAAAATCTGATAATCGAACACAGTGAGTCGAATAAAATCCAGGTGCGTGTTGTCGCTCCTTCAATGTCATGTAACTGAAACCAAAGAAACATTATGTACATACACAAATAAAAAGGATTTCATGTCCGTACATTGTTTCATACATTTTACATTTCGTATCTGTGGTAAACATATTTACAAGAACATGCATAAACGCATAAAAAAGAAGCGATAAACAAATGTACGGCAGTTACAGTTGAATAGAAAAACAATCATCAATATTATTTGAAGGATTTTTGTTGTCACAGCTAAATCACGTGTTCGCTGTAACACCAAGCCACGCTTACCAGACTACTAAAAGTAGGTACGCACGTAGGCATGCTGAGCAACAGTTTTGAAAGGAATCGCTTCGAGTGTACCCTCAAACCAGAAACAGTCGGGTTTGATTTTATTCTCTCCTCTTGAAGCCTAGTTCGGATAATTGACTTTGGCGCTGATTGGCGTTCGGATAACTGAGGTTCATTTGCATTCGATGTTGCGTTCGGATAACTGACGTTTCGGTTAATCGACGCTCTACTGTATGTAGTTTTTTTTTTGTATATCGTGTTGGATGTAAGCTGTGTGTAGTGTTTCAGATTGTATTTTTTTGTATTTGCCTGTTTTACTTCATCCCATTACTTTACCGCCTTTGAGCACTTATAAAACCTTGAAGTTGCTCATCGCATCAAAGTCATCCTTGTGTCCACTTTGCCTTGTTAAAAGTGTGACATTTAAAACTTGAAGATTCTTCTTTTTCACTTCAATTATCCTTCGGATCTGCTTTCGATAGGAAATCCACTCCTTACAAAATCCCTTCAAAAGAACAAAATCTCATCTGTGGCTGGCCTTGTCAGTGGTTTACTGTGTGATGTAAAATGCATACCCAAGCTCTATTCGAAGCTACTGTTTTCTACTTCTATTATACTACACTAGGATATATGCAGTTTCAAAAGAAAACCAATTACAGACCTTCATCCTTTTAAACTGTGCTTTTTTACACTTTACTAACTATACTACCCTTGTACTGTCTTATTGATTTTGTTAAAGCAGAGTAAATTTTCCGTAAAAACAAATGCGAAGGAGAGCGAAGAAAAAAAAAGCGATAACAATAACACATTACTGTACTGTAATGCCCACTGCACAGCAATGCGAGTGTAGGTGTGTTAGTTTTGTTTTTCTTCCTTTGTTCTTGGTTTAAATAACAATAAAAATAAACAGTTACGAGAGTATAAAAACAACGAAAACAGATTGAAACAAGCCAAAGGAAAAAATGTACACAGGACACAAAGTCCATTCGAACTTAATCGCAAAGAAAACAAATAAAAGAAAACTATGCTGTGTGCCGCAGATGGAAAGGAGAATTGAGCAAACAAAAAAATACTCATTTGCTGAACTTAATTTTAGATAATATACTCATTAACATCATTGTGTGTGATTCGTTTCTTATTCTATTGTATGTGAAATAAAATTATATGTTGAGAAAACAAGCATATCAACTCTGTTTAGGGCTTAAAAATAATAATAATAATAATTGCTCTTAGTCGGCAATGGAGAGTTTAACATCAAATGCAGGAGGACAAAGCAATGGTTGACTAGCGCGAGGAATATTGGTTCGATTTTCGTTCAAAGAATGGCCACGAACTTAATTAATTTGGGATTAGCTAGATTTAGAGCCACTTCAATTGATCCTATATTGGGGATTTATCAAGCCCGCTTAAATTTTGATATTTCAAAAAAGTTATTCTCATACTTCGGGCAACAATAAATTATACAGGAATTTTTGGTCTTCTTTAAGTTTTATCTGCCATTTTAAATCCTATCTTGTGGCTGCCGTTAAAATTGATTTTCAATCTTTCATTTTCTACCGGTGACTTTCTGGACGATTGCTCATATATCGCCTATTCATAAGAGCGGGCAAAAACATTTAGTTGAAAACTACAGGCCTATAAGCAAACCGTTAAGGAAAAATTGTATTTCAATGTAAAGGAACATTTATCTCCTATGCAACATGGTTTTGTTTCCGGTCGCTCTACCTTGACAAACTTAGCCCTATTTTCTAAATTCGGTCTTAATTCGATCGAAGGCGGTGTGCAGGTTAATGTGTTGTATACAGAGTTGATAGGAAAGTTAGCCAAGCTAGGGTTTTCATTCTAACATCTTGAAGTAGCTTTCTTCTTATCTTTTCAATAGGAAATATATCGGCGAAGTTTATGGTTTTTTCTCGAATGTGGTAACCGCCACTTTTGGTGTCCCACAAGGAAGCCATTTAGGGCCGTTGCTATTTGTACTCTTTGTAAATGAAATTCCTCAGCTTTTCACAAGGTGTTATTTGCCGATGATTTCAAAATGTTTTGTAAAGTCTCCAACTTCTCAGATTGTTTAAAATTCCAGCTTGAGATGAAACTATTTTTACAATGTGTTCCGAAAACGATTTGGAGCTTAGTTTGCCTAAATGTAAAGTTTGCACGATTTCTCGTTCTCACAGTCCCTTGCTTCACTCATACGAAGCTGGAAGTGTTGCTTTTAGTAGAGTATCTGAAGTTAAGGATCTTGGTGTTATTTTCGATAGTAAGTTATCCTTAAATTTGCATATCGACTACATTGTCTCTAAATCTTTTTCCCTTCATCTGTCTTTCATTAGAAGAAATTGTGAAGACATTCGTGATCCATTCGTACTAAAACATCTTTACTGCTCTTTAATAAGATCCAGATAAGATCACTCGCCTTGCTCTGAAGAGATTTAATAGGGACTTTGAGCTTCCATCTTATAAAAGTTGCTGCTTATTTACGAGTACCTTTACTATTTGTATGCGAAATCTGTTAAGGTGTTCTACCTGGTAGATGAATAAAATAAAATAAAATAAAATAAAAAACTAATTCTTCTTTAAGTTATTTTATCTCTTGCAAAAGTCTGACAAACACTTTAGGGTGGGTATAATCTGCCCTAAAATTACCCTTCGTTGTAAGGGGTGTATAGCAAGGCCTGCTCTTACTCCTTACTGGTAACCGATGAAATAAGTACTTCCCTGGAATGGTATAGGAAGACCTGCTAGAACAACTTCCTGCTAACCCCTGAAAGAAGGCCTGCAAGATGAAGCGAGATGGCAGGAGCTTGCCTCCTACGTCATCGCAGTTTTAAAAGAAGGCACGCAGTTATGCCAAACGAAAACGATGATTTGTATGACGAGGCAATCACAATCATAACTGAACACTCTTCAAAGCTGATTACCGACGTCAACAAGAATTTCAAATTAATTCCAGTAAAACCAGCTTAAAGCCTATAAAAGCAGGAATCGGGTTAACTATGTACGCGCCCATTCACCGCTCGACTTATACTTAACCAGAATTTGCACTACGAGAAAATGGTGAACTGACCTGAAGGCGGGATGAGATTATATTAAATCATGGACATCGTACAAAATACAAGGTCTTTATTCAGAGAGTTATCTCTGCAGGTTGGAATTCGCAGAATTTTTTGGACGAACCATAGGCATTCATTCGCTTTACACGACATGTTCATATTAGACGAGTAAATGCCAACTCTTCAGACCCGTTCAAATTTCGAATTCCAAACATTATGCGGCGAACAACAACACCCTCGCCGCAAGTTTCAAAATTTCGTATTTAAAGCGTGCTGATGAGCCCATATATTTTGATGAACTTATCAAATAATATCTCGTTCTTGGAAAAGTAATATTTGCTATTTTCTGTTTATAAATGCATTTAAAGTGTTTTCCTCCGCAGTTTGCCTTTTCGGTTGGGTTCGGTCGTTCGTTCGTTCATATAAGTCGCGAGCAGTCTTTTACTGTGTTCATGGCCTGAATTTTTGTTCAAAGAAGCAGTATTATTTAAACTAAAACAAAACAAAAAAATTGCAAAGGATTAATTATAAAATAAGATGATTAAATGTATCATGCAAAGACGGTTTCCAATATCAAAGTAACAATACGACACAGAATCCAAATTTGAACATATTTAATCATTTTCGACATTTCCACACATTTGCAAAACTATAAATCATATCAGCGAATACTTAAAGAAATAAAAAAAAAACCTCCCCCACATAACAAAAACGAATTCACATAAACAAAATTTCAAAACGTGCCAACAATTTCAATCTCATTCGGTGCGTACGCAGAAGATACAAATTTTTCTTTGGTAAAATTACGAGGATTTCCCTAAAAATCGAGAAAAAATCAAACAACGAAGAAGACTATGCAAATGGACAGACAACAAATTCAGCCAGACGCGAAAATAAAATACGGCTAATGTAAATTTTGTCGCCGACATTTTCACAAAAAATCTTCAGTTTCTAAGTGATATGCAAAACTACAAGACGACAACTGCAAATTTAAGTAAAAAAAAAAAAAAGAAACAAAGTGAGATCATCGCGAGTGTGCGACTTTTCTGACAACGCGCGCCGGTATTTGTTGGAACATTTTTAAGCCAGAAACAACGGAACACTTATGTCTCGTTGCTCTACTACATATTTAATTTTATAGAGGGCGTGCGCGCAAACCCATATAATAAAGTAATATTCTATTCCTAAAAATATCAGATAGGTAATTCCCTGTCTGTGAAAAATCATTGTTTTATATTCTTTTCGTTTGGCTTTAGGCTAACATTTTACGTAAAAGAAGGAAAGACGACAAAATATTTTCAAAAAATTATAATAATAATAATTATATGTAATAATATTTTAAGGAAGGTTTTAAGAAAATTGTATGAACTCATCTTGTTGGAATTAGCTGTTCTTTTTATGTTATTTTTATTCCCAGTTGACAATTTCTCAAAGAGTAAATGACTTTGTTTTGTGTAAAAATAGACCCAACAACAGGAGGCGTATGTGGAATATTTTTAAATTGCATGTTTTTACCACGCGTATCTGTATTTCGGTATTTTTTTTATCCATGCACTCACAGAGTTTTCTAATATGTCTTTGGGTATTTTTAGAAATTCAATTGAATTTTAAATTTATTTTATTGTTTCGTGTAATTGTAAACTTTTTGAAGAAACAATATAATGTTTTAATTTTCTGACATTTTGACGGAAGTTGCTGGTTCAAAGAGAAATGAATTCGAATTGTTCTAGGTGTGTGTTGTTAGTTTTTTTTTAACTACACATATGTTTCTGAAAAGCGATAACGAGAATGATTGGCTAGGTATTCGCTTTTGGTTGGTTGGAGAAAGGTTGTTCAACAGATTTCATGAACCAAAAACAAAATGTGGGGTACTCATGTTCTTCTTTGGGGTGATGCGTATGTTAATACGTGTTAAAATCGTATACCAAATAGGGAGATGAAAAATATAATTAGTAAAACTTCAATTTAGTGAAAATAACCTTAAACTCAGAAATACTGAGCGGTGTCCAAGGATATTTTGGAAAAATACCTTTTTTAGGGTTCCAAGGAACTCTCGTAAAATAACCTTGAACAAAAAATACTGCCGGTTTCTAAGGAAATTTCGGAAAAATATCTTCTTTTTTTCGGTGCCAATGAGCTCTTGGTAAAATATGTCAAATTAAATCTACATTTTCAAATTAGCCGTCAGTTTCCAAGGTACAAATTTAAATTTTTCCTCCGCCCTACAACTAATGCAGAGGTTCATAAATTAGGCCTGCGTCACTAAATAAATGTTCACTTGGAACACTGGCTGGTGGAGGCGACAAGTATCTGCATGCTAAGCAGATAACATTTGAACTCACGCTCACGCTCCACTAATTATGAGGACTTTCAGATACATTTATTCTTATTTTATTGCGGATCGAGAGCAATTCTTTCTTAAGAATAGCAGCGGGGCTAATGCTGTCAGATGTACACCCTTGGTTTCATCTTCACTTGACGAATCCAGCATCATGGCAAGATCGATGTTTAAGCATGGCTTCCAAGCCATATCTGCGGCCTGATAATGGAATTAGAAGCGAATCGTTTTTGTTTCGGATTTTAAGTTTTTGATTTTTTCGCTTTATATTCGACAAGTTATCGAAAACGAAAGCTAATTTGAAAAATAAAATTTTATTTTGGCATATTCGACATTATAGAATTTTGTTGACGTATTTAGGGCTTTCGGCGAGCGGATGATTAGTAAAATTATTGAAAAATGTGAGTTATTTTAAAATACATACATATTTTATTTATGAAAACTGAAACTGAAACTGAAAATGAATAAATAAATTCTACATAATGAATTAAGGTCAAAAGACAATAACACGTAACCAAACGACAGTTTTCGGTGTTCGCAAAAGGCGCACTAAATGCTCCAAAATACAAATCGAACACAGCTCAACTGTGGGACGGTATTACGACCGTTTTGAACCTCAGCAAGAAATTATGGAAGGGTGAAAAAAAAGTAGGTTAATATTTGCCCGTAAGCACTTATGTCACAACACTCACTCCTTGTGTGGAAGATCAAGGTGGGAAGGCGAACTTCTTGACATTTTCATAGGAACTCTCAAAGATGCTTCTTCTAGTTCCTTATGCTCAACAATTTAAAACATCATAGTTGGTTCCATTTTCTTTCTTTTTTTGTTTTGTTTTTTGTTTGAAAGCAAAAATTTCACAAATTTTCTGAAAACAGCTGTCGATCGTCTGGAAACTAATGTCAATTGAATGAAAACATTGGAAGGATAATATTTGACTCGCTTCGAATTCGGTAATTCAGCAATACGAGGCGCGTAAATGAGATATCGAATTAAATACGATTTGCTTCGAATTCCATAATCAGACTACTGGTTGTCCTGTACCTGTAGTTTCTTCCAAGGAATCTCTCATTCTTGTAAGTTTTTTGAATGATTTTCGATTTCAATATTTCATCTTAAAGCTTTTTTTCTGTCATTGGTTTGAACAATTTGTGCTTATACCGATGGAGTTAAATAAAGTTATAGTGGATATGGCAAATGAATTGTTTTCCTCTAAGCAGATAATTTTGCAGAAACTGTAGTTTCACAGTCGTGATCGTGACTGCCACCCGAATTGGATCAGAATCCTTTGATCTTATACGGTCGTTTACTTTTTTCATAAGCAGTTGAATGTTGGAATCACAGATGATAATATGAGAGCTAGAGAGCTGCTTAGTTCCTGTGTCGCTTCTTCAAAAGGTTTTAACAGCTCAACGCAGCATTCTATGATTTTAAATCAAATTGGATCCATATCACTGTCGTTGATGTAAAGACGTAACGCATCGCTCCGACATATAAAAGTTACTGTTCCATAGCGTAAGAATCTTGAAACACTCTAAGATGCGGTTGATTAAGTCTGAAATGAACTGTTTGCAGTTGTCTTTAAGCAATTGTGGAATGGTAAAAATAAGTTTAAATTTTCTTACATTTTTGTTTGATGCCTTAAATAATGTCTTCGCGTCTTGCAGAACAGCTCAGCATTGATTTATCGCACATGTGGATCGTATGCAGATGCTAACATAAATGCAAAAGTTTCGCAATTGCGGATGCGAACATTCCTAATTGTTGATAGTGGAACTCATTGAAATTGACAATTTTACGCAAAGAGGTAAAACCCCTTCCTGTAATACACTAACTGTGGTTCGGGTACTTTGTACACAAAAATTCGTAAAATGATAAAACTCAGATTGGGGATGAAAATGTCTCAACGAAAAATTATTCGACTTTTATGTCAGAAAATATATAATATGTTACCGGCATTATATTGAATGCCTAAAACGACAGGCGATGTATGAAATTTATATTATTTTAAATAGACAGAAGCCTATTTAAGCAAATCGTCGTATTCCGTTCTATCAATGGCCATTGGCCCACAAGATATTTTGCAAGTACAAAATAACAGACAAGGACATACAAACCATGGACTCACAGCTCAGATTTATTAAGGAAACTGGACTGGACGCTGTGCTCCAACTAGTGTATAGTTCGAAAAGAAGTTTATTTAAAGGGGGCTCTGACAGAGTGTACGAACCTCTCCGAGGTATAAGCAGGGGATACAATAGACCACAAGGTCGCAGTGTACTATACCCTCACTATTACCATTATTATTATTAAAGGCGCATAACTTATCTGACTTAACAAGGCGACCCACAGGGATGGGGTCCCTAACTTAACACCCAATTCAAACGTACCGTTACGGCTGCATCATATACTCTTATCTCGTTTCCATGCATGAGAAGATCAACAGCTGTACCTATTAATAAACGTAAATTAAAGGTGAATTACCTTTAATCAATAAGTTAAATGAGAAATCTTACTAATAAACATTTTTTAATTGGATTGACGTTAATAAACATGCAATTAACAAATTAACCGGAGTCGAAGCATTTTTTAGTGCATCTTTAAACCAAATGCTTTGTTGGATAAGGATATGCAGCCTTTTTCAGGAGGTTACCTATATAAAAAAAACGATTTATTCAATAACTCAACCAAATTTTTACTGAACGAAAATAAGCTACTGTATGGGCATTCATTTTTATACTCTATTCTAAGGGTATATTAATTTTGACGCATAGTTTGTAACATACCTTAATATTGCCCGTAGATCCCTAAAAGTTACTATATTTATGATCAGCATCGATAGTAATGTCGATCTAGCCATGTCCGTCCGTCGGCAAAAATTAGGCCTTTAAACTGGGCCTAGAGAGCTGAAATTTTAATCATATACTCTCTAGGGTCCCGAAATAATCAAGTTTACTAATTTTTGAAATCCGCCCACGCCCACAAACTCAAAAAAACAAAATTTTGGAAAAAATCGAATTTTGATCTAGAAAGCTGAAATTTTTTATATATGATCTATGACTCCTAAAACTGCTCGGGATAAAAAAATTTCAAAATCCGCCCACTGACACGCTCACAAATAAATAAAATAATTTTTTTATACCCTATTCTAAAGGTATATTAATTTTTGAAAATCCAGAGCTAGGGAGCTAAAATTTATAATATATACTCTCTATGGGCCCTTTATTCTGATGTGTTAATTTTTTTTAAATCTGACACGCCCAACAATTTTATTGAAACACCCAAGTTTGAGCTAGGGAGCGTTTTTTTTTTTGATAAAATCCTTTAAATGTTATATAACAAAATATGTAGAGCGTTCTTAACAATTCAACCATACTTAGACTTTTGTCACGCCTACTTATGAGGGATAGGAATAATAATAGGGTATCCAACAGTTCGCCCAAGCGGACTGTAGCCCGTCCCTGTTTTATTTATAAGAAATTTTAATTACTGAATAAACTTTTGATCCACATTTTAGTTAGTTTGTAAGTTAGAGGCAACTTAAGTATAATACGGCTGTAAGTGTTTGTAAAAATTAGGAAGTATTCCCAGAACATGAGATACACTTACTTTTATAACCCTCATATTACTGACCATAAAGTTTGTCTAAATTGCATCGGAAGAAGAACTTTGCTGTAGTCGACCACATCAGAAACTAGCTTGCTCGTTTTTTCCGAACTTTCTGACAATTTCAACTTTTATCACAACTTCTCTGACAGTTTATCAACTATTTTACTGCCTTTCATGTTGTAGGGAATATTCTACAACAAAGTTTTGCAACGGAACGATGGGGAGGAAAACATCGGAACAATTTGCAGACACCCACAAAATTTGTGAAAGAGCACGTTCCATCCATGAGCTGTGTTACTTATTACGATGGTCTCATCTTTAAATTTTAATTTTATCCAGATCCTCCAGGGCTTTCCAAAAAAAGTCACGTACCCAGGAAAGCAAACGTTTTAATCCGTATCCCGGCATTTATGTAAACCTCCTTAAAAGTATTTACACATAAACGACTTAAAAGATACCCTAAGCTCATTTGGGATTTTTTCAAACATCATGTGCTTATCCCCCTAGGATTGAATACAGAAACTATCCTTTATCATAAATATTCAGATCTACTTTCCTTCTTTACTTGGCTGATTTTTTGCTGCCAAAATGTTAAGCTGACAAATATTTGTATGTATGAGTATGAATGTACAACTACATATACATTACCATCCTCCTACGTTTATTATTATTATGATTTTTTTTGGATCCAAGGGGTTATCGTAAGAAAATATGTATACAAGATTATATTTTTTCACATAAATGTTCCAAGCAAACAAAGCAAAACCATTTCAATATTTAATCCTTTTTGTAGAGAGCATTTTTGTTCTCTTAAACAAGGATGCAGACGGATTTAAAAAATAAAATGGTTCAGCATATCTTGAATAAATTTTAATCAATAATGGTCCGCACAGGTACCTTTTTTTCAGTACCTACCTAAACTAAAAATTAACCAAATATACGGAATGTATAAATATTTAAAATCAGATATATATGTTAATGCGTACTTTGTGCGAAAAAAAATAGAGATATATATTTATGTGATAGAACTCCATACCCATATTGGGAAAATTGCAATTTTATTTGGTAAATTTTATTTCAATTTTGGATTTGGCATTTGAAATGCCGCAAGTAAGTGATTGCTTATCGTACTGCGCTGGTACAAGAGAGACTTTTTCTGGGTCGAAGGAAGGCGAAATAAAAAGTATGCAGCGCTGAAAGGAAAACTCAACGAAACTGCTGCACAGGGATGTGCCGTAGCCTGGATTTTTATTAGAAATCCCGAAACTGCGCAATAAATTCAAATTTCACCCCTAAAAATGTGTTCTGTTTCTATACACGAAATTAGGTCGACGTGGGAGGATACAAGAGTTGCTTTTTGCTATTGCAATGACTCATCATTTTTCATGATATATAAAACTTAACGAAGGACAAATATAGTAAATAACTGTTGCCGGGGAGAGAGAGAGAGAGAACAAAAAACACCGACAAAAACCGAAATAAATATGATATTGAGAGAAGGGTACGTACTTGTAATAATCAGTGAGAGTTTCATAATACATATCAAGGAATATGGCGGTGAAATAAAAAAAATTGCTAAAATTTTATATAAAATACCAGCGATATAACCTCAGATCCCTGCTAGTCACGACAAAGATGAGAGCGCGGGCATAGTGATTAATTTTGAAATAGGGACTACAAAGAAAGTTCTAGAAGTAAGGGTAAAAAAAATATCTGGAAGATGAGGAGCAGGAAATTAAAAATGAAATGTTTCCGGATTGTTAAGTCCAGTGAGTGATCAGGATATTGCATCGTTGAGGTTGTTAGGGGTGTATAGAAATTTGGAATTACAAATAGTTTGCAGTGTTATCGCATACTATAATGCCTTTATAGTCCGGTGATGCTCTCGATGAAAACCCTTGCCTCTCTCTCATAAACGAACAAAGTATATTATGAAATGTTCAGAAAATGAAATTTGACATTTGCTCTGCTTATGCTCTTTATTTTACTACTGCTTTCTGCTATGCATTTATCGTAAGTGTAGACAGTGTGAGGAATTTTCTTTTAATTTAAATCGGGGTTTGGAGCTTTACATTGAAATCGGTGACAATAAGATGACAATGACAATTTGTAGGAAGGTTCGTTAAAGGTTTTATAAATAAAACCAACATTGTCTGTCAAAAAAAAAATTAGTGTGCTTAAGACCACACGACTGAAGTGAAACTTCTTTTGCTCCATCTAATTTAAATTGTGGGCGTGTCAGTGGGCGAATTTTGAAAATATTTACACATGATCATCATGGGCCCCTGGCGAGTCTATATTATAAATGTCTCAGCTCCCTAGCTCAAACTTTGGTTTTGTTTAACTTGTGGGCGTGTCAGTGGGCGAATTTTGAAAATATTTACACATGAGCATCAAGGACCCCTGGAGAGTCCATATTATAAATTTCAGCTCCCTAGCTCAAACTTTGTTTTTTTTTTATTAATTGTGGGCGTGTCAGTGGGCGAATTTTGAAAATATTTACACATGACCATCAAGGGATCCGGAAAATCTATATTATAAGTCCTTTAGAATCGTTTGTTCACAATAGCACACATTGAAAATAGTCAATTATCAATTGTCGATTGACACTCGCAATAGGGGTGATTGTTTTCCAGCAACCAACGGATTCTCATGGACCTTCACCCTTCCAACTGGGTTCGGATAATAAACAATTTTTATGATTATGATTAACCATCTCACCGAGCAGAGAAGTCTTCTATTTTTTAAAATGTGTCCTAATTCCTAATATGTTTATGGAAAAATGTTAGGTAAAACTTAATCTTTATTTACCCTTCTTTTTCCAATATGCTTTCGAATTTTCACCCCAAACAAGCAAAGGTATTCAGTTTCCTGTACTTATTTCGTTCTTTTAATTAAAACAGAGCCTTAACTCAGTACCTTCCTTGCTTGATTTTACTACGAAAAATCAAACTTCATCGTTATTAGCTGTCACATGTTGTGGCTGTTTTACGAAAGGAATATTCTCAATTTTTTCCAATTAAAATTTCCATCAGAAAAAAAAACAACCCAGAACGGGGAACGAATACCAGATGTGGGGGTTTAGTCGGAAATATTGCACGTTGTTTCCTTCTGTATAAAATAGATCCCTGCCACGCGACAAAATTTAGTTTTTCGTTACCCGTTGTTACAAAAAAATCGATGTTAATCGCATAATCATGTTCAAAACAAAGGGGGTTGCGCTTTCCGGGGGAAGTGCTGGGTATGAAGGTACATTTATGATATTACTGTGATTCATATGCTTAAAAAACAGAACTACCTTTTGTTTTCCTTCAACGGATAGTTTGCTTTCAAATTGGGTTGCACGGAAAAAAGGAAAAAATCTAGGTCAGCAACAAAAAAAAGTTCCCCACAAATTATCAAAATCTAAACAGGATCAGCCTCATTTAAGTATTCACATTATTTGTATATTTACATAATATTCTTGGTGCATTATCCTGGCTATTATTCAAACGCAACCCCTGTGTGCTCCTTTGATTTCTATTGCGCAGGAACGAATTATAATTGTTTTTATGAATACGTTTTTGATTTTTTTCTTACGAAAGAACATTTGAGTATGTGCATTACATATAAAGAAAATTAGAAAACTGTTGGGTTTCAATAAGGTTTTTTTTCAATTCGGTCGTTTAAAGAATTTCTGATGTAGCTCCACAGAATTTCGATTAATATATAAATGTAGATACAAAATTATAAAAGGAAGACACGAGCAGATGGAAAATGTATACATGCTTATCATTTTCAAATAAAAAGTTGCTTTTAAATTAAGACTGATGATGGAGTAAACAGAGTGCAGGAAGAGTGGACGACGAGTTTTGGTAAGGAGGACATACGAGTACGTCCTCGTATGTAAGTTGATTGTATTGCGTTAACAAATTTGTTCGCCCTCATCCATGGCAAAAACTTTTCTAAAAAACATATGAAAAAAGGCTACAGTCTGTTTGGCCGGACTATTTGCTACCCTATCCATATTTCCATTCCCCATAGTGGGCTTGAGTTGAGAGTCTTTGAAAATGTTTTAACAATTGCTCTTGCCTTTGTAACAAAACTACAAAACAAGGCGAGGTGAAAGCTTTTTATGCGTGAATTGCAAATAAGAACATTCACCTCTGTGATCAATTTCGCTCAAATTTCAATTTGTACTAGCTTCGAATTTTCGGTCTGCTGACTTTCGAATTTGTTCTAACTCTAACTTTGTTCCAACATATGTCGAAATTGAAAGAAGCAAACATTTTGATGTTTTCGTTCGCGAATTGTGGTGGCATTAAATCCGCAAAGCTCAAAACACAAGTTAAGGTACCTAAATAAATATATAACGGGTGCGCCATCTTTTGTCGATATGTGAATATTGAATAACTTTATAAAAAAAACCGATTACCATATATGAGGTATTTTTACTTAATTTGGTCTTTTACAATTTATTTGCACTACTTTTTGAATACAACATCAATCAAGTGGCCGCCTCTATTGAGCAACGCAAAATGTGTCCTTTTTACCTCTTTTCAATCACTTTTTTGAGCGTCTAGGGCGGTATAGCGATGAATTCGTCACGACTGCTTGCCTTGCTGGCGTACACTTATTTTTCAAATAACCCCACAAAAAGTAGTCCGGAGGGGTCAAATCTGGAAATCTGGGTGACCAGTCAATGTGCCACGATATTTTGGACGATATGCACCTGGAGTTAACGCAACTGAAGGACTGTTTTCAATGTATTGCGTCACTATTTCGGCGTGAAGCGATTCATATTTAAAATTGTACTGAATTGTCGTTTCAAAAACATGTCTACTCAATCAATCGGTGGATAAATGTCAAAGTTATTTCATGTTTATATACCGCCATAAAAGATGGCGCAGAATATTAGTATTGAAGCGTGGTATCTTGCTTATGGGTGTTGGGTGAAAGTGGGTTCCTGTCGAGCGGCGCAAGTGTCCCGTAACTCCCGTAGGCGAAGATGTCCAGAGCCAATTGCTTGTTCAGTCTGTCTACTGGAGAGCGGGGGAAGGCTTTAAATACGGCGAATATCGAAAAGAAACAGAGCCAGGCGACCATTTGCTTGTTCAGCCTCTCTAAACAAATCCAACAGAATGTTTTAAATAAAGAGTGACTCCAACTTTCTGGTTGTGTGCTCACAAGCTTTGTTAACAGACTGCGATAATTTTGAATTCATGCTGCCCTCTTATACCCAGAATTGCAACGGTACAGTGTGAATCTTGAAAATCAACATTAATTCTTTATTTCTCCGTTCGTTCAATTCTGTGTAGGTATGCGAAGACTTACAGTTGCGTGTTTTTGATAGCATTTTAAAAGTTAACATGGGAAATGTGCTTTTAAAGTTTTAAAAAGTGCTAAAAGTAAAAATATGACTTCTAATGAAGTAAATTTGCTGTAATTCAAATAGTAAGAAAAAATATAAATGTTATTGAAATTGAAATTATTTACAATAATAATTGCTCAGCGGTTATTAAGAATAAGTGAAAAAAGTAAATAGTTACTTTAAGAAAAGCGATTATGTACTCGTATTAAAGATGGCTGCTACAGTATTTGTTATTGTTTTTCTTATTTAGGGAAAACACAACATAAACAAATTTAACTCAAGTGATAGTGAAGTTTACGATAAACAATTATGATCTGGCAAGGGGTTTTATTTAAACAGCAAATGGAGTGGAAGATTTCGATGGTCTCTGGACAACTTTAGTAGAAAATTTGAATAGTCGAAGATCAACAAAAAGAGACGATACTTTGATATCACACACCACGTATGAAAACGCTGTTTGTTGAGTCTGTACAGTTGGACAAACCTAAAATTACTTTGTTAACTTTAGTTAATGAATCAAACATGCTTTAACAATGCACAATGAATTTGTAGTTAACCTTACTTCAATCCAAGCAAATTCCAGCACATTCTTTTTGATTCCGTTCGTTTTTGAATTCGGTTTACATAGTCCATTCGGTCGAAATTGAGCAGAGGGATGATTGTTCACATCTAAGGTATGTTTTCGTGTAATAAGGAATTTATCGCAAACAAATTATGTTTGTCAAAACGCTCAAAAAAAAAAACAAACAGTGTTGGCAATTTGTTGTGAAAAAAACAACCTTCTACATTTTCGATAAAACAGAAATATTTACACTTGTGCTCTAAAGGCTAATAAAGAACATTATGGTCCAAATTTCAAGGTCTATAGCTCAAGTTAAAATTTGCAGGCCAATGATGATGGATGGACGGACGTCGGACATGGCTAGATCGTATGATTGTAAAGAGTTGTCCAGTTTCAACTTCGTGAAGTAAAAAAAAATAACAAAAATTAAAGAATTGCGATCTCGACTTTGCCATTAAACGTGAAATATATCCTATTGAAGTAATTTTCAATGAATTTTTCGCACATTTCGGGTGCTATCTCGGCCATAACTTGACAAATGTTTTATTTCAACTGCTCAAGAGTTTGAAATTGTTCCGCCTAAACACGGTCTTTCGCGTAGCCTCGCAAAAAAAAGTCCAAAGGCGTCGAATCGCATGATCTCGGCGGACAAGACATCAAATCTCGAAATTACTGGCTGCGTAATTGTTCGTGTTGAGCGGCCAAAAAAATGTGCTATAAGACAAGTCCAGAGTCTGCGAAGCCCGAGGAGTCCATTAATTTGAGTGTTCAGTCACACATACACTGACAGCAGCTATATTACATACACATAATGTCATATCACATTCGAAATAAACCCAGTCTCTTCAAGCTTCTTGAATGTGTTGGAAATTGTGCGCCTAGACGGACGATTATGCGGACCATAATCTACAGGCAAATCGCAAAAAGTGGCGACGCTGAAATTGTCATTTTTGTATAAAAAAAACTTAAATGATTCGAACACTTTATTTCTTTCTGGTAGACGGCCATAGGCCAAACTGTTACAATGTTTTTTTTTTTTTTTATAGAAATAAAAGTAAAATTTAACTAATTAACTAACCATTTCTCCTTTTCAGGTTCTCAGCAAATTTTAAAGAATCCCAAAATGGACACAATGGACCCAAACTGAACAAAGCACAAGTTGGATGACACGCAAGTTTGACAGCTGTCAAAACAACTGTATTTATATATTTTTCGAACCACATAGATAACCATTTACTTAAGTATGCGATAAGTCGGATATCGTTTGCTTTATGGGCGATGAGATGAGTATGGTGTCTGGTCGGGTACAGTGACCATTCGATTCTTCCTATTTGTTACCTTATTACAGCCGAATTAATTGAAATTACTTAACTTGCCCCTAATTCACAAATTAACTACAATGTGGATTTAAAGTTAATTCACGGCTCATTAATTAAAACTCATGTCCATGCATTAGCTAATTGCCGTTAAGTAGTAATAAATTGAATGGAGATACCACATCCAACAACCCATTTGGTTAAAAGATTCGCTGTCAGTTATATTTTAACTTAATTACTCGTTAATTCACCTACTTCGGTGAATTAGTTGATTGCATGTTTATCAATTCAAATTCAAATTAGATTCAAACAAAAGTTTGCTATTTAGGTTTCTCATTTCATTCATTGATTGAAGATAATTCACCCATAATTTGCGTTTATTAATTTGGATGTTAGAGTATAATCTAAAAAACCATTAAGGATCACTAAGATTTTCCGACCTATTAGTCTTACGGCCTTAATGCAGAAAAGCAATGAAAGATTGGCTGTTAAATCCATCGAGAATGCCGCACAATTGAAGGAAGAGTTAGGGTATTTTTATTGATATTGATGTTGTTTTGAAAACGCGACTTTTGATAGCGGGTGTAACTCCGCTACACAAAATGACGTCGAGAACTCGTAGATCCCAAGAATACTGATGATTCTAAGAGAAACAGGACATTAGTAGCAGATGCGTTCATGATCTTCACGCGCAGGCAATAAAGTCATTGTAGATAGCTATTTAAATTGAACCCAGTAGGTATGTCAAGATAAAGACATTTAAGGGATTGTCGGCTTGTCACCTAAAAGTGTGTCGATTGGTCAATCCTAATGAATGCTTCATTTGTTTGGTGGAACAAACCTTTACATAAATAAGCCATTGCTGGAGCACCTTGCCATCTTGAAAATAATCTTCTTAATAAAAAGTAATAACTTCTCCTACGAATGAACTGAAATTCGATGACACTACGCGGGAATTATGCTACGACCATTGTTTTATTGAATTGCCATTTTGCAATGCAACCGGAAAACAACTGGGTCGAGATTTCAATGAGAACTTTTCTCAAACTCTAGCACCTGTCAGATTTTCGGTCCTGAAACTTTCGTGAAGTGTAACACCGTCAAGAATTATTCCTCAAGGTAATATGCGTCGGTCTTCCATTAGTCCTGAGTGTTGTCTGGGTCCGCCTCCTTCTGGAATAACGGGAAACGATATACATAAAGATCTTGATTGACCACGGCATTTTTGAGCCTAAGCGTCATTCTCACGGGGAAACGACGCATTTGCAAAGAACCTTATCGTGATTGGCTTAAGCGACGCTTGTGCAGTGGGCGACGACACCGGGGCGCTTCCTCTCCGACTGTTCGACTTTTGCTCGCTTTAAGCTAAAGTGGGGTCTATGTTTCTATGCTTCTGATTGATGAAGTGCCTGAATAACTACAGTGAAAGTATGCCTCTGTCTAAATGTACAATTGATCAGTTGAGTCTGAATGCTTCAGCAGATGTACAAAGCTTTCAAGAAAAAAAATCAAAGTAAAAAGCTACAGCCATGTGCCTTATTATCATTAAAGGCGTTATTGAAGAGAGCTAATTACATACTTCACAGAAAGGAGATCTCGAAACGCTCAATGTCAAGTTCCGCTGACAAGGGGGGTTGATCTTGGGCTATCGATGAAACGAATAAACGAGTTCACTGTAAAAAAAAAAGTTCGCACCGTTTTTAGCCGCATTTATCCTTTTATTTCTGAATTGTTTGCCTCGAATTCTTCTATAAATCTCTGCCAACAGAAGAACCATTTGTAGATTTGTTTTTTGAGTTTGTAAAATTTGTTTGAATGACTGGAATGAAAGAAGTTATAGCTTCAGAGGTAAAAGGAAAATAATGATAGTGTTCAACGAAAGATCCCAAAATCAGCCCAATCTACACCCTTAGCTCTAATATGGTGCCCTTTAGATAGCTTTAGGAAAGGAATGTGGGGAGTGTATCGCACAAAAATCCAGTATTCCGACCATGCAGTTGTGCAATGCTATACCTTTGGCAGGTTGTTTTTAAGATGCGAACACATTTGTAAAAATACGGTGTGCCGTCCAAAATGCTGGATTACATTCGTTGGTGACTCTGATCTCTTGAAGACCGACTCATGTAATACGTGAAAAGTAGTAGAGGACAAACGAGAGATAGAAATAAAGAAACAGTTTAGCACCTCTTAACGTTTGAAAGTACAAAAATGGAAAGAAATAATCATCTTTAACATTATTAATGGCACCACTTCTCTCCTTCAACTTTCAGCCAACTAAAACTTCTCATTGAATCGAATTCTGTCTCCCACCAGCCCACTTCTCATATGTCGCGCTAAAAAAACCGCATTCATGTTCCATTCACCCAAAGTCTGACACAAATCAAAGGCAATGACATGAAGTGGAAGAAGCGCAAAAGAGAAGAACACAGAAAAACCCCAACTAAAAACTATGTAGATGTACTTCTTCTATGATGCACTGCACGCATTCTTGTCTAATGAGTATTTTAAAATTCTTCGCTAACTTCTCTCTTGGTTTATTTCACTCTCTCCGTGAGAAGAATAAAATCCCATACACAAGCGAAAACTAAAGAAATATTATCAGCCGCAATTGAATCAAGAAATGATAGAATTTGCTATTTATAAAAATATATATTTCTTCACACAGCAGCAGATCGGCAAAAGCAAAATGTACCGCAAAAGCTTTTATACCACGTACCCCACGCCAAGGTTCCTCTCTTCGCCCAAGTTACAGCTCTGTCCCACCATTTGATGATAGACAACTCCTTGCACATTTTGCGTTCAGTCATATTTTTATTATCTTATTATCTCTGTTCTCTGAGATACGAGTTTGCAGAAAACTATCTAAATGAGCATTTCCGCCTTTTCATAAAAAGTTTCCTAGTTCTTTTCAACGTTGCATTGGCTTTGGGCCAAGTTAACGAAATATTTTAAAGTGTCTCCCCTCGAAAATATACCCACATCCCAGAGGCGCATCTACAATTTGAATATTTTCTTCGTTTTTACAACTTTTTGTTTCCTTATGGACGCTGACGATGAAAACATTATGTGTAAGTTTATTTTTATTTATTTTTAAAAATTTAATAATTTTTATGAATGAACGAGATGAAAGTGAAAGAGGCTGACGGCCGGCCGAACCGGACACACAATAACCAGTGGTTGTTGGGTTGCACGCTAATGCTTTTTTTTCATTCCAATAATGGATAGAGATTTGTATGATTGCGGTTAGCGGTAGTGAGAGAATAGTTTGTTGAACTTACCATCGGCATCTACTTCATTTATCATATCCTGAAGTTCGGCCTCTGTTGGGTTTTGTCCTAGCGATCGCATAACTGTTCCCAATTCCTTTGTTGTGATGGTGCCATCGCCATCTTTGTCGAATAGCGAGAATGCTTCTTTGAATTCGGCGATTTGTTCTTCTGTTAGTTGATCGGCCTAGAAAAAATAAAAAAAAAACTTTTAGAATAAGTGGAAAAAAGAAGGAAATTGGAAGAATTGAATAAAATAGCAACACTGTAATGCTCTGTCGGAAAGACTGGCTGATAATTGAGCTCATCAAAAGAAGGCCGTACGGCGCTGGATAAATTTACTAGATTGAATCAACGGTGTCGTAGACAGTCAGGAGAACAGAAATCTTACATGAGCTACTTCGACTTACTTGTAAGTAACGATTTGTCAAGACTAGTCAAGGAATTGAAAAAGAGATGGTGGCGGATGTACCCTCAATGGGCTAACGGCAGCTCCCTGAAGTGGGTTACTGGCACCGGATTTCCGGCCTGCTGTCCTAGGGCCCTCCAGGTTGGGGTTCTGCCATCGGGGTAACGTCAAAAAACCCTAGTTATGACACGAGAAATCTCGGCTAATGAAAATCCTCAAATGGCAACCAGACCCGGAACGTCAACGGACTACTTTCTGAGAGTATGCACCTGGATCGTGCGGACACTATGCAATCCATTTGCTAATCAAAAACATGAGCATGCACTCGAGCGGTACAAGGCAGATACCGCGATCTAAGAGATAAGATGGATAGGATCAGATGTGGTTAAAAGAAAAGATTGCGACATTTATTACAGCTGCCATAAAATATTGTATAAGTTAGGCTGTAGATTCGTCTTGGCAAATCGGCTTAGAACAATAATGTATCGACTTCAAGATGAAAATTCGCCTGGCTGTGATAGGAATCAAGGCTATATTTCAGACGATTATGTGCACACCACGCTACCGACGACGCTGACGATTCCATCAAGGAGGAGCTTAATGACCTCCAGGACGGTGCCTGTTTGAAGTACGATGTCAAGTTTTGCTCCGTGTTTTTCATGTTAAAATCGATAAGGAAAACATCTTTGGCGGATTAGTTGCTAGGCACAACCTCCACGAAAGGACAACAGATAACGGCTACCGACTTATCTATTTTGTAGCAGTTCGGTGAATGGTGATAAGTAGCATTAGGTTTCCAAGACCAAGGATCCACATAGCAAGCTGGCGCTTTCCAGATGGTCGAACCAACCATATCGACCAGGTGCTAATCGATGCGAGGTACGCATCCAACATCTTAGTTATTATTAAACGTCGCTTCGGGTTGCTGTGAAGTTGGATTGCTTACAAAATAACACATAATACAAGTACACCTTAGAACGTTACTGAGATGCATTGATCAATAAGAGAATAGCCATTTGTTTGAATACATGTACAACCTCTAGTGGTCTCCATCCCTAAATCATGGAAAACTTCTACCAGCGCTTGCCCATTCGCCGTCTTTGTAGCCTTGTGCTTCGATTTCCTGGTAGCTGGCTACTTAATGCTGCGATCTCATTTCATATCACAGTAGAAGCTCGATAAGATGAACGCATTTAAATCGACGCTGAGTCATATTTTCGAAAGCGCTCATCTTAACGAGATTTTTTTTATAGGAAAAGTTGCGCTCAGCAGCCTCCATTTCTGGCATCTCGTTTTTTAAGTGTTTTTCCATAGCTGCAGCCTTGATAGCATATTTACGTAGGGTACAACCAATAGAGTGGAATTCGCCGCACGTGATTTGATTAGGCTGTTTTTTTTTTATTCGAAAAATTGTTGATTTTTTAACTTCAAACTACCTCGCAAAGCACTGATGCGATGCGCCATATTTCAGTTTCTTCTTTGAGCGCAAATTACGAACGGAAACATGACTCAAAACCACAGTTAAACTTAGTCCCACTGCTTTTCGACTTACAGTAAACAGAGTAAAAAAATATGCTAAACACGGAGCATAACGAAAGCACACTGATAAAAGGTGTTGATCATTTCGAACTCTCGAATCTGACCCGGTAATTTGATGGAAACATCTATCTAATGATAAAATTATTGCAGTCATCTTTCCGAAGATCCCATCTTTTCAAATAGTTCATCTGAGGAGCCTTTACTGTACATATTTGGTTTTCACAGTTCAAAATGCATTCCAGCTTTACTAGGATCGACAATTCAGTTTCACGCATAGCACGCCATTTAAACAGAAATTACATTAGAATTTGGTATAAGCGTGGGCAAATTACAGATTTGTATTTTAGGCACGACGATGTGCCCACTAAATTTTAGAAGCGCGCTAATTGCTGGAAAACAATGACGTTCAAGACAAATTGCCAGTCATAAAGTGCTATATTAAAAACCTTAAACGTGACCTAATGGATATGTAATTGAAATGCTTATTTAAAAGTTTGTCTTCAAAAATCTAAATTTATTGATAGATACAAGTATGTAACTACAGTTAACTTACACCCCTATTCCGAGTGTTAATTAACAATTGATAAATGTCAATGTGCAACGAACGATTCTGGAGGATTTTGTAAATCTTAAATAAAAAAAAATGTGACTGACAAACGTATCAATGAAAATCTTGGGTTCACAATAGCACAACTGTCTCGTGACAGGGTGTTTTTTTAACGCAATACTAACTTCAACTGTCATTTTTGTTCAGTAATGCTGTAATGACATACACGCTTTATCAACGTTACAAAATTTAAGGAATTTGGTTCCAAAACTATGGTTCTGTGCGCCAAACTTATAGAGCCCTTGCAATACTACACCTAACATAATCGACCATCTCAGATCACAACATTTTCTTTGCAAGATGCAGTAGCAACGAGATGCATTAGGAGAGATGTACTGAAGAGAATAGTGCATCCGTTCAGGAGTGTTGAAGAACATCCAAATTTATTGATTTCACGTCGTTCACAACAGCTTGGTCCTTCTCACTCCACTGCAAATTGTACGCAAAGATCTTGGTTTAAAGGGTTACAAGATCCAGCTCGTACACGAATTCAATCCGAATCCGGACAAAATTATTTTGTTGTCTTAGGCCCCAGTTATAGCCATACATAAAATGAAAACGTAAAAATGTCGGCTTCCTTTGTTGGTCCTGTTAAAATTAATAGATCGACACAATTTAGGTATTGAATTGTTGCTTATGAATTATTAAACTAATATGTATGTCATAAATAATTTAGAAAACAAAATTTGTACGTTTTCATTTTGCGTATGGATATATTACTGGAACCTTAATGGCCCGATTACAATCTGAAACTATAATTAATCCCATTTTTATCCCCAGCAATAGTTTTCTGTTACTTCTAATAGGCTCAATCACAGACTTATTGGCACAGCTTCTTCGATCATTCACGATTGAAGTTGAAGTTTTGGAGAACAAACATTGGAAGTTATAATTTGTATCTCACGTTTTTAGGCAGTGCTTAGAGAAGACAGCTGTACTATCGAATTTTTGTCAAACCTTAGCGAAAGTTGGATGAGGGGGACCACAAATCATTCAAATAAATCACTGTGCTTAAAAGAAAAGTTCAACGGCTATCTCAGGACTTACATAACATATTGACTCTTTTGATACCAAAATAATGGTTACTATTTCAAAGAAAAACTCTCCTTAAATTCATATTGGGCCTAAAAACTAATTTACCCAACCAACTGTGTGCGAAGCAGCTTTATTTTATAAACAGATGAAAGCGATTTACAATTTGAAGCCGATTCGTCATTTCTATTTTTTGATTTCATCATCATCAAAGCTCAACTAATGGCTTTCTTAGACATATACATCTTTCGTGAATGTTATTTTCGAGCATAGACTCACGACTGAGTAAGACCATTAAGCAAATTCTTTTTCAAATTAGTAACCGACAAATTGAAATCAATTTAATTAATGCTAGCATTGTAAATCAAGATAAGACCATTAACTAATGGCCATAGTTAGTACGCAAATGTGATATATTAAAAAATCGATGGCTTCTGAAACCAAAAGCAGATACACTTATATTGAGAAGGTTCAGAACTTCAGTGAATTCAATCTCACCAATAAGTAGTTTATGGATGAAAATATCTCTAGCAACCTTTCTTCTAACCTCTCGAGATTGTTAACGAATTAATTTAAGTCTTGATTGAAAAGAGGGTAAGCTGATGGAGTTAAACCAAGAAAAATCTTTTGAATTCATTTGATTTTGAGAAAAAGTACATTGTGCTATGGGATACCCAACAATAGAAGCATATTCTAAAATGGATCGAACGAATGATACATATAACGATTTTATAACGTATGAGTCAGAAAACTCCAGCATAGCGCCTTAACATACCCCATTTTCTGTTAGCCTTCAACATGACTAACATAAGATAATTTCGTGTTCAATAAAACACCCAAATTTTTAACTATAGCAACACGGAGTATTGGAAGGCTGTCAAAGATGTAAGTGTTAAAAAAATGTGCTTTCCGTTGTGATATCAATTGATGGCAGATCATTTTGTATTTGGGGCAAGACAGACAACGATTTTGTAGATTAAGATGAAAGCTGTAAGCGTCTTTACCCGACGAATAAGTTTTAAAACCATCAGCAAACATTAAAATTGAGGTAAAAACTTAACAAAATAAACAATAATGGACTAACATGACGTCCTTGAGGGACACCAGAAGTTACAAAGATTTTGTTTGAGATTTTATTTCGGAATTTAACGTATTGATAAATGTCTTGCTTAAGAAAAAGGATAGCCATTTTTGGAATTAAGTCGAAATTTCTAAACATCGTGGATTCTGTGATCAAATGCGTCGCTAAAATCCGTGTAAATAGCATCAACCTGATGTTCTTTCCTTTACCTATTTCAGAGCTTACAAGATTGGTATGGTAAAAAAATGACGTTTGTCACGGCAGAACGCTTTTTGGCGAACCCGTGTTGGTTATTATTATTACAAACTAAAGGTTTGAAAAAAAGTCGCTCAGTGACCAATTTATCAAATAGTTTAGAATAGCTGAATGTCTTCTGACACTTTTTACTCTTGGATGTTTATCCGATTTTCGCAAGAGGTATGACAGTGGAAGAATGTTTGGTGTTCTTCAGTGGGATTCGAACCTCGAACAGTTCAAAAAACTATCTTGGTGTATATTGCTTGTACAATCATCCTGTTGATAGACTTCTTTTCCATAAATTTACCCAAGAATCACCAGTTGAAATACTTTCACGTAAGTAGGTACATAACACCCTGTATATTGCTATTTTCACGACGGGAAAACTGAAAAATTATCTAAGATTCTTAAAAGTCAACAGATACGTATTGTGTAATATACAGCTCTAAGGATTCCGTTCCAACAAACAACAATTATTTAGTTAACAATAAAACAGAAAGTTACTACGCACTTGCACACAAGGCAAATCGGTTCCAATTGTGCAAATTAAAAGTAGCTTATTTCACTAATTGCTATAGCTGGTGAATCACACTTTGGTGGAGTCACCATGAGCTAAGCATCCAAAATAATAATGCCCGACTTCGCTACGAAGTTATGGGAAGTGCTACCGTCAGCGCAAATTATGTACACAAAAAACAAACAAAAAAAAATTAAATGTATTTTCGTATCTAGCAGATAGGCAGTGCAAATAAAGAATGAATTTATATCTTGTGCTGTTGACCTTTCTTCCCAAAACTCACTTTTGATCTCGATGAAAGGAAAACTTATATGTATTTAATATTTCTTTCGAATTTGAATTTCAATTCACAAATCCACGCAACCAGTTTTGCAACAGTTCGTTGAAACCAAAGCTCATAGTAAAAAAAAAAAAAAAAAGAGTAGCACCAAGCAGTGGGGATGCCGGCCGGTAAAATACATATATGCGTCAGTGTATATTGTATGTTTTCCCATTTTATTATATTCATAATCAATTTGCCTTTATGTGCAAAAAAGACGAGTCACGTTCCAAAAAGAGATACGAAAATGAATTTCAAATAAAAACGAGCGATGAATCGGTTCATTTACAGATGAAATGGTGCAGTGTGGAGCGTACGACATTACGCCGGTGTATCCATGTACGAATTCTTGTCGCGCTCGCGTTTCTCACACTCTACGATTACTCTGCTTTTCTTATACATACATGTGTACCTATTTGCTTTAATATATACAATGTACATTTTTATTATAATGCTTGGCGTTTTGTTTTCGTTCCCGCCACACAAATAAATGAGTATCGCTTAGCTTGGCAACTACTGCTGACGAAGAGAAGTAAAAGTAGCCGGCTTCACCTCTCTGCAGTGTTACGTGAGGCAGGGGATCGTCGCTTGTGTGACTTGAACGCGTACACAAGGAGTGTGGGGATAAATAATTGTTTAATATTTTCCACCTCTGTGATGTTCTATTTTATTTATGGCATAAATTACGAACACATCAGGACTAGACAGAGATTTTCAATGAGTTTTCGCGGTATAGCGAAATTGTGGAATACGAAAATATGTTTTTAAGGAGTATTTTGAAGTCGACGGTTTCGATTGAAGACTTTTTATACCCTATCTAAGGGTATATTAATTTTGATGCATAGTTTGTAACATACCTTAATATTGCCCGTAGACCCCTAAAAGTTACTACATTTATGACCAGCATCGATAGTAATGTCGATCTAGCCATGTCCGTCCGTCCGTCGGCAAAAATTAGGCCTTTAAACTGGACCTAGAGCTGAAATTTTAACCATATACTCTCTAGGGTCCCGAAATAATCAAGTTTACGAATTTTTGAAATCCGCCCACTGACACGCCCACAAACTCAAAAAAAAAACAAAATTTTGGAAAAAAATCGAATTTTGAGCTAGAAGGCTGAAATTTTTTTATATATGATCTATGACTCCCAAAACTCGGGATAAAAAATTTTCAAAATCCGCCTACTGACACGCCCACAAATAAATAAAACAATTTTTTTGAAAATCCAAAGTTTGAGCTAGGGAGCTGAAATTTATAATATATACTCTCTAGGGGCCCTTTATGCTCATGTGTTAATTTTTTAAATCCGCCTACTGACACGCCCACAATTAAATAAAACAATTTTATTGAAACACCCAAGTTTGAGCTAGGGAGCGTTTTTTCTGATAAAATCCTTTAAATGTTATATAACAAAATATGTAGAGCGTTCTCAACAATTCAACCATACTTAGACTTTTGTCACGCCCACTTATGAGGGATAGGAATAAGAATAGGGTATCCAACAGTTCGCCTTAGCGGACTGTAGCCCGTCCCTATGTTTTTTATTGCCAATGATATTTGTTTTGCTTTGAAATTCATGAAGTATTCTCAGTCTTGGGTCCAGTGTTTTATCATAAATCTGCATAATGAAGCAGCTGGCAGCCTTAAAAAGTTCTTGGTTTACCAAAAAAGCCATAGATAACTGTAGGTTCTTTTATAAAATGTGCCTCATGAATTCGAATAAAAAATCAAAGCAATGAAAGACAGAATAATGCATATCAATCTATCTATATAAATGGTAACTTAATAAATTCAGAGACTTCGTACTTCGATGTTATCCATATTTTTTTCAAAATGTCTATTAAAGCTGACTTAAATTCCAAACAATGTTGCAAATAAATTCTTCCGAAACAAGTGTTTTTTATTGGGCAGTTTTAAGTTCCAAGGAAACACATCTGGCACTTCTGTTGCTGCTTCAAAGTTCACAGATGCTTTGTGTTTAAAAAAAAAATCAATTTTCTTTAATGACATAATTAACGCACACACTTTTAAATAACGTTTATGTACTTTATTTCATTTATCATGTTATATTATTGATGTTTATCACATAACATTGAATTCCATTATAAAATAAAATTGAATAGCATAATAACATTTTTTTTTATTTGTTGGTACCGTTAGTGTCCCGCTTATGAGAGAGTTCACAGTACATACATATGTACCGATAGTTTTCATAAATTTGACCTTTTTTTATCCGTCATTTTGGCAACTTGCAATAAAAGCAATCGGAACATCTCAGTAGCCTACTCGTGTGCAATTGTCAGTTTGAACCAACGCAACGCGAGCAGCATACAAGCGTATGCGTTCCCATCAATGCATCTAACGCGAGTCTATGAACCTGATTGTGACTGTCGATCAGGAATCTAATCGACAACCGTCAATTGCGATGATCAAGTTTGCTTTTGGCATTGTATAACACAACCGATAGATAAAATGGGAATATTGTGAATACATCATTCTTTGACAGTTGTTTGGCTATTTTTTTCGTTTGCAATCGACGATCGATAGATGTCATTGCCCGATCAGTTATCGACACTCACAATAGGCGCCTATGACGACGAAACGATCGTCTGCAAGAAACCTTACAATAAAAATAATATAATATTTAGTTAGGGTATATTACACTGCGACCTTTTCGTCTATTGTGTCCCCTGCTTGTACCTCGGAGAGGTTTATGCCCTCTCTAGATACTTCTTTTGTGCAGCGTATCGAGGTATTGGTCTGATTTATCCTTGCCAGGTCACACTCCTTAGAGCACAGCGTCCAGTCCGAGTCCAGTTTCCTTGATGAATCTGAGAATGAGCTGTCGGTCCATGGTTTGTATGTCCTTGTCTGTTATTTGGTGCCTGCCCAAATAGCTTATCCTTTTATGGGCCAGTGGCCAGTGCCCCACAGGATTCCAGTATGTGGTCTGGAGTTTCGGCGGTTTCACTGCAGAATCTGCAGAGCCCGTGCTCTGATATACCCATTTTCCTCAGGTGCTCCTTGAGTCTGCAGTGTCCCGTGAGGAGGCCTGTTAGGCTTCTTAGGTTGTTTTTGTTAAGGCTGATACAAGCTTTGAATCTCTTTGTGGTTTCCTAAGAGTTTCTTTGCTTGCCTCAGACCTTGTAGGTTGAGAAAGGTTTCGGCCCTTGTTTTTTTTTCTCCAGTCTCCCGAACTGTGTTCTCCTATCACGCAGAACGGTTTAAGTCCTATGAAGGGTTCCTCTGTCCCTTTTCTTGCCAGAGTCCGCTGCCTCATTGCCTGTAATGCCAACATGGCCAGGCCAGGTACCCAGCAGATGGAAATTCGAGTTTTACTCCTCCCTCTCCACCCGTACTATCATTAAGTCGGGTCAATTACTCCATAAAAAAAAAAAATTAGGCATAAATATACAGGGCCCAAGCCTAGCTTCCCAAACTTTTGTATGTAAGTAAGTAGTTTTGGCACGAATGTTTAGGGACGTACAATTTTGATTCCGAACGGTAAATTTTAAAATATTTTTTGCACCTGCAAAAGGTGTTTTAGGCAGCCTTATATGTAATGTAAATAGTTACTGCATAGCGCAGCACAGCACGGGCATAAAGGAAATAAGAATGTGTGAAGGACGAGAAACCGATGAACGTCGGTTTTAAATGTTTGTAAATTTAAATGGGTAGGAAAAATAGCGCGATGAAGCATTCCACATTCGTGTTGTACGGCTGATGAAAGACAATAATAAGCATATAATAATCATCGTAGTCAAGATATGTGGTTTTGGATGTAAAGTCAAGCGAATTGATCAGGCCTATCGCCTATAATTTTACCGGCGAACTCTTCCCATTCAGCAATTTGATTTATATTGCTGAGAAGGGATTCACGAAAACCCTGAGTATATTTTCTATTGTCAAAGCTGACTGAAGCAGCATTGACGATTTGGCACGATTATGGCTCATTTTATCTTAAGTCACACGATGGCACGAACAAATTGCATATGGTAGTCTCCTTTGACCAAAACAATAAAATATTTTTGGATCGACGCACTCTTTCGACTGATTTTCATAAACATTGCATTTTTCGTTTCTAAAAATGAGTCAGAATCCCTCAGTTCAAGATATACGATCACATGTGTCAGAAATGTGAAAATAGTTTTTGTTGTTTCATTTTCATTCAAAATTTCAAGATCTAGGTCCAAATAACCTACTTATTTTGACCTACCAAAAACGTGTGTATTTAAAAATGCAAATCCCCAACTTTTCATAATGGCACGAATTTTTGCCCTGGTGGCAAGAAATGTTTTTTTACGCGGCAACGAAGCACCTCGATATTTACCAATAAAAATAATCATTTTATTTTATTTTCAGATTCGAATGAAAAGCCAATTTGTTCGAATGCCGCTATTAGCTCGAATAAACTTTGTTTATTTTCAAACGGAAATCTTTATTATAAAATTATTTTGAAAAATGAACTTAAATGAATTTGATAGAAGATAATGAGGATATTGCTCACATGGTAAAATTAACTCAAATGAATTTCTTTCGAAATCAGCTGTTGGCCATTTCGACCTAACTGGGTTGGGCATCGTTCATTTATGTTTCATATTTTTTGTTTTCAACAAAATGACCAAAATTTGATCAAAGCGCCCAAAAAGCGTGCCAGAAAATGTTTGGCCAGTTGTTAAGGACATGGTCTACATATTTTTGCTAAAACGTACTGTTATTTTCCCTTTTTAATTAATCAGTCATAAACGCCCTCAAAAAGTGGGTGTGGCATACAAATTTGTATGGACAAATTGTTAAGGATATTGTATTATATTTTGCTATTACTGTTTTTTTTATGTTATTCAAGGATTTTATAGAAAAAAATATTTTTTTTTTAACAACGTTCATAATTTATTGTAGACGTTGTAAGCAATTTTGTATGGGCGAATTGTTAGAAAAGACTTGACTTTACTTCTTTTTAACAATTCGATTGTTCGTAAACAAAGTACTACTACTGCTTGTTCGTTCTCTTCATAAGCGGCCAAACGAGGATTAAATAATGATCGTTTTAGCTGCTTTTGTCCAATATAACTGCAGTTCGGGTATCACTGCAGCGTGTCGTAAAATTTGATTAAGGGGACAAACGCGCATTCAACATCTTGAAACCGTCCCACAAGTGGAATGCAGGTCCGTGGATTGACACAACTAGTAGGACCGCCGGTGTCATAAATTAACAAAAATACGATAATAATACAGCAGCATTTGATTGACCGTAGTAAAGAAGTGATCCGAAACCGGGAAGCCTGCCGATAGATTTTTATTCAGGTAGAAATTGCGGACCAGTAGGGATGCCAATAAGTATAAGGATTACGGTCCTATTAATTCTGATCATAACCTCGCCGTTAACGGAAGGAAGAAGATAAGTGCAACAAATAAAATTGTATTCATTTTTCAAAAAAAATCATCTGAAACTGTCGTTTTATAATGTTAACGTCAGGTAAATGTGTACAAAAAATATGAAAGAATGAACCTTTCGATCGAAATCAAATGTGAAAATAAGCATGAATAAATGCAGTCTTAAGGTGTGTCCACATCAAAGAAACATTTTTTAACCATTTCAGAAACATTTCATAAACATTTTAGAAATGTTTAAAAATATTTCGGAAACAAAAAAACATTTCTGAAATGTTTCCGAAATATGTAAAAAATGATTATTTTGGTCTAGACGATTCCCGAAACATTTCTTAAATGTTTCTGAAATGTTTTTTAAACAAATGGCAAACATTTCAGAAACGTTTTTTAAACAATGTTTCTTGAAATGCTTCTTTGGTGTGGACACACTTTTACGTACACCATTTTGGATCTCGAATATAAAGGACAAGCTCTATTCCACAAAAGACACTTGGGCCCATCACGGCGGTTTTTGCGAAACGAACGGTTTTATAATTTATCTTTATTAAAACAAGCTAAACTATTTAAATTTAATTAGGAATAAAATTACTTGAGAAATCCTATAAAGCGGACATCAAAAGAGACTTTTTTAACGCTACAATTTGACTGAAAATACCTACGTTTGATTCAATTTTTTATTTCAGATCTATGCACAATGTAAAAGATGAATCTTAGCCCAATGATATTCATGTTCTCCGACCGAAAAGCAACAATTCGTCCAAAATAACTTACAGTCGCGTCTTTAAAATATACTCAGGTCTATTAACGTGGAGCACAGGTACCTGAAAAGAATTCGTAAATCAAAGAACGCAGACAAACTAATCGGCAAAGAACCCAGAGAAAATGTTAAAAATATTATTCAAAGGAATTTCCTTTTCGTAATTATCTGATAAAAGAAAACATAAACAGGATACAATTTCTAAGTTTCCTTTCAACAATCAAACCAGCACCTCGTTTTCATTTGCAGATTGAAGCCAGCTTGATTTTTACATTCAATCATCTGTAACATCCGATTCATTGCCCATTCCTTTGATGATTGATTTCATTCCATTTCTTCTCCTTTTTTGCAGATTTAATCACGTCGGACGAATTTCCATTCACTCGAATGATTAATCAAAACCCTTCTTTCCTGTCAACATTAAATTATAAAGTTGTATGGAAACTAAAGAAAATAAACAAATGCAAGGAAACGCGCACAACAAATATGCTTGGACAAAAAAGAAATTCGTACAGTTATACGTATATGTATGTAAATAATTATGATAAGGCTTATGTAGGTATATGTATTTATATCTTCCGTCTTCCGAAATTCCATTCTATATTCAGATACAAAATGTGCAAAACATAGTTTCAATATGGCAACTTGCTCCATTTGACCTTTCCACTGATTATAGAGAAACAAATACATTTTAAAATAATGTAAACAACAAAATCTGCGTAGAGAGAATGAGAAATTGTGAAAAATAGAGGTAAGTAAAGATACATATTTCCGCTTCGGTAGAATTACGTCAATCCGGTACGGCAACATTTTATTTCCAATAACAAAAAAAAAACACATTTGAATGAGAAAATTCAATTGGCAATTCTATTTACACAAACTGATGTCAAATGAATAAAAGGCTGCGAAATTGTTGCCTAATCGTTTGCTTATAAGACTGGAACAATAATAAATTAAAATTAATATCTGATGTACATCAAGGGCATATCATAGTGTACGTGGGAAAAATACATCAATTCAGTCTTACTTCAGTGGTGGCAGAGAAGAAGAAAGAAAACATAACCGGTAGCTCGTCGGTATGACCTCAAAAAGTATCTACAGGGTTTGCACACTTTGCCTCAAACATTTTGGCGTACTGAGGGCTTAAATAATTCGCATGCCGTACCAAAAAGCTACGTTAATGCGGTTAATGTTTACAGAGGGCCAGAGAGGAAATCAAGGTACACATTTATTTCGCAATTTATTTCAAAATGTGGCCACAACCAGCCTCCTGCCTCTTATTGCTGCTTTGACTTTAAAATGACAATTTAAGTCCTTCTTTAACCACGAGGCATCGTAACCCTCCCACTTTCCTGCATTGCTATTGGCCAGACCGCCCGTGGGGTTCCCCGGTTCAGCTTAAAAACTATCACCAGGACACGCAGATGGCACAGTTCTACTTATAATCGGAAATAGCCTATCCACCGTTGAATGGAATAAGAACTATTTAAGTGGACAGATACCAAGGTGCTTGCGGTTAACCCCAAAAAGAACGAGCTCATCCTGTTCACTAGGAAACCCAAGTGGAACCTACCAAAACTGGTAGGTTTTTCCCCAAGTCTCTTAAGACGCCAAGATTATGGGCTTGGTATTCAACTCCACAAGCTAAACTGCAAACGGAATACTGAAGAGAAAATGAAGAAGGGCCGTTTACGTCTATAGGAAAGCTTTTGGAAAAAAAATTACAGCCGAACAAAGTAAACCTATTGTACACCGCAACTGTGAAACTCATTCTTATAGACCAAGAGCAGCCCACAACATTTTTTGAGAGTGAAGATATAACAAAAATTAGGATATATCAAAGTGCCTAAATAACTTAAGTCTTACGAAGAAGGGAATACGAGCACGGGTTTTCTTAGAGGCATTGAGTATCAACCAGTCCTACTACCTGATCGATGCAGTGTTTTTCAAGCTGAGATCTATGCGATTAAGAAAACAGCGCAGACTATACTAGCGATTCAATTACCAGTAATGGAATTTTTCATTTAAGTGGGCAGTCAGGGAACGATCGACACTAATATCATAAACACCAGTGCAGTAGTGGCGCACAGAGCAACAGACTATCGCTCGGTACTTCTCGCTGGGTTCCCACTCACGTTGGAGTGGAAGGAAACGAGAGAGCAGACATTTTGGCCAGATGCGGCTCTGATCTAGCCCACTCGTACGTCGTAGCTGACGGGTAGCGGTTTCCCGCCTTTAATGCAGCTGAGAGTTTCATTGACGGTGTCACAATAAGATTGGCTACAGACCAATAGTACAGCACCAGTAGTTGTGCCATAACCCGTAGTCTGTAACCCGCCATTGATAAAAAGAAACGACAAAGTGCCTACTGTCCGTTGATAGAAACCAAATCAGAGTGATAGTCGGGGTACTAATCGGGCACTGCATCATTAGAAACATGGCAATATGCTAAAACCTTAGAATCATTCGCCCAAAATGGCCATTTCACCAAGAATTGCTCGCACTATATTATGCTGTATGAAGTATGATCTTAACATAACCAACGACCATACCACGTCGAGTTAATCGGTTCTCGTCAGATCACCGTAATTAAACGACGTTGGGCGCGGTTAGTACGTAGATGGGGGACCGTTTGAAAACAACTGCGTGTCGTTGGCCAGTCCCATTTACAGAGTTGAGGTAGATAATATACTTGGTATCACAATGGACCTAAATTGGTCTAAGTGTGTCGGCTTCTGCCGACAGCCACATAAACCTAACCATGATCTTAACATAAAAAGGTCATATATGCTCTACAGGTCACTTAGGCTAACGAAAATTGTGTAATTTGTCCTAGACGAGAATTCACGCAGGACCAAATATCCGACGGAGTATTTTTCTTCCAAAATAACCCAAAACAAGCTCTCCTTTCCTGCTTATCGTCCATCACTGGGCGCCATAAAGCAGAAGTGACATTATTCAGTGTCTTATAAAGTTTACACTGGACTTCCGAGTTATGTATTAGTTTTGAACCCATTTGTTTTTCCAAACCGAATTAGCAACGGTTTTCTATGGTAATTCTTCGTCGGATTTCGACTAAGGTGCCATTTGTGGAGTTGATGCTTACTCCGAGCTAGGTGAACTGCCTTACTAACTCGAAATTGCTGATATAGTGACGTTTTTGTTTGTTTGTTAAAAGCAAGTACTTCGTTTTGTCGTCGTTGACTTCAAGATCAACCAATTTTGTCTGTTCTTCAATCGCCATGAAAGCCTCTAACACGGCACGCTGAGATCGGCCGATGTGTCGATATCGTCCGCGATTCCCAGTAGTTGGAAGATAGTGCCGTCCGTATTGATTCCTGCAATGCGCAATGGTGAATTGTTAAGAAGTATCTACATACTTTGTTACACAACATTTAAAACATTTTATCAAAAACAAAGTTTTTGTAAACAACGCCTCTTAAAAGTGGGCATGGCGGGAAACTTCATATAAAGAAATTGTTTAAAACTATACTTTAACAACATATGTAGGACTTTCAATTACAATGATTTTTAATAAATCGTTTTTCTAATACATAGTGGGCGGATTTTAAAAATTTGTACACTTGAATATTTAAGGCTAGAGAGTATGTTTCAATTGTCTGCTTTCTAGCTCGAGTTTTAGGGCCTAGTTTATGCCCAGGGACTTACAAACATGGCTAGACCGACATTATTTTCGATGCTGATCACGTATACAGTAACTTTTTGGAATCTACGGGTAGTTTTAAGGTATGTTACAAAATATGGCTCAAAATTAATATACCCTTACTAGGGTATACAAATATACTTTTCATAATAACTAAAATAAGAATGGATAGCGCTAAAAATGCTTTTTTTTTATTTCTGAGCGAAACAGTATACACATAACAAACGAAAATATGTACATCCTCAATCCTATTTTTCTTGCATAATAATAATTTCCTCCTTAACGGCGAAGTTATGATCAGGATTAAAGGGAGCATAACCCTCCCACTTTAATGCCACCCTCTACTGGTCCGCCTGTGCGGTTCTTGCATAATAATAAAAAAAAAAATAGCAGCGACAATCTACTAATAGCAAAAACAATTACATAATCAAAAAAGAAAAATTATGCGCTCATACCATCAATCCGGGACAGATTTTAATCACGTTATATCAACAGCACGTTTTAATCACAAATTTCAAAATGTCACACATTAAATAGTGATAAACATTTAACTTTAATCTTTTGAAATAATAAAGAAATAAATATTCAAATACCTATGTGTTGTTATCTGGAAACAACAGTGGAGAGGCGAACCTACATAGATTGTTCCGATTATTAAAACACTTGAAAATATTTTAGTAATTTAAAGGCACGATAAAAAAAAATTCAGGAAAATCTATGGGTGATATGAATTAAAAGAATACCTGACCTAACTGCTCAAAACTCATGGGCCTGAATAGGGAATGCGAAGCGAATCGTTTTTGGGGCTATGATTTCCCAAACAGGAGCAAACAAGTTGGCAACACTGTTGATATGGAATTGTTTATTATAATTTCAGAATACGTTCTGCATCAATTTTAACTTTAGGAAATTAATATTTGCCAATTTAAGGATTTTCCCATACAAAATTATTTAAATAATCGCCGACGATGTCAAAATGGCTGAATCTCCAAATCCAAGAGAGAACCCAAACAGGGGGTTGCATTTTTTATTGGATCTACATGCGAATTCTAAATAAATTTGTTAGCAGCGTGAGGTTAAAAACGAATATTTTAAAACCTTGTTTTGATTTTTGCAAGTTTCCTAAAGCGATAACTAGTGCAACGTTGTTTTTAGGCCTTTTTCTACCCCTTTGTATTTCACAGTACGTCCGAAAGAAGGCTTAAAAGTAGACTGATGCGCATTCCTGGCATGGCGGGTATTCCGGTTGAAATGTGCTAGGGGTAGAATGCAGGCTATTTCATTAGAGCACTTTTGGTGGAAATATCGATAAAACAATGATAGGCATGAGACAATACCACGATGTCTCAAAGAGTCAAGCGATTTCGTCATATCCCGATCGACAATGAGTTTTATCGTGCGTTTTTATATTCTGTCGAGCAGCTTTAAATATGTGATTGGATCACCAGCCCAGATATGAGCGTTGTACTAAAGTTTGGGGGCGAATAAACGTCTTATAAATTGCAACCAGATCAGATGGGAAATACATATTTCTTTCATCGCTTTGGAAGCCAAGATATTTCGCACCGTTCTTGGCGATATCGAATATGTGGTCATTTCAACGAAGGTTGTCATTAACACACATACCGAGAATGAAAAATCGTTCGGTTTCAAAGAGACAAGTGTCAATTCATGGATACTGGCAGACTGTAACGTTTCGCTTAAATGACAGTAGACAGTATTGTGTTTTTTTGGGAACCAGAAAATGAATATGAACATCGGAGGATACTGTCATCGGCGGAGGAATGCATTGGGTTAGAAGTTACAGACAGGAGATCATTTATAAAAATGAGAAAGAGGGTCGGAGACAAACGGAGCCTTGGGGAACACCACCATTTATTTGGTGAGTTGCGGACTTGTAACCGTCCAAAGCCACTTGAATTGAACGGTCCGAAAGAAAGTTTCTAGTCCATTGAAGAAGATCATCAATGGTGCCACATGCAGACATTTCCGAAAAGACAGTCAAAGAGTTAAATATCAAGCGCAACTATATTACTTTCGCCACCCTGGTGAAGTGATTGGTTCCACTTTTCGGGTAGATAAAGCATCAAATCACCCGTGGACCTGTTGCTGCGAAAACCATAATGCCGGTCATTAAGAAGTTTTCGGGATTCAAGATATTTCATAAACTGACGGTTAATCAGCATTTCCACGAGCTTGGCAAGAAGAGGCGTCAGTGCAATTGGTCGGTAGGAAGAGTGGAGAAGAAGATTCGAAAAACTTCTCACTACTCTTTGATGTTTGTCAGACTTTCAAGGAAGCAGTGAATATTTTTTTTTAGGAAACACTGCGAAATTGACACCCTTCGATTAATTGTTAAGACGATCTTGCCGATTCACACAAAATCATCCCACATAAGCTGAGTTTTGTATCGCCAAATTATTCAGAAAACTTTTAATTAAGCAACAAATAACGCATTTTCAGATAAAATTAATTTGCATCAATTCAAGAAAACTCAATACCTATCCTATGTAGCCTTGTATTATATTTGAAACTGGATCGTCAGCAGACAACAACAAGCACTTAAGCCTAATGATACATTTTACTGCTGCCCATTCGCTTCTTCTAGTGATTAGCATTAGTCAGTAGGTATTTGAAAACCTAACAGTGGCCTTAGCAGACGAAGGGTTTTAGTCAGGGAGCTTAATCTCACTCAACTCTACTTCATGGAAAAGTATTTACATATTAAGCCTGGTTCTGACTAAAGCAGGAGATTTACGGATGACATGCTATGTCGTTTTGTCCGCCTTGAGGCAAGCACTCACATAGGCCCGAGCTTCTAAGCTTGATAGTTTTTAGATGCTCATTGAGAGGAATGAAACCAGTGATGCGACCAGCTCTAGTCCAGACCAGGATCTAGTCTTGTCTAGCCAATCTGAGCGGATACTTCGCCTGTGGATTTGGTACCGTCGACCAGCTTCGTCGAATGCCTGCATCGGTATTGCTGCTGACTGACGTAGAGCCTCAGTGATAACACGCTTGGGAACAGACGAGTAAAGGGTGCACCTTTTACCCTTTTGCTTAACAGGATATTATCGCAAAAATGTCTGCCTGAAAACAGTTTTTTTTGTCTACCCAAGGCCTGCCGATAGTTAAATCCGACAGGCACAAGAGTAGACAACGGCTCCGGAGAGACCGGCTAAAAGGGACACATCCGTATAAACGATGAACCCATCCAGCTTAAAGCCATACCACTCCTCACTGTTCCATTTCAGTCGTTCTGGAAGGAAGAAATCTGTTTTGAGCGCACAGACTCAAGTGCTTCCACCCGATGGCCAGGCTTGCTATCAAAAAAGCTACCTAGCACCTCTGATTCCTTGGCATCTCAAAAATATTTATAAAACAAAAATTTAAATAATCCTTATTATAGGCTGACCATCGCGGTTTCATTAAAGATAAACAAAACGTTTGCATCGCTCTTGGAAAAATACCCACCTATGTTATTACCTTACAATTAGCATGAACGCTTTAATAACAACTAAAAATTTGCACAACTTCAACTAAATGTGCAAACAAAAATATCTTCACAATAATGTGTAAAATTCTACTGCATACTCATGTGGTAGTTTCATTCACTTCAATTTCTTTGTAAATTGCGAGTTCCGAATACTTTCCACGTTTTTAGATTCTCTACAGAGTTTCAGTAAACTTTTAACTTATTTATGCTTCGAAACGCACATTTATTTTTTTAACTGAAACATTGTTTTCATTTTTCCAGTTGCCTTATATATAAGTTAACTTTTTTAATTGCAACTTTAAAGTGGCGGAAAAGTTGCTAAGGGCGATTTGCATTCAACTTTGAGTAGGAACAATTGCTTAAACTTTGTTTGGCCTGTGAATTGAAACCTTTCCATGTTTAATTTCAAACACATTACTTAGAAGAATATGTATGTGTATTACAACGGCACATTTGAACCAATGACCCTGCCAACGCTATACTACGAGTATTTTTACAATTTCAAAATAACCCAAAACTCATTTGGCAAAAAACAAAAAAAAAACAGTCGCGTATCTACTACCTCTACATCTTTTAATGCAAATAGTAATGAATGGGTTTACTGATACCAATAATTGGTTAAGCTTAATTATCAATCAGCTGGAAATAATAACAAAATTAATTAGGTATCTAGGATAGTACGAGTATGTACATTGTTGCACTGCAATCAACCGCAAAATCGTTTAAGCCATTAAGTAATGTTTTGTTGGAAAGATCATTTTGGGTTTACAAATTTTAATTATTTATTAAATTAATAAATAAACCTACCTACAACAAAAGACAACTGCGCTAATTAACAGTCGGTTAAAGTACAGTTTAAAATGATATTAGCTTGTGACAAAGTCCATATTAGTTTTTGATATTTTTAGTCGATAAGCTCAGTTTATCTTTACATAGAGTTAAAGTCGCCGAAACCTTTTTTTTTAATATCAAACGTGGAGTTGGATCATGATAAGAATTTTTCCTCTGTTTCAGATCGTACCTCCGCAGAAGGAGCGTACATATCGATAAAATGTGTTGTTTGTGTAATTGGACCGATTCATAGGTGAGTAAAATGGTGTTCAAACCAAACTTCTTTATCGGTTGAGGATGCGACTTGAGAGAAAGTGAAGCAATTAAAATATCAACAATTAATAATATTGAAAAGTTCGGGTGCGTAACTTTTAGCCCTTTCATGAGATCTAAATAATTCGTTTAATTTGTTTATTAAAACAGTTAAAGTGGCAATCGGTATGTTTGCGTTTAAAGTAAGGATTGTATCGGGCGCTAAACCTATTTGGTTCAATAATAAAATCGTGAATTTAAATAATAGAAACAAATAAGATCTATAAGCAGTTCCGAAATAGAAACAATGATCCTGAACTTTTGATAGTTTATCAGAGGCTACAAAAGGAATTTGATGTTTAAAACAAATTTCTTTATAGACAGTATGTTCTTTCTGTAATTTAAAGACAAATATGTTGTAATCGTTTTTGGAGCTTTATCAATAGCAAAAAGCAATCTAATGGTACCTCTTCCGACCTTTTAACCATTTGTAATATGTTTGCTAACCACTTTCAGTCGGTATATTCAAGCGGCACTACTCCACCTATAAACTCAAGTGTGTCAAGTAATTATTTTAATGTTGGTAACCTAAAGTGTTCAATCCACAAAGTTCGAATTTCTCTATTAAAATTAGAAAAAAATCCTGGTTTCGAGGGCATCCCACCAATTTTACTTCAGGTGTTCTTATGCGTTTTCCTTGCCTCTATGTTTAGTGTTTAACTTGTCTGTAGACTGGACATTTTTTGAAGGTTTGGAAGAACTCGTTTATAACACCAATTTATAAATCTGGATCAAGGCAGGACATTACTAATTATCGTCCAATATGCAAAATTTCGACCATACCCAAGATATTTGAAAAACTTATTTATGAGAAACTTACACCTCTCTTAACGAGATTTATCTTTCCGTTTCAACATGGATTTGTGGCTGGTAGATCTACCACTACAAATCTCTCAATCTTTTGTCACACCGTCTTGAATGACCTTGAGAAAGGGTTATAAGACAATTTATACTGATTTTGCTAAGGCGTTTGGCAGAGTTAACTCGCAAGCTATGTCTTTCAACGATTTTTGTCATATATTTGAACTAACCGTTCATCTCCGATGTATCAAAAATAGCTCGAAATAAAAGGGATCGTATTCAGTATGTACTTTCATCACGAGTGTATGTAACATCTGGAGTACCTACCTCAGGGAAGTCATCTGGCCCCTTTGCTTTTCCTTCTACAGTGGACGTCCAGTATAACGAACGCCGATATAGCGAATTTTCGATATAACGAACGCTTGCTAATTTTACATTGACATCTCTATATAGCGAACGTCAGCACAAATTTGCTATCCGATATAACGAACGTTTTTACAACTGCTCATTATTTTCACGTCTATTCTTGTTCCATGCAGTCCGTATTATTGTTCTTGGTCCCAAAGAATGCGGATATGTATCCATACATAATTATGAACATGTTTCGTATTCTAGCAGTGAATTGTTTCTTTTTTTCATTTAAGAAACCGTGACAGTCTCGTGCGGTTGATTTTAATTTCTTTGGTGCTTCTTGTTTGTTTTACTTCTAATATAAATTCCAAAACTCAACGCATAAGCGACTTACATTTAAAGTAAAGGTCTTAATCATTGACGGTTGTAATAAAGGTCTTAAACTTCAGGAAATTTCTCTCCAGACTTGGAATAATGCTGAATCAAATTTACAAGAACTAGCTTGTGATGACGCTGTTGAAATAAGCTCAACAAGTGAAGATGAGCTTTGGTGATGAAACCAACATTATCGGAGCTCCAGTTACGCATGCTGAAGCAGTCACCTCTTTAGCAAATGTGGTTACTTTGGCCAAACAGGTGGATCTTGATATGTCGGACATATTTATGCTACGGCGGCTTCAAGAAAAAACATTAAAGTTAAAGTCTCAAGTTGAAGGGAAGCAGAGTTACATCAGCGATTTTTTTCTCATGTGTAATTAAGTTTTAAATAAAAAGAAGATGTACATATGCATATAAAATATACACTCATTTTTCAATTAGCCTAATATGTATCAAAAAGTAAAAAAAAGGTTCAATATAACAAACACATTCATTTTAGCGAACGACCTCAAACATTATATCATTCGTTATACTGGACGTCTACTGTATATATTAATGAAATTCCTGATTTGTTTTTGAATTCCCAGTGTTTAATGTTTGCCCATAATTTAAAAGTGTTTTGACCAATTAAGTCTGAGCATGATTGCATTCTTTTGCAGGATGATCTTGGAGACTTTCTATGTGGTCTCATGATAATGACCAGCGACTCAATGTTTCCAAATGTCGAAGCTATCTATCCCCAGTTTCATTTACGTACGTGATCGATAATTTACCATTGTCCATTATCTCCTCTAAGAAAGACCTAGGAGTCATATTTGACAAAAAACTAAATGTCTGTAAGCATTCAATGTGTGGTTTTATATTGCGGAATTCTAAGGTCTTTCGTGATCCACTTACTCTTAAATGTCTTTTCTCTGCATTTGTCAGGTCTGATCTCGAATACTGTAGTATAGTATGGAGTTCATGTTACATGTTCAATGTTCATGTCATGTACATTCCAATAGAATTGAGATCTGGATTTTATGCTCCATCAAAAGTACATACTTAGAAAACGCTTATTATTATACAGGACGAACTCGGTTAACGCAACCCTCGATCAACACAGTTACCTCGATTAGTGCAATTTCTTGTGTTTATTGATCTATTATTTTTTTGCATGTTCTCCTTTTGGTTCGTTATTTATTCCGTTATTTCACAGTTATGTAGTTTTGTATGCACCTGGACCAATTCCTTTGTAAATACAAGGTTGCCCAAAAGTTGTCACCCGGCTGCAATTTTTTTTAAATAAAAAACGCTGATTCTGCTTTTAAATTTATTGACGTCTTAAATTTTAAATAGGCTAATGACTTCTGCGCCACCTACATCCATGCCATTAGGTCTGTTCGCGAACTAATATGCAAGCGTAAATTTATATAAACTTTCGTGCAAAACTACACAAACGCGTTCGCGTACTGAGAAAATGGTAAAAAGATGAACGAATCGTTCATTTTTCTTCGCACAGAATTTTAGCTGGCAAGAAAATGAAAACTGTCAAATGATGAAATTCTATGTGTTTGCCAGAAAAAAAAACAGCTGTTGCTTCTGTTCAAGCCAAACTAAGATGTTTTTCCAACTTTTTACACAAAAGCGTTCGTGTACTTTTCTTAGAAATGAGAGGATTCTCTCTCGATTTTGGAGATTTGACACTTTTCATTTTCCTACACATAAAGTACGCAAACGGACCTATTATCTCAACAGAAACATAAGGCGTTTTTCTTTTTTAGCCCCGAGCGGGGAACAGAGCGGGGCCCGAGCGATCAGAGCTCGCTCCGAGCTGAACGTAACCTGAGCGCTCCGAGCTAATTAAGAAACAGAATTGAGCACTGAACGATTAGATAATTTTTTTTTATTAATTTGCAAAATAGTCAGGTTTGCTTCTGAAATTGGTGTTTGTCAAGGATTGTTCCATTTAAATTATAATTTCTAGTAAATAAACTATGGAAAAAGAACGATGAATGAAGTCAGCCGCGCTCAGCTTTTCGCTCGATGTGCTAGGTCATTTTCAATCGAGCTCATCGAGCGAGCCCTGAGCTAGCTCAGAGATAAAAAAGAAATACAAATTTTGTGCTCAGAGCGCTCCGAGTTAAAAAGTAACACAGTTCTTTTTTTGACAGCTCAGTGCCCCGCTCGGAGCTAAAAAAGAAAAACGCCTATAGTAGGAAAAATACTAGGAAAATGGCTATGTCATCATCATAAAAAAATGTAACCCGGTAAGTGGAACAACCGCGGTTATTGCAACTGCCTCAATTTTTTATTAGTTGCGTAAATCGAGTTTGTACTGTATGTACCATATCATACAGTTAATTACGGTTGTAATGAACCTATTACCAGATGCCTTAAAGAATGTAATAAGCATAGCAGTTTATTCGAGTTTGATCTATGTAAGTAGGGACTCGTTTAAAAATAAATTAATTTTGGCGTTAGGTTTTGATGGTAGAATTTAAGTATTGAAATTTTGTATTAAGGAATCGAGTGAGAACAGTAAATGTTTTCATTTGATAATGAAATAAATAAATAAAGTGTTAGTGTCAGATTTAATCAAAACAAGATTCCCTTAATCCGATCCTAAATTATCTTTGTTTGGATTGAAGACCAGAATGTAAAGGCGAATTTCAACATCGAGATAAACAAGTGTGATAGTGTGGGTGCGCGCTTGTTGTTTTACTTTGGGCCGGTTCACACGTAAGTGAAAGGTGTTCATACGAAACAATACGTAAAAAGGGTAACAGTAAACGATTTGAAACAAATACATAATAGGAACAATTTGTAGGTATTATAGCTGTGAATTGACTGAGAAGTTGCAAAGAAAAAGTTTCCCGTACGGAGAAATTAATGACTTTGTTTTCTAGCAGTTTTATGTTTAATTTCTCAATTATTTTTTATTTTTATAATTTGCGTAGGTACGCTAAAGGAGTTTCTTCTGTAATTGTTATTGTTCCCTTATATAGCGTAAGAAACAGAGCGCAGCACAGAAATCTGCACTTGTTCTTGATACGAGTTAAAACAGAAAGTGAAGAAATTTGTTTGACATGTATTAATTCGTCTGACGTTTCCTAAATAGTAAGGGTGTTGGATCATTCCATTGTTGGTTAGGTTAGGCAAAAGGCAGACGGAATGACCCCAATGTGCTTGACTCGACTTTAAACGCTGACGTTTTCGCTCCTGTCAAATTCAAATAATAAAAAAAAACACTAAACTTTATCAAGAAAACATTGAAGAATTTTTGAAGTCGCAGTTGAAGAGTTGATCTGTTTCTACCATAAGGTATTAGGTAGGTATCCGGTTATGAATCATATTGATTTTTTTGAACTATGTATGTACATATATGTATAATTTTAAGCTTGAATGTGTCTAAGGCCACAAATGTATTCGCATACAGTATAGGATAAAATGTAGAAAGCCTGTTAATGAAATAAAGATAAATATTCTTTTTTTTTTTTAATAATGATTTGAAAGCATTGGATATGTTGATAGATGCACAGTTTCATTTCAGAAACATGGCAATTTGTTAGAGAAACGCGCACATTTCAGATTCCTTTGAAGAAAATAATGAATTTTCTTTAAGGACATAGGCAATGTATGAATAAAAATAATGTAAAAATAAATTTTCAAGCTTCTGTTTGTGTTTATGTATTTATTTCTTTTATCCTTTTATATTATTTCCATCAGAAAATAAAATTGAATAGCATAATTACATTATCTCTATTGTGTTTATTTTTTAAAGGTTGTCAAATAAACTTTTTTCATCATAAGCGGACAAATTTCTTGGTATCGTCAGTATATTTTAGTAGGTACAAATGAGAGCAAGATTTACACCTAATCTCGCTTTGAAATCTAGATTTGAAAAAGTGCTCCGAAATCCAAAAAAAATATTGCTTTTTTTTCTTACCAATGGAAAGCGAAATCTTTTTTTAGAGCAAAAAAAGTGCTCTAAAATCTAAAAAGATGGCTTTTTCTTACCAATGGAAAGCGACATAAGTTCCTTGTTTTTATATGTAAACAAATTAAAATTGAACATCAAATTAATTTTATTTTCCACTTGATTTTGTACACACAGAAATAGGTATTTGATTTTTCTGCTCCAAAGAAACAGAAACACGTCGAAATGAAAAAAAACTCCGGAGTGACAAATGTCAATGTAGGTACAAATTAGAGCAAGATTTACATCTAATCTCGCTCTGAAATCTAGATTTGCAAGTGCTTTGCAATCCAAAAAATATATAGCTTTTTTCTTATCAATGGAAAGCGAAATCTTTTTTAAAGCAAAAAAATGTGCTCTAAAATCTGAAAATGGTTTTGTCTTACCAATGGAAAGCGACAAACAATTTAAAATTGAACATCAAATTATGTACATAAAATACTTGATTGCGTTTCGTTACTTCGGCTAGAAATAAGATTCGAAGTTCGAGTCAGTTGAAGGATGTGAATAAGTTGACTTAATTTTAGGTGGCAAATCAGACAACTTGAATTTCCTTTGGACGTCATATTTGTGTATGTAACAGGAAACAACATCGTTCAACGAAAATTAGGCATTTATGTACCTATATAGGTAGGTACTTATGTATTAATTTTTTACTTTGTAGTTTTAGAATATGTATTTATTTATTCGTTAAATTATCGTCTCTTTTCCCATCTCTGCTTAAACTTTCAAATAATGAACTAGCACATAAAAAAAGAATAAATAAATAAAATTACCTACAGGTACAAAATTGTGAATATTCACTGTCAACTTTTAACAAATATTTATTACATTTTGTAATCATCAATCATTTTAAACATTTAAAATTCTTCATAGTAAAAAAAGTAGGTGCAAGCAATATGGAAATAACACAAAACGTATTAAAACGACGTACCTAGGTATCCGTGGTATGAAATCGATACCAAAAAGCGGGTGTCAATTTGATAATCACCTCACAGGGAGACAAAAGAGACGATTTTGATTGTTGACTATCAACTTAGCTGATTCCACCCCTGTCGTCAAGGGGCTAATGACATACGACATTTAAGAATTATAAAAGCTGCCAATTGTCCAAAAAATTTCTTGATCGCTTGATCATGGAATAGTTGTTAACCAAAAACGACGACAGCAAACATAAAAGTGACAGTCAACTTTAGTATTATTTTTGATTTGTATCTGATGTACATCCTAAGTTGGTACGCTGTTACTATTGCCCACACAACGAACACATTATAAGCCCGAACTAAACCAACAACAATTTTATAACATTAGAAACTGTTTATACGAAATTTTATTCATTTCTTATTCAGTTCTTCCTTTAATACTACCAATGAGTAACATTCTTCGTTGGTTGGTGTCTATCTGTACAATCATTGTTCTTCTACTCCCCTCTCGACAGTCCGGTGTTGTCCTTTCACAATCAGAATAACATATTTCGGGCACTCAGAAGGTCATCATCAAAGAATCATTCCGTTGCATAGCTACAAATAAATACCAGGAATTAACGGCCCAAACCCCAAACAGCGCCAAAAACCCGCTTCCCCAACCATTTGCTTGAACCAAGTGGAAACGACCATCAACTTTAAGCCGACTTCGAACGGTAAATTTGAGAAACTTCTCGTGACAAACTATAATCTAGGATATTTGTCCGGCTTTCGCAAGAGGTGGGGCAGTGGAAAAAACGTTAGGTGTTACTTGGAGGCGTGGTTTCAGGTTGGACCCTTATAAATTCTTTGTCCAACACACTAACCACGAAGCCCTAAATTGCACAGCTATATCTATATATTATATATATATATCAGTTCTCAAAGAATTCTTATGACCGTTAATTTGAAAATGCACTCGGGCATTTTGTCGAACTAATCACGCACCATTATTCTACCATTCTAACGAGAAATAAAAATTCCCCTTTTTAAAAGGTACGTGTCCCAACTGCCACTCGAAATGTGTTCAAATTCAAAAAGATATCACAATCTTTTTATTATTTCGACGGGAATTCCAATTTATACCATTCTAATCTACAACAACGAAAACACTCATGGACATTCGATAACGGTTAATATCAGTACAGTTGAACATATTTAATGTTTTTTTTTCATCTCCTTTCTCATGCTCGATTTGTATGAATTTTCATCGATAAGAGAAAATGTGACCAAAGGTGTGGTTCGCAAACACAGAATGAAATTTATTCACAATAGCTATGCAACACTTGGATCACGATAAAATAAATGTTTTTTTTTTTTAATTCGAAAAATAATATATCATTTTATATAAAATAGAAAAATAACTAAATAAAATTTAAGTCACCATTTTTGTTAGCTAGTAGTCAATAGTGTGACGTCACCCTTCCCAAATTACACGAGAAACAAAATGAACACAAAATTCTCTGCAACAACACCGAAACGACAGCGACGACGTTAACCACAAAACGGAAAGATCAAACGGAATGGACGAACAATATAAGAAAAATGTTCTTATTTAATTATTTTTTGCAAAGAGCAGCTAACAGTAAGTTGCTCGCGGCTGGTAACGAAGACGGCGGCGAAAACACTATTCAAACAATATTGCAAAAACCAAAAGAATCCTCAACACACGAAAACCGAATGAGCAGAAGCAGCTAAGTAAAGTAAAAGTGGGGAAAACGAACGAAGGAAATTCCGCAGAGAAACATGAAGAGGGGAAATCTAATCTCTCTCTCTCTCTCTCTCGCGTTTGCAGGTTGATTTTCTGTCGACTATGCAGTTTCTTTTTAATTAAATTATGTCAATATACCGTAATAAATTGGATTAACAAGCGGGTAAGACAATCGAAAGAATTCCTTGCGAAATTTACAAAAAAAAAATACTTTTTTCTTTGTTATTCTTTTTCATTCTCACAATTTTTTGACAGTTTGAATTTTTCGAGAGCCAGAATAGATACCGAAGACGAGGTGTAAACATAATCGGTAAATAACCGCAATGCGGCAAAGTCATCGGGTCGAATCGTGTCACAGGCGAATTAGTTCTATCTTATATATGGCCGCAGTACATGTGCGACAAGGACAACCATATTCGGACAATACCCAGTTACACACTTGAATGGGGAAATTTTTAAACCGATTCGAAAATGACAGACGGGGCATTGTCATCGTTTCGCTTGCCGAAAATCCAACCAAGTCAAGAAAAAGATGAGAAATTATCAATGGGGAAATAAATAATAAATGCAAGAGCAAAGATTGCGTGCTGCCAGTTTCCAGTTAGAAAGCACTCTCTAGCGCCATCTTTAACAATACTTTTGAGGACATGTAGTTTTGTTCCGTTTAATTTTATCTGTTCTTATTGAACACGCACACACTATTTCCAAATTTAGCACAATCGTGAAAAATGTAACCACCCTGCAACTTTACACCACCAACGCAATAAAAGTTCGCTCTTTTATGTTTGTGTAACTAAACTACTAACTAAACAGAAATCTCGTCAGAAAGAGAAAAAACAGATGTAAAGGTCTCCTTTCTCGTGAAATTTCTGCTTTGATTTTTTGTTCGTTTTGATTAAATATAAATTCAATTTCGAGTATATTTACCATTTTATCTATTAAATTGATTTGTTTTGAGGGTTTGGTTTAAAAAATAATCCTTGTATCGATAACAAACTGGACTGGAAATTCACACACACTTCTAGTTGGGACAACGACGACAAACCTACTGGCTGCTGAGCAGATGGCAAGTGTTTTTTTCCCGCAATCGACGAAACCAACTTGAACCGATTGTCGCTTCGTCAATTTTTTTATTTTATTTTTATTTGCCTATCGCTGAACCGATACCGAAATTGTTTTTCTTTCAAATACGTGTCTGATTTTTGTTGGTGGTTATTTTCTTTTGACGTTTGGGAAATTTGCAACCCGTTAAACAATTTTCTTTTTCTCCAAGTATTTAAAAGTCCGACACGGTCCGCAGCAAGATTGCAACTGAATTTGAATTGTGTCGGAAATAACGTCGATGTCTCTATCTCTCGCAAAAGTTTTCCTTTTATTTTTCCGCTTTTGTCGTTTTTCGTTTATTTTGCAGCGTTATATGAACCGCAATTTCAGTTTCCCCAATCTGCATTTGAATGCGTATGCGGCGAAGCCGTTTTCTTTAGAAAAGTGAACGAAGGTGGCAATATTTCGTTGAATTTGTTTGAGTTTGAAAAAAGGATCCAGGGATACTACAAAAATGTTCGGTACGTAACTTTTCTGTACACTCAACACTGCTAGGGAGGAATAGCGACTCTGACTCGGGCTATTAACGTTATGGTATTGTTCTTGCGTTGTTGGGTCATGGACCAGGGTGTTGTGGAAGGGATAGTTGTAAATAAACGACGACTGGGATGAGAACGTATTCACTATTGGGGCCTTCGTTAGAGGGTATTTTGCGTTTTTGGAATAGGTATTGAATACTCGAATACACAACTATCACACCACAGAACCTAGTACATTCTCTTTGAATTCGTAATTGTAGGGTGGGTCGTCTTCGTCTGATTTGTCTGTGCTAGGGTAAACACGCATACGGTTGGTTTGAAATGGCTCTCTATTCGGGAAAGGGCAGATGGGTTGAGTCACGCTGCCCGCTCCTAGAACCAGTTTCTTTTCTTAATACCTAGAACTGTTAATGTCAGTCGTGCAGTCATTGGACAACTTCCTAAACGCAAGATTTGCAAAGCAAAATACCTGTAAAGCATATAGGTACAAAAAGCAAAAAGCAAGTTAAAATGTCAAAAGCATGTAGATGACGTTTTGGAATGCACATTATTGCTTTATTTGTTGATTTTTGCAGGAATGAGTTATGGACCCAGAAACAAAAATTATTTTGATTAAAACTCTGCTAAATTGTTGCACTTCAACAAAAAAAATTATACAAATATTAAAACACAAATTGTTTATGATATTTTTTTTCAAAAAACGTAAAATCCCAGAAAATAACGGATTTTTTAACTGCTAAAGAAATCTCTTTCATGGGCCAATCTAGTTGCTAATAACAACTTCACCTCCTCATGTGTTCAGTTTTTTAAACATCTAAAATAACTCACGTAATGTAATATTATTATTTATTTATCTATTTATTTTATAAATTAACTTACTTTTCTTCAGCCATTTTTCATAAAACGCAGACACAACACAGCAAACTCAATTCATACAAAAAATGCAAAGCAAGTGAATTACGCAAGTGTTTGTTTACATTTGCACAGATCCGCCAACGTTTGCGCAAGAAAAAAAATCTACTACGTTTAGGGATAATCTGCTTAGCAGGGATATTTATTGGTAATAGATTTAGAAATTTAAAACCGGAGAATAAAATTCCTAGAATTGAACGAAAGCGGTAATAATGAAACTTATGTGCGAAATAATAGCGTCTTTTGTTCTTGTGGCTGCAGTGGCTTGCGTTGGTGTTTGCCCGAGGGGTTTCAGGTTTAAATCGCACAATTGTCAAAAGTCATGAGAAAGTTCTCAAATTTGCTGTTCGCAATCGGAGAAAAAATGTAGGCCCCTACTAATTATTTAAAAAATATAACTTCGTACACACTTATAATTGACAAGTAATGGTTTAAAGCCCTGTAGGACACTGACTAATGTTTTTACAAGCTTATCGCGAAAGGCGACTAAGCACCTAGGAGACAAATCATATCTGAGTAATTTTAACATCCTGTGAGCTTGGCGACACATTTAATATCTTAGCACTCTCCTGCAAGTGTACATACAAATCTATAGGTTGACGAGACTCGTAAACGGATGATCAATCAATAACAGCAGCATGCACGCGTCAAAATCGTAGAAAAGACGGCGGTCAGGATCCAACACATGTAATAACACCAGCATTGGCTTGGCCTCAGTAAAGAAGCGATCAGAAGCCGGGCAGTCCGTCGATTTTTACTGAGATCGTACCGGCGAACCCTAAAACAAAGTCAAATGTTTATACATAAAACTAGACCATAAGCATAATCGGAACGTTTACTTAGAAAAGCCGCTAAGTAACCTATTTTCTAACTTATGTGTTAGCTGCAGTTTATTTGAAAAAAATGTTTAAAGGGCCAACCTCATCATCATCATGAGAATCATTAGATACCTACCTATTTTTCGCCAGTGGTATGGGAAAGTTCGTTTAGTACATTACTTTACCCCGTATAACTATAGATCGTCAGCGCTTTACGACTTCGACTCTAGCTACTAACTTTGCCTACAAAAGCAAACATCCATCGAAGAAACCATCCCTTATAGTTCTGTGTTGGAAACTGGCGGACCACTAGAATAAATGTCAAATAGCTCAGGCCTTACTGTCAATGGGCACCAAAATGGACCTTCGCAATCCGTGAAGAACTAATTAAACTTAAAATACCAAAATTAAGAAAACTTAACACTTTCTATAGCAAAACACTAGTTTTTCCTGCAGAATCTGAGTAGTCCCATTCGGCTTATGTGAGGTATTTGCTAAAGCTACTTAAAAGTTGTATTGTCTTAGGAATTTGTTCGCGATACTCTCTCACAATGACCATATAACGTTGACCTTTCAAGTGAAAGACTATTTACGGAACTCTGCCAGAGAATCTTAAAAGTACTTAAAACTCATGACTTTTCCAAATGTTGATTCCAGATTTGTCTAGAATTGTATGAATATTCTTACTAGAGTAATATCACTCATTGCAGGACACAAAGAATTGGATGGCAAGGAAATGGCTGATGAGCTTGCCCGTAATGGATCAACAGCTCTCTTTTCATAGGTGTTGAACTTTCAAATTAGTCTCTTCTACTGGAAACTCATCCAAGGGATGCATTTAACTCCATCCTTCCCTACTAGTCCGCCTATGTGATTCGCCACATCGATCCGAAAAAGTATCGGCAGGCTTCCAGGTTTCACATCGGCTCGTCCTTGAGGACAGATAAATGCGGGTGTTGTTGCATATGTGTGATCTGCACGTCACGATTGTGCCGGGTTCAGATCACGTAAACGTAAAACGATCAAACGACGTCTTTTCAAAAGCGTCTCTTACTACCCTTACCGATAACGATAGCTTTAGTCAAATCGATGCCGTTGGATAGCGTTCTTGACGGGCTGCAGTCGTACATGATCTTTCTTTTGAGCATGACAATACCAACTGAAACGGTCGCGCTATATTGTTTTTTCTTGTTTTAGTTATGAATCTTGGAAACCTCTTAATCGATCAAGCTTTGTTACTCCTGCTGTCAAGAGAAGCATCTATAGCTCCGTTTTTAGGGTTCCGTAGCCAAATGGCTAAAAACGTAACCCTTATAGATTCGCCTGTCTGTCTGTCCGGGAATGTCACAGCCACTTTTTTCCGAAACTTTAGGAGCTATACTGTTGAAACTTGGTAAGTAGATGTATTCTGTGAACGACATTAAGACTTTGGGGGTTCCCCATACTTAGAACTGAAACTCAAAAAAAAAATTTCATCAAACCCATACGTGTGGGGTATCTATAGATTCTTCAAAAATGATATTGAGGTTTCTAATATCATTTTTTTCTAAACTGAATAGTTTGCGCGAGAGACACTTCCAAAGTGGTAAAATGTGTGCCCCCCCCCCACCCCTGTAACTTCTAAAATAAGGGGATTATAAAACTTAAAAAAATATATGAGTAACTACATTACCATGCAAACTTCCACCGAAAATTGGTTCGAACGAGATCTAGCGTGTAGTTTTTTTTTAATACGTCATAAATTGTAAACCGCAATTTACCTTTCATTCAATCAACTCAAATATATAAAAAAAAAAACATTTAATTTCATAAACATAAACCTTATGCGTAAACCTTGAACCAATTATTTTCTAATAATAAAACTGTAATAGCTAGGTGCCTAAGTAAATAATAATTATAATTCGCCCGGAATCCTTCATGGGCGAGTCCGACTTGCAGTTGGCCGCTTTTTTTTTATTAACTTCCCAGTGGAAGTTAATAAAAAATATAATTACAATAATAATTATTACTCAATTTAATTCTATATTTTTTTTTATATTCGTGGCGTACCACCTACAGCTTCTCTGTATGTTTTTTTTCATTTCTTGCCCTGAATCATACAGCGAATTTGTTTGGTTCGTTATAGAATTGAATAGGAAGGAAATCAGTTAACTGTCCTGTGTTGTGAATGTGCCAAAGCTTTTACAACCCCTCAAGTGTTATGAGTGAGTCCTTTTGCTTGTTCGACCGATGCTGTTTCTTTTTCGTTTATTTTGTTTTTTTTTTTGCCCAAAAGGTTATTAACATGCAAATGGGCTTGTTTTCTCCTCCTGTCTAGGCTAACGTACCTACGTCGTTTTTCTTGCCGCAATGCTGCATAGAATTTTCTTTCCATCACCGTCATCAACTAAGGGTTAAATCAACGTGCCCATAGATTGTATCTGATCTGATTTAATACAGAAGTTATGTACCTTATCGGAGAATGGTCTTATCAAACTTTATCAAATATTCGACTGTTGTATGGGTGTGCGTTGAACCGAACTTTGTACTTTTAAACCTCAATTTCGTGTAAAATATACCAGGAAATAGCCAGCCCATTTTGGCGGGGATAGGTATGGGTGCGGTTTTTTGTTTATTCGTGTACTTTTGACTTCTCTGGCTTCGCTCTGTCTCATCATGGCCATAGCCGGTTGTTGTAGCGTGGCGTCGCGGTTTCAACTTCGATACTCTCATGATGTGTGTAGTGAAGATATAGTGAGAGTGACAACATTTCCATAATCTAGTACACACATCTAAAGCTCTTCATGCGAAATTCGAATCCGTTCTCTTTATAAAAAGTATGTAGCGACAAGAAAAGACAAGAGGAACACAAAAACGATTGCCAATAGAGCAGAGTTTGCGCTTTATCGATTCTACTGTACGCACCTGCAATGCGTCAACATTTTGGTGCTTTTTTTCTTCATCCGCTGGCGGGTGCTTTGCTTCATGATTCTGGTGCTGGTGCTGGTGTTGGTGCGATTGGCTGTTGCTCCGGATCAGTGTGCTTCTCATTTTGCGATTCTCTTGTTGCCAGCGCTTTCGTGTTTCATTGTCGTTATCACGTTTGTTCCTTTCTTCATTTGAAAGACGTAAACGATAAAGCAAAATAATAAAAACGCGGCCAACGAAAAAGGAAATTCTAAAAAAATGTAAGTAATATACATAATAATAAACTGATGAAAATAACGAGTATGCGTCGACCCCCCCCCCCCCCCCCCCCCCCCCCATACGCACATCATGACCACCATCCACAGTACGCGCCAACTCCTTTTTTAGGATGACGTTTCTTTTCCTGCGCTGTTTATTTTTTATTACTATTATTATTATTTTTTTTGTGGCGCGTGTTCTTCCTTTCATTTTCCTTTTTTTTCCAGGTACACATTCAGTGGATGATTCGTGCCTGCAGAAGAGGAGCTGGAAAGACATGATAACATCGTAATTGCTTTGCTTTTTTCCCCATTCACGAGGATTGCCGATGTCCTATTTGACTGGGTGTTCGTTGTCTCTGTCCAGGTGGCAAGGAAGATATATGGAAACATAAAAGTTCATGTGTTCCAGGAATGTTGTTTATATTTTTTTTAAATTACTGTTTGTTTTTTCTATACAAAAATTAGGTATGGTCTAGGCTTTGTGGGGAAAGTATGAGGAAGACAAGAGGATGAGGAAAGAAAAATGGATTCGAGGACGATTACTTAAATCAAAGGAATTGAGATTAACACCCCCCCTTTTCTAGGCATAACACCGTGATTTGAAGTATGCTTATGGCTGGGTATATTATTTTACTTGAGCTACAAGTGCGACATATGAATATGTATGCATGTAGTTATGACATTTACCATCAGTCTATGCCGTACACTAGAGGAAAATAAATGGAAGTGTGTAGGTATATCCAGCTCAGAAACGACCCAGCTGATAAAGGCTGATCTAGACTATTCATTTCGAATATATAGGTACTGGACAAGAAATTCTTACAAAACGGTCGACATTAATGCAACAGAATGCGATAGTTACAATGTACGTCATATCAAAAGTGAATCTGTAGAGGTTAGTGTGTTGGCATGTAACCAGCGGGGTGCAGGTTCAATCCCCATGGTAAAAAACAATATGCGCCATCCATAAACAGAGAAAATGAAAGGCGCCTAGTTTCTCCAAGCTTCTATACCAAAAGGAGTATTTCTGCTGATAGTACCAACAATGGGCCATTACAAGTCTAAGTGCTCTAGGATTTAAATTTACTTATCAAAAAAAAAAAAAAAAAAAATCGGATATTTATCGGACAAACATTAGATTATAACTTGGTTCCAGAAATGTAAGCCTAAAAAGCAAATGAAAAATAATTCTCAAATATTATACAGTGCCGCTCACTTGAATAGAATCCCCCCTTTGCTTCGACTTCCAAGCTCAATAACTTTTAAACTAATAAAGGAAACAACCCAATTTCTTTTTTCAATTAAAGTTTATTAAATTTTGTAAAACATAATAAAAAATGGTGTCTACATTGAAAGCGAAAATTGTATTAGGTATACATTTTAAAGTGATAGGACTCAAAATATTTGTATTAAATTTTAGCTCATTGGAATAGTACCTCAACATAAAAAATGCATTTAGGAATAGTTTAACACTCTTAATGGTAAATATTAAGGAACACAATTTAAATTAAATTTAAGAACAAAATAACAAAAATTAGTAATGGGTGCTACCACCCTGGTTATGAATAAAATCAAAAGCTCTGTTGGGCAGATAATCTTACAGTTTCTTGATATAATCCAATGATATGGAGGCCCAGCTACATTTAATTGCTTCTATAAGTTCATTTTTATTTGAATGTTGTTTGCCTGATTCATAGACCTTCCGAACAAGCCATCTTCAAACATTTTCGAAGATGTTGTTGCGGTAAAATTTCCCGCAACAAGGTCCACTCTCCATTCCCTGACTTCCTTACCAATTCCCTCTTCATCAGTGTTCAGTGCGCATACGCATGGTCTGAAGAAGTGGAGGGGCAGCCATGGTTCCATCAGCCATGCGCCCACTTCTCTAGAGCCTTGGGTAGGCGTCCACTACAGGTAGACTCTGAGCATGGGCAGGTGGCCCAAGGTTGAGGAACGCTTAAAGGAACACCCAAACAGACGGACGGTCTGGTGTACTTAGTGACGATGCCGGTGGCCTGGTAAGTCCGGATGGTGAGCCTGAAAAAGACCGTCAGGAGACTCCCAACGGGCCAACGTTCCTGCAACCAGGCGGACGGTCTGGGGTACAAAGAGACAGACGGACGGTCTGCAAAGGCGGAGTGCGAGTCCACTGCAGTCTGCAACCAGACGGACGGTCTGCAACGGCAGGCGGTACACATTACAACCAACATATATAAACACCCTGCAAATAAAAAAACGATTCGTGGGCGTGGACGGACTGTCCGAGACATCAAAGACCCAGAAAGCGAATCACGATCTACCACGACGGTAGTGAGTCAGGTTCCATGAGGAAAGGGATGATGCTCCCCTTTGACCCAACTCCGTCGAGGGAGCACCGGAGGAGTATAGGCGGACGGCCTAGTAATTAAACACCCTCCAACATCAAATAACCATGGACAGCTAACCAGACCACATCCCAACAACCCCTGGAACCAGAATGGCCGAGAGCCCAATATAAATTATCACAAAGGTAAGACACGCTATCGAAAGATCCCCAGATACCCAAATCTGCGCAGAATTCCACCAGACTCGGGTAGTTGACGGTAGATAACGGTGTCCCCTTGCCCGACCTCAAAGCTTAGGTTTAACTCGCCATAATGGGTGAGACGTATAGTGATCACTCAGGCAGTTCACACACACACGCACAAACACATAGGTTCCGGAAGGTAATGCTGTTGCTCTGCACTCTCAAAAGTGCAGTCGGGCTAGCGATTCAGTAAGCTGGTGATGATAACCTGTGACGGTAGTGCGTGGCAAAAAAAGTATTGTTATGTAGATTGTAGTTTGTAAGATGAATTATTATTTATTATATATTGAAATAAAGTGAAGAACCAGTGCGTCCCGCATTCTTATTGAACTTCATCAATTGGTGATCCCGTTAAGAACATACAAAACGAGTCAGAACAGTGACGAAACACGCGGTGTATGATCCATTTACCTCAGTTATTAAATAAATACCAAATACAAAAACTTAAGGGCTATTAAAGTGAGACTTTTTAACAAAAGTGCATAAAACGTTGATCAGCATAAATACTCGTATAACAAAAAATCAGAAAGAAAATCAGAACATAATCAACCATTTACACTAACGGACAATTTGATTCGAACAGTGAAAACACATAATATTGTATAAATGTAAAAAAAATCCACTAAAATCAAACGGAACAGCCAGAAATTATTAGCACGACCAAAGACAGTCGCTAACGGACTTCCACCGTCACTACACCCACACTACATACAATTCATCAATCATATACAAACATAAAACCCAAAACGTTAAGTCTCCGCCAACAACAGCATCTAGTCTCCATATATTCAACTTTAACAGTTCAGTCATTTGCTGCGACTTGACTTTAGCAACTTTCAGCATCGGTCACGTCATACAACAGCGGCACTCAGTCAATTCGAGAGCCGCATCCGTGACAGCAGATCTCCAGCTTCATCCACATAGATGACAAATAAGAGGTCTGTTCGCGAACTAATATGCAAACGTAAATTTATATAAACTTTCGTGCAAAACTACACAAACGCGTTCGCGTACTGAGAAAATAGTAAAAAGATGAACGAAAGAAAAATGTACTTTCCTTCATTTTTCTTCACACAAAATTTCAGCTGGTAAAAAAATGGAAACTATCAAATGATGAAATCCTATGAGTTTGCCAGCAGAAAAAAACAGCGGATGCTTCTTTTCAAGCCAAACTTTGACGTTTTTCATCTTTTCACACAAAAGCGTTCGCGTACTTTTTTTTGAAATGAGAGGATTCTCTCTCAATTTTGGACATTTGACAGTTTTCATTTTTCTACACATAAAGTACGCGAACGGACCTAAGGAAACTTTATTTTTCTATTTAACTTGCTTCCCATTCCTCTTTCTTTTTGACTAACTTCAAACCACACTAATTTAATTTAACTAAATTTAACTTTCTAAAAATTATGTTCACTATATTCACATTACTCGATTGAAAATATTATAATTATTTGCATTTTTTTTAATTTCGTCCCCTCAGAATAGACCGAAAGAGGAAATCATCACCGACTTTAGATCAGATCCATAAACTTTTCGTATATTATACTTACCACTGAATTTATGTGTTTGTCTTTGCGTGGAAAGAAAACGGCGTAAGTAAATTAAAATGAGTGAAACAGAGGAGGCAGCACCGGGAGCTAGTCATAAAATTTTCAAACAAGACCATACTCACCCTGGTAACGCTGGCGTGAATAATAAAGCGGACGTAAGCGCAGTGCATATTAAATTACAACCATTTTGGCCAAAGTCGCCGGCCGTTTGGTTCATCCTGGCAGAAGCACAGTTTGCGATTGCCAAGATCGGTAGAGAATTGACCAAGTACCACTATGTCCTTGGCGCTTTACCTCAAGATGTTTAGAAACTGTTCTCGATTTTATCGAATCTCCTCCAGTCACAGGAATTTATGAGAGTTTTAAAAAAACTCTTATATAGGGTGATTTTTTTAAGGTTAGGATTTTCATGCATTAGTATTTGACAGATCACGCGGGATTTCAGACATGGTGTCAAAGAGAAAGATGCTCAGTATGCTTTGACATTTCATCATGAATAGACTTACTAACGAGCAACGCTTGAATTTTCAGTGAATGGGCCCTAGAAAAGTTGGCAGAAAATCCGCTTTTTTATCGACAAATTTTGTTCAGCGATGAGGCTCATTTCTGGTTGAGTGAAGAGCAACCAGAAGCCGTTCAAGAACTGCCCATGCATCCCAAAAAATGCACTGTTTGGTGTGGTTTGTACGCTGGTGGAATCATTGGACCGTATTTTTTCAAAGATGCTGTTGGACGCAACGTTACGGTGAATGGCGATCGCTATCGTTCAATGCTAACAAACTTTTTGTTGCCAAAAATGGAAGAACTGAACTTGGTTGACATGTGGTTTCAACAAGATGGCGCTACATGCCACACAGCTCGCGATTCTATGGCCATTTTGAGGGAAAACTTCGGAGAACAATTCATCTCAAGGAATGGACCGGTAAGTTGGCCACCAAGATCATGCGATTTGACGCCTTTAGACTATTTTTTGTGGGGCTACGTCAAGTCTAAAGTCTACACAAATAAGCCAGCAACTATTCCAGCTTTGGAAGACAACATTTCCGAAGAAATTCGGGCTATTCCGGCCGAAATGCTCGAAAAAGTTACCCAAAATTGGACTTTCCGAATGGACCACCTAAGACGCAGCCGCGGTCAACATTTAAATGAAATTATCTTCAAAAAGTAAATGTCATGTCAACTAATCTAACTAATCTAACGTTTCAAATAAAGAATCGATGAGATTTTGCAAATTTTATGCGTTTTTTTTTAAAAAAAAGTTCTCAAGCTCTTAAAAAATCACCCTTTAGAACGTCATTCACTTAGCGAAGAAAGGCGAATAGAGAAACTTTTGTCGAGCGAGCAGTTAGGGGATAGGAAACCCTCAGAGTTTTCAAGAGCACTTAAGCAACTAGCGGGTATATCAGGGATATTTAGTGAAGACTTAGTGCGCAAATTGTGGGTTCGTCGACTGCCACAAGTAATAAATATTGCTCTCATTTCACAGGATGGTAAGACCGAAGCCGAAATAACATCTCTAGCTGACAGAATATGGGAAGCTTCAGGGTCAGTGTCTAGTATATCTGAGGTTCGATCGACAGCACACAGCAGTAGGAAAAACTGGGAAGACTCTGCACAACTTCGAATGGTCAAACAGCTAGCAGAGAAATTTGAGCGACAGGGTCGAGACGTGCAGCGTAACTATATAAGAGGGAGGTCACGCACGAGAAGTAAATCCGCTCACAAGTCAGGTTGGTGTTGGTTCCACAAAAAATTTGGAACCCAAGCTAGAAATTGTACCGATACATGTATGTAAGTTCAACGGTGGTTTCTCGTCCACTCCGAACGGAGAAAATGACAGAAATAAAAAAAACTAATCAAACCAGCTGTTTTGGCGGAAAACAGTTGGATTGAACCACTTCCACTCCGCCTTTTTGTAAGCGACCCAGACAACAACCTCACTTTTCTTATCAACACGGGAGCAGACCGTTCTGTAATTCCATTAGCAGTTCCCTACAAACCAAGGGAACAGTAATATCTCTCTTTGTGCAGCAAATGGGACATCCATTAGCACGTATGACACGAAATTTGTACGAGTAAACCTTGGACTCAGGCGGCAGTTCGTTCACATTTTCACAGTGGCAGCAGTTAAACATGACATTATTGGAGCTGACTTCTTGAACAAATTTTCACATATGGTCGATATAAAAAATCGTCGCGTCGTTGATTCAACGGACTCGGCTTGGCATAAATGCTATGCACGCACTTGTGGACACACCATCTCCGAAACAGGTCTCCAACGAAAACATCTTTCATCAAATCCTAAACGATTTTCCGATGTTGACAGCTAGTCCAAATTTCAATAGTCCGGTCAAGCATACAGTCCAGCATCATATTCTCACAAAAGGTCAGCTACCATTTTCGAAGTTTCGACGACTGGACCAGAAAATGTACAAAGCAGCAAGAGTAGAATTCCAGCAAATGGTCGATTTAGGTATCTGTAGGCCATCGTTGTCTCCCGTTTGCTCTCCACTTCACATGGAAGAGAAGAAAGGTAAGGCAGACTGGAGACCATGCGGGGATTTTAGAAGACTAAATGCTGTCACGATACCGGATAGATATCCAATCCCGCACATCTACGATTTTTCGATGCGGCTAAATGGCTGCAAGGTATTCTCGAGAGTTGATCTCGTAAGGGCTTATCACCAAATACCAGTCGCTGCCGAAGACATATACAAGACTGCGATCACTACTCCATTCGGCTTATACGAATTCATTAGAATGCCCTTTGGTCTGCGAAATGCAAGTCAGACATTTCAGAGGTTCATCAACGCGATAGTTCAAGACTTCGACTTTGTGTTCGCGTACATAGATGACCTACTTATAGCTAGCAAGAGTGACAAAGAACATTGTGAGCACTTGAAATTACTTTTTCAGAGGCTTACTGACTTTGGCTTGTGCTTAAAACCCTCGAAATGTGTCTTGGGTGTTACGTCATTAGACTTTCTCAGTCACGCGATTACAAAAGATGGCATCTCTCCTTCCGAGGAACGCGTTCAGACAATTTCGAATTTGCCACCTCCCACTTCGATTCGTCAGATACAGCAATTTGTTGGAATGACAAATTACTACAACCGCTTCATTCCGAGACTGGCTGAATTGTTAGCACCCATTCACTCTCACCTGGCGCATCTAATAAAAATCAAAAAGAACAAAAACCATTTCAGTTGGCCTGAAGAGTTTAAAAATGCATTCAGTGAGGCAAAAGAAAGTCAATGCAGAATAGCCCTTTTAGCACATCCAATTGAGGACTCTTTCAAACTCGGCAGTTGGTGCGGTATCGATTTGTAGTATGAACGCGGGAAGAACCACCGGTACCAATCGGACTGGATTGAAAAGATTGTCTCAGGTCGGTCAGAGAAGTTATCGCAAGCTGGCTTTCCAGTCGCGCTGAATTCGGAGCTCGGTGAGAGAATAGAAAGTTAGAGCGAAAGGGTAACGGCAGGCATGCGCACACCATTGCAAGATAGCTTTGGATCTGCTGAAATGTGTCGCTCGTTGGTTCGCCTTACTGTATGTGTGTGGAGAGTGGGATGGCGGATAGCCACCAACACAAGTGGACATCCATTACACTCCATCAGTGGGATTGCACTGTCAATGTGTGTGTGAGAGAATAAGTCCAACACTGACCGACTTTGGACAATAGAAAAATCTGGAAAATCACTTCTTGGTTGACCAGCGGTTTAGTTACTCGTGAGAAGTTTCGAAAGGCAATTTTATTGAACGTCGACGAGTCGAAATAAAAGAAAAAAAAACAAAAGATTTAAAAAAGAGTAGTGAAGAGTTAAGAAAAAGGAAAATAAGGAAACAGGAATCGGAGGATGGGCGAAAGGACGAAAACGTAGACCAGAGATATAGCTAGAGGAGAAAACAAAGGGACAGGTTTTTTTTTACAAAGCTGAGTATAGTGATTTTCTTGTGAACGTAAAAGTGAGTGATAGTCTGGTAGAATTTTGTTCCGAAAATCCCGAGAATAGACGGGACACGGGACCCAGTAGTTTTAATTTTTTTGTGTGTTCGGGACAAGTGATAGCGGGTCAAACCAACGGTCCATACCGACCCGTTGTACCCACCAGTTAATTTGCAGGGGATTGCCAAACCCCGTAATAAAGACCGCGCTCCAACGGAGCTTTATAACGTTGTTGAAAACATTTGTCTTTTCCTATTTTTTTGTGATTTTTTACATTTTTCAGTAGTTTTGTACCAAGGTTTCACAATTTCCCGTAAAACTTTGTGGCACCCATTGTTCTAATGAGCACACAAACTTTTATTGGTCGATTCGCTAATTTCCACGGCGTTCGACTTTTCTGATTACCTTTCGTTGAACCAACCCCAGCTGAGCGACCGGGAAACCAGCATATTTTTGTTGGATGTTACACTCGTTGTTGTTTTGTTTGACAGTTTAATTAAATTTTCCTGGTGTGTGTTGATCATCAAATATTTCGCGTATTTTCCTTCGGTTAAAATCGCAATTAGTTAGTAGTTTGCTCGCGAATTAAAAGTGTAACAATGTTCAAATCGAGCGCGTATGGTGGCCAGTCCACAATTGATATATTTTGGCGCTCAAGGTTAAATTTTATCACTCTTGTGTTGTGTATTGGTTATTGGCATTGGTATATGGCATTATCCTGTTGTAGCTTCCACGGCAAGTCACCAAACAGCCTATTCATGGAAGGGAAAACCTTCTCGAGTACCCCAATGTAAGATTGCGCATTCATACGAGCAGTTAGAAACTGCAATTCTAAAGTGCCATAGTACGTTATGGCTCCCTAAACCATAACACCGCCCACTCGGGTGTGTAATCGATCCAATTGATGCCCCTCTTTTCGCAAATCATGGAAGTAGTAGTTAAATCCGTCAGGACCCTCAAAATTATTTATTTTTTTTCATCGGAGAAAACACCACGGTACCATTCCTTACTCCAGGTCATGTTAGCGCGACAGAAACAAAGACGTTGTTAAGGTTAAGCGCTGTTTTTTTAACTTTAAACGCTTAAAGTGTTTAGCCTTTGAAATAACCCGCTTTATCGTAGAAACACTAGCTATAAGTGTAGGAGCGCACATGCGATTTTAATCGCACGACTGCTTAGTCGCCAAAAAATGTAACACACACATTTCAATGTGAATGCGCGCACATAACATCTACAAATCGCAGCGTTTATTATCCCGCGATTTGTTCCATTTTAAGCGCGACGCGATTGTCGCCAAAATAAATGCCTCATATCAACTTCAAGCAATATACACACTTGGCTTTTAAATCGTTGCGATTAAAAAATCGTTATCGCAAAAAGATGTTGGTATGCACGCAGTTGCGGTTTTCTATCGCATCATAATTTAGTCGCAAAATATGACCCCCTTGGTTTTATACATGAATGCACACATATGCAACTAAATAATCGCAGCGATTAAAAAATGCAGCAAGCTCCATTTTTAGAAACGATTTTTTTGCCGCAAATTAAAATGGCACATATGGATTGGCATGAGTCTTATCACACTTGCGACTTTGAATAGAAGTCTTGTTAGTATAAAAATGGATTTCACGGCGAAGTGTTGCATTGTAGCTCTGTATTTACGTTTAAAGTCTAAAAAAAAAACTAAAAAGAAAATATTGGGTACATCCCGTTATAAGTACAAGATTACTGAAGGGAAATGTGTATCACCTGAGGAACGTTTATCTGTGACATTGAGGTAAAGCCATCTTAGTTAATACTTCAAAAACTAAATAATTTTTTTTATTTTTTTATTTACTATTTCTAATTTAACTCAAATCTACTAAATTCATTACAAAAAAAAATCTTCATAAGAACCGTAATAATTATATAAAAGGAATACATAAATTTAATGATTCGAAATTGTACTGCAACTTTCGGATGAATCATTTGGTGATAATACGAGTATATTAGGATTTGTTAAAGTATTTCCAGGAGATATGTTGTCAGTTAAATAATTTGAAATAGAAGAATGATGATGTGCTGAACTTAAGGGTACTACATGGTTTTGGGGTAGTCGTGGTAATGACTTAGTACGTAAGGTTGACACGTGTCCAACTTGGTGAGGGAAACTTTGTTGTATTTGGATGGTGTTTAACTGCGTTTCTTGTGGATGGTATTCCATATTACAATTAGGGACGATAGCTGCGCTTACTTCACCCCATAGCTTCTCCTTTAAATTTCTGTCACTTTTACCCTTTTGTCGAATAAAACTTGCCGTTTTTCAACTTCTATTATAAGTTTGTCTACGTCAATAATAGGGTTCGATGGTAATTCGTAACCACTTATAACCGACTCGCTCTCAGACATTATGCAAACTGCATAATTTTAAAATTAACAAACTGGTCGCAAGTCGCAAGTGCGCGCGAGTTCATGATCACCCATATGACACAGTTCATTTTGCGACAGAACAATCGTCAACAATCTGCCGTTTGTTAGCCGTAGCGGATATTTGGTCGCATGTGTGTGTATTGACATTAAAAGCAGTATGTTCTTTTTTTTGCGGCTAAATAATCGTGCGACAGAAGACCACAAGTGCGTGCATGGTAATTTTTTTTTTGCGACTACGATTTTTCTATCGCTGCGACAAAAAGTCGCATATTCGCTCCTTGCCTAACACTACTTTTTTCTTTTATTTTGACTACAGAATCGTGCGAATTTGACGCGAGTGGCAAAATTGCTCTTTGTCAGCAGCGGTAACAGCACAAACAGTTTGCCCTTTCATGTTTTTACCATAGTTGGACTCATTGCGTAGAAATGTTGATATTACCTTGCCACTTCGCTGCATTTTTTTTAGCTATTTGGTGAATAGACAAGTCACATTTGTGATGAGCTTTGATTTTAGCTTTCTCGTCACCGGCCAATGATTTACCACGTCTAATTTTGACTGTAATTATTTTAAAATAACAAAAATATATTAGAGAAAATGTTTGCATAACTACCTGGCTTGGCTTGCATGTGAAAACTAATATTATTGATGGGGGGTTCTATTCAAGTGAACCAATGTGAAACCACTTTTTCACAGTAATTCAACAATAACTTTGTAACGGAATATTTCCAATGCATGATATTGCTCAGAGAGAAGGTGTTTTGAGAGATGAATAAAATATCAAAGCAACGCATCTTGATGACTGGATTTATAGTCAGTTATATTATGTACGAAGGGGGGTTCTATTCAAGGGAGCGGCGCTTTATGCACATATAGTCTTGTGCAAATTAATTGGGACAAGCACACTCTTAAACGCATTTGAAAGTAGGCTATGATTTTTACGTCCGTTTTTAGTTATTATGGGTAAGTGCATCATGAATAAGTTGTATCACATAATTTCTGTTGGCTATTACGAAGGAAACTTCATGAAAATAATAAATTTTGTTTATTTTGTGAAGGTTTTGAAGGAATTCTCCTACCTAAAAATAAATCCGTGCTACTGCAGCAAATATATAGATGCAACTATATTTGTCAGGTGTGGAAAATGCAATTTTGAATGAACCCATCTAAATACCGCCATTAGATAATGGTTGAATACTAGACGACACATGGTATCAAGTTAAATATTTTGATGGCAAAACTGCACCCGACAATCTCGATGATATTCTTAGGACTAATTTGGATGCATCCGAAGATGAAAGTAATGTTGTATGCAACGATTCATCTGATGAATCAGATTGTGATTAAAACCATTTTTGTAGCCTTAAACAAAATATTGTAGTGTATGTAATCTGTAGATATTTAGTTGAATTTATTATTATTTATGCTTTTATTTTCTTAGAAATGTGATCGAACAATTTTTTTTTATAATTTTTCTTTTGAATTCATCCATTTAGTAAAAAAATTTACTGAACTATGTTGGTGCATAAAGAACAAAAACGTTAATTTAATATATTAGAATGAGAATATTTTTGTTAATACATTTATTTTATAAATAAATAGGTGCAATAATACCAACACCATAAATTATTTTTTTAGTTTTATCCATCAGGCTATAAGTACGTCTGGCAAGGGGTTTGCCCCATGCAAAACGTCTGGGACCCACATTTTCGGAATCAGCACACTTCAACCATTATTTTGGTATAAACAATATTCGCGGTTATACCAATTATTCCAAAAAAGTTTTTTTTCATACTATTAGGACGTCTGGCAAAGGGTTTGCCCCATGCAAAACGTCTGGGACCCACATTTTCGGAATCAGCACACTTCAACCATTATTTTGGTATAAACAATATTCGGTTATACCAATTATTTCAAAAAAGTTTTTTTTGCATACTATTAGGACGTCTGGCAAAGGGTTTGCCCCATGCAAAATGTCTGGGACCAACATTTTCGGTATCAGGACACCTCCACCATTATTTTGGTATATACAATGTGTGGTTATACCAATTATTTCAAAAACTGTTTTTTTTGCAAGCAAAACGTCTGGCACCCACAGATTTGTGTAGATGGCTTCAACCTCTTTCATTTAATACTATTCATAAGTGGTTATATCTTCGATCCATGATTTGGAAAAAAACCTATTTTTACTTTACTATTACTAACCTTTGCCCCAAACAAATGCTGCCAGACTACCGAAATAGACTTAAGCTATTTAGGCATTTAACTTTGATATATCCTAATTTTGGTTATATCTTCACTCCCAAAAAATGCTCTGGGCTCTTAGACTAAATTTTCTGGAATGGCCTGGCAAATCACCTTACCTCAATCCGATTGAGAATCTGTGGGCTATAATTAAAGGGAGGCTCATGAAAAAGATTACACGATAATATTCAAGTTCATTTCAGCAATAATCAATGCGAAAAAACTAAAAATATTTGCGGAACCTTAGTATCATCAATGCCCATTAGGGTAGAAGAACGCATCGATGCAAGTGTGGTGCATATTAAGTATTAGTAAAACACTTTTGTTGCTTTTAACAAACAATATTTAAAAATAACTGGAAAAGTGCTCAAAAATGGGTTTGTCCCAATTAATTTGCACAAGATATAGTCGTTTTTTTGACTTTTAAATTAATTTTTTTATTCAATATTAGATACTAGACAAAAATGATTAAATCTAACTTAAAATGAACTTGAAATGATACTTATTCTTAATTTATAGTAATTATTCAGACGTTCTAAACTTAACTATAACCTTATAATTATTGCCTTGCGGCCTAAAAAAAATATTTTACGAACTAATTTAACATATTATTTTGTTTTCATCGAGAATTTCCTTAAAAAAAACTCTTCATCACTGTATTAATTTTATATTTTATATAAAAACAAATTAAAAACTACCTATTCTACTTACTTAAACTGTTTAACGTATTCTAACTATAATTGGGAATCTGAGCATTACGCAACAAGTGGTCAAAAACCCAATTGCTTTCTGAGCGCCTGGCAGTCATCAACATGCAAACGCGCCGCCGTAATCCGACTGAAGCCTTACAGCGTCAATCACCTCCCGAAAGCACCACCACAAGTTGGCGACCCCGGCCTCTCTCAGAAACGCCCAACTAACTTAGTCTAACTTATAAACTAAAGGGATGTTACCTAGAGTAATGCACCGTCCTGGGAGTGCATGTTGACACCTCCCCCCTCAATAAGCCACCAAAATTCGGAGAATTGCTTTTCCGTTTTGAAGACTGTATATAGTAATGTCTATTGTGCATATTATGTACATATTTGTGAGCCGGATATTCCGAGCAATTCGGAATAAAAACAAGCGCCGATGCAAATATCCATCTTGGAGCCACCCGTATAGATGGGTAAAGTGAATTCGTGGGCTAGCAGTTGACCCTCTTACCATTCTTCACGCAGGGAAAACAGGCAGCAAATGGTCTTTCAAATTATAGATGGGGAGTAACGTAGTCTGTGCATACATTACCACCCGTCAACTTTTGTAGAATCTGCGCATGTCCCGTTGTACTCGGTTTCCAGTTTTCTGTATGGCTGAGCCGCAGAGCAGTGTTTGCGGGAAATTCTTGTACAAAAAGGTCTAGAGGTCTTAGATTTGAAATCGCTTCCAACCCCGCTGTGGGTGTGGTTCTCATTATGTTATTAGTCATAGTCTTAAGGTTAGTGACCTTACGCAACCCCTGTTACCAGACTTAATTTCCATATGTCAGTATCGGTCTTACTACTGCCGTATATAGCGCCATGATAATTTTGGAACTAGGACCCCAGGTTTTGCAGAAAATTCTGTAGCAAGTATATAGGGCTATCATTGCCTTCTCTGGTCTTTCTTTTAAATTGAGGCTCCAGTTTAATTTACTATCTAGAATCACGCCAGGATACTTCGCGTAATTCGATGTTTATAAGGGAGTCCCCCCAGTTGTTGGCAGATTAAATTGCAGTTGTAATAAATGTAGTCAAACTGCATTATCTTTGCATGACAGCAGTTTATAAGTGCGTTCATAAGCAAAATGACAGTCAAAATGCGATCAAGTTTGCAGTGGTTTTCGTTTTGTTGCCGCAATGCAGGAATAATTTTAATTTCTGTCATTTGTTGATTACCGCCTATGTTTGCATTTATGAAACCGTTTGAAGGAATACAGAACCACCGCATACTTGCAGTAGAATTTCTGTTCATAAATACATTGAATTAATATTTTATGCATGGCATGTGCAACATTGTTGCGATTATGAGCTCAACCTAGGTTAGGTATGCCACCCTACTGTGGGAGGGATTGAACAGTTGGTCGTTCAAAATAGTCATGCCACTTCCACAAGCGCCTTTTTCCCATTCGCTGAAGGTGCTAGAATGAAAAGCCTCGTATTTAGCAAGAAACTAGCCCTCTGTCTGGTACCATTTATTCTAACAGCGATAGAATCATTTGCATCAATTTTACATTCACCAAAAGCTTATATTCTTCTTTCTTGGATTTGTGGAAAGTAACATCGGAGTTTCCAGCTGTCAAATCTTTCTTTTCAACCAAGATTTTGCACTGAGTTTCATTATCATCGGTGGGAGGTCAAGCTATGGTTACCAGGCAGCCGGGATAGAAATATTATTTTTGGAATTATAAATGATTGCTACTTATTAAATTGTTGAACCAATATTTTAAACAACATTTCATTGTTGATCATTTAGGAATAAATCTAAAGATTGGAGGTAGTCCACTCAAGATCTCCTTTTTCCTTAATAGCGGTTTAAAATAAATAAATATTAGGTATACAGGGCCTAAAATCTAACTTCTCCAACCACTTGCTTGTGCGAAGTGGAAGGGACCTACAATTTTAAGCCGAATCCGAACGGACAATTTGAGAAGCTTCTCATGACAATTGATACTCTTGGATGTTTTCAGACGTTCGCAAGAGTGGAAGTGGAAAAACCCTAGATATTATGTTGATACCGGCGTGATTTCAACCGGGGACCTTTCGATTCGTAGTCCGACACACTACTTTGAAATAATTTTTTTTATTCATTATTAGATATCTACTTACATACTAGACAAATATGAATAAATTTAACTTAAAATTAATAGGATACTTACTCTTATTTATTGGTCCTTATGCGGACGCTCTAAACTTAACTATAACCTTATAATTATTGCCTTTCGGCCTAAAAACTATTTTACGACCTAATCTTACATATATATTCATCGAGAAAATTTTTTAAAACTCGGCATGATTATTTAAATTTTATATATTTTATAAAACAAATTAAAAACTACCTATTCTACTTACTTAAACTACTTAACGTATTCTAACTATAATTAGAATTCTGAGCACTCGTTGTACAACAAGTGGTCAAAATCCCAATTTCTTTCCGAGCTCCTGGCCGTCGTCAACGTGCACAGGCGCTGCTGTGAGCTAAATGAAGCCTTACAGCGTCAATCTTCTACCGGAAGTACTACCACAAGTTGACGACCCCGGCCTCTCACAGAAACGCCCTAACTACTCGTATCTTAGTCTATCTTATAAACTAACAGGATGCTACCTAGAGTAACGCACCGTCTGGGGACGGCATGTTGACCCCTTCCCCCTCAAAAAACCACCAAAATTTGGTAAATTGCTTTTCCGTATCGAAAGTCCGACACACTAACCACTGAATCACTGCTCCCGACATTAATGGCGGTTTATCTATCGATAAACGAGGCAGCATGGGAATCGATTGAAAATGATCGTTCAGGGAATTCACCATTAGCCTTTCTTTGAATAAGCGATCAGGATTGTCGGCATCGTACTCATAGTTGTTTTTTATATGGAGGTACTCCCTAATCTTCTTAAAGCGATTGATGATCATTACACTACGCACTGCATAAACTCCATCCTGCCTATTTCAATAATCTTTCACAGAAGGAGTTTTGTGATAAGGCGTATAATAAATTATACCAACGTACGTGTATTTACCGAATTCCAAGGTATCGAACAAAAAATGTTGATTGTTTTTTCCAACTATTGCGTAATGAATGGTCTCGTCAAACATTTTCGCCATCCTTGAAAAAATATTTAAAACATGAGTAAGCACTTGCGACTGCTAACTCGGGTTGCAAATTAAAGCTCCCAAGGAAAGAGATTTGCTCTTCGTTCAACTGTAAATTTCCTTTTTTCCAAAGAGCTCAATCATTGGAAGTTATGTCAACAACAATGTCCTTATACTTACAGCATTATTCGCGTACATGGCCCAACTTGTCATTCTGATCATTGAGAGCATTTTCGAATGCAGCATTGTCAGTGAGATAATCCACAGGTGGCACGACGAAGAAGGCGACTGAGACACTGACACTATGGACAAATCAATTTGCATTGATACTAATAACAGAAGCGCCATCATCCAATATGGCGTAACTGGTTTCGGCCCGATTTCTCACGCATTGCGATATTTGATTTTCATCAATCAATTCATCCAATCCGTATTTTGCAAATACTTTTCATCATCAGATAAATCACCATTGTTAGGCATGCCCACCATTTCTCAATCGTCACTATCACTAATCATATCCGCCACCGCCACCTCATCAGCGTTGTACTTATTTCCGTCAATAATAAATATCTATATCTATAATCTACATAAACATTACGAAAATCGTCAAATGAATGCATGGTGTACCATATATGGTACCTAAAATAACAGGAACTATTAAAAAAAACCGTTTTATTGAAGAAATCATTGTAAATACAAATTATATATTCTTCGCAAAGTCTTCAAAGTAGTTTTGAACAATTCTTTTATACAGAGATTTTTGCCACGCCCACTTTTAAGGGACATTTATTTTAAACAAAAACTTTGTCGATAAAATCTCTTAAATGTTGTACAACAAAATATGTAGAGCGTTCTTAACAATTTACCTATACTTAGACCTTTACCACGCCCACTTTATGAGGGATAGGAATAGGAATAGGGTATCCAACAGTTCGCCCAAGCGGACTGTAGCCCTTCCCTATGATAACAGATAATTTCAAAACCTACCGCTAATTAGTTTTTATTTTACAACGACCGTTTAAGAAACTGTGTTCAAACACATAAGCAGCCACATAAGAACAAAGTGCTTTAAGATCACATTAAGTGTGTTTCTTTTTCAGAATGGAATGAATAAAGAAACAGAACTGCACCGAATAAAATTATAATTATTAATCTCATGACCAGCGTTGCCACTTAAAGCGAAAGCAGATGTAATAGGTACATAAGCCTAACAAATTGAATTACCAACAATTAATATTTTTTTCTATTTATTGAACTCACAGATAATACACCTTAGCTTAACAAAAAATAAAAACATAAATTACATACAATAATAATAATAATAACGATATCTTAAGCTAGTATTACACGATATGTTGAATCAGCAAACGTTTGCTGAAAAATGTGTCCCAATCACAACATATCGTGTGATATCGAAATTTTTGTCATTATACGTATGGTAAAAGTTGTTTGTTGACAAATTTGTTGGCTAGTCAGCATATGTATGTTGGCGACCTGAACATATCGTGTGATAATTCTTTTGGGACCGTTTGCTAACATTCGGACAAATTTTCGGCGTATGCTGACTCGTATGATGTATGCTGACGAGCTAAAGTAGGCTCGTGAGCATACGCCACATTTTTCAGCATACGGTTTTGATGTTTTTGAAGTTTCGATACATTTTGTTTTTTGTGTTTCTATTGTTGTTAGCGACTGGCAACGCCGCCGACATCGAGAAGGAAAGAGACGGACAGTGTTTTTAATGAATTTACAACGCCATCATTAGGAACATCTGTGCAGTAACAACAGCTTGTCATTAGCAGAGTATATCCATTACAATGAGTAGGGACAGTCGACTGAAAAAAAAATTATAAAAACGAATCATAAAACCATTTCCAAAAAACCAAAGCAGGTCGCACTGGACAAAGTGAAAAGATACACACAACGAGGATCAAGTCGATACGCCTTTAAAAAAGCATTATGAAAAAACCCACAATCGTTCAAACCCACAAACCTTCGAAAACGAAAAGATTTTTTTTTTTTTTTTTAAATTTTATTAAACAAAAATAACACAAAACAAATCATTTTAAATAAAATAACAAGCTTAAATACGATAGTACATAGGTACTACGATTTAAATCACATTTTCATTTTGTATTAAAGAAAATAAAAAAAAAAAAAAACTTTTATTGAAATTTAAAAAAAAAACTGTAATGTGTACTACGAGGTAATTTTAAAAACTGTAAGCTTGTCTAAAAAACTGTAATTTACATTTAAAACTGTGAATATGGCAACATTGGTATCAGCTTAGGTTTCGTTTGTTAACTTATACTATACACTACAGTTTTATAGACTACACGTACATTTCACCAGAATCGCAGAAAATCGATAAATACAACACGCACATTTCGCGATCTGTAAATTTGTTCAGCATATAATCATACGGGTCTTCAAATTTTTCAGCAAACCAAATTCAACATATCGTGTGATAGGTCTTCTGTGTGCTGAAAAAATATGATAGCAAACTGTTTGTTAGCATATTTTGTCAACAAACAATTTGCTACTTTGGGACAGATTCAACATATCGTGTGATAGGCCATCATACGCCAGATGAACATATGCATATTTGCTGAGAATTGTTAGCATATCATTGTGAACATACGTATGTTCATTCAACATATCGTATAATACTAGCTTAAGTAATAAAAAAATACATTAGGCTTTTAATATTTGAAAGTCTTACACCCTTATTACGGTTGTCAACGACCAATTATTGATAAACGAAAAAATGTTTGAATCGATGGACATTTGGTATTATGAGTGGCAATTGACAAATCATACAGCTATTGTGAACACTGACATTTGAATTTTATGTTTTCAAATCTGTTTTCTCTGGTTCATTCGTTTTGCTTTAGTTAAAATGTAAATTTTATTTTATTTTTGTTATAAATGAGTTAATGAAACGAACAAAGTTCATGTGTAGATATTAACTTTTTGACTTGTTTTTTGGTTACAAAATACTAATGTATTTTGCGACTGCTTTTTGTTCGTAAGATTTGTGAAGGTAAATTGCCAGTGATTACTTATTCAATACAAATTATTTTTTTATCTTCCCCAAAAAACAATTCTACTGCCGACACACATTGGGGCAGAATGCAATGGCATCAAATCAGCCGTTAGAGCTAAGAACCTGAAATTTCGCACGATAGGTTCGGAGACCATTCCCAAAATATTTTCAAACCCGCCCACCCGACACGCCCACTAAAACGCCCACTTTTTAGAAATGTGCTTATTTTACAATATGTATTAACAACTTAAGAAAGATTTATTGACGATCTAATTTTTGTCCACTACACTTACCTTGCACACTCACTTTAAGGCCCCCTTTTATCGTGAAGAAAAACAAATTAATAAAACGAATCTTAAATTTTGCATTGGTATTTATTATTGAGACTTATAATTAAATTAAAAAATTGCCCATTAAATACAAAATCAAACCAAAAATTTGTATTGCATCCTTAGAAATTATCGCTATCATCACTGTCATCATCATTGTCATCATCATCATCATTATCATCAGACTAATCAGACTCAAGAAGAGTGTTTGATTCCTGGACACTTGTGGACTTTAGCAAGTTGACTGCTTCTTTGAGAAGAGACTGGAATTTTCGTCTATGTAATTTTTGCTTGGATGTTATAATGGGATCCGAGCTCAGTAAAAAGAAATTAAATACGTCTTTATTAGTTTTTTCACGACTTGATTTTATTGAGAAATTCTCGCGGAAATTTTAAAAATCTTTGTTGTTGCCCGATCGGCAACAGTGCAGATGATATAATTTCTGGCCCACGAATAAAATATTAATGCAAAGTTGGAGGCATATGATACCAGCGATATTTACTGACGAAGCATCTCGCTGTGTCATGTGCGAATTCCCTGAATTTGTATACAGCAATCGTAATTGCGTGTATTTTTTTCTACTTGACAAGCTTTTTCCCAACGCGATTTAAATTTTGACTTAAACTCCGATATTTTCTCATTAACATTGTGTTGAGGAGCACCGTGCATTGGTCCCGCTTTAGAACTTCACCCCTCAAAAATTCGATTTGCCTTTCTAATCCCTTTAACATTGAGCTCTTCATTATATTATATAGCTCTTCCCTTGTCACAGAAAGAGTTTTGGAAGGTGTTCGGCCTAAAAAGTAATTAAAATTAAAAAAAAAATCGATTTTTTTCCAGTGGCGTCACCAACAAAAAAATTTACTTCACAACAAGTAGCAAAAGGTAGCAAAAAAAGTTTACAAGTTCTAAGACTAAACAAACCACTTATCACAAAGAGATATAACACTCAACGTCAGGTCACGGTCAACACATCTAAAACTCTTAGGATTTCGGATAAAAACAAAACTAACACTTTTTTCGCACATTTTTTATCTTTAGCCACAGATTAAAAAAACAAAAATTGATTTTTTTTTCAAATCAAAATAAGACAATAAAAGCACCTGAGCTTTCTGATTCCATTGCAATTTTGACTTTTTCAATTACAACAAACTGTAAGAAATAGCACACAGTTAACTGCAGTCACTCAAAATAAAAAAACACGTCCGGCTTCGATGGAAAATACTAACAAATGCTGCATTCGTGACGATCTGCTTATCTATTCTATTTAAAACAAAAACAAAACGGTAGCTTAAGACAAAGCTCAATTTCAAAATTCAATTAAATGCCAGCTTCAGAGGTGTTTCGCCCCAGTGTGCGACATTTCAATTTGAAAATGTTGTTTAACAAACAAAAGCGGCGAATGGAATTGTGACTGAAAATGTGATAGCTATAAATATTTTTGACGACGATAATGCCAAAACGATCAACTTCCCAGACTGATATGAATATGATATCTTCTTCTTCCTTTAATGGCGGTGAAGCTATGATCAGGGTTAATGGTATCATAATCCTCCTACTTAATTGCATCCCTACTGGTCCGTCTGTGGGGTTTGCCGGTTCGACCTGAGTCAGATATGAATATGTTATTAATAATACAAATTAGGAGTAAAGAGATGAATAGGTTTAAAATAGAAAATATGCTTGCATTTTTTCAGCTGGTCGAATATTGATATTATCAATAATAATAACGGAGAGTACGCAAAAACTCGATAAAATCAATATTATTAGATTGTTCTCCTCATGTATTATTAATATTAATTATTATTTTTTTTTTTAAATTTGTTTAATAAAAAACTTAGTTAAAATATATGCCATTGAATATATGGATTGCTATAAGAAAAAATGAGATTGGATAAATCTTTCTCAAGAATCCTAAAAACAATATTTTTTCAGTTTTTTTGTTATAACAAAAAACAGGCTACACCAAATTCAGTACAATTTATTTAAGATCATATGTACGATCATACGCGTCGAACGGGACCAGAACGAAGTCGACATATATTTTTGAAAGCGAGATAGGTACAATGAATAAAAAAATTGTTCACAAACGTATTTACGTATCATCTTCTTAAAAATATTAGAAACCGTTTAGTTCGTTGGACCAATACCGCAAAATTGAGATGGACTTACAGACTTATACCTTCTATAAAAGATTGGATATGCCGCAAGCACGGAGACTGTAACTATACCATTTTACACAGTTCCTATCCGGTCATAGAGGATATCGCAAGTACCTGTCCAGATTTGGGCACAATACCTCACCACTTTGCCCTGAATGCCCGGACGAAGAAGAAGAAACAACTGAGCACGCAATATTCCACTGCTGGCGGTTTGCTTACTGGAGAATAGAATTACATAGCCCATCGTCTATAATCGACCATATGATGTTATCAGAAGTGACTTGGGAAGAGATTGGCGAATATGTAACGAATGTGCAAAGTGAGCTGCGAAGAATTGAGAAAATTCGAAAAGCAGCAGAAACAGTAGAAACAGATCAAGCTAAAATAGGAGTAGCAACAATAGCACACACAAGACGAATAGTATGATATGCGTACCAGCTCTGCGAAGCAATACCTAACGGCAGTCCCGCGGGGAGAGTGGTAGAAGTCTGTTGGGTGAGGATTAGTACGTAGGCGCATTCCTGGCATCGATTATTCGGGTTTGCGAATCGTGCATGCCATGTTTCGAAGTTAACCACATCCATTGTCACAGCCCAAAAAAAGAAAAACCTACATATACATATTCATACTATACACACGCACACACAAACATCTTCTTAAAAACATTTGACAAACATATTGTCAACTTTCAAATTTGAAAATATGTTTTAATTACGTTGTTCATTGTCGGACCAATTACATGAACTTACCTTGTAATGTGAAGTTAGAAACAGCTCTTGTCGTAAAATGCGAATAAGGGGAGACATCACATCAAGGCTATTTTAACATCCAGGTAAGCCCAGCGGCACGTTTAATGTCTTACAGCGGTCTCACAAGTGTGCATGCGAATCCGTGGGTTGACACGACTTGAGATACCCAGGCCGATAAAGCAATAATCAATAATGGAAGCATGCACGTCTCAAAATCGTACAAAAGAGGCCTAAAAACTTCTGAATCACATAAAAATCACAGCATTTGATTGGCCTTAGTGATCCGAAACCAGGAAACCCCTGCCGTTGAAACCAACCCAACAGGAAAATCAAGCGATGCAGCAAAGTGTTAGGGTTATGATGTCCTTAATGCTGATCCAAACCGTGCCGTACAGGAATGAAGAAAGAAAAAGGCTGAACATTTTTAGTTCTATGAATTTTTTTTCAATAAGGTCATAAGGTATAATGCAAGGTACATGCAAAATCTATTTAAAACATAGGGGCGGGCTACAGTCCGCTTATGCGAACTGTTGGATACCCTATTCATATTCCTATCCCTAATAAGTGGGCGTGACAAAAATTTAAAGGATTTTATCGAAAAAACTAAGCTTTTGTAAATAAAAACGCTCCCTAGCTCAAACTTTGGTTTTTCAATAAAATTGTTTTATTTAGTTGTGGGCGTGTCAGTAGGCGAATTTAAAAAAAAATTAAGCATGAGCATAAAGGGCACCTAGAGAGTATATACATTAAATTTCAGCTCCCTAGCTCAAACTTTGGACTTTCAAAAATAAAAATAAAAATAATTGTGGGCGTGTCAGTAGGCGGATTTTGAAAATATTTACACATGAGCATAAAGAGCCCCTAGAGAGTATATATTATAAATTTCAGCTCCCTACCTCAAATTTTGGTTTTTCAATAAAATTGTTTTATTTAATTGTGGGCGTGTCAGTGGGCGGATTTTGAAAATTTTATGTCCCAAGCAGTTTTATGGGCCATAGATCATATATAAAAAATTTCAGCTTTCTAGCTCAAAGTTCAATTTTTTCCAAAATTTGTTTTATTTAATTGTGGGCGTGTCAGTGGGCGGATTTTGAAAATTTTATGTCCCAATCAGTTTTATGGGCCATAGATCATATATAAAAAATTTCAGCTCTCTAGCTCAAAATTCGATTTTTTCCAAAATTTTGTTTTTTTGAGTTTGTGGGCGTGTCTGTGGGCGGATTTCAAAAATTCTTAAACTTGATTATTTCGGGACCCTAGAGAGTATATGGTTAAAATTTCAGCTCTCTAGGTGCAGTTTAAAGGCCTAATTTTTGCCGACGGACGGACGGACGGACGGACGGACGGACGGACGGACGGACATGGCTAGATCGACATTACTATCGATGCTGATCATAAATATAGTAACTTTTAGGGGTCTACGGGCAATATTAAGGTATGTTACAAACTATGCGTCAAAATTAATATACCCCTAGAATAGGGTATAAAAAGCGCATGTAAAGTATAAAGAATATTAATTTAAGATATCTCTTTATTGTTTCGGCAACTAAGGGACAAGAAAGACAGTAACTAAAGGAGAAAAAGTGTTCACACTAATTGCGAAAAATCGCAAACTGATTTGCGATGTAGGCCTTGCAAATAATCCGCAAATAGTTTTCGAGAATGTCCCAAAGAGGTGTTCACACGATTTGCTAGAAAAGTTCACATATGGTGTGGTACAAATTACGTCAGACTCGCAAATATTTACCACTCTCGCTAAGTGTGTGCTCATAGCCTTAGAATTTCAAGAAGATTCATAATTTCTTAACATGAGTCAGTCCAATCGAATCAAGAAGACCAAACAAATGTATCATCGCAAAACAAATCGCTATAAATGAAGCTGTTTAACCACGGCAAAATCTTATTATATCGAAACATGAGCGTTCTAATTACAAGATCCTAATCGGGCACGATTTCAGGAAAAAAACAACTTTCATAACCGAAAATAAATGCCATGACATTAGTTTCATGATCACGGTCAATCGATTTGTTTCATTGAGAATGAAGTTATAAATTCTTTTAAGTCATCGCATTCTGAAATATGACAATATATGATGACACTATACGATTGAGCACCCACTCATCGGTCGTTTCCAATACAGAAACCTTGACTCAGTCAAGTGCTCTTCCCAGCCGCACATCTTTTTTATTCGATTTGTATGAATCACCTTGCACTGCACACTCCATACGCAGAGTGGGTCTCCAAAGTGGTCAATGATAAACGATATGCTTACTGCATCAACCGAAAAGCTCATTTTTTAAAATCCTTCATTTAAGCTTTTTGTAGCACTTCTGCGAGCCAAAAATAAACCTGGGCTAAGAGCTTGAGTACACATGTCCCTCACAGCAAATAACAATGAAAAAAGAGGGAGAAAACTCAATTTCAAGGGCACACACAACAGGTACACATTTTTCAACAATATTGATGTCGTCGTCGCCGCTCCTGCAAAGGATGCCCTGGATGGCTGCTGCTGCCCAGAGCTAGCAGGAAGGTTTCTGTTCTAAGTGATTGCATTCATTTTGCTCATGACTGCAAATTGAATGAGAAACAGAGAAGTACAATGCAAGGGTGCTTATGACCAGCACTTTGTGCTCACCTTGTTCCCATTTTCAGCCACTGCCCCACGGACATGTACGATGTGGCACCTTTCTGGCGCAATATCCAGCTAGCAGCAGCTCCTCGACGACCAGCAATGAACGCGACAGAAGCTTGCTGGTCTTCAACCACTTGTGGGACACATAATGTACGTATGCACAGTATGTACCTCGACTGGCTGATATGTATGAGTTATTATTATTTATTTATAGACTCACGGGGGGTGGGAATAAGAACTGCTGCATAAGGGGGCTTGCGAATTGCGATGCGACGGCACCCACCCTGACAAACTGTAGCTTAGCTTCTGCTTCGTCGCTGCGTTGCAATGCAGTTGTTGGAAATTCCGATGATTATCGTCGTCTTCTGGTGTCACTACGACCGACGATTGACTGATACATGCTGCCTGCTCGCTTAGAATTTTTCTGCTTTTTCTTTAATGCTTCTGTCTCCCGTGTCTGCATGGTACAAGTAATTGCCTATTAAGGGTGGAATCCACTGTGTCAAAGGGGCTGGTGGAAAATATACCCCAGGTAAACGAAGAATTGAGGAAAGAACGGCAGAACAACATACTGCAGATGTAGTGAGTCGTTCAGTTTGTTTTTTATTGAATTGCAGTTATTCGCTTTTTTTATTTTGTTGATTAGACATTGAAGCACTCAGCATTATTTTCCTGTAAGTGGAATTACAAGTAAATCGAGAAATTAGTAGCTATTATTGCATGGCAAGGCATTGGAGGGTAAGTATTTACCTAGTTGAACAAAATATATAGGTACATACAGTAGAAGCCCGATGAGATGAACGCATTCAACATAGGGACGAGCTACAGTCCGCTTGGGCGAACTGTTGGATACCGTATTCTTATTCCTAACTGCCTAAGAAAGGTATGAAAAAAATAGCACAGATAATAAATGCTGCGTTCAGACTAAGGTATGTTCCGCGCATGTGGAAGGTTGCGGAAGTTATCATGGTACCTAAGCCGGGAAAATTGCCCAGTGAAGTAACGTCATATCGGCCGATATCATTGCTGCCAATCCTGTCAAAGCTATTCGAAAAAATGCTCCTAAAACGACTCCATCCGATTCTAGAAGGAAAGACACTGATCCCAAACCATCAGTTTGGATTCAGAAATAAATACTCAACAATAGATCAGGTCCACAGAATAACTGATATACCTAATAGAAAAAGCTTTAGAAGAAAAACAAATATGCTCTGCCATTTTCCTTGATGTAACACAGGCTTTTGATAAAGTCTGGCACAAAGGATTAATCCGTAAGCTACAAAAATATCTTCCAAAAGAGTATCATGAAATACTAGAGTCGTATATAATGCAACGATTATTTAGAATTAAGCAAGAGAATGAGTACTCCGAATTGAAACACATCAAAGCTGGAGTACCGCAAGGTAGTGTGTTGGGACCAGTACTGTTCCTCCTATACACGAACGACCTACCACAAAATGACAAAACTACTGTTGCCACTTTTGCAGACGATACTGCTGTACTTGCAGTAGGAAAACCCGCACAGGAAGTTACAGAAAAACTGCAAAGGACAGTAAATGATATATCCAAATGGACCAAAAAATGGCAAATAAAATTAAATGAACTAAAGTCGGTTCATATTAACTTTACGAATAAAAACGTACAACACATACCTGTGTACATAAATAATAAAGTAGTTCTGCATTCGAACTCAGCTAAGTATTTAGGCTTGACTTTGGACGCAAAGTTGCGTTGGAAAACACATGTCAAAAAAAAACGAGATGAACTAAATATACGATACAATAAAATGTATTGGCTCATAGGGAGGAATTCATGCCTCTCAATCTACAACAAACTGCTTCTCTACAAGCAAATATTAAAACCAATTTGGACATATGGCCTCCAGTTATGGAGGTACACAAGAAAGACAAATCTTCAAAGCATACAATGCTTTCAAAACAAAGTATTACGCTATATTGTTAACGCGCCGTGGTACATACGTAATGCTGATCTACATAGGGATCTAAAAATTGAAATGGTAGAGGACGAGGTTCGGAAGGTCGCAAGAAGACATGAAGTTAGGCTTCGCAACCATGCTAATTTAGAAGTAGTTCAACTACTTAATAACAACAATTTAGTTAGAAGATTACATAGAGTTAAACAATTTGAACTAGTTAAGTAGGTAAATAGGAAAGAAAAATATGTTTTACAACGTAATCACACGAACAAAGTGATAATGAATTAAGAAAAAAAGGTAACAAACCAAAATTAGTTCCTAAAAACAGTACATAAGTACATAAGCAAATGTTAAAACAAAATTGCTGATTAGTCTTTAGACTAGGTGCGATTACTGGAAGGATGGTAACATCATGCCTTCCATAGGTGTTTTTAGTGAATGATTCAAGTCCCACATTATCGCAAAGCTCGCAAGCGATGTCTTTTAACGATTTTCACCTAGCTACACGCAAAAAAAAAAAATTCCTATCCCTCATAAGTGGGCGTGACAAAAGTCTAAGTATGGTTGAATTGTAAAGAATGCTCTACATATTTTTTTATATAACATTTAAAGGATTTTATAAAAAAAACGAAGCTTTTGTAAAAAAAACGCTCCCAAGCTCAAACTTTGGTTTTTCAATAAAATTATTTTATTTAATTGTGGGCGTGTCAGTAAGCGGATTTAAAAAAAAATTAACACATAAGCATAAATGGCCCCTAGAGAGTATATATTATAAATTTCAGCTCCCTAGCTCAATAAAATTGTTTTATTTAATTGTGGGCGTGTCAAGGGCGGATTTTGAAAATTTTATATCCCGAGCAGTTTTAGGAGTCATAGATCATATATAAAAAATTTCAGCTGTCTAGCTCAAAATTCGATTTTTTCCAAAATTTAGTTTTATTTTGAGTTTGTGGGCGGATTTCAAAAATTCGTAAACTTGATTATTTCGGGACCCTAGAGAGTATATGGTTAAAATTTCAGCTCTCTAGGCCCAGTTTAAAGGCCTAACTTTTGCCAACAGATGGACGGACGGACATGGCTAGATCGACATTACTATCGATGCTGATCTTAAATATAGTAAATTTTAGGGGTCTACGGGCAATATTAAGGTATGTTACAAACTATGCGTCAAAATTAATATAACCTTAGAATAGGGTATAAAAAGCACAATAATAAAAAGCTTTTGTCTTTTCGAACCTTCGAATTTGATCCGGGCATCTTTTAGAACCCTCTTATAATAAAAATACTGCGGTCATCTTTTCGAAATTTTCCATCTTTTCGAATAGCTCATCTAAACAAGCTTTTATTGTAAATAAAAACATCCTTAAAAAAGTTGTCGGGAACGACAGGTTTGTTACATCACATTGTGTGTTTTCTACGATGATGAAAATAGGTATACAAAAGTTGTGTCATGCTCATGCACAGTGCCATGTTTGATTGAAGAAGGTAACAATATACTCACAAATAATTAATTAAATTGACATTAAGATGATTGTATGTTATTTTCGAAATGTGACATTAATTCCGATTCAGACGTCATCAAGATAATGACGACTTGATTAACACTCACTTGACAGCGTTGTTTGATGCAAGTTAAAAAGAAAACACAAGAACAGAAACAGATATCGGAACAGAAGTAATGTTAGATACTGTTTCCAGGGTTGGCGACCGACGGTGTAGGGGCTAGTGTGTTGACTTGTGACAGATAAGAGGAAGGATCACAACGATATTCCGAATCTCCCAGAAAACAGAGAACAGACAGACAGTACTGACTGCTGGAATAACTCCGGAAAGTGTCGCTTCAAACGACGGGTTTTTCGTGGTCGAGGACCTACAGGAAAAAGTGGATTTGCTGGGGCGTGTATACGGTGAATAATCATGTTCGCCGTAACCACGACATTGAGAATAGGGCTCTAGTGAGATACTTCTCTCCGTGCACCGACCTTGAAAGTTGGTGATCGGAGAATAACGGATTCAACGTATTCAATGATGAAAACAATGCTAATGCAGTTGCCGCTAATGGCTGAGATGCACCGCTCTTGTTTGTGTCGAAGGATTATTTTCTGTGCATCTTCGAGTCACTAAAGAATAATAAGTCTGCGAGGGTGGATGGTGTCCCAAACGTCATATAGAGACACCTGCCTCTGGGTGCTATAGATATTTTCACCACAATGTTTAACAATGGTCTGAATATTGCACATTATCCGGCGCATTGGAAGGTAGCTGTACTAAACCCTATCCCGGAAAAGGGTACATATAGGACGAATCCTGCCAATCTCTGGTCGATTAGTTTGCGTCCGGTCTTTGAAAAGGTTGCCAATAGAGCCCTGTTGAAGTGGGTCGAAGACAATAACATCATTCCGAACAACCAGTTTGGCTCATCGATATAAGTGTCCGACATTCAGTGGAATAAATACAAGCACCACTGCACGGGTGCTTGTCTAGTTGATTTGAGAAGGCTTTCGACACCGTATGATTGGACGGACTTTTCAACAAGTTGACCAGGCGGGGGATGCACAAATGTTTACTACTCGTATATGTAATTACACCCTATTCTAAGGGTATATTAATTTTGACGCATAGTTTGTAACATACCTTAATATTGCCCGTAGACCCCTAAAAGTTACTATATTTATGATCAGCATCGATACTAATGTCGATCTAGCCATGTCCGTCCGTCCGTCTGTCGGCAAAAATTAGGCCTTTAAACTGGACCTAGAGAGCTGAAATTTTAACCATATACTCTCTAGGGTCCCGAAATAATCTAGTTTACGAATTTTTGAAATCCGCCCACAGACACGCCCATAAACTCAAAAAAACAAAATTTTGGAAAAAATCGAATTTTGAGCTAGAAAGCTGAAATTTTTTATATATGATCTATGACCTCTAAAACTGGTCGGGATAAAAAAAATTCAAAATTCGCCCACTGACACGCCCACAAATAAATAAAACAATTTTTTTGAAAATCCAAAGTTTGAGCTAGGGAGCTGAAATTTGTAATATATACTCTTTATGCTCATGTGTTATTTTTTTTTAAATCCGCCTTCTGACACGCCCACAATTAAATAAAACAATTTTATTGAAACACCCAAGTTTGAGCTAGGGAGCGTTTTTTTTGATAAAATCCTTTAAATGTTATATAACAAAATATGTAGAGCGTTCTTAACAATTCAACCATACTTAGACTTTTGTCACGCCCACATATGAGGGATAGGAATAAGAATAGGGTATCCAACAGTTCGCCCAAGCGGACTGTAGCCCGTCCCTATGTTTTTTAAAATGCTTTTCAAAAAGAATTTAATTGTCAAATGTGGCAACGTGACCTCGAGCAGAGTATTTGAAATTAAAAACTTATTACTGCGGTGAATTCTCCGATCCTGTTTAACATTTGCACAAGTGATCTGGTGGGTTCACTCCAGGCATGCAGTGCACACTCGACGGTTTGGTGGCATACAGATCAGGTCCTAAGATCGAGGTCACTAACATTCTTTTGCAGCTTGAGTTCGATCAAATTAAGGGATATTGCGATGACTGGAAGTTGAAGTTGAAGTGGCTCTTATAATACCGATCATCGCTTATGGGAGTCCATTGTGGTTTAATATAGCGCCCAGTTATATGGAAAAGATTCGTGTTTTTTCCGAAAGCCTGAATCCAACTATATAAAATACTATCCCAACAAGGTCCTATACGGTGGGGCTCATAGGATTGACAATTTCCTCACGAAGGAACGTTGCAAGGGCGATGACCAGCGACAATAGCCTCATCTTTGGGGCTTACTATTCCAATGAAATGTACATAGAGAGTACTCTCCGGTTTGATTTCCGGAAAACAGAGAAGGCAACATCCGGAGGCATTTATCCATATTGATGCAAAAGGGCTGGTTCAGACGAGGGATGGTATCCCGGTATTATAGCACCGCTACCGCAGCGCTAGAGATAAGCGGCTCATCCGCGGCGGGGACGTCGCCAATGCTCGTAAGCTCCTCCGTTTTAGTACCACAATAGCGGAGAGGGATTAATTCGATACGAAAAAGCGATTCGCCGAATTTCGGTGGCTTGTTGAGGTGTGAGGGGTCAACATGCCCTCCCCAAGACGGTGTGTTACTCTAGGTAACATCCTCTTAGTTTATAAGTTAGACTAAGTTAGCTAGGGCGTTTCTGGGAGATGCCGGGCTCGGGAAGTGACTTACGCTGTAAGGCTTCAGTCGGCTCACGGCAGCGCGTGTGCACGTTGGCGTCTGCCAGGCGGTCGGAAAACAATTGAAATTTTGACCACTTGTTGCGCAAGGGAACGAGTGCTCAGAGTCCTAATTATAGTTAGAATACGCTAAGCATTTAATATATAAAATTTGAGAAAGATGCCGATTTTTTTTTTTAAATTCGCTCGATAATAACAAAAATGTAATATTACTTTGTTAAATAGTTTCTTAGGCCGAAACGCAATAATCATAAGGTTATAGTTAAGTTTAGAACGTCCGCATAAGGACTATTAGTTAAAAATTAGTATTCTCTTAATTTTAAGTTAGGTTTCTTTTTTTTTAGTATGTAAATTGATATTTAATAACAAATAAAAAATTTAAAAGTAAAAAATAGTGTGTTGGCTTGAGACCCTTGCGGTGCAGGTTCAATCTTCTTAGGGGAACAACAACATACGGCACCCATTAATGGAGAGAAACGAATGACACCTTTTTATACCCTATTCTAAGGGTATATTGATAATAATGTCGATTTAGCAATGTCCGTCCGTCCGTCCGTCTGTCGGCAAAAGTTAGGCCTTTAAACTGGACCTAGAGAGCTGACATTTTAACCATATACTCTCTAGGGTCACGAAATAATCAAGTTTATGCTCGGGATATAAAATTTTTAAAATCCGCCCACAACTAAAGAAAACAATTTTATTGAAAAGTCAAAGTTTGAGCTAGGGAGCTGAAATTTTTAATATATACTTTCTAGGAGCCCTTTATGCTCATGTGCAAATAATTTCAAAATCCGCCCATTGGCCCACAATTAAATAAAACAATTTTTTTTTGAAAAACCAGAGTTTCGAAATCCGCCTACTGATACGCGCAAAATTAAATAAAACAATTTCAATTTTAAATCAAACTTAGAGCTAGGGAGCGTTTTTTTTACAAAAGCTTCGTTTTTTTCGATAAAATCCTTTAAATGCTATTTGTATAACCATATATGAAGAGCGTTCTTAACAATTCAACCATACTTAGACTTTTGTCACGCCCACTTATGAGGGATAGGAATAAGAATAGGGTATCCAACAGTTCGCCCAAAGGAAGCTGTAGCCCGTCCCTATGTTTTTCTCCAACCTTTACACCAAAATGAGGATTTCTCCTGGTAGTACAATGGATCGTTGCCGAGTCTGAGTGTTCTGATATTAAGATTTGATTTTTAACTGTTTTGTGAGACTCGGTTTCCTTATGCACGCAGTAACGCACATTAAACACATGTGCAGTAAGAAATTTCTATCATTCAGTATGCTTTTTGCTGACCTAAATATCACTGAACGGCCAAACAGACTGAAATGCTAGGTAATTTCGTAGGATTTCACAGCACGAAACGTCAACCCGGAAAAATGTTAAAATATTGTGCTGTTTTGCTACTATTGCTGCAGAAATGGATACAATATGGAGCCAGAATTGACATGCAGTAAGCAATGTGTCATTCTCCTCACAAAATCATCTTGCCGCGCGTTTGTATGACGGGTGCAATGAATTGGTGGTTGTGTCAAGGCTACCACTTGACGTGTAGCATATTGTAGTTGGATTTCAAAGAAAAAAAGGTCGATTTTTTTTAATTTGTTTGTTAAAGCTAAAACTTGTTACAAAAGAAATTGCATTTGGTGCCTCAAAAATTGCTTAGGACTTAATATTGACAAATATCAATCTATTACCTTATCAAGTAAGTGCAACCACTCACATGTCCAACTTTACATTCTTCACGGTCAACGACAGGCAGTTAAAATTAAGTTCGCGTATTAATTGGATAATCCTTAAAACTAACTCAACACTTGGCCTTTTGTTGGTCCAAAGAATTCTCTGACCCTACTACATACTCGTTGAGTACGACAGTCAATTGTAATCACCCTTTCAGCGAGTACATGTGTCAAGAATCGATAGCATTCAAAGATTCTTTTTTCTTCCCGACCTATACAAACTCGGCCTTAGCCTCATAAACTTGATTATGCTTAACCAACGCAGAGTTAAATTGAAGGTTACAGTTTTAGTCCGCGGGTTAAAAATAAAAACTAATATTGACCGTGCAACTCAGATTATTAGACCAGACCATAAATAATATTGCGAGTGCGTAGAGAATTATTATGACCTTCTATATATTATAACTAGGTTCGCCCAGTGCTCGAAAATCGACCACACATTTTTTTTATATCATTACTATATAGATAAATAAAATTGGTGTAGCTCTGTTTGATTTGAAGCGAATTTGAATGTCTGTCTTTAAATAAAGAAATCTTAAAAATTACTGATCGTAGGTAGGTATTCGTGTCAGTTCTGGAATAGATAGTAACTAACTAATATTGTTCTTAACTTCTATAACGTTGAAAAAACAAAAATAGCACTGAAATGAAACAAATTGCATTAATTTTTTTTCATGCTGTACTTTTATATTTCTTATTCAATAATATTTTTAATTTTTTGCTATGAGATAACAAAATGCACACAATAGAAGAGTAATAAAATAATAACATTCTTCTTCCAGTCCAGTCCAGATGTGGCAGAAAAGGTTAGGTACCTGCGACCAAAAAGAGTAAAAAATAATTTTTAAATTTGAAAACAAAATATCTTCATGCCACTGCTCACTGCTAAAACATTCCTATGAAGGCCATCCCTTTCCGATTTGAAATTTCGAACGATTGCAAGGAACGGTCCGAAGTTACCGCCCTTCTTCAAATTATCCAGCGTAGTTCACCGCTACGATAAACTTGCTGAGCAAGGCAATGAGAAGGAAAGAGAGAAAGATATTGGCACTAAAATGAGATAAGAACTCTGCCTAACTTAATCTAAAAAAACGAATGATGATAATAGTTAAAATGGATACAAAAAAGAACAAAAACATTCAAAATTAACATATTCAAAATTTACGTATTTATACTCGTACGTATTAGGATTCAAAATTTCCCTATAGACTATGTTCTTGGTAAAAACTCGTTGATCACCTGCCAATTTACCTTGACCACTATGTTCACAAACGAAAAATGTTAAACCGTCGAATAATCGAACTCTACTCGCAGCAACGTATAACTGACCATGCGTGAAAACTGATCTTTTCAATAAAATCCCAACTCTATCAAAAGTTTGACCTTGTGACTTGTTTATTGTCATTGCGAACGCAGGAATGACTGGGAATTGCGTTCGTTGAAAGTCAAAAGGCAAAATAGTACCACTATATGTCAAATTTATTCGTGGTATCAAAATTCGCTTATTGCGTGCTGTGCCAGTTAAAACTTCGCAATCAAAAGCATTATTATGCAAAGCCTTAACACGCATTCTGGTACCATTAACCAATGCTTGTGATGTATTTAAATTGCGAATCAAAAGTACGATGGAATTAACTTTCAATTCCAATATATGTGGTGGCAAGCCACTCACAGTTATTGAGTTCAAAAACTCAACTGGATAATGATTGATATCGTTTTCATTATCAGAAATAATTTTGTCATAACTATGGTAATTTTTTTTTTCGCCAGGCATGCGGCTAAGCACATCCTTATTGACCAAAGCACAATCTTCATTATTTGGCGCTAGTATAACAGATTTCAAGATTCGGTCAGACAATATATCATTACCATTATCGCCATAAATTGAACTAATGACATTATTCAAACCACCAACTAATTGTTGCGGTATTTCGATGATATTATCACCAAACTGTGGAAATTCGGGTGCTTCTCCGTTTCCAATTTTCTTTAAGAAATCAACAAATTCTAATTCATGAGGTAAAACTCTCATGTTTTGTGTCAAAGTGACATGATGAAACAAAGAAAACTGATCCCAACTGATCACACAATTCTCTATTAAAGTGGCACGGGAACCATGTGGTACAACAGGTAAAATTTGACGAAAATCCCCGCACAAAAGTATAGTCTTTCCACCAAATGGTTTAGCTTTATCAATATCATTGGTGCATAAGTCTTTACATAATCTATCAATTATTTTCAAGGCCTGAAGTGGACACATTGACACTTCATCAATTAGGATAAGGGACGAAGACCTTATGTATCGACCTTGGTCACTATTAGAAGTAATATTGACCACAGAAGTTTCCAAAATTGGAATGGGCAATTTGAAGACATTGTGCAATGTCCTACCTCCAATCAAAAGTGTCGAAGCAATGCCACTGAAAGCTGTTGCAATGCATCGAAGGTTGAGTGAATGCAACTTCCGAATAATTGCAGTTTGTGTAAATGTTTTCCCACAACCTACATGAGCAGTTAAACAAAATACATTTGAACCAGTGTCGTGATGTTGAACTTCACGAATCACTTGATCGATTATGGTGTTTTGTTCAAGATTAGAACTGGCATAAGCTTCATCGAATAGAAATTGCTCTTCATCTTGATCAAAAAAAACTAAATCATTTATTTCAGGCATTACAGTGGGAGTTGGTAAGCCAAGTGATTGACATGTCACGTTATGAGAATTCAAAATTTCTTGAATATCAAGTAAAGCTCGATTAAATGCAACTTCTTCATCATTATCTCTTGCAAAATCTTCACTCATATAAACTTTAAAATCATTCCAAATTGCTAAAGCATTGGCTGGCATATTCAGTGCACAAATAAAACCAAATAATTCACGCAGTTGTTTTGGATGTTGAAATTCTTTAGCTTCATTCAAACACTCGCGCCATTCATTATCATTCGATGCAATTCCACGTGCATGACACGCTTCAACAAATGTGTTATGTACAGCATCGTTGTAAGTGCGGACATCTTCGTACGATTTAGGACCACAAACATGTAATAAGAGTAAACGCAAGTGAAATAGTTCAATGTCTTTTGATGATACGACATACATACGTGAAATTATCTTATCACCACCACGCAAACGTCTTTGCCATGTGTGTGTGTTCGTTTGCCAAGTGTAATGCAAAGGAATTTCACTGTATTTATATTGGTTTGCTGTTCGATCTGTACGATTCAACTCAAAAAATGCTAACAGTTTTGTTGGCTTGGCATTTTGAACTGCATTTGCTTCTTGACCTTCTCTAAAATACAAATTTTGCCGAGACGGCAAATAAATATCTAGTCTGACAATGGAATGTGATTGGTAATGCATGGGTATTTCGAATATTCGCCACATTGCTTCAGTAGACCCAACATAACGGCCATTTGCAAAATTTGTGACTTCGTCAATTTGAACTGGTGGATTATTACAATCAGCATTCGAAACAGTTCCGATTTCAACGGTAGCACTATCATACCCTTTATAAACATATTTGTAAATATATTTCACACTTCTTACTGTTGTGCATACCTCAACATTAATGTGACAATTGAATTTGCCAAGTAAATATGGATTATATGGCACTACATAACGATTATCAAGTGATGCTCTCCTCACATCAACACTCAAACCATTGTCACGTCTTTTGTACAATGGATACCCATTTACAGACTCACGTGTGAATTCATTGAATTTTTTTGGAAATTCTTTTGAACATTTACCATCTATCATACACACGGAATTTGGATTAAGTGCACCACATGGCCCATGCATCATGTGATTCTTGATATATTCATGTAACTTGGGATGTGTGGTAGGATCGGGTATTTCAGTGCAAACAACTTTGTCAATATCAATTGGTTCAATGATTTTATCGTTCTCGTGCAAAGTAATTAATATGTGGGCATGTGGCAAACCCCTTTTTTGAAATTCGATTGTATAAATTATTGCAATAACTCTTCCAAATATACACTTCGTAACAATTATATCTATCAATTCTTTCAACTTCTCTTTAAAAACACGAACGATAATTTCGGGACGAAAATTAGAAGACTCATACCCCAAGCAAGCAGCAATCTCAGGCCACGATGGATTGCATGTCATTGTAATAAATAGAGATGGTTTCCCAAAGTGCTGTACAATTGACATTGCATCCAGGTAATTCTGATACATATTCCGGGGCGAACCGGAGAAAGATGATGGCAAAATTACTTTTCTACCAATATTGACGGGCTCATTCGAATTCGTTTCCAAAAAATCAGTTAAATTATTGTATACTTCACAGCGCAAATTCTTTTGATTGTTCCTAATATAGAACAATCTTGTGCCCTCTATGCGTACATACATATCAACAATCCACTGCAAATAAAGTTTTTGAGAATGGTGTAAAAGGCTAAAATCATTCCTGATGGCAAGACGATAAGCTGCATATTGCAACATTGTAATTTTGGTTCGGGGTGCAGCTGCTCTTGATGTGCTTGGCATATTGTGAGTCATATTAGTGTACCACCCAGTGTCTCCATTTGGAAACAACAAAGGGTAGGCCAATGGATCGAGAGAAGGTTCCAAAACAGACACTTTTCGAATCGCACCAGTAACTTTTTGAAAAGCAATCATATTACGCTCAAAAGGTGGCTCACCATCAACTGTGTTGAATATTACAGCTACATCAGTTGCAACCGCGTCGTTAAAACGCCGAATGTCAAGATCACGATTGACTTTAATGACCATACAAACTTCTCTACTTTCATTACCAGGTCTATTACAATAATCCCTCATAGATGTGAAAGAGTGCACACATGGATTGACACGATTCAATTCATTAGATATAGAATGCATCAAATCACGATCACAGTCACGATTAGACTGAACATTTAATCGGTATTGGTTGGCAGTATCAACGTCATAGAAATATAACTGTGCATAGGAAGGTTGATTACCGTACAAAGAAACAGTCAAAGGCCCCATTCTATGATAAAACGTATCATGAATTTTAAAGTGATAAACACCTTGCGTGACATTTTGTGAGACTTTTGCTTCTGAGGAAATCATTGCAAAGGCAGAATTGTAACTGCGAATATTAGCAAAATAATTATTCGCACGGTTTTTATCATTTTGATCATTTGATCGAAGGTCATAATATAGCTTATTTATGAAAGCGTTCTGACTTAAAAGCGGTATGAACACTTTTCCTTTATGACAGCAAGAAGTAAAAATATTTCGATCCTTACCAGTCGTCTCTGAACTAAAATGTATCGCATTACAAAGAACACATCGTACATTCATCAAACCAATATCAAAGGAATTGAAATTACGCGGTACTAAATTTAATGCGATTTTAAATGTATCCGTAAAGCTATCAATTAAACTATTATCATCATTATCGCCGTATGATACGGCTTCGCGACGTAACAAATAATCAACTCTATTTCTTTCCCTCTCACGCCTACCCGTCAAAGTTCTTTGCCGAGGCATATCTACCTTATATTCCATCGAAAAAAAAGAAATCAATAAATAAGCATTCACAATAAATAAACTCTTATAAATTGTATAAAAAAAAGAAATCAAAATGACTTACCAAAGAATAGGTAATAATTGGCCAAAACCAGGATCAGAGCACAGTGAAACCACAATTATTGTAGGATGGCTATCTAATAATTCGTGTAGGATACAACCGACTTCGAATGACCGGAAGCCAAATCAGACTAATGCAACCACACCTGCGCATAACTTCTCTCCCTCATTCTAGCAACGCCCAACGCAACCACAGAAAATACAATTTTGTACAATATTCGGGCAACATTATGATTACGTTATACGCATACGCATATAGAAACGTTCTCTGTGTATGATTCTCTTTTTATACCCTATTCTAGGGGTATATTAATTTTGACGCATAGTTTGTAACATACCTTAATATTGCCCGTAGACCCCTAAAAGTTACTATATTTATGATCAGCATCGATAGTAATGTCGATCTAGCCATGTCCGTCCGTCCGTCCGTCCGTCCGTCCGTCGGCAAAAATTAGGCATTTAAACTGGACCTAGAGAGCTGAAATTTTAACCATATACTCTCTAGGGTCCCGAAATAATCAAGTTTACGAATTTTTGAAATCCGCCCACAGACACGCCCACAAACTCAAAAAAACAAAATTTTGGAAAAAATCGAATTTTGAGCTAGGAAGCTGAAATTTTTTATATATGATCTATGACTCCTAAAACTGCTCGGGATATAAAATTTTCAAAATCCGCCCACTGCCACGCCCACAAAAAAATAAAACAATTTTATTGAAAAACCAAAATTTGAGCTAGGGAGCTGAAATTTTTAATATATACTCTCTAGGGGCCCTTTAAGCTCATGTATAAATATTTTCAAAATCCGCCCACTGACACGCCCACAAATAAATAAAACAATTTTTTTGAAAATCCAAAGTTTGAGCTAGGGAGCTGAAATTTATAATATATACTCTCTAGGGGCCCTTTAAGCTCCTGTATAAATATTTTCAAAATCCGCCCACTGACACGCCCACAAATAAATAAAACAATTTTATTGAAACACCCAAGTTTGAGCTAGGGAGCGTTTTTTTTGATAAAATCCTTTAAATGTTATATAACAAAATATGTAGAGCGTTCTTAACAATTTAACCATACTTAGACTTTTGTCACGCCCACTTATGAGGGATAGGAATAAGAATAGGGTATCCAACAGTTCGCCCAAGCGGACTGTAGCCCGTCCCTATGTTTATACCCTATTCTAGGGGTATATTAATTTTGACGCATAGTTTGTAACATACCTTAATATTGCCCGTAGACCGCTAAAAGTTACTATATTTATGATCAGCATCGATAGTAATGTCGATCTAGCCATGTCCGTCCGTCCGTCCGTCCGTCCGTCCGTCCGTCGGCAAAAATTAGGCCTTTAAACCGGACCTAGAGAGCTGAAATTTTAACCATATACTCTCTAGGGTCCCGAAATAATCAAGTTTAATAATTTTTGAAATCCGCCCACAGACACGCCCACAAACTCAAAAAAACAAAATTTTGGAAAAAATCGAATTTTGAGCTAGAGAGCTGAAATTTTTTATATATGATCTATGGCCCATAAAACTGATTGGGACATAAAATTTTCAAAATCCGCCCATTGACACGCCCACAATTAAATAAAACAAATTTTGGGAAAAATTTAATTTTGAGCTAGAAAGCTGAAATTTTTTATATATGATCTTTGGCCCATAAAACTGCTTGGGACATAAAATTTTCAAAATCCGCCCACTGACACGCCCACAATTAAATAAAATATTTTTTTTGAAAAACCAAAATTTGAGCTAGGGAGCTGAAATTTTTAATATATACTCTCTAGGGGCCCTTTATGCTCATGTGTGAATATTTTCAAAATCCGCCTACTGACACGCCCACAATTATTTTTTTTTTATTTTTGAAAGTCCAAAGTTTGAGCTAGGGAGCTGAAATTTATAGTATATACTCTCTAGGTGCCCTTTATGCTCATACTTACATTTTTTTTAAATCCGCCTACTGACACGCCCACAATTAAATAAAACAATTTTATTGAAAAACCAAAGTTTGAGCTAGGGAGCGTTTTTATTTACAAAAGCTTAGTTTTTTCGATAAAATCCTTTAAATTTTTGTCACGCCCACTTATGAGATATAGAAATAAGAATAGGGTATCCAACAGTTCGCCCAAGCGGACTGTAGCCCGCCCCTATGTTTTTAATTTCTGATTCATACAATAGAAGGAGACAGTCACAGGACTTCGACTGAGCGAAAGAAAAATGTGACTTATCCAATTACCCATACCCACCCCTGCGCATATACTTTTCTCTCTTTCTTTGCTTAACTCCCATCATTCAAACGTGACACTCGCCGCACAGATAGCTAAGCTATAAAGCTATCTTTCTTTGTATGTTTACAATGTTGTTGTTGTAACCAAGGTAATTTAAAAACATTTTTTTACCTATTTTGCAATAACTTTTTTGAAATTATAATTCTTTTCGACCGATCTATGAGCTGTACGCTTCAATTTGGTAAAAAAAAAATGCAATTTTACTTCATTAAATAGGGTAAATATGTTCTGAAAGAAATTGGGTCGGCGATTAATATAGTGGGTAATAATATATTTTTTCGATCAAATATCGTCCCCGATCGCCGTAAATGTAGGAATTCCACAAGGCACAATACTGGGAGTGTGGTTATTCCTTATGTTTATAAATGATATGAGTAAGGTGATTCAATCATCGAAACTTATTTTATTTGCTGATGATGGTTTACTCTACACCACTGGAAAGAATGCTGCGGAGTGCTCACAAGAAATAAATCAAGATCTTGAAAGAATAAATGCATGGTTGAAAATGAACAGACTAGTGCTTAATGTTATAAAAACAAAATGTATGGTATTCAAATGTAATCATGTAAGTTCGTCTTTAAATGTAAATATAAATTTATCTATAAACAATGAGCAAATTGAACAAGTTAAACAATTAAAGTATATCGGTGTAATGTTAGACGAACAACTTAACTTTAATGAACATATTTGCAAGAAAATATCAAAAAAGTTGGAGTATTAAGAAAAATAAGAAAGAATATCTCTATGAGTACCGCTGTGAATCTATGTAATGTTTTGATTAAACCTCATTTTGATTATTGTTCTAGTTTATTGTATATGTGTCCACAAAGTCATAAAGATAGGCTGCAATTACAGCAAAACAAATTAATGCGAATTGTATTGAAATGTAGTACATATACACCAATTAGGAATATGCTAAGTACCTTAAAATGGTTAAATATAAATCAACGTCTTTTTATGTTATGCATGATATTTGTATTTAAAATTAAAAACAATAAATTGTCAGAATATAACCTACGAAACAATGATGACCTAAGAATAGAAAGAGCGCGAACCACAAGAGGTCAAAGAACAATATTTTACTTAGGTTTTAATGGATTCAACAATCTTCCGAGAGAAATAAAAAATATAAACAATATCAACGAATTCAAAAGGAAAATTATTGAATATGTTCATTCAATTAATAATTGATGGATATCAAATGTCATATGATTAAAAAAATTAATTCATAAAATATTAGATTATAAATTTGATATATTTTAAATTTAAGATGAAATTGTAAAATTGTAATCTTAATGGCTATTAAAGCTAAATAAAGTACATTCATTCATTCCATATACCAATCAGTGTGTACCTTTCTCAATGGTAGCTAGATGTAATAAATAAAATTAATACAGCCGAAAATCGACTAAACACGATTTTTAATTGGGATTATGGTACTATACTTTGTATATATAAGGCACTTTATGGATTGGTGCAAAAAAAATTGAGATAACAATTAAACATGACATTACGATGATAGGGATGTAGAAAAAAATGTGTTGGAAAATTCTGTTCGTCCGTCTGCCTGTTTGCAGATCTCCAGACTAAGCGGATGGGCCGATTTGCAAACTTGGTTCATAGTGTTTATTTAGTAGTCTCACACTAGGCGTTGTTGAAATTGGAATTTCAGCTCTAAAACAATGGTATATGACATATAACGGTTTGTTAAAACTTGATTTTTCTAAAAATGGCCTTAACGATTTAGATAAAACAGTCTATCTTTTGGCAAGAATGGATTTTGCGAGATTAATCTTAAAACGGTACCTCCTATAGAACCGATTTTTTAACATCAGAATTTCTCGCTAACAACAAAACTGATTTCAATTAAATTTAAAATTTAGGAAGGCTTTTATGTTCAAATTCATAAATAACTTTTTTGGTTTTTTGAATATGCTGGAAACGGGTATATTGAATTTTTACAAATTTTTTTCCAGATGAAAAATACAAATTTCCTTGTATTGAAATACGTGTTCAAAAAATTGCAAAATATTTTTTAAAAATTAAAAAAAACCGGTCTAAAAAAACTGCTTTAACGATTTTCAATATTTGTTTTCCTAGGTAGACTATTGCTAATAAAATACTATTGCATACTTAGTTTTTCCAAGAAAACTCTCAAACAAGTTTAAAAAACTAGAAGATTTTTCCAATATTTTTAATGTGTAAACATTTTTGCTCTCGTTGATGTGTAAATATATTTTTCTCGGTAGGGGCTAGTTGGAAATATCTAGCGTCACCATCATCGTCAGATTTCGTCATCGTGAGATTTCGTCATCGTCAGATTTCGTCATCGTGAGATTTCGTCATCGTCAGATTTCGTCATCGTTAGATTTCGTCATCGTCAGATTTTCATTACCACGTGAGTTAATCGCTGCTCGACAGATCACCGCAATTAAACGACGTTTGGCGCGGTTAGTACGTAGATGGGTGACCGTTTGAGAACAACCGCGTGTCGTTTTTTTTTTTTTATTAATTATGTATATTCAATTATCACCGCAATTAAACGACGTTTGGCGCGGTTAGTACGTAGATGGGTGACCGTTTGAGAACAACCGCGTGTCGTTTTTTTTTTTTTTTATTAATTATGTATGTTCAATTTTAGAGATCATTATGTCCTTACGAAACACCGGAAAGATGTGTGGAAGTAGATTTGTTTTGAATAATTGAGATTGTATAGCTTGTAGTTTGTTGTACATCAGTTGAAGGTAAGAGGAAAAATATCGATTTGTACCTCGGTAACCGATGGCCGATTTAAGAATGTCACTTAAACGACAATCGATGCTATATTTTCCCGGTACATCGACACACTTGAGTCGACGGTGTACGTCTCCTACTTCAGCTTTCAGAAACCAATTATTTGCTCGGTCAAACATTAAATAAATTTTGTCGTTGACATTAAATATATATCATGGTTTTATTTCAATACAATACCCAAATCTCTTGTTTATCAAAACCACAACCTCTGTGATATTTCCACATGCAACACTGACGAGCCTACATGTTTACACATCAACTATACCGTGAGTGCAGCGTGGCTCACACCTTTTTTTTTAAATAATTTTAAGTTATTATATATTAGGTACATATCATCATTCTTTAAGATTTTATTACTACTAAAAGTATTACATAACATGTAGGTAGAAATCATTTTTATAAAATTAAATTTAATCTTCTGGCCTTCTGCAAATATATCTAAAACTTCCTCAAAGTCAATCTCAATTTGTTGATGAATTCACATTACCTGTTAATCTTTTTTCACTGGTAGAATTTCTTAGATAAGTTTTTAGACGTTTCATTGTCGAAAATGTTCTTTCCGGTGTACACGTTGAAACCGGTAGTGTCGCCAAAATTTTAAGAAGCTTGTGGATGTCAGGAAACATATCCCTATTGCATTCCCCAAGAGCTGTTATTGCACTCTTTGAACGCTCTATATCTTTTTGTGTATGGCATTTTGTCTTCCATAGCGTAAATTCAGCTTTTAAAGTATCCCAATCCAAAAAACATTTATAAAATTTGAAGTTTTCTACGTTATAATTTTGTTCGTTTTTGTCAAGGATCGATGGAATCAAAATGCACAAAGAGGAAAGTATGGACTTATGGTTTTCAAATCTCATTTTAAGCTAACTTAAAAAGTCATCTAAAAGAGGAATCATTATACTTATCCTAAAATAGGTTTCAGGATCTGTTGTGCTAATGTTTTGTGTGTGCTGCTGCGCCTTGACACAATTCGTGAAATTTTAAGTTTTTCATTCACAACATTTACTAAGTTTTGTGCAGTCTCAAAAATTATTTTGAATTCCGGAATGCTATTTTCGCGTATTCCTTGGAATGTTTTTGTTATTAAATCCACATGTTCCAATCCAGACACTAAGTCGCATGAAGGGGATTGTAAGATCTTACAAAGTGGCAATGTATATGTAAACAAAATACTCAAACAATACAAACTTACTGCAAAATCACTAGCTGAAATAGATCTTAAAAACCAACTCGCCTTCGATGACGTATCAGAGTCCTTATCACTACACAACTCTTCCAAAGCATCAATTATCGCTTCAAAAATTTCCTTAAACCTCATCAACCATTATGGTTTTCCACCCAGCGTGTTTCACAAATTGCTGTTAAATTTTTCCATTTGTTTTGAGGATAATTTTGTTTAATCATTTCCTGCAACAAATGTGTGCGCTTTGCCGATAATCTAAAAAAAATCCAACGGTTAAGGCTTCTGGATGAGACTCGCGTTAAAACTGCCTTTCATAGTTTAAAACTAAAATCAGAAATTTTTAACATAATCAATAATTATTATTTGAGTACAAATTTCATACTGATGCGGAAAAGTATGATTTACAGATGCATTTTTAAAAAAAAATTTTGGGGGGGTTCAAATTCCTGTGATCCCCCCTGGCTACGGCCTTGCCAACGGAGAATTACGTTACGATACCGCTCCTACTTCGGTTAAGCAAAACAATGGGTTCAAAACTAATCACTCGAAGGACAAAATGCATACTCTATCGAACCTTAATCCTACCAGTTCTGCTTTATGGTGCCGAGTGCTGGACGATAAGTAGAAAAGGGGAGCTAATATTGGATTCTTTTGAAAGAAAAATACTCCGTCGGATTTTGTTCCTGTGTGCTCCATTCGAAAAGATTCTACCGCGAACTCTATGAACTGTTCCAAGCTTTGCATGTAGTCAAAAAAGCTAAATCACGTCGGCTACATTGACTCGGCCACATTAAGCAAATGGACAATAATGCTTCAGCCCAGAGGATCTTTGACTCGCAGCCCTCAGGTTCAAGAAGGCAAGGTAGACCGAACCTCCGTTTAAAATACCAAGCCATCGCGGATGCTTGGTCTGGACAACTGGAAGCAGCGTGTCCAGGATCACAGAGAATGGAAGGCTGCAGTGTCTCAGGCAGAGATTCTTCACGAGTCGGGAGCCCGTTAATTAAAGTAAATTATTGCAATATACATCTTTGTCTTTAGTATAATGGGTCATCCAACAAGAAGTGTAATTTTAGATCAATAGAAAAATGCAACATTTGTATGAAAAATTCTGATATTTTTATTTTAATCCAAAGTACAAACTTCGAGGTTGGTACTGAAATAAAATGTCTGCCAAATGTCCCCCTCGACTCTGCCTACAAATAGTCATCCTTTTGATTAAAATTTTCATCACGTTTCGTATTTCGCAATTACATAACAGCTGTGGTATTCTGCTTAAGTGCATGATTCTTTGGTTGAGCATTGGCATTTACTTTAACTTTAACATAAGGAAAAAGTCTAATGGTGTTTAATCCTACGGCTATTTGAAGTCTCCAAGAAATTTGTTACGCACTACGCAGTAAAGCTATTGTTCACCAGCAGTGTGGCACGTGCCGCCGTCCTGCTAAAAATAAGCGTTATCCACGTCCTTTGTATTAATTTCAGGCAAAACAGTCCATTCACATTCACTGAAATGGTCGCACCAGCATAATTTTTAAAAAAACCATAGGGACGGGCTACAGTCCGCTTGGGCGAACTGTTGGATACCCTATTCTTATTCCTATCCCTCATAAGTGGGCGTGACAAAAGTCTAAGTATGGTTGAATTGTTAAGAACGCTCTACATATTTTGTTATATAACATTTAAAGGATTTTATCAAAAAAAAACGCTCCCTAGCTCAAACTTAGGTGTTTCAATAAAATTGTTTTATTTAATTGTGGGCGTGTCAGTAGGCGAATTTAAGAAAAAAATAACACATGAGAATAAAGGGCTACTAGAGAGTATATATTATAAATTTCAGCTCCCTAGCTCAAACTTTGAATTTTCAAAAAAAAAAAAAATTAATTGTGGGCGTTTCAGTCGGCGGATTTTGAAAATATTTACACATGAGCATAAAGGGCCCATAGAGAGTATATACTATAAATTTCAGCTCCCTAGCTGAAACTTTGGATTTTCAAAAATTAATATACCCTTAGAATAGGGTAAACAAAAATTATTTTATTTATTTGTGGGCGTGTCAGTGGGCGGATTTTGAAAATTTTTTATCCCGAGCAGTTTTAGGAGTCATAGATCATATATAAAAAATTTAAGCTTTCTAACTCAAAATTCGATTTTTTCCAAAATTTGGTTTTTTTGAGTTTGTGGGCGTGTCTGTGGGCGGATTTCAAAAATTCGTAAACTTGATTATTTCGGGACCCTAGAGAGTATATGGTTAAAATTTCAGCTCTCTAGGTCCAGTTTAAAGGCCTAATTTTTGGCTACAGACGGACGGACGGACGGACGGACATGGCTAGATCGACATTACTATCGATGCTGATCTTAAATATAGTAACTTTTAGGGGTCTACGGGCAATATTAAGGTATGTTACAAACTATGCGTCAAAATTAATATACCCTTAGAATAGGGTATAAATATGGCCCAATGACAATGCTAAGCCAAAAACTGAACAAAACTGTCACTCGACGTGGATGAAGAAGTTGATCCCATATTTCTCTTGGGTTTTCGGAGCCCCGGAAGGGACAGATTTGTTTATTTTTGTACCCAGACAAATGAAAATGACCCTCAGAAGAAGTGTGTGCAAACAATTAAAAAATGTTTCCGCGATATTTTCACTGTTTTTGTAGTGATTTTTCACTATTTCAACACGTTGTGCGAGTGTGTATCAATCCATATTTAATAACCTCCTAGTTTTAACTTATCAAAAGTCATCGCGATTATAGTTGAATGTTAACAGTTCAACAAATAATGGCGCGAAGTTTAAAATGACATCCCTTGGTGAATGAAATATAGCATTAAGTTCAAAATTAGTGTTCCAATTCCAATGTCAATGTCTGGGAAAACACAAATGTGGCAAATCGTACTTCCCGGAATGCCACATTCGACAAAAGTCTATTTTTCACTAACAACCAATATTAAACCATTATTCAAATTGGTAGAGAAATTGATTGATGAAGTGAGTCATGTCTCCCATGCGCAACAGTCTTCAATTCGTCTTTGTTGGACATTTAGTTTTTTATTAACGTGGCATCAAATATTAAACAAAAGCGGGTTCTACATTAGAATGACAGCCTATTTAAAGTAGACCATTACCAAAATATTGAACAGGCTAGAAATATAATTCAAATATTCTACAAACTAATTATTTGAGAATGTATTGTCGGGAAACTATTATTTATGAGGCAACAAATTACACCCAGCTACATCAGCTATCCCATACCTATGTAGCCCAGAAGACCGCGTTGATAAAAGGGGTAGTGGAACGGCTGTTTATATAAAAAATAATCTGAAGTGTAAGCTTATCAAACATTCAGTAAAATTTGATCATTTCAAAAACGTTTCTGTTGAAGTTGGTGATAATAACAACACTTTCTTCATCGGTACGGTTTATATGGCTCCGAACGCATCAAAACATATTTCGGTAAGGAATATTTTAGAAGAAATAGGTGCTTCACATACTAAAATAAAACTGCGGTTTAAATCTAGATACCCTTAATACTAAACATAATGATTTCATTGATGTGGCTGATTCTCTTAAATTTTATTGTGCTATCATAACGAACCCAACTCGTTTTATGCCAAACAAAACCAACATCTCTGTTAGATGTCTTTATGGTCGCCAAAGCCTAATAGCTCGTTGTGATCAAATACCTGTCTCCGAATTTTTGCATCACGATCTCAATTTTCTTACATAAACCATACATGTCATCATTCCTTGAGGTACCTGCCGGAGTTCCACTGGGTTCCATTCTCGGTGCCTTATTATTTTAATTTATGTAAACGAGCTCCCTCAACTTAAAAACCATTGTACCGCAAACATGTGCGCTGACGATGTTTAATTATTTAAGTGCTGTCCGTTGGATATGATAAGTAGTGCCATTGAGTTATTCAACGAAGACCTAGATGTCATTCGGCAGTGGGCTCTTAAACAAAACGTATTTATAAGCATCAATTAGATGCATTCATGCTGTTGAAAAATGAAACAATTTGCCTATAGTTTTCACTTGGACCGATCATGTTGCAGCTACAATTGGATAGTACTGCATTCCTACTGATCCTCTTGTGGGTTTCAACGGTTCGAGCTCGAAGAATATTGGCAGGCCTCCAGGATTTGGACCATTTCGTTACTTAGGCCAATCAAATGCTGGTGGTGTTGTATTTGTGCGATCCTGGAGTTTTTAGGATTGTCTCTCTCAGAGTCGCGCTATCGAATCAATATCCCAAGATTTTACAAGAAAACAAAGCAACTGGCTGCTGGCTTAAGGGCAGAAACGCAGGCCCTTCAAACCAGCCAAATGCCAAAGGAACCTACTCACCGAACCGCAGGGAATAGTACATATATGTGTTTAAGCAGCATTTGCAACAGCTGTTAAATGTTCATTATGCAAAGAGAGTGAAAAGGCAAGAAGAGAACCAACGTCCTTCTGATCTATGAGAAAGCTTAAGAACAATAAGGCCGCCGGTTTTAATTTCTTACCAGTGGAGTTCTTCGCGAAATCATCAACCAAGGCGAAAGAAAGTATGCCCGATAACTGGATTACCAGATTCTTAAGCCCTATCTACAAGAAAGGCCATCCTATGTCTTGCAAGAACTATCGAGGCATATCCCTGCTAAATATCGCATATAATATCCTATCCAATGTACCCATTGTGTGAACAACGTCTGAAGCCATTCCGCAACACAGCTGTGTCGCGTGATACTTGAAAACACGCGGTGCAATGTCCAGTTTTGCAGCAGCTTTTCCAAATTAAAAACTTGTACCAGATTTCCGCAAGGAGATGTTGTGTTGTAAGATGACTTCTTTAATTTTGTTCTTGAGAAAATTGTGCGAAGGGCAGTTGTCAACAAAAAAGGCAATATTTTCAAATGATCCGTCCAGCTACCCGATCGCAGCGTGCCGTAGTAAATGCTTTAAAGGCGACTGAATAACAGGCGAAATTTGTTGGCCTTGAAGTTATTGAGGAAAAGACCAAGAATACTATCATGAACCATGCTATCAACAAACAAACAAACATCTGTCCACCACCTTGTTCTAGGTCGTGTCAACGTCAGTGTTAATTGAAGGTAGTTAAGAAGACGCTGGTCTACTCGTAGGTTCGAATCCCAGTGGAAGAAATTGATTTTCGGGATGAAATGAAGGAAAAAGACAGACCAGCACCACAGAAGGAGTCTGATGATCGGTTGTGGCGAACCGTGAAACAGCACTGTAACTCCAGCCGTCCACTTGACGTGGTAACGAATGTAAGGTTCTTCATTCAAAACAACATAAAGTAGTTAAGAAGTTCATCTACCTTGGAGTAAACATTAACTCCACGAATGAGACCTAAGTGATATCCGACGGAGAATTACCTTATGAGACTGTTGCTACTTCGGTGACAAAATACTCGAAGGACAAAATACATGCTCTATGGAACCTTAATACTGACAGCCTATGGGAAGCTAATATTGGGCAAGACCGAAACTTCGTGTTCAAGACCAAGCCACCGCGGATGCCAAAGCGGTTGATGTGGACAACGAGAAGCAGTATGCCCGCGATCGCAGAGGATAGACAGTTGCAGTTTCTCAGGCAGAGACTCTTCACGGTTCGGGAGCCCTTAAATAAACAAATTACCGAAATTATGGAATCAGCCGACTAGCTGCATATTATTTATACCAATATAAAGCCTTTTACTGCAAACGAAGTCATATTTTTTTTTTAATATAATTTGCTTACGCTAAAGGGGTTTTTCTGTAATGTTACAGTACCCTTATAGTGCTAAGAACACAGCGCAAGCAGTTTTTGTTTAAAAGCAAGCAGCACCTGGCAATATCGTATTTGATTGCATGTTTTTCGGTGCTACATATTATTAGAAAGAGTAGAGAGATAGGAAAGAAGTGTTTGGGTGCAGTGGTAAGGTTTTTCTCCACGGGAGTCTAAATTGCTTAGGGAGATCTAGTTTTTCTTGTATTCGACGAAAAGTAATGAACTTGGCCAAGATTTGAACGCACGACCTTTCTGCACCGTTGCCACCGGCGCTTGGTTGATATGGCTTGGACTTTCTATATTTTGCACCATTGCTGACATTTTACATAAAGGGTATTTCATAAGCGACTTGACTACTTCAAACTTTCAGTGTGAACGCACCCTTTAATTGATTACCAAACTGTCAATATCAAAATATTCAGTTAAATCAACATTTTCATCATGGTGTAGTACACGAGGACAACGCCTACACATAATTAAAATTTACTGCCGAAGAATTTCATCGCAAAATCATCTTCACCGATGAAGCGCATTTTTGGTTAAACGGCTTCGTCAATAAGCAAGATATGCATTACTGGACAGGTGAGAACCCTCATGTGCTTCAGGAAACAGCACTTCATCCGCAAAAAGTCACTGTTTGGTGCGGTTCTAATGCCAGTGCCGTCATTGGGCCACGTTACGGTAAAAAGTATTCGCCACAGAGACAGAGCAAAGAATAACTGAAGAGTTATTTCATCAGTGATATGTGGTTCCAATAAGACGGTGCCACAAGCCACACAGCGGGTGCAACAATTGAGTTATTGAAGTCTCAATTCGGTGAACATGTTATCTCGAGAAACGGACCCGTCTATTGGTCGCCGAGATCGTCTGATTTAACGCCTCTAGACTTTTTTTTATCAGGCTACATTCAATCATTGGTCTATGCCAACAAGCCGGCAACGTTAGAGGAGCTCGGAGCCAATATTGAACGATAAATAGCGACCGTATCGGTCGAAATGTGCGGCCGAGTCATCGAAAATTGGGTTCAACGTATCGACCGCTACATACGTTCCCGTGGTGGACATAAATGAATAAGTCGAATTTCGTTCATAAATGTTTTGATTGTAATCAAGCCGGTACATTTTTTTTGAGATATCTGAAGTAGTTTGCAAAAGAATTTGTAAAGTCCTTAATGAAAGACCCTCTACAATCTGGACACAAACAACCCATAATATGTCTTGTTTTGTTAAGTTAACTCATTGGGTAGATGATTTGGCTCTTTGATAAAAATATCATGATTTCATGTACAATCTTTCCACTGCAGATAAGTCCAATAACTTGTAGAATTTCATTTAAATTTTATTTGGGGTCTTTATAGCTTCATCAGCTTGTTGCTATCGATGTTATTGCTATCGATGTATTTGATAAAGTCGATGCGATAAAATTCCAAACCCTCTGTAAATTTCAATCAAAAACTCACAATAAAACTCAGAAACTGTCAAAGATAGTATTCAATCTAATCTACTAACTCACGAGTGTATATATTCTAAATGAACATATTTACATTAGAAGTACCTATATTAACATTGAAAATTATGTATTCAACACGAAATGCTTTCGAAAAAAAGGTCGTACAATAATTTATCGCCCCAATTAGTTACAATTTACTCAACCAGAGTCCCAATTAAATTAATTTCTTCTAAAAAAAGAAATCATTCTTCATAAAAAAAGGAGATTATGTTTAGTTGATATTTAGAGGGATACACAAATTATCAATACGTAACCAAATTACTATAAGTACGCATTCATAATTTTTATTTAGGACTCTGCGACACAATGATAAGGCTCTTAGGATTAATTTTTTGTTCGTTGGCGGAAATTCATTAGCATAAATGAGTCAAATTACTGTAATTTTCATTGGAGAAAACGAAATATCAGCGGCTGTGAATAGCTTATCGCTGAATAATAAAATAATCAATAAATGATTTTTTGACGATTGGAAAAAATCGTCCTTGTTTGCGCTGCGACCTCTGTCAAACGATGAAATTATTTTCTTAGTAATTTTCTTTTACCACTGATTAAAAGAAAAAAAATATTTTGGTATATATATGGCTTTTATTTGTCGGTTTGTTTACATGAACTCAATAAATTCGTCTGTTCTAATAATCCTTGTAAACAGTTGGCATCAGCATGGAACTCTATTAAATTTTATTCAACTCAATGAAGCGAATGTTATCTTCGGTGTGTGGCAAATAAAATTCTCGGCACAGGTGGAACTTCTCTTTAATTTTTAAAATGTATTCTGCCTTTTGCAATTAAATTCCCTTACCGATTTTAATGAAATAAATTTGTTTGCATAAATTAATTAATTATTAATGAAACACAAAACTAAATTGTGTTTAACACAAGTACATATATATACGCAATACTTATTTTTTCTAAAAATATAAAAAAAAACCGATTTATTTTGGGTCAACTGAATAGGTTCAGAAACTTAAAATTAAAAAAATGTTACTGTAAGTATATAGTATGTATTTAATGCTAATTTAGTATTTTGTTCTCCCTCCTTTGCTCAAAATAACTTCATACATTCGGTTTGGCAAAGAATTAATTATTTTCGATATCACTAAGCGAAATCGTACACCAGGCTTTTTTAATCGCTTCAATCAGGGTCGGAGGATCGTCGAATTGTCTCCCGCCCTCATAAACTCTTCGGGACAACAGCCCCCAAACGTTCTCAATAATCTCAATGTCCGGGACGAGTACGGCGGCAACTCAAGCAATTTTACATTTTGGTCGTTTATCCACTGTTTCACTACACTAGCTGTATGAATGGGAGCGTTGTCGTGCTGGTATGTCCATGGAATCATGGGTCCATGGGAAACGTGGAAAAGCATTTGTAGTACAGTTTTGTATGCATTTGCTTTCATTTTTTATGATACAAGCTGCCGCTCACAAGTCCCATAATACGATATTGCCCGCACACCATTCCGACATCTGCACAGGTGTGCTGACGATTTAATACGTGTTCCTCCTTTAGCAGGTCGTGAAAGTAGTACTTGTAGCTGCCCGGTCAATCCAGGTTGAATTTTTTTTTCATCGGAAAACACGACAGTGTGCCATTCCTTTTTCCACGTCATATGGTCTCGAGCAAACCGAAGTGTGGGAAATAACCTTTTTTTTTGTGAAATTATTGCCCAGTGAAGTTATTTCCCATTATAATTTGAGAATTTGTCTGTTAAAACTGAAGAGCAAATGTGAAATGGGGTTATTTATGAGGTTTTTGTATAATTTCATTTATAAAAAAAGGTAACAATTTATTTTTAGCAATTTATATCGGTGCCGTGAAATAAGGCCTTACGAAATAAGGCCAATTTGGCATTATTTCCCTTTCCATTGGTGCTGTTTTCAACAATTTGCCCTTGCACCTTTTTGGTTCCCAACAAAAAGCTACTCAACGCATCACAGAAGGAACGATTAGAGGAAAGTGTCTTTCCGCCGGAGCGCGGCCCATGGAGACAGTTGAGGCGATGTTTGTGCATCATAGATTTTGGCAGCAGAACGTTGAGAATTTGAAGCAGTTCTTATGATTAATATTCTATCTGCCGTTGTTGTCGCGTATTGAACACCTCCTTTCATATTATTTCCATAACGGGATTGATTACGAATGAAATTACTAACAACATTTTGGCTCCGACCAATTTTTTTTTTAGCAATTTCGCGCTGTTTTAGCCCAAATTCCAAATACCCCTTTATTTGGCCTTTTTCAAAATCGTTCGATTGCTTCCCACTACCCGTTTTATGGCGTTTTAGGCGCTTCTCACACCATTTTTTCTGTGCGAAGCCCTAATAGAATAAAATAGAAGGCACACTTCAAGGCGATTCCGAATGGCAATTTTTGGGAAACTGCTTAGTGCTTATGACAGTTTATACTCTTGGACGTTTGTGAGACTTTTGCAAGGCGGAGCAGTGGAAAAATGTTTGGCGTCGGAAAAGAATAATGGATTCTTGTAGAAAGATAGAATAATTGTTTACTGATTTTTTTGTCAAATTTTGTAATAAAATACCAAATTAGCTTTTTTTATTAACTAACTTTTTGTTAAACGCATTTGTGAAAATTGAAAATTACGAAAGCTACATTTTTTTTTAGTTTTTTTTAGATGGTTTTACTTTCAGGTGCATGAATGAATGAAAACAGATTCTCGGAGTAAAAACCGCGAAGCGTGCCACCCAGGTACTGTTGATTAAGAAAATTGTTCACATCGGCGCCTGGCAGGCGACTGGACATAACCTAAGCGTAGCCAGTGTTTCCAGCACTAGCTATTTATCTCTTATAACTTTTCACTCGTTCCTTTAAACTGCGATTTATTCCAATTACGGATATTTCGGTTCAAAGTTTGGCGAATGTTAGGCTCCCTAGAAATTTATTAAAAAATCCATAAGTACTTCATAAAATTTAATAAATCATTATAAAACCTTATAAAAATTTAATTGTAAATGTGAAATCAGTTCACAAGACCCTATGCAAGAATACGAAAACCCATTATACACTCTGTCTCACTTGATTACGAACAGGTGGTTTTTTAGTTTAATTTTACCATATTTTTCAAATCCTTCGATAATCTGGAAAAAGCCAAATACAATAATTATGAAAGAAGGATATATTTTGTTTTTGTTGTTAATAGAAATTGGGATGAAGTAGATAAGTTCAATTTTGATGATGCTTTTCCCAATACGCATATCATAAACGTGTACACGTTCCGAGGGGCAAACGTCGACGGCGCAGGGACATAAATCATCGGGACATAAGTCCAAACTTTTTCTTTTGGGACGTATGTCCCACTTAAGTGGGACATAATTCCCAATAATTGATTTGGGACTTCTGTCCCACACCATCGGGACATTAGTTCTAAAATATTTTGTCGAAGATGGGACATAAGTCCCAAATTTTCGGAGAGATCTTTAATCTCAGCAGGAGGATAGCGTTATTGAGTTCCATTTCGAAGGCTCTAATCGAAATCGGTTGTAAAGGAAGCAGCCTATACTCACATATGGTGCTCCAGTATGGTTTGACTGCGCTGAGACCCATTTAAAAAAGATTGAAAGTGTGCAAACCAAAATATTAAATATGATGCTAAATTTGCCATGGCATTTTTCAACAGTAAAGCTTCATGATAAAGTTAATGTTAGACAAATTGAGCTTGTAATATCTTAAATTAGATATTTTGTTTATATCACATTTGGGCTTATCTGCAATATTAGTTTTTAAGTAAGGGTTTTTTCTTGTAGCTATTCCCTTAAAAATTATTGTTTTTCATTTAAATAATTCATTTTAGTATTAAGAATATTGAAGTTGTAAAGAATTTAATTTTCTATATCTCTTAAATAAACACATATATGTAAATGTAAATATTATCGAACTGCAATAAAATAAAAAATGGTAAATGGTTAAATGAAAGAAGGCTATATTATATATATGTTGTAGAAAAAAAATTAGGTAGATAAATTCAATGCTTTTCCCAATAAGAACTTAAAATCAGTCCTTTTTTTCGAACAGTACCTAAATCTACCTGGTAGAAGCTTCAAAGGTAATAAAACAACACAATTTTCGTTGGAATAAATTATTTGGGTTTTATTAAGATTATACCAATAGTTTTCAATTATGTGTAATACTTTCCGATCGCTGTATCACTTCAAGAAACCTGCTAAGGAGAGATTTATACAGTTCTTAAAAGTAATTTAGTAAAATTTCGACCCAGGCTTGTTTTATGCCTTCAATTATTTCTTCCGGGTTGGAGTATTGCTTTCCTCCTTCGTAGACCTTTTTGAAAGTCATCCCCACACGTTTTTCATGATGTTCAGGTCCGGTGAATATGGTGGCCATGCAATTAGGTCCACTTTGAATTCAAGTTTTGGTTATTCTTCCGGTATATATTGGTGCAGTGTCCTGTTGGAAAATACATCATTGTCCACCAAACAATTCGGAAAAATGAGAAAAAGCGCTGTGCAGTATAGATTTGTAGGTGATTGCAGTCAATATTGAGCTTTGAAAATCAAGGTTTGCAGTTCCGCAAAAGCTAACTGCTCCCCATCCATCACTCCAAGTCCATTTTTGTGTCTTATATGGTTGGACTTCTGTATCACGCAATAAACAGTTGATCTACTAGCTTCAACTCCAGTTTTTACCTTGATTTTACTTGAGAAGAGTCTTGAATTTGAAGCAAAATTTGAATTTGCGGGTAGCAACGGTGCAGTAGTAGTGTATTCGCTTATTGATTGAAAGGTCGTGCGTTCAAATCCCGGCTAAGTTCATTACTTTAAATCGAACACAAGAAAACTAGATCTGTCTAAGCAATTTAGACACCACCAGTGGAGAAAAACCCCACAACTGCACCCAAACACTTATTTCCTATCTCTCTTTTCTTTCTAATAGTCAGTAGCACCGAAAAGAATGAAATGAAACACGAAATTACTAAATGCTTGCGCTGTGTTCTTAGCACTATAAGAGTACTGAAACATTTATGTACAGAAAAACCCCTTTACCAATTATAAAAATAAGAAGCTCTCAGTATCACCCGTCCATCCTGACTTGTTGTTGATTTTCTTACCATTCCTTTCCAATTTGTTTCTATAATTCTCAGGGTCCTTAAGATAGCTATGAACAACAGTTGGTCCTCTTCCAATCTTACTGGCTATACAACTGATAGATTTGCCTTGCTCCCTGTGAGTTCGAATTTGGCCTATTTCCTCCATGATTATTGAATTTCTTTTACCCATAGTAGTTGTTTCTATGAAATTATATTTTGAACTAAGGTAGCTGGTACACTAAATGCCTTTATATTTGATTTAAAATATGATAACATGATGTTACTGTTCGTAAACAGGTGGAACGAAAAAAAGGACTAATTGTATGCCCTTAGTGGGAAAAGCATCATAGAAATTGAATTTATCTACCTAATCTCAATTTTTTTTACAGCACAAAAATAATATAGCCTTCCTTTATATTGCATTTCGTTTTTCCCATATTGTCGAAGGATTGTAAAATTTTGAAAAAATTAAATCAAGAAACTACTTGTTCGTAAACACGTAGAACGGAGTGTATGTTACTATTTTGGTCAAAGTAGGAGAGTTTCATGTACACTTTTTTGGAGGTGTGCACTTTGTTGAGTAATGGGTTTATTCGCTTTTTCTTATTGAAAAAAAGAAAAAGGGAAACAAATGAGAGTGTATAAAACCAGCAGTGCTCGTACTCATCGAGTATACGTGGACAAAACGACTGTGGAAGGAGTACACCCTGGGGACAATGGGAAGAGCGATGGGCGACGGAAAACAAAGCTGGTCGGAGGCCAAGCTACAGAGACGAGATAATAATTACATACATCAGATGTCTGAGAGCGAGTATCTATGGCGACTGGAATCAAGACAACCCCAACAACTTGTTCCTGGGTCACATCCGATATTAAACCGAGAGCCAAACATTAGAAAAGATAAGAAAGATTAGGTGCGGTTGGGTTTTATAGGATAAGGGTATGCAACCTGCCGTTGCCCAGTGCCGCAACTTAGACTACACATCAATTGTGTTTATGTTACATCCATTTTACCGGATGGTCATGTCTTCCAAACTTGACTTGCCAACCTATATGTGCGAGTGTTGAACAAGAAGAAAATAGTAACTATAATACTCTGCTGAAAATGGTTGACTGATGAGTCTCAGAAGTTTCTTGCATGAACCCTTCAGAAGGAGGACGTGATACGGCGGATGAATTCACGTGTTTAGGTCAACGGTGTCAACAGCCAGCATTGTAGATACCTAACATCAGCTAATCTGAGGTTATAAAGGATTTTCAAGACTAAGTTACGGTGTTGGAAAAGAGGTGACGGCTGAGCTCTTGATGGGCAAATGGCACCGCTTATATTTCATATTTAAGATCACGACCCGGAACGTGGCGCATCCGGGATAACAGAGCATGGAAAGCTGCAGTGTCACTGGCAGAGATTCTCTACGGGTCGGGACCCCATTGAGTAAGTTAGTAAGCAGATTAGAAAATAATTTGGTAGGTACCTATGTGGGTAAAATTCCGGACGATGTGCGGACTGCGATCATATTTCGATAAAGTTCTCCTTTAAGTTCTTAATGAAGTTAAAACAGAGTATTAATCGCTGAGACTATAGAAGAATGGCGCCCACAAGGGCTGTCAGCACTACACGTTGACTCATTTTGTAGCACTGCCAACACAAAAGAGAAAAATGTAGGTAGGTAGGTATACAAATATGTTTTGATTGCTTTAGAAGCTAACTTAAATCCCTCAGCAAAAAAACTCAAACCCCACAGAGGGAGAGTACTCATCAATCTAATCCAACTACATAAATGCGAATACCTTTATTAATTTGCCACCAACCCCGATTGCTGAAAAATCACATATGTACACTACTACCTACTCCCGATTCCCCTTTGCATATAACTATTTTTATATAAAAGATTTTTCTCATACGAATCAATGTCACATTAAGTGTCGCCACCCAGAAAAAAGTTCCAAATTCTACTTAGCAGCGGCAAGCGCAAAAATCAAAAAAATTATATACACAACGGAGAAGCTAAAACAAATTATCGTTATATCAAAATCCTTGTCTATAACCCAAAAAGCAAGATGCAGAGACAACTATTCTCTGCATCTTGCTTTTTGGGTAGATTGCTAGGTGGGCAAGTCGCCCATATCTCTTCTCTCCAGCTATGCTGCTGCCTGCTACGATACTACTATTTTCATCAGCACACCATTAACAACAATGATAAAAATAACAATAACCGTTATGCAGTATACGTATACGCCATAATCGGTCGCGTCAAAGTGACAACCAGAATAAAGCGAATAGAACAAAAGTCGGTGCCACTAAGAGACTGAGCTGCAAAAAACAAACAAAATAAATGATTTTTATGGTGAAAAACAAGATTTTCTCATTACGAGCAATAATGTATCTGCGGATTGGTGGGGATGTGAGAGCTACAATTTATTTTGTGTGTGTGAGTGTGAGTGCAATTATATTAAAAATTCATTAGTAGGTCAAATGAACGTGGTTTTTCATAACACTCCTCTGTCCGCCGCGTATAGATGCGACGACAGAGGAAAGAACTCATATCACGAGTCTAGAATCAGCCCCTGGCGCCTTGCCTAAAAGGCAGGACGGCTATCTATATACGTACACATATAAAATGTATGTAGGGATGTGATGAAAACAGAATACAGCAAGCTGCGAACAAAAGAGATCTCCATGTCGAGCCAAAATGTCTGCAGCTATTACATCCGAAAGCTTTGCTTCTTTTTACGAACAAGATAATAGGGACAGGACCCAGCAGGATACACGAGAGCCCAACAGAAGGACATCATCACTACACACAAACACTAAAAAGAGAAGTGCGACAGAAAAAGGGTGAAATATCTCTGAATTTTCTTTGCTGAACCAGAAAGGGCCAAGACGAAGAATTTTAAATTTAATTTTTTCCGAGTTTGAACCGTTCGTTCTCCCCGTTTTGTTTTTTCTCTATCTATCTCATCGAAACATACACCAGAGGGTTTGGCGCGTTGTGAAGCCTCATTCTGCGGTAGAATCTCTCCTCTCACTTGTCTCCCTCCAGACCAGGCCCGATGGGCCTGGGGAACGCACATTCGTTAAGTCCTTCGTCGGGTAGGTACATTTGCGCCATACCTTAAGCATAATTCTATTGTACGCATACTCAACGATCGGCCGTGGTTTTTACTTGTTGCTGGGATTTGCGTATAGGACACTGCATACCACGTCTAGGGACACAGGGCTGGAGCTACACACGCGAAGTTTACTATTAAAAGCTGCGGGAGAGAAATAATACTATACATATATAACTCTACACCAATAGAGAGAACCAAGAACCCAAAAAAAGAATCAAAAATGTTGTGCCACGTTGTCGTTGTCGAACCCATTCTTCTCCTGGTTTATATCGTAGCTAATCTCATTCCATAATTTAATTTTACCCATGCGACACTTATCCATTTCAACAATTTGATGGTGATAACAACGATGGGGATATGAAAAGGGGGCATGTGTTACCTAGAAGAGATAGAAACGCAAAGAAAAGAAAATCAAAGGAAAGTAGACTGCAGAAGAATTTTTGCAGTTGTCAAAAAATCACCTCTCTCTGTGTGTGTCGCTCTTTTCTGTCTGCTATGTTAGAGATGGTTCCTTTCTATGTCATCTACTGTCATTCCATTGCGGAGGCTCCAAGCTACGAACCCCGAGCTCCAAGTACAAATGAAATAGAAGAAAATGCAATTGCGTTTTGCTAGGTGGAGGCGAATTTACTACTCACTGTGCTACATTTTTGAATGCGCACACATGCGGTTATTATTATTGTTGCCTTGACAGGTATTTTATGGTGTGCGTAATTTCTTAGCCCCCCTGCTACATTAAGAGGGAGCATTAATGCAGCAATTGACAGTCACTTGAATATTGTTTACAAAGGCAGCAATACGATTTGGCAGATGGAGCGGTGGTTTGCGATTAGCTTTGACGACCAACGATGACGATAGGTACCTAATTAGGATGGTGATGGATGGACGTGGAAAATTTTAATTTGATAATTAAACGATGGTAATTAGTTTTGTATTGATTGAATGCTGGAGCTTAGGAGGAGAAGGGCTTTAAGCTGTATTCACTAATTGAAAAAATATAAATTATTTGCAAGAAAGTTAGGTTTCGCCATACAATAAGATACATCTGTCATTAACAGATACTCAATTTATAGAAAATGCCAATAATATCGCACTTTTATGAGACATCTGAGAGTTTTTGAAAAGACTACTGAACCATTTTAGAGACCGCTAAAAGCTAAAAGGCTTCAAGCCTTGTTATAATCATGTCTAATCGAGAAAACTATCTGAATGAAACCAGTGACACTATATTTACCGGGAAGTTTATGAAAGTGGTTGCCTTTGGATAGATATAAGCCATCTTCTGACTTGCTTACAATCAAAAAGTCGGGTCTTTCATTATCTAAGGACTTGACAACTTCTTTTTAAATAAAATGCAAACTACTTGAGATATCTCAAAAAAAATATTATTGGCTTGAATTACTATCAAAACATTTATGAATAGAATTCGACTTCTTTCATACGTCCACCACGGGAACGTATGCAGCTGTCGATAAGTTGAACCCAATTTTCGATGATTAAAACACTACGCCCGCGAAATTGAAACACAAATAACCAAGATGAAAAAAGATGGAGAATATAGCCTGCTAAGAAACCTGGTCCGAGCGCAATTGTTTAAGGCTAAATCCTGACAAATCCAAATGTATAGTAATTGACAGAAATTGTCTGGAAATATCTTGCTTTCCTAGCATCTTTCTTGGAAATTTTCCAATTCAATTTGTCCAGAAAGTAAAAAATCAAGGTGTTTGGACAGCACAACAATTGCGTTGGCACAACCATATTAACACCGTTATTGGGAAAATCTACGGCTGTCTCAGAAACCTGTCATTTTCGCAAAATTTCACACCGACAACTACAAGGTTGATGCTGGCTAGAACCCTGCTGGTGCCACTTATTACGTACTGCTGTGAAATCTTCTGTTGTAACAACGCCTTGCTAACGCGCAAATTTCAAGTTGCGTTTAGCTATATTACTCGATATGTTTTTGGATTAAAAAGATACGATCATGTTTCCGCTTATGCTAAAAAGATTCTTCAATACTGCACTATAAGGCATCTACATAATATCATAACCACCAAACAGCCTCCCTATTTATATGATAAGCTTCAATTCGCACAATTTGCACCTCCAATTTGATTCCAGCCCGGCTAGCATATCAGCTCACGAAACGCCAATTGTTCACGCCATTCGTCTCTGGAATGCACTCCGTTCAGTTTAAGATGGCTCAAGGATGCAAACAACTTTAGTGATACTCTCTTTTGTCACATTGCAGGCACATAGATGCAGTAAGTACTACCTAAGTTAATAGCAATCGTTTTTTTTCTTTGGTTTTCTTTTTACTTCTTTTAAATAGAGTCTTTCTTTCTTTGAATTTGTATACATTGTTTATATTTAGTTAACCTTAGTCAAACTTTTTTTCTTTTCTTTTTTTTTTAATATAAAACAACAATACATGTATTTTCAGTTAAAATTTTTTTATAGAGTTTTTAATATTACTCCCAAGCCATAGTAATATCCTGGAGGTAGGTGATACATCCAGTGCGGATGTTGCGTTGACATCGACTTCGACTCCAGCTCGGGCTGCTGCAAAAAAAGGAGGTGTGGTGAGTGTGACAGCATTATTATTGAGCAGCTGTCTCTAATAAGAAAGTCAGATGATCGGCGCATAGAAATTGAAGCTGAACGCAATGTCATATTGGAGCATTTCGTTAATTCATGTGAGCTCCTTCAAAAGGACATTAATAATTTATTCAAATAAAATGTAAATATCAAATAAATATGTAATTCTTTTTGAATTGTTATTTTAAATAATTCAACTTTCGTAATGCAATTACATACATACAAAAGTAAATTAATGAATTAAATATGTTTTTGTTACTTAAATAGAGGCTTATTGCATCTCTTATATTTGCAGCTGTGTGATTGTATTCACCAATGTATGAAGTATACTCTGGCTGTTCCCTTGTTAGAATTTCGCTGGACCGTTGCATCCAATGGCCATTGATGTCATCATTATGAACATTAAGGTAATTGTGGAGCACGCAACACGATTTGATGATGGAGTTAGTATTGCCAATGTGGTTGTCCAATCCTTTTCCGATCCTTCGGAATCAGGCTTTTAAATGTCCGAAGGCATTTTCAACAACCCTCCGACATTTTGAAAGAAAATAGTTGAAGTTTCTTTCTTCTGAAGATGAAGCCGTTCGATATGCATATGGTTTCATTAAAATATTCGAAAACCGAAAGGCAGAGTCCCCAATGAGAACAACCGGAACATTCACACCGCACAGGTTCTTGGACATATTCTTTAGAATTGGGTTTTCATGATGTGCCCTTAGAGATGAGTTCTCAAAAATGTGGGAGTCATTGCACTGACCTGAACTACCCACATTTATGTAAAGGAATCTGTATCAAAATAGGGGTTACAAATTATTAAGTGTTGTTTAAAATAAATATGATTTTTACCTAAAATCAACTACAGCTAGTAAGACTGTTAAATACCTACCATCCCTTGTAATTGAAATAGTCCACTGCATCTTCAGCATTGGGTCTTACCTCTATGTGACAACCATCTGAAAAATACAAACATACATTCAACTATATTGCTTAGTCAAACAAATAAACCACACTTTCCTATTGCTCCGAAACACTGTGTGAAGCCTAATTTTTCGAAACCTTTAACGTTTTCCATTACTAACTCCTCAGTTATGGTTAGGCAGATAAATATGTTGGCGGTAGAACTTTCCATATTTCTTGGCAAAATTCTTTTAAAATGTTGCTTACCGTGCATTTTCCTACACCAAAAAGATTTGCAATGCTGCGGTATTCTGCTGAAGATCCCAGTGCAAACAATGCAATAGCTTCTTTCTTTCGAAGCGGTATTCATTTTCCGTAATTTGTGTCTTATTTTTTTAGGTGTTGAAGGTGAGTACATAAAGTCTTAAAATTTTGTCGAGACATTCGGAAGTTTTCCTTAAAAAAACTCTTCATTGCTTTCTACAACGTCCTTTTTGCAAAAAGTGCTTGTGCGAATCTGCGAAACAATAGTTTTATAAAACCAATAAATTTGGTTGTTCTATGCTCACCTTCATCCACATTTCTCTCCGTTTCCGTTTCTTTAAAATTGCTTCCTGTATTGCTATTTTTTCCCTTCTAGCTGCCATAATATTAATTAAGCACTCATGGCGTTTTTTTTCGGTAATAGCGACTTCTCCTTGCCAATGCAACCATTAAAACTTTCATATTAGTTTAGAGAACAAAGTGATGAGCTAATAATATTTTTAGATTATTGCTACTCATGTTTTATTACTTTAAGCTTTTGAATTTTTTTAAATTTTTAAATTTTGGGTTGTTCGATTTCTTAGTAGTTGACAACATCTGGTGAAACGTCAAATTAATCTTGAATACACTACTACTGCAACAGTCACCCGCAATTACTCCAGTTCATCAGTAATGATTATTGTATTAATTATTGTCTGCGTTAGAGGTTACCAGAAAACGCACAAGCAACGCAACATGCCTACACCAGCAACGAGAAGATGACATCACCCTGACAAATAGGCGGGAGAATGTGTAAACACAGAGCCAAAACAAATCAATTTCATATTAATAATAATATAATCAGTGTCATATAATGTATCAGCAATAATTCCAGGTTCATCAAACGTCGTTGACCGAACACACTAAGTTAAGCATTTTGAGCAAATTCATAGATTTTCATGTAAAGGGTCTTTCATTACCGACTTGACAACTTCAAACTTTCATTGTGAACGCACCCTTAAACCGATTACCAAGCTGTCAATGTCAAAATATTCAGTATATATCAACATTTCCATCGTTGTGAAATACACGAAGCAACAACGTTTACAAATAATTAAAATTTACTACCGAAATTCCGAGTCGGTGTTCGCAACTTTAATAGCGTTAATGCCAATTTTCGGCCGTAATTCTCGTCTCAGTAGACAAGCAATTCATAGTGTAGTGAAAAAATTTGAATCAAAATATTCACTGCTTGATGTTGCCGTGCCAGTGAGACTACGTTTTGCTCGAAGTGTGGAGAATATTGCTGCCGTAGAGGCGTCCATCGCAAACCAGCCAAATCAGTCAATTTCAAGGCGTTCTCAAGAATTGGGCCTCTCCCAGACCTCATTATGGCGAATTTTGCGTAAGGATCTTGACCTGCACCCTAACAACATCAAGCTGACTCAAGAACTAAAGCCACTTGATCATTTGGAGCGGCGTACGTTCTCGAATGGGGATCTGGACATGATGGAAGAAAATTAAGAATTTCATCGCAAAATCATCTTCAGCGATGAAGCGCATTTTTGGTTAAACGGCTTCGTTAATAAGCAAAATATGCATTACTGGACAGGTGAGAACCCACATGTGCCTTATAAAATAGCACTTCATCCGCAAAAAGTCACTGTTTGGTGCAGTTTTCATGACCGTGGCGTCATTGGGCCGTTTTTTTCATCGATCAAAATTACCGTCATGTTACGGTAAATGGTATTCGCTACAGAAACATGTTGGAATTCATAAATTTCCATGTATGTTTAAGCAATAATTCCAGCATTTTTAGCAATTTCATAATTTTAATGCGTAAATAAAAATTGTGTAGCCAATTAAGTTCTACAATAAAGGAGAAGACCTTTAAGATTAATTTGAGTCCTATTGAGTAACAAACAGAGATAGAGTTAATCGGCCCTAGCGAGGTATCCGTCGGGACGGAAAATTCTCCAATCTGATTAGAATCGGAGGATTTAGGCTTCGAATACCTGTTCGGAAGGATACCTCGAAGCAAAAATCCTCCGATTCTTATCAGATCGGAGAATTTTCCGTGCCGACGGATTCCTCGCTAGGGCCGAATACCTTTGTTTTTCAACCTTTTTCATCACTAGAAGTTTATAAACGTATAATGAAACCTAAAAATAAATACTCATGTACCATTCATGTGGAATAACAAATTTTCTCGTTAATCGTATTGCTTTCTTCATTGTTGATGTTCTAAACCTGATGAAGTTATTCCTCTTCATAAAAAAAGGTTTTTGCAATCATTGAGCTCCTATAGACCGATATCATTACTGCCAACGTTCTCTAAACTATTTAAAAAATTAATAAAAGAGCGTATTTTGTCATGTTTAAACAAGAATAATTCCTTATGCTATCAACAACAGGGTAAATTGACAGAAGATGCTATTGAAATTATGTACTGGGATACGCGAAAGATATCGACATCAGCGGTAGATCCCAGCGTGACGTGTTAGAGGATTTCATGTCGATTGCAGAACACGAAAAATTGGTTGGCCTTGAAGTCAACGAGGACAAAACGAAGTACTTGCTTTGCTTTCAAAAAACAAACAAACATCATTCCAACGACTAGGACAAAACGTCACTGTTGATAGCAGCCACTTCGAGGTAGTAAGGGAGTCCACAGACATCGGAGTAAACGTCAACTCCACAAATGACACCTTTTTGGCTAAGCAAATGTGCTCAAAACTCCTATCTCGGAAGACCAAGTGTAAGCCTTACAAAAGCCTATACTGCCAGTTCTGCTTTATGGCGAAGAGTGCAGGAAAGGAGAGCTATTTTGGGTTCTTTTGAAAGATAAATACTTGGGCGGATATTTGTTCCTGCGTGCGAGAAGGGAGAATGGATGAGAAGATACAACCGCGAACTATATGTGCTGTACCAAGACGGGGATAAATTCCAAAAAGCTAAATCACGTTGACTATTTTGGCTCGGCCACCATCGAGCGAATGGAAAACAATGCTCCAGCGAATAGAATCTTCGACTCCCAGCCCCCAGGTTCGAGACGACCAGGACGACCGAATATCTGTTTTAGAGACCAAGCCGTCATGGAAGCCAGAGCGCTTGGTCTGGACAACTGGAAGCAGCGGCATCGCAGAGGATGGACGGCTGCAGTGCCTCAGGCAGAGACTCTTCACGGGTCAAGTTAAGTAAGTAGGTGAGTAATGTTAGTATGGTTAGGATATCGATGCGTGATCGGTTAGTTGTAGATTGCCCGACTTTTACTGGAATTTAGCGTACATTTATTTCTGCGCGACCACAAAATTTTCAAATTTAAAAGTGCAGTAGTACTATGGTGAGAGAAGACAAGGGTTCGTTAAGGTGTGCATTTATTTGTTCACTTTTAAGCTTTTTGAAGGCTTTTGAAATGAATTTCAGTATAGCAATCGGACGGAAATTGAACAGTGCATTGCGATTTGCTTGGCTCTTAGGGATAGGAGAATCTTAGACGCTTTCCACAACTTCGGGTAGTTGGAAAATGTAAGAAAATTGTAAAATATGTACCTATTCAGGCAGTATTTTATGACGCGTGACCCTAAAAACATGCGGTGCCATGTGCAATTTGGAATGAGTTGTTTCCAACTATTCCAAACTTATATATAATTTTGACAGGGAGATGCGATGTTCTTCTTTTTGCGTAGGGCAGGTGTCAACATAAAAGGTACTACTCGTATGTTTTACAGTTTTTTTCCGGCGTATGCGGACTCTATCGACATTATCGATCTTTCCAAGCGTGCTTTAACCGCTACAACTTTAAGGTAGTTAATGAGTTGAACAAAGTATGTGTTCCAGCAAACTCAAAGCGCAGTGGATAGAAGGCTACATGGTCTCAGACAGAGACCCTTTACGGGTCGGGAGTCCGTTAAGTAGTAAACTCGAAGCCAGCCAGTTTTGTATATTGCGCCGAGTGCTGGGCGATTACCCGGAAGAGATGTGATACTGACTGGTCTTCCAGAAGCGAGAGCATTCGTTTGTCGGATGATTGGCCCTATGTGCGAGGAGGGCGAATGGAGAAAGCGATGAAACAGCGAAATTTGTGATCTGTAAAGCTGAAAACACACCAGATCAAAGAAAACGTTTTTTATTTGAACACACATCAAGCGAAACAGAATGTAACAAAACAAAACGTTTTGTTTTCTTGTGTCGTTTGGTGTGCCATGAAATAAAACAAAATGGAATTTGCGACTTGCTGTTGTTCAACATATGGTCATACTCAGACGATGAAGTTGTTCCAATCTTACATACTATTTTTGAAGCAATTGAGGAAAAGGACGCAAATAGCAGAGAGTGATAGGTGCATCCATATAATCTGTAACGAAATGCTGAGGATGTGATAATAAACTTAATATCAGAGTTAAGAACTTATGCTGAAAAATTAAATAATTTCGCCAGAATGCGGATTGAAATTTTTGATTATTTGCTGGGATTAATCGAAAATGCTTTCAGAAAACAAGATACGAACAATCGTTAAAGCATTACTCCGGCTGAAAGATTATATTATAACTTTACGGTAAGTGAAAACAAATAACAGAGTAAACATAGAATCAAATAAAGCTGTAAAGTGCAACGAAAAAAGAAAAAAAAAACAACGGAATCAATATTTTGTTTTGCAAAAAACAACAGGTCAGCTATCGGCAACGGAACCTGTTTTTCTGGTTTGCCTTGGTTTTTATGTTTCGTTTCATTTGGTGTGTGTTGCGCCATAAGAAAAGAGGCAATTATCGTCAACGACACTGGTTCGATCGAAACAGTTTTGCTGCATTATGTGTGTGCTGCTCGTATACAATGGCATGTAAAGGGTTTTTTAATAAGAGCGTTACAAAAGTTTTTTTTTAAATAAAATAAAAAAGGTTTTGGATATCAATGAAATTCTTTATTCCTGTGAAAGTACGTTCGATGGCATTATGTATGGAACTCGATTTCTTTTGCATGGCCACCACGGGCACGCTTGCAGAAGTCCAGACGCTGAACCCAATTTTCGATGGTTTTCAAGCATAAATCGGCCGATACTGCTGCAATTTTACCTTCGATATTCGTACGAAGTTCATAAATCGTCGCTGGCTTGTTGGCATAGACCATAGACTTGACGTAGCCCCACAGGAAATAGTCTAACGGCGTCAAATCGCACGACCGAGGCGGCCAAGCGACTGGACCATTTCGTGAGATAACACGGTTTCCAAACTTGGTTTCCAATAAATTGATTGTGGCGTTCGCTGTGTGGCTTGTGGCGCCGTCCTGTTGGAACCACATGTCCTTCAAGTCCATATCATCCAATTGGGGCCAAAAATATTCGGTTATCATTGAACGGTAGCGATTCCCATTCACAGTAACGTGCCGGTCTTGATCATCACGGAAGAAGTACGGCCCAATGACGCCGCCGGCCCATAAACGGTTTTGAAATGAATTTTCGATGAAAATCCTCTTAACGTTGAGGCCACTGACCCCGAATTTCGGTAGTAAATTTTAATAATTTCGACTCGTTGTCTTTCGATTATGAAATGGCAAACCTTACTGAAGAGAAATGTCAAAAGAGCGGCAAGAAATTCGGCGTCGTTTGCTGTCCCTCTACTTTTGTAGCGTCCCTGTTGAAAAACCCTTTATTTTCGACGACCACCACCGTAACATTTCAAAACAAAAACGTGTGCTTTGTTTCGTTTTCTTTGGTGTGTGTAGTCGCATAAGAAACAATGTTCTCTTGTTTCACGAAACAAAAAAACACGTTTTGCTTTATCCGGTGTGTTTTCAGTCTGAGAATTTGTGGTAATAGTGAGAAGATCTGAAACACACCGACTACATTGGTCGACTATTCTTAGCTTGAAGTAGCTTGCCTGGGATCCAGTAGATGGAAAGATGCAGTGTCTTAGGCTGTGACGGTTTGGAAGCTCGCTGAGTACGCATCCTTTTAAATAACTGAATGCCTAATATTCAAAGCCGGCTCCGGGAAATAACCCCCCAATGAAATAACCCCCCAAAATGAAAAATGAAATAACTCCCCGAAATTGGGGAATAATTTCACTGTAAAATAACTTATTTCACTATGAAATAACCCCCCAATTTCAAGTATGAAATAAGTCCCCAAAAACCCATGAAATAAATCCCCACCTCCATACAAATTTTGGGGAGTTATTTTATCTTTCATTTGGGGGGTTATTTCCTGCAGCCTTCAAAGCCATAATTTTGAATATATCAATCACCTAAAAGCAATTTAATTAAAGTCTGTTTCAAATCATACATTTAATTGATAAAAATATTAAAATTATAGGAAAATTCCTTGTCAGGCAGTGTTGCGGTATATTGAACTCAAATATAAATTAAAAATTACACCATATCAGCTATGTCATCAGGCTTTCCGGTTTGGATCACTTCTTAACTGAGGCCAATCAAATGCTGGTGTTATGCATTTGTATGATCCCGGGCTGCTGCAGGGGTACGACCCACGGACTTCCATGCACGCTTGCGCGGGAGTTGTAAAATGTATCACTGCGCGCACCTGGGCATTAAAGTTTCCTAGATGTGATTTGTTCCCATCGGCTTCGGCAACGCTGTCAGCGACGAGCGATTGAGCGATTGAGCGGCGAGAAATTGAGCGACGAGTCTGAGCGCCGGGCGGCAACTTACTGAGAGTCATCGCCCAGTGATTAGTTGCGAAAATGCCATTCTTAAGTATACCAAATAATGTCAATGTTCTGCCGAGCATATTATCTAATTTTTGCATGCCATTTGCACCCTGAATACGACTCCGCTTGCCGCCGGCAAATGACATAATTCTCAAAGATTGTATGGCTTCTAAATTAAACATAATAAGACAAAGAAACTATTTATGAATACACAGCACTCAGAGTAAAATTGTCAGCAATAAGGAAAGTTCACATCTTTAGTCCATAGCGAGCGTACATCAAACACAGTAGGTTGACTCCTTGACATCGTGTATTTACTGTTTGCTGTGAGGATGGTGAACAAATTAGGAAACACTCGTACAAGAGAAAAGTTTAATTTTTTTTAAATTTTTTTTTGTCATGACATGAAAAAATGATACTTAGTTTTGAAAGCAAAACAAAAGACAAGAATATGGAATTTGTTCACATTGAGAATATTCCATTTTCGTTAAATTTTAGATGCTGAAGTGAAATAATTTAAAAGTTACTCTCTCTCTCTTTAATTTCATCATGTCGTCGCTCAGCGACGCACTAAAAAGTTAAAACAGATTTGATTGCAGAGCGACGTCGTTTTGTCGCTTAACAAAATCGCTATGTTTAATGTTTATCGTACTCGAAGTTGTTGGCTTTCGTGGAATTAAATCATCGCACCATGGGATTTATTCTTTGCGGTATGTAACTCCACTACACGCCGCGTCGACCTTGGGGCCTATTTTTTACGCGAGCGACGTGAGCCACCCACATAAACGAGTATCAAACGTCCCTGCACTTAATGTATGCTTGAAAGTTTTGGGGGTAACGGTAATGAAGAAAACAGCCCGTACTTTGATCCACTCCGACCTATTCCCAGGTGCGAGAATATCAAATATCTGTGATCTATGATCAACAATGAAGCAAGCTCTGATGACGACATTAAGCATAGCGTAAGCATAGGGTGGATGAAGTGGCGGGAAAACTCAGCCATCTTCTGTGATCGAAAAATATCCCCTGAGTGGAAACGAAGGCTCTAAACCGCAGTTGTGCGCCCGGCGCTCACACACGGTTCACAATATTGGCCAAGGCCAGTTAACGGCAGCTGACATGAAGATGCTTCGCAAGACAGCGTATTACAGCAGGACTAATAAAGTTTAATCGAAAAGGAAGATTTAAGATCCGAGGAAGCTTTCACGTCAAAGATCCTATCTCGAAAAAAAAACCCAGCGCGAACGGCTAAGTTGCTACTGGCATTTCAGAACCCAACATATTGCCCTCTATAACGTCTCAAGCCCTTAATGGGACATAAAATCCTTATTTGACTTCAGGACTTATATCAACCTTACACTTTTTCTTAGATATATGCCTAGAGACAACTTAAAAAGAACACGCCAACTGCTTGATTCGAAAAAGTAATCTGACATAGGCGCCTGCCAGGCAAATAGCAACTTCCCTTAGCGAAGCTACGAAGTTCCGGAAGCGGGCTAAACCATTCGGAGGAAATGGTTAAATCCTCTTAAGGCCGCGAAGCGTGCCACTCAAACTGTTTCATTCGAAAAAGTAAACTGACATAGGAACCTGCTAGACAACTAGCACCTTCCCTTAGCGCAGCAACGAAGGTTTGTGATCGGGCTTAACCGCGTTTCATTAGGGTATCGTGCGAGACTTCTGCCCCTGCGCCTACATGGACATACCTACATACATATATGCGAACTTACATACAATGAATTGCAGTGCAACTTTCCAAAGCTTTTAACTCTTATAAGCCTTATGAGAGCGCAATCAAATTTTGCTACTTTGTTCTTGTTTTAGGTCTTTTTAACGAAAAAGAAACAAACTAAATTGAATTATTTGTTCCGGTAAAGTAATAATTTGCCTCTTTTTCCGTTACTTTTTGGATCGTTTTTATCAATGTTAAAATGTTGGTCATTTTGTTAGGAAACTAAAAGTAATATTAGTTGCACACAGAACAAATAGGGATCAATCGAATGACACATCCTCTTTAAGGGATACAAAAATGAATAGGGTATCAAATAGCTTACCCCAGCGAACTACAAAGACCATAGGTTTTTCCTTTTTTGTTTTTTTTATACCCTATTCTAAGGGTATATTAATTTTGACGCATAGTTTGTAACATACCTTAATATTGCCCGTAGACCCCTAAAAGTTACTATATTTATGATCATCATCGATAGTAATGTCGATCTAGTCGGCAAAAATTAGGCCTTTAAACTGGGCCTAGAGAGCTGAAATTTTAACCATATACTCTCTAGGGTCCCGAAATAATCAGTTTACGAATCTTTGAAATCCGCCCACAGACACACGCCCACAAACTCAAAAAAACAAAATTTTGGAAAAAATCGAATTTTGAGCTAGAAAGGTGAAATTTTTTATATATTATCTATTGCTCCTAAAACTGCTCGGGATATACAATTTTCAAAATCCGCCCACTGACACGCCCACAAATAAATAAAACAATTTTATTGAAAAACCAAAATTTGAGCTAGGGAGCTGAAATTTTTAATATATACTCTCTAGGGGCCCTTTAAGCTCATGTGTAAATATTTTCGAAATCCGTCCACTGACACGCGCACAATTTTAAAAAACCTTTTTTTGAAAATCCATAGTTTGAGCTAGGGAACTGAAATTTATAATATATACTCTGTAGGGGGCCCTTTATGCTCATGTGTAAATATTTTCAAAATCCGACCACTGACACGCCCACAATTTAAAAAAAAAAAAACTTTTTTTGATAATCCAAAATTTGAGCTAGGGAGCTGAAATTTATAATATATACTCTCTAGGGGCCCTTTATGCTCATGTGTTATTTTTTTTTAAATCCGCACGCCCACAATTAAATAAAATAATTTTATTGAAAAACCAAAGTTTGAGCTAGCTAGCGTCTTTTTTACAAAAGCTTCGTTTTTTTTTGATAAAATCCTCTAAATGTTATATAACAAAATATGTAGAGCGTTCTTAACAATTCAACCATGCTGAGACTTTTGTCACGCCCACTTATGAGGAATAAGAATAGGGTATCCAACAGTTCGCCCAAGCGGACTGTAGCCCGTCCCTATGTTTTTTTGCAAAATTCAAGAAAAAAAGGATTTTTTTTTTAGGTAAAACGTAAGGTTGTTTTGAAATGCCACCTTTGATATCATTTATGCAATTCCACCTAGATTAATTGCATATGAATCGAACAGAACTCAGGGCGAAATAGCGGAGAATCGATGGACTTAAGCCTGGGTAAGGACGCCTTTTAACTAGAACACTTATGATGTGTGATGTGTTCTTGGGAAACGCTTGTGCAGAAGACAAAGTCATTTGAATTATTTTCACACAAAATTGTTATTACACTGCTCGTTTTATTGGTCATATCTTGGGCGATAGTGGAAACTGCATATAAACTTCTCCCCCTCGAAGCTCCTTTTTGGCTTTCTCAGCAACTAAAATGAGGTTATCAGTCTGAGAGAATGCTGTAATATACAGCTCAGCCGCAATATTTTTTCCGGAAGCGCCTGGAGGTTGAGGAATCTTCCAAAGATACCAATGGGCCCTACCATCGATAATGCCCGATACATGATCCTGACAAGTCAGCCGATACCTCATCCCTCAGAGAGACACTATGAGATCCGGCCGCGCGTGGTCATAGGTAGTAGTAGAAGATAATACTCTCATTTTTTATTGTTATGACTGCAACTAAGTGTCCTTAACAATTAGTTTAGGCTTCTGTAGTTCATCGTATTAGGCAGGCTACCTTCCTGCGACGTCACCTGCTCAAACCGTCATGATATGCGGTTTGCCCTTCCGGCGCCAGATCGAATAGTTGTGTTCATTGAAGTCGGCGTACAAGGTCCGTCTCGTCCAAAGTTCGGGCTATTTAATGGTTACAATGCACGTGAAGACCAGAAATAAGTTTACTAGCAAAGTTTGTTACCTCGTCACTCACGGCAGTAAGTCCTAGATCTCTGTGACCATAATGTCATTCGCAATTGCTCTCCGTGTTTTTGTTAAGTGCCTGTAATATTGATATATTGCTTGGCTTGGTACATTCCCAAAGTTGGTCAGCACTTTCTTATATAAAAACAGTTTGTTGTATACGCTTAGCTTTGAAAATCTTCCGATAAGCAAATACATCTCTCTGGCCCTGATTTCGAGCTCGTTGCGCTTCTTTTTAATGTGTGTATCCTAAAGTTTTGCGTATAGAGTCAGTCCTAGATATTTTGCCTCATTTGTACACAGTATTTGCTCCGAGTTGATAAAAAGGGGGTAAGGAATTCACATTTCTGCGTGTGAAATTGACATGAGTTGGTTTTATTTTCTAAGGAAGACAAGTAGGTGCTTCAGTGATGAGGAGCTTTTACCTCACCACATCGGTACCAAATACCTGTCACATGATACGAGCAAAAGCAGGACAATCACAGTGTCATCGCTTTCTCTACAGGCTTCGCAGTTGGTGGGATCGCTTAAGCTTAGCATCTTGAAATGCTTGGCAAAAGCGTAATGAACCGTAAGAACGTCAGTAATTTGTTTGCAGTCTTTTCTGTTGAGAGACAACAAGAATGCCGCAGATTTTATACAGACCTCGGTAAGAATTCATTTATTCTGTCTGCACCGTGGAGAGTCATGCCATCTGCGATTTTGTTGATATGATACCCAACTGTCAATGGAAGCCCTGGCCGATGATCCAGCCAGACATTACGCGGGTTCAGGTCCTCAGAAGTCTTCCTCTGAGCCCTGTCTAGCAAGTTCATCGGAATCATCATTGCCTGTGATCCCGTTATGCCTCGGGACCCAGATAAGTCTAAGTGAACTCAGCCTTCCGACCGAATTCAGAGAGATCTTGCATTCACGAACAATTTTTGGAGGCGGTTAAAGGGTTGAGAAAGGCCTTAAGCGAAGCTCGACTGTTAGGTTAGGTTAGGTTTATGTGGCTGTCGGCAGAAGCCGACACACTTAGACCAATTTAGGTCCATTGTGGTACCACGTATATTATCTACCTCAACTCTGTAGATGGGACTGGCCAACGACACGCGGTTGTTCTCAAACGGTCCCCCATCTACGTACTAACCGCGCCCAACGTCGTTTAATTACGGTGATCTGACGAGAACCGATTAACTCGACGTGGTATGGTCGTTGGTTTAAGCTCGACTGTCACTTTAGACGACCTGTTCCTCACAAAATCGTCCATAGACATTAGGATAGTATAAGTCTATGTTTGAAAGACGGACGCATATTTGCCTAACGATAGGAAAAGTCTAATGTTGTCGCTCTCCATGAAAACACCAACACCAGATCCTTGATCGGTTTTGGAGCCATCCGTGAAGATTCGACTACATTCCTTTCCAGGCTCAGAGCCAGTCCTGAGAAAAGTCAACTTCATATCCATAAGACAGGAGGCGTAGGACAACCGTTGCACAAGTTCATCAAAACTACAGTGCGAGTTATACCATAAGCCACCTCTTCTTAAACGTGAGATAGCTTTGATTTTTCAACCCATGATGCTAACATCAAGTGGCGAGAGGTTCAGTAATGAGTTGACATGGTCTCGTTAAGAACGATCCGCCAGGTCTTTGTCCACTCGCATACTTTGTACGAAGCTCGTTCTAGTTTTTCCAATGATGATTCAACAGTCCTACCTGTTGCGAGAACGTGGCTACGACTATCTCTTCGTCTTGTGTAGAGTACGAACAGGATTGGACCGAGAACGCTACTTTGCAGTACACCAGAGTCAATTTCTTTGAACTCGGATTCTCAGTCCCGTATCTAACACGAAGAGCTTGTTTTCTAGGTATTATTTTAATATTCTAAACAAACTTTTCGGTAAGATGAGCTTCAGCTTATATTTCAGCCTTCTGATATATCTTGTCGAAGGCTTGCAGAATAGCACTGGAACATATCTTATTTTCTTCAAAGACATTTTCAATCACATTCGTTTTTCAATAAGCCTGTTTAACCCTTAACCCAAATTGATTTTCTTCTTTTTTATAATACACACGCACTAAAGGGATTTATTAGGACCCTTATAATGTAATTCGGGATCAAGCGTCTTTCTTCAATAATGGGTTGTAATCGTTAAAGAATAAGTTTCAGATGTTATTGGCAGTTGTGAGATAATGCGACTTTCACTGCCTTGGAACCTATAAAAGTCGGAAGAAAGCATTCATAATATAAAGAAGCTTGACTATTGTTTTAAGATCTTGCGTCACATTTCTTAGATAGTTTAAATAAGTTTTATTCGGCGCCAGCAGGATTGATGCTATCTCTTGCCCGCTCTGCTCTTTTTGGTATTCGGGAACCCTTTTTCTGTCAGGTGGGCAATACCTTGACTTTCCCATCTGGCAAAAGTCAACACCACATTTCATACAGGCTCTGTTCAGTAATCTGCCTTCCGTGGAATTACATCTTCAACCCCAAAAAGTGTGTGTTCGCGTTAAAGTCATCACCGATGATAATATTTGACGCAAGTGAGTCAAGGAGGCCAGCGATGACGTCGTATACCAGCCTATATGCCGTTGTAAATAACTAGACGCGATGTTGTAGTCTTAATGGTTTGTTTTTACGGAACCGGAACTTATTTGCATGGATTCAAGTTCAATACTTGTGTTCTCGGAGTTATTTATGACGGTTTTTATGTAAAGGTAGGATCCGCCTCGCATTCTCCGAACGGTGATGCGTATGATAACCAACCTTAGGCTTTTGGTCCAGACCCGTTTTTAAAGTAGGCTTAAGATATTAAACATATACTTCTAGTTCGTACATTTTTAGCCGATGGCCTTTTGCATTCCATGTTAATATTTTAGACTTCTGTGACATTTTCATACTGAGACCGTAACATATATACATATTTGGCTTGTGATATTTTGAATTTAAAAGCGAATGTCACTACATTTAAAAAAAATTAAAGTATTTTTAAAGCCTTTTTGAAATATTTTTAAGGCAATGGATAGAGGAGGAAAATGTTAATTTGTTGCTGTAAGGGGACTTAGGGGAGGTGAAATACATACATATACATATTATATATTATTGAACGAATTTAGTTTAATTAATAAACAGATATTTTTTAAGACGAAAGCTTTTTGTTTTTCAAAAATTTGAAAAGGTAATAATTTAGAAGGGAGGATTTGGACTTACGTTGCAAAGCAAGCCCAAATCCTAAAATTTGGCACGTATGAGAATATTTAAATCAGATACTTAGTGCGCCAATGGATAAACGCAGATTTCGACAGGAAATAAAACCTTTTACTAACATTTTGGCTCATCATAAAGCAACAATTACGGGGAGGGATGAACATGAACACATTGACGAATGACAGTATATTTATTATTTGTTCGGATGACAGTTAAAAATCTAATTTTGATTTTAAATATTTGATATTTAAATATTATTACTTTCAGAAAGCAGTATACAGTAGTCGAAGCCGCATTGACAGGGAAGCATCAATCTGGTCAGGTAACTAACTGTTTGTTCGAAGCAGATGGTTTTTTCACCAAAATTGGCATGAAAAAAAAGCAAGGGGATGATGTGCCACCAACTCACTACGTTATAAATGCCACAGAATTACAAAGCACTTCACATGAAAAGAAAATTCTATCAATCCGTCTTGACCTGATTTAGGAAAATTTCCCTCTTAACATCTCCCAGACATAATCCCCTCTTCAATAATTTAAAACAAAGCTTAAAGACTTTAAAGCAAATTCAAATAAATTGTCTGTCATTAAATAAATTATAATCTGCAATCGGTCTAATTTTCGCTGAATAAACAGCGTCCTTCAAAGCCTTTGTTCTGTTCCGCTGTCCACTCCACCAACATGAAGGAAACAAATCTATATTTAGACAATTGTTGTTGACGTTTGCATGATGACTGCCATCATTGTTTGCTCGTCTCGCAAAAGGATCGTAGAGGGAGTATCACGATTGTGTACTTAAGGATATTTTCTCCTCTCTGTTTTGTCTATTCTATCCCCAAATCATGTCCTTTGGCGGAAACAAAAGTAGGTAGGTCAATTGATATGCTTGGCATACGATAAATATGCCACACGTATCATTCTCTGGAGAAGTAAACGTTAGTTGACAGGAATATTTGGAGCATTATTTTAGTCCTTGAGTTCTTGTGGCGTTCCCAAGGCAACAAACGCCCCTTTGTGAGTTGTGTGCTGCTGTTATTGTGGCATACAATGCCTTGTGTATGAGGTGTGCTGGATGAATGTGTCATCGAATTTATTTTGTCACATTGAAGTGACATAAACATTTTTAAGGTTGAACTTGGGCGGTTGTGGGTGGGGTGTGTTTTTAATACAAAGCCGAACATTATTCGGATGGAAAACGTGTTAGGATAGGTAATATCCTGTCAAACAATTGACTTAATGTTCTATGGCTGTTTCATGACATTCACAGAATCCGCTGGGAAATTTTCAATGCTATTTGATGGGCCCGGGGTTTTTTTTTAGCCGAAATTTGAAATGAAAAATCGTTTTTTTTTAGAACTGGTGAAGGGGAAGTGTGTATTTGGTGAACAGATGGAGGCTAGGATGCTTAGCTGGTGATAAGTATTCTGAGTTGAGACTTAAGTAATAGAAATTGTTACTTGTATAGGTAGAGAGGAAACGGGTGTTAGAAAATGGGTCATATACGATTGAAAAATGTTTGAATCAGGAGGAATGGTTGTTTCATTTTGAAATGGGTCAAGTACATTCAAATAGATTTTCCATTCAATCTAACCAAAAGGAATCTTGGTGTTTGTGCGTTGATAATAAGGCTAATGCAATTCAAGCCTATATTGGGAAAGGAAAAGTATTATTCCACTTGGCTAGTATTTAAATTCGATAAATGAAATATTTATAGATAACTAGTTCTACCTAGATAGGGAGCCGACCGTAGGATCACCTATCTCATCGAGTTGAAGAAAAATTCGGATTTTAAATGAAAGTTTAGAGGACAACAATGATGAAACCATTGGGACAAGCTATTTCCTGCCGAGATTGGAAATAATGGGCCACTTCCGGTACACTGTTTAGGTAACTTTTAATCTGATACGGTAGGTAATGTTTTTTTTATGGTTTTCAATCTCATTGAGTTAAAGGATGAAACTCTTGTCTGCTGATAGATAACGTTGTTCTTTCTAAGAATTCACTAGTCGGACAAACAAAAACCTGCAGGAACGATTAAAAATAAGTCACTCGGCCAGACTTCTACCTGCTGAAACAATATGTCCGACCACATTTTAGTTTAAAACTGAACAACTAAAAGTACCCCACTTCAGTTATTCTTCTAGTTCGAGCCAAACTTTCTGGCTTGGTATTTTTTTGACATTCGACAAGCATTGAAAATAAGTGTAAGGAAAAATCCCTTCGTTTAAGGAATTTCAACTCAAAAATAAAACCGCAGAGAAAAAAAAGGACAGATTGTTTAAATCAATATGAATTTAGGTATACTTTGCAGATTTTATTTACAAAAAGTCCCTAGTTATGTTTTGTTTCAGTAAAACTTCTTTCAGAACTAGTTTGATAACATCATAAATTCCTTATTGTCATTCTACATACATTGATTGCATTGCATTATTTCCTTGAAACAAATTCAACAAATGCTGTCCATAAAAAATTAAACAATATTTGAAGAAATTGGCTTAAGCCCTAAACTCGTATTAAAATTTGGAATTTCTACGATTTTTCGCCTTGCCGGTAGGGATATTAATTTTTGTTAATTGTATCACTGGCCTAGAGAGTAAGGTGATAAATGAACAATTGTAGGTACTGTAGTGGCATATAAGCTAGTTGGATCGTTCAGTGGTTTTACATGTGCCACCGGGCATTTTAAATGCGACCAATGTTTTCGGCTGACAAAGTTGGCGACGGATTCTTTGGGTTGGGCCCATCAGTTTGAAATATGTATCAATACCTACTTGCGAAAAATTCTCTCTTTTATCACTAAAAGTGTTTGTAACCGAACTTGGCAGCACAACGAAAGGTATGGTGGCATCACAGGTGGCGGTATAAAATTGGCATCACTCATGGCAAGCGGAAAACCAGCAAACGTGAAAAAAGAAAGAGGCAATTGTGAGTATAAAGGAAGACATCGTGGTAAGCAGCAGCCAGCAGAGAAAAGTGCAAGGGATTCCAAATAAACGTGGGTTAAGTTTAGCATTAAGAAGATCTTATAAGGTTTTATTTTCCTGGAAAATTTAGAAATATTAATAATAATAAAACTACGATTTTTGGAATGTTCCTAGCGGGACATAATCAACAGTGCTCTTGAATTTAAGTTTTCACATTTCCTTTATTTCTAACATCCCTGTCTTTTGTTAAATAAACCAGTTATGTTAAGATTCTTCCAGACACCATTAATACGAGTAACAAAGATATAAAATTTCATCAAAATCCATCGAGCGGTTCGTGATTTTATAAAGGACACACAAAAAACTTTTCATTTTTATATACACTCACAGGCACAACTAACCACCCACCCTGTTATTTTCCGATTTTAGTACCCATTGTTTCATGATAAGAACATTTTTCGTAGGGTTTGTTGTGAGCAATGTTAAGGTTGTGGCGAACCAATAATAAATATTACGTCACGCACCCAATATTCTCGGCGAACAGAGCTACAACATCAAGTCTCCACCATTCTTCGTGGTCAGAGCCACAACATCTCCATCATGCACGCCATCTTATTTGCAGCTGTCAACTTGCCTTTTCCGGCCTCTTGGATCTTGGCAGCGAGGGCGAGCAGACTTCTTTCTATAAAACGTGTCTCATTTTTTACAATTAATTTAATTTAATAAAACAATTTGAGTAGATTAGTTATCGCCTTTTAACCAATCAGCACAAGGTAATAAAAACAACCCTTTAAAATTTAAGAAACATGGATTAAATCATCTTTGTCACTATAAATGGTTTTTTTTTTTTTAATTTTTGATAAAATTATCATTTTTTATATATTTTTTATTTTGTCGTTTATTTACTTACATTTTTATTTTCAATGATGCATATTTCCTCCTCGAGCTCTAATAACTTCTTGAAGCCTATTTTGAAGTCTATACATTATGTCTTGAATATCTGTCTGGGGGATATTGTGCCACTCCTCTACAGCTGGTTGATGCTGTTATCCTTGCCCAAACCTGCCGTTTCAGACTGTCCTATATGTGCTCTATAGGATTTAGATTCGGGCTGCGTGTTGGCCATGGTATAGTTTGAATACCGCCCTCTTCAACATATTCTGTGACCGATCTGACGACATGATAACGTGCGTTATCTTGCATTAAAATACATTTTTCTCCAACAAATGGCGCAAACACTTTGACGGGGTCTTGAAAAGCTTCTTCCAGGTATGAAGACCACGAGCTCGGTATGAACATCGAGACTGATGCCTCCCCATACCAATATCGAGCCTCCCTGAAATCCCACTGTTGCGGCTATGGCACATGGAGCAAACTTCTCATTTCGGCGTCTGTATACACGCATACGACAACCTTATCCTCTTAAGGCTATTCTGCTCTTGTCTGAGAACAGTACTTACCATGAAACAATTACCCCTATTATGGTTGTCAAATATCAATACGATATTTGATAAATTTGTTTGTTTACCAATAAAATTGATAAAACGGTATTATGATTAACAAACATCAACATTTTTGATCAGTAGTGAATAAAATACCATTTGGCGGTCTATTGTGAACGGCATTGTTCGTTCTTTCGCGGTATTATGGTTGTCAAAATTTTTGATATCTATCAATTTGTCAGCAATCGCGAATTCGTCGTTGGTAAACATATTATGGTTTATTTCATTGATTTGTTTTGTAAATAATAATGTCTACGGTAGAAATTTTTTTCGGTGAAAATGATATTGTGGAAGAGGATAATATGAGGCAAGAAAACATTCAGAAAGAATTACGTGACGCTTCTAATCCACTGGATTTGGACGTACAAATGTATGTACTGTACATACATAAATGTGTAAATTTTCTCAAAAGTAATTAAAACTCGGTTTTAGATTTGTACAAAACTTTAGACTTTCGAAGGAAGCATTCCTTAATGTATTTGATGACAACAAGGACAAATTGAAGCTTATAAAAAGACAGCGATCTGTTCCCAACTTACTTAAGCTTGCTGCTGAAGACACCTTGAGCAAGCAAGCTACCAACTAAGCGTTGGGAATGATTATAATATTGGAATGGCGCAGCCAACTGTGTCGGTTGTTTTAAAGGAAGTGTTAAATGTCTTGGAAAGGCATATTTGTCCTAAATGGAATAAATGTAAGTATTCAGAAGATGAAGAACGTCAAGCCAAGATACACTTCTTTGAAAAGAGCAGAATTCCAAATGTTATCGGTGCTATTGACGGGACGCATATAAAAATTATTGTTACTTCTAAGGAACTTAAATACGTGTACTATAACCGCACAGGATTTTATAGCCATACTTGTAAATTTTCCTTAATTTCAATTAATAATAACTAATAAGTTTTGTTTTACAGTTGTGTGACCACTTAATGAGCATTAAATATATTAATGCAAAACATCCTGGGTCGTCGCACGATGCCAATATATGGAATATGTCCCGGCTGAAAGCGAAATTTTAGCAGGACTACCGCAATGGTAGAACTGACTTCATGATACTTGACTTGGTAATAAAAATGACATCTTCAGAACTTCAGTTAATTTTTATTTTCACAAACATAAACATTCAATAGGAGACGGAGGGTATCCTCTATCACCGTATCTAATGACACCATACCGAAATGCGGAAGCTAACAAATAGGGGTAATAGACTTTGCTATAGATTCCACTGACACATCATTCACTGAGGGACATAAGGGACTCGATTGCAAAATTCATGTGAAACGAAAAGAGCAAATATATAAAAACCATTTTCCATTGCTTTATTTTATTGTATTAAAAAGAAACTTTTATGACAAAAAAAACTAATTTGCATAAATAAAGTAAAAAAAATAAACTTAATAAAACAATTCATAAATACATTAAATAAATATCTTAAATAGCTGAACACTGCTTTTAAAAAATAACATAATGAAGATATTGTATATCTTGTTTCTTTTCTCTATTGCTAGAAGTTGATGTTTTAGGTGTTTACAGCCCTATTATGGCTATCAAATATCAACACGATATTTGATAATAATTGATACGTATCAAAAAAATTGATGAATCGGTATTATGGTTATCAACCTATCAACATTTTTGATGAAATGTGAATTTTATTAGATTTATGATCTATTGTGAATAGTTTTATCGATAAACTTGGTATTACGGTTGTCAAAAAATTTGATATTGATCAAATTTTCTATCAACCACAAATTTCTTGTTGATACGTATCAAATATTCGCGTTGTTAAAAAAACGACTTTAGACCTAAATGTCATCGGTAGAGTTATTTTTTGAAGGGGATTATGATGAAGTACGTGTTCGCGAACAAGCTATCATACGCAGGACTTTAAGGGATGCTTCGAACCCAATGGATTTGGACTTGATGTGATTCGGTGCCACATTCGTAGAGAACTTCCGACTTTCGAAACAAGCCTTCGTAGAAGTGTTAAACGATATTGAGGATAAACTCAAACCGATAAAAAATCAGAAAGCTATCCCAAATACCCTAAAACTAGCAGAAGTTTTAAAATTGTTGTTCTTAGTGAATTGCTTAGCGTATTGGAAAGGTACATTTGTCCGAAATGGATCCGATTTAATTACAGCCAGGAAGAAGAACGTCGGGCAAAAATATACTTTTTCGAAAAAAGTAGAATTCCAAATGTTGTTGGGGCTGCAGATGGAACGCACGTGAATATAATTGGACCGAATAAAGAGCTTCGGCATGTGTATTACAATAGAAAGGGCTATTATAGTATAAATGCCATGCTTGTAAGTTATTTTTTTCCAAGGCAATAGGCAATTATTATTCGTTTTTTATTTAAAGGTTTGTGATCACTTAATGAACATCAGGTTTGTAAATGCAAAACATCCACGAGCGTCGCATGATGCAAATGTTTGGAATGTGTCGCAGTTAAAAGTCAAGTTAGAAGGTGACTATCATAATGGAAGAACCGACTTTCGAGTTTTAGGTAACGGAGGATATCCTCTTTCGCCGTACTTAATTACACCATATAGAGACGCTGCAGAAAACTCTCTGCAAGCAACCTTCAATAGAAAACATGCACAGGGTCGAAATATTGTCGAACGGACTATTGGGGTTTTAAAAAGTAGATTCAGATGCCTATTGGAAGCGCGAGAACTGCACTACACGGCAAAGAAAGCCACCTAAGTATTTACCGTATGTGCAGCTCTTCATAATATTTGTGTTAAGTATAGATTGTAAAATCCTGAAGTCTTCGATGAAGAAAACGACAATAGTCTTGGAAACCGTGATGTGTTAGCTGATCCTACAACCCCAACATTCTCTGAAGGCAGCCGAATAAGGGATTCCATCGCAAGTTTTATGTAAAACGAATAAAATAAATGCAATAAAATAATGCATTACAAAATGAACAGAGACCTTTTCTCCTTTTTTAGTTTGCTTTTATTACCTTAAGGCACAATGAAAAGTAAAAGAAAACTATCTTAAAAGAATTCATAACATATTAATTCCATATTAATAGGGAATTTAATAACTTAAAAATCAATCACAAAGTTCATATAAAGCTCAAAACTCAAAAGTAATAATAAAATCCATTAAATAACTTAAAATAAATCACAAAGTTTCATTGATTAGTCTTCAAAACATAAAAGAGCATCAAACTGCCACATAAGAATTCAGTTTTGCTTTCCCTGCTCAATTTCCAAGAGTTGCTGTTTTAGTTTGGTTTTTCTGTAGTTCTCTTTATTTTTCATATTTTCTTTATGAAGCTGCAACTTTTCTCTTTTAATCTTAAGCACCTCACTTTTTTTTTCTTTTTTCATATTGTAAGTTTTTTTGGCGTAATATTCTGTGTTGCGCATACTTTTTCCAATAGCTTGTAATTTTGTATAGACGCCACTCATTATATTTGTCATATTGTCATAGAACTTTTCTTGCGCCAACGTCTGATTTTCCAAGAGGGAAATTCTTTTACCCTCATTTTTGTGTTTGTATGACGACTTCTTGTGACTGGAATAAGGTGACTGTACTGTGACAATTTCTTCGGCCTGCACCGCGACCACTTCTTCGCTCTGCACTGCAACTAATCCTTCGTCTTCTGCATCCTCTGCATCATCTTCAATTATAAAATTGGGTGGTTCCTCCAAACCAAATTCAAATCCTGAGGGATCTACACAGGCATTGAAATGCAGAAGACGACTGACTGCTTTTTCAGCGTCATTCAATCGGCTTATGTTACTGGACCCACCACCAGTTGAGTCATTTCAATTTTGTTGTTAGTAAGTTTTTTTTTTATTTTGGTTTTTTGATCAATCCATACCTAAAATGGTTATTTCAATACATAAGTACATCAAACTTATGCAAATTAAAACGCTCACTCTTTGCCACTTGGTTGAGTCCCGTTCTGGAGGCCCTAAGCTATTGAGTTCCACCGTGATGGCTTCCCACTTTCTGGTAAGAACTGGCTTTGATGAAATTGCCTTCGCGAGGTCCGGACTTTCTTCCATCAACTCAATTAATCTTTCGATTTGTTTTCTATTGCTTACAACTCTACTCCTAAATCAACAAAAAATTTAAAAAATTAAGAAAAAAGCGAATTTTGTTTAAAAAAAACAACTTACATTATTTCACCAAAATTAGACGTCAGCCACAAAACAAAAACTAGATTTAAATTAGAAACGTCAAACTTCAAAACAGAACCCATTCTCAATGATATTTCGATTAGCATTCACAATGGGGTAAAAGTTATTAATTGATACTCATAATACCAAATTTTCGATAAATTGATAGATGTTATCAAATATCAAATAATTGATATTTGATAGCCATAATATTGCTGTCCTATCATTTTCTTTGTTTTTCATGTATGTAGGTTTTTTTTTAACTGAAACTTTTCTTTTCTTGGCATAATACTTAATATCACCAACACTCTTTTCCATAAAACTATAAAACCTTTCTTGTGCTGTGGTTTGTTTAGTTAAGAGTTCCATTCGGTGTACATCATTTTTTCTCGCAAAGTTTTCCGAGCAGGGGCTGTTTGTGAAATCACAGATATGTTGGCACTTTCAGCTTCCACTTCGGTCCTTATTGTTTCGTCCAAGCCAAATTCGACACCAGGCTAATAGATGCTGGAGTCCATGTGCATCAATGCACTGACTGCTTCCTCCATTTCTGTGAGTCGGTGTAATCTATTCGGACCACCACCGGTCGCCAGAATTTCAATTTTATTTTCTGTTTTTTTTTTTTTGTCTTACATTTTAAATCCGCCCATACCTATACTCAATGAGATTTTAATGGTATAAAACAAACAATAAACAGGTACCCACCCTTTGCCACTTTACTGAATCCCTTTCTGGTGGTCCCAAACTATTTAGTTCCACAGTTATTTCCATCCACTTCTTATTTATGAGTGGCTTTGGCCAAATTCTCTTTGCAAAGTCTGGTATTTCTTCCATAAGCTCTATCAACCTGGAGAGCTGGTTTTTGTTGCTTACAATTTTAGTCCTAGTAAAAGAAAAAGGATAAAAGTAAATAACAATATTTATTTATAACAGAATACTGGCTGGCGGCAACTAATGAAATAAAGTGAATTGTCAAACGAAGTGCGCACTATTCACAGTAGTTTTTGTTAAATATTCACAATGAGTCAAAAATTTGTCAATCGTTGTTCAAAACACCGAATAACAAATTGATTGACAAATTTTATCAAATGTCAAATAATTGATCTTTGACAATCATAATAAGGCTGAATATCTACCAAAATCGTAAAACAACTGGGTGGGCTTTTAATTGTGCATTGTGAGAGTGTAGATAGATGCTCTAGCGGAACCCGGCGAACGTTTATCCAATCTACCCTAAATTCAGTTTTTTATTTAATTTTAATATTATATCTTTTAATCTTAATATATAGACAACATACCACTACATACAATAATACAACTTCTCCTTTAACTTTGCCTACTAACAGTTCCCACGAGAATATTAGCATTAATTTAAAATATGTTTATCCTATCCAAAGGGTCTATTAATTTTGAGTCATGGATTGTAACATGCCTTTAACGACTTTAATCGCCATAATTTCCGCCTAGAGCCCACTGCTGTGATGAGGAAGATGGAATTACAGGTTGAGATACAGCCTCTTTGAGAAAATATCTCCATTTACCATACCATCGCTGTAGAAGTGAATCGTTTCATTCTGCTAGAAAGGCCTACCTCCCAGAATGAGCTGGAGGGTATGACTGGGGTGTGGGCTAGTGTATGTTGCTTGGGAGGATTCTGAAATTCTTCAGAGTACCGGATCTGCGAGTTTTCGTCGCGGTCCACTAGAATGTTGCTTTGGGGCGAAATGCTGCGGGAGCAGCTATCTGTTTGCTAAAGATGTCATGGGGTGTCATGTGAAACAGAATGGCCAGTGCAAAAGAGTTAGAGGTTTGAAGTGCTCCGCTCGTGCATCAACAACCTGCACGTTGGCCTTTGCTACGCTTATCAAGATTTATGGCTTTTTCTTAGTCATTTCACCAGACAACCACACCGTACATAGGAATCGGTTTTACTACCGAGATGTATAGCCAATGAGCAGTACGGTGTTGAAGGCCCCATTTGTTACCGATGGCTTTTTTTGTAAGAGAAGAGTGCTACCGTATCTTTCCAAACTATTTTTTTTTGTATGTTAGGCTTGGAGCTTAGATTGTTATCCAAAATACATACTCCCATTGTTGATTATTGTCTGATCTTCCTTTTACGACATCGGTGATCTCTAGTCGTGTCAACGATTTGGATGCACACTTGCGGGACAATTTTAAGACGTCTTATATGTCGAAAGGTTCACATGAATGGTGAAATTGCCTAGATGTGATTGTGATTTGACTTGAAGTCCCAAAAGGCGGCTAAGGGGCCTTTTGGGACTTCTCTTGCAGGAACGGGCTAACGGCTGAAACACATGTGTAGCAGAAGCGCAAGCTGTAATTGATACATCAGCGCGCACGAAACACATGTGCAGTAAGAAATTGCTTTCATTCAGTATGCTTCTTGCCTGACCTAAATATTACTGAATGACCAAACAGACTAAGATGTTAGCTATTGTCATAGAATTCACTGCACTAAACGTCAAGTAGGAAAAGTTGTACAAAATTGTGCTGTTCTACTACAATCGATGCATCAAGATTAGAAATAGAGACAACTTGCCTCAAGAATTGAAATGTAGTAAGCAATGTGTCATTATACACAAAAAAATCATCTTGCGGCGCGGCTCTTGCTGCATATGTGTTCCAGCCATTAGAATATCACTGCAGCGCTTCCCAACATACAGCATTTGTCGTTAAAGGCGACTAAGGGAAGAAATAACTTCTACTCAGTTTTAACACTCAGGTGAGCCTAGCGACACATTCAACATCTTGATACTCTCCCACAGGTATATGCATGCAAATCTGTTGGTTGACACGACTAGAGATGACCGGTGTGGTAAAAGTCCGATCAAACAATAATCAATAACAGAAGCATGCACGTGTCAAAATCGTTAAAAAGCCAGGCCTTAAAACTCCCACAAATGCAATAACACCAGCATTTTATTGGCCTAAGTAAAAAGTGATCCAAAACCAAGATACCTGCCGATGTTGATTGAGGTAAAACCGGCGAATCCCACGGGCGGACCATTAGGCAGACAGTAAAATGTGAAAGTTATGACTTCTTGATTCTGATCACAACTTTACCAATAAGGAAAAACAAGAAGTTGTCTTTTGTGACAAGCCATCTTTGTTGGAAGGCACTGCAGTGATCTCCCTAGCTCGTCCCTGGACGGGCATTAATGAATGAATACAAATATTTGCCATCCTCTTCTTGTGCTTTTTCTACATCCTCCTTTATAGCGGTGAGGCTATGATCTGGATTAAAATGATCCTAATCCTCAAACTCTACTACTGGTCCGTTTGTGCGGTTCGCCAAATACTTAAAAATTAAGCATATAATTTTCTATTTTCAATGGGACGGCTTTTTTTCGGTACTAGGTTTAATGCAATAACTGCTTAACATTAACCAGCTTGATATTAGCGAATATCGGATGACGTAACTTTTCATTAACTTACTTACTTAAGGTGGCGCTACAGTCCGGGGTGGACCTGAGCCTCAACCAAAAAGCGTCTCTAGCCAGCACCGTCTTTGGCCAGCTGTCTCCAGTTTCGCACGCTTAGTTGGTTAAGGTCCCCTTCCACTTGCACCACCGGTCTTCCTCTACTGTCACTTTAGTTGTTTGAGAGAGGGCTTTGCTACTCGATTGCTTTTTTAGCCCAATGAAACAGCGATTGGCAGGGGTTATTTTTCGTTTAATCTCAGCGCTGGAGTCATTGCGTGAGTTCATTGCGGAGCCTAGGTAGACAAAGTCCTTAACCACCTCGAAGTCATATCTGTCCATAGCGACATTCTTTCCGAGAGGTCGGTGTTGAGTGTCCTTTCTTGATGACAGCATATACTTTGTCTTGACCTCATTGATCGCCAAATCCATCTTCGCCGCCTCCGTCTCAATACTCACGAACGCGCCAGTGACATCCAGCCGATTATGTCGATGTCGTCGGGGTAGGCGAGTAGATGTACGGACTTTTGAAAGATAGTTAGAATTTGAGTTTTGCACTATTCTTTCAAGAACAATGTTGAAGAAGTCACATGACAGCGCATCGCCTTGTCTAAATCCCTTTTTGACATCGAAGGTCTCGGTGAGTTCTTTACCGACCTTGATGGAGCAGCGTGCATTCTCCATTGTCATCCTGCACAAACGGACGAGTTTGGCAGGGATGACAAAACTAGACATTGCTTTGTATAGCTTGTCTCTATAAATGCTGTCATAGGCGGCCTTAAAATCGATGAAAAGGTGGTGGGTATCGAATTGGACTGTCTTTGTTTTCTCCTAGATCTGCCGCAGTGTGAATATATACTTTTCATTAAATTGGGGTAAAATTTTCAGTTTTCACTTTCTCATTTCATGATCAAATTAGGTCCTATCTCACTGTACTACTTCAACATACAACACTTGCCATCTTGTGGAAATACAACTTTATGCCCCAGCTACATTTTCTATCATATCATCCTTTTCTGTTGTACGAGCACCTATACAACAAAAGAACATCCGCATGGCGAGACATTTAAAAAAATCAATGAAATTGCAAAAAAAAAGTTAGTAAAGTGCAACAACAACCTCTTGACAAACGCATTAATGCCGCATAACACCAACTGCACTGCACATACAGCCGACACTACACTCAGAAAATAAAAATAAAAAATACTGCTGTACTGTTAGTTGCCTGATAAAAGGGGAGGCTACGACCGAAACCAGAAAAAAATGTCTCTATTGCTTTATGCGTCATTTCTATGCGTCGGCTTTGTATCGAGATTCGAGAGTGGAGACGTGGAACGGCCGCACGGCGGTGCGCGTTGCTGAACACTTGAACAGTAATCTAATTACATTATAAATGTATGATGATGGAATAGGAATAGGATAAGCTAGTTTTTATCCTTCGTGTTGATATATTTTATTTCTGTTTGCGTATTGTTGGAGGAATGCAGTCACTCAGACAGACAGACTGTAAGCAAAATGGTGTTGCATGGAGTAAATGCTTAATGATTGCTATATTCATTGCTGAAATGAAGGAAGTTGTCAGCAATTACTGTTGAAGGATACGCAATTAACAACTTGAGCTAGGACGTAGGATGAGCAGCAGCATGGATGCCTGAATGAAGGTGGCTAAAATGGTCACTCATTGTGGCTTGTTTTTTTTTCCTGTTGCACAGGAAGTTCTTGCATGTTACCACAATACACATACACATGCAATGAAACTATAAATCAGCATCATTTGGCGGCCATAATCTAACGAGAAGGGACTATTGTTTATAAACACGCACAATCAATTTATTCCACCATACTGGCAAAACGAATTGCATAATTTAAAAGACGGAAAATAAAAGATGGAATATAATGTAGAAACCATACATTAACGTAAAAGGATATACACTCTGTTCCAGTTGTTTAAGGATAGGTAAGTTATTTGGAAAATGTAACGGTATTTTTAAAACCAAGCACTAATATGGCAAAACCTTTTAGCGGAAGGTAAGAGAAGGTATAGTGATCGTGTTGTAAAAAGAAATTCACGGTTACGTTGACAATTTTTAGTTTTATGAGTTTTGTTCTAATTAGGTCATAAAATGTATACCTACCTCTTTTTTGGTTGGTTGGTGTATTTGAAATGGCCCTCGATGAGGTAAACTTCGAGCAAAGTAGGTCGATTATGATACCATTGGGTTTGGGTAGGAGCAGCAGGGTCACGCTGCCCGCTCGTAGAACCATCTGCTTTTCTTGACAAAGTTGACCATCCAGATCGTGGAATCTGCTGAAATGGTTGTAGGGCATGTCCAATCTCTGAGCATGCCCCATCTCAGAGCATCCTCAGCGCACAGTGTCCTGTGATTATGTTTGTAAGTGTAGAGAGGGTTTCTCTTTTATATCTTAGAAGTCCGTTGAAATCTTCTTTTGGCCATAGTTGTCTGGCGGTGCTACTCTGGCTAGGCTGGCTCCATCTAAGGTTTGCGTTTTTAAGCGCATCGGCGTGGATGAGCTACCTAGCAGGCGACATTGGTACATCAATGTTGTTTATAGTAGTGCTATTTGTAACAGGCGAGCCTCGTTAAGCCAATTTGTCAGCTTCACAATTCCCTTGACATCACTATGTTCTGGTACCCAGCAAAGGGTGATTTTGCACTGTGTAACTACGAGTATCTCGTTAAGAGATACGCGACAGGTCTTCACCGCCTTCGATCGTATTGTGCTGGATGTAAGGGCTTTGATAGCTGCTGACCATGTCGGACACAATGGCTTAGTGGTTAGTTTGTTGGACTACTAATCGAAAGGTCCCCGGTTGAAATCCCACCGGGGCCAAGTAACATCTAGAGTTTTTTCCACTGTCCTACCTCTTGCGAACGTCTAACAAACACCAACTGCCATTCTCAAATTTTCCATTCGGATTCGGCTAAAATGGTAGGTCCATTCCACTTCGCACAACCAAATGGTTACAGAAGCTAGGTTTAAGGCCCTGTATGGGGCGTTAATGCCGAATTTATTTCGTCGTATACTTCGTCCTAGAAGATCCTGCAATAGTTTGGGAGATTAAAGGAGAGGTGGATTTCCAGGTCTTCTGAGAAGACTCCGGCACCGACTCCGTCTTGAGTCTTGAACCCATCCGTGAATATTAACAGCGAGTCATTTTGTAGGGACATCGTGTTGCGTCCACTCTGTTATGTCCGGTATTGTGTGTCTGAAGCCTAGAGTGAAGTTCATTTCAGTAGGCAATCGCTCCGAAGAATAGGAAGATAGTGGTGCATCTTTAGCATGTTGGGGTGGCCAGTTCCTTGCTATCTCCCTTGGTGGTCGTAGTGCTGAGTGTTCACCCATTTGCCTAACCATGATGACGATTGGAAGGAGATATAGGTTAGGTTAGGTTTATGTGGCTGTCGGCAGAAGCCGACACACTTAGACCAATTTAGGTCCATTGTGATACCACGTATATTATCTACCTCAACTCTGTAGATGGGACTGGCCAACGACACGCGGTTGTTCTCAAACGGTCCCCCATCTACGCACTAACCGCGCCCAACGTCGTTTAATTACGGTGATCTGACGAGAACCGATTAACTCGACGTGGTATGGTCGTTGGTTGGAAGGAGATATAGTATGGTTTGAAGTGCCGCCGTTGAATAAGTTCTCCTGGCCCCGTGATACTGCGATACGCCGCTCGTTTTTCCACTTTCATAAGAATGTTTGTTTTTCTTCACCAGGGCGGTTAACCAGACCATAACTCCATATAAGAGAATCAGTTTTACTACCGACTTGTACAATCAATCCATACTTCCATACTCTGTCTGTCTGTCTCGCTTTAACGCCAAAACTACTGAACCGATTTAAATGAAATTTGGTACACAGATAGTCTAGAGCCTGAGAATGGACATAGGCTAAATGCTTCATCCGCTGTCCAGAAGCGGAGATCTAAGCTGATGTTTGAGAAAAGTTGTAGCTCTCGAATGCTTTCTAGCTCCTAGCTTTGGAATGACTCATCCAAATGAAATAGGATTTTTTTTTAATATACAGTTCAATTATGTACATAGATTTTAAGAAATAAATTATCTTTGTAGGTTATCCTGAAGTTGAACAATTAGCATTTACAGTCCCTGACCAAATTATTAGACATATAAACATATTGGGCATATAAACTCGTGCAACACATAAAAATATTAGTGCGTCTAATAATTTGGCCAGGGACTGTAACTATAATATTTTTACAATATTAAAAAAAAAGTAAAATGTTCGATTGAAGCTATATCGTTGGATTTTCCCAGCGTTGAGTGGAGGACAATTTGTGTGTGTGTGCGGCACAAATCTGTTTCTCTCTCTGTACCTTTTGTGCTGTGTGCTTTTTTTTTATGCACGTTTTGTAGTTTGTGTTGTTTTTTTTTGTAGCGCATAGGATTGAGTAGGATAGGGTTAGGGTATGAAATGTAATTGAGATTGAGAGGGAGTCACACTGAGAGTATATCCATATAATGAGAAGGGACAAGGGACACTCTCGACGTTTTCTTTATCAGTTCTTATCAGCAAGTATTTTGTTTTAAATTTGAGAAGTGCCAGACTGGCGAAGCAAGGCGAGCATGGGTCAGCTAGTACATTATATGCGGTTGTAGGCCCCATGATGAGCTTACTGTCAGGGCCCCATGGCTTTTTTGGTGCGTTAATTAACGTTTTCTTGCAAGTTATCGTCCGGTCCAACTTTACTGCTGGATAGCTAGCACTGTTGGAGAGTTTAGAGTGGATCATCTTAAGCAAGGCACTCTAGTTTTAAGTAATTGTTTCACAAGAGAACAGATTGATGGATGGAGGCATGGATAATCGAATTTGTTTCAAAGTTTTTGTAGGCTCCCTCTATATCAAGGAAGGCCACCAGGGTGAATTCCTTTATACAGAAAGATTTTACGATAGGGTGTATTATCGAGTGGAGCCCTGTCTCAACTGATTTGGTTTTTTGATAGGCCTGTGGTGACTTGGATAACGTGCTATCCGATGAATCCTTGATCCAGAGGTCCAGGGTTCTTTCGAGAGTTTTCAGTAGAAAAAATGTAAGGCTGATTAACCTTAGATCTTTGGGAGTTGTGTGTTAGCAAAGGCTGGCAATACCACATCTTCATTAGACCAGGTATCGGGTATGGTTCCCAGTGTCCTTTCGTACAGCCGTACGACAGTTTCTTTCGTAATATTCCGATTGCGATCTGTAGCTGGGCGGTGAAAGTCCCATCTGGTCCTGGGTTTTTTTTTCTTTGTTATTAAAAAAGGAAATCTAAATCTCAAAGCAATCAGACTCGGTAACGGTCCATTGTACTATCAGGCAGAAATCCTTTTTTTTTTGGTGTAAAGGTTGGAGAAAACAAGGTGTCATTCTCTCTCTATTAATTGGTGGCGTATGTTGTTGTTCCCTATGGGGATTGAACCTGCACCGCACGGGTCACAAGCCAACACATTAACCGTTACACAGTCGCCACCCATGCTCCCGGGGAATCGCATGCTTCGAAACTGTCGACCACCCACATAAGTTTCTCATCACTGACAAGGTCAGGAGAGATCTGTGAGCGAACAGTGGACGGCAGTCTGCGGTAGGTCTATGAACAGGGATAGGGGAATAGCCGGTTCAATAAGTGACCATTAATAGTTGAAGCGAATCCTCTTCGCATTCCGCCCATGTTCCATTTGGATTATTTAGGACACTACGTGTAGAGGGTCTTTATACCCTATTCTAAGGGTATATTAATTTTGACACATAGTTTGTAACATACCTTAATATTGCCCGTAGACCCCTAAAAGTTACTATATTTACGATCAGCATCGATAGAAATGTCGATCTAGCCATGTCCGTCCGTCCGTCCGTCCGTCCGTCGGTAAAAATTAGGCCTTTAAACTGGACCTAGAGAGCTGAAATTTTAACCATATACTCTCTAGGGTCCCGAAATAATCAAGTTTACGAATTTTTGAAATCCGCCCACAGACACGCCCACAAACTCAAAAAAACAAAATTTTGGAAAAAATCGAATTTTGAGCTAGAAAGCTGAAATTTTTTATATATGATCTATGACTCCTAAAACTGCTCGGGATAAAAAAATTTCAAAATCCGCCCACTGACACGCCCACAAATAAATAAAATAATTTTTTTATACCCTATTCTAAGGGTATATTAATTTTTGAAAATCCAAAGTTTGAGCTAGGGAGCTAAAATATATATAATATATACCCTCTATGGGCCCTTTATGCTCATGTGTAAATATTTTCAAAATCCGCCCACTGACACGCCCACAATTAATTTTTTTTTTTGAAAATTCAAAGTTTGAGCTAGGGAGCTGAAATTTATAATATATACTCTTTATTCTCATGTGTTAATTTTTTTTAAATCCGCCTACTGACACGCCCAAAATTAAATAAAACAATTTTATTGAAACACCCAAGTTTGAGCTAGGGAGCGTTTTTTTTTATAAAATCCTTTAAATGTTATATAACAAAATATTTAGAGCGTTCTTAAAAATTCAACCATACTTAGACTTTTGTCACGCCCACTTATGAGGGATAGGAATAAGAATAGGGTATCCAACAGTTCGCCCAAGCGGACTGTAGCCCGTCCCTATGTTTTTGTATCCAGTTGTTTAATGTATAAGTATAAAGGATATCTTTTTGTTGTACCAGTAACTATTGGAAAAGGAAAGATACTCGTATTAGCTGAGGGAGGAAAATACCAAATTCGTGCTTACAAGGGGCAGTAGCAAATTGTACGCTTAATAGCGCAAACGATTGGAAGAGGTCATTCAGTTCTACATAACTACTTTCAGGACCCTGAAAACTATGAAAAAATTGCAAATTACGAGTTACCAACGCAACAACATCTCAAGAACGGCGAGAACAATGCTTAGAACTGCTTCCATCTAAATCCCGGTTTGCCCGGGACGTCCCGGATTTAAAACATAATTTCGGTTGTCCCGCCGGGACAGCTTTAGTCCCGGGTTTTGACTCAAATTCGCATTCTTTTATTTTATTACAAATAAATAAAGAGTTTTTCATTAAGGACTTGACAACTTCTTTTTTTAAATAAAATGCAAACTGCTTGAGATATCTGAACAAAAAAGAATTACTATCATAACATATATGAATGGAGTTCGACTTCGTTCATATGTCCACAACGGAACGTTTGCAGCTGTCGATACGTTGAACCCAATTTTCGATGACTCGACCGCACATTTCGACCGATACGGCTTCTATTTCTCCTTCAATATTGGTTCCTCTAACGTCGCCAGCTTAATGGCAGAGACCAATGATACAATGTTGCCCCATTAAAAAAGTCGAGAAGTGTTAAATCAGACGATCTCGACGGACAATAGACGGGTCCGTTTCTCGAGATAACACGTTCACCGAACTGAGACTTCAATTACTCTATTGTTGCACCCGCTGCGTGGCTTGTGGCACCGTCTTGTTCGAACCACATATCACTGATGTCCAATTCGTGCAATTGCTCAAAGAAATAACGTTCCAACATATCTCTGCAGCGAATACCATTTAACGTAGTGTGACGGTAATTTTCATCGACAAAAAAAACGGCCCATTACGCATGAAAACCTGACCAAAATGTGACTTTTTGCGGATGAAGTGCTGCTTCATGAAGTACATGAGGGTTCTCACCTGTCCAATAACGCATAATATGCTTATTGACAAAGCCGTGTAACCAAAAATGCGCTTCATCGCTGAAGATGATTTTGCAATGAAATTTTGCATTTTCTTCCATCATGCCCAGAGCCCAATTCGAGAACATACGTCGCTTTATATGATCAAGTGACTTTAGTTCTTGAGTCAGCTTGATCTTGTTAGGGTGTAGGCCAAGATCCTTACGCAAAATTTGTCATAATGTGGTCTGCGAGATGCCCCATTCTTGAGAACGCCATGAAATTGACTGATTCGGCTGGTTTACGACTTACGCCTCTACGGCCGCAATATTCTCCACACTTCAGGCAAACGTAGTCTCACTGGCACGGCAACATCAAGCAGCGTATATTCTGGCTTAATTTTTTTCACTAGACTAAGAAATGCTTGTCTACTGGGACGAGAATTACGGCCGAAAATTGGCGTTAACGCTCTTAAAGTGGTGACCAGCGACTCGGAATTTCGGTAGTAAATTTTAATTATTTGTTAACGTTGGTCCTTCCTCTACTTCACCATGATGTTGATTTAACTGAATATTTTGACATTGACAGTTTGGTAATCTGTTTAAGCTGTTAAAGCACTGAAAGTTTCAAGATGTTAAGTCGCTAATGAAAGACCCTTCAGATATTTGGATTTATGTTTCACAAAGAGATCTTATGAATTAAAAAAACTAGTCAGTCATTTAAATAAAAAAACAAAAAAAGTATTTTAATAGGTATCTTATATTGTAAGTTTTTATTTTGTCCCGGGAGAAATTTGGAAATCCCGGTTTTTTTCTATATTTTTGCTATTTGTCCCGTCGAGTTGCGAGCAAAATTTGCCAACCCTAGTCCTGAAACAACTGACACAAACAAGCAGGACATTCGATGACTTTACTAAAAAAAAATATATGAAATATCGCAACATATTCAAAAAAAAAAAAAAAAAAATACCTGTCCTTAAACTATGTGTTTCTGTTCGTGGACAACATGGGGAAGGTGCAGTGTGTGAGCCCCGCACACCACCGACTGAGAGAATTCTGTTGGATGATAAAGCAAATAGAATGCTAAAACAAGAACGCAGAACAATTACCACGATCCACATGACTAGTTGCCGGTCGCCATGTTCGCTTCCAAATGACAGACGTAGAGTAAAAATTTCTGAAACGGATGTCCTGCGTCGGTTGTACTGGCAGCGTATATCATTTCTATAAATGTACACAATGCCACTAAAGCATGACGGTGCATTACAGGACAATAATTAGAGCTATTTTTATTGCATTAATTATTGCGCACAGCTTTGTATACTGGCGCGAAAGTGCTATGTATTTTGTCTATTGGTAATGGATTTCCGGCAAAAATGTTGAGGACAAGTTGGAAAATCGCATGATTGCGCTCTTTTAAGGCTGTCCCTGAACGTTTCTGTTCCTTTAAAAATATTTTCCATGCCAGTGTACAAATAAAATGACTTGCATTAACAATAATAGCGGGTTAAAACCATTTAACATGCATGCAAGTATGTATAGTGAATTAAATTGAAATTTGTTTCAAGGTGCATGTTTTGATTTGCCATTATCATGTAGAAGGCTAATAGACTGAATGCATATCAAATGAGTAATACAATTTATGGACATTGTATTAATAATGTCCAGGGTTACCGCCAGCATTCTTCGGTAGGTGAAGCTTCTAATACTTAAAATTCACCGTACTGCCGAACGAGCTGTAAATACATTTTCGATTCAAGACTTTTGCATATTTAGCTCGAACTGATTCGACTTGGCAAGAGTTGAATTGATGCAAACCTGTCCCGCAAGTGTGCATGCAAATCCGTGGATTGACATGAGTATAGAGCACCACCGCTGCCGTAAGATACCGATAAAATAATAATCCATAATGGGAGCATGCTCGTGTAATCGTCTAAAGGAAGCAGGCCGAAGCACTCCTCGATCATCACACAAATGCGACAACAGCAGCATTTGATTGGCTTCAGTGATGAAGTGATCCAAATCCAGGATGCCTGACAATGTTAATTTAGGTCGAACCGGCGGGCCAGAAGCGTTGCATTAGAGTGGTTGGGTTATGATCCCCTTAATGCTGATTAAAACCCACCGTAAAGGAAGATTTGATGATGCAGGAAGGCAGCATGTCACTCCCTCCTTCCTCACCAGGGGCCTATTTCACCAAACTACAAATTACAACCACAAATTTGTACTTGTGAATCACAATTACAAATTTGTAATCTGGTTTTCCGTTTCACCAAATACAAATATATGAACCCAAAAATTTGTGATTAGACAAAAAAAAAATTGTAAGAATAAACATGTTGATTACAAGTGTAAAAATTCCTGTTGCTCCGGGTTTTTGTGCAATGTGTAATCTACAAGTGTTTTCTCACAAATTTGTGGAATATCGTCGTGCAATCCCGGAATTAAAATGAATGGGCAAAATACGATTTTTTTTTGTCTCCTTGATTAGAGAAAAGAAGGAGGTTTTATTTGGGTGAAGTAAACGCGTGGAAAGATGTTTTAATTTCATTATCCTCTTAATTCAAAATGGATCTTCGAGATATTGCGTGGCAAAACTAAAAACGGGCTACTCTGGTAAGTACATAATAATGTAGGTACATATCAATTTAATTTTTAATTTTTTTTTTATATTTTAGCTTAAACGTGATAATTCAAAGAAGACTGGTTCTGAAGGTGGCACTAGTCGCATTTTAACCGATCTCGATAATATCATTTTTGATATTATCGGTAAAGAATCGCCAACAGTTCAAGGTATAGTTGATGAGTCCTCTTCAGTATAATGCCAATGCTTGTTTCTCACAATTATTTTTAAAAATATATGAACGTATTTTTTAATTTAATCAGACCTCAAGTATCATCAAAAAGGCCAAGCGCAACAACGAAATGCTAACTGACCAAGCGGATATTCTTCGATTGAAGAAAAGGAGGCTTTAATTCGAAATTTATAATTTGCAGTTGCATGCATTGAAAAAGAAACGCGACGCGAAGAGAAGATAAAAATGTTGGAAGAAAACACTTTAAAATTAAGTGACTACTAAAAATAAAAATAAAATAAATAAACATATATTTCATTTAAAGTTCAAAAGTCTCGTTATTTAATAATGATATTTGCTAACGAAAAGTGATTTAAAAAAAATTCTAAGGAAGCCCGGCCATCAAAATTGTCAGCATTTTGAGTATCTGCGTCGTTTAAATCCTCAGTGGTGGTGAACATTTCAATAATACTATCTATCTGCCGCTTGTCGGGAAATGTTGGTTAAGATGATGTAACATTTTATAACAGTAACTGCTTTCATGGATTGCAATCGTAAGTGCGTCAGACACGGAAATTTCTCTTTCAAAATTCCAATCGCGTTTTCTATTATTCTCCGAGTTAATTTATGTGCACGAGTATAACGATCAACTTCAGGAGTTGGGTTTCTCAAAATGGGGGTAATTAACCAATCCTTTAAAGGATATCCTGTATCCCCAAGCAAAACAAAATGAGAAGAAGGTCGAAATCCACTTTCAAATTTTGAAAAAAGGGACTTCTTTGTAACACTCTTTATTCGTGTACACTTCCCGGCCAATTCACATATGCGTTATAAAAGGTATAGTCCGGCCCACATACCAACATAAAATTTATGCAGTGCTGTCCATGTCTGTCCACATATGCAGATTCAAACTCGCCAGGGGCATCTATGTTTGTTAAGGTTCCGTCTATACATTCGTAAACACATGGCATACCTTGTAAGAAAAAAAAAAAATATTTTGCAAAACTTAAGAAATTAAACATTGTTTACCTGTAATATTGTAAGACTTTTCACAAATACTTTCGTGTTCATTTGGCCAACATACAACACTTTCAAACAATAAATTATCATTTGCTGCACAAACGAGAGAAACACATCTGCAAACGGTCGATTTAGATATCCCACGCATACCTGCTACACCATGGTATTGCCCTCCATTTCCAAGCCTGTGAGAAACTGCTGCCTTGGTGTTAATGCAAAGTTTTTATCAGTCGTGTAGGCTATTTGTGGCTCAATAATTGCAATTATTTCCTCTGACTTGTATCGAGTCAGGCGAAATTTTTCATTAAAATTAAATAACTCCTAAATTACATTTTTTTCTTAAAATTAAAACATGATCGTCACTTTCGCTACTATCGCTACTACTATGCCTTCGTTGCAAAGACATTTTTTCGATTACTTTCAATATGAAACATAATTTTTAGGAGGAATTACACGTCAACTTTCAGTTGTAAAATATTCTCACATACTACAAAAAATTTGAAAATAATTTTCTTTGGTGAAACGTAAACTCACAAATAAGTCAACTTTTCACAAATTTGTAACTTGTAAATTACAACTATAAATAACTTTTGGTGAAACGAAAATGGGAATAGTCCCACAAATTTCCCCTTGTAGAATACAACTGCAAATTTGTAACACCCACAGTTTGGTGAAACGACATAAATCAACAAAATCACAAATTTTGTTAAAAAATGCTTGTAAATACAAATTTGTAAGTTGGTGAAATAGGCCACAGACATCATATGCGTTGCACTGTTTATGGTATCTACTTGTAATTTCGCAACTCTACTTCGCCATGAATATCAGAAGTAGATCCCATAATCAGTGTATTCATAAAGTGAAATAAAGCCAAATGTTATAATTTGGCCTTATTTACTTTCTCAAAGCGAAACAATCCAAATGCCTAAATTTGGCCTTATTTCTTTTGGCGTTATTTCACTCAACACGAGCTAAAGAGTAAGTTTTGTATCAATCAATAGGCAGATAACAAGCGGTAACGCGGGGTCACATAGTCCGTATTTAAATGAAAGGTTTTGCGGTTTGGAAAATGTAAACAATCGTATTTTAGTGGAACGTTAGTTTCTACCTTATTAACACAAGTTATGAATACTATTTTCACAAGAGGAATTTCTTCTTTCCAGTGGAAAGTGCCTATACCGAATAAATCATTGTGTGAAGAATTTTGGCCTATTCTAACTTGCCTCGAAAATGTGTGACTTTTTTATTCCTATTGAACGCGTATTTAAATCAATTTGTTGGTTCAGGTTTTTCAATCTGGTGGGTTGGAGTGTTATTATTCCCTGTAGCAGATGGTGGCACGCTCGCGGAAGACCGGGAAGAAGCTCGTCGGAGGGGGGTTCTTCCTGCTGCAACCATTGGTACAAAGTGAAAGCCAAATATCTTATCGATTTCGAAACTTGAAGAGATTTTTCATCATATAAGAGAGGTCTGTCAGAAAGAGGGGAGCAATCATGAGGATTACTATATGATGCAAAAAGCAAGATGTTAGAAAAACAGTTGAGAATGTGGATCTAGAAAGTTAAGGGTGGATTAAGATAGTAAGAAGGTATAATAGTAAATATAAGTTATTTGAAATGCAGAAGAATACAAATTGAGGTATAATCAGATGTTATTGACCTCGCGATGACCGAAAGGGGTTAAGTAGGGTAATTTCAGTGAAGAATTAATGACATTAAGACCCTTATGTTATTAATACTTCACACAGATATGATTCGATAAATGTATTGGGAAAAACTAATATAAGATTACTTAAGATATGCGAAACGGCTGAACTTTGTATGCCAAAAGAACAAAAAAATAAATAAAAAAATAACTTACGTTTGTGTTTGGGTGGAAATTAATTTGATTGCTGTGTGAGAGCCGTGTTTTGGTGATAAGTCTATAGCTAGCTCAGCATAATTTTACAATAAAACAACTAGATCGTATTCTATATTCACTTTTCATTTTTAAGGACATGTTTGCAGTGTTTGTACTTTAAAAGAGTGCCATTTGGATAAATATTAAGGCAAGGATGCAAATCCAAAAGTATTTTTATACCCTATTCTAAGGGTATATTAATTTTGACGCACAGTTTGTAACATACCTTAATATTGCCCGTAGACAGCTAAAAGTTACTATATTTATGATCAGCATCGATAGTAATGTCGATCTAGCCATGTCCGTCCGTCTGTCCGTCTGTCGGCAAAAATTAGGCCTTTAAACTGGGCCTAGAGAGCTCTAATTTTAACCATATGCTCTCTAGGGTCCCGAAATAATCAAGTTTACGAATTTTTGAAATCCGCCCACAGACACACCCACAAACTCAAAAAAACAAATTTTTCGAAAAAATCGAATTTTGAGCTAGAAAGCTGAAATTTTTTATATATGATCTATCGCTCCTAAAACTGCTCGGGAGATAAAATTTTTAAAATCCGCCCACTGACACGCCCACAATTAAATAAAACAATTTTATTGAAAAGTCAAAGTTTGAGCTAGGGCGCTGAAATTTATAATATATACTCTCTAGGGGCCCTTTATGCTCATTTGTTATTTTTTTTTTAAATCCACCTACTGACACGCTCACAATTAAATAAAGCAATTTTATTGAAAAACCAATGTTTGAGCTAGGGAGCTTCTTCTTAAAAAAGCTTCGTTTTTTTCGATAAAATCCTATAAATGTTATATAACAAAATACAAGGTGGCGCAAAAATAACCTGCCGATGTTTTTTGGCTGTAATTTAAAAAAAAAATGAAAAACTTTGATTCTTCTTGTGGATTATTTTTATTTGGTCTATAAACGACTCAATTTTCAACGATAATACCAGATTTTTATTTTACTTCTCGTTCGCTCTTCTTTTTAGTTAGTCTTCTTCCAAGAAGAAACTCAAACTCAAACTCTATTTTCCAATGATACACTGAACTCTCCTTAAAAACTGAAGGCGCATGCAGATGCATATATCTCTCACAATCTAAGGGCATATGCACATGCATATCGCTTACAACTCGGCCGTTCTGACAAGGAACTCGACTTCATTTTATGTTACAATCATTATCAAATTTTAGGATACATAGGTGTTATATCTAATTTTAGAAGTGTTGCTTTAGGGGCCTCAGTCATATAATCAAGGGATGGTTTTAACCATAATTTTAATTTTGATGCTTCAAGTACACCGTCGTAAGGTAATTGAGTTATTTGACACCCATCAATGTCTCGAATGACATAACGATCATTGGGTAAACATTTATGAATGACACATGGACCTCGGAATCGCTGAATAAGTTTTTTGTTTGTGCCTATTGTAGTGTCTACATTCTTGATTACGACATAATTACCCACTGCAAAGGTCCTTGCAGGTCTATGATGCGATGCGAATTGTCTAGCGCTTGCTTCTTGTGCTTTACAAATGTTTTGATATGCTTCTTCCCTCACTTTCGGCAGGTCAATCTCAGACGTATCATCAATTTCATCAAGGTATTCCGTAAGTTCATCAACCATGGGGCCACGTTGCTCAACACCGAACAGAAGTACCGAAGGGCTCTTTTTCGTGGAAGATTGGACGGAATTATTTAGAGCATATTCTATTTTAGGGAGCTGGCTTACCCAGTCTGAATGGCTAAGTGGTTCGGAAAGTTTATTTAGCATAGGGCTTAGGACACGATTAATGCGTTCAATTTGGCCATTTGCACGTGGCGAAGCCGTAGCATTTTTTACATGTTTGATATTATTGAAGTTTACAAATTCTTCAAATTCGGAGGAAGTGAAACAGGTTCCGCGGTCGCTAATTATTCGTCTCGGTCTACTATAAAATGGGAAATAATAATTTTTCAACGCTGAACACAATTCACGTGCATTTGTAGTTGCCGTCGGAAAAAGCTTAACGTGTTTGGTAAATGCGTCAATAACAGCCAACAGGTATTTTTTCTTTGAATTAATTGACGGAAGTGGACCCAAGTGGTCAACATGAGTTGTATCAAAAGGTTCCGGTTTCTTAGGTATAGAATGAAGATTCGCATTGTTTTCATAGGGTGATGCGGAATAATAAATGCACTTTAAACAATTGGACACGAAATTCTTAACACGCGCTTTTATATGCGGAAACCAGTAATGTTTTTTGATTTTGCTACAACACTTATCGGTCGCTAAATGGCCTATTTTTTCATGGGTTATGCGTATAACATTGTTAATCATTTCAGAAGGGACACAAAGCTGAAGATGACCGGCAGGTGATTTGTGAAAGACTAATCCGTCTTTCAATTCGAAGTCTTTTAATGCAATCTCTTCTAATTTATCCCGTAAATTAAGAATGTAGGGGTCACGGTTTTGAGTGATTTGGAGATGAAAATCAAGATCCGCATTGTCGATATAACCTATGACCCCAGAACGACTAAGTGCATCAACATGAGCCATAGTGGCGCCTGGGCGATGAATGATAGTGTAATCATATTTTTCCAACATTAATGCCCACCTCGCTATTTTGGCCGAATAACTTTGATTTTGCAACGTAAGTGCTAAGGAATTGCAATCAGTTACTAATTTAAATGGAATTCTAATCAAATAAGTGTGGAATCTCTTAAGCGCATAAACGATGGCCAATGTTTCAAGTTCATAACTATGTAATTTTGATTCAGAGGCTGGAGTGGTTTTCGAGAAAAATGACACTGGATGAAGTTTTCCGTCGGTTTGCTTTTGCATAAGTACTGAACCAAAGCCTAGGGAACTGGCATCACAATGAAGTTCGGTTTCGGCATAGGGGCTATAGATGGACAGGATAGGGGCTTCTAATAATTTTCCACGTAAGTTGCAAAAGGCTTGTTTGCATTCGGAATTAAAAACATAGGGGGTATCCTTTCTTAAGAGTTTACTCATTGGTGCTGCAATTGTGGAAAAATTAGGAACAAAACGTCTGAAGTAAGAAAAGAGCCCAAGACATCGCTCTAATTCCTTACGATTAGTTGGTTCAGGGTAATCCGAAATGGCTTTCATATGTGCTCGTTTAGGTGCGATGCCTGCTGAATTTGCTAAGTGGCCCAAATATTCCAATTCGGTATATGCGAATTTACATTTTTTGAGCTGAAGACGTAAACCATTTTGACGTAAGGTACATAAAACATCACGTAAGGTTTGTAAATGGCTTTGGTAATCTTCTGATGCAATTAATATGTCGTCCATATAAATGACTAATTGTCCAGCGTTAATGAACTTCCTCAGAATTAAGTTAATGAAGCGTTGAAATTCAGGAGGCCCATTGCGTAAGCCGAAGGGCATAAACAGATATTCATATTGACCGTCAGGCGTAACAAAAGAAGTATACTTGATTGAATCAGGGTGCATTTTAACGTGATGAAAGCCATTTTTCAAATCAATTACCGAAAAGAAATGTTTGCCTCCCAAATGCTCAATACACTCTTCCATCAACGGCAGTGGATAATTGTCACGTATGGTAATTTTATTTAAAGGCCTATAATCTATGCATAGACGAATTTCACCGTTTTTCTTTTCAACCGGTACGATGGCAGAAGCGTAAGGTGAATTACTTTCTCGAATAATGTTCTCTTCAAGGAGGGACTGTATTATTTTTCTAATTTCTATTTTTTTATAGTGTAATAAGCGGCGAGGTCGGCAGAAAATCGGTGTGTCATGCGTTACGTTGATCCTCATATTATAATTTAAATTTTGCACTTTGTCTGAAGGAAGATTGTAATATGACTTTGCAATAATATTTTGAATCTCTGAAATACACTCAGCCGAAAGGGACGGATTGATGTCAAGTGAACCTTCCATAACACCAGAAAAGGGGTTTTCAATATTAATAGCACATAGTTCCAGAAACTCATCATTAGCATCATTGACCGCAAACGGATCAGAGGTACTTGCAAAAGGCAGTGTTTTTAGCAATTTAAGCGATTTTTCATCTTGAACTGTGTTATGACTGAAGCAATGATTAATTAAACCAAGTGAGTGAAGAACATCAGTGAGTTTCGAATCTAAACTTAAGTTTTTTACATTTTTATTTAATTCAATTAAACGATCTTTGCCATACTTATATTTCATTCTACACAGTTGGATCTTTGCTTTTTTAAAAAAATCTCGACCCAATAAGATTGCATAAGGCATATCTTCAGTTGGAAGTACTATTAACTCATGGTTGATATTTTGATCTAAGAATCTGATGTCACATTGAACTGATCCTAATTGCTTAAGTGGGTGATTCCCAATGCTGCGGTAACTGATGTTTGGCTTCAGTTTGGTGTAAGTGTAAGGTACCTCAGCACATCGAATGAAACTTCTAGGACTACCGGAATCGAAAAGGCAAAAAAACTCCTTAAACTCACTGTGTTCACACTCATTCCGAAAAGCAACACTTACCATTCTTAAAGATTCAATAGATTCAGCGAGAACGTCCTTCTCATCTGGTTCGACGGCGGAAACAATAGCAGCAGTGGCACGGTTGGGGCAATGACGGTACGCATGTTCTGTAGATGCGCATTTAGCACGAGTTCGGTGGTCGTTTTGGTTGTGGGCATTGGCTCTGGTAGTGGCCAAACTTTGAGCAGTTGTAACATCGGGGTAGCTCGGATTGATTGGTTGAAGAAGTGGCACTTGTTGATCCAGTTTTGCCTGAAGTTGTGATGGCGGATCGTACAGCAGTTGACACATTTCGATTGGCCGCAGATACTGAAGGTCGCAAGCGTTTGCGTTCATAACGTTCCACGTTTTGCTTCAGTTCAGCAATGGTGGATGCTGAATACAATAAACTGGCATTCGCGGATGTATCCCCGATGCCTTCAATGATAAAATCGACAAGTTCGGCTTCGGGTATGTTCGACCGCATTGCAATTTCTTGCATTTCGATAATGTAACGATGAATTTTCTCATCAGGCTTCAAACGGCGTCTGCTCAACAGAGCATACACTTCTTGTACAGTGCGTCTTCTGCCAAACTCTCGCATAAGTGCAGATTTCAATTCGGAATATTGAAAAGCGGAAATCGTGCGTACAAAGATTTTTGCAGTTCCCTCAAGCATACGGCGGCAGGCGACAAAGCGTAAGCATTCATCAAACTGAAGAATTGTGCAAGCATCTTCTAAATCCTCAAACCATTTTTGGACTTCGTAAAAGTTGTCGGCAGAAAATTTCGGCACCATGGATTCAATTGCACTGACGTCAGCTAATCGGTTTTGCTGCAGGTTTGGCTGAAGTGTTTGCCGTGAAAGTGCCTCAATTTCGTTTTGCAGCAACAAAAGATCACGTTGTTTGCGTAATCGCTGCAGTTGTTGATCAATGGTTTCATCGGTGGCCAACGTCGGTGGTACAGCGGTTGCATTAGCGGCATCTGTTTCAGAAGATATTGCATCAGTGGCGGTAGAAGACACGTTGACCGCCTCCATTTGTTGGTTATGCACCTTTTCCTCAGTGTCGGATATATCAGACAGGTCGGCAGTGGCACCAGCTGACGGTAGCTGGAAATATAAGCCTTTAATTTGCTTCATTGTTGCAGTCGGTGGCACGATAATTTCTGCAGATTGTAATGCCATGAGCATCATTTCCTTTGTCACGATCACCATTTTGTATTTCGTCGAATTGTCCGCAATTTCGGCAGGAATCGATAAAATATCGGTTTGTTCACTTTCAATTTTAATTGTTTTATTGGTATATCCCACTTCTGAGTTATAACAGACTCAATTTTCAACGATAATACCAGATTTTTATTTTACTTCTCGTTCGCTCTTCTTTTTAGTTAGTCTTCTTCCAAGAAGAAACTCAAACTCAAACTCTATTTTCCAATGATACACTGAACTCTCCTTAAAAACTAAAGGCGCATGCAGATGCATATATCTCTCACAATCTAAGGGCATATGCACATGCATATCGCTTACAGGTCTTTTAATTTTTTTTACATCAAGTCGAGAATATGATGTCATGTAAATGGCCGCCGCCACAGTTGATTGTCATTTGAGCCCTTTTTATGGCATTTTCCATCACTTTGGCCAAAACTTCCGGCGATAGGTCCTCACATTGTTGACGGATATTGTCTTTAAGAGCTGAAAGAGTCTGAGGCTTGTTGACATAAACCCGTGACTTCAAAAAGCCCCACAAAAAGAAGTCTGGAGCGGTCAAATCGGGCGATCATGCTGGCCAGTGCAAATCGCCAAAACGGGAGATTAGGCGCCCGGGAAATGCATCCTTCAGCATATCGGTTGTGGCACGTGCAGTGTGTGCCGTTGCACCGTCCTGTTGGAACCACATGCTTTCCAATCCCAATTCATCAAGTTGCGGCAAAAAGAACTCGTTGATCATTGCTCTGTAGCGCTCACCATTCACAGTAACCGTTTGGCCCGCGACGTCTTCGAAGAAAAAAGGTCCGATGACTGCTCCAGCGAAAACAGCACACCATACAGTGACTTTGAGCGGGTGTAATGGCTCTTCGTGGGTTATACGCGGATTTTCAGTGCCCCAGAAGCGTAAATTTTTCTTATTTACGTACCCGCTAAGATGGAAATGGGCCTCATCACTCATGATTATTTTTGATGAAAAATCATCTTCCTCTTGGTGGTGATTAAGGATGGCTTGAGCGTATGTTAGACGCGATTGGCGGTCAGCAGCTAACAGCTGATGCACCGTCTGGACTTTGTACGGAAGCATCTTCAAATTGTGTACCAAAATTTGCTGTAAAGACCGTCGACTGATACCCATTTGCGTGGCACGTCGTCTGGTCGATGTCGACGGCGCGGCGCTTCCATGACATATTCGGCTACAGCAGCAATATTCTGTGCAGAACGGCTACTCCGGGGTCTGCCACGCCTGGCAGCATCTCGTGTTGTGCCAGTCTCTTCGAGGCGAGCGGCTAAACGTCGCAGTGTTTCACCAGTAGGCGTTGGACGGGTAGGAAATCTGCGACGAAATTCACGTTGTGCCAAAGTCACCGACCGATTATTCCTCAAATAAATAGTCACCAATATTCCGCTTTCTGGAGCAGTGTAGCGTAACATTGTTTATTAACGTGTATTTCGCATGTGTTTACTACACAAATGTCAAAACAGAACTGACATTAGGGGCTAATCGCAAAATTTATATAGCCCGTCCCTATGTTTTGAAAGATTTTTGAACATCAAAAAAAAAACGGATGCTTGTTTTTGCCAATTTTTTTTTTGTTAATTTTCTTCGCATAGTTTTCTTTGAAATGAGGATCTTTTTGTTTAAACGACGAAAACATCCACTATCTCTGCATAAAGGTAAGATTAGACTGTATGCCACGTTGGCATTTAATGACCATTTTTGACAGTTCTCGCTGTCAAAATAGGATCATGCAGTGTAATCGGCATATCTCAAATGACCTAATGACCAAATGACCACAAATTACCATGCTGATTTTGACAGATGAACATGATAAAATTGCATGCAGTGTAATTGGACAATAAGCACGAATGCCAGTATAATGACAATATGCAATTTATTGAAATTTATTTATGGCATTGCTGTCTTTTTTGTCATCTGAAAATTGTCATCTTTTCCAAGCGTGCAGTATATAATAGTTAATACTCCAATAATAACATTTTTGCATGATAATAATAATATTTTGGATAACATTTGCCGTAAATTGTTTTAATAAATACATTTTTATTGTGCTTTTGTTCAGTGTCAATTAGTGGTTTTCTTGTTATTTTTATGTGCATGGTTTAGTGTTTGTTGTGTAATACCTAGGTATTACTTTAATGTTTCCGATTATCTGTTTTATTTATTTTGTTGAAAAATTAAGTTTCGTTTTAACATGTACGGCGTTACCACAACTCACTCTGAAAATATAACAACAAATGCTTTTAATGACCAGCAGGGCAAAAATTACCAAAATGGTCATTGTGGTCACGTAGTCTATTATACTACCCTGACAGCGCCGAATTTTTGGGCATTCGACAGATAGTCCGGCCTTTGGCTGTGGTCATTTGAATGCACAATTGGCATGCAGTCTAATCTTACCTTAACAATCGGAATATTTTTGCTCCCAACCTATTTTACCGCCATCTAGTTGCTTCATGGCATCAACATTTCATGTTCACTCCGCAGTGTTGCCATAAAATATTTTTCCACATCGGGAGATTAGCACATCAGAAATCGGTGTTGATCGGGAAATCAGTTAAAACTTAGAAAAAAATAAATAAACAAAGCGAAATGACCTTTAAAGGTAAGGTACTCTTTATACAAGGTGGCGCAAAAATAACCTTCCGATGTTTTTTGGTCACCGACCGATTATTGCTCAAATAAATACGAGTAGTCACCAATATTCCGCGTTCTGGAGCAGTGTAGCGTAACATTGTTTATTACCGTGTATTTCGCATGTGTTTACTACACAAATGTCAAAACAGAACTGACATTAGGGGCCAATCGCAAAATTTATAGCATTTTCTGATAGGAGGATTACTTTTGCGCCACTTTGTAGAATGAAAGAAGTATATTTTCTTACTTTTTTATTCTTTTTTATTGCAACTCATTTTTAAATAAAAAGTTCTTTGAACATCGCAGGTGAAAACTTAAAAATAAATGAATAATTTCTTAATATACATACAATTTTATTTTATGCATTGCACGAAACTTAAATATTTAATTCATATACATACATATACATTTTGCTATTGAATTTTTTGCACAAGCTATCAGTCATGCTAAAATTATAGCATTTGCATTCCTTCAGCTTTAAGTAATCCTTAGCAAATAAAATTCCCTGCATAGTGTCGACATCAAGTCGATTTCTGATTTTTGTTTTGTTCAAATTTATCTGAGAAAACGTTCTCTCAACATTGGCGGATGAATTTGGTAAAGATAATACTGATAAAATAAATTGGGCCATCAATGGGAATGCCAAACTTTGATCGCTTCTTTTAATTGAGCAAACAATTTTCCAAAATGTTTCAACCTTAATGCTATCAACGCCTTCTGGCATCAAACATTCAAAGTCAAGATTTCTCATTTCTCTGAATTCTGAATCAATATTTTGGATACCATCGACAGTTAGGAAACAAGTTAAACAAGTGACTCAATGATTCAGGTTTTTTGTTTATATGTAATATTTTTCGGGTCCAATAAGGTCCGGGCATTAAAAATTTCATTTCTGAAATCGAATCGTTGAAATATTTGTTGGCAAAGTTCGATGTAAAAGTTAATGCAATTGTTCTTAAATCTTACTACTTCAGAACTTGAGATCAGATGTTTTTCTAACTGCAACTTTACATCGCTGCCGAGGTACAAGTCATCATTGGATAATATATTATATGAGCACTTAAAGTTAATGTTGACAATTTCGGTTGCCATTAAATAACCGGGCTTAATGAAACAATCTAAAATTATAAGTACTAAAGTCTTAATATCTGTATAAAGTCTATGAAGCTGTGGCTCTTCACTTTGAAAAAGTCTATTCAATTTGTTTATTTGAGCTAGAAGTTAATGAATATTGAGATGTTGAAATATTTGCTGAGTTGCTTAAATAAATCATAATACTTGTACTTACGTAATCGTTCAAAATATTTTTCCATGGTTATTTTATTGCAACGAAACAATCGAGGCCGCAGACTCCAACTACCACAAACCACACGAATGAAGCCAAGATGAAAATAGATGAAGATACGCCGGCACGCATTCGTGTTTGTTAGGTTTGTAAGGTTTTCATGTGGACTTTCTAAAGAGGAAAATCGGGAGAAAATGCAAGATTTTCGTCCGAAATCGGGGCATCGGAAACAGCTCTACAAATCGGGAGAAATATGTTACATCGGTGTATCTGGCAACACTGTCACTCCGTCTCAGTCCTCGACTGCTGACCTCTTTATCGTCAGCACTCCTTTTTGTTTTTGTTTACGTGTTAAACGTAGCTGTGTATACACTTATCACCAAAACACGGCTTATGTTATTTTGTATCTTGCATGTTATATTTAAATGAATGCATTTGCTTCTTTTTATGACTATGCGTGTGCGCACAATTGGTGGTCTCTTCATTGTTGTTACAGATGTTTGCATGACGCATGAAGCTGTTTGAAATTATTAGGATTATATGTGTAGTTGCATGTTTTTTATGGGCCGATTTAGTCCGGGCTCAGGCTGAAAATTGTGCTTGGTCGCTATACTGCGATACCTGTCAATTCTCTGCCGATCCGTCAGGCTACCAGGCAAGGCTATATGGTCCCCTTGGTATCTTGAAGTTGGTGCAAGTACGGGAAAATTGGGTGGATTTTGTGGAGCGAACTCTCAATGGGTTTGAAAATCGTTTCCAGTCCTACATGATGTGATTAGTACACGGACGGTTCTCGTTATCCATCGACGAGTAGGTAGGAAATCCCTTTAGGAGAAGTTGGTCTCTATGATGAGCACCGGATTGAAGTCCACCTGTGAGGGTAAAATAGTCATAGGACGGGTGCACGCAAAGCAGGTTCGAACTTTAGGAAGTAGGTACGTGAGCAACCAATATTTCGATTGTTCCTCAGTACTATTTTGACGATTAGTCTAACGTAGGTTAATGATACGATAGCGGCGACGTAACTATTTCGTACCAGGTGTTGGTGGTTCCATCGCTCGGGGCAAGGTTAGGTACGAGTAGTTCGGTAGTTTGTTCTCTTCGCAATGTGCAAGCGGGGCTTCCAAATTTTGTCGCATATACAAATATTATACGCCGTACACGCGACGCTACAAATTATTAAGACATGTCTTGTATCAACTCAAGGATGATATAATTATTTTAAGTAATTAGCTCCTATAAGGTGTATGGTCAGGCATACGCGGATGATGGTGCCGTGCTTTCTGTTGGAACTTGCCTAGCGACTGCCTGCGATAGGGTTGTTTGTCTTCCTGGTAGTACAATGGACCAGTATTGAGTCTAGTGAAAAAAATATCGCACCCTTACCAAAAAAAAACCCCTATGACCGATATTTCCTTGTAACCATTCGTATACCTATATACTTAACGAGGATCACTTTTTATCTTTTAATTTAACACATTAATCGCTTTGTTAATACTTTTTCTAAGCAATCCCCTTTAACCAATTTCCGACAAAAACAATAAAAGCGTGGTTGCACATGGCTTTTATAGTTAGGTACAAATTGACGTTGATTAAGTTGGTGGTGCTTTGAAGTCTTGCAGCAGCTTGCTCCGGAAAGCATGCCCCATATCTACGCAAAGTTATTGTGGCCGTTAAATGTTTGAAAATAGTTGGGTGGGAAATATTCGTGGCAGAGTTTCTTGAAATAAAGTATTCCAGTGTCTTGCTATAGTTCAATCCGGCTTTCTTTTTTAAATACAAATACACTATCAGCTCTGTGTCGTGGAGTGCTTAAAGCAAGCAACTATCACGAGCAGAAATTGCCGGCACAAAAAGTGCTCTCACAGGCTCATCATTTAGTGCAGGTGTTAGTAAGGACAAAACAATTAAAAATACAATAATTATGTACCTACAAAATACTAAGACAGACACAAAATAATGCAAACAATTTAAGACATTAAAGCATTATTACGCAAAATATTTTTTTAGCTTAATTTTACTAACATGCGAGTCAATCACATAATCATTTAGATTATAGATTCTACTCATGCGACTAATAGGCTCATGCTTCCCATAATTCGTTCTATGATGGGGGCTAAACAATAATTCAGCACTGCGCAAATTATGGGCACCACCACGAAAATTAAAGCCAATAGACGACAGCAAGTCAGGTGCATCTATTTGACCGGATATAAGCTGCTGTAAAAAAATGATATCGCTATTAAGCCTTCGTTGAGAAAGGGGTAACATTTGAAGAAGCTTCATACGCTGACTGTAAGGAGGAAGGTTGAAAGGATCATCCCATGGAAGTCCTCTAAGTGCAAATCGAATAAATTTACGTTAAATGGCCTCTATTCGATTTGAATGAATGTTGTAGAACGGCGTCCAAACTTGTGAAGCATACTCTAGAATCGGACGGACAAAACAATTGCACAATGACATAGTAACGTATAGGTCATTAAATTCTTTCGCCCACCTTTTTACGAAGCCCAGCATAGAATTAGATTTATTAACAATAAAATTGATATGCTTGGCAAAAATCAGTTTGGGATCGAAATAAACCCCAAGATCCTTAAAATTATCAACATTACAAAGAATATGTTGAGACAAAGAATATTGAAAGGCGGAAGGTATATTCTTTCTAGAGAATGTCATATGTTGATATTTAGTAGGGATCAGAGATAAACCGTTTTTATCGCACCAATTGGCGAAGCTATTAATGTCAGATTGAAGAAAAATTCTATCTTGGTGACTAGTGATAGATTTAAATATTTTCATATCATCAGCGTATATCAGGATATTACTGTGATTTATACATGCTTTAACATCATTAATGGCTAGTATAAATAGAATTGGTCCGAGGTGACTACTTTGGGGAACTCCAGACTCAGCTGTAAAAGATACAGATATCGATCCTCTAAATTTGACTTGATAAACCCTTGATCTAAGGTATGAATTAACCCATTTTATGAAACTTGGTGGGAAACCAAAAGCCCTGAGCTTAAAATCCATTATTTCATGAGACAGCTGGTCGAAAGCCTTAGAGAAGTCAGTGTATATGCAATCCATTTCGTCTTTATTCTCTAAGGCATTAGAACAATCATGCAAGAAACTTAACAGATTAGTGACAGTAGATCTGTTTCTTACAAATCCATGCTGTTCATTACAAATTAAATTGCGACAAAGAAATATTAACTTTTCGCAAACAATTTGTTCAAAAAGCTTAGGGATACACGAAAGCTTTGAAATAGGCCTATAATTAGTGATATCACCACGTTCGACTTTTTTAAATACAGGTGTGATAAAAGCACTTTTCCATAGATAAGGGAATTTACCAGTAATAATGGACAATTCAAACAGATATTTAAGATATGGAGCAATTGCATGACTACATTTTTTAAGAACGATCGGTGCAATGCCATCAGGACCTGATGAATAATCATTCTTGAGAGAAGAAATACATTTTAAAATTGTTTCCACATCGAATGAGATACTACTAAAACTTATTTGGGAACAGCCAGTTAGATAACTAAAATATTGCTCATCTATGTGAAGAGGGGTCACCCTAAACGACTTACTGAAATAATCTGCAAACATATTGCTTGCATCTAGCGAATCAGCAGTTGTAGAGCTATTGTAAGTAAGTTTCGATGGATAACCATCGGTTTTTTTCTTAGAATTAACAAATCCCCAAAAAAGTTTGGGGTCCAATTCATTTTATTCCATTTTACTTATATAGTCAATATATAAGTTGCAGGATAAAGATTTAAATTCTTTGAATAGTGTAAGATAGAGCTCAAGATCTGAATGGCGGAGACTTTCTAAATAGTTCTTTCAAGCCCTATTACGTCTGTTTCGTATTGATTTGAGCTCTTTAGTGTACCAAGGATGGGACGTTTTCAGATTCCTAGAGGATTTCACAGGATTCACTTTTTTCATGCAGTTATCCATCAAAGAATAAAAGGAAACTACTGCATCTTCAATATTAGAAAACGCAGTAAGATTAAAATTAAAGCTGAAAATTTCATCAGAAAGCCTTTGAAAATTTGCTTTCCGAAAGTCAAAAGATTGCGAACGATCATACGAATTACTATTTTCGTACAAATGTGCGCCTAATTCAATAAATATATCCAATGGTGGATGATTATTATCTATGTTAGTTATACTGAAGTGGGATTCCAGAACCACAGTACTAACAGATTCAGAAGAAAAAACAAGATCGAGAGTTCGATTTTTGAAATTTTTTATACAGCTAGTTTGCTGTAAGTCAAAAGACAAGATGTTGTCCAGTAAAGCGAGCTCTTGTTGGGCAGAGTCAAAGGATGGGATGAGATGAGAATCATCCTCAGAAGGTACCCATCCAATATGTGGCAGATTGAAGTCGCCTATAAGTAAGACAGTGCTATCACAACAAGATATGTCAAAAATATGGTCTAGTGCCATAGAAAGTTCCGAATACAAGGAACACAGACGATACGATGGAATGTACGCATTAACAACATATAAATGCTTGTTCTTAAGTGTAATTTTTACACAGATAATTTCGACGGTTAGTGGAAATGGAAAGTCAATCTTTCGTGACTCAAGGTTGGAACGAACAGCAATCAGGACACCTCCTCCAAGCGCTTTCAGGTTATTTTGATGACGATCGTTTCTGAATACGGAGAACTCATGATTGAAGAGTTCCGTGTCTAAGATTCCGGCATTAAGCCATGTTTCCGTCAAGGAGAAGATATCATGAGAGAGGGCTTGGGAGTGTGCGGAGTCCACTTACATTTTGATAGTAGAGGGACAGCCTACTGGGTTTTTTAACACTGACGGACAAACTTTCCTGCGACTTTTTGTCGACCGGTGAGTAAATTCTTTTACTAACGTATTTTGAGGCCATGTATTTCGAAATATATTTGAGGGGCGACAATTTTGAAAGACGCAACAAACCCATCAGCCTTACTGATTTTGGTGCATTTGATTGAGTCATCTTTTGGAATCAAATTTCTCGAGACCAAATGGTTCAAGACATCGTCTGAAGAAGTATTTGGTTTTAGTCGAGAAATGAAAATGGATTTTGGTCTGGGAATCGATTCAATAGATGCAGATTCCGTACCTATGGAATGATTGATGCATGTGGGACTAACATTAGGAATGGGGGCATCGTTACAGTTTTTTCGCTGACTCCTAAGATTAAACCTTTTTGCCTTTGGGTTTAGCGCAGAGGAAGGTACATCACGTTTCCTTTTTCCTGCGAGTAGAGTTGATGAAGACGATGCCAAATTAAGAATGGGCTCAGGGGTCGCTTCAACAGTAAGGGAACCTATTGTGTCAAATAGAGTCAATGTATCCATGGCACGTTGGGTACACTGATTTTCTTCATTAGTCGGCAGCTCAAGGTCAGTAGACGTTGAGGCGTCTGCCGGACTATGAGGATCAGAGAACGTTGATACATTGAAGACAGCAGTATTGAAGTTGTCGAGTAAGTCCTTAAACCCCTTAGACAATTTTTGTATGTCAGCCTTGAACACTGACATTTTAAAAGCAAGGGTAGACAGTGATAATTTTCGACACGGGGAGCAATACCATAAGGCGATCTCCGAACTTTTCGCAAAAGCATAAGTGCTTAACCGCTCTTAATAAGGTTGTGGATGATATTCGGACTATACTCCACAGTACCGATGTTACATTCTTCATTTTTCTGGACTTCTATAAAGAAATCGATGTAATCAACCTTTCCTTAATCGATGTAATCAACCTTTCCTGATAAATTTCGCGACCATATCAAAATATTAAAATTATACTGTATCGCTGGGAGATACTTTATTAGACTTTTTGCCTTTGACCAAAGGAGTCACAAGTGTCAGTTCTATGTGCTCTACTGTTCTCACTTTATATCAATGAAATCCCAAACATCGTTTTCCATTCATCAACACATATTTACCCTGACCACGTACAAATTTACCAAAGTTGCCCACTCGGCCTAATTCAAAATTGTGTTCACATTATAAATTAATACCTTGGTCAGTACCGTGAACTTTGCAGCGAGGTTTTGTGTTAAATCCAGTTTACCCAAAAAGTGCTAGATTTTTAAACATGTCATATCGAACAAACATTCATCAATCATTAATTAATCCTAAATTTGAGTGTTAAATAGGACACTTACTTGGAGTGACAATATAAATTCTGCAGTTGGGAAAATCTATGGCGTTCTTCAAACTTCGGAAACGCCAACAAAATGTACTGTACAAATTACAATGCCAATGCATTACGCAAAGGATGCATTGGAAGCATCGGCAATTTTCCTGATGCTTTTTTCGTTGGCATTTTGTGCATCAGCTTATGCAAGTTAACAAAGATTAACGTTATTTTTCCAGTGATGCAAAAAGTTTTTGTTAATGTTCACGTGTGGCAGGGCTGATTTAGCATCAACTGTGTAGTGATGGGTTTCCGAATTTACCCGATATCAACAGTTTTCCACAGTTTTGAAGGAAGAAGGATCAACAGCTTTCCCCTCTTTATACACGAATTATAACTTTTAGGGGTAATCGACCAATATTAAGGCATGTAACTTACTATGAATCAAAATAAATATACCCTTAGGATAGGGTCAACATTTGTTTACGTATGCAGGAAAGGATAAAATCGGCAAACCGCAGAATTAATGTCTTAACATTTCAAAAGGCTAGACCAGTCAGTTTTAGAAAAACAAGTATTCAATTTTACAAAATCAGATTTTTTGAGGGTGTTATTGTTAAGTCGAGTGAAATCCATGATTGGGTCAGGCAGCAAGGAGACATTTAGTGCTGGATGGTGGCCGTTTTCATTACGAGTCAATCGTGGTAAAAACTAAGTCAAGTTATTTTCCATTCGAATTAACATTTTGATGTGTGACTGTTCCGAGAGTGTTAAACGAGATGTAATTATATGGGAAAGGCTATTTATTAGCCTTACAGGCATTGCCAAATCATGTTTCTAAATGGTCTGATAAAATTGAACATGGTTTAAGGATATATTATGTGGCCACTTACAGCAATATGAGCTCTTGAGCCTTAGTGAGATTAGTAAACTAAATCCTAACGAATGTTTGCTTAAGAATATGAACAAATGTCGACTAGTTGTCAGGGCTGCCGTTTATAACAGTCGAATTGGAGTACTTTGGATGTCTAAAGTGTCTTTTTTTTTTTTTTTTTTGGTTGGTCTTGAATAGAAGCGGTTGTGCAAAATGACGAAGAAACGTCGTAATGGAGGTCGCTGTAAGCATAATCGTGGGCATGTGAAACCTGTGCGTTGCACTAACTGTGCTCGGTGTGTTCCAAAGGACAAAGCAATCAAGAAGTTTGTTATAAGAAATATCGTTGAAGCTGCTGCCGTGAGGGACATTTCCGAAGCATCCATCTGGGAAACTTACGTTCTACCCAAGCTGTACGCCAAATTGCATTACTGTGTCTCATGTGCTATTCACTCTAAAGTTGTTCGTAATCGATCAAAGGAAGCGAGACGTATTCGTACTCCTCCTGTAAGGACCTTCCCAAAGGATATGCAGCGTCAAAATAATCAGAACAGAAAGTAAAAGTGTTAGAAGTACTGCAACAATAAAAATTGTTTAAACCTAAAAAAGAAAAGAAAAAAGGGAAGTATTTTGTATCAGAGGGGAGAACAAATGGAAATCAATACAAATCAAACACTTACAAATATGAATTCGCTGAATTTTATGCCTATTTTGACATTAGCCGACCCCCTACTTCTAACAGAATACCTAATAAATTCTGCGGTTGGACGCACAATATCCCTTCAGGATGTTAATAACTCTTAACCAAGGGCTGGATCAAATGCGTCTTTCTGGTAAGAATACTTTTAATATTCCTCAAATTCAAATACATATCAGTCTATTAGTCCTATCAGCATCATGTTTTTTATTCTTTTTCCTGTCACAGTAAACTCAGACATAACTTGGCAAAGCGTCTTGTTAAATATTGCAGAGACAGTTTTCGCAATATTGAGTTACCTTCTTAAAACGAAGAGGAACCTTGCACCCAAGTTGTTCAAGGATTAAATAATGCTCCCACATGTAGAGTTTGACTACCAAATGTGACGAAGAGTCCATTTAATTGATGACCTTGAATAGACATCCGATTTGCAACCCCTGGCTTGTCAGCTTGTCACTAACGTTCGTTAATTAAATAGAAACTATCGTGGGAGATGGTCTGCGGAATTGAACGAAATAATTTCTAGAAACGTTTCATAATATGTTCAGCCTAGTACCCTAGCAGTTAATTCTGACCATCTTATTATCTAAATAAATAAAAATTCACACAGAAATTTACATGTAATATAAATTAATAATACATTTTTTAAGCCAAAATAAAACTTTAAAGTTCATTAATAAATTACAATGCGCTTATGAACTGCTGTTATCAAAAAAAGCCCTGTCAGCCCTGGTTATGATTCATTACTTTTAGTTACCATTCCTTTCATACAAAATACACAGCAAGGGTCGCTGGGATATCGAAGTCCCAGTCACCTACTTTAGCTTTTGGGTGCCTAAATCAATTTTTAGGCAAGTGAAATGATTGAAAATGTCCTAGAGTTGACTTCGTTTTACTCAGAAAGTTGGGGCGAGGAATTTGATTTTTGTTTTCATTCACATATAAAGTAAAAATGGGCATCAAATACCATAGGATGGACGATCACCTGGTTCAGGCCAATCGATAAGTTATCTCTATAATAAGCGAGTCACTCGCCCTGGTGATTCTATTCCTGTCAACCCACGGATTTGCATTCACACTATTGGAACCACTTCAAGATGTTAAACGCTTTCGTGGGGCGCAATTTCTCAGTGGTTAGCGTGTAGGACTACTAATCGAAAAACCCGGTTCAAATCCCGCCGAGGACAATAAACATCTAGAGTTTTTTTTCCACTGTCCACTTCTTGCGAACGTCTGATAAACATCCAAGAGTATCAATTGTCATGAGAAGCTTCTCAAAGCTGCCGTTCGGATTCGGCTTAAAATTGTAGGTCCCATCCACTTGCACAAGCAAAAAAACAGAAAGGCCAACAAAAATAGAGTATGCTAAACTATACAAGCAATTGGTTTCAGAAGCTAGGCTTGAGCCCTGTATGAACCGTTAATGCCTAATATCTATTTTATTTTTATTTGTTAGGCTCATCTGTAGTATATTAAAATTGCCTCGATGTGATTTGTTCCCTTAGTCACCTTTGACGTTTCAACATGTCTCTGTAGGGAATACTATTTACCGTAACGTGACGGTCATTTTCATCGACAACAGAAAAACGGCCCAATGAAGCCTCCGGCATGAAAACCGCACCAAACAGTTACTTTTTGTGGATGAAGTGCTGTTCCATGAAGCACATGAGGGTTCTCACTTGTCCGGTAATGCATATTTTGCTTATTGACGAAGCCGTATAACAAAAAATGCGCTTCATCGCTGAAGATGATTTTGTGATGAAATACTTCACTGCTTGATCTTGTAAGGGTGTAGGCCAAGATCCTTACGCGAAATTTGCCATTATATGGTCTAGGAGAAGCCCACTTCTTGAAAACCCCATGAAATTGACTGATTTGTCTGGTTTGCGACGGACGTCTCTACGGCCGCAATATTCTCCACACTGCGGGCAAAACGCAGTCTCACTGGTACGGCAAATTAAAACAGCGAATATTCTAACTCAAATTTTTTCACTATACTACAAATTGCTTTTCTACGGCCGAAAATTGGCGTTAACGCTCTTAAAGCTAGCGACCAAAGGCTAGGAATTTCGGTAGTAAATGTTAATTATTTATAAACGTTGTTCCTTCGTGTACTTCGCGATGATTAAAATGTTGCTTTTACTGAATATTTTGACATTGACAGTTCGGTAATCGGTTGAAGGGTGCGTTCACACTGAAAGTTTGAAGTTTTCAAGTCACTAATGAAAGACCCTTTACACTCTACATCCTAAACTTAGTTAAGTGCAACATTTTAACATTTTTTATGTTTAACATTATAAAAATACATAAAAAGAATAACAAAACGAAAGTATAATTTTATTTATAAAAGCAATAACAATATCTAAGTAATACAAAAATATATTAAGCTTTTCCTGGACCTCTTATGTGACTGTATTATGTATTAAGAAATACAATGGTGGACACATAAATAAGGTAAAGTCGTTTTCCGGTATGTAATATTCCTAATAGTCTGACCACCTATACATCAGATCAAAATACTAGCTTTTACCTGTTGATTAATTTGGCATTATCGTTGTCAAAAATATTCATAGCTTTCAAATTTTCACTCACTCACAATTTCATTGGCTGTTTTTGTTTGTAACAATATTTTCAAAACGAAATGTTGTCAGTAGAATTGTTATTTGGTGAAAATAAAATAATATTATGAATTGAATAAATACGATACCTGGAACTTCACTTTCATAAAGCTTTTGAATAAAAAGTAGTTGCAAAATGCATTATTATATGAAAACATAAACTGCTTTCGTTCCACTCCCTGATGGCAATGGTGCGATGGTAGTGTATTCACTAAGTGAATGGCAGGTCGAGCGTTCGAATTCCGACCAGGGCCATGATCTTAAAAATTGAATTGACACAAATATACAGATCTTCCTAAAGCAATTTAGGCGCCACCCGTTTAGACAAAACCATACAACAGCATCAAACTTCTATTCTATCCTCCTATTCTTTCATGTAGTAAGTAGCAACCAAAAACAGGAAATGAATCACTTGCTGGGTGCTGCCTGCAGCAAACAAATAAAAATGCCTGCGCTTACATTATAAGGGTCCTGTATCAGTTACAGAAAGAGAAATCCCTTTAGCATACGCTAGTTATAAAAAAAAATAAAACAAAAATTAATTAAAATTAAATTAAAACTAGAGCAAAACGAAGGAACCAGAGAAAACAGAATTGAATAACATAAACGACAAATGAAATACTCTTCATAATTGCATTCTGCTTGTCAGTGTTGACAATTGATGTATAATTTGTCAATCCAATCCACTTCGAATACCAAAATGTCGATCGATTTATAAATTTTGTCATTAATCAATAATTGATCTTTGACAACCATAATAAGAGTGTAAGACTTCTGCTTAGAAAAAGCTTAAAGTATTTTCTTATAACTAAGATATCGTTATTATTAGTTGTGATTTTTTACTCAAGCGTATAAAGGCTTAGATAAAAAAAAGTTAAAAAAAGCTAAAATGCTGGCTGCCATTTGACAATTCGGCTATTTTCTCCAGTCAAACTAGAACCTGAAAACTAAATTCCTAAATACTATTATGATACAAAATTTAATTTTGGGCGGGAAAATTGCAACTTAAAAAAATAGAGTTGATCTCGATAGGACGAGTGGTTCCGAGACGCATGGGCTTTAATATATAAATTTAGTATTTTCAGTCAAACAAGTTTACACTGAACCTGGAAGTAAAATTCCAAAGTACTGCTTGGATTAAAAATCGAATTATACCACAGTGTAGTGCCAGAAAATTGCAACTTAAACGTTTAAAGTTGACACCTATAGGACAAGTGATTTCTATATAGAAGCGGTTCAATATTTTTTTAGGTTAACATAACACTTCACACGCATGTAGAATTTGGGGGTATTTGTCAGTCCAGTATGTGAGAAATGTCAAAGGTTTGACATTCGATAACAAAAGTTATCGGAATACGTAGAAAACGGGGATTGGAAGCACTGATCTATATCCGCATAAGTAACGGCTAATGCTTTTCATGATACAATCGGTTGTCATTCTATTCTTTCCATTTTTGTTTTGTTATTGATTCCATTTCGGATATAAAATTCGACAATCCTGTCTTTTCTATTCCTTATCCGGAAAAAAAACACAATCAGTTTTGTCATTTGGTGTCATTTGGTGAAATTGGTACTCTACACTTGCTATTGTGGTCGGCCTTAATGGGGGTTGAGCAAGTTTCTGTTATTCTCTTGCAAAAGCAGCCTGTTGACATCAATTGATCGCGCAGAAGTTTGCATCGGCTGTTTTTGTTTGATTCAACTTCCAAGTTGTTGTTGGCTACAATGTGTGCCATTTCCATTCGATTGTCTTATGCAAATCATAAACATACATATTTTCAGACCATTCCTTATCACTAGGGTTCGGACTTCAAAACCAATTTAACTTAATTTCGGTTCAATTTAAAAACAGTCTTTACAAAAAGTTCAATTTTTATTTTTATTATTAAATAAAATAATAACTTACAACGAAATTAACATTTAATAAAAAAAAAATATAAATACACATTTGTTTAATAAAAATATATAATTCAAAATAACATAAAACCATGTTTCCCTAATTGTTCTGATTTTGAAAAGTTTTATTTGCATAGATCATAAAATTTTTCTTAAAGTTTTCGAAATCAAAACGTTACCGATTCGGTCTTAAGAATGCCTTATACAACGAAAAAGATCGCTCGACGTCAACTGAAGTTAGTTAGAACAAATCTCATCGACGGTAAAGTTCTTTTGGTAATTTTCGTCATTGCAGTCCAATGTGAACGTCTTACTTACATTCTGCATTATTGAAAATCCTTCATTTTTTGCCAGAACGCACTGAAGTTTTTTTTAATAACTTCCCCCATAAGTCCTTCAACCGCATTTATCTTTGCAATAACATCTTCAAATAAATCAATTTGATTGTTTTAGGTTGTCCTGCCTTCTAGCTTTGTGATGGTGTCACAAAGAAAACGGAAGTTTAAACTTATAACTATTATTTGGCTTTTTAATAACAGCTGGTTCATTATTTCTTTTGCATTTTTTATCGCAACTGCATCGGTGTCATCGAACCCATTGACAATGCTTTCAAACGCTTTATAATGTTTTACATAATACTCAACGTCAACAGCCTTCACCCAAGTTCCCCATCTTGTAACAATAGGCTGAGGCGGAAGTGGAGTCGAAGGATATTTTTCTTTAAGAATTTCGACACGTGATGGTGCCTAGAAACCCACAAATACTTATCTTTTAGATCAATTTTCATTTGTTCAAATAGTGAAATATAAATTTTTGCAATGTTATATTTCCGCAAAGTGCAGTCAGCCGGTATAATTTCTTTTGTATATTTTTTAAATAAAATTCTTAACTCAGGGCTACTAAGCTTACTTAAAGGTCTATTGGCTGCAACAAATGCCTCACATAAATCCATTGAAAAGGTGTTAGATGCATTGGTAAAGGACAGTAGTTGTTGCAATTTCTGGCAAACTTCAGATCTTCCTTCAAGTTCTAAGTGCTTAACACTTTTCAAATGCTGATCCACTTGCATTTTTTTTTCAAAGCAAACGCTTTTGTTACAAACTTTGCAGAAATATGAATTCACTATAAAAATATGCAAAACTATGCATTTATAGTAAACAAAATTTTCTGATTCGTATACATAATTCGTTGTCTTGCTTCCAAAGTATTCCTAAAAATATATGCATTTGCATGGAAATCCGATCCCTATACTTATCACATACTTAAATTCCAATTGAACCGAATTAAACGTCTGACAAGCATCCAAGAGTATCATTGTCATGAGAACCTACTCAAATTTGCCGTTCGGATTCGGCTAAAAAATCATCAAAATCAAATCATTATCATAATCAAATTTACTATTTAAGTCGCATCAGTCAAATCGGAGAAACAAACGTGTCCAACCATAATATCTGCTTCCATTTTGTTTATCTTTTTAAGTATCAACCCCAAACCAATCGATATTATTCGAATTTCAAATTGAAAGCAAACAAAATTCAAGCCATGACCACGATTAATGTCCCAATGTTAAATTATATCATTTCTCTGATTTATGAGATGGAATTTGCATTTGAATAGGCTATCCTTCTCGTTTGACCTTTTTATCTTTACCCAACTCGAATTGCATATCACAGAAGAGCTAACGAATTTCTTATTCAGAATATTTAACATAATAATCATTTATAAAACAAATTCCATTCCGATTACGAAAATAGGTAAAAAGGACACAAACTACTTGTGCCTATACAGTTTCGTATGTCTCGAGACTGGCTCTTATTTTTTGGGAGGTGAAATTCAAAGAAGAGCGCAAATAAATCCTCAAATCATCCCTAACACGAGCCGGAAAGAAAAACTATCAAAATATGCAAATTGATTTCCGCTGAAAGTTGGAGCTGCTCCCCACTCGCACATGATGAAGGATTCCACACAATGCGACGAGGAGACTCGGCTGCAAGTTGATGGGAAAAGATATTTATTATAGTTTTAGCTATTTGGAGAATTCAAATGTCCTGCGTTCATGCACGCAGAGTGAGGAAAATAAATATACTGACAGAGGCCGCGCCGGAATGGAATGTGGGACGAAAGCCTTTCCTATTGTGTAGCAATTTGCATAGATTAGTATGCAAAATTATTTTTGTAATCTTTAATTAGGTTCGTATATGTAGGCGAAATGTTGGTCCTTAACCATTAGGATATCTCTTGTTGAAGATAACAGATGATGTGGAAGTTTTCTCAAATATGAGCAAAGTCGAGGGAACGTTTTAAAGTTTTTTTTTGTTAGAATGGTTGAAAGAAGTAGCCGTTCATTTGCAAATTTGGAAAGCGAAAGAGAAAAACACCACTTTTGGACTTGACTATGTTTGTGAAAGTGTAATGTCGACTATAAAGGGTGTCCCATTAAGCACGCCTATTGGAAATTTAAAAAAAAAACGCAGTGTTTATTTGAAAAGTTCTGATGTTTTTATTTAAATAAACAGTGTAGACATGAAGCTTATGCATAGAATACAATATCCCTTACACGACGGCCTCGCAACTTGGGGAGCTAAGAATCCAGAGTGATCCATCAACGTCCGATGCATCCACCACCAATCAATTTTTGGTGAGCATTTCCAGCTGGCGTTGTGAATCGATCGTTCTTCTTCGAGAATGCGGCTGGCAATGCAGTCACCGTCAACAGCTTACGTTATTGTGATATCATAAACAACTTCATCTAGCCTAAATTACTGAAATGAATATCGAAGGCATGTGGGCTCAACAGGACGGCGCAACATGCAACACAGCCAATAGTTCAAGACGGTATATTGTGCTCCATATATAACCTCCATGTCTAGACTCTTTATTAAAACAAAAACATTCGAACTTTTTAAATAAAGACAGTGGCACAGGACATTGGAGGGTCAATCCATTCTACTTTCGATTCTTTCAATAGTTATTTCCGACTCTACTTTCAAACAGTACCTATTATAATATGAAATTAGAATCGAAAAACTATTTCCAAAAAAAATTTCCGAATTTCGAACGAGTCTCGCATTTGGATTTACAGATACAATAAAAAAGAAGCAATAAACCATAATTTCTTGGGAAACGACTAGGTCCACCAGCAGTCCAGAGAAATTAGTTGTTTCTCAGTTCGGCTTTTGAATGGAATTTACAGTCGGCTCTAACCTTTAAATAATGAAATCAATATAAGGGATTTTTCAAGATACAAATTTCGTCCATAATGTGCAGACCATCTTCTGGCCTCCGGGGGTTTAAATTATTCCTTGGATACATCGAGATGCTTCGTCACATATTCTACAAGAATTCGAAATTGAGACTTCACTTTTTTTGCACCTTCAGATGATTCCCTACGCATAAAATAAAGTTTTATGATATATTTTATAGTTATGAACAATTGATTACTTACATTTGTACAGGTTTTTATTGTTGAATCGAATTCGTAGGGCGTTTTTTTTAACTTCCAAGTCGGCGGTTTTAATGGGTCACCCTTTATTATACCCTATTCTTAGGGTATATTAATTTTGACGCATAGTTTGTAACAAACCTTAATATTGCACGTAGACCCCTAAAAGTTACTACATTTATGATCAGCATCGATAGTAATGTCGATCTAGCCATGTCCGTCCGTCCGTCCGTCCGTCGGCAAAAATTAGGCCTTTAAACTGGGCCTAGAGAGCTGAAATTTTAACCATATACTCTCTACGGTCCCGAAATAATCAAGTTTACGAATTTTTGAAATCCCCCCACAGACACGGCCACAAACTCAAAAAACAAAATTTTGAGCTAGAAAGCTGAAATTTTGTATATACGATCTATGACTCCTAAAACTGCTCGGCAGATAAAAGTTTCAAAATCCGCCCTGACACGCCCACAATTAAATAAAACAATTTTTTTGAAAAACCAAAATTTGAGCTAGGGAGCTGAAATTTATAACATATACTAACTAGGGGCCCTTTATGCTCATGTGTTATTTTTTTTTAAATCCGCTTACTGACACGCCCACAATTAAATAAAACAATTTTATTGAAAAACCAAAGTTTTAGCTAGGGAGCGTTTTTTTTACAAAAGGTTCGTTTTTTTCGACAAAATCCTTTAAATGTTATATAACAAAATATGTAGAGCGTTCTTAACAATTCAACGATACTTAGACTTTTGTCACGCCTACTTATGAGGGATAGGAATAAGAATAGGGTATCCAACAGTTCGCCCAAGCGTCCCTAAGTTGTTAAAATGGGTTGCTGCGGATTTCTGTTAATTTTTTGTTAGTTTTTTGTCACATATTTTAAAAGTGCTCATTGTTATTTTCAGTATGCTCCGGTTGTGCAAATTAATTGACGATAGCTAAATAAGAGACTTTGATATACAATTTTATAGTTTTTAAACTAAACCAATCAAAACTTTTTCTGGTTTGCTTAAATCGTAGTATATTTTAGTTAACAAAACTATTAAGGCAAGTGGAGAAAAACTTACATATAAATATACCCTCGGCTCGGTCGTGTGCATTGTTTCAGTTCTTCTGTATCCCAACTTAAAATGAAGTCCTATTTTATTAACAAGTGGATGTATCGCTTATTTCTGATGATAATCGCAGTTTCTATTAGATGATTCTTACTTATTTAACGGGCTCTAAGCCCGTGGAGAGTCTTTGCTCAAGGCATTGCAGCCTTCCATCCTCCGCGATATCTGGCACGCTGCTTCCACTTGTCCAGACCAAGCGCTCTGGCATCCGCGATGGCTTGGTCTCTAAAATGGAGGTGCGATCTTCCTTGTCGGCTCGAACCTGTGGTCTGGGAGAAAATCATCCTCTTTTCGGGAGCATTATAGTCTATTCGCTAGATGGTGGCCGAGCTAATGTGCGTCATTTAATTTGTTGGACTACATCCACCTCGCACACAGAACCAAATATCCAACGAAGTATTTTTCTTTCGAAAGGAACCAAAATTAGCTCTCCTTTGTTGCGTATCGCCCAGAACCTGGCGCCATAAAGCGGAACTAGCAGTATCAGTGTTTTGTAGAGCTTGCACTTGGTCTTCAGAGTTAGGAGTCTTGTTCTGGAGCAGATAGTCCACAGGACAGGTGTCAACACGGAAGGTACTATCTTTAACAGATCCGGTGCAGGTTTCGAAAAATTTAGAAGACCTGTTTCCATAATGTACATTGCACTGCGTGTTTGCCAGCGCCAAGTGACACAACTGGATCAGTTTTCTCGGGATCTCGAATGTGGACATTGTCACGTAGAGCCACGTAGAGCTCCGGAAGATGAAATATGTGGCCTTAAAGTCGATGAAAAAAATTGGTTTCGATTTCAAATTCATTAGTTTTTTCCAGGATTTGCCCAGCTATGAATAATTGGTCTATTGTCATGTTAGTGTTGTTAGTGTGTTTCAGAACGGCTTCATACGTTCACACAGTACGTGTGATTGGATTCTATATGCGACGATTTATGCCCCAATAGTTCCAACAAGACTTTGGTGATAACTTGCATTAAGCGCTTTTAGAATAGTAAATTCGATGAACACATTAGTATTGCGGCTTGTGGCTTAAGAACACTTTCTTGCTGACGTGTTTTGAAATTCTGTAGAGAAGGCTTCCAGAAATTGTGTGATGCTGCGATGCTTCACTTAAATATTAAATAATTTTAGAGAATACTACAATACAGGGCTTAAAATTAAGTTATTTAAACATTTGTGTGTACGGAGATTTAATTTTGACGCGAATTAAAATGACTTACATATTCTGATTTCCATAAAAGACGGTTCCATCGCACCACTTAAAACTTAGTCGTGGTCAACTTTGACATGAAATAATCTTAAAAAAACCTAGGAAGCATTGATTTATCAATTCAAATAATGTTTTTTACACTTTTGCTTTGAGGGGTGTGGGAGTTTTGGCTGGCCTACGCCGATTTCCAGCGGTGTAAGACAGTTTGAACTGTTGAAAGTTTTTCAGCTGGGGGTCTGTAAACTAACGCAATAACCACTGTTAAAATAATTCCTTGCGTGTCGGCTTGAAAAGCATAAAGATTGATTGGAATCACTGCCATCGATTTCATTATCAGGAAATTGTGAAAAGACATACCGATTAATATTCCTTTCGATTCCCATGGGCGAACAATTTGCGGCTGTAGCGACAGTCAGGCTGGGCTAAAGGCCTTGCTCAACCCCTTAACCACCTCCAAAATAATTCGTGAATGCAAGATCTCTCTGAATTTAGTCGGAAGGCTAAGTTCACCTAGACTTGTCTGGGTCCCGGGTCATAACGGGAAATGAGATCTCCGATGAACTTGCTAGACAGGGCTCAGAGAAGGACTTCTCAGGACCTGAATCAGCGATATGTCTGCCTGCGTCCTCAGTCAGGGCTTCCATTGACGGCTGGGTTTCATATGAACACAATGGCTGATGGCATGACTCTCCAGGGTGCAGACAGACTAAGCTAATTCTCGCCAACGTCTGTAAAAAGTCTGAGGCATTCTTGTTGTCTCTCAACATAAAAGACTGCAGACAGACTACTGGCGTTCTTACGGGCCATTACGCTTTTGCTAAACACCTTAAGGTGCTTAAGGCCTAAGCGAAATCATTTCCTCTGTGATTGTCCTGCTTTTGCTCGTATCAGGTGGCAGGTATTTGGTTCTGATATGGTGAGTGCTGTAAACCTAAGCTCCTTATCATTGAAGCGCCTTCTCGTCTTTCTTAGGAAAACGAGTAAATTCTCACAATAAAAGTGGTGTGTCTTCCGGGTAGTACAATGGACCATAATTGAGTGTGAGTGTAGAAAGTCTCGCACCCCGAAAAAAAAAAATCAATATTCCTTTCGGAACTTCAATACCGTTTCCTCAAGTTTACCTTCTTCAAAGTTCATAATGCTCAATAATGAATATTGTAACCTTGACCATTCCATCAATGTCACTGATTTCATATTACTTCGTAACGAGCTTTGTTTAATGGTATTCTGTTTTGCTGAACTACACCGCTAGTCCCAAGTGAATCCATCATCGAGCAAACCAGTCTCATAAAACTTTCCTCACTCGAACCATCCACAAGGCAATATAAAAGGAAACCGCACGACATTCTACATACAATATACATATCCTTTTACTTGGTTGGGTTTTTAGTTTTTGGCCGTATTTTCATGTTTCCTTTTTAAAATACATGTCTTTCCTTATGAAAGAGGGGTTCTTTTTGCAGTTGGCTCATTCTCTAAACCGAAAATACATATGTCGACCGTTAAATACCTAAAATAGTACAAAAATCGACCATCAACAGCAATCGAAAATAAACTTGCAAGACCCAATTCGTTTTGGCAATGTTTGCCATTTGACATTTTGTGTGCAGAGCCTGCTTGCACATGCATTTAGCATGCACAGATCCTTTGGTTGTGTCTTGATGTTTTAAACGTATGTGGAAGGAATGGGGTAAGAGGTCTGGCAGGAGGTAGAGCGTTGAGGAATGGCGTGGTCTTGGTACTGGTGGTGATTTATGTCATTCACCCATGGGCTATGGATTTGAAGGAAATATTTCGAGTGTCTGTGGCTTGCAGGACAAATAAAAATGTAACAAAACTGACACACATGCATATGACTGCAGCGGTAGCGATTTTACAGTAACTATCGAGTCAGAAATTTGTTGGCAAGCATAAGCGTTGATCTAATTCCTTGATGGGTTTCCTCGTTGCCATATTTTGGGTTGTCGTATTTTACTTAGTATCCTTTTTAGTTTTGTATGATTTTAGCACTTAACTGCTTTCGGATATGGGATTTAAAATGTTTTCTTTTTTGTATGTATGGAAAGGAGAAACGATTTTTTGTGCAAATATTCGATAGAATTACAGGTGACTGGCTTTGAGGCGAATAGTGTTTGTCTTTGAAATAAGGAATTTCAAAATTATTCCGTTATGATGTGAATCTAAGAATATGCATATTTTGTTTTAGTTTGTAGGGCTTTTTGGGTTGTTTTCTTTTTAAATATTGTTCCAGAGAACAACGAAGTGAATGGTTATATATTCTGGATATTCTGTTTCATCTTACATTCCCCGACATTTTTGGGAGATACCGATACCGCAACTTATTAATTTATTTTATAATTTAAAAAATCACTTACAAAGGGACAAGAGTCTAATAATAGAGCCTTTAAATGTATTACTTTACAGATAAATAGCAAGACTTAAACAAAAACAAACAATTGAGTTAATAAAAATACAGGGTGTTTTTTATAGAGGTATACAACTTTTTTAAATAAATAAAACAACAAATTTAATGGAATGACCAAATTTTGGCTTTATAAGCTCACACATTTTATGACATTTAATGTTTAAAAATAATTTCTGTCATACGGCCTCCGCGACCGCGCCTTACAAACGCCATCCTGTCGGTCCAATTTTGCAACACTTTTTCCAGCATAGCAGGTCTTATTTCGTCAATAGTGCGTCGAATGTTGACTTCTAAGTGATCAATCGTTGCTGGTTTATCAGCAAAGACCCAAGATTCGACGTACGGTGTCAAGTCATACGAACGAGGTGGCCAACTCAGTCCATTTCTTGAGATGATTCGGTCACCAAACGTTTGGCTCAACAAAGTCATGGTTGCACGCGCTGTATGGCATGTTGCGTCGTCTTGTTGGAACCATTTCTCCTCCAAATGATTTCCTATGACATGGGGAATAAAAAAAATTACGAATCATTTGCCTGTAGCGTTCGCCATTCACGGTAATGTTGGCACCGGTCTCGGATTTAAAGACAAATGGGCCGATGACGACTTCGGCAAATGTAAAAAAATATTTTAAAAAGCGTATACCAAGTACGAAAATGAAAAATATAATTGCTAAGACTCTAATTCAGTGAAATTAACCTTCAAAAGAAACTGCCCAAAACTATCACTTAAGGAATTTGTTCTCTCTTAGCACATTTTGAATGTAGGTACGTAAAATCTACCTGTAATTCGCATGCAAAAAAAAAAAAAATCCACAGAAGAAAAATGTTTAGTTTTCATTCATAGTTTGTTGAGAAGTTTAACCCCCATTGCTAATTTCCCTTTGTGTATCTTTGGATCGTCGATCGAACAAGATATCTTTCGGAGGCAAGGGTATAGTTGTATTTTTGAAACTATCTTATGTGTCACGAAGAGAAAAATAATTTCGTATAATTTCACTTAAGTTTAGGCGCACTATACCTACCAACATACCTCCGTCCAACAGAAATATCAGTATAAATACATAGATACATATTGTTATGGCATCAGCATTAGCCAGTCAATATAGAAAAGAATAGCTAAAGGGTGAAAAATAAATAAAACATTTAACTGATTACGTCTCCCTCCACACACTGCACCAACCAAACCTTTGATATAAAATTAAAAAAATAAAAATAGGAAAAGGCTATAGTCCGCTTGGGTGAATTGTTGGATACCCTATTCCTATTCTTACCCTTCATTAAGTGTGCGTGACATGAATCTAAATATAGGAGAATTGCTGTATACATACAGCATTTAAAGGATTTTATTGAAAAAACAAGTTTTTGTAAAAGAACGCCCCTTAAAAGTAGGCATGGCAGAAAACTTTATATGAAGGGCTTGTTTAAAAAAATTGGGCGTATCAGTGGGCGGATTTGAAAATATTTTCACATGAATATTACGAGCCCTAGAAAGTATATATTTCAATAGCTCAAAGCCCTAGTAGGTAGAGCTCAATTCTTTAATTATTGTTTATGTAATTTATTTATGTGGCAATAAAGTTGTAATAATAATAATAATAATATATTTCAAATTTCAGCTTCCTTTGACAAACTTTGATTTTTTCGAAAAAGAACGGTTTTTTAAATTGTGGGCGTGTCACTGGGCGAATTTAAAAAATCTTTAAACATGAGCATTAACGGCCTCTAGAGAGTAAGATTAGAAATTTCAGCTTCCTAGCTTAAACTTTGATTTTTCTATAAAATTGTTTTTTTTTTTAATTGTCGGCGTGCCAGGGCGGATTTTTAAAATAAGAGAAAAGAGCATTTTTGGCCCCTAAATACCATATAATAAAAATGTCATTTTTCTAGCTCAAAATTCGATTTTTTCGATAAATCTGTTTTTTTTTAGTTTGCGGGTGTGTTAGTGGGCGGGCCCCAGAGAGTATGTGGTTAAAATGACGAGTTTTATTTTCTTGTTTTGTTAGCTGATCGTTGTTTGCTGATCTCACGGAGAATAATATTATTTTTGGATGAAGGTGCTTCATCTGGGTAAGTTAATTTGTCTGTGCTTTAAGGTACGTCCTAATAATATCGCAGTCGTCGAACCCATTACTTTCATTAATTTTTAATTATTTAAAAAAAAAGAAAACCATTGCATTATTTCTAGGCAATAGGTACTCCATCCAGTATGTTAGGGTGTTACTCACCTTTCTAATCTTTCCGGAAGATCAGATAAACGCGAAAATCCACCAGATTGTGATCGAATACGAAACTATTCGAAAAGGATTGTTTCTGATCAAAGCTCTGCTTTAGGTATACACAAACGTCGAAAAAAAATGTGATATACAGGGTGCGGCAAAACAATTTCTTTGTTTAAAAACGCACTCCGTTGTGACATTTTATCAATCAGATTTTTTTATTTTTTGTTAATGAAGGTATAATTTCTAAATTTTTGTTTTACACAGTTTGAAAATCATAACGACACGCATTGTACATATACTGAATAAGCCGATTTCTGACGTTTGTTAGGACCCTTACGAGCAAAGCAGCGGGTATATTAACAATTTTTTCAGGTTATTTCTTAATTAATTTTTATTGGTTTTTAAATGTCAACTTACATACTGGACAAAAATAAGATCACTTTGCAATCTTTAACCCGAAGCTTCATGAAACATGATACCAAATGGTAATCAATCTGGGTTTCATTTCCGCCGCTACTGTAAGTGATCAGGTGACGGCTTGACGAAAATGGTGTTTAGAACGATAAGACGGTATGGCTTGCACATGTTAAGGATATCTTCACCCGGAGTGTTCCTGGTGCCGTATCCCATGGAGGCATGGCAGCCTTCATAGTCTTTGTTTGACTTCCCGGCATGTTCTTTCAAATCAACAAACAAAAGTTTTTCTTTGGGATGTTCTGACAATATTCCACACCTCACTTTGCAGCACTAGTTTCAGAGACACCAAACGATCACTGAACTTTGAAATCGTCAAGACGCTGCCAAGTAGCTCTGTCGCAAGGATGATACCGATTCCGTTCTTAGCCTGTTCCGTCACATAGTACAACATCTTGAAAGCTTTTGTCCTAACATCCAAGAAACGCGCCCAATTTCCGGGGTTTCGCCATTTCGTTTCTTGAACACGTATGATGTCAACTCGCCTGTTAACCATCATTTCTTCAAGCTCATACTTCCAACGTTCCAACTCGCGACCCTTAGGTTTCACGTATATGCTTAAGCATAACTTTGCTATCACCCGGAAACCAAATAGCTCTGCCCCGAGCATTTCTGCCGGTCCCAGGATTAGCACCATGATAAGTAGTGCCTCGAGGAGAAGTGCGTTTTCTATAAGCGTGCTTTAGTTTAAACGAGTTCGACGTGTACGTACATGCTCCTATTACGTCTTGTTTGGTCTAACTTTTAGGACACCGGTGATCTTCAGTCTTGCCAACCCACGGTTTTGCATGCACAATAGCGGGGCAGCTTTTAGATGTTTACTGTGTCGCTGGGCTCACCTGGATGTTTAATTGCCTAGATGTGATTTTCCTTCTTAGTCGCCTTTTACGACAAGCGCTGTTTATCGGGATGCGCTGTGGTGATATTCTTTACCCGTCCCTACACGGGTCTCTTAAATGTCTTAAATATAGGTTTCAAAGATTTAAGAGGCGCGTGTTGGGGCGGGTTATGCCTTTAATGTTTTAAAAATAGCTTTCAAATTCAAATCGGTTGTTATTTTTTAAATAATGATTCTACTTTCCAAGATGTTAGTGATATGTTAATTCGTTGTGGAAGTCAATGGGAGCACAGTAGACACCGTGCACTTCAACGAATTCTGCCGCAGTGTTGTGCCCGGAATTCCGCTCTGCCCTTTCGGATAAAGACTCAGTAGGGTATACGTGATGATATATTAAAATTTCGGCCTGCGCAAAATAAAAAATGGCATTTCTTTGGCATATTCCGGAGGTATTTTACGCCCTTGCGCCCGGCCTTTCGCTCTGCCAATTACAGCAAGCAATTTATTTTTTAATAAAAATTCATCATTCGAAAATTCAGGCTGGACACTTTAACTTTATAAATTGTTGGTCCTGTAGGTCCTAAAACACCCAGGTTTGGCAGAATTCCACATTATGTAATGTATTCGACGACGACTAACAAAATATAAGCAACATTTTGTGGACGAAATAATCATCGAACATTTTCATTAGCTCCCCGACTATAAGCGGCTGTCCTCACATTTATGTTACCCGATAAGTAATAAAACTTTGAATTTAGAAAACGTTGGCTTGATAGTTGCCAGCAAAGTGGTGACTTAAACCTAAAAGAATGATGGGATTTTGTATTGTACACTTCCTCATTTTTCATATTCACCCAACTCCAATGAGCACTCCTAATATAGAGCTCACTAATCACTTATACCAAGGCCGATCCATACAAGAACAACCTTAAACTATTAAGTATTCGCAAATAGTAAACATAAGCGCGCAGTCAGCTCAGCACACACAAGATAGCACTCTAACGAAATGGAAAATAGCAAATTACCCCCAAGTGCATTAAATGGATGACGTGAAGCATTATTTTTATTTATTTTTCGTCGCCCAAAGAGCGGTCACGTTATTTAATTTTCTCCATTTCTAACTTACTGAATAGTGGCGAACCCGCGAGAATGACCAAGAAATATCTTAGGAGCTCCCACTGTCCACATAGATTTAAATGTAGCATATATGCGAATACCTACTCGTAATTATAAGCAAATTAAAAGGTATAACACCCAGAGCACGGAAAGACAACGATACTGTGTTATAACTTGTATGTTAGCTTAAATGAAAATGTTGCATGTCCGCATTATCAGAAGTGTTGGCTTTATAATGAAGAGCCCAGAATAGAAAACTGAATATTCCAGGGGTGTGTTTTGGTTTTTGAGGGTTGACTTCGCCATTTATTCTCCTAATGGTATTTGCAATTTTGGCTCTGCCCGATATGGTGTACAATTAATTTCACTCAAGTAGGAGTAGATGTAGTTATAATTCGAGAGGGAGTTTTGCAAAGCCAAGTTATGTAATTGATTCATTGTTAAAGTCCTTACATATAGCTGAAGCACCCCGGGCTGTTTCTTTTTTAAATAAATAAAAATTGTTTATGTGTTTTAAAGTAGAAAAAAAATCGAATGGGCGACCTTTTTCATGGTACACAAATCGAAACGTCAGTTTACATGTTCGCGTTCAAAATATAAGTTAAACATTTCTTCGAATTCGGAAACAATATTTTTGGTGAAAACTTTTCTATTTTTAACAATTGACATCCTCAATGCGAATTTTTAAAACTACTACGAACTTAGTTCTTGTAAGCGTAACAAACTGTCTATGTGTTCGAGCAATATTCCTCCGCTATTATGAATAAGACTGCGTCTATTAAAGGTTTCCCATAATGTATGCCCCTTTTTTCCTAGGCTATAATCTTTGGAATAGAATAAAACAATTTATGCTTTTTTCTTTAATTTTTATTTGGGTAATCAAGTTTTTTTCATACCGTTGTGAAAAAGATATCGCTTAGTTGGCCGCGGATTTACATTTGGGCTTTTTATGTAATTTTTTGGGTATAGGTTCTCCACGTCTTGAAAGAAGTTCTACAGAGTTTGTAGCTAACTTAAGTATGTCCATGACTTTAAACAACCCCATAGAAAGAAATCTAGGGCGGTAAAATCGGGTGATCTTGCGGGCTAGTGCAAATTGCCAGAACGCTAAATCAGATGGCCTGTTATCCAAATGTCCTCCAGTCCCAATTCATCCAATTGAGGAATGAATAATTCCTTGTCTGGTCTGTACCGCTTAACATCCACAACGACTATTTGGCCCGCGCCGCTCTAAAAAAAATTGGTCTAATGACTCCTACAGCTTTAGAAAAACAACATGCTGTGACTTTGGGTGAATGCAATGGCTCATCGTACATTATTCGCGTATTTTGAGTATTAATCGTTCCCGTGCTATTCCAGTCTCTAAGAGTAGTGCGGCTAACCCCGCATTGAACGACCAGTGGGACATGAGTGGCCAAGAAAACGGGCAAGAAATGCACGTTGCTTCAAAACTACTGACGAATTATTGATCAAAAACATCGTGACGATTATTCCGCGTTCTTCAGGACTATAGCTTTCCATTGCTTATTAATACAAACTCTTATTCTGTTTGTGCAGTGTGGAGCGGGTTCGAAACTTCAGAGTGGTTTACAACTTAAATGGGAGTAAGGCAAGGATGTACTCTTAGCCCAAATCTCTTTGCATTGTATATCGATGAGTTCTAGTAAAGGCCCTTTTATTTGCAGACGATGTGGTCCTTTTTGCTTATTCACCAGAATCTTTACAACTAATGATCAACCGTCTTGATTTATACTGTCAACTATGGAATCTTACAGTAAATCTATCCAAATCCAAAATAATGACTTTTAAAAAAGGATCTGGAAGAACTTGCAGAAATGAGCAATTTCAATTAATTTTTTATTGAGGCGAAAGACAAAGTATATTATTTTTTGAATACTTAAGTTTTAAAAGTAGCCGACTTAAAATTATATTAGGCTAGCTAGAAAGAAACAATCTAGTGTAACTCAATATGTAACCTTAATATGGAAATACATTTAAAAGAAAAATCAGCCAAAGAGAAAATGTGCCATTTACGCAACCTGGAAGATATGTTTTTCGAACAAGTTAGTTGAACACCACGGGAAATACAAGGTCTTTCAAGCTGTAGCGGAGTCCATAATGTATGCAGCACAATCTTGGGGTTACAATCAATACGATACCGTTGAGAAACTGTTAAGGTATTACATTAAAAGAACCTTTAGCTTACCAAGTACGATACCCAATTACATGATAAATATAGAAACAGGACTATCACCACTGACTGCCGGACGAACGACTTCCAAAAACCATGGCCATGAAAACAATTCAACGAAAAATGCTTTGGTATAAGAAACTAGAGGAGCTTGCAACACATTGCCGAGGTTATTAGAGGTTATTCCAATTCCAAAGTTATGCTCTATACCCTTATTTCAAAAACAGATGAAAAATACAGAGAAGATTTTGTTAACAGGGCTACATCATCGTTGCATAGATCTACATTATAGTCTTCTACTTCCACGGTACCTATAGTAGCGAAATTATATCGTCAATTTTTATACCCTATTCTAAGGGTATATTAATTTTGACACATAGTTTGTAACATACCTTAATATTGCCCGTAGACCCCTAAAAGTTACTATATTTATGATCAGCATCGATAGTAATGTCGATCTAGCCATGTCCGTCCGTCCGTCCGTCGGCAAAAATTAGGCCTTTAAACTGGGCCAAGAGAGCTGAAATTTTAACCATATGCTCTCTAGGGTCCCGAAATAATCAAGTTTACCCAAAAAAAAAATTTTTTTGGAAAAAATCGAATTTTGAGCTAGAAAGCTGAAATTTTTTCTATATGATCTATGACTACTAAAACTGCTCGAGATATAAAATTTTCAAAATCCGCCCACTGACACGCCCACAATTAAATAAAACAATTTTATTGAAAAACCAAAATTTGAGCTAGGGAGCTGAAATTTATATTATATTTATTTATGTTGAGAGCGTTCTCAACAATTCAACCATACTAAGACTTTTGTCACACATACTTATGAGTTCGCCCAAGCGGACTGTAGCCCATCCCTATGTTTATTTTTAAAATGAGAGAGGAGAACTTGTACGTCTTAATTATGTGCCTCATCGTCCTCAACTTCCAATATTTTATAGCCTCTGCAACCTTTCGGAGAGGGAAGATATCATCCATTTCATTGGCAGATGTCCTATACGAAGACATTTTCTTGGCGGTGACGCAAAATCACCAGCTGAAGTCTTATTATTTCTCAACTGCGAAAGCGATTATAATATGTTTTTTTTTATTTTTATAAATCACCATTAACCTATCGAACCAAAACTATAAACGAGTTCTAACTACTTAGTATAGGTTAAAAAGGGGTATGCAATTTGCATACAGCACTAGGCACCAGAAGGGCCCATCGCGATCCCTAGGGAACCACTTGAAGAAACTTCAATTGGAGAAAAACCTAAAAACCCAAAAAACTTTTCCTAGACAGAGCCCAATCCTCCTGCAGAACTTAACCAGCTTCCTATGGTCTATGCCGCTCAGCTCCCCTAGTTCCTCGAAGAAGTATTCCCCTAGAATCCTCCTACAATTCCGTGCTATACCCTCGCACTCACACAATATGTGTGTTATGTCTTCCTCGGCTTGTAGATCACCACAGAACCTGCACGTGTCCATATCCACCAGACCAAGTCGCCTAGCATGCTTTCTTAGAAGACAGTGCCCTGACATAATCCCAATTACTGTTCTAAGCTGTTCCCTGCTCAATTTTAGAATTTCCTTAGATCTTTTCTTATCCAAATGGGGCCAAAGGGCTCTGGACACCCTATGTCCCACTATGTTCTGCCATCTGAGGTCAGCCATTTTTAAGATCTTTTCATTGATTTTTCCCTTAAAGACGCCCAGGGGTGGTTTAATGTTCACTCCTCCGCTGTTTTCCAGCTCCCTCCCTTTCTTGCTAGCTCATCGGCTTGCTCATTTCCCTCTATACCGCAGTGTCCCGGTACCCAGCACAGTCTTACTCGATTCCGTCTACATACTGCTTTAAGCATTGTCCGACAGTTTCTGACTATCTCAGAGTTAATGTTAGCAGATTCAAGTGCCATATGTGTCGCCTGACTGTCAATATAGATGGCAATGTCCCTTCCCGACAATGATCTCATCTGCACTATCTCTGCCGCCCTTAGAACAGCCAGAACTTCCGATTGGAAGACACTGCTTGTGTCCGGGAGTCGTATAGACTCTCTCAGGTCTGGATCAGCAGAAAAAATGTCAGAACCCGTTCTCTCCCCCGTCTTAGAGCCGTCAGTGTAGATAGCAACCTCGTTTACTATTATGACTGCATCTCTTTGCCACTCCTCCCTTCGCGGGTATGACACCTCATAGGGGATGTCATGGTCGACCAAGGGGCAAATCTCATCAGTCCGTATAGGATTTCCGGGTAGCACATCAGCTAAGATCGTGCAATGCCCAAAACTACAGTCCTTAAACTGGCCTACATTTTTTAGGCGCAAAGCGCTGTTGCCAGCAAGTTGCTTTATTTTTAAATCTAGCGGGATAAAGTGCAGGAAGGCGTCCAGTGCTGCCGTAGGAGTGGTACGGATTGCACCAGTGATGGCTATGCTTGCCGTTCTCTGCACCGTTGCTAGTTTTCCAATTATGGTTCTTTTATTTGTTGCCCTCCACCACACAAGTGAGCCATATGTAAGTATGGGTATCACCACTACTGTATATATCCAGTGTACCATGGCGGGTTTCAGGCCCCATGTTTTGCCTATTGTTCTCTTACAAATAAAGAGGGCATTATACGCTTTCTTCATTCGTTCCCTTATGTTAAGATTCCAATTTAATTTTCTATCTAGGATTACGCCCAGATACTTCGCACTGTCCTTGAGGAGCAGTTCCTCTCCGTCAAGTTTCGGGAGATTGAAGTGCGGTAATTTGTGTCGTCTCGTGAACAGGACTAACTCTGTTTTCGAGGGATTGACATTTAGTCCGCAGCCCTTGGCCCAATTACTAATTTTCCTTAAGGCGGTCTCTGTGATCTCACTTAAGGTATTCAAATATTTTCCCTGCACTACTATGACCACGTCGTCCGCATACGCTGTGGCACTTATACCCATTGACTTAATTTCCTTTAGGACGTTGTCAATGACCAGTACCCACAGCAGTGGCGATATGACTCCCCCCTGCGGGGTTCCTCTGGTAGCAGACATCCTTATGGAGCTTTGACCAAGGGAGCAGTTTATGTTCCTGTTGGCGAGCATGTTGCATACCCAATTTATGATTCCCTGTTCTATGTTAGCGCCTGTTAATGCGCTTTTTATAGCTCTACACTCAACGTTATTGAAGGCTCCTTCTATATCGAGAAAAGAGGCCAAAGCAAATTCGCCGCAGTGTAGACTATTTTCAATTTTACCCACTACGTTGTGTAGAGCAGTTTCTACTGATCTACCCTTTAAGTATGCGTGCTGTGACTCGCATAAGAAACCATTGCTACATTTATTTCTAATGTGAGCTTCCACCAGACGCTCAAGGGTGTTGAGCAAAAAGGACGACAAACTGATTGGTCTGAAGTCCTTCGCCGTCGTGTGACCCTGCTTGCCGGCTTTGGGTATAAAAACAACCCGGATTTCTCTCCAGGCTGTTGGAATATGCCCTGTTCTTAGGCTGAATCTCAGTATATCCAAAATCTTTTGTTTTGCATGCTCTGGCGCTTTTTGGAGCATGATCGGTAGAATACCATCCGGCCCTGGAGATTTATACGGTTTGAATGTATGCATGGCCCACCGTAACTTTTTTCGGTTGATGATATTGTCAATTTCTTCCCACTCGAAAGAGGGACAGTCGACTTCCTCCTGCCCTTGTAGGCCTAGGTCCGTTGTGGTTGTGGAACCGGGGAAATGGGTTTCCACCAGGGTAGCCAGAACCTCCTGACTACTCACGGCCCATGTCCCGTTGCTATTTTTTAGGTAGCTAGGTACGCTAGCCTCCTTTGAGAGCGTTTTACGCAGTCTCGACGCCTCTTCAGTTAACTCAATAGATTCACAGAACTTTTTCCATGAAGATCTCTTGGATTTCCTCACTAAGTATTTAAATTCCCTCTTGCTTTCGCTATACTCGTCCCATGTGGTATCGTTTTTAATGAGTTTTGCCCTATTATAAAGTTTTCTTACCTCCCTTCTTTTAAGGCCGATTTCCTTATTCCACCACTTCGGTTGAGCCCTTTTTGGCTTTTTGTTTGCCGGGCATGCCTTTTCGAACGCTGTGTTTAGGGTTCTGCTCACGGCTTCTACTGCCCTATCTAAATCCACCATATTTTCGCCGGTGATCGGCTGGGTATCTAAACGTAGATTAATGAAATCTATGTATTTATCCCAGTCTGCCTTTCTTGGGTTTCTATAGAAATTACACGCCCTATGCTGAAAATTAATTTTGAAGCGTATCCATCTGTGGTCAGACAGAGATGCCTCATCAACTACCCTCCACTCCCTGATTTCCATTTTGTCTGTGTTGGAGACAAGTGTAACGTCTAAAACCTCCTGTCTGTTACGTGTAACAAAAGTAGGTGAATTCCCTCTATTACATACCGTAAGGTTGGACAATATAATAAAATCATAAAGACACTCACCCCTTGAATTTGTGTCTCCACTACCCCATTGGGTATGATGGGCGTTTGCATCACAGCCCAGTACGTGCATCCAGTTTTGACCAGCCAAGTCCTTTAGATCTTCCGCTATTACGACCGCAGAGTCGTAGGGAAGATAGGCCGAGGTCAGACACAGAGATTTTCCAACTTCCCTCTCGCAGATGACCGCCGTCAAGTCGCCAGAGCTGTAATTATTCAAAAGAAATGCCTTTATGTGGTTTTTAATAAGGATACAAGTCCTAATTTTACCTTCCGCCTTGTAGAACAATGTATAGTTCTTTTGCCGGAGTCCCTGAATCACGTTCTTATTGATCCAGGGCTCCTGTATGAGTACGGCTGCAATGTCCTGCCTAATGACGTACTCCATCAGACAGGCCGTCGCAGCCCTACTGTGGTGCAGGTTTATCTGCAGCACTTCCATCATCATCATGGGGGGGCTCCTCCTCATCTCTGCCCTTGGTCGATGTTTTGACCATCAACCTCCCCATGCTATATCTTACCATCCCATTGGATTTCTCCAGGTATGGAAGACATTCCTTATTTAGGGCCAGTAGGAAGTGTTGGCCGTATTGCCGTCTAGGCCCCGTCTTCAGGACCCTCCATGTATCGGCTTTAAGTTCCCGATTTTGAACATGTAGGAGCCCTAGGAGCTTCTCCGGGTATGTGTAGGGACTAGGTACCCAAACCCAGGCTGTTGGCGGATTGTATTTTGCCAACTCGGCAACCGTTGAGCATTTTAGCTTAATACCTTCCTATGCATCGGATACCTCCGTGACGAAGTGTCTGAGGAAAACTACCGAAAGCTTGTTTCCACAAGCAACAACCTTGCGCCCGCCTTCCCAACCAGCGCCATCAAATTGAAGCTCCCCGTTTCCTGCGGCGGATAGTTCCTTCCACAGGGCGTCTTGGAACCTCTCCTCGACGTTTTTCCACTGGTCGATTGTGAGACGACCGCAAGGCTCCAGCTCGTTTATCACAGCAACGAGATGCTCGTCCTTCGGGTCGCTGTGTCCGCGACGCATTGCCGGTGTGGTCGCAGCCTTCACCTTTTTCGCTGCGTTGGACTCGGCGGCATCGTCGGATCTGCCTCTCTTGCTGTTGAAACTCGTCTTCCTTCCCGAGTCATTTTTCCCTTCCTTAGCTTTTGCTGCGTAGGAGGTGGAGGGTGCAGTCAGTTCAACCTCCACCTCCTCATTGGCCAGCTTTTTCCCCTCCTTTGCTTTTTTCAGGTCGGCCAGAAAAGTCTTGGCCCTCGCAAAAGCTGCCTATGACCTAGTAAAATGTAAGTTAGTTTTGATATATTATTGCCTATGTACATAAATATGTACTTAAAAAAAAAAACAAAATTGTTATTAAATGTTTAATATAATGTCAATCAGGCAGACGGCAAAGCTATGCTGTTAGATTTGTGTAAATTAACTTCGTACCAGAACGAGAAAACATACATTAAATCTAAATCTATCTATCTGTTCTGTTTGCGTCACAATTTTTTTTAAGCCGAATGGACATTCGACGCCATTGGTGAAATCTATATCAATTTCCGATAGGGTTATACAATATTAGTAATGAAAGAAACTGGGAGGATAGAAAGCTGCCGTCTAAGGCCCCGGCAATAGCCATATGTCAAATGAATTTGATTTGCCTTTTCTTTTTAATACTTACATTATAAAACGAATGTCACAAAAAATGGAGTATTTAAACATAAAATTGGTTAGAAAACGAATTAATCTATTTTTCCGTACAGAAAAGCTCTTTCTGTTCAACTTCTTAGTTGATTCACAAAAATGAAACAATCTTCGGTGTTTTTCCTGCTCTATCTGCCATAAAGAAATCTGTGAAATTGCATCAGTAAAACATAATTTTCTGATTGGATGCAGTGGTGCAGGATTATCGATATTGCCGGATTTTCCGACAGATTTTTCCTATTTGCTGTGATCGGTTTTGTAAGAAACAATCAATTCTTTCCCGATCCAACTTTTACTGATTAATTTTACATATGGCTATAACTGGGGCTTTATTAAAAAGAGATGGCGGCTCTCGATCCGTTTGTGCGAGAGAGGAGGCAAAATTGCGCCACCATTGTGGGTTCCAGTACTGATTTCTTTTCCTATAAAATGCATAAATAAAGGCCCTGCAATACCAGTGCATAAGCTTTTTTCGGTGATCAAGTTTCTTCTTAGAATGACCAATGCTTAAGTTGGTTAAGTTCTGCAGGAGGATTGGGCTCTGTCTAGGAAAAGTTTTTTAGGTTTTTAGGTTTTTCTCCAATTGAAGTTTTTTCAAGTGGTTCCCTAGGGATCGCTATGGGCCCTTCTGGTGCCTAGTGCTGTATGCAAATTGCATACCCCTTTTTAACCTATGACCTATGACCTATGACCAATGCTTCCACTTTTAAAAGTAGTTCATGTTGTGGCATATCTAACGACATCTTTGCTTGAACGCACTCAAGTTGAAACTGGCAGGTTAAAACCGAAACCGGTTATTTTGTTTCGGTGAACCGATTTTTCCGCTATTTTGCTTACCTTGGTTAACACCATTTTTTTAAATCAACTAACCGTGTGGCGGTTCTTAACTGCTTCGATTTCAATTAACAAAATAAAACTATTGTTCCATTATTGATTCATTCTTGTTTTTGTCTCCAGTTGTGTGTCTGTTAAGAGAAATGGTAAAATTAGAACCTTTGTTTCTTTATTATTATGTGTTTTATTTTAATTGTATCACAACTTAATTTTAATTTTTATATATTTTTATATATCAAGCGCTTTTTCTAAACTAAGCACTAAACACTAAACTAACTAAATATATATTTTCAATAATTCTTTATAAAACCTCCTTTCCTTGGTGAAGGTTCCTTTTATAAAGACTATGCTAATAACGGCCGTTCGATACTCTATTATATATATCTAATTAGCTGTCCCGTGCTCGCCTTGCTTCGCCAGTCTGCCACTTATCAAATTTAAGCAAAATACTTACTGATAAGAACTGATAAAGAAAACGTCGAGAGTGTCCCTACTCATTATATGGATTGGATATACTCTGAGTGTGACTCCCTCTCAATCGCATTTACGTTTCATACCCTATCTTTCTCAATCCCATAGCCATACGCCATAAAAACAACAAACTGCAAAAGGTGCATAAAAAAAAGAAAGAAAAAGCACGTTGCACAAAAGGTACAGGTAGAGATATAGATTTGTGCCGCACATACACACACATTTTCCTCCACTGTACGCTGGGAAAATCCAACGATCTAGCTTCAATCGAACATTTTACTTTTTTGAATTGTATAAAATTTATAGTTTATTGCTTATTGTTCAACTTCAGGATAACCTACAAAAAAGATTTATATCTTAAAATCTTTGTACATATTTGAACTTTATATTAAAAAAAATCCTAATCAATTTGGATGAGTCATTCCAAAGCTAGGAGCTAGAAAGCATTCGAGAGTTACAACTTTTCTTAGTAAAAAGTAGCCTATGTCCATTCTCAGGCACTAGACTACCTGTGTACCAATTTCATTTAAATCGGTTCAGTAGTTTTGGCGTTAAAGCGAGACAGACAGACAGACAGACAGACAGACAGAGTTACTTTCGCATTTATAATATTAGTATGGATTGTCGTCTCTCTTTCTAATACAGATAAACAAGAAACGCGGCCAGCAAATGTACCGCAACCTTAAGCCGACGTTACACTGCCAATTTTACACAAGCAAAAAACGCAGAAAACACAGAAAACTCCTCCATATAAAAATGTTCGGTCTCTTACACGTCCTGTACATTTCCTTCTCGCTCGCCTCATGTTTATTCGCAACATTTTCGACCGCTTTCACCTTTTCTGTAAACCTAATTTGTTTGTTAGTTATGTAGTTCAGCTTCCTTTCAGTTGCCGATTACCTACGCACCATACCACGTCGAGTTAATCGGTTCTCGTCAGATCACCGTAATTAAACGACGCGACGTTGGGAGCGGTTAGTACTGTAGATGGGGGGTTTGAGAACAACCTGGTGTCGTTGGCCAGTCCCATCTCAGTTGAGGTAGATAGATACCTATGTGGTATCACAATGGACCTAAATTGACCTAAGTGTGTCGACTTGTGCCGGCAGCCACCTAAACCTAACCTACGCACACTTACTTAAAAAGGTTACTTTTAGAAAATTCTTTTCCACTCCTGTACTAATTGCCTATAAATAATTGTTTTCTTCTCGCCGTTGCTTTCGATTTCGATCTTTTTATAAAGGAATTGTTCAAAACAACTTTAACTATATACTTTGCGAATAATTTCTTCAATAAAACGGTTATGCTTAAAAAGTGGGCGTGTCAGTAAGCGGATTTTAAAAATCAGGGAGCATATATTATAAATTTCAGCTTCGTAGCGCAAACTTTGACTTTTCGATAAAATTGTTTTTTTAACTGTGGTCGTGTGGGCGGATTTTGATAAAGATCATAAACTTATTTTTTTTGTAAAAATTAGTTTTTTTGAGATTGTGGGCGGATTTTAAAAATTCCGATTATATTGGGCTCCTAGAGAGTATGTGGTTATTGCAGCTTTCGAGCTCTAGTAGGAATGAAATTACTATCGATGCTGATCACGAATATAGTAACTTTAAGGGTTCTACGGGCAATATTAATGTATGTTATACAAACAATGAGGCGAAATTAATTTACCCTTAAAATAGGATATTAAACATAGGGACGGGCTACAGTCCGCTTGGGCGAACTGTTGGATACCCTATTTTTATTCCTATCCCTTATGAGTGGGCGTAACAAAAGTCTAAGTATGGTTGTTATTATTATTTTGTTATATAACATTTAAAGGATTTTATCAAAAAACGAAGCTTTTGTAAAAAAAACGCTCCCTAGCTCAAACTTTGGTTTTTCAATAAAATTATTTGATTTAATTGTGGGCGTGTCAGTAAGTGGATTTAAAAAAAAATAAGACATTAGCATAAAGGGCCCCTAGAGAGTATATATTATAAATTTCAACTCCCTAGCTCAAACTTTGGTTTTTCAATAAAATTGTTTTATTTAATTGAGGGCGTGTCAGTGGGCGGATTTTGAAAATTTTATCTTCCGAGCAGTTTTAGGAGTCATAGATCATATATAAAAAATTTCAGCTTCCTAGCTCAAAATTCGATTTTTTTTCCAAAATTTCTTTTTTTTGAGTTTGTGGGCGTGTCTGTAAGCGGATTTCAAAAATTCGTAAGCTTGATTATTTCGGGACCCTAGAGAGTATATGGTTAAAATTTCAGCTTTCTAGGCACAGTTTAAAGGCCTAATTTTTGCCGAAGGACGGACGGACGGACGGACATGGCCAGATCGACATTACTATCGATGCTGATCATAAATATAGTAACTTTTAGGGGTCTACTTGCAATATTAAGGTATTGTTGCGGAAGATTTTTACGCAACAAGTTTCACCTTCTGTCCTTCTCTTCTTTCCCCGTACCCTTCTTCTATTGGGTGGCATCTGCGAGGTCATAGGAAAGTGGAGGGCAACCAAGGTCCCATCAGCCTTTGGGCAACCTTCCCCGAACCTCGAAGGTACCACCCCCACAGGTACCCAACCGCGACGTATGACCCCGAGCGACCAGAGTTGAGAGAGGAGGTCCCAGAATGACGCAGAAATGGGTAGAAATAGGGCGAAAACCCCAACGCAAAGCGTCAGCCGTATATAAGTGCCCACGCACTGGTACTAAACCAGCCGTGCAAAATGGGCCCAACGAGGTCACACACAAAGAAAGTGCGAGACCGACCAACTGACCACATCGCAGGGTTGTAGGCGGACCGCATATACAACGAAGACCCTGGAGACACTCCGCAAACAGAGCATAGGAGTAGCAGATGAGTGTGGGTGGACTGCCCATACCTTTAAATCTGCGCTAGAACCACCACTGACACGGTGGGGTGTTAGGTTCGATGGGGGGGGGGGGAAGAAGACGCTCTTCCTTTCTACTCATCGATGGAGCACCGGAGGAGCAGCAGAGGACTGTAGGCGGACCGCCACGATAAGAGACACTCCCGCGCATTAGCACTGGCAACCCATAAACAAAAAGCAACATCGAAAGCACTGTGAGCACTCAAACAAAAAGCAACATCAAACACTGAAGGGAATCACGAGACACAAAAGAAGACCGTCAACGAATACAACCCGGACAGCAAGTCAACAAAAGGAGAAATCCTGTCCAGCAGAACAGAATGTAAGGAATGACCCGCTAATGGCACCGCCCTCACATCCTGCCTGAACAGAATCCCACCAGACATTAGTAATTTCGCGAATTCGACAGCACAATAATACTCACTCGGCTTTATTCACGGACCCAGGTGGAGTTGTAAAAGAGTTCTCCACGCGTTGAGGGGGTGATCAGGTTGTATCCTTGTCCTGGTATGATTCTTCCTTCTGCTACTCCTTTAATTTAACCCGATTTGAGGGTAATTTTATCCGTGGGAGGGTAATTATTTTGTTTATTTGGCCTAAGCAAAACTCCTGGCAAAGAAATGTCCAACGTAGACCAAATATAAAAACATAGGGACGGGCTACAGTCCGCTTGGGCGAACTGTTGGATACCCTATTCTTATTCCTATCCCTCATAAGTGGGCGTGACAAAAGTCTAAGTATGGTTAAATTGTTAAGAACGCTCTACATATTTTGTTATATAACATTTAAAGGATTTTATCAAAAAAAACGCTCCCTAGCTCAAACTTGGGTGCTTCAATAAAATTGTTTTATTTAATTGTGGGCGTGTCAGTAGGCGGATTTAAAAAAAAACTAACACATGAGCATAAAGGGCCCCTAGAGAGTATATATTATAAATTTCAGCTCCCTAGCTCAAACTTTGGATTTTCAAAAAAATTGATTTATTTATTTGTGGGCGTGTCAGTGGGCGGATTTTGAAAATATTTATACATGAGCTTAAAGGGCCCCTAGAGAGTATATATTATAAATTTCAGCTACCTAGCTCAAACTTTGGATTTTCAAAAAAATTGTTTTATTTATTTGTGGGCGTGTCAGTGGGCGGATTTTGAAAATATATATACATGAGCTTAAAGGGCCCCTAGAGAGTATATATTATAAATTTCAGCTCCCTAGCTCAAACTTTGGATTTTCAAAAAAATTGTTTTATTTATTTGTGGGCGTGTCAGTGGGCGGATTTTGAAAATATTTATACATGAGCTTAAAGGGCCCCTAGAGAGTATATATTAAAAATTTCAGCTCCCTAGCTCAAATTTTGGTTTTTCAATAAAATTGTTTTATTTTTTTGTGGGCGTGGCAGTGGGCGGATTTTGAAAATTTTATATCCCGAGCAGTTTTAGGAGTCATAGATCATATATAAAAAATTTCAGCTTCCTAGCTCAAAATTCGATTTTTTCCAAAATTTTGTTTTTTTGAGTTTGTGGGCGTGTCTGTGGGCGGATTTCAAAAATTCGTAAACTTGATTATTTCGGGACCCTAGAGAGTATATGGTTAAAATTTCAGCTCTCTAGGTCCAGTTAAAAGGCCTAATTTTTGCCGACGGACGGACGGACGGACGGACATGGCTAGATCGACATTACTATCGATGCTGATCATAAATATAGTAACTTTTAGGGGTCTACGGGCAATATTAAGGTATGTTACAAACTATGCGTCAAAATTAATATACCCCTAGAATAGGGTATAAAAACCGGTTAACTAAAAACGTTAGTGCCGCAATAGCGGAGAGGTATAAGATTGATACGGACAAGCAATTCGCAATTCGTGCGTTAAACTAGGTAACATCCGCAAAGTTTTTAAGTAAGGTTAAGTTAGCTAAGGCGTTACTGGGAGCCGCTTATTAAAGTTAACATACAGTAGATAGTTTGTAATTTGTAAATTAAGTAGAGCTGTCGAGTTTTAGAACTCGCTCGATACATTTCTGTAAAATTAGTTCGTAAAACAGTTTTTAGGCCGAAAGACAATAACAAAAAGTTTATTGTTGAAGTAAGAGCATCCGTATAAGCACTACTAACCTTAGAATAAGTAACCTGTTAAATTTAAATTATATTTAATCCTTTATGTCTAGAAGTTCTTCATTAACAAAAATCCAAGGGTGTCAGGTTCCAATCGCGTCGGCGCCATGTAACCTCTAACTTTTTGTGTTCACTGCCCACCACTTGCGAACTTCTGAACATTGAAGAGTTTCATGAGAGGCTTCTCAAATGTGCCGCTCGGAGTCGGCTTAAAAATGTAGGTGCCTTCCACTTTGCACATGCAAATGGTTGGACGGCCTAGCATGTGAGATTAATATTAATACCTTAAATTTATTTAATAATGTTTAACTTTTTGAAATTATTTTAGCTGCAGTGATTTTGTTCATGAGTCATTTTCTCTTATTTCCTGTATGGGTAAATTTGTTTTTAAAAATATTGAATAATAATTCATTGAATAATAATTCATCTATTGAAGTCGTCGAGGAAATCCTCATAAATTAGCTTTTAAACATGTAGGTATTAACTAGAAACAATCACAATCACAACTCAGTGCGCATAACTTCCAATCTTTGTTTGAAAGTCTTAAAAATACTTTTAATAAATCAATCTTCACCTACAAAGGTATACTAACTTTTCATCAAATACCTTATTAATTCCGTCTTAAATGGTTTGTCATGTTTTCTTGTAGATATTCTTAGAAACTTTCTTTCGAACAAACTCAAACTCAATTTCCTCATCAATCAAACTCGCAAAGTGAATCATCTTCTCACCAAAAACTAACATTATCAAATAAGCCAACTTTGGAGCGACAAGTATCTTAATCACTTCCAACTCCTAGCCCGCTGCACAAAGTGCTTTCCAGCATAAAATTGTAAAATAAAAGTGTTAAACTAAAACTGCTCTCCCTTGACGACTGTTCTGCAACTTGCTGTTCGGAAAATTAATTTGCAAACTTTTTTCCATTAGACAAGGAACAGACCATTAGGTAAAGGAAAAACTTTTTCCTGCTTTTCCGCCGAACACCCATTGAAACAGCACCTCTACATACACCAGACACCTTTCAGGAAAACATCATCAAATAGATGAAAGATCCAATTTTCAATATCCGCACTCATATATCACAAAGGATACGCTCTACACTAACAGCAAGAAAAAAACAAGAGAAAGTGCAAGTTTATCCATGTCACCTTTAAGTCTTCCCCCTTGTTCGGTTTTAATCAATTTTAGGTCTATAGAAAACCATTCACTGCAGGACACGAGATTTTAAAACATATATGGTTGAGTATATAGACAAAAAAAATCCTTATGAACAACCATACAAACATCAACCGCAAAAAAATGCGCAACACTGACAGCGCAATGCCGTCTTGCAGACAACAGGGGTATCCGTTGCCGTACTATGTTGTTGCAGGCAAAATTAGCAGTAAAACCATTGCCATTGCTACTCCTGTATAAAGACCTGCAAGCAAGCAGCAGTAACTTAGCGCTATTGGTGCCGCATCCCCAACACAATACACTCTGTAGATTGGCCAAAGTATGACAGTGGTCATGACATACCACACCACCAGTTAGCGTGAGGTTTGATTGAAGCGGAGGAGGCAAAAGAAGAACACTGGCTACAGCCAGCACGAGCACAACTTTGACGGAAGAAGGTACATGTTTGCAGAATATTTTGTCATAACTGAGTGACTGCTTTGTTCAGGCTGGGGCAGGCATTGTGGTGCATGCTGAGTTGAATCCTTCGTTGGTTTTTTTTTCATTGGGGCTTTGTCTGTTTTTATACCCTATTCTAAGGGTATATTAATTTTGACGCATAGTTTGTAACATACCTTAATATTGCCCGTAGACCCCTAAAAGTTACTATATTTATGATCAGCATCGATAGTAATGTCGATCTACCCACGTCCGTCCGTCCGTCCGTCCGTCCGTCCGTCCGTCCGTCCGTCCGTCCGTCTGTCGGCAAAAATTAGGCCTTTAAACTGGACCTAGAGAGCTGAAATTTTAACCATATACTCTCTAGGGTCCCGAAATAATCAAGTTTACGAATTTTTGAAATCCGCCCACAGACACGCCCACAAACTCAAAAAAAAAAACAAAATTTTGGAAAAAATCGAATTTTGAGCTAGAAAGCTGAAATTTTTTATACATGATCTCTGACTGCTAAAACTGCTCAAGATAAAACATTTTCAAAATCTGCCCACTGACAAGCCCACAAATAAATAAAATAATTTTTTTATACCCTATTCTAAGGGTAGGTATACAGTGAACTCTCTAAACAAAATAAAAGACAACGAAGTGTGCTAAATGCGTTTTGTCCGTTTAAGAGAGAGTGAAATTCTATTGCTGCTATGAAAACTGGTGTCCGCGTCCGGTTATAAAAGAGTCCGTTTATGAGAGAATTATTTACTTTAAAAATTGTGTAGATTATTCCGTTCTTTGAAATTTGTCCGGTTATGAGAGGTGTCCGCTTTTGAGGGGTGTCCGTTAGGAGAGAGTACACTGTATTAATTTTTGAAAATCCAAAGGGAGCTGAAATTTATAATATATACTCTCTATGGGCCCTTTATGCTCATGTGTAAATATTTTCAAAATCCGCCCACTGACACGCCCACAATTATTATTTTTTTTTTTTAATTCAAAGTTTGAGCTAGGGAGCTGAAATTTATAATATATACTCTCTAGGGGCCCTTTATTCTCATGTGTTAATATTTTTTAAATCCGCCTACTGACACGCCCACAATTAAATAAAGCAATTTTATTGAAACACCCAAGTTTGAGCTAGGGAGCGTTTTTTTTGATAAAATCCTTTAAATGTTATATAACAAAATATGTAAAGCGTTCTTAACAATTCAACCATACTTAGACTTTTGTCACGCCCACTTATGAGGGATAGGAATAAGAATAGGGTATCCAACAGTTCGCCCAAGCGGACTGTAGCCCGTCCCTATGTTTTTTTTTGTTTTATTTTTAGAGGGCAACGAAAGCAAAAAGTGCTGTGTGAAGGGCGTTAAGGTACTTGGCGGATCATTGCAAGTGGTGTGAGGTATCACTGCGGGTGATTACCTCTGCGGTAGAATATATATTTCTCTGGGAGTTCAAGGAGGTTATAGTTTGAAAGGTATTTAACTTTGGCTACAGGATGGAGATTTTTTAGAAATCATTGAGAATTGAAACGGCCAACGAGTAACTGCAATAAGAAGCTTAAATTCAAGGGTATTAACCTAAATCCAGTCATTTTTAAGTACCAAAGGACATCACTTAAATTGTAAACAAACGAAAAGGCGGATGGAAGGGGACCGAATGGACGTAAAAGAAGTTGCATTATTCGAGGGCATTATATACAATTATTTGCAGCGCTTACGTTGTACACATATCACAATCGAATTGCATGTTACATTATGAGATAAGTAAATATGTTACAAGCCAATCGCTGGCAGGACAGTCGGAAATTTATTGTTAAGCAGCATTTTTCAGATGGGGGCTGAAAATATGTTTGATCTTCTTAAAGACGAAAAATGTTGTTGCTAAAAAAAGCGAGAATGGATATCCAGTGAGTTACTGAACACACTTTGTACCTTCTATGTTACTCGTATATCGAACGAGGCGACGGTGTAGATTTTAATGTGTCGGCTGTCGGTGAAAACAATATAAGCCACACATTAACAGAAAGAACCAAATAGCAATTAACACTTCCGAATACCTACATAATAGTGGATATCAACCGCACTTAAAAATTGGGGCTAAGTTGTTCTCGATCCCGATCCCAGGGACTATCCCAAGACATATAACTAGGCAAAACGCTCCATAAAACTTACACAACACAATACACAATCTCCAACCAATGACTCAAAAATGCAGTTTGTTTTATTAAAGACAAAGGATTCAGTAAGGTAGGTAGGTAGAAGTGGCGGTTCGGCTTGAACCCAATTAGCAATTGTGCCTTTTTGTTACCACGGCTCGTGTGACCTATGTTGTAGTGGTTGTGGAAAATTTGATGTGTGGCTATATCCAACCTGTGGAGTTGAGAAAACGGATAGGATCTTGTATCCCTTTGCTCGATATAGCGCTAAGGTCGTCGAAGAATGGTTGATTCAGTGCCCGTAGTCTAGCTCTTGCTAGTGCTGGACATTCGCAGAGGAAATGGAAGAGAGTTTCTCTTTCGTTTACATTCCCGCAGCTTCGGCAGTGGGTGTTAAATGGGATACCCAGTTTGGCCGCATGGTCTCCAATTGGCCAGTGCCCGGTGTTTATCGCCGTAATTCTGGAGACTTCGGGGCGGGTTCTGTTTAGAAGATCCCCTGTTCTTCCTTTGTCATAAATAGGCCATATCTTCCTCGATATGATGCAGTTAGTTAGCCTTCTCCATTGAAGATTGGCTTTCTGCAGGAATTGTGAGTGTATTTGTGTCTTGACCGCAATTAGCGGAATGTGAATGCAGCGAGTGAGCCGTCCAGAGCTGAGCCCTGCCTGGCCAGCTCATCTGCACGCTCGTTTCCTGTTATGTTACTATGCCCTGGAACCGAGAGTAGTGTAACACTAAAACGTTTGCCCAGTCGCGAAAGCTCGTTCCTGCACTCCTGCACCAGTTTAGAGGATATGGTAGCCGATTCAATAGCTTTGATTGCGGCTTGGCTATCTATGAGGATAGCAATGTTTTGTTTTTACGCTGTGTCACGCCCTAGTTGCGTGCAGGCCTCTCGGATAGCCAGTAGTTCCGCCTGGAAAACGCTGGCAAAATCCGTCAGGCGAAGGGATATTGATATTTTTAGTGATTCCGAGTAGACACCGGCCCCCACACCACAGTTCATCTTAGAACCGTCGGTGTATATGACCGTATCGAAATCTTTCACTACTTCGTCCCACTTCCTACAAGTTCTGGAAGGGAAGCTTACTTGGAAGCCTTTTATGAAGTTTAGTTTGGGTGTGATGTAGTCGGTTGGAAACGTGACGATGCCTTCTGGTAGCGAGTCCAGAATGCTGCTGTGGCCGTATGGCCTTGCAGTCCAGCACCCCGATTCCCTGAGTCGTACCGCACTACATAGTGCGGTATCTTTTGTATATAGGTCAAGAGTTTAGTTCTACAACTGCTGATTCGCTAGACGCAAGCAATATGTTTTCAGTAAGTCATTTGGGGAGACCCCTCTTCACATTGATGATCAATATTTTAGTTATCTAACTAACTGTTTCCAAATAAGTTTTGATAGTATCTCATTCGATTTGGAAACAATTTTAAAATGTATTTCTTCTCTGAAGAATGACTATTCATCAGGTCCTGATGGCATTGCACCGATTGTTCTTAAAATATGCAGTCATGCAATTGCTCCATATCTTAAGTATATGTTTGAATTGTCCATTAGTACAGGTAAATTCCCTTATCTATGGAAAAGTGCTTTTATCACACCTGTATTTAAAAAAGGCGAACGTGGTGATATCACTAATTATAGGCCTATTTCAAAGTTTTCGTGTATCCCTAAGCTTTTTGAACAAATTGTTTGCGAAAAGTTAATACTTCTTTGTCGCAACTTAATTTGTAATGAACAGCATGGATTTGTAAGAAACAGATCCACTGTCACTAATCTGTTAAGTTTCTTGCATGATTGTTCTAATGCCTTAGAGAATAAGGACGAAATGGATTGCATATACACTGACTTCTCTAAAGCTTTCGACCAGCTGTCCCATGATATAATCGAGTTTAAGCTCAGGGCTTTTGGTTTCCCACGAAGTTTCATAAAATGGGTTAATTCATACCTTAGATCAAGCGTTTATCAAGTCAAATTTAGAGGATCGCTATCTGTATCTTTTACAGCTGAGTCTGGAGTTCCCCAAGGAAGTCACCTCGGACCAATTTTATTTATACTTGCCATTAATGATGTTAAGGCATGTATAAATCACAGTAATATCCTGATCTACGCTGATGATATGAAAATATATAAATCCATCACTAGTCAGCAAGACAGAATGTTTCTTCAATCTGACATTAATAGCTTCGCAAATTGGTGTGACAAAAATGGTTTATCCCTGAACCCAACTAAATGTCAACATATGACATTCTCTAGAAAGAATATACCTTCCACCTTTCAATATTCTTTGTCTCAACATATTCTTTGTAATGTTGATAATTTTAAGGATCTTGGGGTTTATTGCGACCCCAAACTGGTTTTTGCTAAGCATATTAATTCTATTATTAATAAATCTAATTCTATTTTGGGCTTCGTAAAAAGGTGGGCCAAAGAATTTAATGACCCTTATGTTTCTATGTCATTGTACAATTGTTTTGTCCGTCCGATTCTAGAGTATGCCTCTAAGTTTGGACACCGTTCTACAACATTCATTCAAATCGAATAGAGGCCATTCAACGTAAATTTATTCGATTTGATTTTGAGGACTTCCATGGGATGATCCTTTTAACCTTCCTCCTTACAGTCAGCGTATTAAGCTTCTTCAAATGTTACCCCTTTCTCAACGAAGGCTTAATAGCGATATATTTTTTTTACAGCAGCTTATATCCGGTCAAATAGATGCACCTGACTTGCTGTCGTCTATTGGCTTTAATTTTCGTGGTGGTGGCCATAATTTTCGCAGTGTTGAATTATTGTTTAGCCCCCATCATAGAACGAATTATGGGACGCATGAGCCTATTAGTCGCATGAGTAGAATCTATAATCTAAATGATCATGTGATTGACTTGCATGTTAGTAAAATTAAGCTAAAAAATATTTTGCGTAATAATGCTTTAATGTCTTAAATTGATGGCATTATTTTGTGTCTGTGTTAGTATTTTGTAGGTACATAATTATTGTATTTTTAATTGTTTTGTCCTTACTAACACCTGCACTAAATGATGAGCCTGTGAGAGCACTTTTTGTGCCGGCAATTTCTGCTCGTGATAGTTGCTTGCTTTAAGCACTCCACGACACAGAGCTGATAGTGTATTTTAAGGCAAAAGGTGCAAGAGCACAGTGAGGTCCGTTGGGGCCGACATCAGTGCACCCGTGGTGCCTATACAGGCTGTCATTTGCAATCTTTTCAGTTTTATGAGGTTGTGACCTTTACTCAACGCGGGCCACCATACTAGTGATCCATAGGTGAGGATTGGACGCACTACTGCTGTGTGCATCCACAAGGTCATCTTTGGTTGAAGTCCCCACTGCTTTCCAAAGGTTCTGCTACAGGCATAGAAGGCAATACACGCCTTCCTCACTCTGTGTTCAATGTTATGTTTCCAGTTAAGTCTAGAATCGAGCGCGATAACCAGATACTTAGCGCTGGAGGATAGTGTAAGTGGCTGACCGTTTAGGCGGGGTAGGGTAAAATCGGGTATTTTGGTTTTGGTGGTGAACAGCATCAGTTCGGTTTTGCTCTTGTTAACGCCGAGGCCACACCTTGTAGCCCAGGTGCTTATCTTGTCTAGAGCATTCCCCATAATATCACTTATCATGGAGGGAAACTTCCCTGACACTAGTATCACTACGTCATCCGCATACGCGACAGCTTTGACCCTTTCCCTGTCTAGTTTTACTAGAACTTTGTTCATAACCATTAGCCATAGTAGCGGAGAAATGACGGAAACACCATGTGGCGTTCCTCTATGGGCAAATTTGGTTAAGTGGCTGTTGCCTAGTGTTGCTTGAATAACTCTTGTTCCGAGCATAGAAGCTATCCATTTCCTAATAGATTCCTCTATGCCCAGTTCGACCAGAGATTCAAGAATAGCTTCCGTGTGTACGTTGTTGAAGGCTCCCTCTATATCCAAGAAGGAGGCTAGGGTGTATTCTTTGTAGTGTATGGATTTTTTGATAGTTCGCACTACCTCATGGAGAGCCGTTTCCGTGGATCTGCCTTTGAGATAGGCGTGCTGTGATTTGGAAAGCGATGTTTCTGGCAGAGAACTTTGGATATGGATGTCTAGGACACGCTCCAGGGTTTTGAGTATAAAGGAGGTTAGGATAGGTCTGAAGTCCTTTGCGGATACGTGCCCGCGTTTACCATCTTCGGTATAAAACCACCCAGGCTCGTCTCCAGGAGTGTGGTACGTGGTTTAGCAATAAACAGCTTCGGAAGATCGACGCTAACCAAGGTATTGGTAGGTTTTACGTTTTCTGTAACAAAACAGGCATAATGCCGTCAGGCCCCGGAGACTTATATGGGGAGATGCTATTAATAGCCCAGGAAATCTTTTCCTCGGAAATTATTGATGTTGTTGTTGGAGCAGGTTGTACTTGCCGAGACCTCTCGGGTTGCGTACTAATATCACTGCATCCGGGAAAGTGAGTGTTTATAAGGAGTTCCAGAATCTCCGCTGGGGATTCTGTCCATCCTCCGTCTGGTCTTTTCAGAAAAGAAGGGTTGGAGTGTTCCTTGGACAAAATTTTGCTTAGTCTAGCGGAGTCCTTAAGGGTTTCTATCGACTGACAGTAGTCCATCCAGGCCTCTTTTTTGGATGCCTTTATGGCTTTCTTATACAGACTTAGACAGTCCTTATAAGGCCGACAAAAATTGTGTTTGTGGCAGATGTTGAAAATCGCTCTAGTCATCTGTCTGAGACTGGAGAAATCTTCGTTCCACCATGGGGGAAGCGTTTTTTTTACTGCGTTTAACTGGGCACGAGACTTTTTATGCTACATCCATAGCCTGTACCTCCGGTTCTTTAATTGCAGCTGTGTTTGTTTCAGTTATATTTTAGAGTTTTGTCCGAAGGACTTGGCCAAACTTGGTCCAATTAACTCTTTTGGGGTTTCTATAAGGTTTTGTGGTCTCGACCTCGAGACTCATGTCGTAGAGGATCCATCTGTGGTCTGAGAGTGACTCCAGATTGGAAACTCTCCAGTTGTCGACCTTAAAGTTATTATTGTTTGTTTTTAATGTAACATCTAGTACCTCTTCCCATCCCCTGTATGTTTCCGTACTCGGAAAGACAAAAGTTGGGGTCGTACCCTTGTTACAGACTGATAGGTTAGTGGTTAACAGAAAATCAAAAAGTGACTCACCTCTTTCATTATATTCTGAGCTGCCCCATATAGAATGCCTGGCGTTGGCGTCGCAGCCCGTCAGTAGGTTGTCCTTCACTGTTGTTGAGGCTATGAGCAGCTCCACCTCCTCTGGCGGTACAGGTCTCCCATGAGCCATGTTTGCTGAAGCCAGGTATGTTGCTTGGTTCGCACACTCCAGTTTAATCACTGTCAAATCATATGAGCTAAGATTGGGATATAAAAAAGATGTTTCTTAGCTAGTATGCATGTTCTAGGCTTACCTGGGGCCTGGTGTTTGTAAAACAGGTCGTATTGTGTGTCTTGGAGCCCCTTTACGGATGAGTCTCTCACCCATGACTCCTGGATAATGCCGATGTCAATGTTCTTCTCCCTTAGAAATACCATTAGATTATCGGAGGCACACCTTGAGTGCCTCAGTTTAATCTGTATGACTTTCAGCATTATGTGGTTGAAGGGGTTTCGTCGGCGATCATCAGGTCCTCCAACAACTTGTCGGTATCGACGATGTCCACATCGCCCTCGGGACCCGAGAAAAGGAAGACTTTGCGCTTGGCATGCCTTATGCCAAACCTAAGTTTATGGTCAGTTTTCTCGAGAGCACCCAGGAACTCGTTGCTTATGACTAGGAGGAAGAACTAGGGTTCCTCCGCCTTGATGACTGACCAGTCATCCATTGGAACCGTCGGGTTGTGGAGTTTGAGACATTGGAGGAGCCTTCCTCCTTCTATCTTCATATTGGTCAACCAAATGCGGGCCCTAGGTCTCCTCTGGATGTCCTTAGCTGGGATAAGCTTGAGCTTCAAACCATCCCAGGCGTCGCTAACCTTAGCAACGCATCCACTAAGGAAGTCGTTGGAGAATTGGTCGGCGCACTTGATTACCCGATATCCCCTCACCACCTCGGCGGAATCAAAGTCGGGAAGAGGTTCCCCTTGGTTGTTAACGATGTGGTCTATCACCATTTCGGAGAGCTTGGCGTCAATGCTTCCCCACACATTGGCTATGGATTTCCCGTTTGTCGAGAGATCATCCACTAGTGTGATGTGGTGATCCCTAACCACCTCGGTAAAGGGTCGCTTCTGGGCCGCAGCGGCCGCCGACGTGCTGGAGGGCGGTGGGAGATCTCTTCTTGAGACCTGTCACGCTTCGCTCCCTGCCGGCTTTTGTTTTTCAGGCTCTCGTTGTATTCGTCAACGATTGCCTGGTATTTGGTCTTATCCGCCAGATCCTTTTCGTGGACCTTTCCGGCAGCCTCATTTTTCGCTATCTTACCTAAGATATGGAGGGCCATCTGGTACTTGCTCTTATTAACTTTCCCTGCGGATTTGGTTTTGTTTCGGGTCTGTTTGGTTGTTGATTGATTTGCGGTCGAGGTGCTAGCCTTAGCACTCTCGCCGCTTGATGACGGGACGATTGTCTCCTGACTGGAGGCAAGCAATTCGTCCTCTGATAAGGTGCCAGGCTCTGGCACCCTCATCTGCTGGTCTTTTTGTACCTTTTCTTCTTTTCTATCCATTTTTTTTTTTTTTAGATTATGTTTCCACGATTAAGACCGAAAGGGTTGGTCCATCCTGGCAGAGCCGTCTTACCAGGACAAGGCACTTATACAACCGACCTTGCCTGGGCATCGGAGGGAGCCGTTAACGATCAGTTGGTTTATCCACTTACTGACCATGCATCCATCGACACGGGTACCTCTACCTTGGCTTAAAAGTGGGATTTTAAAATTGGGTTTACTCCCGAAAAACATCCGAATACGCGGTGTTATCTCCCCGGTGAATACCGGAGAGTAGGAAGGGGTGTTGAGAAATGGGGGAGGAAAAAGGGGGGTGAATGAGGGAATATTTAAGGGTGAGAGCGGACGTAAAGTCCTGGTCAGTTCTTAGTTGACGCTCATCAGACGGCCTGTCCCTCAACAGATCCCCGATGACTCTTTGCGCCGTAAGCCTCCGCACCGGCACCATCGAAATTGTTTGCGGTGATGGTACACACGTCAAGGTGACTGACCCCGCAGGAGGAAGGATTCAGTAAACTTAAGCGACAGCTCGTTGGAGTGTGGGGGGATCTTCTGCTACTCACCTGCCTACAAAATGATATCGTGCCACTAAATATGGTCATATCGTCCTTAGACGATCGTGTGATGCTTTGCCTAATTAGTTAGGTGTTGTTTGCTCTGCACTCCTTAACAAAGTGTATTGCCATCCATGTGCTCAATGACAAGTTCGTAGGAAGAAGGGGGGATAGGATTAGAATAGATAGAAGAAAGGTTCGAAGATTGAGAGTAATTGTTATCAGATGTTTGTGACACGTAATGAAGGTGATCGTTGATATTGGAAACGAACACACAACCTGAAGGCTACCCCTCCCTTGTGCATGACCGAAGTCAAGACTCCTTGACTATCACTTGTCTGTCCGTTGTTTATGATAGTCATTGATTGATATTCACACTTATCACCATTCTATCGCCATTGGGATTTAATTAATGCATATTGAAAGAATGTTCACTTCCACAATTCATTGTAAAATTTTATTAGCGTATGTGTATTTGTATTTATATTTTATGTCATTGACAATTACATGTGTTTGACCGAGTGTAAATCGTAAGAAGGTATTGAATGGAATTTAAGAGGGACATACATTTATATGTATCGTGTATGTCTGAAAAAATCTATTTATAGCGTAGGTATCTTACGATTACGTGGTTGCTGCCTGGTGGACTGCCCTAGGTAAAGCTACAAATTGTGATAAGCTGCCCAAAGTCCAACTGTTACATCTGATACCCCTAGACATTTTTAGCAGGCAAACACCGCCCTGTACTGCTGTCCTCCTTAAAGCTACCTCGCAGTGGGTTAACAATGATATTGGCCACTCCATCATTCTGGACTCATTTGAGTCTCTACCAGGAAAATAACATCCAATTCACTATTCCTTCCAGATCATTCTGCGGAAGATAAATCGATCCACTTCTACACCGATGTATCAGAAACTAGTGATGGGGTTGGTGGTGGCGTTTTCTCCGAAAGGCTAAATCTTAGTCTCTCTTTGAGTCTTCCTAATCATTGTAGCGTATTCCAGGCGGAAATTATGGCGATGAAAGAAGCCCTGACGTGGCTGAAGAGAAATGTGATATCCACAAAGGACATCCGTATCTTCTCAGAGAGTCAAGCCACGGTAAAGTCCGTGGACTCAATCTCTTTAAATTCCATCGCAGCCCTTGACTGCCGTTCATCTCTAAGGGAAATGGCGGAGCAGTTTAACATTCACCTCTGTTGGTTGCCGGGGCTTAGATACATTCCAGGGCCCTCATCACTTAATTTTGCGGACGATTGTCGTCCATGCGATTGCACTGAACGCTATCGTCAATAGTTTGATTCACGAAACACAGCCGTTCTGGTGTCGTCCATCGCTCTCGTTTGGCTACAGTTTGAGAAACACTGAAAACAACATCTAATTGTAAGAAACGTCAGAAATGAAGAAAACTGACTGCTGAGATTTGTTTATAGCTGCTGTTTTTTTTTGTCAAAAATATTTATTAATATTCTATTCTTTAATATCCCTTGTTAGCGAACTAGTACGAATGTTTTCGGGGTGGCAAATTTGTTTCACGTCCGAAACTTTTTTAATGTCTTCGCTTAATCACTGAAGACATCACCGGATACGTATATAGAGAAATAGAAATAGAGTTTCTTATTTATAATAAATTGCATTAATAACAATCTGCAGCATATAAAGAAAAGATCTAAAGCCGATTGTTTACTTTAAAAACCATGAAAGTGCTTAAATGGTGTACAAAATATGTAAGGCGATACCTCATTAGCTATCGCGCAAATGCTATCGTCTCGACGACAGTGCTTTGACGTTTTGTCAGTTATGTGAAGTAAATATTGAATCGTCGTAACGATATCATTCAGACGCGAGTTTTACGTGAAGCATTGCTATCGAAGTCGATGTCGAAAACGAGATCGTCAGCCTTACGTGATGAAGGCCAAGGAAACTGCAACGCAGATGAACTCGCCAAAAAGGAACTAAACTATCTAAATATTTTACTTGTTTACTTTTATTCAAGCTATCCGCAATTGAGAGAACAAACCTTAGGTTGACAAGTTGTAGTACATGTCTAGCGACTAAGCATATCTGGCTGGACCTGCGACGCTCTAAGAGTCTAATTTCACTAAACCGGCTGCATATTAGTTCCACTATAGGTGCCATTACAGGGCACTGTCTGATAGGCAGGCACGCATCGAGGATTGGCTCAAACGACTTCCGCAGTAGACGAGGAGGAGGAGGTGACTACACTTCATCTTTGTACATGTGCTGCTCTCTCCCATAAAAGAAATCTCCATCTGGGAGATTTCTTGCTCAATGATCTAAATGACTTGGTTAACGCGGACATTAGAAGTCTATCGCGCTTCATAAGAAGCTCCAAATAGTTTAACGAGTAGTGAAAGAAACGACTAGATCCGTGTGGTATCACAATGGACCTAAAATTGGTCTAATTGTTTTGGCCTTAGGCACCTAACTTAACCTGCAGGTATCTTAATCCAACTTTGTTAACAGATGCCAGTAATCTATGGTATACCTAGATTTTCTCTAGGTAACGTATGCGTAGGGTTTTTAAATGTAAATATTTGATTGTATTTTAGTAAACCTAAATTCATTTAAAAATAACTTTTCTTGCTTGAAAGTAATGTAGACTAACTAGCTAGGGTTAATAGAATAGTGTGGCGAAATGGTAGATATGTAGGCTTGACGATTTTGAGCTTTTAAGTTCGTAGTACATTACGAAGCACAGACGGTATCCAATTTTCATGTAGATCTTATTTTGATTTAGGTATACTTAAATTTTATGAACCATGCATGAATAATATATTTTATTTTGTGTTAAAGAAATGCCAAAAGAACTTACGTTTTCAACGCTTTAGATGTTTAGTTACTTGCTTATTTTTGATGATTGATGAATGCTGTTTTACGTTGATATCGCTTGATAATGTTGACTGCAGATTCGTTGTGCGCACATCGGTTGGTGTAGTGTTTGGAAAATTAAGTTATTGGTAGGAGCAATAATACATAAAATAATCCTTTGGCCCTTCTTACCTTAATATAAACTTTGCTTCAACTGAATAAGCACAGAAATTTGTTAACATTCGTTGTCCATTTTTTCAAAACCTTGTGCCATAATATATCATTTGATGATGCAAACTGTTTGCCTATGATGTTGACAAAATAAACCTTCAAAAAGTACCGCTATTTTTTTTCCTGGTTCCCTTGCAAAGCATTCAATATGGAAAAATGCAGTTTTATTTTGCGTCAACTGAATAGACACAAATATTGAAATTGGAAATAAAAGTTATTGGGATTAAATGAATCAAGTTTTTCTTAAAATAGTATTTTATTGGTTAATTTTAGTAGTGTGTACTGCCGCCTTTATTCGTAATAGTTTCGTAAATTCGATCCGGCATGGAATCGTACAGCCTCTTTATGTATAGTTTAGCGAAATTTCCCTCCAGGCCAATTTAATGGCTGCAATAAGGGATTCTCTATCCTCAAACTGACGGCCAGACTCATAAACTTTTCGTACTAAACATCTTCAAACTTTTTCTATAAGCTTCAGGTCCGGTGAGTACGGCGGCCATTGAAGCAATTCCAAATTCTGCTCCTCTATCCAATTTTTTCCTATGCGCGCTGTGTGGATAGGGGCGTTGTCCTGCTCAAAAGTCCAGTTTATGGGTCCAAAAATGCCTAAAAGTTTAGGGAAATTCCTTTCCCAAATTCCTTTATAACTTAATGCAGTCATTTTTGAGGTTTGGAATTCAAGCTCAACAGTGCCATAGTACGAGTAGCTAACTGCTACCCATACCATAACACCACCTTCTCGACTATGATACCGCGCTAAAAATCGTTTTCTTTCGTCACTTCGTGGAAGTAATAATTAAACCCATCAGGGCCATCAAAATTAAACTTCTTCTCATCCGAAAAAACTACGTGACGCCATTTATTTTTCCAACTCATATGTAGTCTAGAGAATTCTAAGCGCATAAACTTCCGTTTCTCGTTAAGTGGTGGCTTCTTTTGAATTTTCATCCGTTTTAGATGTTTGGCACTATTGATAACCCTTCACACTGTTGGAACGCTTCCAATAACAACGGCTTTCTACTTTATTTTTTCCGCTGAGTCGCAGGAACTGGAAGCACATCTTAAAATTGCTCTTCGATAAACTGCTGTTGTCGCCGTTTTTTGACATCCTTTCATGTTTTTTCTGTACGAATCTTTGCTTCTTAAATAAGAATAGGTAGATCACGCTAAAACTTCGTCCAATTTTGTCAGCTATAGAACGGCCGGTTAGTCCTTGTTCTTTTAGTAAATCGATTTTAGCTCTTTTAACACTTCTATTTAGATATTTAAATCTACCCATTTTTCTTTGAAATACAATTAATCAAATAAAATTCACTTAAAGCACATCAACTGTTGATCTAATGTGTCAATCTATACCGAATACTCATAAGCAGTGAAAATTATGACCTTGTGTCTATTCAGTTGACGCAAAATAAAACTGCATTTTTCCATATTGATTGCTTTGCGAGAGAACCAGGGGAAAAATAGCGGTACTTTTTGAATTATTCTTTCCGATTTTTTTAACATAAGCAAACAGTTAGCATCATCAAATGATATATTACGGCACAAGGTTTTAAAAAAATGGACAACGTGGCTTAGAAAATGTTTGTGCTTATTCAGTTGAAGAGAAGTGTATGTATTAATACCTGCTTATAGTACCAACTTAAGTTAATGATAGGTATAAATTGTATACTATTATTTTAAACTGGTGTGATGTCTGGGATGAGTTTTGACGAAGGTGGAATGAATGACGATCAGATGTCTGTCGTGCTTCTTTTCTCGACTGGGTGTACTTGGATTTCCGCTTGATATGTGGTAAGGGTGCATGTGTTTCTGGGTCAGATTATTGAAGTGTGTGGGTACACTTAGATACTTCTGGAAAAGCGTGGTGCATATAGCTCCCACTGCAGTCAAATAAGGTTATGGCTGATTTCAATATGGATGAACGGACGATTTCTCCGTTCAGTTTTGCCGGAACCACTGAATTTCTACGCTGAAAATCATACTGTGTTGCATCGGGGTTTTACCAATTCTTACTATTTCACGTCACAAAACCAAACGTAAATCCGCCACCACAAAAAGGGTAAATGATTATTAAGTACTCTTACTGATTCGACCGGGCTTTCTTAACTAACTTATGTGTTTACTTTTGGAGATGCTTGGCAAAAGGTTGTTTTGCAAGGATCTACCAAACTTGTTTGCTTTGCTTATCGATCGATACAACTTAGCAAACAAAATATGAGTTAGTTTGTTAGTTGTAAATCGAGTTACTATAAGAGAATGTTGAATAAATTTATTGGTTGTCCCAATAGATCACGCCCTTAATGGAAATGGAAATAGTAATTAAACAACTCCCAGAGACAGTTTCTTTGCTTTTTTAAAGACTTATAATAAATTGTGTCGATATTCTAATCCGTCGGAATCAATGTAAAATTTAAAAGTTCACTTGTCAATTTTTAATTAAATGGATGATTTATTAAACAAACATTTTATTGTCCACATTATTTTTAGTTAATTGACAAGAATATAGAATAAAATAATTTGGACGAAAACAAAATGGAACCTACCATCGCCAGTTATTTTCAGAAGAAGGAAAGACAACGATCCACTGAACTCTAAAGTTGCTGACTTTTCGAAATGGTTCACCATGAAGCTGGCTTCGGTTTCAAAATATAAAATACCTTAAAACGACGTCCCATTTAGAAGAGGAGATAGTGAACAAATATAACGTTTTCCATTGGGTATGTACTTAATTTTTTTGTCCTCCGGAGAAAAAAAAATCTAAAAATGTTCCATTGGAGCAGTCGGAAGACACTCGAATTTATTAATCCATATAAACTCCTACATCGGGCTACTTGTCTAAGCCATAACTAAATATTTGTATTGAAAATGCCCGTTTAAATATGAGTTCAGCTTTTTTGTTGGTTTGTGGTTTCTAACTTTGTGAAGGGCAGCTAATGTACTAGTAGATTGCGACGAGTGGAGGTGGTAGAAGGAACTAAGGTCACTGCGGCTACGATATCTTCTAGTTCAAAGGTTAAACATGACGCCGCAGTTTGTTATAAAAACAGTTAACTCCTTAGGTTATGCTTTATGGTGCTGGATGTTAAGTGGAAAAGGGGAGCTAAAATTGGGTTCCTTTGAAAGAAAAATACTCCGTCGGATACAACCGCAAACTTTATGAGCTATGCCTAGATGTTAAATCACGTCGACTACATTGGCTCAGCCTCATTAAGCGAATGGATCATAATGCTTCAGCCATGAGGATCTTCGACTCCCAGCCACCAGTTCCGAGAAGGTAGTGTGCTCGGAATCACAGAGTATAAAAGGCTGCTGTGTTTCAAGCAGAGACTCTTCAGGAGTCGGGAGCCCGTAAAGTAAACTATGCAACTCTTTAGTGGAGCAGCTACATCCGCCCTGGATTTTAAGGTTGAACTTGCTTGCTTGGTAACGTAAGTGATTTGATTAGGCAATCGCAGTCGCATTGTACACTCCCCGCCGTTTCTTCGTCATCGATTCACATTCTAAAGACATTAGGCGCCTTCAATTTGCAAGGTAACTACTAGTCCCTACTCTGTTCGATCTAGCCATGTCCGCCCGTTGTCACTTTATAGGCCCTAACATTCCAGGAACATATTCTTTGTAGGGGCCCGAAATGATCAAGTGTAAGAATTTTCAAAATCCGCCCACTGACACGCCCACTATTTAAAAATATCTATATAAAGTAGTTCACAGTACAATTTTTTGCCACGCCCACATTTTAGGCGCGTTTTTTAACCAAAGATATTGTTTTATCGATATAATCCTTTAAAAACGAAAAAGCAAAACAAAATATTCAGACAATATCCTTTTTAATAATTCACCTTAAATTTTTTGCCAAGCCCACTTTTTGAGGGACAGGAATTGGAATAGGGTATCAAACAGTTCGCTCAAGGGAACATTCCAGTTCAAGCGATCTGGGAATGTTACCTTGTTGTGTTGTGTTAAAAGTTAGATTTTAGTTGATATAAGATTTGTAGTGCTGCGGTGAGTCAAGTTCCCAAAGCGCCAGTTACGCGGACACAGGTTAGTTTTTTGTTGGTTGTTGAACTTGGCCTGTGTAGATGTTTGTTTTGTTTTACGCCACCATACGAGTGCTGCTTATGTTACAATAGGTTTGGCTAGTGCAGTGTATGCTAAGGATCACATCGTCACATTGGGATTAAGCCTCCAATTTTTACCAAGTAACATTTTGCTTGTCCAAAGTGGGATCCTAGCTTTGTCCATGGTCGTAGTAAGGTGAGAATTATATTTTTTCGAAGGTAACCCCTAGATATTTTACTTTCTTCACAAAAGAAGGTCTCGTTTCTATGTTTGTCTCCCTTTCTTCTCTTGGTGAAAGCAATTATATAAAGTTTCTAAATTTGGGAGTACCGCAAGGCTCGGTGTTGGGACCTATTTTGTTCCTCGTATACCTACATTAATTCTCTTTTTGAGCTTGATTTTAAGGGTACACTTTTTTTTTTTTTTTTTTTTTTTTTTTTTTTTGTCGGGATGTGTGAAACTTTCTGCACTGGAGCACTCAGACTCAATACTGGTCCATTGTACTGCCAGGCAGACACACCACATTTTACTGTGGGAATTTACTCGTTTTTCTAAGAAAAACGAGAAGGCGCTTCAATGATAAGGAGCTTAGGTTTACAGCACTCACCATATCCGCACCAAATACCTGCCACCTGATACGAGCAAAAGCAGGACAATCACAGAGGAAATGTTCCGCAGTGTCGTCGCTTTCTCCACAGGCTTCGCAGTTGGTGGTGTCGCTTAGGCCTAGCACCTTAAGGTGCTTGGCAAAAACGTAGTGTCCCGTAAGAACGCCAGTAGTCTGTCTGCAGTCTTTTCTGTTGAGAGACAACAAGAATGCCGCGGATTTCCCACAGACGTCGGGGAGCATTTGCTTAGTCTGTCTGCACCCTGGAGAGTCATGCCAACGGCGATTGTGTTCATAGGAAACCCAACCGTCAATGGAAGCCCTGACCGAGGACGCAGGCAGACAGATCGCTGGTTCAGGTCCTGAGAGGTCCCCCTCTGAGCCTTGTCTAGCAAGTTCATCGGAGATCTCATTTCCCGTGATCCCGTTATGACCCGGGACCCAGACAAGTTTAAGTGAATTCAGCCTTCCGACCGAATTCAGAGATATCTTGCATTCACGTACTATTTTGGAGGTAGTTAAGGGTTTGAGTAAGGCCTTAAGCGCAGCCTGACTGTCGCTACAGACGCAGATACTTCGCCCCCTCCACCTGTTCCTCGTAACATAGTCCATGGCCATTAGGATAGCATAAGTCTCTGTTTGGAAGACTGACGCATGTTTGCCTAACGGAAAGAAAAGTCTAACGCTATCGCTCTCCACGAAGACACCAGCACCAGATCCTTGATCGGTTTTGGAGCCATCCGTAAAGATTCGACTGCATTCCCTTCCAGGTTCAGAGTCCGGCCAGAGCCAGTCCTGGACGCGAGGAAAGTCGACCTCGTATTTGCGCTTTAGCCGAAGTTCCGGTGTCATCGCATCAGACGGCATATCCATAAGACAGGAGTCGAAGGACAACCGTTGTGCAAGTTCATCAAAACTCCAGTGCGAGTTATACCAAAAGCCACCTCTTGTAAGACGTGAGATAGCCTTGATTGTACAGCCCATGATGTAAACATCAAGGGGCGGAAGGTTCAATAGTGCATCTAGGCCGGAGCCAGGCGTGCTGGGGAAGGCCCCCGTGCAGCCGAGACATACCTGCCTTTGGAGTTTGGCAAAAGCAGCAGTGACGTATTTACGTGAAAGCTTATTCCACCAAACAACCGATGCGTATGCTATAAATGGTCTTATCATAGCCGTATAAATCCATAGGACTCTTTTCGGTGATAAGCCCCATGTCTTGCCGAAAATGCCTTTGCACTGCCAGAAAATAGACAGCGCCTTGGCAGTCTTCAGCTCAACATGTTTGGACCAAAGAAGTTTGCTATCCAGGATGACTCCCAGATACTTTGCTTCATTGGAGAGTTGGATTGTGACGCCTTTTAGCACTGGCTGAGTCAACCCGACCAGCTTCCTCCTTCTCGTAAAGAGAACAACCTCAGTTTTAAGAGGATTAACCGAGAGCCCATTCCTAGTGCACCATTCGTCGATCACGTCAAGGGCCGCCTGCGCCTTGGCGCATACAGTCGCTAGGCATGATCCAACAGAAAGCACGGCAACATCATCCGCGTACGCCTGAGCGTAAATATTAGAACTGTTGAGTGCGTTCAACAGAGAGTCGACCAGCATACACCACAGCAGTGGAGACATGACGCCGCCTTGCGGGCAGCCTCTGTTTACCCCCGCCATAACATAGCGGCCACAATCCGCATCCGCAACCAACGTTCTATTCATTAGCATTGCTTTAATCCACAACACCAATGGTTCGTCTACTCCGTGTTGTCTGGCGGAGCTGCACATGCTATCAAAAGTCGCATTGTCAAAAGCACCCTCAATATCGATGAAAATGCCCATCGCGTATTCTTTTCTGTCAAGCGCGCCTTCAATTCTACCAACTAGATTTTGGAGCGCAGTCTCGCAGGATTTTCCGCGTTGATAGGCATGTTGCATCGGAGATAGTGGGTGCAATCGCAAAGCACCTTTGCGCACGTGAAGCTCGACCAGCCTTTCCAAGCTTTTCAGCAAGAAAGAAGTCAGACTGATTGGGCTGAAGCTCTTGGCGAGCGAGTAGTCACTTCTGCCAATTTTTGGTATGAATGCCACTCTAACTGTACGCCAGGGTGTTGGAATGTATGCCAGTGCTAGGACAGCGGTGAAGATTTTCTTCATAGTCGGTAGCAGCTGGTTTGTACATTGTTGCAGCATGGCTGGGTATATTCCGTCCGTACCAGGCGACTTGAAGCCGTCAAAAGACGCAAATGCGTATTTAATGGCCTCGTCCGTCACCACGGCCTTCGCAATATACCAGCTACGCCGAGTTGTTTGTCTTGGCTCACTCATAGTCTCGGTAATCGGGGCTGGTTGTGAACCAATTGTAATCTGGTTACCCGGAAAGTGAGACTCCAGCAGATAACTAAGAGTTTCCGCTTTCGTCTCAGTGAAGGTGCCATCAAGTTTTCTAAGTGAGTCCAGTTTGGCTGGTTTGCCCTTTTTCAGAACTTTAACCAACCTACTAGTTTCACCCAGCTTTTCAATCTTTTCGCAGAAATTCTTATAAGAAGCACTTTTCGATACCCGAATTAGCCTCTTATATTCCTTCTGCTTCGATCGGTAGAGATTCCAGTCTGTCTCCAAATCAGTCTTGAGTGACCTATTTAGAAGCTTTCTAGCTTCTCTACGAATTCTTTGCAGTTCCGAGCTCCACCAGGGAACCGGTGTTCTGCCAGGGGGTTTGCTTACTGGGCACGTCAGTTCAAAACAGCTAGTAATGGCACTATTCAGGTCTTGAACAGCTTCCTCTACCTTTTGTCTCGTCCTGAGTTTGGTTGGAGTTTTGAGAGTTTTCCCTAATTCCTCCCTGAAGCGTATCCAGTTGGTTTTTCTCGGATTCCTCCTCTCCTGCAAAGTTATGGCTTCGCATTCGATTTGGAATTCGATATATCTATGGTCTGAGAGGGACACCTCCGAAGAGACCCTCCAGTTAGTAACCGCCTTAAAGTATCTATTTGATAAAGTTAGGTCGATCACTTCCTGTCTTCTTGACGTCACAAAAGTTGGTTGCGAGCCAACATTGTTGATAGTAAGATCAGATGATAGAATGAAATCCAGGAGATGGTTTCCTCGCATGTTGCATTTGCTGCTGCCCCAAACAGTGTTTTGAGCATTGGCATCACAGCATATAACTAGGCCCATCTTCCTGGTGTCGCAATAGTCAATGAGTTCAGCAATTGCCCTCGGTGGTGGAGGCACTACCGAATCATAGGGGAGATAAGCTGACGCCACGATGAAGGTCTTCCAATTTCCATTCGTTTGGTAGCTAATGGCTGCAGCAACCAAATCTTGGCCACAAAATTGTCCAAGCTTAGTCGCTGAGAAAAGGTTCGACACAGCAAGACAAGCCCTTGGTCTCTCGGACCGCTCGTCACAGAGTATCGTAGTGCCACGGACACCTCCAAGGCCACAGATGCGATTTTTCCACACCCATGGCTCCTGTATGGATATTATGTGGGCTTTTATATTCAACACAGAAAGCTTCTTACTGATGAGTGCAGTAGCAGCCTTGGAGTGTTGAAGGTTAATCTGAGTAAATCCAATCATTGGAAATACATCAGTCATACTAGTGGAAGGGCACGCAGAAGGTGCGCGCGCAGTTCCACCGACAGGAGTGCTTGAGGTCTTCTTCCTCCGTTTGTTCCTGTTCGAGCTATTGGAAGCGGAGGCAGCGTTGGTTTCAGTCAGCTGGCTGGTTTCGGTTGGGGTAACCTCTGCCGACCTGCATCTCTTTTCCGTCGCCGCCGGGGAAGGGCAGTTCTCAGCGCTTGCGCCTTCAACTGGCGGTGCAGTTTCTTCGCGCCGCACGATAGCCGCCTTTCTCCTTTTCCTCTTTCGCTGGCTCTTAGATGGACGCTGACCAGTGGACGCCGCCTCTGTGGCCCGTTTCACCTGTTCGGTTTCGCAGGCCTCGTCGGCAGCATCACACCTATCGGCTGTCTGTCTATTGGTCTGAAGATTAAGCGTATCAGGTTGAACCTCTCCGCCACTTTCTTCATGTTTCCAGCCCAGTCTACCGAACGTGTCGGAGATAGAGCTGCAGGAATCTTCGGAAGCAAACCTTTTCGCAACTCGAAGGTCAACGCCTGTACAGGCGGGGGGTATATGTATGTCGGTTGGGGCCTCCAGAATCCGTGCCCCGACCGCGGTCGAAAAGACCACGGGTGGATTTTCGCCCATGCGAGTACCACCTGGAGTATTTGAATCATTAAGTTGTTCCTGCATACTTGTTTTTTGGTTTGGTTCGCGATAGAGCTTTGACGGTGTATAAAACGCCGCTATGACTCTAAAACCTCGGATCACGAACGTATCGTACCGAGGTCCCCCTATCCACCACCTGGGGACGCGCCTGGTGGGTAACCAACCCGAAGGGTACACTTACTGCCCTCGCCGATGATGTGGGCTGTGCCTACGGTGCGGATAGTGCTTTAAATTTAGTTTCTGATATCAACTGGGATTTAAATTTATTGAGGATCTGGTTCGCTGAACATAGACTGAGAATTAGTTCTAAAACTAAAATAATGTTTTTTAACCTATCGACCACAACTGATCCTTTTGCGGAGTTTTACTTTCACTCTACGGGTTGCAAAAAGTTCAAACTAATTGGCTGCTCATGTGTCCCAGCTTCATCTTGTCCCTCGTTCAGTTATATGCTACATTGTAGTGATGAGTGTTTTTTAGTGGAGAGAGTAGAAGAGTTCAAATACTTGGGACTCATTATTGACTATAAAATGAACTTTCTAAACCACACGCAGTCTTTGAAAAAATATTTTCGTTGAACACTCCGACATTTTGTTAACTTAAAAAATGTTTGCTCTGAGAAACTATTAAAAATTATTTATTATGGCATTTTTCACTCGAAACTCAAATATGGTATAGCCTGTTGGGGCGGGACATATCGGAATAAGATACAGCCTCTTTTATTTTTACAAAAAAATGTTTTCAGAAAAATTAGCCGTAAACACCGTCGACATCCTAGTTTTCCATTGTTCCGAGCAATGAAAATTCTTTCAGTCCGTCATTTGTATTGTTTTAAGGTATTAAAAACTTTTTTTATTAGATCGGCAAATATGAATTTTAGATTAATATCTGATTATAATTTACGCCGTAATTTGTTAAACGTTGTTACCATACCGTTTTCCCGTACCACTGCTTTTCGTAACTTTTATTTGGTGCCATCCTGCCGCCTTTTTTACAAACTACCCCTTCAAATCAGGTCAATAACCGTTCCTGGAAAGTTTAAGAAATGTGTAAAACATTGGCTTTTCCAATTCAATTACTGTAACATGGAAGCTCTTCTTTCTGACATTTTGGTTTAACTTCTTTTTTTCTCTATTTTCTCTTTTTATTTTTAAATGAATATTTAAATTAAACTTGAATTGTAATTTTTTAAATGCATTTTATATAATCCTATATCTTTTTGTTAATGTCTTAAGGGTCACCCCACCAATATTTCAACTATTTGTAATGTAGCCCTTTGAATTGGCATTTGACACTATTTTAATACGAAATACAAAATGTCAATAATCAATTTCAAATAAATAAAAAAATAATAATAAAAAAAAAAAAAAAAATTATGGTGATTTTGGTGTTTTAATGATGAACCATGCGAACGGTGAGAGTACTCAACCCTGCGAGCATCTTTTCGCGCCCATGACGCTGAGTGTGCTGCTTCCGAATGAGGTTTTTATCATTTTATCATCAAGTATGTATTTTATCCATTTGCAAGTAGTACTATCTGTGGATGACGAAAAAATAGTATAGGTACAGGTAATAGTAACAGTACTGTGAAAGACTTCTAAATGAACAATACTCTGTGATATGTTTTCCGAGGGGCGTTCTTAACAATGAGGAAGCGCACCACATTACTGTCTAAGAGGTTAGGGAGACTGTCAAAAATTACAAAAAAGGAAAAGCAGTTGGGCCGGACGGGTACGCTCTGAAGTCTGGAAAAGAATGGGAGACATCGGGTACAAAAGAATCATGATACTCATCTCATCTCCAAACTGATGAAAGGCGACCCAATGCCTAACCAGTAGAGGGAAAGTTTTCTTCGTCCTTTCTACAAAGAAAAAGGCGATACAGGAGACTGTGACAATTGTCATTCAATCAAGCGATGTCACACAAGATCGTAGACGAAGGCTATCTGAAGATCAGTGCGGATTTGTTGGAGGTAAATCAACTACAGATAGAAAAACATCGTGACTCCTTAAAGGATTTGCGTATTGGTTGATTGTGAAAAGGCCTTTGATAGACAACCAAGGGATCTAATGGGTGGCTCTAAGACAACGAGGAGTTCCAGAAACCTACGAACAGATGATCATGGACATGTATGAGGGAGTAAAGACTAGAGTACGATGCCCCGCTGCAGTCACAGAGGAGTTCGCAATCAAAGTCGGTGTATACCAGGAAAGCGCCTTAAGTCCGTCAATATATATTTCATATTTCATATTTCATATTTATTTATTTATATCGATTTAACTTACACAGTAAGATACAATATCTTTTAAGGTAGTGTAAGCTTCAGTTTCAAAAACTATTACATGAACTGAGTGAAAACTAAGTTACTGATAAAATTCATTGATAAAGTTCAAAAAAGGATAAAATATAGAAAATAAAGAAAATCAATCCAAACTTAAATTTTACAAAGAGCGAGCTTTAAACCCAGCTAAAATATAGACAATCTGGGAGTAGGTGGGAGGGGGGGGGGGGGGTTAATGTCAATCATCGAAGCGCCTCAAAATGTTGCCTAAGCCTTGCTACGAACCGAGTGCCACGTCCTACCATCCTTATTGTTTGGGGGAGGGAATTCCACAACCGAATCGCATGTACAAAAAATTGACGACTCGAAACGAGGTAAGAGTAGCGTACTGGTGTCAGATTACAATTTCTACCTGATGAGGAAAACTGGATTTTGCTATATAGATACGGTGGTTTTCGTGTTTGCAAAATATTGTTGAGCATTGTTAAGGTCCTTAGAGCAAATAAGTCTTCCAGAGTGAAACCATATATTTGTCTAGAATATGTAGAAATATGTTCATATCTCCGCAGACCAAAAACGTACCTTGCTACGCTGTTGAAAACAACATTCAGTTTCCTCCTGTGCCTGCTATCACAGTTGCAAAAAATTTCACACCCAAATAATAGTAGGGGGATTAGTAGTGACTTTGCAAGTATCATTCTTGTTTTAATTGGAGTAATTCTTTGGGTGGCCCATAACATACGTAAGCCACCATACACTCTTCCGATTGCCAATTGTATATGGTTGGTCCAGGTTAGGGTTTTGTTAAAGACTAATCCTAGATTTCTTGCTGACTCAACAAACTGAATGGGTGTACTGTTGAGTTGTATTTGTGGAAAGTATGAAGTGTCTGATGGTCTTCTGGAGATAATCAAACATTTGGTCTTGGATGGATTCAAGTGGAGTCCATTTGATCGGGACCAGAGCAAAATTTTACTTAAATCATCATTTAATTCGCAAGCTCCATTTTCAATTAAACCCAGAGGACAGCTATACCGAAGCTGCACATCGTCAGCATACATATGTAAGGAAGAGTTGAAGCCAAGCGAGGGGAGGTCATTAATGTAAATACTGAACAGTAAAGGACCCAGTATAGATCCCTGAGGGACACCTTTGCTTAGCGGAAGAAAGGAGGACGTTTGGTTATCAGCAACCACTGCTTGGTATCTAAGCGATAAGTACGAGAACACAAGTTTCACTGAGGATGACATGAACTGGAATTTGTCCCTTAGTTTGCCGCATAAAATATGGTGGTTGACAGTGTCAAAAGCTTTTGAGAAATCTAAAAGTGTAAGAAAAGTTACATGGTCCTTATCAACACTCTGCCTTATTTCTTCGACTACATTTATTAAAGCTGTCGTGCAGCTGTGGTTAGGACGAAAGCCAGATTGACTTTGACATAACATGTCATGGCGATCCAAGTATAGCCTTATCTGCGTGTTCATGACCTTTTCAAAAACTTTGGATAAGAATGGTAGAATTGCTATTGGGCGATACTCATTACGGCTTTTTGGAACAGGGATGATTTTTGCTCGTTTCCAGATGCTAGGAAAAACTCCGGTCATGATTATCACATTAAAGACATGGGTTATGTATTTTAAGGTGTAGGGAAGAGTCGCCTTCAGGAATACTGGGTGAATGCCATCGAATCCAACGGAATTAGATTTTATGGATAAACAGAATTTTAAAACATCTTCTTCATTAACGGCGGCAAAACTAAATCTCACAGAGGTAAAGCTGTCAGAGGTAAAGCTGTCCGCTTCCGAAAAACTTGAGAGGATAGAGTTGCCATTTGGCTCAGACGATGAGAGCGATGTAAAATTTTTATTCAGCTCATCACAGTCAATATTAGTAACTGAATTATTATTCAAACGCTTACCAACACCTATGTCCCTCAAATTTTTCCATAGGCTATGACGAGCCAGAGAAGGATTTAGCCGAGACGAGTAAAAACGTTTTTTTGATTCTCTAATCTGAAGTACAACTCTATTTCTCAAGTCAGTATACGCCTTACGAAATACCTCCAGTCTGAAACGTTTCCACGTATTATACGCCATATTTCGTTTGTTGATTAAGGTTTTTAAATTATTGTTAAACCAGGGATGGTCATTGTATCTCAAAATTTTTGTCTTATAAGGAACATGGACATTAAAAAGATAGTTAATATTATCCTGAATGAAGGAAACTTGCTCATCAACTGATACCATTCTGAAAACTTGAGGCCAATCAACCGACCTTAAGTCACGTTCCAAAATACTATAATTGATGTTTTTAAAGTCCCTATAGCTATAACTATTATTTGAAACAATAGGTTCACACTGAAAAGTTAGGTGTAAAAGGTCATGCTGAGAAAAACAGGATGCAGATAGCTGGTTATAGTGAAGAACTTTGTTCAAGTGGCTAACAAAAAATACATCAAGCAGAGTGCTCGATTCCTTGGTAAAGTGAGTTGGAGTTGACGTGTTTACTGGACATAGGTTAAGAGCTCTCATGTCATCAGAAAGTGCTGATTCTAAGAGCAGATTGCTATTAAAATCTCCACCTAATATAATATAAGGTGAAATGTTGGCCAATTCATCTATTTTATTTAATAATGGTGCTATTTCAATGTATTTGTTAGGTCTATAGGCTGAACCGAGTAAAATTTTGTTATCTTTGCATGTTATTTTAACAAATATGAAATTAGTACCATCGTTAGGTAAGGAGTGGCACACAAGCTCTGGTTTTAACCCACGACGCGCATAAATCGCGACTCCACCACCAATCCGTCCCACTCGGTCCCGTCTAAACAGTTCAAAACCTCTTAACCCGTATAATGAGTCATTAAAGTCAGGCCGAAACCATGTTTCAGTCACAAACACAACATCCACCTTTGAATCTGCAAACAAGTATCTGAATTCATCAATTTTCGGAAGTAAGCTCTGAGCATTTAAACAACAGACCTGCAGACCAGTACGCTGACTACACAAAATGTCAACCATAACTCGAGAGATGTCACTATTCATAGCGATTGTGGAACTCCCTTTGTTATTTATAACGCTAGGGCCAACCATTAGTATGAGCTACTAGTAATTGGCGGCTAATAAAGCACACCTTAACACAAGTGCGATAGAACGTGTCACCGGAGTAAAGACGCAACTTCGATAATAAACAAATATTTAATAAACAAATATTTACAAAAGGTACCGTGGGAAAGAGGATAATACAAAAAACAAATATTAGAAATGAAAAAAAAAGAGTAATAATAATAATATTAATAGTAATAATAATAAATAATAAAGAATAATGATGAAGAAAAACATTCTTTTTACGTTTGATGTCTTCTTGTTTTCAATTATGTCTTCTTGTTTTCAATTATGATCAGCTGCATTTGTTGTCGTCGGGCCAGCAGCTAGAGCAGTTAAGTCCTCAGCATTAGTAATTGTTATTGGTTTCTCGTTTCGGTTTTTTTTTACATGAACAAGCCCACGCATAGTATACACAGAAAACAGTTTGTGATCTTTCTTGAGTTTAAGTGCGTATTGCAAGAGAGAGCGATTTCTGACCGTTAAACATTCGTGAATGAAAACCGCGGAGTCATTGCTGTCATCAAATCCCAAATCTCGAAGGCGAAGTGGTTGTTTCGTAGTCTTTCGGTAGTTCGCAATCGATCGCAGTACGGAACTTTTATCGAACGGTGACAAAAATTTAATCACAATTGGCGGGTGTGAATAATTATTCGTTGATTTAACTCGGAAAATACTTTTTAGTGAAGGTGGTTGGAAACCGGCAATGTGAGCACATAAGTGGTTGAAAATCGATTTAAGACTCTCCGTCGGTAGAAACGGAACACCTCGAAGTAGTGCATCAGTGCTAATTTCTTTTTGTTGATGTTTTTCTTCTGTTTGTTCCATACATGTAATAATATTAGATATGGTCTCGCTGTGTTGTTTGAGTTGCTCCTTAAGTTGTTCGTTTTCGCGTTTTATTGTGTTGATATCATTAAGTTGTGTTTCAATAATATTTATACGTTTGTTTATATCTTCAATTGAAGATTTTAGTGTGGCAATATCAGTCTCAATTTTTTTCGATAATCTCTCTTCGGATTCAGCAATTCTTAAGGTAAGAGAAGATGTAATGGACTCACTTTGTTTAAGAAGAGCTTCCTCTAATACAGTCCTTGTATTATCTGCTGAAATAAAAGAGAAGGACTGGAAAGTGCATCAGATATTCTTTGCGCGCGATGGAGCCATCATTAGCGAGGATCAAACGTCACTGCAAGGATCACTTGATGTATGGGTGGAAGTTTTGGAAGGGAATGCGTATCGTATTAGTCCGAAAAAAAACAGAATACTTGTGCTGTCCGTGCTCTGATCCATTCCGACCTATTCCAGACATTTATATAATTGGAGGAGTAATTCCCAATTGCGAAAAGCTCAAATATCTGCAATCTATAATAAAAGCCAAGCCAAGCTGTGATAACGAGATTAAGAATCGCGAAAGCATAGGGTGGATGAAGTGGCCAGCCATCTCCTGTGACCGAAAATTGCCCCATACACTGAAACGAAAGGCTCCACACCGCAGTTGTGCGCAAGGCGCTCACGACCGGTTCACAATGTTAGACAGCGTACGAAAAGAATGAGAGAAAATGAGATGAAAATGCTTCGCATGACAGCAGGAGTAACAAAGATTGATCGAATAAGAAGTTCCAAGATCCGAGGAAGCCTTCACGTCAAAGAATCTATCTTGAAGATAATGGAGCGCCATCAGCTCAGTTCACATACAAACGTGAAAGAAAGGCTGGCCTAAAAACTCCTAGATCACTCAAATGTAGCAACACCAGCATTTGATAGGCCTCAATGACGAAGTGATTCAAAATAGGGAGGCCTGCTGTTGTCGAACCTTCGAACCCCACAGGCGGGCTAGTAGCGATGCAGTTATGTGGGTGGGTGATGATCCCTGTAATCCTGATCATAGCCTCAACGCCATTAAGGAAGGAGCTGAATATAGATAGTAGTATCTACTCCTACGTTTCTGATTTCTCTGAGAGTTCTGTTTCTCTCGATATCGTGAAACAGCCAAACGTTATCTCTTTATCCTTGAGAGATCTTTCAGTTTTCGATGCGATATTTTGTAGATTGTGGGTGGTTGATTTAGGCGAATTGATTTTTGTGAAAGGGGTTCGATTGAAGTGCCCCATGTGTGATATGCCTAACCAGGATTTGTTCCTTCGTTTTGAGAAAAAATGAAGTGAGACTGATTGGTCAAACTTTTGAAGCAATTTTCAATCGATTTATATTCTAGGCATTTACTGTGTTTCAATATTTATGAGGATCCAATTTTTTGTAAACTAGCAGTTTTCGTAAGAAATAAAGTTCATTGCAAAGCAGTTTAATTGGTTGGAACCCTATCGTACAGTTCATTGCAAAGCAGTTTAATTGGTTGGAACCCTATCGTATATAAGCTACTTTTTCCTTACATTACAAGGACCGTAATAAGTAACAAAATGTCATTACAAGTTCTCAGCAATGGCGTACAGCAAAAACAAAACACAATGTTGAAGCAGTCATTATCGTACCTTATAATGCAGACTCTCGAGTTAATGGCAGGACCCTTTCGCTTCCAGTGCCACCCGACTTAAAACTAAACATTTGCTAAACAGAACTTATTCCAGATAAAACTTTCTACAGCTAGACGCGATTAGACGCTTCAAGGTGTTCATAATTTTCACCACAACATAATGTCCGTCTTTCAGCACCCGACGAATTTATATTTCGCAGAGATTACGTGAAGGTGCCTGCTAGAATCCACACTGTTGGTTAATTTCGTTTAGTACGGTACTTCAAGTTAATGACTTTCATGCCGCGCATTTACATCGGCAGCAATTAACTTTAACAACGATACAGTTAGCTGTAGGCAGTAGACTAATAACCAGACGAGCAAACATTTCAACCCCACTGCAGGTTAACCCTTTGCCACATGTAATGAGTATTTTCCTAGTGAACGGAATCAACCCGTATATCGGGACCATCCAGCTGTGACAAATGGCTTTTTGAGGCGAATATCCCAACATTTTAGTCAATGTTGTTCGGGCCCAAAAGAAAATGGTTCATTCAAGTAAAAGTGTTAATACATGCGAAGAAGTCACGTAGCTTTAAATGTGTAAACGAGCGGGAGGAAGTATCATCTATCTTAACACGCCCGACCGTGTCTGACAAGTCAATGGGTTCGTTGTTCGTTGGCATTCAATTTTGAACTATTTTGTTGGAACTAATGGGACCGTAGACATTTATATCTAATGCGTGACCGTTTTAAAGTCACATTTAGTCTGCTATATAGCTTTTAGGGATGAAAACGAATACAATACACGGCTTTAGTTTGGGCTGTGTGTGGTGAATTTTAAAGAGCATAAAGCCAATAAATTGTTTATGGATCGACTTGTTTATCTGTATAATTTTTCACCGCTCGTGAAACTTCGTCCTTTAGATGAGGATAACATTGCGGAAATTTGTGTCACTCTATAAGTGGTTTCCTTTGACCCAACTGGGTATATATTGTGTCAGCTTGTATTCGTTATGGCAATTGATGTCAGTCAGGCAATTCTGTTCTGTCCTTATTATGGAAATTGGGCTTTATATAATGTATTATTTTAAGGGCAGTTTCAAATATGAATTTGTGAAGTTTGTTTCCAATATTTAGTTGCGGATAAGTAGTGCAACTTTTAAAAGTGTTTCGACGTTGGGCTTGGCATTTAGATGTGACTGGTTTAATGATTCTATTTAACTTACTTTTGACATTATTTTATGATCTGCTATGTGACTAAGCACTAAATAGTTGGTCTACTCGTCATATAACACGAAAAATGCTTTTACTGGTTTTAGCATCAATTTATGTCAAAATGCAATGCGATGATGTAGTTTTTCTTAGCAAGATAATATAAAATAATAATTCGTACGAAGTTCATCAATCGTCGCTGGCTTGTTGGCATAGACTTGACGTAGCCCCACAGGAAATAGTCCAACGGCGTCAGATCGCACGACCGAGGCGGCCAAGCGACTGGACCATTTCGTGAGATAACACGGATTCCAAACTTGGTTTCCAATAAATTGATTGTGGCATTCGCTGTGTGGCTTGTGGCGCCGTCCTGTTGGGACCACATGTCCTCCAAGTCCATATCATCCAATTGGGGCCAAAAATATTCGGTTATCATTGAACGGTAGCGATTCCCATTCACAGTAACGTGCCGGTCTTGATCATCACGGAAGAAGTAGGGCCCAATGACGCAGCCGGCCCATAAATCACACCAAACCGTAATTTTGTCGGGATGCAATGATGACTCATGGAGTACGTGTGGATTGCTGCCTGACCAATGCCGCATATTGTATTTATTGACGAAGCCATTCAGCCAGAAATGAGCCTCATCGCTGAAGATGATTTTTCGATGAAAATCGCTCTTAACGTTGAGGCCACTGACTCCGAATTTCGGTAGTAAATTTTAATAATTTCGACTCGTTGTTGGCTCGCATATCTTTCCATCATGAAATGGCAAACCTTACTGAAGAGAAATGTCAAAAGAGCGGCAAGATATTCGGCGTCGTTTGCTGCCCCTGTCGCTCTACTTTTGTAGCGTCCCTGTTGAAAAACCCTTTACTTCTTTTGTGAAGCGTATCGAGGAATTGCTCTAATTTTTTCCTTGGCAGGTCACACTCCTTAGAGCACAGCGTCCAGTACAGTTTCTTTAATGAATCTGAGAATGAGCTGCGGGTCCATGGTTTGTATGTCCTTTTCTGTTATTTGGTGCCTGCCCAAATATTTCATCCTTTTGTGGGCCAGTGCCCCACAGGATTCCAGTATGTGGTCCGGAGTTTCGGCGGTTTCACTGCAGAATCTGCAGAGCCCGTCCTCCGATATGCCCATTTTCCTCAGGTGCTCTTTGAGTCTGCAGTGCCCCGTGAGGAGGCCTGTTAGGATTCTTAGGTTGTTTTTGTTAAGGCCGATACAAGCTTTGAATCGGCCGATACAAGATTTGAATCTCTTTTGGTTGTAATTTCCTAAGAGTTTCTTTGCTTGCCTCAGACCTTGGAGGTTGAGAAAGGCTTTTGCCCTTGTTTCTTCCTCCAGTCTTCTGAACTCTTCGCGTATAGTGTGTTCTAATATCCCGCAGAGCGGTTCAGGTCCTATGAAGGGTTCCTTTGTCCCTTTTCTTGCCAGAGAGTCCGCTGCCTCATTGCCTGTAATGCCAACATGGCCAGGTACCCAGCAGATGGAAATTCTGTTATTCTTGCCTAGTCTATTCAGTCCGTGTAGGCATTCCCACACGAGTTTTGACTTGATAACATAGGCGTCAAGAGCCTTTATGGCTGCTTGGCTGTCAGACATTATTGCTATGTTGCAATTCCTGTAGTTTTTCTCGAGGTTGATTCGAACGCACCTTTCTATGGCAAATATTTCTGCCTGGAAGATGCTGGTACATTTGCCCATGGATTCGTAGTGCTTAGTTCCTGACCCAAACACTCCTGCACCAGTTGCCTCCTCGGTCCTCGAGCCGTCAGTGTACCACTATGTTGTGTGGTTGCTCAGTCCATAAGTTGTGGATTCATTGCTCCAGTTTTCCTTATTGCTGAGCTTTATCTGGAAATTCTTCTCGAAGGTTAATTTCCTGATGCTATCGTCCCTAGGTATGCCAAGAAGTGGGAGTTTTTTGAGTAAGTCACCGTGTTCTTTCGAACCGATGCATTTGCCTCTCCCAATTCCCTCCTTTGCCATCCTAAAGATTGTTTTGTCTGCCTCGTTCATCACCATGATGTGTAGAGGGGTCAGTTCCAATAACACCTCCATGGCTGCGGTTGGGCAGCTACGCATTGCTCCGGTAATGCACAGGCACGCCAGTTTTTGTACTTTGCCGAGTGTCTCTCGCGTTGTGACTAGACTGGCTCGTTTCGCCCATGCTACCGCTCCGTATGTGATCATTGGTCTCACGATTGCAGTGTACATCCATCGCAGGATGTTTGGGCTGCATCCCCATGCCTTCCCCGCTAGGCTCCTACATATCATGAGAGCGCGGGTGGCCTTCTTGGATATCTCCTCTGTATGTTTTCGCCAGAGGGGGTATTTGTTTCATACACCAATCAGTGTGCACCTTTCAGAATGGTAGATGTAATAAATAACTGTTTGCAGATCTGCAGCCTAGCGGATGAGCCGATTTGCAAACTTGGTTCATAGTGTTTATTTAGTAGTCTCGCCCTAGGCGTTGTTGAAATTGGAATTTTAGCTCTAAAACAATGGTATATGTCATATAACGGTTTGTTAAAACTTAATTTTTCTAAAAACGGCCCCAACGATTTAGATAAAACAGTTTATCTTTTGGTAAGAATGGATTTTGCGAGATTTATCTTAAAACTCTTTATCCTATAGAACCGATTTTTTAACATCAGAATTTCTCGCTAAAAACAAAACTGATTTCAATTAAATTTAAAATTTAGGAAGGCTTTTATGATCAAATTCATACATAACTTTTTTGGTTTTTTGAATATGCTGGAAACGGGTATATTGAATTTTTCCAGATTTTTTTCCAGATGAAAACTACAGATTTCCTTGTATTGAAATACTCAAAAAATTGTAAAATATTTTTCAAAAATTAAAAAAAAAACCGGTTTGAAAAAAATGCTTTAACGATTTTCAATATTTGTTTTCCTAGGTAGACTATTGCTAATAAAATACTATTGCATACTTAGTTTTTCCAAGAAAACTCAAACAAATTTTAAAAACTAAAAGATTTTTCCAATTTTTTTTTAAATAATTTTAAGTTATTATTTATATCATTCTTTAAGATTTTATTATTACAAAAAGTATTACATAACGTAGGTAGGAATCATTTTTATAAAATTAAATTTAATCTTCTGGCCTTCTGCGCTGCAAATATATCTAAAACTTCCTCAGTGTCAATCTCGATTTGTCGATGAATTGACATTAACGCCAATCCTGTTAATCTTTCTTCATTGTTAGAATTTCTTAGATAAGTTTTTAGACATTTCATTGTCGAAAATGTTCTTTCCGGTGTACATGTTGAAACCGGTAGTGTCGCCAAAACTTTCAGAAGCTTGTGGATGTTAGGAAACAGATCTATATTGCATTTCCAAAGAGCTGTTATTGCACTCTTTGAACGCTCTGTATCTTTTTGTGTATGGCATTTTGTCTTCCATAGCGTAAATTTAGCTTTTAAAGTGTCCCAATCCAAAAAAGATTTAAAAAATTTGAAGTTTTCTTCGTTATAATTTTGTTCGTTTTTGCCAAGGATCGATGGAATCTTAATGCACAAAGAGGAAAGTATGAACTTATGAGTTTCAAATCTCATTTTAAGCTGACTTAAAAAGTAATCTAAAAGAGGAATTATTCAAAATAGGTTTCAGGATTTGTTGTGCTCATGTTTTTTCTGTGCTGCTGCGCCTTGACACAATTCGTGGAATTTTAAGTATTTCATCCTCAACATTTACTAAGTTTTGTGCAGTCTCAAAAATTGTTTTGAATTCCGGAATGCTATTTTCGCGTATTCCTTGGAATGTGTTTGTTATTAAATCCACATGTTCCAATCCAGACACTAAGTCGCATGAAGGGGATTGTAAGATCTTACAAAGTGGCAATGTATATGTAAACAAAATACTCAAACAATACAAACTTACTGCAAAATCACTAGCTGAAATAGATCTTAAAAACCAACTCGCCTTCGATGACGTATCAGAGTCCTTATCACTACACAACTCTTCCAAAGCATCAATTATCGCTTTAAAAAATTCCTTAAACCTCATCAACCCATCATGGTTTTCCACCTTGCTGTTAAATTTTTCCATTTATTTTGAGGATAATTTTGTTTAATCATTTAATGCAACAAATGTGTGCGCTTTGCTGAAAATTTAAAAAAATCTGCAACGGACTTTGTGGTACCAATAGTGTTGCGAATAGCCTGTGTTGCTTTAGTTTGATCTGCCAGATTTTGATGATTTATATTTATTATGCTAGAGAAAATGTTTACCTTTAATTTGATGTATTAAGCATTATTGTGAGTTTCCCACAAGTTTAGTAATGAGTCAAATAAAATAAAATTTTACAAAATTTTCTGTTTGGTCGGCAGCTATGTTCTGCGTTTCTATTGTAGCCTGATAGCGGTAGTTCGGAGGTAGGAGTGGAAAAACTGCTATAGATTCTAAACTACAAGGTGGCGCAAAAGTAATCCTCCTATCAGAAAATGCTATAAATTTTGCGATTGGCCCCTAATGTCAGTTCTGTTTTGACATTTGTGTAGTAAACACATGCGAAATACACGTTAATAAACAATGTTACGCTACACTGCTCCAGAACGCGGAATATTGGTGACTATTTATTTGAGCATTTTTTAAATTACAGCCAAAAAACATCGGAAGGTTATTTTTGCGCCACCTTGTACATGTCTGATTAGCAAGTATGAGGGATCATAAGAATGCTTAAAAGATTGTCTTTTGGATGATTTATAATAAATTTACATCACCCATATAAAAATTGCCGTGTAGGAAAAATTGGGGGGGGGGGGGGTCAAACCCCTGTGATCTCCCCCCTGGCTACGGCCTTGCATGCACTTACGCGCTTTAGAAGTTATACTTCTTTAGCGTGATGTTTATGTAAATACGTATTAAGACCCAGATACCAAATAGGGAGATGAGAAATATAGTTGATTAAACTTCAATTTAGTGAAACTAACCTCGAACACGGGAATACTGCGCGGTTTCTAAGGACATTTCGGAAAAATATTTTGTTTTGCGTTCCAAGAAAGCCCTGGTAAAATAACCTAATGTCAAATTAAAGCGAATTCTAAATTTGGCCATCAGTTTCCACGGAACAAATTTAAATGTTTCCTCCTTTCTATCTATCGGGCTGTTCTTTCTTCAAAGCCGTTTGCCAATTTTTGGTTTTAACCCACATGTTTGACCTTGAATGTTGATACGTTTTTGGCGCCACAGTACTGATTAAAAAACTCGGTTTTTGAATGAACTGGTGAAACTGAAATTGGCTCTTTTCACCTTACATCCGCTATGATCGCTGGCAAAGGTTTTTAAATTGGGTGCAAATAAATATCGCAGCGTAAAATGCTCGACTGTTACTTTATTGTGTCATCCAGTTTGGCGAATTTTTTTCTTGTTTTTCTTTCTATGAAGTAGACGAAGTAGATACATTTCATACACACATACCTACCACATCATATTACCAAAATGATAAACTGATTTTTGCAAAGGAGTCCACCTTTATGTTTAATTACTTTCAAACGAATGACCATTTCAAAATTTCAATTTGCTTAACAGTATTTATTGATTAATTGAAAAATGTATAGGCCCTTGTGTTAACCTTGTTAACGCCTTCCAAATTTTGTTTAATACTTTTTAGGCGACTATTTAATTCAATTTTCAATACTTTTATAATTTTGTTCGAGTATTTTTCCGGACTTTTTGATAGCTTTAGATTTGGTTGCTGCCTTTGATAGTTCGGTATATTTGGGTGTCTGGTTAAAGCCATTGTTTGACTGACCACCATCATTTTATTTTATTTTCAGGAATAAACTTTATGAAATTGGAAACAAATTGAATGAAAAGCATGTACATATAACGACCATTTCAATTAAAATCAATACAATATATATGCGGACTTTGTTCTATCAATTTCTATATACAATCCCGTTTAATTTATAACAAACTTCATTTCATTTCGTTAATGGAAGCAAGTGGGTTCCAAAATACGATAAATCGCGACACCGGAAATTCGAAAATGCGCCAAACAGCGACGAACTAATTGGGTTCCGAAATGCGATGATATCCGATTGCTTCCGCTACATTGCTTCAGTTACAATTTAAATTTTGCCCTCAATGCGCCAAAAGAGGTATAACTTCAAAAAGAATTATTCTAAACCGACGCCAAAGAGCCGCTGCGATAACGGTTGAAAGGAAAAGAATAATTCTGTCGATACATGCAAGGTTCGCCTTTTAAAATAAATCTTAATATATAAAAGCGTTATATCTGACCATCACGACTGAACCACTGAAGCTATCCACCTTATATTCACACCATATGTTCGTGCGGTGCTCCTGATTGTTTATATTTGTGTTAGACCCCCATAGGTGGCGCTGGTGTTACCTATTTCAAAAATTCTTATTTATGGACCGATTTGGCTCAAACCTTATAATATCTAAATAAAAACAACCAATAGGTGGCGCTGGTGTGGAGATATTTTAGAAAAAGCTGATTTGCCTATATATAATTGATATATCCAAAATATTTTTTAACATTGCTAGGTGGGAAGATGAATTTGGATGTTGGTTGACCTGAATCCCTTGGCAGCAGTAGGCACGCTTGCGATCGCACGATGTTAGCTCGACGGTGGGGTGAGATCTTGCTGCCTCCCATCCCAATGCAAGCATAAGATTTCGTGCCTGGTTATTACGTTTCGCTTATGTGAGGTAATATTGAAAAGACGGGACGTGAAGAGTAAAGGGATATAGAGAGTGATCAAGAAAGAACCATTTGAAATCTAGGGGTAAGAATTACCGAAGGAAGCTTATTTTGTTTCAGAGGTTGTACAACTTATGACGTGCCCTCCCACATGCAGATGGTGGTTACCAGGTGCACCTTGACTACCCGTAGTAATTTTATATTATTCAGCTAGACACACCATATGATTTTAGATATTGGTTTACTATTCTTAATAATTCATATGGATACGGAATCATATTAGGATATTTATTGGATAAATGGGAGACTTCAGCATAAGTTATAAGCGTAATTGCATGTTGCTTGTTTTACAGTTATAAGATAACTTATGTATATCTAATTGGGTATATTGTAGTAAATGAAATTTATAGGGCGAAATATTTTTATTATTCAATTGGATTTATACTATTTATTAAGATATGCAAATTTTATTGTTCTTTATGTATAGATAAAGTATTGGGTATGCTATATTTAAATTTGCCAAAGAAATTACGAATTGGTACGATTTGTACTTACAGTTTTGTCCGTATCGATGAAAAGTTGTGGCCACAAGTTTCCTTTTGTGATGACGGATTATGTGTCGGCGCAGGGACAGAAGTCCCGAAGACATAAGTCCCGAATTCATTTTTCGGGACTTATGTCCCACTTAAGTGGGTCGTAAGTCCCGAATTGATTTCGGGACTTATAACCCACTTAAGTGGGACATAAGTCCCGAATTTTAATCGTTGAAAATGGGACAAAAGTCCCGAATGAAACAAACAGTTGGAAATATTTTATATTTTATTAACGTTCATAAATTGATAGGTAAAATATAATTTTGTCACTTTCACTGTCACTGTATTATGTCACTTTCAAAAAGCGTCATAAGGCCAAATCCGGAAAGTGACATAAAGCCAAATTTTCGAAACCGTACCTCGCACCTACTCCAAATCAAACAGTGACCCCAAGCAGGGGTTACCGTTAAGTCTCATAACATAATTGTGAGCAAACAAATCGATAATAATTGAACATTTGCGCACAACAAAGTGGTTTGGTCTTATTTCCATTAGTTTTTTGGTATTATTTCGTTTTGCATGACGAAATAAAGCCAAATTGGCTCTATTTCGCTTTCGAAAGCGAAATGATGCCAAATTTGGAATTTGGCCTTATTTCGTTTGGCTTTATTTCACGTCACCGATAACGAAACCGATTTGACTATTTGTTGTAGCATTTGGAGTGGTCTTCTTAGTTTCTCTCAGGAGTATATTTAGGAAATGTATAGTGGGACATAAGTCCCGAATTAATTTTTCGGGACTAATGTCCCACTTAAGTGGGTCATAAGGCCCTAATTGATTTCGGGACTTATGACCCACTTAAGTGGGACATAAGTCCCTTAAAATCAATTCGGGACTTATGTCTTCAGGACTTATGTCCCTGCGCCTTATGTGTCGTAGAGGTAATTATTGATTTGAATTGTATTTTCTGTTTTCGTTTTGTAGTAATCATCTTTGTACTAATTTAAGTTAATATAATTTCTATGGCAAACTTTTTTTTTGTATTATTTAAGACTGGGGTAGGAAATTTTTAAATAGTTTAGTTATGTGAGATAGGATTTGTGTGTAGGTACTTTAAGTAAGAATAAATTAGGTTAAGTAACGAAATCTTGCAATCACACAAAAAAAGAAAAAAATTACCAGGCTATCACTTGTATGGTATTTTATTTAAATAAAGTTCCCCCTTTTTTTTGTTATTCACTGAGATACTTTTGGGAAGATGGTGTGATGTGGGATAAGATGAGTTTGGGGATCTCTCGTATTTTTTTTGTCTTTTCGCTTGGTATGACCGAGTGCTCTTGCTGACTGATGCGTGAGTTATTCTGTACGTGCGTGCTTCCTCTTCTTTTTTGAGCTGAAGCATTTTAAAGCTCAAATGTATAAGAAAATATTTTGTCGCGGACGCTCTACCTCAAATTCTCTATACTTTCGTAGAGAAATGATCGAAAAGGCGTCCGCCATTTCTGTGGACACAAATAAAACAAACTTATTCCTGTTGAATAGATCTAGATTTTGATATTAACGTACCTTATAACGTGTTGCTGATAGAGAAGGTCTGCGATATATTCGATTCAAAGACGCAAAATAAAGTTCCTAAGAATAGGTACATCCATTTACGCGATGCCATAAGCAATAATGTGGATGTGGATGTTAATGACATTGGTCAAATGTGCATCCTACCTTCATCATACACCCGCGCGAATTGTAACCATTGCATCAAAAATTAATATACCTATTCATTCGAGATTATTTTCTACTCTTTAACATCCACGATTGGCTAGCAAACTGCCAATGCAACTGTAAAAAAGTACCTGAAATTGTTGTTTGGGATCGTGTGTTATCCCAACGTGAGTGCAAATAAAAACAATTTAAATTAAAGTAAATGAAATCATTACAAACAATATTCAAATCGAAATCGATGGATTTATTTACCGGTGCCGTGAAATAAAAAAGATGGAAATAATGTCGATCGACTTTATTTCCACATGAAATTGGAAGTAATGTCGAAATTCACCATTTTCTATTCTCGACTTTATTTGCAATTATGTAGTAGAACAAAAGAGTAATAATATCGAATAAGATTTCGGAGATCGACTTTATTCTCCTTGAGATTTCACAACGCATCCCATAAACAGTGCAATGCATATGGGGGGCATGCTCCCATCTGCAACCCCCCTGCTTGGGGCACTGTTTGATTTGGAGTAGGTGCGAGGTTTACTGGGGTGCAAATCTGAAAACGGTTAGGAATCTTTATCTGATTGTGTAAATAAATTAAAGCAAAACAAGGCCGATTCGGCTTTTTTCACTTTGGCGAAGTGAAATAAGACCGAACATGGAAATTCGGCGTTATTTCGCTTTCATAATTCGGCGTTATTTTACTCGGCGTTATTTCACGGCACCTTAGTTACTATTGGAAGTTTTACAATTTTTTATAATGTTTTTTTGTTGTTGTTAATTTACCGAAAAAAAATAAATTGCTTAATAAACTAAATATGTAATGCATTTTCTTTAAGTTTAAACTCTTTAAATAGGTCAGAAAAAAATCTCGAATTAACTTTTTTTTTCGAGATATCGTCTTTCGAGATTTTTGTCCATTCGAGATTTTTGTACATTCGAGATTTTTGCATTCTAGATTAAAAATTTGTTTTTTTTCGAGATTTTTTGCATTCGAGATTTTTGTCATTGGAGATTACGTCATGATCCCGCAGGAATATATTAAAGTTGCAATGGCCTACGTACGTGCATATGGAATATCAGATTTATTCATCACATTTGCGTGTAACCCGAACTGGGACAAAATCAACAAATATTTATTGTCAGGCCAATCAACTAATGATCGACATGATATAACGGCACATGTGTTCAAACAAAAACTAAAACCTTTAATAGAATTTATAGTAAAACACCGATTATCTGGAGAAACGTCATGGTGGACGTATTCATTTGAAAAAATAAATCAACCGGATTATATCAGCAGATGAAATATATCCCAGATGAAACCAGATTCAGTTTATTTATTTAATCTGGTGTGCACAAATAAGACATAGTCTTCTATAGTACTTAAATTTTGGATAATTGAAGGATTGATTTAATTTAGTAAATAGCCTACAATAAGCAAAAATTGAATAATACAAATACATTATAGCGGTAAACAGGGAGGGGATAGGAAGGGAGGAGAAAGTATGATGAAGAGGAATAGAATGTTAGGGGGAAGAAAGAAATAAGTAGCTGTTACATTTTTATGAGCAGTACTCTAAAGCGGCATTTTTGAATTATGTGGCTTCGGTTATTTGTTTTACTGCTGCAGGCAAGGAGTTCCAAAGTCTGGTAGCAAAGACGAAGAAATTACGTGAGGAGTTCAAATAGTTCGAGGAGGGAGTTAGAAGTCTAAACGTCCTTGCCGAACGAGCAAATTGAATTTTGTTCACCTTTCATTGAAAAACTGCTGAAGTGAACAGCCAAGGACATTATTGTGGTAAATGGATATGTGGTCGTGTCGAAGAAGCCCGTGCAACTACCTAACCATATCATTGAATGCAACAGTTAATTTAAGCTGAGATACGGAGTCCAGTTTGCAGTACACAGCTGATGCATAATTAATGTAGGGAACCAGTAAGGTTTTAACTAGTCTCAGCCTTTTGAGAATAACTAAAGCTTTCGTAGACCTCCGTAAATTCGTCCCGCAGTGTAGGTTAAGTGGCTTACTGGGGATAGAGAGCAGTTAATCTTAAAGCCCAAGTTGGTAACAGTCTCTGCAAACTGCAGTTGTCTATCGTTAAGGTAAACTGGTGGCACAAGTTTGACGTTGTGGAGTTTCTTGGATATTAAAATGAGCTAGGATTTTGCTGGGTTGATGGTCAGGCAATTACGAAGCAACCATTGGTTAATTGCGGATAGATCATCGTTCAGCCTGCAAACCAGATTCTCTACTAGACCTGTAGGTCTAGATCCGCATAGAAATGAAGGCTAGCATTTGAGCAAACTTTGGGAAGGTCATTGATAAACTAGTCAAACAAAATAAAACTAAGGATAAATTAAGTACTTTTAGCTTCTTAAAGCGGGTAAAAAGGCTTTAATGTCAGGAGCGAATAATAAAGAGGTCTATTCAGTTGACAATTGGCCACAGATTGTAATAATAAACATGATACATGGTGGAAAATGGTTAATACACTATCAGCTCTGTGTCGTGGAGTGCTTAAAGCAAGCAACTATCACGAGCAGAAATTGCCGGCACAAAAAGTGCTCTCACAGGCTCATCATTTAGTGCAGGTGTTAGTAAGGACAAAACAATTAAAAATACAATAATTATGTACCTACAAAATACTAACACAGACACAAAATAATGCAAACAATTTAAGACATTAAAGCATTATTACGCAAAATATTTTTTAGCTTAATTTTACTAACATGCAAGTCAATCAGATGATCATTTAGATTATAGATTCTACTCATGCGACTAATAGGCTCATGCTTCCCATAATTCGTTCTATGATGGGGGCTAAACAATAATTCAGCACTGCGCAAATTATGGGCACCACCACGAAAATTAAAGCCAATAGACGACAGCAAGTCAGGTGCATCTATTTGACCAGATATAAGCTGCTGTAAAAAAATGATATCGCTATTAAGCCTTCGTTGAGAAAGGGGTAACATTTGAAGAAGCTTAATACGCTGACTGTAAGGAGGAAGGTTAAAAGGATCATCCCATGGAAGTCCTCTAAGTGCAAATCGAATAAATTTACGTTGAATGGCCTCTATTCGATTTGAATGAATGTTGTAGAACGGCGTCCAAACTTGTGAAGCATACTCTAGAATTGGACGGACAAAACAATTGTACAATGACATAGTAACGTATGGGTCATTAAATTCTTTCGCCCACCTTTTTACGAAGCCCAGCATATAATTAGATTTATTAACAATAAAATTGATATGCTTGGCAAAAACCAGTTTGGGATAATAAGCCCCAAGATCCTTAAAATTATCAACATTACAAAGAATATGTTGAGACAAAGAATATTGAAAGGTGGAAAGTATATTCTTTCTAGAGAATGTCATACGTTGACATTTGGTAGGGTTCAGGGATAAACCGTTTTTATCACACCAATTGGCGAAGCTATTAATGTCAGATTGAAGAAAAATTCTATCTTGGTGACTAGTGATAGATTTAAATATTTTCATATCATCAGCGTAGATCAGGATATTACTGTGATTTATACATGCTTTAACATCATTAATGGCTAGTATAAATAGAATTGGTCCGAGGTGACTACCTTGGGGAACTCCAGACTCAGCTGTAAAAGATACAGATAGCGATCCTCTAAATTTGACTTGATAAACGCTTGATCTAAGGTATGAATTAACCCATTTTATGAAACTTCGTGGGAAACCAAAAGCCCTGAGCTTAAACTCGATTATATCATGGGACAGCTGGTCGAAAGCTTTAGAGAAGTCAGTGTATATGCAATCCATTTCGTCCTTATTCTCTAAGGCATTAGAACAATCATGCAAGAAACTTAACAGATTAGTGACAGTGGATCTGTTTCTTACAAATCCATGCTGTTCATTACAAATTAAATTGCGACAAAGAAATATTAACTTTTCGCAAACAATTTGTTCAAAAAGATTAGGGATACACGAAAGCTTTGAAATAGACCTATAATTAGTGATATCACCACGTTCGCCTTTTTTAAATACAGGTGTGATAAAAGCACTTTTCCATACATAAGGGAATTTACCTGTACTAATGGACAATTCAAACAGATATTTAAGATATGGAGCAATTGCATGACTACATTTTTTAAGAACGATCGGTGCAATGCCATCAGGACCTGATGAATAATCATTCTTCAGAGAAGAAATAAATTTTAAAATTGTTTTCAAGTCAAATGAGAAGCTACTAAAACTTATTTGGGAACAGCTAGTTAGATAACTAAAATATTGCTCATCAGTGTGAAGAGGGGTCACCCTAAACGACTTACTGAAATAATCTGCAAACATATTGCTTGCATCTAGCGAATCAGCAGTTGTAGAGCTATTGTAAGTAAGTTTCGATGGATAACCATCGTTTTTTTTCTTAGAATTAACAAATCCCCAAAAAAGTTTGGGGTCCAATTTTAGAGAGCATTCCATTTTACTTATATAGTCAATATATAAGTTGCAGGATAAAGATTTGAATTCTTTGAATAGTGTAAGATAGAGCTCAAGATCTGAATGGCGGAGACTTTCTAAATAGTTCTTCCAAGCCCTATTACGTCTGTTTCGTATTGATTTGAGCTCTTTAGTGTACCAAGGATGGGACGTTTTCAGATTCCTAGAGGATTTCACAGGATTCACTTTTTTCATGCAGTTATCCATCAAAGAATAAAAGGAAACTACTGCATCTTCAATATCTGAAAACGCAGTAAGATTAAAATTAAAGCTGGAAATTTCATCAGAAAGGCTTTGAAAATTTGCTTTCCGAAAGTCAAAAGATTGCGAACGATCATACGAATTACTATTTTCGTACAAATGTGCGCCTAATTCAATAAATATATCCAATGGTGGATGATTATTATCTATGTTAGTTATACTGAAGTGGGATTCCAGAACCACAGTACTAACAGAGTCAGAAGAAAAAACAAGATCGAGAGTTAGATTTTTGAAATTTTTTATACAGCTAGTTTGCTGTAAGTCAAAAGACAAGATGTTGTCCAGTAAAGCGAGCTCTTGTTGGGCAGAGTCAAAGGATGGGATGAGATGAGAATCATCCTCAGAAGGTACCCATCCAATATGTGGCAGGTTAATGCACTACACGCTTTCCCAAGGACTTATTATCGGATACTATTTAAAAAAACTCTAAAATAGTTGCTGATCTACTGAAAATGGTGGCCATTAGTTCGTAGCAAACTCAAAAAATAACAAGAACGGTAGGTATTGAAATAGATAATAGATGGGTTGTATCTTATTGTCATCTTCTATTGAATACACAGAAAGCGCATATAAAAGCACAATTTTGCAGCTCGGTTAAATCTATTAAATACATCGATAAATATATGCAGAAAAGCAGCGAAATGGCAGTTGCTGTGCAAAATGTAAATGAAAAACATAGGGTCGGGCTACAGTCCGCTTGGGCGAACTGTTCGATACCCTATTCTTATTCCTATCCCTCATAAGTGGGCGTGACAAAAGTCTAAGTATGGTTGAATTGTTAAGAACGCTCTACATATTTTGTTATATAACATTTAAAGGATTTTATAAAAAAAAACGCTCCCTAGCTCAAACTTGGGTGTTTTAATAAAATTGTTTTATTTAATTGTGGGCGTGTCAGTAGTCGGATTTAAAAAACCTTAACACATGAGAATAAAGGGCCCCTAGAGAGTATATATTATAAATTTCAGCTCCCTAGCTCAAAATTTGAATTTTCAAAAAAAAAAAAAAAAAAATTGTGGGCGTGTCAGTGGGCGGATTTTGAAAATATTTACACATGAGCATAAAGGGCCCATAGAGAGTATATATTATAAATTTCAGCTCACTAGCTCAAACTTTGGATTTTCAAAAAAATTGTTTTATTTATTTGTGGGCGTCAGTGGGCGGATTTTGAAAATTTTTTATCCCGAGCAGTTTTAGGAGTCATAGATCATATATAAAAAATTTCAGCATTCTAGCTCAAAATTCGATTTTTTCCAAAATTTTGTTTTTTTGAGTTTGTGGGCGTGTCTGTGGCGGATATGGTTAAAATTTCAGCTCTCTAGGTCCAGTTTAAAGGTCTAATTTTTGCCGACGGACGGACAGAGGGACGGACGGACGGACGGACATGGCTAGATCGACATTACTATCGATGCTGATCATAAATATAGTAACTTTTAGGGGTCTACGGGCAATATTAAGGTATGTTACAAACTATGCGTCAAAATTAATATACCCTTAGAATAGGGTATAATGACGGAGTTGCTCGTTACCAAATAGGCAGATATTTCAGCTGTAATGGCACAGTCTGGCGAATCATATCATTTCCTATTCACGAAAAAAATCCGGTTGTCGTATTTGGCCTTCCATCTTGAAAATGGGCAATGTGTTTACTTTACAGAAAGCAGAAAATATTATTTGCTAAGTTCAGATGAACATTGTATTATGTGAAACAAAATTGAATTTAATAAATTGAAAATAAAATTGTACACATAATGAATTTTATTTCATTCTAATTATTAGGTACCGTAATTAAAATACATTTCAAAACAAATCTTGGAATAAAATAATTATTTTAGGCAGTATAACGTTTGCCAGGTCAGCTGGTATGTTATAAGTTTTTAATTAACATAATTAGCTAGAAGTTAGTTGACAATATGTCCAAGAACCAGCTATTAAGGTAAATGTTGACGTAACACAAGGGTAAAATAAGAATATAGACTCCTCGACCAAGTAAAAGTGTTTGAAACATGATTTGCTTTTTTTTTAAATTCCTCCTTCTCGAGATACATGTTTAATAAAATTAAACTTTTTTGTTTTTCTTGTTAAGAAAATGAATAAAAAATTCATGAAAAATTACGTTACTTGTAGACAAATTTAAAGAATCGGCACATGTAAGTATCTGAAACTATGTAGACCAAATATTTTGCGATTGAGCTCGTATATTAAATGTCATAGCCCCATCTGTGTAATATAATAAATTCCAGCATGGATACAACTAAAAATAAATTCAACAACTTTTTGGCATTTATTGCTCTTCTTATAAGGCACACATGAAGGGCAACCGTCAACATCGTGCAATGGATATGACAGGTGTGATTCTATAATTCGTATTTTCAAGGTTATTCTATAATTTCAACCTTCAGCCACCTGGAAACGGAAAGCTTTCCAATCAAATATTTTAACTGGAGCTCGTAAAATCAAAAACAGAAGAAACCGACTACTTCTGGTTTATCTAAGCAAATATCTACACCACCATAAGCAACAACAACAGAAGTCGGCGAACAAGAATCAAAGAGCAAATATGTACCTATTGGTTTTTCGTTTTATTAATGGCCTCGAGAAGAGAAGAAGAAAAATAAAATAAATAACAGTGATATCGATAAAACAAGAACTCTCTAGCACGAAACACGAATAGCTGAGAGCAAATGCATTGTTTTTCATTGAAGGATGAGCGTGAGTAGTTTTTTTCCAAACGACTAATGTCTTAGGCGAATAGCAACATGCAGTAGGTCTATAAAAATAATTACTCACTTGGATTCGCCACCAATATTGTGATTGTAATTGTTACTTCCGCGTCTTTTTTTCCAGATACCCCACCCGTTGGGGTCCACTGTAACCGAATGCGATGGTAATTTTGATTGCAGTTTGTATCGAAACTTAATTAAATTGTTTGATGTTATTAATAAAGGGTCCGCCATCTAACGTTTTTTTTCAACTAGTGCTTATTTCGTGAATGGTAACACTTAGCTCATGTCTGATTTGACAGATAATTAGTTTTATCCTTCCGCTGAACGAATATGGTTGTGTATACGCTTGAACAACGCTGGGAAATATTGCGACATTACTTTGAAAATCATGGTAATGTTGCAGAATGTGTGCGAAAATTGCGTACGGATTTTGGAAGAAGAGAAGCACCGTCAGCTCCGTATGTTCGTTATCTTGTGAAAAAAGTGAAAGAAACTGGCATCCTCATCGATAAACCTAAGCGTGAAAAGCCAAAAACAGTGCGTACACCCGAGAATATTGCTGCTGTGGCAGAAAGTGTGCGTGAAGCGCCATCAACATCAATTCACCGTCGTTCTCAACAATTGAACATTTCGGAGACATCATTGAGACGAATTTTGCATAAAGACCTTGGCATGACGCCATACAAAGTCCAATTGGTTCAGGAGTTGAAAATCCATTATTATAAAGCAACACATAGCGCTATCAGACTCAGAGAGTCTGTGCGTTGGACTGCGAAAGACAACAACCACAACAATATTCTAGATTTTCTACCGAAAAAACTCATACCACTTTCAACAGATTATATCCATCCCAGAATGTTTTTTGCAAAGCATTTGACGTACACAAGATCAGAATTGCAACATCGACAAAGTGACTAAGGATTTTGATGTAACAATCTACACCGACGCACGGTTTAAAAATGGACTGGAGTGGGTGCGAGTATCATTGTTGAATCCTTAAACATCTCAAATTCAACCGACTTCCGGATACCGCACACGCATTCCAGACGGAGGAAGTGGCTATCCGTAAGGCCCTTCAATTATGAGTTTTAAAAATACTTCGGCAATTAGCACAAAATTTATTTAGTCGGCGCGATCACATTTATTCCATCACCAAAAAATAAGAGAGAAATAGGTTGGGTATTTGCTTGCCATGTCTTTAATAAATACCAGGTGAAATACTTACAGCATCCTCTATTAAGTGGGTGGATATTGAGATAAACGCGGCTTTTCCTGCGTATTCAGGATGTGCACATACTGTAAGTTGGTTACTATCGTGTTTAACGATTTAATGAAAATAGCCAGGCAAATGTTGAGTTGATGTTTTTAATCTGAATGCAACAATTGCAAAGGTTAAAGCTGATAAAGCTAAAATAATACTCGCTGATAGCATATGCTCTAAAAGTATTTATCTCAAAACTGTTTTCGCCAAGGAACTATGTGGGTATCTTTCTTTTTCAGCTGTCTACATGAATTCAACTCTTCAATGATGTAAATTGCTTTCATAGATTTTATAAGGATAGTAAAATGTTTTTCAATTGAGTATTCAAACTTATTCTTAAAATTAACAACAAAGAAACCTGAATCAGATCCATAATTTCATTCATCTCTTTGCCACACTATATCCTCATTCAAGAATATTATATAACAATTCCACTTCCAGAGACTGTTTTCTAAAATGGTTGTCTCCTTGGCTCGGAAAACCATAAAAGTTCCTCGAAAATTCAGCAAAACCAAAGATGTTTTACAAATTTTATTCATTCAAACGATACTTCATGGCCAAGAAACAACTTACTCCTTCTCCATTCACTCTATCTCTATATGCAGCAAAAACTATCTGCGACGAGCAGAAGATTCACTTAAACAAAAAAAAAACTCAAATTTTAATCGTGGAAATATTTCAATTTTTCATTTGCCTCTGAACGAACAAAAGCACGCTCTTTGTGTTAAGACAATTCATGTCCTTGCAGGGAAACAATTAAATTTGCTCAGGATTTGCGCAAAGCAACTTTTGTAATTATACACTTTATCCCTTCTCTTTCTCACTCCCCGTCGCCCATCTCCTATCTTGTAGTTCATAGAAAAAACTAAAAATCAACTTAAAGGATAATTTTCAGGAAGTGAGTGGGTCGGTTCCGTTCCTTCCCTCCCTCCATCGTGTTTCAATAAGTTTCATTGCATTGTAAATTTACTTAGAGCATGGAAATATTAAGGCTGACTCTTCGTCCTATTCAGTAACATTGTTCAGCAATCTTCACCAAACATTAATTCCATGTTATTCGGCGTTTTTTTGTTTTTTGGAAATTCCTGTTTTTGTATTAATGGCGGAGTAGAAATAACACCAAGTCGTAGAAAGAGTTAAGGACGAATGTTATTGCCACCGCAAAGTCATTAAAGTAAAATTGCGTGCGCTTTGTGAGTTTAATTATCGGAACCGAATATGAAAAACTGTTTATAACTTCTCAGGGAATTTCATTTCTAAAATCTTTATACAATCCTAATTGAGCCAAAAATCGTATTTCCTTCGGTTACCTTTCTACCAGAACGGCCAAGGTTGACTTATCCTTTTTATGGTCCAATGAAAGATGGATATGGTTCTCATAACTCTTGATTGTCGGTCATAAGATCTCGAAAGCAGAAGTTTATTTTCCGGACAGAGTTACGGATGGTCGTAAATAATTGAATTTTATTTATTTATGGCCTTGAAAACGTTACTTAGATTTTGCCGCTTCGTGGGTTACAATGCTATCTGTCTTTGTAATTGTTCTGGTACATCGTTAATGGTTTATAGAGAATTATAATAAATCTGGTTTTACTTTAATAAAACATCATTGAAATTTATTGCTTATGTTCAAATGCGAGCTTCTGGTTTTCGATGAAACAAGAAGAGAACTATATTCCATAACCCCCAGCAAGGTTAACACTTTTTCGTTGGCTCATATTTTGACTGTGACTGATGTTTTTTTTGCTATCACCAACCGATGAATTTGGTTCGGAAAATATGTGATTCCAGCAGGATCCTGTAACCGTACGCACGAGCGACAGTTGACATTCAACATCAAGTGTTTATCGGTCACTTCATTTCTCGTTTTGGCCAACTGCACTGGCCCGCAAACTTCCCCCTATTTAAGTTACGGGTGTATACGAACAATCCACAGACCTTGGCGAATATGCAACATTTAAATTAAAATATGTAGCTATGACTTTTTTATCAGCTAGGGGGTAGGTAGTACCGATTTTAGACCAATTTAAAAACCAAATCTTTTGAGAATCTGAATCTTTAAATTTGTTCAAAATAGAAGGACATAGTAGCTAAAATATCAAATTTCCAAGTGTAAAAAGTCGCAAAATGATTAAAATCATAAGAGCCGTTTTTTAAGAAAAGTGATGTTTGTCTAGAAAAAAATGCAGAAACATATACCTATATAACTATGTATAAGAAATAAAGTGCACGTAGCACAACTTTCTCGCTTTTATAAGAATTGGTCTCGAATCACATTTTTTCACTAGCCATTTTCTACCCTATAGTTGAGTATGCAAATTTGTTTTTAATCTTTGTGTCAGCTCAAATTTCTAATTTCTTTAAATCTATTTGCCCGTTTTTAAGATATTGCCGTGTTGCAAGGGGAACGTTGTTGTAATCTCTTGGTAAAAATTGTGAAGGTATGACATTTTCTTACCTTTACTCCAAGTATTCAAAACAATAACACAGATAAACCAGGTTTTGAAAAAAGTGAAATTTTAAAAATATCTAGAAACTTTTATATGAATTGAAACTACATATAGCTATAAATGTGTGCAAATTTATTCAAAATAATAGAATAAGCCTGATTGTCAATTTTTTTGAAATCGCTTCACAAGTTTTTAAGATATAGACATTTTTCTAATGTGCCGTTATTCGAGTCTTTTCCGCAAATCTGAGCATGCTTTGTTTTTAGTTTTACTTCAAATATAAAAACCCCAACAGTCATCAAAACAATTAGAGCCATGTTAAGAAAAGTGATGTTTTTCAAAATTTTAGCAACTTTTATAAAAAAATAAATAATAAAGTTATAAAAACACATTTCGAAAATCCGAGTATGCCGATTTCTTCTACATATTTGTATCTAGTGATATGTTAAATTTCTTTGAAATAATGTTGTCCGTTTTTGAGATATTGTTGGGTTCCTAAAATAGATACCATGAATCGAGTCTTTTGGAAGAAACTGAATAATCCATCTTCTGACATTCAACCCAAGTAAACAAAATTAATCAAATTCGTAAGAGCCGTTTTCGAGATAAGTGAAATTTCCCTAAATTCAAGAAACTGTTAGGTATATAAATTAATAAGTTCAAATTTTTTTTTTTCAAAAATTTAAATATTCCAATTAGTTTCAAATAGTAGTATAAGTCGTTATATAACTTTTATAGAAATAATTCCATTATTTTATATTTCAAAAACCACCAAAATCCTTAGAGCCATTATTGATAAAATCGGTGTTGTAAAAACCATATGTAGTGGGTGGATACCGTTATTAAAAATGATAGAATAAAAAATGTCTGCGTGTTATAAGCCTAGAAAGCCCAAATACGAAGTTTGAAGAAAATCCGTGTACCCATGCTGGCTGCAGATGGACGGAAATGCGAAACACACTTCCTTGAAGTTATTTATAGTCGTAATATAATACCTCATACTCAATTGAGTTCGAAATTTCAGCACGATTGCAATATCTTTCTTTTTTGTATATGACAGCATACGATAAAGTTGGAAAACGCTAAATTAAGAAAAAAGTAATAATTTAGTATCTAATAAACATATTCTTAAATCGTACCCAAAATAAAAAAAAACATTTGTCCATCTAGGGTACTACCACCCATAGAACAAATTGGAGGGAAGTGGACAAAGAATGCGGCTTAAAGAGTAAGTAAGGAAATTATTTTTATTTCATAACGATAAGAAACGATTATTTATTAAATATTACATTGTTAGTTGACTGCTTTCCAATAATTAAAAGTAATAGGCTCATTGTTTTAGCGGGCATGGTGTTTACTTTACCATTGCTAAAACAGGGATGAATCAAGGCGAAATCGCTTTGTCAGACACACTCACAGCCGTATTAATAAAAGCAAATTTGGGGTGAATTATCCAAATCAAGGAATTAAATGAGAAATGTTCATAATGAACATGCTATTCACCGAAGTTGGTTAATTAACGAGTATTTAAGTAAACATATAACTGACAGCATTTTTGATAACTAACAGTGAATTTTTGAACCAAATGTTATGTTGGAGTTGGATATGGTTTTAATCTAAAAACTGAACCAATCTCCAGTTAACCAAAATAAGCTATTACATGGACATTAGGGTGGCCCTTATTTTTCGACTTTTGAATTATCCCCGGGGCACTTTCCCATTTGATTATATCTATACCTCTAAATATGAAATAGGTTTTTTTTTTTTTTTTTTTTTTTAAGATTTAGAGGTCGCTACCAGCTGTCAAAATTTTTACACAAAGCCCTCGCCTCGACCCCTCTTCTATACCGATGCGTCGGGATTTAGCCCGCCCCGCACTTCAGTTCTAATAAGTCATTTACGAGAGCGCACGCGTTTTATTTGTAACGTAATAGTAACGTGTTTCAACGTGTTGCAATGGCGGCTAAAAGTAGCGGACTCAGTAAAGCTACTAGAAATCAAAGTAAGGTTTGGCTTTTCGGTCAATTATAATCCGAATCAAGAAAATCAACATTGCCACCCATCTTTGAAGATTTTGTAATATTTTTTATGTCCTGAGTATAAAAAAATACAGATTTTGAGTTTTTTTTTAAATTCAAACCTTGGTAGCGATCCCTAAATGTCATTTAAAAAATTCCTAAAAAATCCTGAAATAGTTTCTTATGGTATATAATCAAACTACATGGTGCCCCGCGAAATTAAAGAAATTTTTTTTTCTTAGCAATAAGGACCACCCTAATGGACATGGTTTTTTTGATTTATGACCCTTGAATTTGTATACGAGTCTCAAAAAAACGAATTTATCGAAAAATATAATTTTGAGCTAGAAAGCTGAAATTGTTAATATAATGTTCAGAGCTCCGAAATGCGCGTTCGTAAAGATTTTTAAAATCCGCCTACTAACGAGGGATAGGAGTAGGAACAGGGTATCCAACAGTTCGCCCAAGTGGACTGTAGTCTTTCCCTATGTTTAAATCCATATTTTAGGTGATTTGTGAATTGGTGCAAATTAATGATATTATATTAATACCGTCGTTAATCGATTGCAATTTCGCTGGTAGCAATGCCTTGTGGTAAGAAAAAGGCTGTTTAGGTTTGAAAAACACATCACTGCTGTTGCATTAAAATGAGACATACATACATGGATACTACATAAAGTTAGCATGTAATGACATACGTTTTCCAATGTTTGCTTTCCTTCAAAAGTGCGCAATATCTATATTATAATATTCCGTTAAAAGTTTTTTTGAGACCAAGACCAAAACAAAAAAAAATCGAATAGTGCCTTTTTGGGGGAAAAAATGTAGCGCAAACGCTAAAATTGTTGCATAAACTAAAAGGATGAATGAAATATTAATTTGGTTAACAAAAATATAGGCAACGTGCACATCACAGACTAACAAACACATTAGAAACCGCACTTGCGATTTGAAATACATTTTTAAAGCAGCGCGGACTCTAATGTCCAACTTATTGCATAAGCATCCTAAATTTGGCAACGAATTTATAGCCTTTTGTGATAATATATGGCGCACATGTGTCCCTCAAATTGTTGCAATCAATTTTATAACAAAATGTTTACGAGTTTTCAAAATAGACTAGAATAAAGCAAAAGAATGCTATGAAAAATTATCAAAAGTCAGGGATGAGAAAAGAGAGATTTGGTCAATTCTCTATTCAATAAATCACATTCTATAGTATAATTGTCAAAGACAGAACATAAATATAGAACGACCTTAAAATTCATTAGCCTTGAGAGAGAAATACAGTTTGGACTTTTCTCTATAGATATTGAAGTTCTATTCGAGAAACCATCAATAAATTACTGTACAGTCGACGCCTTCACCCTTAAACCACCCGTTTAAGATACAGCAGTCACAAATGGTGTCGTTAGTTTAATGGTAAAGGAGCTTAAACCACCGCCACCTCTAGACATCTGTCGAATTGGAAAACCCAACTACGATTTCACTTCAGTTGATGCTTTGATATAAACACATATAAACACAAGGCAAATAATCGAAATCAACCATGGGAATAGGATATTGATTTTGGTATGCGGTTTTTGTTTCCGAAACGGAAGGCTTTCCATTAGAAATTGATTTGCATTGTGGGGGTTTGCTTCCAATTAGTCGTATTGTACATCTGGCTCTGATATGTGCGGTTAATTAGTTTTCGCAAAAAAAATCATTTTCACACTAATAACGAGTTCAATATCTTTATGGCAAACCGTTCCACAGCACCACCCTTACAAAGCTAGTTATACCCTATCTTATGTAAGAGTTCTAAAATCTTGACTTTATCAATGTCTCAATATTAATTGTTAACCCCTAAAAGTTACACTATTTGTGAACAGCATCAAAAGTAATGTCGATTGAAATCTGGTATTAAAGGCGCCAACATCCATATATTCACGGATAGTCAAGCAACTAAATGCTTTTAGCTCGTACACCATTGACTCAAAATTAGTCATGCACTGTTTTAATATTCTTTGCACACTTGGCTTAAGGAACAGGACCACACTATGGTAGGGTCCGGGCAATGAGGGGTTTGATGGTAATGAAGAGGCCGACAAATAACAATGCCAAAAGATGTCTAAATCTATCTTACTGGTCACCACGGTTTACGATACCACCTTAACAAAATGAAAATAGTCGACTCTCAAGAGGCCATGTCTTGAAGAAGACGAAACAGCTGAACACATATTCTGTGAATGTCCAGCCGTCAATAGAATTAAAAAGAAGATCTTATTCAGGGAAGAGCTGGGTGCCGTGGACATAAAGAAGTCTTCTGCTGGTAAAATTGTCGGCTTTATATGGAAAGTAGAAATTCGACTACCTTAAATATTTTGTGGCTCCTACGGCACAAAAGATCTTATAGGTCGACGTGCCTTTTCCATCGCCTTGGCGAGCCAGAAGCTTTGAAAACAAAAATCTCGATTGAGCCATGTCTCTCCGTCCGTCACCAACTTTCAGGAGCTAAAGCTAAAATTCAAAATATATATATATACTCTCTAGGGGCCCGAAATGACCAAGTGTAATGATTTCTAAAACCACTCCACCCGCTTATGGAAAAAAACCGTTTTATCGAAGATGTTGATGGAAATGATGGACGTGTTTTTCTCAAAATCAATATCCTTATAAACAATTCGCCCATAAAAAATTCTTAGCCCAGTTTTTCGAGGCGTTTTTGACATAAATAATATTTCTAACTTTCCTACTTAAGAGAAAGATATTGCAATCGTGCTGAAATTTCGAACTCAAACTGAGTATGAGATATGATACTCGAGCTAGAATGCTGGACCATAGAGAAGTCCAAAAAAGTGTGTCTCGAATTTCCGTGCTGTCTGTCTGTCTGTCCGTCTGTAGCCAAAGCTCCAGCCACAATGGGTTGACTGGTAAAATTCGTATTTGGAGTTTGTAAGCTTAGATATATCTCGCGGTATTTTTTGTGGCTCATCATTTTTAATACTCGTAACTGTACCTACCATACAAATCGTTTTGTAGCACCGATTTTTTCAAAAATTGTTCTTACGATTTTGATCGTTTGAAAATTAAAAATTATTAAGGTGAGTAAGACAACAGCGAAATTAGTTCTCGCGAAAATTGTCGAACAAAGGTACTTTACAAAAATGCTTATATCTCAAAAACGAGCCAAGTTGATTCTATAAAAATATATAGGATAAATTATTAATTATATTAAATGTTGGAAATATTTTTTTCTATTCATATAAATAATAGTTTTTTGAATTTTTGAAATATTCACTGTTCCCAAAAGCGGCTTTAACCATTTCAATCAATTTTGATATTCTGAATACTTGGAGTGAGTGCTAGAGGATCGTGTACTCAGTTTTCCCAAGTAGGCTCAATTAACTGTACTTAAGAAAACGAACAATATCTCAAAAACTACTGAAGTGATTTCAAAGAAATAGAATATGTTATCGTAGTTTATTATGTTATTTTAACATTTGAAAAAAATCTGCATACTCAGATTTTCGAAATATTTTTTTTTTAAATTTTGGAAAACATCACTTTTCGCAACAACGGCTCAAATGATTTTTATTCGTTTCTGGGTTTTTAATACTTGAAGTAAATGTAAGAATATGGTGTAGTCAGATTTTCGCAAAAGACTCAAATAACGGCACATTAAAAAAAACGTCGTTATCTCAAGAACCGCTGAAGTTATTTTAAAGCGGTTTTACAATAATGCAAATACATACACACTACTTTCCTGAACAAATTTGCATACTCTGAATCTCAAAAGATTTTTTTCATAAAGTTTTAAATCATATAACAGTTTCTAAAATTTTCAAAACTTCACTTATTTTTCTCAAAATCGGCTTAAACGATTTTGATCTGTGTTGGTGTTTTAAGTTCTTGGATTAAAGGTAAGAAATCGGCATACTCAGTTTTTACCGAAAGACAACACATTCAGATACCAGAAGCATTTGAAAATCAAAACAAAAATACTTTTTTATATGCAATTGAGACCAAATGTAGCAATCTACATGGCATTATAATCCATGCACATTGTTGTGATTCTTTGTTTTCTGATTGTACGAGTGTAGAAAATGGCTCATGAGAAAATGTGATTTGCAACCAATTCTTACAAAAGTGAGAAAGTTTTCGTAGGATTCAGCCGTGCACTTTATTTCGATTAAATCCTTAAAATACGTAAGAAAAACATTTATAACAAGATATGTAGGCTATACCCTATACCCCTCTTAACAGTTCGCTCATACAAAGATTTTTAAAATTTCGATTATGTATTTTGTTAGAATTTTTTTTCCAAACTGGACAGGCACTCTCAACCCGATGCAATGCCCTCTTTATGGAATAGAAATATGGATAGGGTATCCAAGAGTTTGCCCAAGCGGACTGTAGCCTTTCCTTATGTTTTAGTTCGGATGTAATTGTTGGTTAGTAAAATTCCAATCTATCAGGCGAGATATTTCATTGCATGAACTGTTGAATGTAATGATTTTCCCGATAAATATTCGTCGCCTCGCGTATATATCCTTTGGCAGGACAGCACTGGGTGAAGAAAAAAAAATGCTATCAGTTTCGCAATATTACATGCACATACCAATGTCACAGCAGCGCCCAGAAATGCTGCAAAAAACTGTCAATACTGCTTTTTCAGCGCAGCATAGTATATGGGTATAGTACCTATAGACAAGTCAATGGCGGGGGTGTTGGCCACGAAGAAGGGCGATGAAGAAACTCTCTGCAATGCGATTTTTTCCAATGCACAAAAAGCACCTGATCAATAAATGGGTTTTGAACATGAAGAGGTTGCTAAGGGTACAGTGATACTACCGCAGCGGTGAAGATGGTGTGTGTAGTGCAGAACGTGCAGTCTTTTTTTCATGCCGATATAGATTGGAATTCTTTTGGATTAGAAATTGAAATGTTTTGTTTTTTTTTCAATGGGTGATGGATGTGATTTATTTTAAAATAAATCAAGTGCACAACTGGGTCGCAAGAAGCTTTCTCGGTTCTATACGGAGCTTTTTCGAATCATTTAATAAAAAAATATATTTATTATTATACAAGTACACAAGTTTGTTGCAAATGTATAGCTACGTATCATCAAAAATATAAAATTTGTTTAGAATGACTTTAACCTGTTTTGAAAACCTCTCGTTTTTTGAGTTTTTGAGCAAAACTGAGTATTCGCAATTCTATTACCTAACCCCCACAGACCTACAATTAAAGAACATGACCCCTACGTTTCTATGTCATTGAACAATTGTTTTGTTCGTCCAAATATGCTTCAGAAGTAAGTTTGGATACCGTTCTACAACATTTATTCAAATCGAAGCGTGGCCATTCAACGAAAATTTATCCGATTTGCCCGTGAGCATATCCATGGGATGATCCATTTAACCATCCTCCCTACAATCAATGTGTCAAGCTTCTTGATACCCAGCAAATGATACCCCTCTCTCAACGAATGCTTAATAGCGATATAATTTTTTTACGCCCGCCCAAAGAACGAATTATGACATGAGCCGCGTGAGTAACTAGAATCTATAATCTAAATGATCATCTGTTTGACTTGCATATGGGCAATATCCATTTGCATGAATTGTGTCTGTGTCATCATTGTTGTACTTATTATTCTATAAGTTGTACTATGTGTATATTGTTACTAACACCTGCACTAAATGATGAGCCTGTGGGTGCGCTTAATGTGACGACAAATCTCTGATCGTTCGTGATAGTTGCTTGCTTTAAGAACTCGACGACACAGATCTGATGGTGTATTTAAAAATATTTAACTAGTTGTTATACCCAACTCAAGGACCATTCAGTAGTTAAACCCAAATTCTCATTTGGTAAGTTCCAATTACAAGACTACATAAGTTGCCTGCAAGTTAACTAATTTTGCTACTGCCAAAGTTCACAGACGTTTTTTCTTCTGGAGTAATTCTGTAAGTATATTCATATGTATAATTGTAGAAACAGAGCAACACTCCAGTTTCGACTTTGACAGGAGCGAGAACTTCAGCGTTTGAAGTCGAGTCAAACACATTGAAAAATGCACATGCAAAAATGGTTATAAACAAAAGAGAAAATTATGTCAAAATAAAAGCAAGAGAGAAAAATCGTTCAAAATTTGCATGTTGGGGAAACTGAAAACATCGCCGCAAGGTTGGTGGGATTTGCACTTCAATTTTGAATTTAGGATTTAGGTCTACCTACCGTTTGAGGTTGAGCTGCTAATGTGTTCGATCCCATTAAAAGGCATTGGCTCTAAAACGTGCGGAGTGGTTGTAAAATTTGAAGTCGAAGTTGAGGTGTTGATCTTTTTCTACCATAGGATGATAATCTTCAATCAATTGGACGATTTTGGCCGCATTATATATTATATACATTCATTTAAGGAAATATTCTTCCCGTCGTGTGCAGTTGTCTATTGAGACAAACCCAAGCAGCACACAATTGTGTGCCTTTCGTACCTTATGTCTAATATGCGTCTATGACGTGAAGCCACTGAAGAAAAATTAAACAAATGTTTTTGACATCTGACTCTGCGACGAAGTAGGGTTGATAGGTACTCGTATCTTTCAAGTGTTCGAAATATGGACATTTTTAGTGAACAGCTGATATTCACGTGAGCTAAAGCGCGTAGGGTTGACTCTTTCTGATAATGTTGTCCAATAATTTCTCTCAATGGAAGACTTAATATTTCAGATAATGGTTAAGATTCAGTTATTTTATTATATGAAAAGGGTGATGCGATCACGGATGGTGATAACGACGGCTTAGCGAGTCAGTGAAGTGTTCAATAGGGGGTCATTGTATAAATCGAGTGTAGCAATTGCCAACGAGTCAGTTAACTCATAATAATTGACAGAGGGAGCGAAACACTCAGGGTAACCATCTTCCACCTTTCGGTTCCCTATTCGGCTTTTTTGCTGATTGTCTTCTGAGGTATCGTGCATGTGAGTGAATAATAATTATTGAAGTTTTTACTCCTAAAATAGGGACGAAAAAATCCTGCGAACTGCACATTAATATTTTTTTTGAGGACTTGATGTCAGAGACCCTACCCTATTATAATACATTTACAGGATGTGAATTTGGAATCTCGGTAATCACTTGGATGTCCAGTCATTTACATGTGTATCCATTGTCGAGGCTGCCATGTTTTTTTTTTTATAATTAGCGTGCGCTAAAGGGATTTTTTATTATTCTGTAATTGGATTACAATCTAATAGTTTTTTCTTTGAGCCGATTAGTTCATTCGAACTTCATAAGGTAATAATGCATCTGAACAAATCCAATTCTTCTTCTCTGAAAAGCTTCAATAATGCCTTCATTAAGAAGATATCGTTTAACATTGTCGATGCCTTAGCCCACATCTTCAATAAAAGTACATATATCTAGAGGTATTTTTCCATCAAGTTTAAAATTGGCTGAGGTTATACCCATTTTTAAAAAAAGTGATCGGAAAGTTTTAAACAATTACAGACCCATTTCTCTCCTTTCGTCATTTTCAAAAATCTTTGAAAAGGTTACAAAAAGTCGGGTTATCAATTTTCTTGAGGAAAACTCGTTTTTGAGCTCCAACCAATATGGTTTTAGAGAATGCAAATCAACGGAAGATGCACTCTTAAATTTTTGCACCAAAGTATATGATAGTCTGAACCTCAAGAAATTAGCAGCTTCCCTCTTTATTGATATAACAAAAGCGTTTGATACTGTGGATCATAATATTCTCTTGTCTAAGTTGGGAAAAGCTGGTTTCAGGGGTTCTATTTTTGACTGGTTCGCGTCGTATCTTAAAGATAGAAAGCAAATGGTACAAATTTGTGGAACTTATAGTGAATGCCGTGATATTCTCACTGGCGTACCGCAAGGCTCAGTTCTTGGGCCAGTGCTATTTCTCATCTTTATAAATTCTATTTTTGATCTACCACTGAGGGGCAAACAAACTGGTTTTGCAGATGATATTGCAATTGTGTATTCCAATTCGTCCATTTTAGACTTAATCGCCGACATTAACAATGATCTTGAAATCCTAAGGCACTGGTTCTCGATCCACAAGCTAGTGATTAGTGATAAAACCAAGCTAATGTTCTTTAATCTTCCGTCTTTTGATCGTGATTCTCCTGATTTTGTCTTCCACAGTCGCGACTGTGAAAATATCTGCTTAAGCTCTGAAAATTGTCGTTCATCCAATATTATGTGCTCATTTAACGTTGCCGTGCCTTGCTCGATAAGGTGTTTCAAGATTGATAAGGTTCAGCATTTTAAATACCTTGGCCTTGTCATTGACAACTAAATGAACTGGAATATGCACACCGCGCTGCTTAAAAAATACCTATCAACGGCTACTTATATGTTGTATCACCTGAGACGAGTCTGCTCCAGAATTCTGCTTGAAACAGTCTACTACGGTCTAGTCCAATCTAAGATGCAATACGGATTAGTTTGTTGGGGTGGCACCTTCAACTATAATTTGCAACCTCTGATAGTGGCTCAAAAGCATATTCTAAGAATTATGTGGAGTAAAAGAAGTCGTGAGCATAGCTTTTCGCTTTTTATTAATTCTGGCATTCTGCCCTTAAAACATCTTTACTTTTACAAAGTTCTTAAGGTATTCTTTTTAAGGAGCGGTAATCTTTTAAACCAGTCGTCTACTGTATATGAACTATGAAGTAGCAAGAGAAGGCTTGCTGTAGTTCCAAGCTATTTTACTCATCAGTTCCTAAATTTTTATTCTTCGGTAGCACCTAGGCTTTTTAATAAATTGCCTCCTGAATTAATGAGTACTTATAGTCCCTCTTCATTCTATAAAAAAGTTTTGAATTGTTGTGTGTATTCAATTTTGATCTGAGACAATAGTAAGATGATTTCCGCAGTAATACCAACAGAAGTTGAACATTGCTAGCTGAACGTGACATCATTTTCGATGTGTATTTACTTAATATCATTATATGTTTTTTTGTGTGGCCCTGCTAAATCAAGTCTAGGAATGAATATTATCATCACATTACTCCATGCCCTTGGTGAACAACACAGTCTGAGACAATGCCTGAAAATCCACATAACCCTAGATGCAAACAATAATGGTGTTTTCTGCTCACATTGCTGGCTTAATGCTTCTATCGGCAGAGATTTAGGACGTGCAAATGACCGAAGTACCCATTGCACCTTTCTTAGCTAACAATTCCTTATGTCTGTTAATCAGATAGCGTAGCTCTTTCCTAGTTGGGGACAAACAACTTCTGCCCCTGCTCAGGCATGTAGCATAGCGGAAATTGAGTTTTGATAAGGATTTCTTAAACCAATCTGCTTAAAGTAACTTGTGACATTGGCTTTCTTTGACAGCAATTTACGCACTCTCGAGCCCTAATTGGCTTCTGTAATAGATTCAAAAAGCTGGTTAAAGGTTTTCTTCAGACGGACTAAGTACTTGAATTGTTTCTTCAAATCATAATACTAAGTTCATTCCCTTTCATCCCAGGTGAGTTAAGCCCTGTTATACATTTTTTTTTAAATTCTCGCTTCTTGATACCTATCGCACTTTTCCACCAGTTAGGTTGCAACCTTTTGAGAACACTTCGAATGGGACAAACCGTTTCAAATACGTTATTTACCGCTTAACAGAGGAACTCTGTAGCCGCGTGAACGTCATTCACCTCGCAGACAACGCCGGGTTGAGTAGCCAGAGCCTGCAGTTTAACAATATCGGCTAGCCTCCATTAATCTAAAGAGATATCATCCGATTAAGAAGTTCGGGTTACATATTTAACCTCCTGCCTGCTTTTCATCACAAATATTGGGAAATTTTCCTTGTTACAGATAGTAAAGTTTGAAGATAAAATGAAATCAAAAAGTTGGGGCTACATTTTACTCTACCGGAACAAATTCAAAAAAAAAAATTGATCACAAGTTGTTAAGGACCATACCAAAAAACTAAACAATGAATCAAACAAATTGGCCTCCCCATATTATATGTATATATCCAAGCTCACACCTACTCCAAATCCAACACTAAGCCCAAACCAAGCGATCTGGTATCCGCGATAGCTTGGCCATTAAAACGGAGTGTTTTTTTTTAACACTATTAGCTCTGTGTCGTGGAGTGCTTAAAGCAAGCAACTATCACGAGCAGAAATTGCCGGCACTAAAAGTACGCTCACAGGCTCATCATTTAGTGCAGGTGTTAGTAAGGACAAAACAATTAAAAATACAATAATTATGTACCTACAAAATACTAACACAGACACAAAATAATGCAAACAATTTAAGACATTAAAGCATTATTACGCAAAATATTTTTTAGCTTAATTTTACTAACATGCAAGTCAATCACATGATCATTTAGATTATAGATTCTACTCATGCGACTAATAGGCTCATGCGTCCCATAATTCGTTCTATGATGGGGGCTAAACAATAATTCAACACTGCGCAAATTATGGCCACCACCACGAAAATTAAAGCCAATAGACGACAGCAAGTCAGGTGCATCTATTTGACCGGATATAAGCTGCTGTAAAAAATTATATCGCTATTAAGCCTTCGTTAAGAAAGGGGTAACATTTGAAGAAGCTTGATACGTTGACTGTAGGGAGGAAGGTTAAATGGATCATCCCATGGAAGTCCTCTAAGTGCAAATCGAATAAATTTACGTTGAATGGCCTCTATTCGATTTGAATGAATGTTGTAGAACGGTGTCCAAACTTAGAGGCATACTCTAGAATCGGACGGACAAAACAATTGTACAATGACATAGAAACATAAGGGTCATTAAATTCTTTGGCCCACCTTTTTACGAAGCCCAAAATAGAATTAGATTTATTAATAATAGAATTAATATGCTTAGCAAAAACCAGTTTGGGGTCGAAATAAACTCCAAGATCCTTAAAATTATAAACATTACAAAGAATATGCTGAGACAGAGAGTATTGAAAGGTGGAAGGGATATTCTTTCTAAAGAATGTCATATGTTGACATTTAGTTGGGTTCAGGGATAAACCGTTTTTATCACACAAATTATCGAAGTTATAAATGTCAGATTGAAGAAACATTCTGTCTTGCTGACTAGTGATAGATTTATATATTTTCATATCATCAGCGTAGATCAGGATATTACTGTGATTTATACATGCCTTAACATCATTAATGGCAAGTATAAATAAAATTGGTCCGAGGTGACTTCCTTGGGGAACTCCAGACTGCGCTGTGAAAGATACAGATAGCGATCCTCTAAATTTCACTTGATAGCCCCTTGATCTAAGGTATGAATTAACCCATTTTATGAAACTTGGTGGGAAACCAAAAGCCCTGAGCTTATACTCGATTATTTCATGGGACAGCTGGTCGAAAGCTTTAGAGAAGTCAGTGTATATGCAATTCATTTCGTCCTTATTCTCTAAGGCATTAGAACAATCATTCAAGAAACTTAACAGATTAGTGACAGTGGATCTGTTTCTTACAAATCCATGCTGTTCATTACAAATTAAATTGCGACAAAGAAATATTAACTTTTCGCAAACAATTTATCCAAAAAGTTTAGGGATACACGAAAGCTTTGAAATAGGCCTATAATTAGTGATATCACCACGTTCGCCTTTTTTAAATACAGGTGTGATAAAAGCACTTTTCCATAGATAAGGGAATTTACCAGTAATAATGGACAATTCAAACAGATATTTAAGATATGGAGCAATTGCATGACTACATTTTTTAAGAACGATCGGTGCAATGCCATCAGGACCTGATGAATAATCATTCTTGAGAGAAGAAATAGATTTTAAAATTGTTTCCACATCGAATGAGATACTACTAAAACTTATTTGGGAACAGCTAGTTAGATAACTAAAATATTGCTCATCTATGTGAAGAGGGGTCACCCTAAACGACTTACTGAAATAATCTGTAAACATATTGCTTGCATCTAGCGAATCAGCAGTTGTAGAGCTATTGTAAGTAAGTTTCGATGGATAACCATCGGTTCTTTTCTTAGAATTAACAAATCCATAAAAAAGTTTGGGGTCCAATTTTAGAGAGCATTCCATTTTACTTATGTAGTCAATATATAAGTTGCAGGATAAAGATTTGAACTCATTGAATAATGTGAGATAGAGTTCAAGATTTGAATGGCAGAGACTTTTTAAATAGTTCTTCCAAGCCCTATTACGTCTGTTTCGTATCGATTTGAGCTCTTTAGTATACCAGGGATGGGAAGTTTTCATATTCCTAGAGGATTTGACAGGAATCACTTTGTTCATGCTTTTATCCATCAAAGAATAAAAAGCACCGACTGCATCTTCAATATTAGATAACGCAGTAAGATTAAAATTCAGGCTATTAATTTCATCAGAAAGACTTTGAAAATTTGCTTTCCGAAAGTCAAAAGATTGCGAACGGTCATACGAATTACTGTTTTCGTACAGATGTGCGCCCAGTTCAATAAATACATCCAAGGATGGATGATTGTCATCTATGTTAGTTATACTGAAGTGGGATTCCAGAACCACAGAACTAATAGAGTCAGAAGAGAAAACAAGATCGAGAGTTCGATTTCTGAAATTTTTTATACAGCTTGTTTGCTGTAAGTCAAAAGACAAAATGTTGTCAAGTAAATCGAGCTCTTGTTGGGCAGAGTCAAAGGATGGAATGAAATGAGAATCATCCTCAGAAGGTACCCATCCAATATGTGGCAGATTGAAGTCGCCTATAAGTAAGACAGTGCTGTCACAACAAGATATGCCAAAAATATGGTCGATGGATTGTTCTTTGCTTTCTGTAATCTGGGGGTTGGGAGTTGAAGGTCCTCTTGGCTGGAGCATTTCAGACCATTCGCTAGATGTGGCCGAACCAATGTCGTCGTGATTAAGTTTCTTGTACTATATCAACATATTGGTAGAGGTCATAGATTTCGCACACATACCAAATACCCGGCGGAGGAATGCTTATATTAAAAATAACCCAATATAAGCACTGCTTTCCTACTTATCATCCAGCACTCAGCGCCATAAAGCAGGACTGGCGGGATTAAGGTTCGATAGATGCGTTTTGTTCTTCGAGTGGTTAGTTTGTAACCCATTTGTGTCGCCAAACCAAAGTAGCAGCTGTTTCCTAAGGTAATTCTCCGTCGAAGCTCAGCTAAGGTGTCATTTATGGAGTTGATGTTTAGTCCAAGGTAGGCGAACTCCTTAACTACCTCGGAGTTATTGCTATCAGCAACGACGTTTTGTTCTAGGCGGTTTACAGATGTTTCTTTGTTGATAGCATGTAATTGGTTTTGTTCCCATTAACTTCAAGACTGTTCTTCAATCAACGTAAAAGCCCCTAACACGGTACGCTTGTAACGGCATATAATATCGATATCATCTGCATACCCTAGTAGCTTAGGTAGCAGCACAAAATTGAAGAAGTCACGCGACAGCGCATCTGCTTGCCGAAATCCGATGCAAATTTGGAATACATTGGAAGAGCTGCTTTCAAACCGCTTTTTTCAACTATCAGCTGGATCAGGGTCCAATATTTGGCCATCGCCAAGTAATGCTGCGGACCAATTTCGATATCATATTCGGCTTTAAAATCTATGAAAAGACTGTGAGTTTCGACTTGAAATTAGAATTAGTTAATGAAGAAGAAGAAGAAGAAGAAGAAGAAGAAGAAGAAGAAGAAGAAGAAGAAGAAGAAGAAGAAGAAGAAGAAGAAGAAGAAGAAGAAGAAGAAGAAGAAGAAGAAGAAGAAGATTAGAATTAGATTAAGTAATTAGAACAAACAAATACCTACAGTTGGACGCTTTTTCGATACAATTACCCCTCACAATCAGGAGAACAGACTTAAAATAGTGCATTTACAGCTCATACAGGGCCTATTCCCTATAGGGTAGTTGCTCCAACCATTTGTGTATGCGAAAGAAAAATTGTGTTTTTTAAGTTTTTAAACGTCTTTTTTAAAAAAACAACCAAGGTACATCTACCTCATTTGCGTTACGTGCAAAGCAAATAATTCAATTTTTTGTCAACAAACCCATGTCCAAAACTGATTCAACAAGTTTGAGAGGGCTTCAAGTATAAATCATTACGTGCTTTTAGCTTCGGATTTTTTCTACGTAAAGCTAAGACAAAAAAAAAATGCTCCAAATAAATCAATATTTTATCTTCCGCTATTGAATTGTTCCAGAAGCGACATTCACATCCAAGTCGTTCTGCTTGTTTGTTCTCCTTGTTAGCAGAAACGTTTCTCCTAAATGAGTTATCAAATGTCTAGTGTGTCTTTTTAATAATTTTCCCAAAAACCATTCGAGAATGAGAACGGCGACAAAAAAGGGGGAAGTTCTTATGACCTGCTTTTCTTGTTTTTATGCAAAAAAAAACTAACACAATAAAATGCTTTAATATTTAAAGGAATTTAATAGAATCTTTAATCTGTGGATCTGGGAGAACTATAATTCCACTGACATATAGGATAGAATATCAGTTCTTTTTTCAATCGCATACACTTCCATCCAATATTAGTGGATATGTTTTTTGCTCTGCAAAAAAAAGGATATTCCAATTTTATTTTCTTGTGTATTCAATAAGAATCTCCGAAGAGCCAAGTTAAAGGAGTCGAAAAATAAACACAAGGGAAGGCTACAGTTCGCTTGGGCGATCTGTTGGAAACCCTATTCCTATCCCCCAAAACTGGGCATGACAAAAATCTAGCTTTGGGTGAATTGTTTAGAAAGATATGGTCTACATATTTTGGTATACATAATTGTTTTGAACGTTTTTCTAAAGATTTTATCGAAAAAACAATGGTTTTGTAAGATACGCCCCTTAAAAATGGGCATGGCAGAAAACTAGAGAGTACGTATATATTCCGAATTTCAGCTTTCTAGCTCAAATAACAAATTTTTCGATAAATTGGTTTGATTGAGATTCTGGGCATGTCAGTGGGTGGATTTCAAAAATTGATATACTGGATTTTTTCGGGTCCCTAGAGAGTATATTATGTCCTTAAGTTCCCGCAAATGAGCTTGAGTTTTAGGGCCTACAAATTGCAGACGGACGGATGGGCATGGCAATAGATCGACATTAATTTCGATACTAATAAAAAAATATAGTAACTTTGAGCGTCCTATGAGCAATATTAATGTATGTTACAAACTATGATTCAAAATTATAATACCCTTATAACAGGGTTTAAAATAACTGAATCCTAAATCAGAATTGGAATTGATTGCATTCGCACACGATAACGTACTGCATGGATTGTGTTGGGAAGGAACACGAGTGGGTGTGTTGGTGTCGTTCTTTCGGAAATTCATTTCGTCCTCGTCGTCGTCGTGGATTGTGCGAAAAAGCACTTGTATGCTTGGTAAACTCTAAATGAATTCAATTTTTGTTTGCAGAAGTGTCACATCCTTTATTAAGAGATTTGTTTGTAAATGTATTACAATTTTCCATTGTGGTATATCTAACCTATGGAATATTGAATTTTATGCTATTAAATAAGAAGGATTGACAACAAAAAATGTGCAAAGCATTGCAATTGAGAATCAATTATTTATTCTCGGGATGCAAGTATGCGTGGGAGGTAGTTTTCTTGAACTGCAAGTGTTGTTGTTATTATAATACTTTGGTAGACACACATTTTCTCTGTGCGCGGTACTTTGGGAATCGAAATTAAACGATCTTCCACTTAGATAGAAGACTCAGCCGAATCAACACAAATTGTTATGGTATCAAATCGGTAAATTAAAAATATATTTGTTTTTCGGAATCACTGACTTTTTCTGGACTCTTTTACACGACTTGGTTTCATCTTCGTCGAATCTTATGCAATCTGTATGTAGTATCTACGGTGTCCATCGTATCTCTCTCTCTTTACAAAAAACATGTTCTTTTTTTTGGTCTTTTATGTCCCAAATGAAAAGAATTTCTTTTTGAAATAATATATTATTTTTAATTCCCCTTTAATTAGGATTAGAAGATGGAGAGAAATGCCGATTCACGTTGGTTTTGAATGTTTGTAGCTTATAATTGCGAGGAAAAATGGAGCGAGGTAAAGCGTTCTCCTGTCTCTTACCTCTAATTCAATCCACTCCTTCGCCGATGATAGTACCCTCAGCTTCTCATGTTCGCTTCTTGGTCCACGTCCCACTTCTTTGAGTGTGGAACTGGAACGCCCAAGTATGTTAAGCTCATTTACTTCCGATATGGACAGCATAACTCAGTTGGGTGTAAATAGAAGAGTGGAATTTAATGCTTCCAAAACGCAATGCTGTCTTCTGTCAATAAAGGGAGACCCAAACACTCTGCCATTGTCCATGAATGACACTTACATCGCTGAAATCGAACGGCTTTTAATTCTCCGTATGTGTGTTAGTGACAACTTGCGTTGGAATGACCACATATTCGATGACGCCAAGACCGCTGCGAAATGGCTAGGCTTCCTTGGGCGATGCAAGAAATATTTTACCCAATCTGATTTGGCTACTATTTATAAGGTGAGTATCCATCCGAAACTTGAGAACTATGGCCATATCTGGTCTGGTGCACCAATAACTAATTTTAAACTACTACGCAGGATCCAAAAATTCGCGATTAAACTCATTGGTGACCGTAACATAGCGAGATCGCTTGACTCTCTTAGTCTTCATCGCGTAATCGCTTGACTCTCTTAGTCATAGTCGCAATGTCTTGTCTCTCGTTATTTTATCGTTATTTCACCATAAATGCTCAAACGAAATAGCCAGTTGCATTCCACCCCTAGAACGTTTCAACCGCAATACCCACTGTGCAAGGAATGCGCCTTAGTTCACTCTTAACCCTGTATAGGGACCTACAGTGAAATATATGAACCTTTCCTTAGCCGTACAGCACGAATGCCGAATGCTCTACCCCGCTCCATTTTTCCTACATATTAGGTATTATTTGCAAACATTCAAAATCCCCGTCGCATCGCATCGGCATCTCTCCCTTTTCTCCTGCCGCAATTTCCTTAACGCCCGCGCTGTGTAGCTATCACATTGTAAAGGTAAAGGATTTTTCAATAAGAGCGCTACAAAAGTTTTTTTAAATGAAACAAAAATGGTGTTGGATTTCAATGAAATTTTTTATTCCTGTAAAAGTACGTTCGATGCCATTATGTATGGATTTCTTTTGCATGGCCACCACGGTCACGCTTGCAGAAGTCCAGACGCTGAACCCAATTTTCGACGGTATTCAAGCATAAATCTGCCGATACTGCTGCAATTTCACGTTCGATATTCGTACGAAGTTCATCAATCGTCGCTGGCTTGTTGACATACACCATAGACTTGACGTAGCCCCACAGGAAATAGTCTAACGGCGTGAAATCGGAGGACATGTGGTTCCAACAGGACGGCGCCACAAGCCACACAGCGAATGCCACAATCAATTTATTGGAAACCAAGTTTGGAAACCGTGTTATCTCACGAAATGGTCCGGTCGCTTGGCCGCCTCGGTCATGCGATTTGACGCCGTTAGACTAACGTACTTTCACAGGAATAAAGAATTTCATTGATATCCAAAACCGTTTTTGTTTTATTTAAAAAAAACTTTTGTAGCGCTCTTATTGAAAAACCCTTTATTAACAAATCCCTTTAGCGTGAGTACATTATTAAAAAAAAAAAATCCATTCGTATTGTACGGCTAATTAAAGATTCTTTATTATTTCACTGTACGTCCGAATATAGGCTTTAGGGTGAACTGTTGCGCATTCCTTGCACAGCGGGTTCTGCAGTTGAAATGTTCTGCGGGTGGAATGCAACGCGGTTTTTCGTTTGACCACAACAGCAAATAGATAAAATGTACCTAAAGGGTTATAACAATATTTAACTAATACATTTACGGACAAATTATTATTTTTCAATTAAAATTAACTACTACCTATGTCATTGAAAGTTCGTGGACGCAGTGGTTAGTGTGTTCGACGATTAATGTAAAGGTCTCAGATTCATATCTCGCCGGCGTCAAGTAATACCTAAAGCTGTTCCACTGTCAAGAGAAAATTACAGAACAGCACTTGTCCAAATATCAAAAAAATAAAAAAGTTCTTCTTACTTGTTGAATTCAATCAAAATTCAAACAAGCGAATTCAATTTTATATTGAATTTTAGTTGATTAACAAGACTTGTTGGTTGTGATACTGGTCCCAGGTCTTTCTCACTTCTATATTTTGGCGCATTCGAGATTTATGAAACTGCTTTTCGAAGTATAGTTTTTATTCTAGAATATAGGTTTATAATTCATGGGAAGATCCTCATTAAAAAGCCTTGAAATTGGTGACGGACGGGCGGATATAGCTGTTGACATAGCTTCCGATGTTGATTGCAAAAAGGACATAATGTAGATTATTATTTTGGTACCTTTATAACCCGGGAGAAGTCGTCGCATGAGCCAAATACTTACACTTCGTTGAATAATAGTATATCTTTTACTATACATTTCATTCGAAGCTGCTGCTCTCTCTAGCTATTCTATTTAGAACCTTCTCCCAACACCAAACCTATTTCGTAACCATTAGTCTTTGTCTAAAGCGGCCCTTACACGGTCAATCGGTTGCCATCATGCATCGTGTATGTGTAGATTGACGCTACCCCTTACACAGTTCAATCGATTGACGTGCAATTTTTAGTTTTTGTGAGTTTTCGTGGTGTACGGATGTGCGATGAGTGAAACGGACGATTGTCTTGCATATATTGCTCTTGCACATTTCATAAAGAGGAACGTATTAATTTTTCTGATGACATCCGCTTTTTGTGCATCAGGATATTTTTCTTTATACTTTTCCAGTAAAACTTCATATTGTTGCATTTTTTGTTTCGGTCGCTATAATCTTTCCCTTTGACATCCCATAATCTCGGCAATGAACGATACGTTTCAATTAATTCCGATACAAATGCTCGGTCTTCATCGTCCTTCAATTTTCCGCTGGTGCCAGACATATTTTCGCTTCCGTGACACAAAACACAATGAAGTAATTACGTCCATCCAACCCTTACACATATAAATCAGCATGACGCTCATCATGCAAAATCAAACTTGCTTTGATTTTCGTCAATCAGACTTCACCAAATGTGTGTGACTCATACAGATACATTTTCACAAACACATGCTAGTGATGTCATTCGATTGACCGTGTAAGGTCCGCTTAAGAGTGACCGGAAGCCAGTTTGCTGATCAGAGTATTCAAGTGCGAGTTCTTTTGTTAACTTTGTTTTTATGCGAGTGTTTTTCTTATCAGGCGAGTTCTCGGGTTAATTATTGAAAAAATTATTGAAGCCGGTTATTTACCTCAATTGACTGAAATAAAGATTTATAAAAAATGTAAAAATGTAATGGGAAATATGAATTTCCTATTACATTTTTACACTTTCAACAGTTAAGCTTTGTTGTCTCCGAACAGGCACCTTCAATAAGAAGAGACGACATAATATCGCAACCTATATATCCGCTTCATATTTCATTCTTTTACTTTTAAACAACGCTACCGGCTAAGGAAAACATCCTTTAGAGAATATTCGTCCGCACTGCGCAACCATCATAAAAGAACTAGGTACCCTCACACCATTCCGGCTAATCCAATTATTGCACATTCCATAATGTGTCCCTTTCCTTATTTTCGGGGGTAAACTTATCCAATGCTAAGTACCTTATCTGAAATCTGGGTGTGAACGGACTGAGCTATGGCGCTTTTAATACCTTTCAAACCTTTTGCACACAAACATACCCACACACACTATGCTTACGTGACGTTCATGTAAAATCTAATCAGAATGTTTTCTGCGTAATTTAATATGTTTTATTTTCTTGTTTTAAGGTGAATGTGTGCGTTTAATCAGGAAATCAGTTGCACACTGGAAAGTGGAAAGAGGTCAATTTGTTTTACTTCTTTATGTTCTTGTTTGTTTCTTTTTGGATTATTTTTTTTTGCTGTAAACTAAGGACACCAACGAAAAGTGTTCCCAGGGAGCTTACGAAAGGAAATAAAAAATAACTGAAGTTTCGTGGTATAATTTTCGGACTTTAGCAGACAAAATATTTCGTCGATATGATTTTTCAGTGGTAGTGTATGTGCAGCCATCCACACATATAAAAATAAAAACTAAGCAAAAACAGATCCCTCAGTTCTCGATGGTTACATTCTCGTTCAGCACGTTTGGTGTTAGTATTTTGATCCTTCATACGATTCTGTAAGAGTTATGACAAGGAGGAAACAAGAAATGACACTTAGAAATTAGTTTAAGAGTTTAATAATTCATTTATTTTAAATAGGGAAAAACAGGCACAGCAAATCCATGTAGACCACAGTCTAAAACACCAACGCAGAAAGCTAACTAAACCATTATTGTAGTTTTAGTTTCGAAACTAAATTAGTTGTTAGTTGCGAAGTGTAACTTAACGTGTTTAGTTGTGACAAAATAGTTGCCAGAGGGTAACTAACAATAATTAGTTTTAGCTTTTTGGCTATCGAATAAAAACAACTAATAACTCCGTATTTTGCAACAATTTGACCCAGAAAGGCTTACAGGAGCAATTCCTTCATTTCGTTATACATTTTTCAGTTTTAGCTAATTATACCCTATTCTAGGGGTATATTAATTTTGACGCATAGTTTGTAACATACCTTAATATTGCCCGTAGACCCCTAAAAGTTACTATATTTATGATCAGCATCGATAGTAATGTCGATCTAGCCATGTCCGTCCGTCCGTCCGTCCGTCGGCAAAAATTAGGCCTTTAAACTGGACCTAGAGAGCTGAAATTTTAACCATATACTCCCTAGGGTCCCGAAATAATCAAGTTTACGAATTTTCAAAATCCGCCCACTGACACGCCCACAAATAAATAAAACAATTTTTTTGAAAATCCAAAATTTGAGCTAGGGAGCTAAAATTTATAATATATACTCTCTATAGGCCCTTTATGCTCATGTGTAAATATTTTCAAAATCCGCCCACAATTATTTTTTATTGTATTTTTGAAAATTCAAAGTGAGCTAGGGAGCTGAAATTTATAATATATACTCTCTAGGGGCCCTTTATGCTCATGTGTTATTTTTTTTAAATCCGCCTACTGACACGCCCACAATTAAATAAAACAATTTTATTGAAACACTCAAGTTTGAGCTAGGGAGCGTTTTTTTTGATAAAATCTTTTAAATGTTATATAACAAAATATGTAAAGCGTTCTTAACAACTCAACCATACTTAGACTTTTGTCACGCCCACTTATGAGGGATAGGAATAAGAATAGGGTATCCAACAGTTCGCCCAAGCGGACTGTAGCCCGTCCCTATGTTTGTGTTTTATTTTGGAGATTATTATTCCCTTACGAAACACGGGGAAATTGTGTGGAAGTAGATTTGTTTTCGATAAGTTTTGAATAATTGAGGTTGTATAGCTTGAAGTTTGTCGTACATCAGTGAAAGGTTGGATGAAAAATATCGATTTGTACTGTGGTAACCGATGGCCGATTTAAGAATGTCGCTTTTAGTTGTCAGTATGTTATTTAACCAAGAGGTCTTTGGATAACCAAATAAGTTCCTTAAAACCCAAAAAATTCATATTTTTCCAAAAACTCATAGAAAATCGCGCATTATATCTGTGTTCAATTATGTTTGACTACGTGGTCCATTGAACAACAAAAGTCGAAAAAGGCTATTTTTCCAAAACGTTTTGTTGTTCCAAGGACCTCTTGGTCAAATTATATTAAGCACAGACATACGTGCTGTTTCTAAAGACATTTTGGGAAACTACAAAATATATCATTTTTTTCAGGTTTAAAAGACCTTTTTGTGGCTGCAAGCACCTCTTTGTAAAATAAAAGGGACATCCAATAAATTTTTATTTTACACGCAATTTGCATAATTAATCCCAATAAATTATTACCATTATATAGCAAAATAACAAGTTTTGATTTAGTTGTTAGTTTTTACCTGGACAGGTTAAAAGGTACAGCTAAAAAACTGACCAACTTTTAGTTGTCGCAACTAACTTTTGCAACCTAACGAGCTTAGTTACCCAATCTACAACTAACAGCTGATAGCTAAAATTAGTTGTCATTATGATAGCTAACAACTAGATCGATTGCATTTTTAGTGCAGCTAATTCAACTACTTAGTTATGGCGTTAGCTAGATAACAAATTAGGTAGCTAACGCATAACTGTGATTTAATGGAAACAAGTTGAAAAAATGCGTCTGAATCCTGAAACAAATGCTGAAACGAAGCGATAAGATTAGCGTGGTGTCGAACAACACACCTAAAGACCAGAACCAGTTCACGAGCGGAATTCACCACTAACCACCTCACAAATCCACTACTACACCCTACTCGTACAAATTTACCACCCACAAAACTCACCACACCTACAGCCAACCTACACAGTGCACACACTAGCATGCTTCGACCATATATGTATATATTTACCACACTCACACTCGCGAAGCAACCACACCATCATGCTCATGCTCATGGCATGAGGGTCGCAAAAGGGAATTTACGACAACTGTTGGCTGCAACCCTGAAACCAGTTGAAGATTGGATTTTTTTTCCATTTGTAACGTGGCTGCCGATGGTCAATTTGAGAATGTTGCCAAAAATGCATGAAGCTTATCACCAAAAAGAGTCCTATGGATTTACAAGGCTCTGATAAGACAATTTCTAGCATATGCTTCAGCCGTTTGGTGAAAGAAGCTTTCACGTAAATACGTTACTGCTGCTTTCGCCAAACTCCAAACGAAGGTATGTATTGGCTTCACGGGGAACTTCCTCTGCACGCCTGGTTCCAGCCTAGATGTATTATTGAACATCCCGCTCCTTGATGTTTACATCATGGGCTGCACAATCAAATCTTTCTCACGTTTTAGAAGAGGTTGCTTTTGGTATAACTCACACTGGAGTTTTGATGACCTGGCGCGACGGTTGTCCTTCGATTCCTGTCTTATGAATATGCCGTAAGATGCAATGACACCGGAACTTCGGCTAATGCGCAATTACGAAGCCAACTGGTGTTCAGGACTGGCTCTGACCAGACTTTGAGCCTGGAAAAAGGAATGCCGTCGAATCTTCATGGATGATTCCAAAACCAATCAATGATCTGCTGCTGGTGTTTTCGGTGACAGCGACAATATTAGTCCTTACTTCTTGTTAATCAAACATGCGTTAGTCTTCCGAACGGAGACTTCTGCTATCCTAATGGCTATAAACTATGTTGTGAGGAACAGGTGGTGGGGGCGGCGTATTTGCGTCTGTAGCGACAGTCAAGCCGCATTTAAGGCCTTGCTCAACCCTTTAACCATCTCCAAAATAGTTCGTGAATGCAAGATCTCTCTCAATTCGATCGAAAGGCTGAATTCACTAAGTCTCGTCTGCGTCTCGGCTCATAGCGGGATTGCAGGAAATGGCGTCTCCGATGAACTTGATAGACAGGGCTCCGAGGAGAATATCTCAGGGCATAAGCCGGCGTTGTGTCTTGCCGCAGATCGATGGCTACTCATGGTGCAGACAGACTAAGCGAATACTTCCGACAGCTGTAAAAAATCTGCGGCATTCTTGTTGTCTCTCAACAGAAAAGACCGCAGACAAATTACTGACGTTCTAACGGGCCACTAGCTTTTGCCAAGTATATGAAGGTGCTAGATTAAAGCTAAACCACCAACTGTGAAGCCTGTGGAGAAAGCGACGACACTGCGGAACATTACTTCTGTGATTGTCCTACTTTTGCTCGTATCAGATGGCAGGTATTTGTTCTGTTCTGAAAATCTAAGCTCCACATCACATAAGGCCTACTCGATTTTCTTAGAAAAACAAAACATATTTCTGTGTGAAAGGATATTCTAAAGCAAGGGTATTTTTCCAAAATATCCTTAGAAACTGCGCAGTATTGTTGTGTTCAATGATATTCTACCAAAAGGTAATTAAAAGCAAAAAAAATGGATATTTTCTAGTTCAATTACTTTTTTGCTTTTAGCGGCCAAGCGGTGAATCCTGTCCAAAAGTCATGTTAGGCAAGCGGAGCCTTGGCAATGGCTTTTATAACGCGGTGTCCCATTTTTTTTGGTCGGATGCGCCTGGACGTGGAGGACTCTTCCAAACATTGATTCTATCCGATTCATATACCTAAAACCGACAAATCAGTCGATGTTTGCCTATATGCTAAGCCCCATCCCTAGAAGAGGCACTTTGAGAACCGGCCACGCGAGCTGATAGTAGTAAAAGATAGGATCCTCTCATTTTGTATTGTTATGACTACCATGTTTGTTGCAATAAAAATAACACTCCCCCACAAGTCCCTATTCGTTATGTGTTTCTGCATCCTGCCGGCCCAACCCATCGAATCCTACCAACTTGCTATTAACACAATCGATCAAGTTATAGAGTTATCTGATTCCTCTGACGACGTCATCATTTTCGGCGACTTTAACAAGCCCCAACTGCACTGGGCTTTATCCGATGACGAATCGTTTTTCATTGCTTCGAATCCCAACTCAACTAAAGAATGTCTCCTCATCGATCGACTAACCGACTCAAGTCTATGCTAAGTAAGCGGCATCTCTAATTATATGGGTAGGCAGTTAGACCTAATCTTCACTACTGACACACTTAACTCCTCTGTCTCGCTTTCCCCTCTTCTTCTCTCGACTATTGACAACCTTCACCCCCCCCCCCCCTTCTTCCTTCTTTTTTTCACGACCCTCCTCTACAGTCCATACCGCCCGCTGGCCCCCCCTGCTATGATTTTCATAAAGCCAATTTCCGCAAAATTAGTGAGCAACTCAGCAAAGTCTCATTTGATTTTGAAAATCTCCCTGTCAATGATGCCCTCTCCATGTTTTACAGAGAATTATTCTTTTCTATCTCCCTTTTTGTCCCTATTTCTCGGCCAAAACCCTTCTCCACATCTCCCCCTTGGTATAATCGAAGACTACGATCGTTACGCAACAAGAGAAACAAATTATGGTCAGTTTTCCTTCGAAACAAGTCTTTTTCTGACTATTCCAACTATCTCGGCTCATACCTACAATTCACCCAGGCTTATAACTCCCTCTATCAAATACATGTTAACAATACGCAAGCCAATCTTATAAGCGACCCTAAATCGTTTTTCCGATTCGTTAACTAGAAGAAAAAATCCGACGGCTACCCCCCCACCCTCTCTTACGAAACGTGATCCACAAACCATTGCTAATTTCTTTGCCACCTTTTAGTGACCAGATCTCTCTACATTACCTTTGTTCGCCCCCTCCTCGAATACGCCAGTCAAACGTGGTCACCCTTTCCACAAGTTCATGTAACCAGAATCGAGAACATACAACGACGTTTTCTTCGATTTGCCCTCCGCGGACTCTCTTGGAACGATCCCCTAATTCTACCTCCCTATCTAGACCGCCTCAAACTTATTAACTTGAATAGCCTTGAAGACCGCAGGGATGCAGCAGACATTCTCTTCATTCATCGCCTCCTCTCCGGGTCTATCGATTGCCCGTCCCTTTACAACTCCATCTCCTTTAATACTAATCCTCGTAATTTAAGACATCCCCGTCTCTTCTATCTACCAACCCACCGCACGTTCTATGGCTCCAACGAACCAATTTCCCGTATGCTACGGAAGGTAAATTCAAACATTTCCGTTTTTGATTTCAACCGCAGCACACCCTCCATTAAACTTAGCCTCCTTCTTCATAAACCCTAACTTTATCTCTAGCTTGTAAGTATTAGTTTTTAAGTCTAGCTATAAGTCTTGTTTTAAGATAGCTTGTATTAAGCCGAATAAATGGGGGCGCATGCACCCACCAAAATTAAAAAAATTAAAAAAAACATAGGGGCGGGCTACAGTCCGCTTGGGCGAACTGTTTGATACCCTATTCTTATTCCTATCCCTCATAAGTGGGCGTGACAAAAGTCTAAGTATGGTTAAGAACGCTGTACATATTCTGTTATATAACATTTAAAAGATTTTATCAAACAAAAACGAAGCTTTTGTAAGAAAAACGTTCCCTAGCTCAAACTTTGGATTTTCAAAAAAAGTTTTTTTTTGTGAATTGTGGGCGTGTCAGTAGGCGGATTTTGAAAATATTTACACATGAGCATAAAGGGCCCCCTAGAGAGTATATATTATAAATTTCAGCTCCCTAGCTCAAGTTTTGGTTTTTCAATAAAATTGTTTTATTTTTTTGCGTGTCAGTGGGCGGATTTTGAAAATTTTATATCCCAAGCAGTTTTAGGAGTCATAAATAAAAAATGTCAGCTTTCTAGCTCAAAATTCGATTTTTTCCCAAATTTTGTTTTTTTGAGTACAATTCGAGCTTGAATGCTTAAACATAAACAGCTGCACCAGTGGCGGACTAACCAAGGGACGGAAGGGGCGGCCCGCCCCGGGCCTCCGATCTTGGGGGCCCCCAAATCCTTCAATTTATAATAAAATGGGACTTCAGTGAATCGTTACCCTGTATATCGCTTATACTTCAATACCTCTTCACCATTTGCATCTCGGTTGCCTCATGCGACATGCGAGAGGAGTTTTTCGAAACTTAAACTAACTAAAAATTATACTTTTACTTTTACTTTTAAATTCATTTTTATTAATTATTAGCTTATATCAACTTAAATACTAGACAAAAATGATTAAATCTAACTTAAAATTAACAGGATACTTATTCTAGATTATTGATCCTTATGCGGACGCCCTAAACTTAACTCTATCTTATAATTATTGCCTTTCGGCCTAAAAACTATTTTACGAACTAATCTTACATAATTATGTTTTCATCGAGAAAATTGTTAAGAAAACTCGGAATCTTTATCAAATTTTATATTTTTATATAAAAAAAACAAATTACAAACTACCTACTCTACTTACTTAAACTACTTAGCATATTCTAACTATAATTAGGATTCTGAGCACTCGTTGCCTGGCGCAACAAGTGGTCAAAATCCCAATTGCTTTCCGAGCGCCTGGCAGTCGTCAACGTGCACACGCGCCGCCGTGAGCCGACTGAAGCCTTACAGCGTCAGTCAACTCCCGGAAGCACCACCACACGTTGGCGAGCCCGGCCTCTCCCAAAAACGCCCTAGCTGACTTAATCTAACTTATAAGCTAAGAGGATGTTACCTAGAGTAACGCACCGTCCTGGGAGGGCATGTTGACCCCTCCCCCCTCAACAAGCCACCAAAATTCGGCGAATTGCTTTTCCGTGTCGAATATATCCCTCTCCGATATTGCGGTACTAAAACGGAGGAGCTCATGAGCATTGGCGACGTCCCCGTCATGGCGGAGCCGCTTATCTCTCGCGCTGCGGTAGCGATGGTATAAGACCGGGATACCATCCCTCGTCTGTACCAGCCCTTTTGAATCAATATGGATAAATGCCTCTGGCGGGATAAAGCCAGACCGGAGCGTACTCTCTATGTACATTTCATTGGGGTAGTAAGCCCCAAATATCAGACTATTGTCGCTGGCCATCGCCCTTGCAACGTGCCTTCGAGTGACCTTAATGAGGAAATTGTCAATCCTATTCAACTGAGCCCCATCGTATAGGACCTTGTTGGGATAGTATTTTATATAGTTGGATTCGGGCGTTCGGAACAATCGGAGACAGGTCCTAAGACATTGTCTCTCCAAAACCCGAATCTTTTCCATATAACTAGGCGCTATATTAAACCACAATGGACAACCATAAGCGATGATCGGCCTTATAAGGGCCACGTAGCAAATGACCTTCACCCTAGAGTCAAGTTGACTGCTATGAAACAGTCTCCTTGTCAGAGCATAAGCCTTCTTGGCCCCAGCAAGACAAGCAACTATATGTCTATCGAAATACAGATACTGGTCAAGCCAGATACCCAGATATCTAACTACGCTTCTCACCGCCAATGGCTGCCCATTTTGTCCAATAATGGCCAATTTCTTCCAGTTTTTTCTGGTATCCCTAGAGGCCCCAGCCAATGGAGTTCTGAACAAGATTGTTTCCGTCTTCTGAAAGTTGATTTTCAACTTCCAGTCGTCGCAATATCGCTTAATTTGATCGAAGTCACGCTGCAAAAGGATATTAATGACCTCGATTTTCGGACCTGATCTGTATGCCACCAAATCGTCGGCATACGCTATAGCATGTCTGAGTGAACCCACCAGATCACTCGTGTAAATGTTAAACAGGATCGGAGAATTGACCGCCCCCTGCTGTAAACCGTTTTTAATTTCAAAGACTCTGCTCGAAGTCACGTTGCCACATTTGACAACGAACTTCTTTCCCATAAGCATATTATAAATTATATATAGCAAAGGTTTGTGCATCCCCCGCCTGGTCAACTTGTAGAAAAGTCCCTCTAACCATACGGTGTCGAAAGCCTTCTCAAAATCAACCAGACAAGCACCCGTGCATTGGTTTTTGCATTTATTCCACTGAATGTCGGAAACCAGTTTCGACGCGGCATGAATAGTGTCATGCCTCGCCCTGAAACCAAACTGGTTGTCCGGGATTATGTTATTGTCCTCGACCCACTTTAACAGGGCTCTATTTACAACCTTTTCAAAGACCTTGCTAATATTCGGAAGCAAGCTAATTGACCGGAGATTGGCAGGGTTCGTCCTATCTTTACATTTTTTCGGGATAGGGTGTACCACAGCTACCTTCCAATGCGCCGGATAATGTGCATTATTCAGCGCATTGTTAAACAGCGTGGTGAAAATATCTACAGCCTCCAAAGGCAGGTGTCTCAATACGACGTTTGGGACACCATCCATCCCCGCCGACTTTTTATTCTTTAGTGACTCGAAGATGCACAGAAGATCATCCTTCGACACGAACAAGTGCGATGCATCTCGGCCATTGGCGACAACTGCATTAGCATGGTTTTCATCAGTGAACACGGTGAATCCGTTATTCTCAGATCGCCAATTCTCAAGTTCGGTGCGGAGATAGAAGTGGCTCACCAGAGCCCTATTCTCAATGTCGTGGTTACGGCGAACAGGATTGTTCACCGTATACACGGCCTCGAAACAAGCGCCCAGCAAATCCACTTTCTCCTGTGGGTCCTCGACCACGAAAAAATCGTCGTTTGAAGCGACACTTTCTGGACTTATTCCAGCAGTCAGTATTGTCTGTCTGTTCTCTGCTGTCTGGGAGATTCGAACACAAGGAATATCATTGTGATCTTTCCTCCTGAACAACTTATTTATCTGTGGGAACATATTCGGACTACAGGTTTTAATAGCCCGAATTTTATTGCCCCAATACAGACTTACAGATTTTCTGTAATTTTCTTTTATCAGCTGTTTCAGGATTCGGATCTCTGACTTCAGCATCCTTACCTCCGGGTCGTCGCGATCAGTAAATTGCCTGTACAGCCGTTTAAGCCTCGAGAGCAATCTACTTTTCTGTCGGTATAGTGCGTCGATTGTAGGGTTTCTGTACTTTTCTGTCTGGTCGTCGTCGGAACGTCCTACCCGAGGAATAGTTCGTTCCATAGTTCGTTTGATGGCGTCGTTCATTTGCAATAAATGCCGATCAATGTCATCATTTGTCATGTTACTGTTTGTCGGTGGGTCGATCCCACTCGAACGTATATCTCGCTTTAAAAATCTGGAGAAGCGCGACCATTGTGCCCTCCGATAATCGAATGAACACACTGCTTCGTACTCCTCCAGCAGCGTTTGCTCGTTCGGGATCCGTATTGCGGCGGCGAGTCCGTAGTGGTCACTATCGTACTCAAACGCACGCAAACAGTTCCGCGTGTATTGGTCTATATTTGTCAGTTGAAGTCTTGCGTCCGTTAAGGCCAAGTCCAGGAAAGCACCGCTTCTTGGGAAGGAAGGGATATCCGTCGCGTACAACTCGAGTTTGTACTCAATCATATTGAGGCGCCACCAGTCGTGAAACTGGTTGCCCCTGGGATTTGCAGTAACATTTCCCCATGCCGCATGTTTGGCATTAATATCTCCGGCCAAGAAGTAATAATTCTCCTCCGAGTTCAGCTGCAGACTACGAAAAAGTGTCTCGAGCTCTGTCATAAATTGGTTGGGTGGAGGTGCTGCAGGTGCGTAAAGCGACACCACATACACTCTCCTCCGGCTATGGAGAGGAATGCATATGATGCATGCTTCCAACAACTGGAACCTACGCACGTCCCCGCTATATATAACCCTATGGCGCAGGCCTTTTCGAATTAAGATTCCAACCCCACCTCCTTGAGTGGAGAGAGGCCGGTCTCTTCTTACTACATGATAATTTTTGTATCCCAATTTGTGCTTCTGATTTAGCTTAGTTTCGCTAACCAAAAGCACATCCGGGTTTTCGGTTTTTAACAAATTGGCAAGTGACGTTCTTTTCTCGATCCTGACTAGTGAATTAACATTCACAGCAAGGATCTTTAAGTTTCCCTCATCCAGCGTAGCCATTTGATTTATGGCACACCAGACCCTACAAACAACTCCGAATAGATAAAGTCAATTCGGGCCGCTTGTTCATTTAATTGTTTCTGGAACTTATCGATCTTTCCGTGCAGAGACAGAAGGATCGATTTCAAGTCCAGATCCACTTCTGGTGCCTTTTGGGCTACCTTTGGTTGATTTAATGTTATTTGGGCTTGACCCGGTCCAGCTGCCATTTGGGCAAAGGACACGTTGGGTGCCACAAAATTAGAGAACGAACGACTCTTCTGACGCCTATCATCTTCAGATTGCTGTTTGCGGGCCTGGACTCTTTTTTTCAACTCCTGGTACTTTGGGCAACCCCTGAAGTTGGCGGGATGCCCAGAGTTCCTGCAGAGCACCCAAGATAGGACACTCCGGTCTTCAACTCTATCCTTACCCAGAGGACATTCACCATGTTTGTGGTCCATATCGCACTTCACGCATCTGAACTGCATGTTGCAGTTAGCTGCGGCGTGCCCGAACCTTTGGCACCGCATACATTGAAGTATGCGATCCGACCTTTTTATTTTCTCCCATCTTACAGCGTGGTAGTACAGGAAGCGGATATTTCGCAGCCTGTCAATTTTGCTGTCGGGAGTAAGCTGCACTAAGAAGAATGGTAAGTAACGGTTACCACCTCTTGCCACAGCCGAAGAAAACGGCTTGACCCCCACGAACTTGAGGTCGTCGCTTTCAAAAAGTTTGAGCTCTTTTTCTAGCTCCTCCGTTTTTATTGAGGGATCAATTCCCTTCAACACAACGGTTTTAAGTTTTTGCTCCCTTGGGGTGTACGTAAAGTACTCGGTCTTAACCTCTCCCAAGGCGGCACGAACCCTATGGTACTCCTCTATTTTTTCACATAAAATTATGTGTTTGTTGGCTGAAAGCCTTTTAACATGGAAATTTTTCGTGATAAGTTTACATAACCTAATGCTATCTACTATTTCAAAATTACTCACATTTATTGGTGGAATTTTTACCTTAGGTTGTGTCTTTTGTTGCTGCTGTTGCTGCTTTGATTGTTCTTGTTGTTGTTGCTGTTGTTGTTGTTGCTGTTGTTGCTGTTGTTGTTGTTGGTGTTGTTGTTGCTGATGTTGTCGTTGTCGTTGTTGTTGCTTCTCCTGAAGTTGTTGCTGAACTTGCTGCTTGAGCACAGCTTGTTGTTGCTGTTGCTGCAGCTTCTTTCTGCGCAACTGGTCGCGCTTCTCCAGTAGCTCTTTTATAAGCTTGTCCAGCTGCGCCTCTTCATCGTCCTCTTTTTCTTCGTCCATTTGAACGACTTCCTCGTCATCGACCGGTAAGTCCTTGAAGGAGTTTCCCTCCCCGACGTACCGGTCCACTCCCCCGTCATACTCATAAGAGCTGGAGTTTGCTCCGTCATCATCCGTTGCAGCCACCGATGATGCCACACTATCGCCTGCCAAGTTTAACCTTCTCTTGGCTGAAAGATTCGGCTTCGGTTTCAACTTTCGTCGCCGTTTTTCCACCGTCCTATACTCCTCGCTTACAGCTTCTGCTGGCGTTGTAGCGAGAGCTGCTACTGTAGCTGCATTTCCAGCTACAATTTTAGGTGCTGCTATTGGAGTTGTAGTTGTTGTTGATGTTGTTGTTGTTGGTGGTGAGGACACCCGCCTGGGCAACGCGAAACCCGCTGTTGTTACGCCTGGACTTGATTTATTTTTTGTGCCACTTAAAGCTGCCCTTGTCATACAAACTGAGGCTGTTTTTGTGGCTGATGTTGTTGCTGATGCTGTTGTTGCTGCTATTGCTGCTTTTGTTACTGCTGTTGTTGCTGCTGTTTTTTTTGCCGGCTCACGTGTTCGCACCACACGTCGCAACGGCACACCCACACCCGTAAGCGGGACCTCCGATTTTTCGGGGTCCATCGCCTGATATGCGCGGCACTTTGTTTTATTTTTTGTTTGTCTTTTTGACTTTATCACTTTATTTCCGAGAAAAAAAAAAAATAAAAATTAAAGACTTTGGCCGAGAATCGAACCCGAGTCTCCGGCGTCAGAGTCGGACGCTTAGCTTACTAAGCCAACTTTGGAATAAAAATCTCTTCACTAAATCGCTACTTATCACGGTTACACTTTCCTTTTTTTTCCGCTGAACACTAACTAGCCGCCCTATCTCGATAAGAGTTGCGGAACGACTGACTAAAAATTATCTTCGATCTACAATGGATCAAGAGCGACTGGTTTCAATAGACAGAAAAAAATTCCAAAGAAATCGGTTTCACTGAAGTTATTGAGGAGTTCAGTAAATTGAAGGCAGGAAAACACATATAACACACTACAAAAAATAAAAAAACTATCTTTGATTTATTTTATCAAATTTTTTATTTGGCGATCGATTCGTATTTTATCTTCCGCGCCCATATCCATTCCATATTGTTGGTATGTACATATGTTTATTTAACCTAAATAATTTAATTAGAATTTAAATTTCACTTGCCAGATTTTAATGAAATAAACATAAGCACTTACAAATGAATAAAAAGCTTGTAAAACTGCATTTTTTTAAAGCTGATAGGCCTCATTCAGCTTTGCCGCCCGGGCCTCTGACGGGCTTAGTCCGCCACTGAGCTGCACTAATAAACGGAAATAGAGGGTAAATTATCTTTAATCAATGAGTTAAATGAGAAATCTTATTAATAAAATTTTTTTGAAATTAGTTGACGTTAATATACATGCATTTAACTAATTCACCAAAGAAGGTGTCAACGAGTATTAAAGTTGAAATTGAAATATAATTGACGACATTCTTTTAGTAAATCTTTGACCAAATTCTATGGATATGGATATGCAGTCTTTTGCAGCAATAACTCGTCCAAAGTATTACTAAGCGACAATTAGCTATTGATTGGACATTTTGTTTTATTTAATTTTTAATTGGTGAATAAACGTTTAATAAACATTTTAGTTATTATGTGAGTAAGAGACATATTGAGTGCATTTTATTAATACAGAGTAGCAGCCCTCTCTAGTCCGGAATAATCAGGTGTAAAGATTTTTAAAATCCTCCCACAAACACTGCCACTATTGAATAAAAACCGGTTTATCTAAGAAGTTGATGGAAACCAAGGCAGTGCTCTTCGTAAAGTATACAGCCAAAACCTTTCTTAACCATTCGATCAAACAATGTCTTTTTTGCACTTGTTCACGAGCTTCAATCGCTTTGAAATGTAGAGACAGCATCATTTTACAATGCACCTTTATTGGTGTCAGCTCTTCGCTGCCAGGTACTTAAGCTTAACAACCATAATATCCTTGAACTTAAATACCAGGCGCATTTTCAAATCCTTTATGCGTGCGGTTTATTGTCACTCTAATAGTCTAATGAATACCAGTCTCTTTAAAGAATTTTCCGAAAACTTCCTTAATTTCAATCAAAATATCCTTTCGGGGTACATTTTCGCCGTCACCACACACTCAACACACGAGTTACTACACATAAAGCGCAGTGAACAAAGAATTAAATTTACTCCCATACATCGTCGTTATACGAGAATGTATCTAAGTGAGTCAATGCATCGTTAAACAACTTACTGCTCGCCTGTGCTTCCGAAAATGTCCCATAGCATTCAGACTAAGGAATAATTTAAATTTAGCTGCTACTGCTGCGCAAATGATAATTTGGGTTATGTCTATCCATCTGATTCTGTGCAAAATTCATGAAGTAAACACAAGGAGAAGATCGACTATCTAAGCACAGCCGGGGGATGCAATCGCACACAAAGAATTTTATTTCAAATGCTTTCCCGGAAGTAGTCCCAAATGCGTACTTTTGCTACGATATTCCGGATAAGGACAATTATGCAAAAAACAGTCCTTTTTCCCTCCATTTGATGGCCTCCCCATCCCCACCCAAAACCACACCCATCTTGTGCTCATTCATAGTCTTGTCTACGTTGTCTTTTGTTTTCACCCACTCAGTCCAAGGACGACACAGAGAGATAAATATCAGTTATTTTTTTTAGAGATACATATGTAGGTACATAGGTACATATTCTCTCTCTTGTTATATACATCGCAGCACTTTGCTTCTGGCCAATTATCCTCGTTATTGGATTCCTCAAGGTAAAAAAGAGAAAAACCATCAAAAGGAATATTTCCTTTGCGAATCGTTTTGATATTACCACGCGCGCTGCAAACTGCAGCTTGCTGGAGTGATCTAGGATAATGGATGCCTGCAGGATGGATAGAAAACTATTGCCACTTATCTCGGCATTCAGTTGTTCTCAGACGTGAATAAGTTATGAGTATTATTATGTCGACTGTACATAGAAAACTGCATAGAAGATACATCATTCAACGGTAAATGATGAAAGTTCACGTGAATGCTGCACCAATAAAGAAAACTTCTATACGTAAACAAATAAAAAATTAAATAAATATAAACGAGAAACTCACTCAGCAGCGAAAGAAGACCTTGCCTGTAGCTTGACTGACTCTCTACCAGGTAGAAACTATTCTTATACTGCTATTGCTTTGAGATATATCCTTGATAAGAAAATATGGGTCGAGGAGGTAGAGTTGTAGTAATGTTGAATTATGTTGCAACTTCGCCAATCTTCAAGGATATCAAACGCTGTCTATAGAAGTACCTTTAGTTGCCTGGCATAGAGATATTTATTACAGATAAAAATTGTTGTCTGATAGCGCTACCGGGAGAGAGCAATTGTGAGTTTTCTGTGTATACGGGCATACAGAGCATAATGAAAGGGGGAGGATGAATTTCTCTTAGTCTATGTTCTACGCATTTTTCTATCCAAATGGTAATACATAATAGATTTTGTCGGTACTTTTTTGCTGGGCTTTGACGTGCCTGCGTAAAACAGAAATGATTTAGTAGCTGCGGGGAAGTTTTTACCGATGAATATAGATTAGCGACTTGGTGGTGACCCCTATCACCACTAAGACGCTTATGGTTTGCAAAGCTTAATAACAAAAGAAATTGGAATAGAAGTAGTGAAATATTGATGAATGTCACTCTATCTGTATTGTGCATTGCTTATGAGTGCGACTATAGTGGGATTATTATTTTGGAAAACATTGTCGCAATTAGAAGGTAGGTAGCTTGAGAGAATGTCACGACAAAGGATAACAATAATACAAAGGGCGACAAGAATATTCATTTTTAATTTACGTCTTTTTAAATAACAAAAAGGAAACAGCTTTATAACTGTTGTTACAACGAACGCCAAACCCGATGTGTAAAAAAAGTATTTTTATTTTTCTGTTCCCAATATGTTAAGATTTATGGAAAGAAGAAAAAGTTAAATAAAAATAAAGACTTTAACTATAATAATTATTACTTATTTTCATTATTCAGGGAGAATGTAGAAACAAATCAACATTTTCAGCTGATTCACCAAGAAAATAACGATAAGTCAGATATTTTGTTTTTCTTCTCTCTAAATGACGCTGAGGCTATGATCAGGATTAATGGGATCGTTACCCTCCCACTCAACTGCATCCATACTGGTTCGACGGTTTGACCTCAGAAAATTACGGCAGGCTTCCAGATTTTGAATTACTTCATTGCTGAGGTCAATCAAATGCTGGTGTTGTTGCATTTGTGTAATTCAGGAGTTATTAGGCCTGCCTCTCTTTCGCGTTTGTTTTGGAACGTTGATTGAAATCTCCTTTTTAACAGGTTTTAAAGAATCTCCTCTTTGAACATGGCAGTACCAACTGAGACGGTCGCGCTCCATTTTCTCGTGATAGGTTCTTTGATGTGAAGGCTATCAATGTCTGGAAAAGGTCGGAGTGGATCAGAGCACGAGCAGCACAAGTATTCTGTTATTGTTCGGACTAATACGATACACATTCCCCTCCAAAACTTCCACACATACATCAAGTGCTCGTTGCAGTGAAGTTTGATCCTCGCTTATGATAGCTCCATCGCCAGCAAAGAATAACTGATTCACAACTGATGGACTTCAGCAGATAATCAAGGACTGATATATATCGAGGGAACTAAGACGCTTCCCTGGTATACACCGACTTCGAAAAAAGAATTCGGAACTTTGGCGTGTTATTTTATTTTCAAAAATAAACTTTAATATGAAAAAAACGAATTGTGTGTGGGGCAGAGAAAAGTGACATAATGCATTAGCCTTACGACGCTTTGGGAAAGTGGCATAGGGACAAATTTGCATATATGGCCTTAAGCCACTTGTAAGCGGTAAATTTGAATAATTTCCAAACGTTGCTCTATCGTGGACTTCACCATAATAAAAACGTAAGCCTCGACTGACATTTTGACCATAAAAAAAATGGAAAGGTGCGTTTGTATTAAAATACAAAATTGTTATGTCCCAATAGAAAACCTTTTAAAAATTGTGTGTGGAAATAGTACGTTGATGCATTGTCAAAAATCAATCATATTACATTTACCGACAAAGTGGCCAGCAACAATGACAATGTCACCGACTTTTTGAATCAATGTCCTGGCGGTGGAGAGTAGATCACTGAATTATCGGGTAAAGATGCCACAAAAGCGTTCAATAAGGTAGATAATAAAACAAAAATTAATAAAAGAAATTAAAAAATTAATAAAAACAACCCCATAAACTGAGTTTTTTTTTCAAGGAAATCGCCAGTCCCAAGAGCGGAAAACAACCAGAAGCTGAACGCAGTTGAAAGTTAAGCGACAAGGATAAAGCTTTATTTTTTTTGTTTAAAAATGAGGTTTAATTCAATTTCTAAAGTAAATCCTTGTTGAAACGGGACATAAATACTTATTTTTATCATAAACGCATTTTGCTACTTTTTTAAATATTGGAATCGTCAGTTAGAGGAACAAATAAGTCAACCTAAAATAACTTTTGGAAATACTCAAAAAAACTGAATAACTTAACCTTAATTCACTGTTCTCAAACGAAATAAAGTTCGCTGTGTTTCGAGTCGCAGGAGAAACGCATATGTTACGGTTTGAAAATGTCGGATGCGTGTTCTTCTTTAAACTACTGCTGCTTAAAGTCACCTATATTTCCACAACGAAAATCCTTTTCGCTGTTTTTTTTAGATTTAACGGATGACTCTACTTCTACAGTTTTCATTTGCATCAAAATGTCATTTTGTGATTTATTCTCTTGATTCATTTATTTTTCGGTTCAGCAAACGGCCCTTAGTTATTTAAGAAGACCTTAGCTTAAGTACATAAAGAATTTTGTTTTAAGTTTCTGTTTAAATAAGAAATGAAATGGTAAATTAATTTAAAAAAACTCGTTTAATTTTTTATTTGAAAAAAGAAACGCAGGATATTTAAAATTACTTAACACCATCTCAGACTTAGAACGCTTAGAGTTACCGCACTCTGTGGTTTTATTTTGTGTCTGGTCGGGATATTTTAATTGGATTACTGTCGTGACGACCCTTGCGAGAGTACTTCAATGTCCAGATCTGCTAAAATGATTTGATGTCACTTCGACAAAGCGCATGGAAAGACGGTTCAGAGGAGTTACAGGTGAGAGGTTCTTTACGGTGATACTAGAAAGAAAGTTGAAAATTTTAAATCAGTAAATAAATGTGCATAGTTCATCTGCGTAATGGAAATTCTTTTTATAGTGACGAGGGAAATGTCCTCTAAAACATGAGGATTATAAGAAGATGGACCCTTTTCGAAACACGGGGAGTTCAATGCTAAAATAGAAAAGAAAATTCATTTGGTGGGCTCGTCGGAAAGCCCAGTCGGCTACAAGAAAATGAGAAAGCATAGCAGAACATGCAGACTCTGCAAAGAAGCTAAAAAAACCTTGCACCTAAATCCATTCCAAATAACCATGATTTGTTGTAGTTGTGAACTACTTCGACTGCAAGCATTTATTGCAGGAGCCATAAAAACTCTACTCAGTCAATGGAAAAAATAACTCAATTTCACGATGAAATTCAAGACCTTAGAAAGAACTGAAGTAACCAATTGCACGGTCTTTAGTAGGAGGGAGAAGAAGATTCGCCTTTTTTTGGTAGGCTGGACAAATGCTGTTTTCGATCTTCTCGGAAAGATCCCTGAAGAATATGACAGATAGAAAAGCTACGCAGTGGTTTTGCCAGCGTTGAAGAACACTTCTTTAGAACGAAAGGGGAAATACCATCTGGACCAGCGGACTTGTGTATGTCAAGACCTCGAAGTACTCTAGTCACTGTACTAGTGCGAAAGTGGATTGGTCCCATGGAGTATTCTAGGCGCTCGAGTACAGGATAAGATAAAGCACAATCTGATCCTATTATCGTGTTAAATGGCTTTATACTTCTAAATTTTCAATAAACATGTAACATATACAATTATACATAATACCTGTACTTTTTTAAGAATTTATTCTCTTTGTACAGCGATGCAATTAAATAAATAAATACTACTACTAAAACACTTTATAGAAATCAACAACATCGTCATCTACAGTCATAATACCTCTTTTGACATTCGCAATTTTCCTGATTACAAAACGACGAAATCGAAAATTCTCACCCTAGTAGACGCCGTATAGTCAAACTTCATTGTTCTATTCATAATGGAACGCGTTTCGATGTAAATAAAAGGCTTGTGCCATCCATTTCTATTGACAAGTCACGAAATGTCAAAGTTTCCACTTTCCTGATAGCAAAGCATTAATCAATTGGCATAGGAGTGGGCTTTCTAATACAAGACCAAGCAAAGACCAACCCGAGACGTACAGTAGATAAAGTGGGGAAATATCCGGCTAATGCACATACATTGTTATTTGGTGTCTCGGAGCCCATCACTTATGGATGCGCTACTGCAAGGATTCAACAACTAAATCCATTCACATGGCAAGGCACATGTTTGACATTAGATCTCTCAATTTACTCCAATTAACACATATTGCTGTAGATACAAGCGCATACCCAGGACACAATGCAGGATATTAATTACTCGATAGGGATCCTCTAATCAGGATTACGTACAACCGGAATCCTTTCGTGCAGACTTCCTAATGAATCTCTGTGTTCGAAATTAATTAAATCCGAGTGGAGTCGGGCCATAGTTAAACTAACGTAGCGAAGCAGTGCAGGTGATTTGCAAAAACAAAATACAAAAGAAAAAAACTTTTTAAGTTCTTGTGATGCGTCCTTCTTCGAATCAGGATGGTTCATTACATCTTGATTCGAAATCGATCGCAAGTTTAATTTGATTTTAGCTTTGGCAAAATCCCCTTTTCATTATATGCGTAGGAGGTCATCGCATTTAATTTGTTTACATCACGTATACGTACGCAGCAAGGATATTCCAACTAATGAACACATTACGACAAAGGCGAACGCTTGACTTTCATAATGAATATATTGATATTGAGTAGGTGATATTAATGGCTGACATACATTATCTGATAAGTTAATTACAAGAAACGGATAGGGAGGGCGTTTATTTTTGGAACATTGATTCATAAATCAATTATGTGAATCGCAGTTAATATGATCATCAGGTGAGTTCGCAGAATGAAAGGGGGGACACGTCTCACTGGATGAATTATAAGCGTTATGCTACGTTGCTTAAGTTTGTAAATTGCTTATAAATCCTGCAGAAGGACAGGTAAAGTATTTTTCAAAGCTAAGCAGGCTCGACGATTTATTTATTAATAAGGCGGTATCTGACTTAAAAGTTTTCCGTGCTACGCGAAGCACACACTAACTCGTTAAGTCGTTATCGTTCGGGCGATATAGGTTTTTCATGTGGAGTGAAAATCAGGTATGCTAAAATTTTGTGTACCTGCTGTAAAGTCTCAATCTGACAAGATCGCCATGTAATATTGTTTGTACCTAGAGATTTGTTGTTAACTTTTCTTAAAGACAATTTAATTTGTTTGATTGATTATTCGCTTTCATTTGGAGGCCCTTCTGCATTGCATATTAGCACAAAACGAAGGATTGGATTGTGAGATTAAGATTAAGATTTAGATTTATTAACTAAATTCATAATAAAAAAGACCAGTAAGTACGAGGCCGGGTCAATAAGTCCGTGACTTTTGGAATAAAACACAGATTTTTTGATAAAAAAAAAATTTTATTTTTCAACGTAGTCTCCCTTGAGCTCTATAAACTTTGTCCAACGCTTCTCCAATTTTTGTATCCCTTCCAAAAAAAATGATTTGTCGAGGTCCTCAAAATAGGCCTTTATTTGCGAGATGACTTCATCATTGGAGTCAAATCTTTTTCCACCAAGCCATTTCTTCAGGTTTGGGAACAAGAAGTAGTCGCTTGGAGCCAAATCTGGAGAATAGGGTGGATGAGGGAGCAATTCATAGCCCAATTCATGGTTTTTTGCCATGGCAACTGCACATGTGTGCACCCTTGCATTGGTGGAAAAGAACTTTTTTCTTGGCCAAATGAGGTCGGTTTTTTTCAAATCGTCATTGAATCGGTCCAATAAGTTGGCATAATATTCCCCATTGATTGTTCTTCATTTTTGAAGGTAGTCAATGTGGATTATCCCGCGTGCATCCCAAAAAACAGTCGCCATAACTTTATTGGCTGACAAACCCACCTTGGCCTTCCTTGGCGCCGATTCACCCTTAGAAACCCACTGTTTTGACTGTTGTTTGGTCTCTGGTGTGTTGTGATGGATCCATGTTTCGTCCACGGTTACAAAACGGCGCAAAAACTCCTCCATATTGCGATTAAACAACGCCAAACCTTCCTGTGAAGTTGTTACACGATTGCGTTTGTGGTCGACTGTGAGCAAACGCGGCACCCATCTTGCGGAAAGCTTTCTCATGCCCAAGTGATCATTCAAAATAGAAACCACTGAGCCATGCGAGATCCCTACGGCTTCCACAATCTCTCGCACTTTCAATCTTCGGTCGGCCAACACCATATCGTGAATTTTTTCGATTGTTTCGGGTGTAGAGACCTCCACTGGGCGTCCAGGACGTTCGGCATCTTCAGTGCTTGTACGGCCACAACGAAATTCAGTAAACCACTTTTTTACCATTGAAATCGATGGTGCAGAGTCCCCATAGTATTTTTCAAGCTTAGCCTTGGTCTCGGTAATGGTTTTTTTTCGCAAGAAATAATGCTTAATAAGCACACGAAATTCAACTGTGGATGTGTTTGTGATTTCGGAAACAACAGATATATTTGTACACCATCCGCATACAAATTATGATTACATATGGCGCAACTAGCTCAAATATCATTGGTGAAGCATGTAAATAAAATAAGTCGTAGGACAGAGCCTTGGGAAACACCAAGGAGTGAAGGTCATTCATTACGGTGTATTACATATTGAGAACGAATTAGAGATTTGATGTTACTAATTTACACAAAGTGTCTTGGAATCCGAATTGGTAAGTTTATGTAAGAGAATACTATGGTCCAAGCAATCAAAAGCTTTAGAAAAATTCAAAAATACAATACAATACATCATTTTTTTGTCCGAACCCTCGCGCATATCTTCATATATTTGTGGTACAATTACGTAGCACACGAAACCCCGATTTTAACTTCGTGATGGGTGTTTCTCATTCTGATATGTTTTAATTTGCTTATTAACAATAGGCCCAAAAACTTAGCTGTGGAAGGGAAGAATAGCAATAGGTCCAAAATCGCTGCTATTGACTTTCGGCAGTGGAACTATTTAGCCAATCTTCCAGTCATCAGGATATATAGACGCTGCTAGTCTTGCGTTAAAAATATGGTATGATTTGATGGGTGAGTTTCATTCGAGCCTATAGCTTAGATTTAATTTTTTAAATTATTTCACCCACACACATATCATCTACACCTGACAAAGAAATACCACCATCCATGTTTCGACTGGAGACATTAGCCATATTTTTTTCCACGCGGATATAGAGATAATTTGTAATGTGCATGTAAAATACAACAACAACTTATCCTATATACGCTAACTTTAGCGGGGATAGCTATCGCCGCTAAGTCGTTTAGCGGGGATAATTAGTGCTTCCAAAATCCATTTTCTTCGTTTCTGATGAATTGTTGCAATGAATTTTTCGGGAAATGTCAAAGTTTGACATCCCACCGACCACTGACACATTCCGCCTAATATTTTATTCGTGATTTTATTATTATTATTTTTCAAACTTAATTATAAGGGTAATTGAATTTAGCAAATCTGTTAATGTGAAATTGTTTTTTATATTTTTATAATACGAGTATGTTGGCTTCAATTTTAATTGGCGGAAGTAAATATTTTTCAATTTCAGGATTTTCAATACAATTTTTTAACAACAACTTACAGCTGTGTCACGGTGCATGTCATAGGTGCATGTGTGCTGCCAAGTTTCTTTTGATGAATTCTTAAGCAGCGATGGTCGTTTTTTTTGTGCCAATCCTATATCCGCGTGCAAAAAACACGGCTATTAATAACTGAAGCAGCAGTGATGGTTATAGGTTGAACAAATTGTGCATTCAGATTATTAAGATTTATACTGTTTGGAAGAATATGCTTTTCTACATTGATGCCTATTTGGCGAATATTTTTCCAAAAGAGAACTGAAATCACAGGCTTGAAATTTATTTAAATTTAATTATATAAAATGCTTTTTTATTCCTATCGAATTTTCTACCCCTGGAAAATAACAGATTTGTGTTTTTAATAAGATCGCAGATTTCTTGCGTAAACCATGGTAGATTTGATTTATGTATCTTTTTTGCTATATATGCAATATTTGAGTTAAAAAATTCGACTTGTCTCGATGTTTCGTTTGTTGTATAGTGTTGTATAGTGGTACACGATTTAAGCTTGAGCATTTGCTGAACAAATTGTCTATATTAATATTAGAGAAGTCACTGAATGCCACTGTATCTTTACTTGTATGTGTTGGTAACAAATTTAGAGGCAGAGTAGTCACAACATGATGGGAAAAGAAGGGCTCAAGAAGTTAGTGGTAGTGGTTTATGTAGTTTGTGCGTGACCCGAGAGAGAGGTCGAGTAGAAAGGGTGATTTATCTAGCATAAAATGGGTTGGTTTGTTATTACTGGGTTGTACACAATTTAGGGAATCTATCATTGCCTTAAAGTTTTCATTTGTATTGCCTAGTATGGAAAGGTTAAGATTGCCGTATATCACTATTTCGGTATAAAGTTGATTTATTTGTTCAATGAAATTCCTAACTAATGTATGATTCGCGCTTACTTATATATATATTATATATCAGCAATCTATGAAACTCGCATGAACACTATGCCGCGTTGCGTCGCCCTCTGATATGAAATAACACCTAGTGTAATAAGGCCGTCTGTCAACATTCGTCGTTATTTTACTATGCTGAAATCGAATGGTTGGCTCGGCTGTCCGAAATTAATAAAAATAACACTCTGTAGGAAGATTATCTCATCTCATCTTTTATTGTGTAGCATATTTACTCGTATATCCAAACTATTTCACATATTGAATTTTACCATAAATTGAAAATGTTTTAAATTAGCTACTGTCGGTTAATTGACCCGAGTTAAAAGCCGGATATTATTGATCGAACACAGCTCTTACACGATATTACAATTGGAGTTCGATATAGAAATTTGATTTCATTCGTTTCCGTTCGAAAAGGAAAGCTATTTATATAAAGTACATATATATAAAGTATATATTTTAAAGTTATTTGTTCAGTTTTAATAAAAAAAAGTGGTCTGGGTGCGACCCGCAAGATCCACACGACTAACTTCCCAGTGGCATCAATATGATTTATGCGATTTGTGGTAAATTTTTAAATGGTTAACCATAAGATATGGTTAAGAATTATTTAATATTAGAAAATGCTCTTTAATATTGTTTATGGAAATTAAATGTTAATAACAGCGAAGTGTGATATATATTAATGCAACCATTGTTATCAACACGGAGACCTGTAAATTTACTCAATGACAAATGACAATAAATAGTACAAATAAAGGCAAATTATTTTAGTTATTTATTTACTAACAAAAAACCCGGTCCCATGTCATTGTCATCTTTGTCAAGATAATAGTGGCGAAAATTATTCCGAGCGCACATACGTACATACGCACATACGTACATACACCTTAGCCTATCTACTCTCCGCAGTTCCAAAATGAACTGCGGAGAGAGAAAGGCTAAGGAGAGCATCAGAAGCAGCAGAAGCGTCAGAAGCAACTGACACAAGACAAGACGCATAGCATGAATCGCTAACCAGCCCCGCGAAGTAATACCTAACGGCAGTCCCGCGGGGAGAGCGGTTGACGTCTGCTGGGTGTGGATTAGTACGTAGGCGCATTCCTGGCATCGATTATACGGATTTGATCGTGCATACCATCTTTTGAAGATTACCACATCCATTGGCACAGCTAAAAAAAAAAAAAAAAAAAAACACCCAGACATCTCTATAACAATGTTGGATTTGGATTCTGGTGAACTTGAAACGTGAAGATATGTCAAAAACCGCGATTCACAAAATCGGCCCCATTACAAGAACTTCCACTGGGAAGTTAAAAATTGCCAGAAATTGCTGCTGGAAAATATACAAAAAACGCAAATGCTTTTAGGTTGATTGCAAGGGAAAATCCTGTTAAACAAATTTGATACCAAGTTGCCCCTTCCTCATGGCATTATGATCGACCTTTGCAGAGACTGTTATAGTGCTCCGCTTATTAAATCATCATTTTAAAATCGAGTGGTTTAACGAGTTCGCAAGGACAAACCACATCGCCTACATTTGTAACGCTACTCTCTCTAAAGGCGAATTTCTCCGTGAGTGAAAAGAATTGTTTATACTATTCACAAATCGGGTTCCAAGCAGGAAATTTCCAATTATCGTCCGATATGCAAATTTTCAATAATTCCCAAGCTCTTTTAAAAGATTGTCTACGATAAATTAACATTTTTGCTTTTGGGTTTGTTGCTGGTAGATTCACTACAACCAACCTTACTTTGTTCTCAAACTTTGTCCTTAATATGCTTGAAGAAGGATATTAAATTGATGTGATATATACTGACTTCGCAAAAGCCTTTGATAGATTCAATAATACTATCTTGATAACCAAACTCAAAAAATTATGTTTTTACTCGAGCGAGCGTTTTGTATTGGTTGGAATCCTATCTATCAGGTCGTATTTAATTTGTGTCAATTGATAATTTTCTTTCAAAGCCAATTCTCGTAACGTCGGGTGTTCCACAATTAAGCCACCTTGGGCACCTCCTTTTCCTTATTTTTATTAGCGACATGCCTAATATTTTCTTTAATTCCATTCCCCTTTTATTTGCAGACAATCTTAAATTCCTAAGAAGTATTTAATCTGAAAACGATTGCCACCTCTTGCAAGATGACCTTGATACACTTTTAAAATGGTGTACGTTTAATGACTTGTTTTTAAATGTCTCCAAATGTCAGTGTTTTTCTTTCAGACGAAATTCCTCTCTAATTTGCTTTGAATATAAAATTGGAAATATTATACTTGAAAGAGTTCTTGGAAAAAAGGATATAGGAGTTGTATTCGACCCTAAATTTAATTTCATAAACATACTGAGTACATGCCGACGCAAAAGCTCCATGCTTGGTTTCATAAAATGCAAATTCCACAGATTTTTCAGATCCCTTTACTCGTATCGCTTTATTTATAGCGCCTACGTTAGATCTCTTTTGAAATATTGTTCCATACTACACCACTCATTCTCCGAATTCAAAAGAATTTCAGAAGATTTTTTGTTTGGAAACTTGTCTGGAATATTGTAATTTCATCGTATTCTTCCAGATATCAGCTAGATGTCAGCTCATTGACATTCAATCGCTCGTAAATCGTCGTACAATATGCTCAATAATGTTTGTAAGTGACATTTTGTCCCATCATATTAACTGTTCATCACTTTTGTCATTAATAAATATGTATGCACCATCTCGCCATCTAAAGGAACGTTTCCTCTTTCTGGAAGACGAACACAGGGTGGTATGTGCACTCAATGAGCCAATAACTCGGTGTGTCAGGGAAACTAACCGCATTTCAGATGTTATTGATTTCAATTTCCATTATAGTAGATTCTATTGAAAGTTAAACTACTGGTATTTATGTAATATTATGGTACATAGATGTTTATTTCGAAAGTCTTCAAGATAATTATATCTGATTGATTGAATAAATAAATAAATAATTTTTTTAAATCGACAAGAAAATTGGACGGTTATTCTTTATTTTTAAAATACTTGAATTAATCATCACCTAATTGAAAAGCCATCTCGAACCTTTTCGGAAATTTGTTCGGCCAGGCGTTTTCTCTTGGTACCACTGAAGTAGATCTTAATTAGTTCATTTATATGAGCAATTGCACCCAGACCGCTTTTGCTTCAATGGACGTGCGCCTATCGTCAAATGAAATTTCCCAGCTTACGGATGATTTCTCATTCGGCCCTTAATGGGTTTCCGCAGTTGTATTGACAAAATTAATCTCAAAATTAAATGAACCTCTCAATTTACTCATTCAGTTATCTATCAGATCCGCAGAGTTTCCAAAATTATGGTAAGACTCCTTCATAATTCTTTTGCATAAAAAAGGCAGTAAGTCTCTAACTGCAGACCCATAGCTAAACTTTTTTACATACTTACATTTTTTGAGAGCATAGTTTAAGACGCAATCTCCTTTCATTGCAAGTCAGTTTTCTTCCCTATGTAACATGGTTTTCTGAGAAGCTATTCCACGACTACTAATCTTAATTCCTTAAGATTATTATGTCCAATACCATGTGCGCGCTGGAGGCAGGCAAAGAATTAGACGAAATCGCAACAGATACTAAAACTACCCTATTTATACGGTGGCTTGGTTCTTATTTAAGTGACCGTCTGTATATAGCCCTTTTTAGATCGTGCGCCTCAAACCCTTTTTGTGCAACATCAGGAACTCCGCAAGTTGGCCACTTAGGACTTTTGATTCTAGTAGATATCAAAAGATGCCGAGCTTGTTCTTTCAAGATCTGACCTAGAAATTTATGCTGATGACTTGCGGATCTCGAAGCTTATTTCATAAATACCTGAAGTCAACTTTTAGGCTATAACCTACTCTCGTTAACTTCCCCCCTTTGCCTCAACGGAAGTATTTTATCAACAATGAACCTGTTTCATATGTTACCTCCATTAGAGACTTGAGGCTCAGCCATATTTGCTTTTGGGTGCTTAAGTTAGCTTAAGCAATGGAGCGAATACACATGCCCATAATGGCCACTCCACTAGTTTCGTTTAGTTTCGCTTCCATTATGCACTTAAGTGAGAGCGATTGAAATGTGTCATTCATTGCGTACCGAAGTTTTAAATTTGATAGTTGTGTGTGTATCCAACTCTTTTGTTGCGATGGAAACAAAAAACAAATCCCACCCACAGTCACATAGAAGCTGCGATGGTGAAAACAACGTTCGCATGTACATCTTTTTTCAGCTATTTTCGTATTTTTGTGTCTTTCAAAATTTAAGAGATGCACAGAGAAATTTAAAGAGACCTGTGCTGTAGAATGGCCAAGTGAATTGATTCGCGCTATAACAGCTGTTTGTTGCCGGAGCAATTATGGACACTTTTCGGTTTGAAGATGCTTCTGGTAGCTTATCGTTCGGTTTTGACACTTGCTTGAGATCACATAAGTTTATTATGGTTTGGCCTAAAGGTGTTATCTGCGACACTCAGTTTAACTTCCATGCATCGACAGCATCATAAGTAAAGCTAACTTTGCCCATAGATTTGTTAAACGTTAATCGAAGAAATTCTGTAAACCCTATGTGAAAAAGTCTCTTTATGTGTCCTTTGTTAGACCTCTTCTTGAATATGCCTCACAAGTCTTGTCACCTTACCATCACGTCCATGTGAAATTCATATTGAAGCCGTTCAGTGTAGATTTATTCGATTTGCCTTACTCGGGCTGGGTTGTAATGACCCATATAACTTATACTGCCGTTTGTAGACCAGCTTAAATTGTTAAGCCTACAAACCAAGGTTCGCAGAACGATAAAATATAATTCGTTCTCTCATAAAAAGTTCGCAAAGGAATTTGATTTCTGATTCGATCGCGAACCTTATTCTTCGGTTAGTTTAAAAATAAAATTCGCTTTCACGATCGAATCAAATCTGTTGCGATCTGTAAAATATAGTTCGTTCGCGAATTTATCATGTGAGAACTATTGGAGATCCGTTCGCGAACTGTTCGAATAAGAAAAAAAAAGTTATTTTACATGAAAATTATATTACGAGTACATATTTTAATATTGAAAGAACAGAAGTGAAAAGTATTTTTATAACATATTTCAATTTTGGAATAAATTTGCATTCAGTTTAACTAACAAAACGTTATTTATTGTTTCTTTGGATAATTTGTTTCTGTTTTTTGTCAAAAAAAAAACTAGTAGAGCGCTAAAAGCCCGTTCAACAGAGACTTGAGTTGATGGCACAGAAAGCACTACTTGTGCAAGTTTTCCTAGAAGAACCTCAGAACTTCAGAATAGTTTCAAAAAGTTTCTCATTCGGCTTCAAATTTTTTTTAAAAAATTGTTCGTCGTCGAAAATTTGAAAAGGAATATTTTTAATCGTTACCAATTCCACACAACTTTTAAAAAAATCACTTTCTTCATGCCAATTAAGACCGATTTACTTTTTTCTCTTCGAACTGACACATTTCCACTTCCACTTCCTGATGGTTGCTCATTAATGCCCGAATCATTAAAATTGACACAATGTACTGTTGTATAGTGTATTTTTATATTCCCTGTTCCTTTTCCTTTCAATTTTTCTCTCACTAAGTAAGCAAGTTGATGCGTCAGCTTCTTCATCATAAGAAACATATTTATTTAACTCAAATGTCTTTATTTTCCCCATTTCAACCAAAATAATAACTACTGAAAATATAAATCGCTTTACAACCGTACTGAACGGATACTTGATAGAGAATGATTTGTTTTATGGATCTTTACGGATCCTTATCGCGAGCGACTAAAGAGAGAATTAAAAAAAAATTAAAGATCGAAAATTTTATCGTTCGCGAACTTTATTTTTTATGGTTCGCTAGAAGATCGATAAAGAACGATAAAGATGTTTATTTTATCGTTGGCGAGCGATATTTTACGAAATTGATATAAAATTTGTGCATCGGCTAATAACGGGATGTATTGACAGCCCAGTTCTCCGCAGAAAAGTTTTTCTTAACACATACCTACCTTTATTTTATATGTATGTTTCAAGAAGTTATTTGTTTATTTAATTGCCTTGGCATAAAAGGCGATTGACCTCCCTAGAGAAAGCCAGTACGTGATATCTCAAGCCACAGTATCCAGTGAGAGGGCCAAACCAACTTTCTAATATTTCCCTTATTTAGCGTAAGGATTTCCTTATAGGAGTATGGCCTAATTAATTGTTTGGATTGTCTTAAACCTGTAACACTTTCCAAACGTTTCAGACGATTTTTTAATTAGCCCTAAGGTAGCAGCCCAATTGACTCTGCGATAAGTTCTGGTCCAAAGAACACAGATTCGAATCCAGCTCTGTCAAGTTCGTCTGCAGATTCATTGCCCACTAAACCCTGGTGGCCAACCACCCATCCGAGATTTGACCTTGTTGTATTTTTCTAGTTTTTGCAAGGCATTGTAGCAGTTCTTAACAGTGAAAGAGTCCATTGTGTTGGGTGACAATGACTGTAGTGCTTCTTGACTATCTGAAAAGATGGTGTATGTTAGCGCCTTTAATTCCCTTATTGGAGTTTAAAACAGCGCAGATCTCAATTGCATGGACATCTGCCTGGAACACTGTGGAACACATTCCTATAGGTATCGAGACTTTGGGGTGGGGTCCGAAAAAACCAGCCCCAACTTCGAATTCCATTCGATCCGCCGGTGTACTATACAAGGCTTCTTGGGTCCAGTACTGGACGCATATAAAAATCTAACAAGCAGTCACCTCTTTTGTTGTTGTCGCTGCTACCCCATATCATATTGTGCGTGTTGGAATCACACCCGATGATATAGTGCTGGTTGTTGTGTTGGCAGTAGCGAATGAGTGCCTGGACATCTAAAGGCGGCACTCTGGCTTCGTCTCCAGGAAAGAATGGTTAGGCACATACGATGTTGTGGGTGCCTCTATCTGTCGGAACTTCTATGAATTAGGCAAGTAGGTCTTTGTTGATGAATTCTGTAATGGGAAGAAAGTTGATATGAATGCCGATTAAGCAGGCCGCCCTCGGCACTTGCTCACCGCACTTGTAAATAAGATTACCTGCCCTATTCCCGAGACCGCATATCGCTTACAAATCCCTTGCAATTATTTGGAATCGCTTACTTCTCATTTGCATCCTCTTGAATGGCCGGGGTACTACTTTCATCAGGTGGCAATGGTGCGATGGTAGTGTATTCACTAAGTGATTGGCAGGTCCTGCGTTCGAATCCCGACCAGGGCCATGATTTTTATAAATTGAATACACACATCAAAAACGGATCTCCCTAAAGCAATTAAGGCGCCACCTGTTGGGAAAAAAAAATCCCATCGCACCAAACTTCTTTCCTATCCTTCTATTCTTTCATACAGTAAGTAGCACCAAAAAAATAGGCATTGAATCATTTGCTGGAAGCTACTTACAGCAACAAACAAAATGCCTGCGCTGTGGTTTCCACTATAAGGGTACTGTGTCACAGAAAAGAGAAATCCCTTTAGCGCACGCAAATTATAAACAAAAAAAAAACAGCTCCAGGATATGATACAAGAAGTTACATGATAGCCACACACTTGGTTCAGTTTTTGTGAAATCCCCTATTTGGCCATCGCCAAATGGCGCTTCCGACGATGAATGCTATCATATGCGGATATATAGTCGATCAAAAGATGATGGGTCTCGACTTGAAATTCACTGGTATTTTCTAGGTTTTGCATCAGTGTGAAGATTTGGTCTGTTGTCGATCATTCTGGACTGGCCCAACACACTGGTACGTCTCGGTTAGTGTGTTGGAGAATGACTTGAGACGTTCGCTCAGTATGTTGGATAGCATCACATACTCGTATGCGACATTAAGCAGGGATATGTTTGCTAGACATAGGGTCGCCTTTCAATTAGTTGGGTCTAATGTTATCAGAGATCAGGACAGGGAGTCTTGTATCCATCGTGTGTGCAGAAATGAGACGCTCTAATCACAGTTTTGCTCTCGGATGTTTGCCTAACGTTGGGCCAGCAACATTACATTTTGGGTATTTCTGATAGACTTCGAACAACTTCCAACCAATACTTATGATACCACCAATCCATATATATCCACTTATAAATCATAATTTTTCCTAATTCTTAATAATTCAACTACTGTCAATTTGAAGGATCGTTCTTCTATTTATACGTTTATCGTCAAAGCGCCCACAAATTTCCAGGGATTAAGGTTCGTTCATCTCGGATGATCAAATGTATACCAAATTGTTAACACCAACAATCTCTACACCTTATGTAACTGTACACCTAGTTGAGCAAATATATTGTTCTCCACTAATGCAAAAACCATATACCTACCCGACAACAAGGAATCTGAAATTTCTAGATTACCCAACAACACAACAACTTTTCTCCTTTCTTCCTCCTACCAAACATCGAAATATATACAAAACGTGGTTCTTTAATATTACGCATCCGAACATCCGTATTCAAATCCCATATTCAATTTAACAAATTTCGCTTGGAGTACCTACTTTCTGGAAAAGAAAGAGTCTCACAAAGTCTTATAAGCAGTCCGTTGCCAAAAACAAAAGTTCATCATCCCACCACTGTATCATCGCCAAAGCTTTTAGAAGCCAGTTTCAAAAACGATATTGCTGCTTTGTGATTCATATAAATACATGAGCCAAGAGAGCAAAATGTGAACTCTTACGCAAATTATGACCTCAACTGGAAGCAGTTTTTGTGGGATTCAGACAAACACATCGATCACTCACAAACACACACATCCATGGGTTAGATAAGCAAATCAGTAGAGTATGAGATAGAAATAGACCCAATTATGGGCTCAAACAAAGCACAACATAAGCCTGATGAATGCGACTAGTATTGCGTTCGTTAATACGAAATCTGCGGGACAGGGAACTGACTGTGTAAATTCCAGAGAACTTCTGCACAAAGTTTCAATCATTTAATCAAACTTCAAAGTTTATCCAAGAGATTTCGTCATGTAAAGTTGATAATTGGTGGGAGGAAAGATGAGCTAGAAGGAAACAACCCGATTTTAAAAGTAACGGGAGAGTCTTTTCGACAAAAACTTTGACTTCAGTATGGTAGTTTGTTTGTACTTCTTTCTTGAGTTTAAATTTGGCGTCTTTTACAAACAACATACATACATATACAAAATTAGGATACGAAAACAATGGAAAACTTTTCGATAAAGGAAAGAGCTGGAAAATTCACAACCAGTGAACTTTCATCCCCTTTTAAAGTCACTGAGCGCCCTTCGTTCTCTCTATGTAAAAAGTTACTGCAAAAAAAAATCAAGAAGTACAAAAAACACAGCATTTCATGGGCTTCAATAGAGAAACGGTGGTTTCCCTTCAATCTCCTTCCCAGTGTTCCGTTTAAGAGCGCCAGATAGGTTACATTGGGCTTATTTAATCGATAATCCAGGTATAAGTGTATATGTTGTTTGCTTGGCTAAATACCAAAGCAGCAGAATGGTGTATAACAGAAAGAGACTGATAATCGTTTTGTGAGGGTGGTTTACTAACTACGAGTAGTAGTATGTCAATGGTTGTGTTGTGTATATTTATTTGTTTTATTTTGTTTGTTCCACTCTCGAATTTTTGCTTTAACCCGGAAAGGGGATTGCTGAGTGGATTGAATCAAACCAAAAAAAAAAAAACAAGCGGAACGGCTGGACACAACTTTTTATACCCTATTCTAGGGGTATATTAATTTTGAAGCATAGTTTGTAACATACCTTAATATTGCCCGTAGACCCCTAAAAGTTACTATATTTATGATCAGCATCGATAGTAATGTCGATCTAGCCATGTCCGTCCGTCCGTCCGTCCGTCCGTCCGTCCGTCCGTCCGTCCGTCCGTCGGCAAAAATTAGGCCTTTAAACTGGACCTAGAGAGCTGAAATTTTAACCATATACTCTCTAGGGTCCCGAAATAATCAAGTTTACGAATTTTTGAAATCCGCCCACAGACACGCCCACAAACTCAAAAAAACAAAATTTTGGAAAAAATCGAATTTTGAGCTAGGAAGCTGAAATTTTTTTATATATGATCTATGACTCCTAAAACTGCTCGGGATATAAAATTTTCAAAATCCGCCCACTGCCACGCCCACAAAAAAATAAAACAATTTTATTGAAAAACCAAAATTTGAGCTAGGGAGCTGAAATTTTTAATATATACTCTCTAGGGGCCCTTTAAGCTCATGTATTAATATTTTCAAAATCCGCCCACTGACACGCCCACAAATAAATAAAACAATTTTTTTGAAAATCCAAAGTTTGAGCTAGGGAGCTGAAATTTATAATATATACTCTCTAGGGGCCCTTTAAGCTCATGTATAAATATTTTCAAAATCCGCCCACTGACACGCCCACAAATAAATAAAACAATTTTTTTGAAAATCCAAAGTTTGAGCTAGGGAGCTGAAATTTATAATATATACTCTCTAGGGGCCCTTTATGCTCATGTGTTAATTTTTTTTTAAATCCGCCTACTGACACGCCCACAATTAAATAAAACAATTTTATTGAAACACCCAAGTTTGAGCTAGGGAGCGTTTTTTTTTGATAAAATCCTTTAAATGTTATATAACAAAATATGTAGAGCGTTCTTAACAATTTAACCATACTTAGACTTTTGTCACGCCCACTTATGAGGGATAGGAATAAGAATAGGGTATCCAACAGTTCGCCCAGGCGGACTGTAGCCCGTCCCTATGTTTTTTTTATACACACGAAAGGTAATAGATTCGAGTATGTATGTAAGTGGACAACTTAATTAATGTAAAAGCGAGGATTGGTTACCGGCAGAGAGCATATAATACCAGCATCTATTCTGCAAATAGTAGCAAAATAAAAAACTGTGGCCGCAGTCAGCGGTAGCGTTGAATTATTATCAAAAATGCCTCAAAAAGTTGGCGAAAAACTTTGTATGGGCGAATTGTTGAGAAAGACATTATCGACATGCAAAAAACACAACCTTCACTTCCATCTATTAACGTTTCCATAAAACTGTTTTTCCTACATAGTGGCCGTGTCAGAGTTAATATTAAACATTTTTTGCACTTGATAATTTCGGACCCCTAGAGCGCCTTCTTCTTCTTAACGGCCGGCGTGGCTATGATCAGGAGTTAAGGGGTCATAACCCTCCTTCCTACTTCATTCCTACGGGACCACCTGGTCACTTCTGTAATTTTATATGGATCACCCATGTGAGCCGAAGCTATGAACACAATTATCTACGAATAGACAACAAATTGGGAAACAAGTAGTAGAGGCCTACATGAATGGCTTAAGACCAGCTTTGAGACATTCAATATTATTTGGAGTACTCAACTCATTACACTCATAGCTTACAAACGTGCATGAGTTTACTACCTGATATTGGATGGCCATATGAATTGAATATTGATTTTAATCCAACCTCCAGCACACAATGCACTCACAAACAATGAGTTTGGCTGCACTGAACATTTGGGAGTATGTCGTTCATCTTTGCATGGTATGTATATGGGAACAACATTTGTTTGTCATTTTATTACTTTATAAGCTTATGTTTGGACTAAAAAATAATGTTGAACACAGAAATGATGTGCGGTTTCGAATGATGTTTTGCAAAGGGTTTCATGGACCTCTTGGGAACAAAAACCTTAAACAGGACATTTTGGAAATAAATTCTTTTTTCGGGCTTTAACCCTGGAAAGATAATCATATTTTTTATGACGTAAAAGATAATCATACGTCTCAGAGACGTATGGCACTTTGGTAGTGTATTTAGAAACCCATGAACTTTTTAAACAAATATTAACGTTTTTTTTATTTAGTTAGTTCATATTAAGAGAAATAAATCAATAATTTAGTATAAATAAATATTAATTGAAACAATAAAAACAAAAAACGTATACCCCATTACAAATCAACAAAGAGCAACTTATATTTTGAAGGAACCTTAAAATTGACATCAAGTCATAATAGTTGCCAAGAAAGTACGGCATAGATATAACTTGTTACCGCAGGTACTTACCGTCGCGCCACGACCATTACGGGCAAGCTCCGACCACCGACTGAGTTAGTTTAAGCAACCAACCCAATGCGGTTTATAGTTAAAAGGATATAACATTTTTTCCGCGCGTCATACGTCTCGCAGACGTAGATTATCTTTCTAGGGTTAAGGATATGCTGGTAAAATAACCTTGAGCAGAAATACTGCGCGGTTTCAAGGGAAATTGTGTATTATGTTGTACATAATATGCATATTATATATCCATAGATAACACTTTCATCCCATGCCAATCAAAACTCCTGTAAAACAAAGCAGCCATAAAAGCTTTTGACCAATACGTCATCAAGTTAAAACTCGTGTAGGAATGCCTACACAAACCGAATAGACTAACCAAGAACAACATGGTTACCATCTGCTGGGTACCTGGCGATGTAGGCTTAATAGGTAACGAGACAGCGGATTCTCCGGCAAGCAAATTGGCGGCGGAACCCTTTATATGACCTGAACCGTTCTGCGGGATAGGAGAACACACCCTACGCGAAGAGTTCAGGAGACTGGAGGAAGAAACAAGGACCAAGACCTTTCTCAACCTCCAAGGTCTGATACAAGCAAAGAAACATTTAGGAAACTACAACCTCAACAGATTCAAAGTTTGTATTATCATGAACAATCATAGCTTGCCGATATACTTACATTAAATGTACCCAAAACGCAGTTAATTTTAATTTCCAAGATTGGATTCGTAACAGAAGCCATACCTCCGATTGCCTTATCTGAAAATAGGCTCTCGTTTGTTGAGACCGTCACCACTCCTGGTTTTAAGTTAAATCGTAGTTTATCCTGCAAAAACAATATAAACTACCTACGTTGTTGGCCTTCGTAAATTATGGTTGTCGGCGGTTTTTACTCCTCACGAAACAAGATTGAAGCTACTTAAGATGCTTATAGTTCCCTTTATGTGTTACGCTGAAACTGTGCATTGCAAACTGGACTCGCAGCTGCAAAACAAACTTCAGGTTGCAGTTCGGTATGTATATGGCCTTCGCAGATATGATCACATCTCACAGTTCAGTTAACTTCATGAACCGAATTTCTAAACGCGAGAAACTTAATTTGTATGCAAAAAATAATAAGCACTTACCTGTTTGATGAATTGCAGTTTGCGCAATCTCAGAGAACCTTAGACCTTATTGCCCCAAACTGTACCTTCACAGATCACGGCTGTTTTTTGTCTGGACCATCAAGCTTTGGAATAGTTTACCCACTGACATTAATGAAATAAATTCGTCTGAACACTTCGAAAATAGAATATTTAAACATTTATCTGAACAGCGCCAATGAACATAATTTCATATGTAAAATTGTATATATCCCAATTAATCTAACTTTCTATCTCCCTCCGTTTAATATATCTCTATCTTTCTCTATCTTAGATCTCCTAAACTCAGTCTTCTCTTCTATTTTTGTTTTTAAGTTTTTGCATTATTTTAGTGGCATACATTGTTAGTACTACAGGGTGGGCCAAAAGTGACTTCCTAAATCGAGTGATTATTTTCAAAATAAAATTCAATTAGATTGGTCCTCTCTAAAGCGCTGTAGTTCATTTTAGTAAATTTCCCAAGTTTGTTTTATAAGTACATAAGAGTTATGATTTTTTTTTTAAATTAGGAAGTTGGCCTACCCCGTATAAAAGACCTGGTCTTACGTGCACCCGCAACATTAAGAAATTGAACCTTCGAATCCTAACAGGCCTCCTCACGGGGCACTGCAGACTCAAGGAACACCTAAGGGAAACGGTATATCGGAGGACGCACGCAGATGCTGCAGTGAAACCGTTGAAACTACAGACCACATACTGCAACCCTGTGGGGCATTGACCCACAAGAGGAAAAGATACATGGGCAGGCACCAAATAACTGATAAAGCCATATAAACCAGGGACAAACAGCTCCTTCTCAGATTCATCAAGGAAACTGGACTGACCGCTGTACTCTTAGGAACACTATGAATATTGCTGTTTAGAGGTTAGTGTGTTGCGCTACTAATCTTAAAGTCTCAAGTTAAATTCCCGCCGGGCCAAGTTCCATCTAAAAGTTGGTTTTCTACTGCTCCACCTCTTGCAAACGTCTGACAAACATCCAAGAGTATCAATTGTCATAAAAAACATCTCAAATCTGCCATTTGGATTCGGCTTAAAATTGTATCTTCGCACAAGCAAAATGGTTAGAGAAGCTAGGTTTAAGCTAGGTATGGGCCGTTAAAGCCTAATATTTATTTTATTTTTGTTGCTTGCACTGGGCTAAAAAAATGTATCCTGATATGAGTGAATGAAATGCTTAACGGATCCCCTTTTCAACCCTACGGCCGCACTGTGGAACAAAATGAGGAAACCACCAGAAGGGACAGATTATTCATTTCGCTTTGGTCGGGTACGCGGTGTAACGTCATAAATATTTAATGATCGCTTTGTCTTGTGGGAGTGGGTGAATAGTTTGCAGATTCTTCCACATGACCGAGAACTTTTTTAAGGATGGAAAAGGAAATGGCATCCATTTTTAGAGGGTTATACATTCAAGTTGTTCGTGATGGTGATGCGCAAACATTACGCTGCTTACCCGGTTTTTTTTTCTCTCAGGTTAAAACTTAAGAGTTACGAGCATTCTTGAGCTAGGTTAGAACTTTTCTCTAACTTTATACATAAAAGAAAGAAAACCAAAAAAACGTTGCCTTATGGGAAACATCTATGGGATGTCCTTACATTTATTTCGTATATGTTTGGCGGGTGTAAGCGATAAATCACTTTTTCGCTACAATTTCACTAAAGCAACAAGTTTCGCAATGGAGTTATTACTGTACATCGATTGAAAGATGATTGGCAGCAACGATTCAAGACCATTAATGCCCAATCACGCTTAACAAGGCCGCAGAATCACAATCGATTAATGTTTAAATTGAAATTTTATCTGTAAAGCGACTGTAGGTGGATGTCGAGTGTTTGCGGTTTATAATAGTGACCTTTTCATTATGTAAACGAGAGTATGAAGTTCTGTTTGTATGAGCTGTTGAATGTGCTGAGGATTTATAATGATTGTTCGGGAGCGGAGGATGGACAGATCTTAGACGTGGCAAATTTTACTGGAATTGGATTTTCAATTGTTAATACTCGTATCAATTGAATTCAATGACGAGGACTTGTGGTTGCTCTTTGTTGAAATAGCATAGTTAATCGAGTCTTGTACGATGGGGCTGCATTTAATATGATCGGGGAGAAATCAACATTTTAACATAGTTTTTTGTACAAAAGCTAGCAAGAAGTTCAACTACGAAAAGGTTTAGGGTAAGAAGCCTTGCAGCAGACCCACTATTTGCCGTTTGATGTCTCTTAAACTGTGATGCTAGGTGAATTGGAGAGCTTTGTGAATGAATATGCTCACCAAGTCAGATGCAAACAGATGCACTTTCGGCTAGCTTTAACAATCTCAACAAGGACGTTCCAAAAAATACCTTTAGCTTGTTGACGGAGTTTGAAAAGATATAAAAAGCAGATTGACTATCGTTTGATAGCATGTTTCATGAAGCATCAGGTTAAGAATTGCAAAGTGATCGTAAGAAGAATCTTTTATAGAGACGGCGGCGAATAACAACAAACATGCAAGGGTGTTTGCGAAAATCGAATGTTACAATCTGGACAAGGGGCCATATTTTGGAAACGCCATATTCGATTGGGTGAACTGTTGGATACCTTATTCATATTTTTATCCTCTGAAGTAGGCGATGCAATATGTTGAGAGTCTATATCCATTTTTTTTGCTGTTCCAACAAAACCGCAAAAACATTTTAAATTTGGCCAGAACTTCCTTAAAAGTGGGAGTGGCAGACAATTTTATTTGGGCCAGTTATTAAGAAGGATATTGTCTTCACACTCAGTTATTTTTTTTAAGGCAATTAATCGGAAAAAACATCGCTTTGCGGGTGGCAACGGTGCAGTAGTAGTGTTTTCGCTTACTGATTGAAAGGTCGTGCGTTCAAATCCCGGCCAAGTTCATTACTTTTAGTCGAATACATGAAAACTAGATCTCCCTACTCTCGTATAGAAAAGTGAGAATAGTGAATAGTGAGAAAAGTTTCTTGCAATTCATTCATGTAAACCTAGCGACACATTATATATCTTGAAACTATCTTGCAAGTTAGCGCGTAAGTCCAAGTTAGCACGTAAGTCCAAAAGGACAATTAAGCAATAATGAATAAGGGAAGCATGCGCGTGTCGAGATCGTAAGAAAAATAGGCAGGCTTAAAAACTCCTCTATCAAACAAATGCAACACCGCCATCGATTGGTTGATCTCTTTTATGAACTGATCCCAAAGTGCGAGGACTGCCAATATTCATTATGTCGAACTGACGAATCCCACAGTCGGACAAGCCGGGATGCAGTGAAGTGGAAGGGTTGTGGTCCCTTAAATCCCAAACAAAATCTCGCCGTTAAGGAACGAAAAGATCAAGAAGCACTTAATCAAAGAAGCAATGCGTTTGCCATTAATGCCCAAAAGGTGTGTGGCCGAATCGTAAAAGAGACTTTGTCTACATTCTTTGTGAAGAACACGACCTTCATTTTCATTAATTTCTTCTTTAAAGTGGTTTTGAGAACTTCGAGCCCAAGAGTCAAAACGTCAGCTTGCTATCTCCAATTTAAAGGGGCCAAAATTAGTTATAGACGGACGAATATAGCTAGGTCGACATAACATTTGATCCTTTTTGAAAATCTAGTAATTGATATGGGTCAGTATTAAGGCATGTTACAAACTATGAGTCAAAATTAAAATACCCTTAAGATAGAGTATAAAAAGGTGAAACATATATTAGCGCCAAGAAAAAGCGCCCACAAAATTTAAGCAAGGAGAATCTAGGGCCATGTATCGAAGGAAGAAACATATATATTACTCTTTGGGAGAGATACGAAATAGGATATTCACGAATTGTGACAATCCGACCAGAGAAGCCGTTCCGTTATTGTGAAATATTGTGAATGATATACTTTCCAAAAGCCGTTCTTTACAACACGTACTTTTCCGACTAAGTTGGGAAGGTGGGCAGAAAACAATTTTAACCATTAAGACCACACGAGATGCTTTCTTAGTTCTGCAAAAGATGGGGGACATATGGAATATGCCTCATGGCGCAGCCTCATGATGTTCAACCACTAACTTATGAGAGGCGGCTATATGCCTTAAGCTACGAGCACACGATTTGCAATAGACGCAAATATTTGCGAGGCTGACGTAATTTTTACGTCACAATTTGAACACCTCTTTGGACAGTCCGCAAATGCTCGTAAACCATTTGCGGATGATTTGCAAGACCTACATAAGTTTATGCCATTCGTCCGAACACTCACGTAAATCATTGTGGCGATTTGCGAGCACCCCAACCATTTACGACCAGATGAAAATGAAGCATGGCAAATGCGGATATTTGCGAGCAAATCAGTTGTTGTGATTCTTTTTTATTATTTAATATTTTTGAGATCTCTACATAGCAGTATTCTCTATTTGCATTTTTTATTTTATACTTGGCAAGTTTTCTGTTCGCTATTCATATTCTCAAAGGTTTAGAAAACTTACATTTATATTTTTAGTGTGGTTGTATTCTTCGGGAAATACCTCTATCGGAAGGGAAAGTGTGTTTTTCGTTTGTTTTTTTCTTTAATTTTTTTTTATTTCCTTCCACAAACTTATTTTAAATGCTCGCCTCCATAAAAATAATTGATACAATGATGTCGGTATCAAGACGAGGGTAACTAACAAATACTAAATAACCCAACTACTCTTATCACTTGTGTTTTCTCTTTGATATCATATCGTGTCCGTATATTCATATCTATTTATTTTCCACAGAAGCAGGCAAACATATATTTTTTTGTTAAACAACACACAAACATAATATTGTTGAATAATTTTATTTCCTACAAAAGTTGATAAACAATTTTCTTTTCTACAGAATCAAGCAAACACAAATATTACATAGTTTGAGGTTGGAATCTTCTCTTTCACGGGTACAAGCAAACACATAAATATTTTCATTGTTTTTTTTTTCAGCGATGAAACTCATTTTTAGCAAGGTCAATATTAAAATATGCCTTATTGAAGAGCAACAAAACAACATGTGCATCAAGAAGCTCCATTACATCCACAAAAAGTGACCGTGTGGTATGGATTTCGTGCTGGAGGTTCAATTGAACGGCATTACTTTGTCAATGAAAATGATCGCCATGTTACGTGCAATGGAAAACAATTTTTGGCCAGAATTGGATGGATGGAATGACATCAGTGATCTGTTGTTTCAACAAGATGGTGCCACATGTCACACAGCTGGTCAAACAATTGATAGATAGATAGATAGATAGATAGATTCTTTATTTTTTCATCATAAAGTTTACAAATTGGTATACTTAAGAATAAGGACATGGCATTACTGCCGTCTGCCTGAGATGACATTTCATAATATGATTTAAAAATAAAAGAAATAATAAAAAGCTAAAATTTTAAAATATAAAGAAAAGGAAAAAACAAAAAAAAAAAAATGTTTAACAAAAGATATGAAGAAATATTATTATATAAAGCAATGCTATCAATTTTAACGTGATTTGAAACACAAAATATTATACAATTTGGTTAATTTGATTAGCTGTTTATACAAAATTTTATCAATTTTAATATGATTTGAAACCCAAGATAATACACAATTTGGTTAGAAATAGCTGTTTATACAATATTATCAATTTTAACGTGATTTGAAACACAAAAGAGATATTATCAAATTTAGTATGATCAGCAACAAAACAATAAATAGTTAGGTATAAAATTTGGTCAAAACTGCAATAAGTGGGTAATCGACTAAGTTTAATATGTGAAACTGTTACGGTAAGAAAGAGCATGTTGGCAATATTTAAAGAGGCTGAGCCAGCCCATTGCTCCATTTAAAATTTCAAAAAGTTTGTCCAAAGATATAAAACTTTCCCGAAAATGCAACCGGCGAATTTCTTGTAGAATAGGACAAGCAGCAACGAAATGGTATATATCTTCATTCACTCTTCCGTTACATAGATCACATAGCTGGGGCAAGTCTGATCGATGAGGTATAAAGTTCAAATTTAAAATTTCAACTCTTGCTCTAAAAATAATACTTATAACCGAGGCTGAAAATTCATTACTAAAGTAAGAGACTTCCGAGGGCAGTTCATGGTTTAAATGACTATAAATAGCTCTTGAAGTAGATGAAGATGCTCTGGAAAGGTTATCCAGAAACATTTTGTGATCCACCTTAGCAATCACATCAGAAAACTGAGCCTTCCAATCGGTCACATTAGTTTCTGTTAAGTTTAAACTTGTTTCGTAAGATAAAGCTAGTTCGTTCCAGTTTTTAAACGGGGAAGCATTCACTCGAAGTAATTTTCTTAAGATGATTTTGTGAAGACAAGTTTCACTTCTTTTCATCACTCTAGTAATGAAGTTCGCATTTGCCTTCAAATTTTGTATATATATAGGGACTATTCCTGACTCTACATATATGGCGTAGTTGGGTGTTGAGTTAGGCAAACGAAATATCCTCTTAAAAAAGTTCCTTTGTACAGTTTCAAAAGCTTCGAAGTGTGTGTATCCGACGGGTTGGACGCCATATGCCATGCATGCATTTACTGTCGCGTTGAAAACTTTGTACTTGGACGTTAAATCAACATTTTGGTTCGAAAAAAACTTTGGCCACATTATATTAAGAGCCAATTTAGCTTCGTTGCTTTTTTCTTTGGAGTGCTTTAGATAGCTTAAATTGTAGGTCAAGAGGACACCCAAATATTTAAACTCTTGTAAAACCTCAATGTGTGTATTGTTTAGAGACCATTCTTCTTCCGCTCGCCTTCTTGATTGTCTCTTTTCAAATATAACAATCTTAGTTTTTTGGGTATTAATTTGCAAGCCCCAAGACTCGCAAAATGAACTTAGACGGTTTATTTGCAATTGTAGCGTGAAAGGATTATCAGCAAGCATAACTAGATCGTCCGCGTACAACAGGACTCTGATTATAATGTTAGCAAAATTAACTCCACCCGGAAGAAGCTCGCAGACATCATCTATAAACAGGGCAAATAATAATGGGCTGAGGATACAACCCTGAGGAACACCTGTAATTGTATCAAATCGATTTGAAAATGTGGAACCGTCCCATACCCTTGCATTTGTTGACGAAATAAGACTTGCATACACTTCGAGAAACTTTCTTGACAAACCAATGCAAGAAAGTTTGTATATTAAAGCTTGTCTATTGACTTTATCGAATGCAGCTTTAAAATCAACAAAGCAAGTGTATAGTTTCTTTTTTCTATCTATAAATTGTTGAGCAATGCTTGAAATGGCCAAGATATGATCCATGGTTGAAAAACCTGGGCGGAAACCGGCTTGAAAGATGCTCAAAAGACTGTTATCCTCAATCCATTTTGAGAGCCTTTCATATAGGATTGCAGTGAAAGTTTTTCTTATTGAATTTAAAATTGAAATACCTCTATAATTTTCCGCAGCGTTAGCATCACCTTTTTTAAAAATGGCAAAAATTACAGATTCGTTGAAACTGTTAGGGACACATCCATCATTGTACACTTTGTTATAGAAAGACACGAGGTAGTTTTTAAAATCAATAGTGCTGTTTTTATAAAACTCGACTGGTATGCCGTCTAGGCCAGGAGCCTTGCTGTTTTTCAATCTTTGGAGCGTTACTTCCAATTCGGGCAATGAGAATTCTAAATCCAGCTCGTTGACTCTAGTATCAGGTAGCGCGTAATCAAAGGTATGAAGGTCTTCATCAGCTGAGAGTAGAGTTTTAAAATGAGCTGCTAACGTCTCAGCTTCTAAAGAGAACTTCATACCCCGATTGCGCCCACCAAGATTGCGCACTGTCTCCCAAAATATCTTTGAGTTTGTGCAGTTTTCCAATTTCTTAGCCACGTTTTTTAAATAGGTGATTTTCTTAACTGAGCACATTTTTTTAAAATCATTATTAACGCGAAGATAGATGTTTTTGAAAAATTGAGAATTGGTCGTTCTAAACAGTTTTAAGTAAACGAACGAAAGTTTACGGAGATTTCTGCAATCCTTATCAAACCATACATTTTTAGCTACAAAAGTGTGTGTACTCTTCAACGCAAAAGGGGCTGCGGTCTTTATAACCCGTTCTATACTTTCACATACCACTTCAGACGAGACTGCGGATTGTAGGGGCAGAGATAGTAAGTGCCGAGAAAGGAGGCTTCTATAGAGGGTTGCATTGTTCTCCGACCACTTCAGCTTATTAAAACTAGAAGGTGTAGCTTGCTGGTTTAACTCCTTTAGGTGAATTTTAATTACAATTGGAAAATGAGCCGAGTAGTTGACTAGTGCAACTTCAAAGTCATCGATAATGTTCAGCCAGTCCCCTGAAATCGCAGCAAAGTCAATCACGGATTGTCCCTGCCCGCTAACAAAAGTGAATTCGCCACATGCATCACTAATAGAAGACCCATTCAAAACAAATAGACCGAAAACTTCAAAAAATTCTGTTAAACTCCCCCCGTTGCGGTTATAAATTTTATCCTTAGAACATCTACTCTCAGCCAGTGCAACTCGTGCTCGTAAAATATTGGCGGAAGAATTTTGATGTTCACCAATCCTAGCATTTAAATCACCGACGATTAACACATGGTCAAGAGAAGTGTTATTCATAAATTCCACTAGTTCATCGAAGTCGCTAAGCCAATGATTGCAATTTAAATAAATAGGAATAATATAATAGTTTAGGTTGTTGCTAACCATATGAAAAATAATTGATATATTGAAAGGGAAGTTCAGTAATCTTGCAATTTTCATGCGATTTAATGCTGTTGTATTTTTTTTGTGGGGTAACATAAAGTCGTTGGTAAATGCCAAAAAGCCGACAATATAAGAGGAGATCAAGAAAAATATCGAACGCAAAAATGTCAACGTTCCGGCTGATATGTGTGGAAGAGTGATGCGAAATTGACTCCAAAGAGTCGATAGCTGCAAACCTGCTCGCGGTTATCATTATGAATGAGATCGAATTTCATAATTTAATTCAACATATGTTTTTTACCTAGAATACATCTCAGCCCGATATCTTAAATATTCTGTGTGTTATTTTATTACAAAATTGTTATTTTCTTATTGAAAAACCCGATACGGAGACATAAACGACCATTTTGTTCGATAACGTTTAAGCCCTACTACATCGTTAACATCCATATCTAAAGAGCTTAAGTAAAACTCATTCTAATAATTTGCTCATCCACTTGCTTTAGTGGGCTTTATTAGGTTCCGTCCCATTCATCTGCTTCTTTATTGGATAATAAAGATGCAGCAAGATTTATTGGACCAGAATAAAGAGAGTGACATGCCATATAGATAATTTATTTTAACTTGCTGTATCCTGTTCCCACTTCCTAATTAGTTACGAGTACCAACTCTGTTCCGCTCTTGTCAATTTTATCGTTGTCTTTTTTCATAATAGCACAAAGTACCCGCAGAGTTGGTCTATTCCAAGTACCGTTTCTGCTTCATCTCTGCCTGCCATCAGGCACCATTAAATCTTTGTAGAATACCAGCCAGCTTCTGTGTAGCCTTCTCCGCCCGATGACAAGAACTGGAGCCGTCCTTAATTGATAACACATGCACGCATTACATTCAAAACCCCTCCCGCCCGTGCCCACCACATTTCCTATGACGGAAAAGGGCGCACGAACCAATACAACACAAATAACAACGTAGGCGATAAACCTACAACAAGCTGGTGTAGGTACTTTTAATGTTCCGACAACCCTCTGCGAAGCACGCAACACTCACTTCGCCGACAAGCAACACACATTACAAGTAAAAAATCAATAAACACCCCAGCTCGAGGGGTGGAGGACGCCCCTAGACAACCCATGACAGTGCCTAGTGCCAGCGGAACCATCGCCACTTAAACCATTCATTCTCATATAGCAGGCTGCCTTGTCAATCTCAATTCCAGGAATCTCTGCTCGCGAGGAATTCCTGTTTATTTAAGTTAAGTAATAGGTTGCTGTTTGTGTATCCTCTATGCCGCCGCCTATCAAGCGCCCTCCCGCTGATTTGGATTTAATGGAATTGTTTGCTAAGAGAACACGAATACACCCCTATGCCTTCGAAGGAGCTTCTACGAAGTATGCAAGTGAGTATGTCGTTCAAAAGCATAGAGCCCTTGAACACCATTTTACATAAATAAATGAATAAGGAATTCAATTGAAAAGTACCAAAGGGAATGGAAAGAAAACCAACCTGCGTACACACAACTTGTTTACATTCATAAAAATTCTGTTTGAAGGACGAATGAAGTGCGACTTTCGGAAGGGAAGTTATTGATTGCAAATAATAGACAAGAGCTGTAAGAATAAGGCTAAACCTACTTGCATCATTAAAATGTTTCTACGAAACGGACTCAAACCAATTTTCCCTAATCCACCCGAACAAAGACCACTCAATTTGATTTCTTTTAATCTAGATGATGAGGGTTTCCCTCTTTTCCTTCGACTTATGATTTTGTCGAAAAAACCTAATATACATACCCGTGTATGAAAACTTGTTCGCATACATTTTCCTTTTTTCTATTTTTGTGGAGTAATTTGCGGTCATATGGAAAAGAAAAAGGTCTACAATGATGTGTATTTCGGGGGTGATGAGCGCTAAGAGTTGTAAAAAAGATAAACTACAAAATAAAGAAGGATCAATGAATGCACATAGTTTTTAAATGACTGTAATGTACATAAGGTACAAATGTACAATGTGTAAATGTTCCATAGTCGTTAGAGGATTTGAACAATAAAATTCTGAAGCTAGAAGTGAACCGTCATTAATACAAGCGAAAATCCAATGTTCGACGCGAAATCCAGGATTAATTCGATCGATTTGATTCGAATCTTCAAAATCTGAAAATAATAGATTTCAATAACCAAAATAAGCGATACCCAAAGAGGGGTACCGATTCCCTTCAACCTCTCGTTCATCTTGCTTCTGTATTTTATTACGTATTACCTTTAACCCCACAGCAATTAAAAACCAACTTACACATATTTAATTATGAATTCTCACCCGAACCTGATGGCCTCCTGCCATATTTCTCAAAAGGTTTGCCTCCAATCTCTTCTTCCCAATTTTATACTTCTTTCAGCTGTCACTTTTACATGGTGGAATTCCCTAAGACTTGGAAGTCCTCTTTCATATAATCGATACATATAAATGGTCTTAAGAGCGGAGTAACTTATTACTGTCTCACAGCTAAACTCTCTGTTATATCCGAACTTTTTGAAAGTATCTTATCCGAATTCCTTTCTAAATTCTCTTCCCTCGGTTTGGAGCCCTTATTGTTAAAATGAGTATCTTGTTACCTGGAAAACCGCTGTAAAGGTGTTCGCTTCAGGCCTATGCTATCAGGTTCTTTTTTTGTATCCTTTGGTGGTCCCCAAAGTCACCTAGGTTCGCTTTTCATTATCCCGACTACTAACGGCCTTAATAAGATCATTAAACATTCCGACTTCTCCCTCTACGCTGACGATAGCGAATATTATGAACCCATCACTTTACCAGAAAACTCACGCCTCCTTCAACTTTTTCCACCTGTTTAGAGCTTATTATCGCCAAATGTCATTCCATCAGCTTATTCCAATAATAGAAAAGTCTAATCCTCGACTTTACCTTCTGCAGGGTCAACAAATTTCCTCCGGCTTATCTCTTCACGACCTTGGTATCTTGTGCGACCAAGAGCGTAACTTCGGTTCGCATATTTATCAGATATTTCTTAAATTCAGGTCCTCACTTGGCTTCGTTAAGCGGTAGTCCAAAAAATTCTCCATCCCATACGTAACCAAATCTTTCTATATCACTTTTGTTCGCCTCCTCCTCGAGTACGTTAGCCAAGTGATGTCTCGTCTTCGTCGATGTCATGTGTTCTTCATGGTCTAACCCATATTATCTCCTTATCAAGACCACAAGCCACAAGCTTACTAAATCAATAACATTGAGGATCGCAGGAACGTTGCAGACATTTTTTTCATTTGTCGACTCTTCTCACTAACCGTCGTAATTTATGAAAACCCTCGTCTCTTCTATCCACAGAAACAACGCACGTCATATAGATCTAACAAACCAATCTCCCACATGCTGCTTTCAAAATCAGCACTAATTGCCTTAAACTCCCTCTGCCTTACTATGATCCTCTGAATTCCTCATTCACCATTTTCATCCTAAGCTTAACAAAAAACAAAAATATGAGGCATTACCGGTACATGCATAGTCTACAACCTAGCTAATCCAACCATTTGCATGTGCGACCCCAGTGTGATTCGAACCTTAGACCTTAAGTTCTTATCTGAGCACACTAACCCCTGAGCCTTTTAGTCCTAGTTATAAGCCGTAGTTTTAATTTAGTGTTAAGCCTTATTACAAGCTTCTATTAAGCCGAATAAATGAGGGCATATGCCTCCACCAAAATTAAGGGTAGTACCACTAATTTACCAATAGATACCACTGACTGCTTCAAAAAAGTTGACTTTAATGATAACCCTATACAGAAAAACATCTTATAAGCTTTTCACAAAAAAATAAAACTGAACAAACTCAAAGGTCTAACACTCTTTGGGGAAACTATGTTCTCACATGTAGTAAAATTTCTGAGTGTTATCCTTAAGTAAAAGCTCACTTTGAAGTTTTACATTAAAAAAATGGACAAATCTTGGATCTAGCTATATACCTGCAAAAGTCTACATGAAAAAAACTTAAATTGTAACACATCAATTGCTAGAACAGCTGTTACACATCAATTGCTGGTCGAAAAAAAGAACAAAACAAAGCAAAAGTCCACACAGGCTAGACTCAAGAAACTCCAAGGACCTGCCTGGGTGTGTTCATAGAGCTCAATGAAAACTGCACCCACCGCCTTCCATCGTTTTCATCCCCACATCCAGAAAGAAGCAATGGTAAGTGCCCAACCGAGTATTCTATAGAATGCTATTACAGAAAAACCCCTTTACCGTAAGCAAATTATAACAAAACATAGGGACGGGCTACAGTCCGCTTGGGCGAACTGTTGGATACCCTATTCTTATTCCTATCCCTCATAAGTGGGCGTGACAAAAGTTTAAGTATGGTTGAATTGTTAAGAACGCTCTACATATTTTGTTATATAACATTTAAAGGATTTTATCAAAAAAAAAAAACGCTCCCTAGCTCAAACTTGGGTGTTTCAATAAAATAGTTTTATTTAATTGTGGGCGTGTCAGTAGGCGGATTTACAAAAAATTAACACATGAGAATAAAGGGCCCCTAGAGAGTATATAATAAATATTATAAATTTCAGCTCCCTAGCTCAAAATTTGAATTTTCAAAAAAAAAAAAAAAAAAAATTAATTGTGGGCGTGTCAGTGGGCGGATTTTGAAAATATTTACACATGAGCATAAAGGGCCCATAGAGAGTATATATTATAAATTTCAGCTCCCTAGCTCAAACTTTGGATTTTCAAAAAAATTGTTTTATTTATTTGTGGGCGTGTCAGTGGGCGGATTTTGAAATTTTTTTTATCCCGAACAGTTTTAGGAGTCATAGATCACATATAAAAAATTTCAGCTTTCTTGCTCAAAATTCGATTTTTTCCAAAATTTTGTTTTTTTTTGAGTTTGTGGGCGTGTCTGTGGGTGGATTTCAAAAATTCGTAAACTTGATTATTTCGGGACCCTAGAGAGTATATCGTTAAAATTTCAGCTCTCTAGGTCCAGTTTAAAGGCCTAATTTTTGCCGACGGACGGACGGACGGACGGACATGGCTAGATCGACATTACTATCGATGCTGATCATAAATATAGTAACTTTTAAGGGTCTACGGGCAATATTAAGGTATGTTATAAACTATGCGTCAAAATTAATATACCCTTAGAATAGGGTATAAAAACAGCTTGGTTTTGTGTCTTTTCTATTTACAGCTCTCGTGAGTTTGGTCTCAAAACAGCGCTTAAGCGCTAATTGCGTGCTTCTGGCAGAGCACCACTACACCATTAAGCAACACTTCTTGGTGGTGTCGATAATCCCAAAAGCTGACAATTTATTTATTTATGATTTAAAAAATGTACGTCCCAACAATAAATAACTCACCACAAGAACAACCCTCTCAACCCTCTATATCCGAAGGAATGATATGATTATCGCTGATTTCAATTACCTATGCAATAATTATCAACGCTGTCATTAAACCCGGGTTCTGATATGCCAATTGCAACCGGCCTAAAGATCTTCAATTTTAGACAACGCATCGCACACACATTCCTTTGCGAAAGCTAAGCTAAGCTAAGCTACGCACCTGAATAATATATCAAGTAATGGAATTTTCCCATTGAGAATACATTAATCGAAACTGGACAGACAGCAGCTATTAACTACTAACGGCCATCTATCAACGAAAATAGGTTCCTGTTTCACTTTGTTTCGTATACTTACCTTGCTTCTGAGGGATGAATACCTCGAAAACAACAGTGGAAAAATACCTTTTGATAATATCTGACGTATTTTACGACTTCCCAGCCACTCCTTACCATTGAACTTTCTTATTGCGTGAACTATACGCAAGTGGTTTTGATAAAAATATAATGCTAGTTAGTTTTGACACTTTCATGGTAGCAATAAAATCGGTAATGACCATTTCCTTTGGTTTGATTGTGTATACCAAAAGTAAACTTGAAATAACATGTAAAAGTATCAAAACTGATTGCCGTGTTTTTCTTTTGCAACGATATAAATTACAATGCTAGTTTTCCTCCCAGAAAACTTTTGCCAAGACACAGTCATAAATTATCATCAAATTCAGACGAACAAATTAAGGTAAACGCCACAAAAGTTGAAGTGAACTTTGATGTTCCTTGGGATAAAAAATAAAAGTCCAGAGATACCATTGTCATTTCCTTCGCATTTGATTAGTTTTTATTGGCCTCATTTACAGATATCTGGTAGGGAGTGATTTCTTTTTGTTTTATTAACAATATTTAAGGACTGTCGTAAAATTTTGCAATTTGCTTAAGTAATGAGATGGGATCGGGTGGGATATTATTACAAGTTTAAGTCCCGGCGTCTGGCGAATCAGTGTGGGAGAGGAGTGCAAATGAATACGTAGTACACGTGCTTAGTTATGAAGCATTACGAAATGTGTTTCTTTGCAAGAACCTTCTAGAAATTTTGAAATTATTATTTTATGGAAAAACGTGCCATGGGGGCTGTAACACCGCCGTCTTTTTGCAATTGAATTATTCGATTAAACTGTTGTTAAATTCAAGACAGATGCAGATTTATTCAGCTTAAATCAAAGGCTAAATTCGGTCACAGTTTCGGTACTTTTCGATAATGCCGACACAGAGAGAATGAAGGGAACAGTCTATGTCGACACACTTTGTGATGATGACGATGAGGATATCAAGCCTTTGTTTGCGGTTTCTGTTTCCGTGAGTGTCATCTTTCGTATAGGAAGGGTAAAGCGATTTTCATAAGGGAAGCCTTTCAGTTTTTGCAATTTTTGATAAAGAACAATAGAGCGGGGTGATTGGGATAAGAAAAGGGTGGTTGACGCAATCGAACCTCAAATTATTATGTTTCTTGGAGTAGGAGCAACGAATGGTAACCCCAAACTACATCTCGGATTCGTGAACTAGAAAGCCGAGTGAGGTGACTCATACACTCAACTCATACAATCGACCCTCAATCTCTTTTACTACTTCCTTGAAGGAGGGCAGAGAGGGATAATTGCAATGCAACCACTGACTACTTCTCGAATTAGTGGACGATCAGAGTGAGGCAACCGATACAATCAAACCTCAAACTATTCTCTAATCATTGGTTGGATTGCAGTAGAGGGTAACTGATGCATGAAGAAAGAGCATAGTGGGCTTATGCGAAATCAAAAACTACTCGACTGTCGACTCTCTCGAAGCAAAGCAGATTCATGTGATTGAAGGCTACCCTCAAAACATTACGCACATCTTATGGGGTGCACCACATAAGATCTAACTGAACCAGTTTGGGCTTGGTTATGAATTTACTGATGCAGAAAACATTGATAAGATCAAATCACTGAAATCATTGAAGAAATAATCTCTTAATAGTTGTTTCCTGGTACTTGCCTAGGAGGCATGTGTTATTTTTTTTCCTCAACTGTTATTAGCCTATTAGTGCACACTTAGATACTCGAAGGTTGAACCTGATTTGGAGCGAAGAGTATTTACCTATTTTTAGAAAGACGATGCCGGGTTCAAAGTTGGCTAATTCATCCGCCTTGTATTTGGCCGAAATTTTGCTGTGACGGTGAACCAAGCGGCATCTATCAAGGATTTCGGTCTGATATTCTCGGTATTGCTTTGCCAGCTTAGATCTTATTGCTTGTGATTCTAGGGCTTTTGTCGCTGCTTGCCTGTCTATGTAAAGCACGATATTTTTACCGGCTTTAGGGCTCATGAAGGCTACATGCTGCCTCCGAATAGCAAATTTTCGCCTGAAATGTGCTACAGTTTTAAGACTAAGGGACATTTATTTCATCGCTGGAGGCTGTTTCACAGATAATACAATACGTACTATTTTGACACTTCTGCTGCATAATTTTTGTTGCACAGAATCGATGTATGATCTGATCGGCTATCATACAACAATTTATAAACGGAGAATTGACTGGAAGTATTGAAATGTTGTAATGGGTCTTTCATTAGCGACTTGAAAACTTCAAACTTTCAGTGTGAACGCACCCTTAAACCGATTTTTAAACTATCAACAGTAAAATCATGATTTTACATCATGGTGAAGTACACGAAGGAACAAAGTTTACGTTGGCGTTAACGCCAATTTCCGGCCGTAATTCTCGCCTCAGTAGATAAGCGATTCATAATCTAGTCAAAAAATTTGAGACAGAATATTCGCTGCTTGATGTTGCCGTACCAGTGAGACTACATTTTCCCCGAAGTTTAGCGAATACTGCTGCCGTAGAGAGACGTCCGTCGCAAACAAGGCAAACCATCCAAAACAGTCAATTTCACGGCGTTCTCAAGAATTGGGCCTCTCCAGGCCGCATTATGGCGAATTTTGCGTAAGGATCTTGGCCTGCACCCTAACAATATCAAGCTGACTCAAAAACTAAAGTCACTTGAACATATGAAGCGACGTACGTTCTCGAATTGGGCTCTGAACATAATGGAAGAAAATGAAGAATTTCATCGCAAAATCATGTTCAGCGATGAAGCGCATATTTCGCTTCTTGACGATGCCGTTTAACCACTGGACAGGTGAGAAACATCATGTGCTTCATAAAACAGCACTTCATTAGCAAAAAGTCACTGTTTGGTGCGGTTTTCATGCTGGTGGCGTCATTGGGCGTTTTTTTTTTCGTCGATGAAAATGGCCGTCACGTTATGGTAAACGAAGTCGAATTTCATTCATAGATGTTTTGATAGTAACTTAAGCCAATTAATTTTTATTTGAGATATCTCAAGGAGTTTGCATTTTATTTAAAAAAGAAAATTGTCAAGTCCTTAATAAAAGACCCCTTATAATTCTGTTTCACAGAAATTTATCATACATTTCATACAGCAGAATAATTTGTTGTAATTGTTTTGCTTTGAGCTTCAACAAACGAAAATATACAGAAGTAAATAATTTTTTACCATTGAGCTGATTATTTATAAATTTACAGACTGAAAAGAAGCAACAAATAATCGTGCTACAAAAAATACGTGAAAAAAATAGTTTCATTGGCATTCGCTTATTGGCTTGTCACCGAAAGCGATGAGGAAAAGTTCAGGAGAGTAACTTGACAAAATTGGCGCCGCAATACTATAGTTAAGTATGTTGTTTCTTTACCTTAATTAATTTTACAAAATGCAAAATATTTACAAACTTAAGTTGACAGTTTTAGTTACCACTAGTAAGGATCTTCTGGACAAAAGTATCAAACTTATGTAATCGCTTACACAGTGAGGTTTAAAGTCTATTATTTTCACAATCGTCCGCAATATCTCCACCATCACCATCTTCATCTTCAAAATCAGACATTTCATTCGATAGAAAAAAATTATCATACAACACTTCCAATGAAATCAGAATAGAAAGTTTTATGTGTTGTATAATGTATATTGAAAATGTATGTTGTATGATCTGTGAAACAGGCCCTTGGTCTCTAAACGTAAAACTTAATATAAACGAACTACACACTGTTTCATCATTTTTTCTAAACTGATATAATACAATTTTAACCGGTTGTCCAATTAACTGTCGAATACGAAACCCGTCTTTTAAGTATTACCATGCTGACACCGTCATGCATCTGTATGTTTAAATGATTATCCGATTTTTTTTTTAGATTTCCGTAAAGTATGATTTTGTTTATTGGTGTTTTAATACGATACACGAAATTGGTATGTCTACAACTACTATCAACTAGCTTAACGGTATCATGAATATTTAATTTAATCAAAATCACATAATTAAATAAGAAAAGCAAGTAATGTAATGTGAAAGGAGAGTCCCCATGAGCTCAAATTGTTTCAATACGCAAAAGTTACTACAGTGGTCGGAAAAGTATTTTGACAAAAAAAAATTGCACATTTTTCTATACATCTTTCTTTATTGTGATGGAAAAAATCTGAAAATAATTTATGATAGTAATGTAACAATGAGCTTTCAAACAAATACACATAAGTTTAATTCAATATAATAGTTTAAAAATTAAACATTATATTTCAAAAATTTATGTGAAAAAAAGTATTTTGACAAAATATTATTCATTAGAAAAAAAGGACTGATAACAAAAAATTATAAAAATAAAGGCATAACTTTATTTGTCAAATGTTGATAGAATAGGACATACCAGGGGCTTCAAATCTTGTGATGAGGATGGCATTCATAGGGCTGTAATTTTCTAGAAGTTAATGCAATCCTATTTTATATTATTCACCAACAAAAGTACATTTAAATTAATTTAATTTCTTTTACCATTTTGTATAACTTTGCATTTTCACGAAGTAAGTGATATAGTGGTTTCTTATTGTCGTTGTTTTCCAGATTCGGATGATTTCGGATTCCTGAAAGGAGATGCGCTATCATGCGAATTCTTCAATCTTGTTCTGAACAAAATAGTGTGCAGGACAGGAGTCAACACGGAACGCACTATTTTCAATAGATCCGTCCAACTACTGGGGTATGCATACGATATCGAAATCACCGACCGTTCCCAGCGTGGCGTGTTAAAGGCTTTTATGGCGATTGCAGAACAGGCGAAATCGGTTGGTCTTGAAGTTAATGAGGACAAGACTAACAACATGCTATCTGTCTACCGCCTAGGACAAAACGGAAGTTTAGGAGTTCACCTATCTTAGAGTAAACATCAACTCCACAAATGACACCTTAGTGGAGATCCGACAGAGAAATTACCTTAACCGCTGCTACTGCGGCTTGGCCAAACAAATGGGTTCAAAACGCCTCACTCGAAGAAGAAAATGCATGCTCTATCGAACCTTAATACTGCCAGTCTTGCTTTATGGTGCCGAGTGCTGGACAATAAGTAGGAAAGTGGAATTAATATTGGGTTCTTTTGAAAGAAAAATACTCTGTCGGATATTTGGTGCAGTGTGCGAGGTGGACGAATGGAGGATACAATCGCCATCGCTATGAGCTGTAAGAAGATGTGGATCTAGTCCAAAAAGCTGAATCACGTTGTTCCTATTCCTCATAAAGTTGGCGTGGCAAAAATCTAAGTATGGGTGAATTGTTAAGAACGATCTACATATTTTCTTATAGGGATTTTATCGAAAAAAGCAAAGGCTTTGTAAAAAATAATGACGAATCTACAGAAAAAGTGACGAATCTGCTCCACTCTACACTACACAAAGAAAAAGAAAAATAAAAATAAAAGATATATAAAAATATTAGGTCCTTTTCTAAAAAGTGACGTAAGCTACTCGGGTAATATCGAGGAAACATTATACAAGGTGGCGCAAAAGTTGTCATCTGTTTACTTCACAAATGTCAAAGTAAAATTGACATTTGCTGCCATTTGCAAAAATTATAGCATCTTCCGATAGGTTTTCAGCCCTTGGGTGTAATTAGGCAATTCTGTGTGCCAATGTTCTAAATGATCCACGACGTTTGACATCTATCCTATGTAGTTTTCAGTCGGATTGGTGAACGCCACTGGGTGATGACTTTTGCGCCACCTTGTATGTATCGATTTTATGTGTTGTGGTTTTTTTTGACTTTGAAATTCATTTTTTTTATTCATTGATAAATATCTACTTACATACTAGACAAAAATGATTAAACCTAACTTAAAATTAACAGGATACTTATTCTTATTTATTGGTCCTTATGCGAACGCTCTAAACTTAACTATATCTTAGAATTATTGCCTTTCGGCCTACGAACTATTTTACGAACTAATCTTACATATATATTCCTCGAGAAAATTTATTAAAACTCGGTTTCATTATTGAGATTTTATATAAAACAAATTACAAACTACCTATTCTACTTACTTAAACTACTTAACGTATTCTAACTATAATTAGGATTCTGAGCACTCGTTGCCTTGCGCAACAAGTGGTCAAAATCCCAATTGCTTTCCGAGCGCCTGGCAGTCGTCAACGTGCACACGCGCCGCCGTGAGCCGACTGAAGCCTTACAGCGTCAGTCAACTCCCAGAAGCACCACCACACGTTGGCGAGCCCGGCCTCTCCCAAAAACGCCCTAGCTGACTTAATCTAACTTATAAGCTAAGAGGAAGTTACCTAGAGTAACGCACCGTCCTGGGAGGGCATGTTGACCCCTCCCCCCTCAACAAGCCACCAAAATTCGGCGAATTGCTTTTCCGTGTCGAATTTATGTGTTGTGGTAATTGATTGATGATTCCAACCACGACATCTCCGTGAAAGGCAAAATCGGAAAAGAAGTCACAATTATGTTTTTACGTAAGCTAGTTTAAACTTACGTCACATGCATTAAGCGCCACAGTTTCCTTGAAAAATATTAGAGTCTCCACTGGAAGTTGGTAGCGTGATCCTTTTTTGCAGTTGCTTTGACTTGCTCCTAAGGCGCACAGTCTCAATTTATTAAGAAAAAAGTAATTAAAAGAAAATTTAGTTAAACTAAACGTAATGGCTATAATATCTACAAGAAGATTTTTTTGGATTTCGATTCATAAACAGAAACGAGCTAAGCAATTGACTTCTAAAATAAACAAGAATTTCCACTAGGAGGTTAAAAAATCTGACTACTAGCATCAATTTCTCCAATATCATAGACGGTGCCGTGACATAACCCCAAGCGTCATAAGCCCAAATCTCGAAATTTGGCCTTATGTCGCTTTTTGAAAGTGACATAAGGCCAAATTCCAGCATTTGTTATTATGTCACTTTCACAAAGCGTCATAAGGCCAAATCTGGAAAGTGACATAAAGCCAAATTTTCGAAACCGTACCTCGCACCTACTCCAAATCAAACAGTGACCCCAAGCAGGGGGGTTGCAGGGGGGCACTATGCCCCCCATAGGCATTGTACTGTTTATGCAATCTACTTGCGATTTCGCAATTAATCCCATAAACAGTGCAATGCATATGGGGGCATGCTGCCCCCCTGCAACCCCCCTGCTTGGGGTCACTGTTTGATTTGGGGTAGATGCGAGGGCAAATTGTTGAAAACAGCACCAAGCGAAAGTGTCACAAAGCCAAATTGGCCTTATGACGCTTTTCCAATGTGTCATAATACCAAATGCTAAAATTTGGCCTTATGTCACTTTCACAATACGACATAAGGCCAAATTTCAAAATTTGGGCTTATGACGCTTGGGGTTATGTCATGGCACCATCATAGACACGTGCAAGACTTCAATCACTTGAACATATGAAGCGACGTACGTTCTCGAATTGGGCTCTGAACATAATGGAAGAAAATGAAGAATTTCATCGCAAAATCATGTTCAGCGATGAAGCGCATATTTCGCTTCTTGACGATGCCGTTTAACCACTGGACAGGTGAGAAACATCATGTGCTTCATAAAACAGCACTTCATTAGCAAAAAGTCACTGTTTGGTGCGGTTTTCATGCTGGTGGCGTCATTGGGCGTTTTTTTTTTCGTCGATGAAAATGGCCGTCACGTTATGGTAAACGAAGTCGAATTTCATTCATAGATGTTTTGATAGTAACTTAAGCCAATTAATTTTTATTTGAGATATCTCAAGGAGTTTGCATTTTATTTAAAAAAGAAAATTGTCAAGTCCTTAATAAAAGACCCCTTATAATTCTGTTTCACAGAAATTTATCATACATTTCATACAGCAGAATAATTTGTTGTAATTGTTTTGCTTTGAGCTTCAACAAACGAAAATATACAGAAGTAAATAATTTTTTACCATTGAGCTGATTATTTATAAATTTACAGACTGAAAAGAAGCAACAAATAATCGTGCTACAAAAAATACGTGAAAAAAATAGTTTCATTGGCATTCGCTTATTGGCTTGTCACCGAAAGCGATGAGGAAAAGTTCAGGAGAGTAACTTGACAAAATTGGCGCCGCAATACTATAGTTAAGTATGTTGTTTCTTTACCTTAATTAATTTTACAAAATGCAAAATATTTACAAACTTAAGTTGACAGTTTTAGTTACCACTAGTAAGGATCTTCTGGACAAAAGTATCAAACTTATGTAATCGCTTACACAGTGAGGTTTAAAGTCTATTATTTTCACAATCGTCCGCAATATCTCCACCATCACCATCTTCATCTTCAAAATCAGACATTTCATTCGATAGAAAAAAATTATCATACAACACTTCCAATGAAATCAGAATAGAAAGTTTTATGTGTTGTATAATGTATATTGAAAATGTATGTTGTATGATCTGTGAAACAGGCCCTTGGTCTCTAAACGTAAAACTTAATATAAACGAACTACACACTGTTTCATCATTTTTTCTAAACTGATATAATACAATTTTAACCGGTTGTCCAATTAACTGTCGAATACGAAACCCGTCTTTTAAGTATTACCATGCTGACACCGTCATGCATCTGTATGTTTAAATGATTATCCGATTTTTTTTTTAGATTTCCGTAAAGTATGATTTTGTTTATTGGTGTTTTAATACGATACACGAAATTGGTATGTCTACAACTACTATCAACTAGCTTAACGGTATCATGAATATTTAATTTAATCAAAATCACATAATTAAATAAGAAAAGCAAGTAATGTAATGTGAAAGGAGAGTCCCCATGAGCTCAAATTGTTTCAATACGCAAAAGTTACTACAGTGGTCGGAAAAGTATTTTGACAAAAAAAAATTGCACATTTTTCTATACATCTTTCTTTATTGTGATGGAAAAAATCTGAAAATAATTTATGATAGTGATGTAACAATGAGCTTTCAAACAAATACACATAAGTTTAATTCAATATAATAGTTTAAAAATTAAACATTATATTTCAAAAATTTATGTGAAAAAAAGTATTTTGACAAAATATTATTCATTAGAAAAAAAGGACTGATAACAAAAAATTATAAAAATAAAGGCATAACTTTATTTGTCAAATGTTGATAGAATAGGACATACCAGGGGCTTCAAATCTTGTGATGAGGATGGCATTCATAGGGCTGTAATTTTCTAGAAGTTAATGCAATCCTATTTTTCATTATTCACCAACAAAAGTACATTTAAATTAATTTAATTTCTTTTACCATTTTGTATAATTTTGCATTTTCACGAAGTAAGTGATATAGTGGTTTCTTATTGTCATTGTTTTCCAGATTCGGATGATTTCGGATTCCTGAAAGGAGATGCGCTATCATGCGAATTCTTCAATCTTGTTCTGAACAAAATAGTGTGCAGGACAGGAGTCAACACGGAACGCACTATTTTCAATAGATCCGTCCAACTACTGGGGTATGCATACGATATCGAAATCACCGACCGTTCCCAGCGTGGCGTGTTAAAGGCTTTTATGGCGATTGCAGAACAGGCGAAATCGGTTGGTCTTGAAGTTAATGAGGACAAGACTAACAACATGCTATCTGTCTACCGCCTAGGACAAAACGGAAGTTTAGGAGTTCACCTATCTTAGAGTAAACATCAACTCCACAAATGACACCTTAGTGGAGATCCGACAGAGAAATTACCTTAACCGCTGCTACTGCGGCTTGGCCAAACAAATGGGTTCAAAACGCCTCACTCGAAGAAGAAAATGCATGCTCTATCGAACCTTAATACTGCCAGTCTTGCTTTATGGTGCCGAGTGCTGGACAATAAGTAGGAAAGTGGAATTAATATTGGGTTCTTTTGAAAGAAAAATACTCTGTCGGATATTTGGTGCAGTGTGCGAGGTGGGCGAATGGAGGATACAATCGCCATCGCTATGAGCTGTAAGAAGATGTGGATCTAGTCCAAAAAGCTGAATCACGTTGTTCCTATTCCTCATAAAGTTGGCGTGGCAAAAATCTAAGTATGGGTGAATTGTTAAGAACGATCTACATATTTTCTTATAGGGATTTTATCGAAAAAAGCAAAGGCTTTGTAAAAAATAATGACGAATCTACAGAAAAAGTGACGAATCTACTCCACTCTACACTACACAAAGAAAAAGAAAATTAAAAATAAAAGATATATAAAAATATTAGGTCCTTTTCTAAAAAGTGACGTAAGCTACTCGGGTAATATCGAGGAAACATTATACAAGGTGGCGCAAAAGTTGTCATCTGTTTACTTCACAAATGTCAAAGTAAAATTGACATTTGCTGCCATTTGCAAAAATTATAGCATCTTCCGATAGGTTTTCAGCCCTTGGGTGTAATTAGGCAATTCTGTGTGCCAATGTTCTAAATGATCCACGACGTTTGACATCTATCCTATGTAGTTTTCAGTCGGATTGGTGAACGCCACTGGGTGATGACTTTTGCGCCACCTTGTATGTATCGATTTTATGTGTTGTGGTTTTTTTTGACTTTGAAATTCATTTTTTTTATTCATTGATAAATATCTACTTACATACTAGACAAAAATGATTAAACCTAACTTAAAATTAACAGGATACTTATTCTTATTTATTGGTCCTTATGCGAACGCTCTAAACTTAACTATATCTTAGAATTATTGCCTTTCGGCCTACGAACTATTTTACGAACTAATCTTACATATATATTCCTCGAGAAAATTTATTAAAACTCGGTTTCATTATTGAGATTTTATATAAAACAAATTACAAACTACCTATTCTACTTACTTAAACTACTTAACGTATTCTAACTATAATTAGGATTCTGAGCACTCGTTGCCTTGCGCAACAAGTGGTCAAAATCCCAATTGCTTTCCGAGCGCCTGGCAGTCGTCAACGTGCACACGCGCCGCCGTGAGCCGACTGAAGCCTTACAGCGTCAGTCAACTCCCAGAAGCACCACCACACGTTGGCGAGCCCGGCCTCTCCCAAAAACGCCCTAGCTGACTTAATCTAACTTATAAGCTAAGAGGAAGTTACCTAGAGTAACGCACCGTCCTGGGAGGGCATGTTGACCCCTCCCCCCTCAACAAGCCACCAAAATTCGGCGAATTGCTTTTCCGTGTCGAATTTATGTGTTGTGGTAATTGATTGATGATTCCAACCACGACATCTCCGTGAAAGGCAAAATCGGAAAAGAAGTCACAATTATGTTTTTACGTAAGCTAGTTTAAACTTACGTCACATGCATTAAGCGCCACAGTTTCCTTGAAAAATATTAGAGTCTCCACTGGAAGTTGGTAGCGTGATCCTTTTTTGCAGTTGCTTTGACTTGCTCCTAAGGCGCACAGTCTCAATTTATTAAGAAAAAAGTAATTAAAAGAAAATTTAGTTAAACTAAACGTAATGGCTATAATATCTACAAGAAGATTTTTTTGGATTTCGATTCATAAACAGAAACGAGCTAAGCAATTGACTTCTAAAATAAACAAGAATTTCCACTAGGAGGTTAAAAAATCTGACTACTAGCATCAATTTCTCCAATATCATAGACGGTGCCGTGACATAACCCCAAGCGTCATAAGCCCAAATCTCGAAATTTGGCCTTATGTCGCTTTTTGAAAGTGACATAAGGCCAAATTCCAGCATTTGGTATTATGTCACTTTCACAAAGCGTCATAAGGCCAAATCTGGAAAGTGACATAAAGCCAAATTTTCGAAACCGTACCTCGCACCTACTCCAAATCAAACAGTGACCCCAAGCAGGGGGGTTGCAGGGGGGCACTATGCCCCCCATAGGCATTGTACTGTTTATGCAATCTACTTGCGATTTCGCAATTAATCCCATAAACAGTGCAATGCATATGGGGGCATGCTGCCCCCCTGCAACCCCCCTGCTTGGGGTCACTGTTTGATTTGGGGTAGATGCGAGGGCAAATTGTTGAAAACAGCACCAAGCGAAAGTGTCACAAAGCCAAATTGGCCTTATGACGCTTTTCCAATGTGTCATAATACCAAATGCTAAAATTTGGCCTTATGTCACTTTCACAATACGACATAAGGCCAAATTTCAAAATTTGGGCTTATGACGCTTGGGGTTATGTCACGGCACCATCATAGACACGTGCAAGACTTCAATCTGTGGACATCAACTGAAATAAGTTAAGTGATATTTATTGGAGTCTTGAAGCCACCTACGGAACTACAAACGTAATTTTTTCCACTTTATTTAATGGAAAATAGTGGAACCAGTCTTGCACGGCCAGCCGAAACCACATTGTCCAGAGCACCAAGTATCATCAGGTGACGAGCTTAGCCACGACAGTCCCAATGAGTTGTCGAAGAATTCGCTGCAACGAAGCTTGTACTCTCTTCATCCTATTCCAGAGTTCCTGCAAGATATAACCTGCACCTGTGTAAAAATAAAACGGAAACAAATGTATACCTAATCTATCTATTTGATAAGCATTAAACTATTGAATACATTTATCTACCTACTTAATAATACACACAAACATACATTAAACTATCTAAAATATCTAAAATTTGTGAATTTGCAACTAGCTAGTGAGAGTTAAGTAACGATGATTAGTTTCAATGATTTTTTTTTATCATGCAAATAATGTTCCTATTGAATTATGTACTCTTTTGAATTCGTTTATTTCTTGTCTCGTTTGGGGTTGCTTAAAATAGACATAGGCAAAGCAACCAAGGCGGGTAAGACCTGTAACGAAGTAATTATATTTTTCTGTCAGTATACCAGACAGTTCTAAGTTGTCTTCGATCATGTGCGCATCTCTTTCTCAGGCATTGTAATTATTATAAACATTTTAGAATAAAAATCGAAGATCTAAGATACCAAGAGCTTGAATTGTATCCACTTAACCCAAATAATCTAACTGCTTTTTCTACAATTATTTTGTACAAAAAAAAAATTATAATGCCTTGCACCAGAGTCAATTATGCAACCGGTTTGTTTTTTTTTCTGTATAAAAGACAAACTTGCCACGTAACCTAATTTTTTTTATACGAGTTCATATACCATCTATATCCCGTGAAAAAAAATCCGTTCTGCAACTCTACCATCGCCACCATTGCATGAATAATTCAAATATCGCTGATAAAATCTCAAGCAAGTGACAAATTGCCATTAAAAAAATTTGCGAAAAAACAGACAGATACGAGAAATTGACCGACCAAAATATGGTATTTAAAATTGGCGAGTGGCGACCAAGGAAATACCAGTTAGTTCCGAATATATTGAGTGTAATTAGTCCACATGAGATTTATGTCGCTTCCGTCCAAGTCCCCAGCACCACCGCCAATCATTTGTCACTCGGGTGAAGGAGTGTTCTCCATTTTTATGAGAGGGAGAAGAATATTTGGGAAGTTATTTGGATATCGGTGATTAGGAAGATTTATACCGAAAGGCCAAGGTCTATTCAGTTGGGGATGTAAATCTTTTAAAATTCAGATATGGGTTGGATATGCTATAATGTGGATAGAATAAGATTTATGTACTGAGATTCTGAGACTTTTACAGTAGCCGGTCCCGAAGTTGCATTGGGTGGTGTTGAGATAAGTAACTTTATATTGTAAGACGTGTTAATGGTCTTCAAATCAGTTGGAAAATTCACTGGGACCAAAGATAATGGCAGAATTGAATACTTATTTTCAAATACTTAAATACGTTAAAAATTCTGACAAATACATGTTTGTACCCCTTTTTAGAATATGTTAAAGTGGAAAGCGTGCATACAAGCTATGAAATAGCTTAAGTTTGCTTAGAAGTCCATACTCCAGTTCGAAGAGCATTTGAATTAACTACTGATGGTAGAGAAATACGCCTATATTGTATAAACAGTGCGATTTAATTGAATAGTCGCACCTGAGCTATATTTAAAAACTTAATTTTTTGTTGTATTATTTGCGCCAATGGGAAAAGAAAACTCATTCAGCAGAAAGGTACATTTATCTGAAAAAAGCGAGCAAAATTTCAATTTGATAAGAGACACATAACGGTAGTTTTACTCTCTTTTTCCTATACCATGCAAAAATGTATAAATTGTTTGGTTCAATTGAATAGTCGCACCTGTTAAATTGTTAAGTTAGCAACAAGTGCTCCGACAAAGGTCCGTTAAAATTTAATTAGGAAGTGGGACAAGTATTTCTTAACGAATTTTATTTAAATGTGCAGATAAAGGGTTGAATTTCGAAGAAAGGGCTTACCTTTCGGAGGGCTTTTTAAATCGTGAAATAGCCCGTAAAATTGGTCGAGTCAACAAACTATACGAAATTTTGTGAAAAATCGTGCATCTTTTGGAAAAATTACAATGGAAGTATCGCAAAAGTTTTAACGCCACAAAACAAGCGGAAAATTCAAAGACTAGCTTCTAATTCCGCTCAATGCACAAACAAAATAAAGGAATTTGCTGGGGTTTCTTGTAGTAAATCCACTGTGGGTCGTGTTATTGTGAGTGCTCCATACTTAAAACTTACAAAACTACAAAAAAACTTCACTTAATCGCGCACGCAAGCATCAGCGCCTTGGATTTGCAATTTGGATCAAATGACATGGGATGTGGACATTGAAGCGTTCTCAAGAAATTGGAGCAAAGTTGTTGTTTTGGACGAAAAAAAGTTTAACTTGGATGGTCGTGATGGCTACAACTATTACTTTCATGATCTCCCAAAAGGAAAAATGTTTTTGAACCGGCATCACTCGAGAAAAGGAGGAGTCATGGTGATGGGCGCAATTTCATACTACGTTGGTTTTGAATTGACAATAGTTTCCAACAAAATGCCTGGTCTTTCCTACAAGTTTCTTCTGAAAGCACTTTTTCCCGCAATAAAGGAGCTTTTTGAATCCATTCCATGGATATTCCAGCAAGATAATGCGCCTATACACAGTTCACGCGTCGTTAAAGAACGGATTAGTAGTGAAAACATTCAAATATTGCCCGGGCCGCCGTATTCGCCTGATCTTACTATTATTGAGAATGTTTCGGTATGGCTAGTGCGTGCAATTTATAGAATAAGCAAGCAGTATCAAGACAATCAAGAGCTGATTGTGGCAATTAAAGCTTCTTTGGCCACCATTCCTTTGAATTACCTTAAAAATATGATCAGAATGTGAATGAATTATTTCTTATGAAATAATAGCGTATGCCTGGCATGTGTTGCAATGCGTCTTTAAATTGTTTGTTATTTGTTTGTGTTAGGTACCTACACATATACAAAGCAGACACATTTACATATCATCGGTAAGACCAGAGAAGTGTGTAACTCCACTTTTACCCGAAAATAAGATTTGAATGACGTCTATTAGCTCAAACCCATATCTACAACTTGGTAAAATTTGAACCCTCTAGAAAGTTTAATTATTCTTTTATTGAAGATTTGGTAACTGCAAAGTAAGGATACTGTCATCAGAGGAGGAATGGATTCTATTAGAAGTGCAGACAGAAGATCAATTATATAAAGGAAAAAGATAGTCAGAGACAAAAGAGTACTGGGGAACACCGAAATTTATTTGGTGGGTTGCAAACTTGAAACCGTCCAAAAAAACTTTGATTCAGCGGTCCGGATGATAATATCTTATCCATTGAAGAAGAGTATCATCAATCGCAAAAGCACGCATTTATGCCAAAAAATATCAAGCGCAATGATCCTTCTTTCTTCACCGTGGCAGAGAGATTGGTTCCACTTTATGTTAGATATGTCATCATATCACCAGTGCTGAGAAAACCGCTCTGCAGGTCATTATGAAGTTTTCGGGATTCAATATATTTTCTTAGCTGCCGTTTTATCAGCATTTGTACGTTTTTCTGGACGGGCTTAACAAATGCAGTTTTAGATCGTGTCGAAAAGAAGAATGAAGAAAAGGATAAATAGAAAAGCTTTTGCAGGGGTTTTGTCAGCATAGAAGAAGATCTTTTCAGTTACCATTTCACCAACTTACAAATTGTATTTACGAGCATATTTTAACAAAATTTGTGTTTTTTTTATTCATGTAATTTCACAAGGCGCAATGCAGTAAAGTGGGAGGGTTATGATCCATTAAGTCCTGATCATAGCTGTACCGTGATGGAAGAAAAAGATGTTGATTCATCAAACTCTGTGTATTAAAAATTTGTGATTTGTAATTTGCAGTTTGGTGAAATGGGCCACAGAACGATAGGGGACGTATCACTTATACCATCGTTTTTGTAATCGTCAAGATCTTGAAGTACTCGAGCCACAAGTATAAGAGTGCGAAAGTGGTCCCACGGAGTATTCTACTCGCTCAAGTACATGGGAGATAAAACACAATCTAAAAGCGCTGAGCAAACAAAGTGTGCAGAGTGATCAGTAAGCAGATTGGCTTTATCTTAAGAGCTGGCAGCTTGAATATCATTGTAAATGAGTGACTTGATAGATATGCCATATTCTTGATGTTTTTAATAACGATCACTGCAGGACGATAAGCAAGGAGAGCTAATATTGGATTATTTTAACAGAAAAATACTCCGATGAATGGAGGAGAAGGTACAAACGCGAACTCTATGAGCACTTAGAAGTGAATATAGTCTAAAAAGACACGTCGACTACATTGGGTCTGCCACAATGAGCAAATGGACAATAATGCTCCAGCGAAGAGAATGTTGAACTCCCAGCTCCCAGGTTCGAGACGATAAGGAAGATACAACCTCCGTTTTAAGGACCAAGCCACCGAGAATCCCAGAGTGCTCTAGATAACTGCAAGCAGTGGGTCCGGGATGGCGGGGGATGGACGTCTACAGTGTCTCAAGCAAAGGCTCAACGCGGGTCGAGAGTACGATACGTAAGAAAGTTAAAGGACACTTATTGACACCCATTTGTATGAGTTCAAACCCGACCCCTAGAAGATACATATACAGTGCCGCTCACTTGAATAGAACCCCCCCTTTCCTTCGATTTCCAAGTTCAATAACTTTTAAACTAATGAAGAAAGCAACTCAACTTCTTTTTTCAATACAAGCTTATTAAATTTTGTAAAACATAATAAAAAATGGTGTCTATATTGAAAGTGATAATTTTACTATACATTTTGAAGTGATAGGACTCAAAATATTTGTATTGAATTTTAGCTCATTTGAATAGAACCCCCACATAAAAAATGTATTTGGAAATAGTTTAACACTCCTTAGTTTAGGTAAATATTAAGGAACACAATTTAAATTTAAGAACAAAATAACAAAAATTAGTAATGGGTGCTTCTACCCTGGTTATGAATAACCTCAAAAACTCTGTTAGTCAGAGAATCATACAGTTTCTTGATATAATCCAATGAAATGGAGGCCCAGTTACATTTAATTGCTTCTATAAGTTATTTTTTATTTAAATATTGATTGCCTGATTCGTAGACCTTCCGAACAAGCCATCCCCAAACATTTTCGATGATGTTCAATCGGGCCAGCCCAAAACTGATACATTTTGGTGCTCAAGGTAAAGTTTTACCACTCTGGCGTTGTGTATTGGCGCATTATCCTGTTGTAGTTTCCACGGCAAGTCACCAGACAGCTCATTCATTGAAGGGAAACCCTTCTCGAGTACGTCAATGTAAGATTGCGCATTCATACCAGGAGTCAGAAAATGCAATTCTAAAGGGCCATAGTACGTCATGGCTCCCCAAACCATAACACCGCGCACTCGGGTGTGTAATCGATCCAATTGATGCCACTCTTTTCGCAAATCACGGAAGCAGTAGTTAAATCCGTCACGACCCTCAAAATTATTATTTTTCTCATTGGAGAAAACAACACGGTACCATTCCTTACTCCAGGTCATGTTAGCGCGACAGAAACAAAGACGTTGTTCCTTACGGGACCAATTAAGCGGTGGTTTTTTTAACTTTAAACACTTCAAGTGTGAGAAAAAGTGTGAAACCACTTTGTCACAGTAATTCAACAATAATTTTGTAACGGAATATTTCCAATGCATGCGATCTTGCTCAGAGAGAAGGTGTTTTGAGAGATGAACAAAATATCAAAGCAACGCATCTTGAAGACTGGATTTATAGACAGTTATATTATGAACGAAGGGGGGTTCTATTCAAGTGAGCGGCACTGTACTAGTTTGTACACTGAGATGAAAAAACTTTAAAAAAAGGCCGATCCATCGAGTAAACCGTTACAAATAATGTCATGAAATTACTTTTATAAAAATAAAATATTAAATTAAAGGCATTAACAGCAGAAGTTAGTGTATTGAACTACTTATCTTAAGGTCTAACGGCTGACAAAACATCCAAGAGTATCAATTGTCATGAGAAGCTTCTCAAATTTGCCGTTCGGATTCGGCTTTAAATTATAGGTGCCTTCCACTTCGCACAAGCAAATTGTTGCAGAAGCTAGGCTTTAGGCCTTGTAGGTTAATGCCTGATTAAATATTTTTGTTTATTTTTAACAGCACATACAGGGCTTAACCCTCTACTGCATGAATTATTATTTAAAGAGAAAAAAAATAAAATACTTTTGAAATAGCTTCTTTGGGCTGTTTTAAGACATCTTTTATTAAAAAACCAAAAAAAAAAATCATTTGTTTAAATAATAAGAATGCAGGCCAAATATGGCTTCGTGTGCATTAACGGTTGTAAAACTAGAACATTTTTGATTTCAGTTTAAGTAAAAAAATATATAAAAAAACAGCAAAATATAAAGAAAAAAATATTTTTAAACAAAACAGAACAATTCATTTAATAAATAAATAAATGAAACAATAAATAAACATAACAATTCATTGTATCATAAAAAAGTAAAATAATGGTTGAAAGTTGTGTGTTTATACGCCATGAAATTTAGAAAAGCAATTTCTCTTTTCATTGTAACATAAATAAGCTTTACATTTTTGGCAAAAAGTAAATGAACGAAAAGTACAGTCGCTTTGACAAATTTGGCGGTTCTTTTTTATTTGTGGGAAAAAGCCGACGTTGTCGATTCGAACTGATAACAATGGAAAATCTTCATGTCTTTCAGGAAGCTTTCTCTTTGGTGTTGAAGTCGCAGGAGATCCAAGTCTAGATCCAATACAGGGTCGTCCACGTCTTTTCAAAGGTTGCTTTTCAGCTTTACATAAATATTCGACCATTTCTAGTTTAAAATCAAATAAAGGTAAATCATGTTGACGATCTTGGATCGTAATTGTATGCGATATAAGCCCAACATCAAATCTAGCAAGTCGACACCACCCATATATTTGTTGTACCTAGACCTCAACAGGTTGTGGAGCAGGAATAATTGTATACTCCTTATCCTTTCTGGAGTAACGACTCTTATTTATAACTGGATTCATTCCAACATAAGGCGGCATAAAGTTACTATTTTGTTATCAAACCAGCACACCAAACTCAATTTTACTCCACTGATAGTTGCCGCTTTTTCTATCATAATTCCACGTCCTTACTTCATAAGTTGTTCCTTCGGAATTCTGGAGTTTGGCACTCGGTTGAGTCTTATAGTCCCTAGTTTCAAAAGTCCACTTTTCAACGAATAAACCTGCAAATTTGGACTATTATACCAGTTGTCGAAGAAAATCTTGGGATTAGAATTTTCATGAACTGTTGACGTAAGCCTTGTGACAACGTTACCACTGACCCCCAGATCTGGCGGTCCGTCACGATACTTATTGCTTTGGTGTCCGTTAAATAAATCAAAATCGTAACTTAATCCCGAAATTCCACTAAGGACTTGATTTTTATAGCCCCATTTATGTGGCTTAGCTGGGTTATATTGCTTCAGTTCATGGCGGCATTTCGTCGGAATAATTTGTTCGTCTACGGCGAGGAACTCTTCTTTTGGAATCAACAACGTTCCCTTATTTTCTTCAAAAGGGGTCTTACTTTGAAGAGTTTGTCATGTCCTTCTGTTCCCAATGGTTTGAAGTTTTGATTATCGTTGAAATGCATTGACCTTTTGATAGTTTCCCACCTATTGCACGTTATTGTTTCACATGTCATTTGTTGTCCTACCGTCTTATTCCAGTAATGTCTGGACGATGGAAGTTGACAACAAGACATGAATATCACCATTCCGATGAATTGTTCCATTTCGTTCTTTGTGATATTAACTGGCTTATTATATCATCTTGGCGGGCTTTTTTATTAGATTCCTCTATAATGAAGGCCAATAAATCATCAGAATTTTTTTTTAAAAAAAGTCGGATGGTGTCTCTAGTTTTTTTACATATTCTGGAAGCTCGGCCGATTGTGCAAATTTGAAAAGCTCTTCATCGTAATCAGGAAGAAGTCCCTCCATGCTACTTGTCCTTTTTTTTTGTCTTGCTTTTCACGGATTTTGATTTCAACGCTGCAAGAGGCTCATCATCTGAATCTGATTCCGTTTCCTCAACCGTAACGTTGACACTTCGATCATTGATATGCAATTCTGTCTCCAACTCCACAACTGAATCTCCAGCCAATTCATCATCGCTTCGCGATCCGTCTCCAGGAATAGGATTAAGGAATGATGATCCTCCATAAAAACGACGACATTCCATTTTTCTAAGCAAAAAAGGAACATACGAAACGATAAAAAAACGAAAAAAAAGGGGACCACAACAAGAGTCAAGTGAACAAAATGTGTAGATTTACAACCCCTTGCTGCAAACGAAGCCAAATATGGCTTCTGCAGTTTTACCTCTCAAACGAGCAAGATAATATTTTGTTTAATAAAATTTTATTTGTGGCCAAGAGAAATAAGTACCCAATTACAAATATATTTTTATGACCACTTAACTCACCGTACACCAAAGTTATAATTTTTTCAAATCAGAAAATTTTTAACGCTTTCGTTTTCAACGACAACAAGCAAACCACTGATCTACAAGTAGGAATATCTTCGTTGTTTTTTGTCGCACTCGCGCGAAAAGTACCGCTATGTGTTCTCAGAAATGCATAGAAGAGAATTGTGTTGTATAAAGATCTTTTTTTTTGTGAGAATAAGGAGTAAAAAAGGAAAAAAGCCATATTTGGCTTCGTATGCAGTAGAGGGTTAAGACCTAACTTCTCCAACCATTTGTTTGGCGAAATTTTATTTTTGACTTTTTATACTCTAGAATGTTTTATAGATCTCTTACTTTAACATGTTACTTGGAAAACTTAAACTGTGACCCCTGATCTTTTTCATCTACTTTCACTAGGAGGTTAAAATCTGGATCAGAGGGAATTTAGCCCTCTCACTTAACTGCATCACTGCTGGCCCACCTCTGTAGGATACGCCGGTTCGACCCCAAAAACTAACTGCAGGTCTCCCAGTTTCGGATCGCTTCATCACTAAGGCCATGCTAATGTGAGTATTGCTGCTTTTATGTGATTTTTGATTGCCTGCCTCTTTTTTACTGTGATTGATTTATCATTTAATCTTCCTGTAATCCCGCAACTCCTCATTACAAAAATGAAGTTGAACGCATTACACTTGTTTATGTACTTCAAAACTGTAATACCTTTTCATTCATCAATTCTGTGAATGTCGTACTTTCGATTTAAGTCTTCCATATATTTCAGCATTTTTTAAAGTATCACAACAACTCTTGTATTTTTTTTTCACAAGTAAACTTTCAAAGAGCTACACCCCTCGAATCTTGGTCAGACCCATTAGGCTTCATGACGCTTTCAAATCGGAACCCAGACTAGCCGTCTAGGCCGTTAAAACTTTCTGAGGCAACTGAACTGACATATCAGCAGACGATAGTGAATAATTATTTTTTATTTAGTCTCAACCTTACAAAAGCATTTCTATTCCAACGCAAGTGTAAATAGATTTCTTAAATATGTCTTCCCACTATCCATTTTGAACTGCAGCTGTTCATATGGAGTTATATAACGCCGTCCAAAGTCAAACCAGCGCCAATTTATTTAAATATTTCCAGACCTTGTTTCGTAAATTTCCACAACAAACGATTAATTAAATCCCAACAACGCTAAGCATTAAATAGGTACAGTATTGATTTTTTTTTTAATTGGAACTTTCAAACGGTATAAATGCAAATAAGAATTCTTTGACCATTAAGGCTGGGATGGATACAGCTATACTAGGACGTGTGGTGTGCCAATATAAGCCACAACATTTGAATTGCCTTGATATATTTAAATATTCAAATTTCAAGGTACCTACTGTTGGCTTATTCAATTTAAAATAAATTTGTTCCTTAACCTAAGCAGAAAGTTACTCATACGCCCGAGTGAATATAGTTTTTTAGTAACATTGAAAGAGTGTTTTTAATTAATAACCTAGTAACCTAATAAATAAGTCAATAGATAGCCGAAGTGACGATGAAACATACATGTGACATAAAATAAATAATTGGTTGTAAACAGGAATTTGAAACAGAATTTTGAAGGAGGTGTGAGGGTATTAAATACTGTAAAATGTTGAATGAAAAGGTTCATTTGAATGTTGAATTGAGGTTTTGATTATGAAAACAATGAACGAATTTAAAAATTGGGAGGAGGGGTGTAGACCATCATACAAAACAAGGCTCCAAAACGGGTTCATCAAGATCTCTGGGTGGGAAATGGCCGAAAATAATACTTCAATGTGATGACCAAGGCTGGTGCAAAAATGCAATCCAAAGTATAAGGATCATAATAAAAAACATCGTGATTCCTTAAATGATTTGCATATGGTGTTGGTTGATTTTGAAAAGACATTTGATATACAACCAAGAGATCTGTTGTGTGTGGCACTTGGAAAACGAGGAGTTCCAGAAATCTACGTAGAGAAGATCATGGACATGTATGAGGGAAAAACAAGATAAGATACCTAACTGGTGCCCCCCCACTAACCTATGAATATATGATCCATAACGAAGCAAGTTGTGCTGGCAACACCAATCATTGCATAAGCATAGGGCGGATGAAGTGGCCGGAAAACGTGGTCATCTTCAGTGACCGAAAAACGTCCCGTCAGCTGAAAGGAAGGCTATATACTATATACCGCAGCTGTGCGCCTGGCTTTACATACGGTTACAGCCTACAAGAGGTATGGGGCAAATTAACGGCAGCTGAGATATGAAGCAGGAGTAACAAAGCTTGATCGAATAAGAAGATCCAAGATCTTAGGAAGCATTCAAACCAAAGAACCTATCTCAAAGAAAATTGAACCCCGTCAAAAAGGCAATATCCATCAACTTTTCTGGACAATCGTGAAAGAGAGGCAGGCCTAAGAACTCCTGGATTACATCATTTGATTAGCCTGAGTGCCGAAGTGATTCGAAATCGGGAGGCCTACCAATACTTTTTGAGGTCAAACCGGTGAACTGGTGCATATCTGGCGTATTGGGTATTGCGGTTGAAATGATATGGGAGTGGAATGCATTTGACTATTTCGTTTGACTACTTATTGTGGAAATACTATGAAAATGAAGGTTAAGTGATTTTGCAATGTCACAATCGCACAGGAGTTTTATATTGCGTTTTTCAATCATGTCAAGTAGCTCCAAATAACTCATCGGTGCACCAGACTAGTAATGATCATTGTACTCAAGTTTGGGCAAATAAACGCCAGATCACAAGGCGTGAAATATTTCCTGCTACGCTTAAGTAAGTCTAGACATTTCACAGCGTTCCTTGCAACAACAAGTATGTGGTCATTTTATTGAAGGTTGTCATAAACACACGTCCTTTTGATTTCAGCGATCCAAGGGTCATTCATGAAAATAGACAAATTATTAGGGTTTTGCTAAATTCACAAAAAAAAAAAACATTGTATATTAGAAGTGGTCACTGAAACTATGCCAAAAACACGTTTCGAAAACAGACCTTCAAAATTGCCCCGAATTGCTTTTGAAAAAAAGCTCAAAATTAAATAGGAAAATGCGTCAGAAAACATAGAATTTAGGGTGCGATTTTGGAAAAAGAATCAAAAAATGTAACGCAAAAAACAAAATGAAGAATTACCCAAAAATACACAACTTTAGGTATAACAAAATCCTTACACGGAAAACTGTTCTATGAACGCTTTGAAGAGATAGCCTAGCAGTCCCGGTTCCTTCTATATATTGAGTCCTAGTTTCTTTTTTTTCATTTCGCACGCAACACGTCGCCTTCCCGGCTTTAATAAAAGCAGTTGCAGATGAAGTCCAGCATGAGATTGCTACTCCTTCTAGATCCTTTTGAAGAGAAAAGCCCCACAGGGCGCGAGTGCTCCCTTCAGATCGTGAGTCGAAGAACTGTCCAAAGTTTATTTTTAATTTTGCACGCAGGTCGTCAGAAGAACTTGATATAACTTCCGAAAGGAGGTACCACTGCATTTTGGAACACCATGATTTAATTGTTGCAGTCTTCAAAATACAATAATTATACGAAGTCTTTAAAATGCTCCAGCCTACGCCCACATCAATATGGTAACCATCTAAACACTTACGTTCTTTTCGCGCCCAATTTCTTTTGTTTTCTTACGTGCCCTATACACCTAAGATAACCCACTCTCCGAACTAGCTGGGCATAGGGGTCATTCGATCCATCTCCATGTATCTCTTCGCAAAAAATATGAATATGCCCATGATTTATTTGGCTCTTTATTAGGTCAGGATAGTAAGAATTGCTGTCCGCAAAAATCCATTGTTTTGTCCAGTACGATATAACGAGATAAATTGCCTCTCTAATCATTGACCCAATTAGAGCTTCTGTTTGTGCGCAAATCTTTTATATTGTACAGTAAAAAATCGCCCTTATATAGAGAGACATTAAATGTTTTGTCGATAGACAAGTTGTGCCATTTGTACACTTAAGGTTTTTTCTTAAATGTATGTACAGGTTTACTTGAAGCAACCCGTTTACCTCAGGTATCTTATTCTGGTGCCATAGGTATTTTATTCCATACTGCTGCCCGGTATCCAGCAAAGATGAATATTGAAGGAGATTGTTGGCACTTTATTCAAAATACAGCTTTCATCTTTTAGTCAGTGAAAATATAAGTAAGCAAACACATCCTGCCCCATAATCCTTGAAAGTCTATTTCCCAAATTATTAAAAGCTATATTCGCGAAAAGCTGATAAATTTAATTGTCCATTGTCAATTGTACCCGGTGTTATATGTATTTCAAAAATTACCAAAACTACCTCATTCTCTATCAACACGGATGACCGCAAAATATCGTTTACTATTCGCAACTAAAATCAAAATGCAGTTCACTTTCTGTGTTGTAAGCTGATAAACTGCAAATTTCAAATTGGATTTCTGCTCTTTAGTTGTGCGATGTCTGCCTGAGTGCTTGCTTGGTGGCCCGCTCAAAGAGCAATGCATCATGAATGTGCTGCGGTAATACGCAGCAGTGTGGCACCGCAATTTTTTATTAAAAGCCTGCAATAATCTGTCAAAGGGGCGTAGTCTCTCGCTCGACATGCATACAAATAAGTTATGTGTATCTCCGGCACTTCAGTTTTGCATGCAAATTGACACATAACTAGTGCAAGGACAATAACTAATGCCCGCTTTGTCATCAAGATAAATTTCAATATATGTATTGTACATACGTCTGCCTGTAAACGGAGAAACTTCATTAAAACGTCTTGCACATCTCTTCTGCCATTTATGCGATGATTACTTCTCTTCCAAACTGAAACGATAATCATCGGCAGCAGAAGATACGAGTACTCATCATCGTCATCCATTTGGTAGCAATTTTGTTCAAATTAGGTCAGATAGGCTGACGTAATGTTGCATAAATAAAATTGAGTTATGATTTACGTGTGTGAGTATTCCTGATCCGTCGTCCTCTGAATAATGTAAAACAAGCTCCTCATACTCCACTCCACATCCATTTGGTATTCAATTCACCGGAAAAGTATGTACGTGCGGCGGCATGAGGAATATAAACTACCAGACAGGAGGATGTACCACAAGCCAGCTTCGTCGTCGTCGTTGATGGAAGCCTTGAACTCAGTCGTGTTGGCTTTCGTTTGTGTTCCAATGAGCTGTGGCATAAAAATGCTTGGTCTCTTTCGTCCTATATTAAATTGCTTCCGTTTTATATAAAGTAAATGTTCCTGCACAAACGACCATCCATATAGGCGGGCTGGAGGCTTCCTTGCCTTTGCTACGATAAGCTCTCAGGAAATGGCGGCAGCATATTAAGTAGGAGTTAATTTTAGTTTTGCTTGATGGTGGTGGTTAAGCAAATGTCTTCACGAGTCGGAAGCAATATAAAAGTGCATAAATGTAAGCCTTGTAGGTGGGGCGAGGCATTATTAAATAAAAGTGACTTCCATCGGAGTGTCCTAGAAACGTGTGTTTGATGGACAAATGAAATCAAATTGATTGACACTCAAGTGGAATATATTTTTTGGAACAAATGAAGAGACTGGATTGCAGTTACAGTCTTTTGAGCTTTGGTGTTAAGCGATTGGATTTATGAGGCAAAATAAGGATTAGGTCAGGACGTACATGATTTGTTTGTACATGTGGTGATGGTTTCTACGCAGATAGGTAGTTTTTTTTATAAAGCACCAATACACAATTTCAGTAGAATAATTACCAGATTGTCTGCTAAATTTCAATGTCGGTATTTTTGCGTCTGTCTGACCCTTTGAGGAACTCTTTTTCAAAAATTTCAAAAGCACGATCACTCACAAACAGTAGATACCTAATCAGATTTTTTTTCTTCACCGACCATGCTCTCAAAATCGCTTTGCATAACCGTTGTTACTTGCGCGACTAAGAATCTTCTACCGAGTATCAATCTTAAAGACAACTTCAAATATCCCGTTCAGGGACGGGCTACATTAACTGCAGCGACCCCTAAAAACAGTACTTGCCGTAAAAGGCGACTAAGGCGAGGAATTGACTTTAATATCAATCAAGTTGAAAATTTTCCGCACTACATTACTTAAAATATTTTTTGTGAGGCCTTACCAAATATTTGCCTCCTCCGAACTGTTTACATGCATTTTTTTCTGCTATACTTTTTGTAATACAAAATGTTGATTTTGCTTGATTATATACTTTTTGTTCACCCCACGATAAATAAATAAATAATAATGATTTGTGCTACCAATGCCAATAACTATTCTCCTTAAATTTTCCATTAAATAGTTTACCATTGTTTACTGTTAAAGAAATGAAAATAATGAATAAATAAATAAATAAAAATTAAATCATATCTCGGAACTTTTACAGTTCATGTGAGCCTAGTGACACATTTAACATCTTGAAGTATGTGGGTTGATATGACTTCAGATCACTGGTATCGAAAAAGGAAGATTAAACAATAATCGAAATCGTAAAGAAAGGAGAAGCCCTTAAAACTCTAGGATCATACATATGCAACATTTGTCAGCATTTGATTGGCCTCAGTGATGAAGTGATCCGGCGGACGAGTAGGGATGCAGTAAAGTGGAAGGGCTGTGATCCTGATCATAGCCTTGATGTAGAGGAAAAAGAAGATAGACTCTCTCAAATAAAATAATATGTCAATCAAGAATTTATGCAAAACCTTAATTTCTTAGTTAAGCTCGAGAAAAACAAAAATCAATTTCGATGTTAAGTACATTGGATGCGCCAGTGCACCTTGTACTTGACTCATTTCTACCCTAATTGGTTACAAGTCGTTCAGTGAAAAATAAGCTTCTAACCCGAGACCTTTAAAAAAAAAATATTAGGCATTAACGGCACATACAGGCCCTAAAACCTAGCTTCTCCAACCACTTTCTTTGCGAAGTGGAAGGGACCTACAATTTTAAGCCGAATCCGAACGGCAAATTTGAGAAGCTTCTCATGACATTTGATACTGTTGGATGTTTGTCAGACGTTTGCAAGAGGTGGGGCTGTGGAAAAAAACTCTAGATGTTACTTGGCCCGGCGGGAATTGAACCGGATGCCTTTCGATTAAACTATTGACCCACTGCGCCCGGCTTACCCGAGACCTATGGGGAGCATATTAAACAGATAAACCGATTCTGGGGAAAAAGTATTATATTTAAAAATATCGCAAATAAACATGATAGAAGTTACATCGCGACTGTTGGGTTTATAAGCCAACTAAATTGCATCTACTGTGATAATGAGGAAGCTTCTCGAACATACATATATACTTTACGAACAGCGTTACTCGTAAAGTTATTTTGAGCTCTTTCGAATCTAAGAGGGTGAATAGCATTTACGATTTTTTTTTACTTTTATTGTAGCTGAATTTATATACATTTTTTTTCGTATTTCTAGATTGCACAAATCAACGACCATACCACGTCGAGTTAATCGGTTCTCGTCAGATCACCGCAATTAAACGACGTTGGGCGCGGTTAGTACGTAGATGGGGGACAGTTTGAGAACAACCACGTGTCGTTGGGCAGTCCCATCTACAGAGTTGAGGTAGATATGTGTACATACGTGGTATCACAATGGACCTAAATTGGTCTAAGTGTGTCGGATTCTGCCGACAGCCACCTAAACCTAACCTAACCTAACCTAACCTAGATTGCACAATTTACAGAGAAATGGTACGAGTATTTTCTACGGGAGCGGGTCGAAATTCTGCTTTCAAAATTCTGCTTTGCAAAATTCTGAATTTTAACACAAAAATTCTGCTTTTCAAAATTCTGCTTTTTTTCTGTTCTGCTTTTCAAAATTCTGACAGGCAATATTTTAAACAAATAAATTCTGCTAATTCTGCTTTTTTCCAATTTACGAATTTTAGGCAAATAAATATTTTTCAACTGTTACAACAAATTACAATATACTCGTATTTCATATAAAGAAGGTACATAGGTGGCTAATTAGTTTTTATCGTTTGACCTGCACATCAAATTCAATGAATTTGTTGTTGTTGTTAACAATTAAAAGACAACTAATAGCAATATAGAAACCAAGAGAGCAATCTTAAAACCAATAAAAAACTACTTTTACCTCTTCTTCTATAACAAGTGAGTAGGTAGGTAGAATGTTTTACAAAATTCTGCAAATAAAAAAAAAAGGATTGGAAAATGTTTAAAAGCGCGCGCTTTTTAACATTTTCCAATCCTTTTTTTTATTATTTGCAGAATTTTGTAAAGCAGAATTTTGAAAAGCAGAATTTTAAAAAATAAGAATTCTGAAACGCAGAATTTTGAAAACAGAATTTTGTAAAACAGAATTTTCAAAGCAGAATTTTGAAAACAGAATTTTGACCTCGGCAGAATTTCGACCCCAACCCATTTTCTACCTTACTACTGAAAAACTTATAACATTTATATAAAAGTATTATCACAGATTCAAGGTTGTTTTAGAAGGAAAACCTACATGAAAAAACCTTCATTTAATTAATAAATTATTTTTTTCCTGAGGAGAGAGAAGTGGGTCCGTTTGATCACAAATAAAGGTGTTGTTTACATGATCGATTAAATAAATACTAACGCAAATAAATAAATAAATAAGGAGATAAGTAATAAAAACGAAGATAAATAAATAAATAAATAAACAAATAAATAAATAAATCAATAAATAAATAAATAAATAAGAAGATAAATCAATGAATAAATAAGAAAATTAACATTAGCATTTATGATGAATCCTTTAAATAAGGCCTAACTGAAGAGCAATTTATAACTTTGAGGCTATGTACATCTCGAAAGTTCTCACTATAATATTTAAGAAAGCTCAGCGAAGAGTAAGATATGTCAATAGCATGATTAAAGTAAGATTGAATGGTTTAATGAACAACAACAACTTGTGATTGCTACCACTTATTGTGGGCGCTGGAGTTACAGCGATGTTTCAAGGCTTGCCACTACCGATCGTATGAGTCTTTTTTGTTGTGCTGGTTTATTTTGTTCATTATTCTCGAAAAACCTGTTCCCCCGATGGGACTCGAATCTAAACTAGGGTCTTCTCAGGCACTCATACTATGCCCTTCGCCATCGAAGTCACTGCAGCATTCCATATTCCGCGATTCCGGGCACACTGCTTTCAGTTGCCCAGACCGAGTGCTCTGGCGTATGCGATGGCTTGGTATTTTTAAACGGAGGATCTGTATTTCTTGTCATTTCGAACCTGGGGCTGGTAGTCAAAGAACCTCTTCGATGCATGTGGCTGAGCCAATTTAGTCGGCGTGTTTTAGATCTTCGGACTAATTGTCTCTTCCATTCGCAATCCTCGCACGTATACCCAAATAACCATCGAAATATTTATATACCCTATTCTAAGGGTATATTAATTTTGACGCATAGTTTGTAACATACCTTAATATTGCCCGTAGACCCCTCAAAGTTACTATATTTATGATCAGCATCGATAGTAATGTCGATCTAGCCATGCCCGTCCGTCCGTCCGTCCGTCCGTCGGCAAAAATTAGGCCTTTAAACTGGGCCTAGAGAACTGAAAATTTAACCATATACTCTCTAGGGTCCCGAAATAATCAAGTTTACGAATTTTTGAAATCCCCCCACAAACTCAAAAAAACAAAATTTTGGAAAAAATCGAATTTTAAGCTAGAAAGCTGAAATTTTTATATACGATCTATGACTCCTAAAACTGCTCGGGATATAAAATTTTCAAAATCCGCCCACTGACACGCCCACAAAAAAATAAAACAATTTTATTGAAAAAGCAAAATTTAAGCTAGGGAGCTGAAATTTATAATATATACTAGGGGCCCTTTAAGCTCATGTGTAAATATTTTCAAAATCCGCCTACCACAATTTAAAAAAAACTTTTTTTGAAAATCCAAAGTTGATATATACTCTCTAAGGGGCCCTTTATGCTCATGTGTAAATATTTTCAAAATCCGCCCACTACACGCCCACAATTTTAAAAAAAAACTTTTTTTGAAAATTCAAATTTTGAGCTAGCTAGTTGAAATTTAAAATATATACTCTCTAGGGGCCCTTTATGCTCATGTGTTAATTTTTTTAAATCCGCCCACAATTAAATAAAACAATTTTATTGAAACACCCAAGTTTGGGCTAGGGAGCGTTTTTTTCGATAAAATCCTTTAAATGTTATATAACAAAATATGTAGAGCGTTCTTAACAATTCAACCATACTTTTGTCACGCCCACTTATGAGGGATAGGAATAAGAATAGAGTATCCAACAGTTCGCCCAAGTGGACTGTAGCCCGTCCCTATGTTTTTCTTTTGAAAGAACACAAAATTTCTTCCCTGCTTATCTTCTAGCTCTCGGCGCCATAAAGCAGAACAGGCAGTGTCATGGTTTTGTAGAGCTTAAATTGTGTCCTTCTAATTAGTGGTCTTGAACACACTTTTTTTGCCAAAACGAAGTAGCAACGGTTTTCTTTCATTTGCGGCTTCAAAGTTCATGAAAAGATGGTGTGTCTTGACTCGAAATTTGTTTATTCTCTCCCAGTATTTGCCTCAATGTCAAGAGATTTGGTCACGTAGATACACTGGCACGTGCCGATTAGTCGGTTTTAGAACGGCTTACATGCAAAATTAAGGAAGATATGCCCTATAGTTCTTTAAAGTCATAGAATCGTCTTTTTTTAGATGGAGAAATTGGAACTGAAAATCAAGTCATCGGGCATGCTTTTTTTCACCCATATTGGTTGATGATTTAGTGCTTGTGTTCTTTCCAAAGTTTACTTTGAGAACCCGTTCGGCCCCGTCTGGAAAGAGGAATTTTTCTGCAACTGGACCAAGCGTGGGACGCTCAAACCGTTGCCACATTTTATTTATTGTATGCCAATTGAATAGAAGTTTGTTTTTAATGGCAAATACTGTTCGAAGTTACGATTCCAAATTTGACAACAGTTTCCAGCAGGGGACGGGGAATTCTCCGATCCGATTCAGCCTTAACATAATTGATTTAGTATAGCTTCACTCAGACATGCTTTAGCGTATGCTGTCGATTCAGTGGCATACAGACAGGTCCTACAATCAATGATATCAACATTATTTTGCAGCGTTACTCCGATACTTTTTATTTATTTTTTGTTATAGATATTGCGACGACAACAAGTTGAAGATCAACTTTAAGAAGACAGAAATAGTCTTGTTCAGAACAACATTGGCTGGGCCCTCTTGAGATACCAAACAAAATTGGTCATTCTTGAACAAAATGAAGAAGCTTAGTTAGATATCTGAGCATCTGGATCGAACAGTATCTATACTTGCATATAATTGATCGTCTTCCTGGGCCAAGAAGTATTAAAAAACAATGGCAACAAGTCTATTTACGATGAAGCTCTGGTAAACGGAATTGACAATTTTTAAGGTACGTTGTCAGAGCGATGGCCACCGATAATAGTCTGATGTTTGAAGCAACCGCTAGCATTTAAATTGGTAGTCATGTGGCTAGGATGATCTCAAAGAGAAACTTATGGAGAAAAATCTGGAGGAAATTTAAAAAAAGTGTTTACTGTATGCTGTTGTGGTATTTGGTTAATAAGGCGTTTAAATAGACACACTTCTACTCCTCACCAGAAACCGAATCGATTTTCTGCATGCAAAGAGCATCATAGAAAACACAAAATCAAAAAATAAAATGGAAATCAATTGATACCAAAATCCTACGAAGAAAATATCAGAGTCGAGTTCTCTCTGTTCTGGTGAAGAAAACAAATTTACTTAATATAGGTTGCCAACGTCGCTATTTTGTCAAATTTGGGGGTCTGACTAGTACTAAGTACTAGATAATACTCGGTATTAAATTGGGTGGACTAACACCATAATACTTGATAAAGGAAGGACATGGTACCGATTTGGGTACTAACATTTTGTCTGATACTGGGACGAGCGCTAGTACTTCGTGAACTAAAACGTAATGTAATTGCGTTTGGATTTACGAGTGAGTGCGTCCGACAACTAACGGCCGCTTTTTGCATTATATCAGGGTGGTGCCGTTTTTTAAGTTCGTACCAGGGCGCCGTCTTGTAAGCCTTCCCTGGCCTAAGTATTTGGGTCTTCCTCACTCTTTTTTGTTTTGAGTATCTTTCCTTAAGTCTTAAATTATGGACAATTGGTATCTACTTCATAAATGAGCTCTCAGATCCGCATATGACTGGACAAAAACCTTGTTAACGGTGGGAAATAATGGAGTGACTCTCATTGACCAAATTAGAAGATAGCGAATACAAGAAGATCGGCAATATAGATATTAGCACCACCTTAGTACATAGGTAAGCTTACTTCTCACTGTCTTGAGTTACATAACCCCACCCCAATAGGTAGGTAGGTGTGGCGGTTTGATAAGACAAACCCAATTGGCACTGAGTGCCGTTTTGTTACCATAAACTCACGTAAACCTGGGTATTATCGATTGGTGGGGGAGGCTAAATCGAACCTGCGGAGTTCAGGAAAGTTATCAGTTCCTTGATACTTTTCTCGGAGACTTCCTCAAGTGTATTGAAGAAGGGGCTTCCCAATGTTCGTAGTCTGGTCCTAGCTAAAGCCGGACAGGTACATAGAAAGTGAATTAGGGTTTCTTTTTCAGTTGTCACTTTGCAACTGCGGCAGTGTGTATTGTATGGGATGCCCAGCTTGGCCACATGGTCACCTATAGGCCAGTGTCCCGTAAAGATCGCTGTGAGTCTTGCGATGTCTTTTCGGGTTCTACCTAGAAGGTCGGTTGTTTTTGCCTTGTTGTAGTTTTCAGGCCACGTTTTCCTGGATATGACGCATGCAGTCAGCCTGCTCCATCTGAGGTTGGCTTTCTTAAGGTATTCTGCGGTGATATTTGCCTTAACTGCTCCGAGCGGAATGTGGACTAGTTCCGCCAGAGAGCGGTGGAGAGCTGAGCCTTGCCTGGCCAGTTCGTCGGCATGTTCGTTTCCATAAACGTTACTGTGCCCTGGAACCCAGATCAGGGTAACCTTGAACTTATCAAGCAGGGCCAGCTCATTACGGCATTCTAGTACTAACTTAGAGGATATAGTGACCGAAGCGATCGCTTTAATGGCAGCCTGGCTGTCAATAAGTATGGCGATCCTTTGCCTCGGTGTTATATTTGAGTGAAGTTTGATCTGGCGACAGGCTTCACGGATAGCCAGTAGCTCCGCCTGGAAGACGCTTGCAGTATCCGGAAGTCTGTATGATTTTGCGATGTTTAAGGATTCCGAAAAAACTCCCGCACCCACGCCGCAGTCCATTTTTGAACCGTCGGTGTAGATTGTTTGATCGAAATCCCTTGTCACTTCTCCATTTTGCCATTCCGATCTAGTAGGAATTTGAACGACGAAATGTTTTGTAAAAGACATTCTGGGAATGATGTAGTCTGTTGAAGGCGGAACTAATTTTCTAGGTAGAGAGTCTAGAATACTACTGTGGCCGTAGGGTTTTGCAGTCCAGCAGCCAGACTCTCTGAGTCTGATCGCGCTGTGTGCTGTGATGTTTGTTATATGTAGATCAAGAGGTAAAAGATGCAGTAAGACTGTGAGTCCGTCTGACGGTGTTGACCGTAGAGCTCCCGTTGTTCCGATGCATGCCGTTCTTTGTACCTTATTAAGTTTGGTAATATTGTAATTTTTCTTTAGAGCCGGCCACCATACTATTGACCCATACGTGAGGATTGGTCGTACCACGGCTGTGTACATCCACAGGGTCAATTTTGGTTGCAGGCCTCACTTTTTTCCGAAGGTTCTGCTGCAGGCATAAAAGGCTATACATGCCTTCTTTACCCGTTGTTCTATGTTTATTTTCCAGTTGAGTTTAGGATCTAGGATAACTCCTAAATACCTGGCACTGTTTGAAAGGGGTAGGGGTGTGCCGTTTAGGCGAGGAAGCGTAAAGTCAGGTATGTTGGTTTTGGTGGTGAAGAGCATCAACACAGTTTTCCCCGGGTTGACTCCCAGACCGCACTTTTTTGCCCAAGTGGTAACTTTGCTTAGAGCATTCTCCATGATTTCACTAATCACGGAGGGAAACATTCCTGACACCAATATCACCATATCGTCCGCATACCCGACTAATTTGATTCCTACTCTGTCTAAACTTATGAGGATTTTGTTCATTACTAGGAGCCAGAGTAGGGGTGAGATGACTCCTCCTTGAGGTGTTCCCCTCCTGGCATATTTGGTTATATTGCTATTTCCTAAAGCTGCTTGAATGATTCTAGTGCTGAGCATGGAAACAATCCATTGACTTAGATAGTTTGCTATTCCCAGCTCCCTCAGGGACTCTAGAATTGCTTGAAGGCTCCTTCTATGTCTAGGAAGGTAGCCAAGGTGTATTCTTTGTAGTGTAGGGATTTTTCTATCGTACGCACTACCTCGTGAAGAGCTGTTTCTGTAGATCTTCCCTTGAGGTAGGCGTGTTGAGATTTGGAGAGGAGTGAGGCTTCTATTGCCCCTCTCAGGTGGTTGTCTAGGAGACGTTCGAGCGTCTTCAGTACGAAGGAGGTCAAACTAATTGGTCTGAAATCTTTCGCAGTTTCATGACCGCGTCTACCCGCTTTTGGAATGAAAAGAACTCGCACTCGTCTCCATGAATAGGGTACATGATTGTAGAATATACAGTTCCTGTAAGTCGATGTGAGCCATGGAATTGCCAGTTCCAGAGATTTCTGGAGCATGATGGGCAGAATGCCGTCCAGGCCAGGCGATTTAAAGGGAGCGAAACTGTTTATTGCCCAGGAAATTTTTTCCTCGGTAATAATGGATGTTATATTTTCCAAGGCGTCGGGTTGTGTGCGTTGTGAGCTGGATGGCTCTGCACCGTAATCATTGCATCCGAGAAAATGGGTGTTTATTAATAGTTCTAGGGATTCTGCAGTTGACTCAGCCCATTCCTCGTCCTCCTTTCTCAGAAGAGATGGGTTGGAGTGTTCTTTGGACAATATTTTGCTGAGTCTTGCGGAGTCCTTGAGGGTTTCGATGGATTGGCAGTACTCTATCCACGACTGTGTCTTAGCCGTTCTGATAGAGTTCTTGTAGATTTTAAGGCAATCCCGGTAGGGTTGCCAGTAGTTGCATTTATGGCAGATGTTAAAGGTTTCTCTAGTCAATTTTCTGAGAGCAGAGAGTTCCTTGTTCCACCAAGGGGGGAATGATTTTTTGCTGTATTTGATCGGACACGAGACTTTGTACGCTACGTTGAAAGCTTTTTCAAAAGTCTCAACCTTTGTGTCGAGTTCTGAAGTGGAGGTAAATTTTTGATTGGGGGTCTTGTGTAACTTGGTCTTAAGAACTTGGTTAAACTTTGCCCAATCGGTTCTTTTGGGGTTTCGGAAAGGTTTCGGGATCTCTTCAGCGAGATCTATGTCGAAGAGTATACAGTTGTGGTCTGAGAAGGATTTTTTACTGGATACCCTCCAATTTTCAACTTTCATAATATTGTTATTATTACAGAGAGTAACATCTATAACGTCTTCCCAGCCGTTAAAACTGTCCGTACTCGGAAAGATGAAGGTCGGGGTGTTACCTTTGTTACATATTAGTAGGTTATTTTCAATAATATAATCGAAAAGAGACTCACCGCGTTCGTTTGACTCCGAGCTGCCCTATAGCACATGCCTGGAGTTTGCATCGCAGCCCAGCAGCAGTTTGGTCCTTGTTGTTGTTATGGCGGTTATCATTGCCTGGACTTCTTCCGGCGGTACTTACCGGTCGTGTGCCATGTAGACGGATGCGATTAACAGGTCGCCTCCTGCGTTCTCCATCTTAACAACTGTTAGATCGGTTGAGCTAAAATTTGGGCATAGAAAAACTTTAATATGCTTTTTAGCTAGAATGCAGGTTCTTGGCTTACCATGGTTATTATTACTGCGGTTATAGTAGAGGATATATCCGGTGTCATTAAGGCCTCTTATATTGGGCCCGTTCACCCAAGGTTCTTGGACAATGCCGATGTCGATGTTTTCCTCTTTGAGGAAAATCATCAGCTTATCTGACGCCCAGACTGAGTGCTTCAGATTAATCTGTACGACTTTCAGCATTGATTGGTTTCGGGTGTTTGTTCGGTTAGGGTGGTAGTATGGTTCGCCTCGATCCTCATGTCCTCCAACAGTTTGTTGGCATCGTCGACTTCATCTAAGTCGTCGACCTGACACGGGGACCTGAATATTTTAACTTTGGCATGCCTTATGCCAAAGCGGAGCTTGCAGCCGATCTTTTCCTACCAGCCCAATATCACAAGCTTTTTTATTCTGAAACATAATTGTCCTCACAAATGTTCACAAAACTCATTTTTAGGCATCACAAACAGCAATTCAAGCCACACTTGACCCAGTGGCAACCTTAAATATTATTATGATACACAGCTGCAAGGAAGCATACATTTTGCCTTCACAATTGTCATTTGTAAAGTCCTTGATCGTTTTAGTGTATGCTGCAATTGTCGTGGCATGCCATGCCACCATAATGGTATCACCTTTGGGAAACTTCATAAAACTTTTAATAAAGACGACATCAGAATAAGTAATATACCCAATATTGCTGGGAGAAAATAAGCAGATATGGCGGGAAAAATAGGTGAATATAATTTCCGGAACGAGCACACACAGATGTCGATAATCGCAAAATAAATTTCACAACATAAAACAGGCGACATGGCAGCGTCTATACATCGGAAGAAGCAAGCATATTCTTACTTATAGTATGGTGCGTAAATTGAGTTACAACGCCGAGAAAATTTTGAATTATGTAAAAATATTGAGTTGGGACAGAGAGGCAGAACGTGGTCTTTAGTATAATAGGTTTCCATAATCCCCAAAATAGCAGCAATATATTTGATTAGGATATGATTTTGTGACAGGAAAACGTTCACTTTTTTGTGGAATATTTAATTATGGATGATGGTAGGTTTGATAAGGAGGTTTGCAAGCAAAATTGTGCAAGAATCAACCAGAAGCCAATATAGGTCCATTGTGAGTACCATTATATTCCATGGTAGGACCAGCAACACCATTTGGGTAATAATAAATAAATCGTTTAATATCTAAATCGCACTAGCTGTCAAAGAACCGAGCTCACATGCAGCATAAGCGTCGTTCCTCTAGAGCTGGGCAGTGACAGGAAATGTTCCACAGTTTCCAATTCCTCCTCGTCTCTGTAACTTCTGCAGGTTAGCATCCCGACGAGCACACGGCTTTGGTTTTTTGTCAAAGGATAAAAGAGACTTTGATCTTATTTGGTCAATGCCAAGCCACAGACAACACGTTATGAATGACGCAACTGCTGGTATTCCCATTGGTTATTTCTCTGAACGCCAGGAGACATGCTTGGACATATTTCGTATTTATTTATTGCAGGTGGCAATGGTGCGATGGTAGTGTTTTCACTAAAGTGATTGGCAGGTCGTGCGTTCTAATCCCGACCAGGGCCATGATAAATTATTAACTTAAAATTATAAATTGAATACACTCAACATAAACAGATCTCCCTAAAGCAAACTTCTTTCCTATCCTTCTATTCTTTCATACAGTAAGTAGCGCTCAGAAATAGGCAATGAATCATTTGCTGGGAACTGGGAGCTACTCACAGCAACAAACAAAATGCCTGCGCTGTGGTTTCCACTATAAGGGTACTGTGTACTACAGAAAAAAGAAATCTCTTTAGCGCACGCAAATTATATAAAAAAAAAATAATAAAAATTATAAGATTGGAGTCAATCGCTTTAGGAGCTGCCTGATTCCCACACAAGTAATAATGCCATTGCTGGTAGTTCCATCGTTAGGACGGTCTACGCTGCTTTCTTAATCGGGAAGATCTCAGCTTGGAAAGCACTGCAGTGATCTGGCAGCCGCGCAGGGAGGACTGGTTAATACTCAGTGCCTCCGAGAAAACTCCGGATCATGTTCCCTTCTCCGTCTTCGACCCATCTGTGACGATAGGAAAACCTTTGTGACTATACTATGTTTAACAAAATATGTATGTAGACAACATCCTTCTTAACAATTCACACATACTTAGATTTTTTGGGGATATATTGAAATAGGGTATCTAACAGTTTGCCCAAGAGTGTGCTCCTTGTTTTATTGTACTGTTTTGGAGTTTTATACATTTGTTTGACTTTGATTAACTTTTAAACAAGGTGGGGTAAGAAGTATGAACGTATCGGAAAGCGCCTTCAATTTTACAAATGGCGTCAAATATCAATTCGGGTTTTTTTCATTTGAATTTGTCTGAATAAGTAATGAAACGCTATTCTCCTGAATAATCGAGGAAAATCGCGAGGTTTTGAAGAAAACCATGAAAAATTCCATTAAAAAATTCAATTCAAGAGTTGGTCGTTTGACGGATATTATCTTTTCAACTAAATGTCATCAATTTTACACGTTCCACTAAACTTTCCGTGAAAACAGAGTCCAATTTGTTTCATATCTAACAAAATGGCAGCCAATTCACATTACGATATGATGTCACTTTTGTCCCACCCTGTTTGTGCATCAGTAAACAAATTTAATGGTCAAAGTGCAGTTATAGGTACATACCAGTGACGTTCATTCGAAGTTGCGGAGGTGTTCACCGCACACCCTATCAAAATCCTTTTCCATACATAACTAAAGTTCATAAAATTTAGTTTTGTGTTTCGTTTCAATATTTTATTTACAATAAATTTAGTACAACTTTTACATTTAATTTCAATTCACAATCTGAACTACCTACCTACCAATCAAAGCATTGAACTATTTAGGATGTTCTCATTACTTAACGCACCGATATACATATATGTAAAGCAAATTCACTAGATCAAAAATCCAATAGATTATCTCTTTTACATCAAAATAGCTTCGTTCTACCTCTTTAAAAGCACCACCTTCTTCATTCGGTTGGCATCGGCAATTCATTTTCAGCCAAAGTAAAATAAAACTCAAATTTAAAAATGTTCTCCTCACATCAGCGCACCGAGGTTGAGCAAATCTACATACATACAAAGAAACTAAAAAAAGAACACGACCATACATTCTCCCTTTCAATCTATATGGCTTGAGGTTCAACTTCATCACCCCACCAGCAGTCCACCACCACATTCATTTTTCATTCCTTCATTCGGCCGGCAGTTGAGCATTCATTTTTGGCCAGAGTAACAAAAAATTACTCTTTAGGATGGTTCTCCTCGCATTTCCTTGCACCAAGGTAAAACAAGTTGTGTTCGTTCGCACGTTGAGTCGTTGAGAATTATTTTTCGTTGTGTTGCGTCTGCGGTGCGGATTCATTCTATGCACCACACACCAAATCCAGACAAGCAGCAAGCAAAGTTAATGCAATATAGCAATAATAAGAGGTATGATGTGTCATTTTGTCGCCTTCATCAATTTTTGCGGAAGAGAATTCATTATCATTTTGGTCTTCTCCTTCTGAATGACAAGATCGTTTGAATCGTCGGAGAAAAAAAAATGAATGCGGACATTTTAAATTGCAGGTGCATCATCGACAAGCTAATTGAAAAACCATTTTCACAGCTTTCTTCGGTTGACAAATTACAAATTCTTAGTTCTGGTAGGCCGACACCACCTCTTCCAAATTTGACTTGTAAAAACAAGACATTTACTAGATACTTTCAGGAAAAAAATTATGAGGTAAAGCTATGGCTATGTGGCTGTCCCACGTTGAGCAAAGTATTCTGCTGGCCTTGCTTGCTTTTTTCAAGCAACCAAGAGAGGGGAGTTTGGACATCAGCATACACTGATCTAAACCATTTTACAGTTGCATCGAATAAACATATAGTTTCCGAAGCCCACATAAATTGTTGCGTAACATTAAAAACGTTCTGTACCACTCGCATAGACTTGTTGCTTGACGAACCAACAAAAAAAATATCTGTCTCGCGTCACAACGAGCAAGTATCTGAAAATAGACAAATTTGGGAAAGGCTTATAGATGCTGTCTGTTTTTTGGGCTCCCAAGAGCTACCGTTCAGGGGAAACGATGAACGAGAAGAGTCTCAAAATAAGGGAAATTATGTTGAGCTTTTGAACCTTATATCAAAATATGACCCAAAATTAGAAAATCATTTAAAATCTGCATCCATATTTAAAGGTAAGTCTAACAACATACAGAACGACTTGATAAATGCAGTATCAGCTCGTCGCCCTAGTGACACAAGAACGTAACTACATTTTTTATGATTTTGAACTGGGTATGACACCTTTCTTCATATATCATTCTATATACATATAGTGGCAAAAAATTGTTCCTCTGGGTGAAGTACGAGTAGTTTAGAAGATAGCACTTGCCGTATCAAAATTTTTTCCCAAAAATAGTAGGAAAAATAGTAAAACAAAATCACAAAATCGTCTCTCCTGAAAACTAGCAAATATTGACATACGTTTTTGTGTCACTAAGGCGACAAACTGTCATCTCAAATAACATAGATAAAGAGATTGATACTTCAAATTTCTTATCTGTAATGCTGGAAGAAACTACATATATTACAAAAAAGTCTCAATTGTCTGTAGTTTTTCGGTATGTTGACGTAAATGGTTCCGCAAAAGAGAGATTTTAAAAATTTTGGGATGTAAGCGACGATCGAACAGCTAGAGCAATTTCCAAAAAAAATTATAGACTTGATAACAGATAAAAACTGGGGTGAAAAATTAGTAGCGCAAACATACGACGGTGCCGCAGTTATGTCAGGCGAATTAAATGGAACCCAAGCAATAGTGAAAACTCAGTTTCCAAATGCAATATTTATCCATTGCAATGCGCATGTATTAAACCTAGTTTTATCTCAATCGGTTAACTTTCTACGGGAGGTAATATTTTTTTTTCAAGCTTGTCTGGTCTGTCGGCTTTTTTCTCACAGTCCACAAAACGAACATTTTTTTTTGGATCAAGTAATAAAAAGAAGATTGCCCACTGTTGCTCCAACAAGATGGAACTATTCATCGCATCTTGTTAATTTGGTCCAAGCACATTTGAGTGACTTGGTACAATTATTTGAAGAAATGATTGATGATCCAGATGCTTGGGGGGCTGACGCAGTTCAAGCTAGAAGCTTTCTTCACTTTTTAAACTCTTTTAATACGGTTTTTATGCTTAATACTTTTAAGATGTTTTTACACACATTGATGTTTTGTTTAAAATTTTACAAACAAAAATATTTGATATAAATTTCCGCTGCGAGCAAATTGAATTAGTTAAGTTTGAAATTAATAACATAAGAACAAAATTTCAAAATATTTTTGAGGCAGTTAAAAATGCAATTTATCCTGTTCCGAAACGAGGCGAAAGCTTAGAGAGTTTTGAAAATATATTTTGAAATAATCGACACTTTGTCCTTACAAATGGAAACTAGGTTCGATTCACTTAAAAAATTAAAATTTTTAGCATTGCTTTCCTCAAAAAAGTTTGATGATTACCAAAATAAATTTCCAGCTGAAGAATTTGAATGTTTAAAACCTTCTTATGGTCGTTTTTTTGATTTCTTGCATATCATTTCAATAGAAAAATCATTTCTTAAAGAAATAAAAGCTAAAACTATTTTTTACGATGAAGTTACGCAAGTTTTCTTGATGAAATCTCGGCGAATTGATATTTTGTACAGGAAAATATTTTTTTTATCGTCTATATTTTATTACAAAAAAATTAAAATATTTACTGAAACGTAGTATTAAAAACCAATAAATCGTATCAAAAAAATGTACATATATAAAACCAAAAAAAAAAACAATAAAAACAGAAAAAAACAAAAAGAAAAAATAAAAAAAAACAGAAAATTTATAAAAAAAACAAACCAAAAAAAATTAAAAAAAAAGAGATGGGATCGGTGTCTATCACGTCCTCGTCGTGATCCTGGACTTCAACTAAGAATATGCAAACTTAACTCCAAAAAAACATACCGCACAGCCAACCTGAAGCACCACAGCACGTCCCTGGTACATACATATGTGTTATAGTGTACACCGACGGTTTTGTAGGTGAAAAGAAGAATATATTAAACTAAACTAAAGCTACCCCATTCCCATTCCTTTTGCCCAAAAAGTGGGCATGGCAAAAATCTAAGTATGGGTGAATTGTTAAAAAGGATATGGTCTACAAATGTTGTTATACATAGCTGTTTTGTAAGTTTTCTTAAAAGATTTTATCGAAAAAAAAATATTTTTAAAAATAACCCCTAAAAAGTACGTATGGGAAAAAACGTTGTATGAAGGGATTGTACAGAACAACTTTTTATACATACTTTACGGAGAAGATGACTTTCATTTTCAATGATTTCTTCAATAAAAGGTTTTTTTGTAAATAGTGGGCGTGTCATAGGGCGGATTTCAAAAAAAAGTACACATGAGCCTCTGGAGATAATAATATATTCCAAATTTCAGTTTTCTTGCTTGAGTTTTAAGGTCCAATTTTTGCCGACGGACGCATATGGCATTACTTTTGACTCTGATTACAAGTAAAGTAACAATAATAATTGGTCTATGGGTAATATTAAGGTATGCTACAAAAGTATGAGTCAAACCTAGAATACGGCGATCGTAAGACCTATATTAACATATTATAAAGGACTGGTATGGTGGCAATCCACAAATAAAGTTACCCATCTGAAGAACATGACAAAGATACAAGCGGTAGCATGTGTGGGCACGACCAGTGCACTGAGAACCACCCCAACAGCGGGACTCGAAGCCATCCTCAGCGTGCTACCTTTAGACAGATGCAAGAATCTGCAGCAAAAAGCGCCCTTCGGATCAGCCAGCTAAACAGCTTGAAGAACAATTCAACGGGACATGCACAGATACTTGGGCCTAGCTTTATCCTTCGACTACATGCTGCCGCAACGTGACTTTCATAAAGCATTTTTCTAAGCAGAGAGGAATGGAAATTAAATGAACATGCAGCCGAATGCATCTCCATCTATACAGATGGCTCAAAAATGAACGAAGGCGTTGGAGCTGGAGTGTTTTTCAACATTCAAGCTAAAGTACACATTTCACCCCCCTGATCCCGGCAGTGTATTCCAATCGTAGATATTGCCAGTGGCAGAGGCAGTCAAACTAACCTCAATGGCGGCTATACCACGTTATGATATCACAATTTTCATTGACATAAAAGCAATCTCCGCTGTCGGAATAAAATCGAAGCTTTGAAACGGTGTCGCGATGAGCTAAAGGTTCTTGACGATCAACGTAGTGTAAGACTCTGCTGGGTCACTGGACAGAGGAACTCCCTTCCACCTGTGAAACATGCACGAAAATGTGCCCAGAGGATGACAAAGCCAGAACCCACAAACTCCTTCAAAGAAACAGGAAATCTGTTTCGATGTTGGTGGGAATGCTTAATTGGCAGAATTTATTAAGGAAGCACAAAATGAAAATGCATAAGAAACTTACGAAGATACCCTCCACTTTCTGTCACTGCCCAAGCCTCAGTTAATTTAGAAAAAGAACTTGAGGAAATTATTTTTTGCACGAACTGGCGGAACTTTTCGAAATCCTTATCTCAAATCTTTTCAGGTGTTCCGCAAAAACCGGATGGCTGGAGAGTGTCTCTAAATGAACATCACCAAAAAGACGAATAAAGTTACCACAAACACGTGGACCCCCCTATGGGCATCACAATGGGTCAAAACTAACCTGCATGGGATGAGGAAGTACTACTTCTTCATCAAAACACCAGCCTAACCTAACTTACAATAGGATATAAAAAGTTCACTGATTTTTAAAAGTCAAGCAAATTTATTAAACTCAAATATTGTATTAAATTTCCAGTGAGGCAGTTTTTTTTTAATTTTTTAACTCATTTATACTTATGTATATTTTTATAACTTTTGAAACAGAAAGACTAAACCAAAGAACACATTAAATTACGAGTGCCAACCAACAATGAATTCCTCATTCATCTAACTGATTTCAGCGCCATCTGACTTTTAATCTTAACAAACTATACTGAGTTCTAGGTTCACTGACAAAATAATACTGTTTTTGGTTTGCAGGCAAAATTACCAATGAGTTATTACTCAGTTGCAGAAAAATCATCTCTCCGTCGCACTTTTGAGTACGCATTTTACTCCATCTCATGTGTTAGGTGAATAGCTATTCACAAAATGTTCAAACAGCGCTAAAACAACGAGAAGTTCATTCATGTCTTAGAGTGTTGCTGTGCACATTTAATACATTTGTTGTTATGAACATAAATGTATTAAACTTTGTTACGAACGTTTCCAATAGATGCGTTTATCGATTTCTACAAGATACTTTTTAAAAAAAAAAAAAAAAAAAAAAATAATAATTATGTGTATTTATTAATGGGAACATGCCCCATTAAACTGCTACAAAACCATCGTTAAACCCTCCCTGGTTTTGACACTGAACTATATTCCTGATATCCGCTTTTCGTGAGTGCAGGAAGCTAATGGGAGACGGGGGGTATTGGTTTATTTTTTGGCGGGATGGTGATCGTGGAGAACAGACGTGTGGTCTGCTAGCTGATAAATGTGTCTACTAGAATCAAAAACAATGTATTCCACTTTTTCTAGTTTAGAGATATTCAAAAAAAACGTTGTTAAAGACGTGACCTTAAAGGTTCTATAACTAAATTAGTTTTTATGTTTCTGCTTTGATCTTCAATCCTTAATGCATATCGTTTTTTCTTGGCAGTCAAAATGTATTCGAACTATTTAACAATGCATTTTGGAATAGCGCTGTTTTGAAAGTCAGGATCTGGAATAGATGCGTTTTTGAAAATTTCTCTTCGGAATAGATTGTTTTTGAAAATAAAACAGACATTATTTAGTTCAAGTTTTATTTGTTATTTAGTCTATATTTTAAATAAATAAACAAACTAAATTAAATAAAAAATTAACACACATATACAAAATTAAAGAAATTCATATATTTAAAAAAAAACAATATTGTAAGAGAGTTAACATATCCATAAAACAGCTGTTTATATTAATTTGGAAAAAATTAAGAATAAGTGAGAATAGTATGAACAAAAGACTTAATTTAAATTAAATTAAATAATAATGGATAAATGTGGTTCATGGGACTCACAAATAGGGTCGCCGTCGATGTTGTCTTGTTCCTCATGTTTTTCATTAACATCTAAAATATCCTTGTGAAGCTTAAGCCAAGGCAAGCATTTCCAATTACTTCCAAAATGTTTTTTTTTTGTAAACAGCTTTGCATCCTTAAGCTTTACTCCTGCTGGCAGTCGTTTTGCTTCCCCAATATCCGAGTTGTAAAAAGGTTCACCCCGAACGCCAATTACGTTCAATTTAACCATTTTTTAAATGAACCTTTTTGATGCGTTGAATTTAAAATGCCATGAGAAGTACCTATAACGAAGCCAAAAAAATGCAAATATATTTGCCAACTATAGTACGCAGCTTGATCAGTAACTTTAGAGAGTGTCATATTTTTCTGACTTTTGGATCCAATGTTTCGTCATCAACTCAACTTTGTTTTCATCTTCTCGTTCAATTTTTAAAAGTTCCTTTAGCTGAAGACATGTGGAACAAATATCTGAAGGGGCTTTAATTCCAAGATTAAAGCGTGTGTTGAAAACCATAGGAAAATAACTCAATTTAACTTGGTTGAGTTGATGAATCTGATTTAAGGCTTCAAACAATTCAGTGATGGAGAGATCTCCAGGTAGGTAGTGCCGTTTTGCAGCCCTACTCTCTTCAAGTTTCGGTCAGTACGTTCAGGCTTTTTAATGTTGCAGTAACTTAAAATAAATGCATCTTGGGCACGTTTTGATGGTATTGTATAGAAACCATTTGAAAAATATAATACATCGGCTGTTTTCAATATTCTACATTTATATGAACCACCTCTATGGTTGCATGTGGGCATTATAATACAAGAGCCCACCGTATGATGTCCTAAGGCATCGAAACCAAGGATGAGTTGCATATGAAATGAAAGTTTAGTCGAGAGGTATGCAAAATTACCAAAGGTTGTCGGAAATTTTTGCCCATGACTTAAAAAACCAAGCTACTTCCGGTACGTTATTTTTTTAGCTTTTCATAGGGATAAAGGAAAAGAATAAAGGAGTAACCATTCGAAAGACCACATTAAATAGTTCTTGAAGGCATTGGGTTGGCAGTTCCAATCCGCCCATGTACCCCTGACAACCCAATTTTTAACTACGCATATTTTTCGATTGACTATAGGCATAAAGGCCAAAGTTTCCTTATACTTGACATAAAAAAATAGGGACGGGCTACAGTCCGCTTGGGCGAACTGTTGGATACCCTATTCTTATTCCTATCCCTCATAAGTGGGCGTGATAAAGGTCTAAGTATGGTTGAATTGTTAAGAACGCTCTACATATTTTGTTATATAACATTGAAAGGATTTTGTCGAAAAAAACGAAGCTTTTGTAAAAAAAAACGCTCCCTAGCTCAAACTTTGGTTTTCCAATAAAATTGTTTAATTTAATTGTGGGCGTGTCAGTAGGCGGATTTAAAAACAAATTACGCATGAGCATAAAGGGCCCCTAGAGAGTATATACTCGTATTACAAACATCAGCTTCCTAACCCAAACTTTGGATTTTCAAAAAAGTTTTTTTTTTAATTGTGGGCGTGTGAGTAGGCGGAGTTTGAAAATATTTTCACATTAGCAAAAGGGGCCCCTAGAGAGTATATATTATAAATTTCAGCTCCCTAGCTCAAACTTTGGATTTTCAAAAAAAGTTTTTTTTTAAATTGTGGGCGTGTCAGTGGGCGGATTTTAAAAATTGTATCTCCTGTTCAGTTTTAGGAGCCATAGATCATATATAAAAAAATTCAGCTCTCTAGCTCAAAATTCGATTTTTCCCAAAATTTAGTTTTTTTGAGTTTGTGGGCGGATTTCAAAAATTCGTAAACTTGATTATTTCGGGACCCTAGGGAGTATATGGTTAAAATTTCAGCTCTGTAGGTTCAGTTTAAAAGCCTAATTTTTGCCTGTGGTAAATATTGCAAGAAAAAAAATATACCTAGTTCTAGTAAGCTCATTGAATTTAAACCTAACCTATTCTACAGCTAAGGTATGGAGATTAACATATGTATTAAACAAAAAAGGAGAAAAAAAAACAACCTATTAAAGTCAATATCGAGCTTCTTTCCCAAAAGGAGAATGAAAAAAAATCCTCGTGGGGGACTTTTGATCACAAATTCCCGCAACGACGTATGCAGAATCAACTGATAACATTTGAGAAAAATGAAACAAAGAAAAAACTAGCAGACAACAGTATCATATTGGAAATCGGGCGGATACGGCGGCACATTGTAGCTGCAAAGATAAATTTAAAGAATGCTGAAATTTGGACAGCTTTTGACTTTTTAAGCTTTATCGTTAAGTGGGACTTTTCAGAATCGTTACCGAGTCTATCATTGGCGATGAGAATTTATTTAACGATTTGCGTCTCAGTGGCATCATGCGAACGAAGCTTTTCAAAGTTAAAATTAATTAAAAAACATTGGGGCGGGCTACAGTCCGCTTGGGCGAACTGTTGGATACCCTATTCTTATTCCTATCCCTCATAAGTGGGCGTGACAAAAGTCTAAGTATGTTTGAATTGTTAAGAACGCTCTACATATTCTGTTATATAACATTTAAAAGATTTTATCAAACAAAAACGAAGCTTTTGTAAAAAAAACGTTCCCTAGCTCAAACTTTGGTTTTTCAATAAAATTATTTTATTTAATTGTGGGCGTGTCAGTAGGCGGATTTTGAACATATTTATACATGAGCATAAAGGGCCCCCTAGAGAATATATATTATAAACTAGCTGCACCTGCCCGGCTTCGCCCGTGCCCGAGAATTCTATTAGCCAATATGTTCGAGTAGACTTCCTTATAATTGTCTATAGCGGGTATCCGGCGTATGTTGCTGCGCCTAAAAAAAGAAGACCGATTTTGACCAAAGTTCACAGAAACACTCTCAGGCCAATACCGAAGATTGCCTGATTTGAGCTTAACCGGTGAAAGGGACTGCACGTTTTTCTCCGCATGGCTTAGGCCGCTCACACAACTTCGTTGTTCCGTTTCCGTTTAGGGTAGGTGCTATGTAGGCAGGCGCCTATGTCACCTTACTTCTGCGAATCAAACAACAAAGCGAAAATAAAAAACTTCGATTGAATCACTTTTCATTCACTTCCACGCCGATTGTTATCAATGTTGGAAAAGCAACTTTCCGATGTCCGATTCACAAAAAAATGCAAAAAATTTCAATAAGAGTTATTTGAATAAAATATTGAACACACGATATCTCAAGAATGAAAGTGCGCACAAATTCCACAATAAGCTTGAAACGATCGTGTGGTCTCCCTCTTTCATATGCTTGTTCGGATAACAAAATAAGTGACGTCTGTACGGTCTCTGTATCTGCGTCGTAATTTACACGCATACGCACATATGCATGTGTACTCACTCAAATGCCCATATCTCACACACCAATGCAGATATAGCCAAACATAACAACCTTCGTGCAGACGTCGCCTTTCATGGAAAAAAATTTCATTGGAATCGGTTAACGCGTTTGGCCAAACACCGGCAACAAACGCAAATATGGATTGATTTTTATATACATATATATATAAATAGATAGAGATATATTCTCATATCAATTTTAATTCACAAAAACTCTCAAAATCGCAATGAAGAAATCCGAATCCGACAGCGCCACCAAACATGAAACAAAATTGGCTTCTCCATTGTTCGATAATAGATGGCGTTACGTTGCGTGTCTATCTGACAGTTCAATTGTGATACGATATGTTACATTCAAATGTGATTCTTTATTTGGTTGTTGCCAGAATAAATAAATACAAAATGAAAAAAAAAATTTTTTTAAAAAAGTCGAAAAAACCTGTCGTAACACGCTGGGTGGTCAAAATAAGCCATTTTGAAATTTAGATTATTTTTTTTCTTCTAAAACCCGTGCTGAGAACATACCTTTCCAACAAAGTATAAATCATCAAAATCGGTTCGGCCAATCTCGAGTTATGCGGTTACATCGCTTCGGACACTTTCTTTTATATATATAGATTTCAGCTCCCTGGCTCACATTTTGGTTTTTCAATAAAATTGTTTTATTTTTTTGTGGGCGTGTCAGTGGGCCGATTTTGAAAATTTTATATCCCAAGCAGTTTTAGGAGTCATAGATCATATATAAAAAATTTCAGCTTTCTAGCTCAAAATTCGATTTTTTCCAAAATTTTTATTTTTTTTTTTTTTGAGTTTGCGGCCTGTGGGCGGATTTCAAAAATTCGTAAACTTGATTATTTCGGGACCCTAGAGAGTATATGGTTAAAATTTCAGCTCTCTAGGCCCAGTTTAAAGGCCTAATTTTTGCCGACATACGGACGGACGAACGGACGGACATGGCTAGATCGACGTTACTATCGTTGCTGATCATAAATATAGTAACTTTTAGGGGTCTACGGGCAATATTAAGGTATGTTACAAACTATGCGTCAAAATGAATATACCCTTAGAATAGGGCATAAAAACGATTGAACCAAGTAAGTAAATATTCCTCTCCATAACCATTTATTTTGTGATATTCATGCGAGCTATATATATTTTTTTTGCTCTCGGAATTGATAGCGAAGTTGACATAATTTTTTTTTCTTAAAATGTTGGCCCTAGACGTACGTGATATAATATTTGTTTATAGTTGAACGTATTTATTTAGAATAAGTACGCTTGTTGTGTTTGAAATGAAAAAAATATTAGGAACAGGAGTTACTAAACTACAGAAAGGGTAACTACCTTAATAGTTAAACGTGTAACCCTATTTGGAGTTCATAACTTTGTACGTAATGACGATAGTAAAGTTATCTTTAGTTTTTTTTTGAATAAATTTAATTTTAACGTAATGAAAGTTCAGTGATTTTTTTTTTTTAATGGGTTTGACTATGATTGAGCTCTTGATTACTAGATGTGGTAAGTATGTTTGTTTAGATATTGAAGATTAGGGACAGCACGGTTTAATTAATGGCGTGTGTGTTGTCACGGAGCGGTCTTTGACCAACGGGAAGGGAACCAGTGCAGCTAAGCAACATTACACCAGCGTTGCTAACTACATAAGTGCGCTAAGGATATTCGAAATGCAGATATGGTAAAAGGATTTCGATTTTCGTGAGTATATCCTTGACATGAGTAAGTTATCTCTTGTTGCTGTGTTTAGTTTGAAGGGCAAAGAACCACCCCCATATTCGACGAGCTAAGCTGAGCCATGCCGCCAGCATGTCAAGGTATGCCGAAAGATGACTAGACGGTGACACAGGCAGCAACAACTTATGTGAATATGTGTCCTGTTTTTATTATTTTAATAGTTTTTAATTGCATAATTAGTATTTATTATTAATAAACACATAATATATATATATGTACAAAATCATTCTTTTACTTTTATCCGAAAAAGCATACAACCCTATATTTTTAACTAATTCTTTAAGTTGCACAAAAATTATTTCAACGCAGGTGCCAAACTTACACAGGTTTTACTATACCTACTATGTATTTGGAAAACAAATACATATATGTAACCATTTTCCCTTAAACATTCTCTCGTTATTTAAAACGCCACTTCAATTAGCTGCTAAATCATTCACTATGAATCAAAAATAATGCTCCATCAATCATGAGTGTTCAACACATTGCCGTGTGACGCCGCCAGCTTTGGCACATTGTGTCAAATGTTTTGGCATACTTTTGATATATTTTGGATTATTATTTTTTAATAGTTGCTGGACAGCTTTTCCCTAGGTTCACTTGTCGTTATCACTGCGTCATTTGTTTGCGTCGAAAAAACGAAACATTTCACTTCTTGGAAAACTAGGTTATGGTCATCGGTGAGTGCAAAATTTGGGTCAAATTGGGGCGTTGTTGGCTGCAATTTTATGTATATTTTTTGTATACGAGTTAACCTACGCAAATGCACCTAGACAAGTCCATGACGGTGATGATACATTGGGGGATGAATCTAGAACTCACTATTCAGCCTCTTTTCTCTCTCTCTCTCTCTTTCTCTACCAAGTAAATACAGGTTAAGGTCAGCTCAGCACAGGCGTGTAGATATGATTCTTGCAATTTTCCACGTCTATGTGTATGTAGTTGCGTTTCCGCAAGGCTGATGCATACGAGGATTCACTCCTTCACCTCACTGCGTTGGTTAATTCATTTTCTAAGAGAGTTGGGTTTGAGACGTATAGTCAAAGGGCTACCACATCTTCATTCGTCTGCAATACAACGCGGAATGCATAGAAGTATCCAAGTTAATGATGGTTGCCAGGAGGGTGCAGGCTGGTATATGAATTTAAATGAGAGTGTTGCGTTATTAAAGGTTTCCTCTTATTGTTGCGGTTTGAACCAGTTTCCACACTGGTTATGGGTGTATCCGTGTCTGCAATGGTCTGTGTCTATTTTTATATCAACTTTTTCTCCTTCATTTTTCATATTCTTCATTTTTGTTGTTTATTTTAAAAACAAGAAGGAAGGAACTTCTGAACTGTTGAAAATTAGAGGCTATAGTGGTTGGCCCTTATTTTGTAATGTACCATCTATGGGGGGGAGATACGTTAAGAAAATAAAGGGGATGACAAAGTCCTTCAGAACGAGGTTTTTTATCACTTTGTAGTGGAGAATTTAAAAAGAAAAAAGTGAACAGCTAATGAATAAGTACAGAGAACATAAAGTTGACATTCGACTGCAGTATGGAGACAGGAAAAAGGTTTGTAACTTGATTTGAGCTAAGGCTCGTGGGATCAAGGTTAGTTATATGGATACTTTAGAAATTGTGGGGAGGGGAGTGTTAAGGCTCCAGACGTAAACGTATTTAAAGATGTTTAAATAAATTGGTAGCACGACACTCGGCTGAAAGATAAATGAGCAGCCCTTGACTGTAGTGGTTACAGACAGGGTTCGAAAATAATCCGTACATTATGCGTCTGACAAAACACAAATATTATTTTTCTAATCTCGCAAAGCAGTAGACCTAACGAAGCGATGAAAATGAGAAAAACAATACACAACGATATTGTTCTGTTATGTGTTACCTAAGCTTTCCGGGCCATCAGATAGTTTGCGTTGGGGAAAATTGTAATAGACATCCATACAGGTTAATATCCTACAACATTATTTTTTCACAAAAGCATTCGTCGTTATTTGTATTTCTGAGATAAATAAACAAATATGTTAAACAATCCATTTTCATGACCAGAACGGCATGTGGCAAAACCGATGTCCTGGTTTGCCTTTTCGATTTAGTTTTCAATTGATATTTGTGTTCTTTGATATTGACCAGCAACGATCGACGAAAAGCTGTCAACGCTATAAAAATCAGGTTATCTGATAGCAAGAAAGATATTTAAGATTCCAAAAATAACCATTATTTGAATAGGACACAATTGAAGAATTTTATTTTACTTTTATATTTCCAATAAATTTTTTTATTATAAAATGTCGATGTATAAATTGTTTCTATTAACAGTGGTCTATTTTGCCCCATTGAGAGGTACTCTTGCTTTTTTGGTTAAAGCTCAGTATATCCTTTTATTTGCAGGGTATAACGTTTGATGCTTAGGAATTTTTAACAAGTTAAATGGACCCTCTTACCCCTTTAACCTAGTTTGATATAGATTTGCACAGCTGGGCCCCCACTGGAAAATGCCATAAATTTAAAATGGCATCGAGTGTCAATTCGGTTTTGACATTTGCGTAGCAAACAAAATTAGAATTTGCGTGAATGATCAATGGACTGTAGTAAGGGTGTTGAACTACTAATCCAAAGGTCTTAGGTTCAAATCACATAGGGGCCAAGTAGCACCGAAAGTTGTTTTATTCCGCCACACCCTTGCGAACGTCCGACAAATATTCAAGAGAATCAAATGTCATAAGAATGTTCTTAATATCGCCGTTCGGACTCGGATTCAAATTGCTTCCACTTTGCACAAGCAAATGGTTGGAGAAGCTAGGTCTAAGGTCCTGTATGAGCCTTCAATACCTAATATTTATTTTATTTTCCAGTCATAGAAAGCTATACTCCGAAAGAGCGCGAAATAATCGCGGAATATCGCAAATTTCTACAGAAAACCATGGAAAATGCCATAAAAAGAGCCCAAATGGTAACCAACAGTCACGATCGGCCAGTTAAGCGATAGCATTTCCAAAAAATTATGGGAAAAAAACCTGAATGGTCAAATAAACTATTAACAACAACGCATTCATTTTTTTGGGGTCATACCTACATTATGGTCCGCCTTGTATGAATGCAGTTTATGAGGCATCACTTTTCTTTTTCTTTTTAATGATTGATGTGCGCTGAAATGCATTTATTCTTGAACTTTTGTTTTGATGGTGTAGACTGTAGGCTATGTTGTTTGAAAAGATTTTGGTATTATTCAGAATAACGGAGTGGCCAATTATAGCCGCACTAGCAGGTGTTTGCTTAATAAAGTTGTCGAGGGGTGTCACATGAAACAGAATGTCCATTGCAGCGGAGGAAGTAGTGCGAAGTGCTCCGCTCATGCATAGACAAGGTTTTGCTTAGCTTTTCACGATTCGTTGCTTTCCACGAGACAACTCCACCTTGTACTAGTACCGGTTGAAGTCCTCAATTGTTACCGATGGCTTTTTTGCAAAAGATGAGTGCTAACATAGCTTTCCGAACTCTTTCTTTTATGTTAGTTTTCCAGCCTAGCTTTTTATCCAAAATGAGACCCAAATATTAAGCCAGAGAAGACTAAAGGGCCCAACCCATACAATCCGTTGATCCATCTCATCCGTTGAACCAACGGAGAGCAATTCAAAATACACGCATTCCCTATTATGGTGGCCCTTAACCAACAGGTGTCACATACCAAAGATTTGTAAAGCTGACGAACTGGCTCGACGAGGCTCTTCTGGTTTAAATAGCATAAGCGTCACCGACATCGAGGCGCCAACGTCTTATGTTAAACACCTCATAGACACCAACCGTCGTTGGTACCAACTCGACCAGCGCAACACCGCAAGGCTACTCTGGCTGACATTAAATAAATCCAGGTCCATCGGACTTTTGAGGCATTAGAGAGGAATCCTCTCCAAATTAGTAAACACCCTCACCGGGCACTGTGCTATAGGAAGGTGAGCTCAAAGGCTGGACATTCCCTACAATGACTTCTGCTGAAGCAATAGGGACGAGGAGGAAGAGGAGACTATCAGCCACTTCCTTTGCACGTGTCCTGCACTCGCCAACATTAGGAAGGCTACACTAGGTGAATACGTTTTCAATAATCTAAACGATCTCAACAACGCCTGCACAGCAAAGATTAGCTCCTTCATTCAGATGAGCAAATGGTTCGCTGAGTAAGAGGGTGACCCACCTACCTTACACATCCGCAGCACAATGGACCTACCTCTGGTTTAAGTGCATCCTCATCGAGGGCCGGTTCCAACCAACCAACCAACGGATCCATGAATGTCGACGGATAAAGTAGGTCTTTTTTATGTCGGGGTGCGAGACATTCTACACCCAGACTCAATACTGGTCCATTTTACTACCAGGAAGAAGGCACTTGAAGAAAAACAAGTGCGGGTGGCATTGGTGCCACGGTAGTGTATTCGCTAACTGATTGGCAGGTCGTGCGTTCCAATAACGGCCAGGGCCATGATTTTAAATTGAATAGTCAAGTAAATACAAAAAGAAACAACGGCACCAAAATTCTTTCCTATCCTTCTATTCTTTCGAATAGTAAGTAGCACCAAAAATCATGCAACATAATACTTCATTGCTAGGTCCTGCTTGCTGTTCAACAAAAAATGCCTGCGCTGTGTTCCAATACTATAAGGGTCAGTACATATGCAGAAAAACAAAACCCCTTTAGCGTAAGCAAATTATATAAAAAAAGGATGTTTCACTCTATTTCTGGAAGCTTTTGACAAGGTTTGGTATACCGGACTTGAGTAGAAACTACATAGGGACCTTCCCAAGCAGTTCTATGAAATACCGAAATCTCATATAATCGACCGACTCTTTAGAGTACGGTACGAGCAAGAGTATTCAAAATTTAAGAAAATCGAAGCTGTCGTACCACAAGGAAGTGTCCTAGGACCAACTCTGTATGTGTTATATACAAGGGATGTTCCACTGGATATTCCAGTGGACAACAAAACAAGCAAACGCTGAAACCCGTTTGGACTTGTGACTTAGAACTATGGGGTTGTAAAAAGAAAACAAATTCTGAAACCATCCAAACATTCCAAAACAAAGTCCTAAGTGAAATAATAAACGCCCCTTAGTATATAAGAAATAGCGATTTACATCGTAACCTAAAATAGAAATGCTTACAAAAGTGGTAAGAAAACACGCTGTATCACATAATCAGCGACTGCAAAGTTATACTATCTCCGAAATGGAGACTGTCGTAAATGTACAAGATAATGTTCGGAGACTAAGAACTACCGAGACTTATAAGCTGATGGTCTAAGAGCGATGGGAAAGTATTAAAACTTTAAACTTCCCTAATGCTACGAGTATTTTAAATTAAGAAAGAAAAATCATTTGTCGATCTTTCATAAATTGGTCCTGATTTTTAGGTGGATTTAGTGGATAAAAATCCCACACTACTCTCGAAACCGAATATTATCAAGTGCCTTATGAAGATGTACCACCCGTAGAGAAAAAAAAAACTTTAAGAATTTTTGAGCGTTCAGAGATCTCTCGTCGTGGGACGCGCCTAATGTGCCGGCGACAACGTTAGAGTAAAATGAAAAACATAGGGACGAGCTACAGTCTACTTGGGCGAACTGTTGGATACCTTATTCTTATTCCTATCCTTCATAAGTTCGCGTAAAAAAAGTCCAAGTATGGTTGAATTGTTAAGAACGCTCTACATATTTTGTTATATAACATTTAAAGGATTTAATCGAAAAAAACGAAGCTTTTGTAAAAAAAAAACGCTCCCTAGCTCAAACTTTGGTTTTTCAATAAAATTGTTTTATTTAATTGTGGGCGTGTCGGTAGGCGGATTTAAAAAATATTTAAACGTAAGTATAAAGGACACCTAGAAAGTCCATATTTCAGTTTTCTAGCTCAAACTTTGACTTTTTAATAAAATTGTTTATATTTAATTGTGGCCGTGTCAAGTGGGCGGATTTTAGAAATTTTATCTCCCGAGCAGTTTTAGGAGTCAAAGATCATTATATAAAATTTCAGCTTTCTAGCTCAAAATTCGATTTTTTCGACAAATTTGTTTTATTGAGTTTGTGGGCGTGTCTGTGGGCGGATTTCAAAAATTCTTAAACTTAATTATTTTTGGCCCCTAGAGAGTATATGGTTAAAATTGCTGATCATAAATATAGAATTTTTTAGGGGTCTACGGGCAATATTAAGGTATGGTACAAACTATGAGTCAAAATTAATATACCCTTAGAATAGGGTATAAACAGAAAAAAACATTAGCTGAATTAATTAAAGGAACAAATTGGTGAGTTTCTATTGTCGGATATCAGTTTTGGGCGAATACTTTGAAAAAAGTTTATAATAAAGCTACTTATGACAAACAAAATCCAGAATTAAAAAGGAGTGTCCAAACACTATTTTTGAATATAGGTAGACCTCACTTAACACGTACTTCTTACAACACGGCCTCGTTCTAACACGTCTCACATTTTGCGACATATTTTTGTTTAACACGAAAAAAGCCTCGCTCTAACACGGTGTGCGACAAAATGTCTGGTTTGCACAAATGTCACACGTATACATATTTTTCTGGCCAGTAGACGCGCATCAGCTGTTTTTATAGGACTTCCCCAATTTACATGTAGAAAGCGGATGGTGGTATAGGAACCGGTTTCAGTCCAATTTACTCAGTTCCTTTTTTGTGTTGACGAAGCTCGCTCGGTACGTACTTGATGATTAATTTTTTTTTTCATCTTGTATAATAATACAACTTCGAATAAAACATATTTGGACTAAAATTCTGACGGTTTTCTGAAATCATGGAACGTAACCACTCTTTTTGCACTAGTTTCTTGTATCGTTTAACACGATTTCGGTTAGCACGGCATTTATCAGGAACTTAACCCCCGTGTTAAGTGAGGTCTACCTGTACTAAAAAGTAAACAATATAATGGAATTGTGTACAAAAAAACAACAATGAAACCGTTAGAATGGCGTTATTTTGGAAAAACAACATTTTCGTTTGGAAATAAATTCAGTTGAAAAATTTTCCATACACACATTTTATACTACTAAATAAAAACTAACAAAAACAATTAAATAAAAACAAAATTATACATAAAAATAATGCCTGTAAATCGCTGAATCAAGAACTGCAACATGGTTAACATGTTCACTGTTTTTATTATCTTTTGTTTTGTTTGCTTTCTCAGGTTTTTTGTCTATAAACTAGTAGTTAATAGTCTTCATTAGCTTTTGGTTTCACCGATATATACACTTTATTAACAATCACAATGATTTTTCCATACGATTCCTAAAATTTACTGAAACCGTACCTTTCAACTTTACGAACAATTGTATCTTCATTTATCTCACAAACTTGGCTATTGGGCGGCCTGCATGACGTCAATAAACTCGAGATATATATTTTGCATTTCATTTCCACCACATAAACTAATCCATTAATTATTTCTGAACATACTCCCTACACTCGCCTACAAATCTTTCGGCGGTAGTAAAAGCTACCACTGACATTACAAAAATCATAAACGAATCAAAAACAAAATGTCATCAACAGCTGCAGAAGAAATTGGTAAATTTTTATTAAAAAATTAATTGTTTTATAATTATTTATAGAATTAAAATCATCAAAATTTGTCTGTATACACGTCAAATAACTAACTGCACGTGTTCCCAAGTTATTTGATGGAAATTCACCTTAAAAGTGAACATTTAGCCGTTTTTTGCCGCTATGGCGTCGTCTGTCTGGGATGAATTGCGGAACATGTAAAAACAAAATAATTTTTTATTCTTTCTCAATTTTCCATTTCAGAACTATTAGAACGCGTTTTATTGCGTCTGGGCGTCGCTGACACCGATGAAAAACTTGAAGGAACCGTGGGCCGGTTCTTGACGCCGGTCATCCTCAAGATAACCTCGCCACATGACAACGTCCGGGTGAAGGTATGTGGAAAATGCTTCAGACCAAAGAAATTCAATTCAGTTATGCGATTACCATTTTAGGTGGTAGAAGTGCTGACACACATCAAGCGTCGTGTGACTTCACGCCCCCTGGTCCAGATTCCAGTTGGATCCTTGTTGGATCAATACAAGTCTTCGGGGGAATCGCCATTTCTACAGAATTTCGCAATTATCTTCATTACAATGGGCTTTCCAAGGTTGACAATTGAAAACCAGACTGAACTAGCTGCAAAGTTGATCTCATGTGAGGAGAAATTGGATAACTATCAGGATAAGTAAGTAATAATGGGAGAGGGTCTAGTGGCGCTGTTCTAAACATTCGTGGTTTCAGGTTGTTTATGTTATTGCTGCCATTGTTAAGTGAAATGAAATTACCCGATGACCCAGCTAAGAGGAAACAGTTGCTTGACATCGATGACAAACCTGCAATAAAGAAGAACTTCTTGGGACTGCTGCAGGATGTTCTACTACTGCCGTACGGGTGAGTTTTACCGCGTATTTTATATAAACTTGTCGGTCTACAGCATGTGCCCTTTGTAGTGCGACACACGATGTCATTCCGGCCGGGTTAAGCCCGAACTCCTTCAAACGCATAAGCGCAAACAATTGGAAGGCCGAAGAGCTCGAGAAAATAAAACAGGGAATCGTTCGTTTCATATGCTCGGGTATATTCTCGGACCTAGAAATCTTCATTCTCCTCGTTATTGCATCATCCGATACGCGTTTCAGTGTAGCCACACCGGCAATCGCTGAGCTGAGCAAAGTCTGCACTATGCTGGATTTTAGCGATGCGCATGTGACCGCTCCTCTGTACACGCTCTTCTCGGGGAACAATTCCCAGAACCCTGATCGAAAGACGACATCCTGCTGTGCCAGGGTTCGTCAGAAACTTCTACAGTATCTCATCAAAGCCCGTGGCAGGGGAATCAACACACCCAAGGGTATACAAGTCATTTTCGAAGGTCTGTTCGGAGAATACACCAATCAGAAGTGCCGAGTTCTGGCTCTGCAATTCTGCGAGATTCTCATCAAAGAGGGACCAATTGAGATTGTCTCCAAAGTGGCCAAGGTGATTCTGACCGGTCTGTCAAAGCTGATTGGGCGTGAAGCTAATGAACCGGTCGATGTACAGAATGCAGCATACTCTGCTTTGGCTCAGCTATCTAGGACGTGCCCAAATGTCATAAATCAGGATCTGAAGATTGTCCTTTCGTATTTCAATCATTTGGCTAATGCGCAGCCGGAGTTGCACACTTCCATTCGGGAGGCTTTGGTGTCAATGGCCCCCGCGTTTGCTTATAGCACGAGTATGGAAGTGGACGACAAGGAGAACTATCAACTTGACTCGCAGCAGCACTTGTTGTTGGCCATGTTGGCTGACAATGCCGAGTCGAAGTTGAATATTGTCCAAAATGTAACGAGTGTATTTCTGACTACTTGCTTCCCGGAACACTTTGCACCGGCGAGGTTCCTGCTGCTACTTATCGCTGGAGAGAGGTAAGTTGACAGTGTTCTGAGTTTGCATTTGCTAAATGGAGTTATTCCGACACAGAAACTCCCTGCGAGAATCTGTGACATCGTATCTGTATGGTGTGTCGAAGAAGGACCAAGTCAACTACAACTATATGTCTTCCGTCGACTTCCCGGAAGGTCCCACGGATGATTTCAATAAGCTCAGCTCTGAGCAGAGGAGAGTCGTAATCCCTGGATTCAAGTCCATGATTCGCCATGTGACTGAGGTCGCCAAGAAGCGATTGAACAAAAGTTCGCAGTATGTTGTCGTCGGACGCACCAAATTGGCCTTCAATTTGAATGTTTATGAAGAGGTCGGTTGGTTTATTTGTCATGAATGTAGTTATAAAATGTTTTGCTTTTGCAGGTGCTTGATTATCTTAGAGTATGCCTCTGGTATTCGGCCGGAGTGAAGGGTGGACCTGGCGATGAGAAGAACACTGTACTCCTGAAGAAGTACATTGTGAGCAACTTCAAAGAGAGTGAGGACAACGAAATTTTTCAGTACCTGCAACTGGTGCAGAAGTCTGTCGAGGCTAAGAGAAGTATGCCGCACCTTTTGTATCCTACCATGCAGACTTTAAAGAACCTTTCCTCTTTCAGGTGAAGGAAATCTTCTTTGTCTATATGATCTGCTGAATGCCGCCCCAGAGATTCTCTCCAAACCACAAATGCATTTGATGGAGTCCCTGGCAAATTCACTAAAGGACGTCTCGGAGACTACGCGGTTGCATGTGGCGCAAGTTTATGGAATACTCTTGGCTTATGGCTGCGATCAAAAGAACTTTGATTCACAGATTTCAGAGATTCTCACATCACTCCCACAAAAGTCTCTCGAAAATCGTCATGGCTGGCTGTTGGTCTTGGGTCATGCATATAGTCGTCGCATTGAATCCCTCTCTGTGGATAAGGAGAAACTGAGCTTTATTCAGTCGCCGCAGTTTATTGACAGTGTAAAATTGCTAGGTGAGTAGAAGGCACTCCATAGAATCTTCCTCGTTCACCCTCTCGACTTTCAGTGAAAATGTTAAGCGAGTCGCAGTCGATTCTGGTATCCGCAGGCATTAAATGCATTTCCATGATTGGTAGGACAGTCGCCATTCCGGATTTCGAGATTGAAGTTCCACTGCAGGATAATGAAGACGCAATGGACGAAGGCAAAAGTAGGAATACACTCTTTTTCCAATGAAACATGAACTCACTCTGTATCCTTTCCTTATAGCTGCTATAGAGTCTACAAAGTTCATCATCTTCTCATCGATATTCGCCCTATTACGCAGCTCATCAGTGCGGGCAAAGATCCGAGAAGACGCCTGCAAGTGCTTAGCCAGCCTAGCCATTGGCGATGGCGAACATTTCACTTCGAAGAATCTGACAAAGTTCCTTTCATTGGTCAAAGTCCAAAAGGACGCCGCACTAAATATCGCAATTTCCGAAGCAATTGTTGCCACCATAAATGGCTACGATCCCAACTGTGGTCCGCCAAACGAGAAATTTATCAATACCCATTGCGATAACAAAATGTTCGAGAATTTCCTCAACTCCTTGATAGCGGTTGTCACTGATCCAAATCCTAATTCTCGACAGGTAAGTGGAACTGTTGTGCTGTTGTCCGCTGCTTAATCATTGTTCCCGAATGTAGGCAAGCGCTGTGTGGCTACTAGCAGTGGTAAAGCACTGCAGCAGCCGTCCAACTGTCCTCGCTAAGAAACAAATCCTCCAGTTTGCTTTTACCGAGCTGCTCTCCGATGACAGTGGTAAGTGGCGTTGGGATCCATAGCTCAATAAATACAAATATTCTCCATGTCCCTAGAATTTGTGCAGGACGTGGCATCTCGCGGGCTGGGCCTAGTCTACTCTCTGTCAGACAGCGACAGTCAGAATGACCTGGCAAATTCATTGTTGGATCAGTTAATTGGTGGTAAAAAGAAGGTGAACCAAGTGGCAGCTGATACCGAACTTTTTGCCGAAGGTATGCTGGGCAAGACCCCAACTGGTGGCAACATTACGACGTATAAGGAGCTCTGCAGCTTGGCCTCTGATCTCAATCAACCGGAAATGATATATCAGTTCATGCAGTTGGCCAATCACAACGCTACATGGACCAGTAAACTTGGCGCAGCTTTTGGCCTGAAGTCAATATCCAAGGATGCCAAAGCTAAGATGCAACCGTACCTGGGAAAAATCATTCCCCGATTATACCGCTACAAGTATGATCCCACTCCAAAAATTCAGAATTCAATGATTTCCATTTGGGACTCGATTGTCGCCGATTCGAAGTCTGTCGTGGAGGAATACTACTGGGAGATCATGAAGGAGATTCTAGACAATCTGACGTTCAACGAATGGAGGGTGAGAATCGCTTGTTGTTTGGCGGTGAGGGATTTGCTGCGACGACCAAATGGTCTGCGGCTGAGGACAGAGGAAACTGTGAAGAAAAATGCTAATGCGATGGACGTGGACAACGAAGTACCAGAACCAGAATTGAAGGAACTATGGTCACAGTTGTTCCGTGTGATGGATGACATACATGAAGGCACGCGACTCGCTGCTCAGGGGACAGTGAGCGTGCTCAGTAAAATCTGTGTAACTGCTGCCTCGAGCGATCATGGGAAATCTGGTCTAGCTGTGGCATCCTCGATCTTACCGCTGCTGTTAGAGACTGGAGTGGTGCACACTGTCGCCGACATCCGGTTGATCAGCATAAAGACGATATCGGAAATGATCGAGTCGTCGGGATCACTGATTACGCCGCATTTATCGTCATTGATTCCTTGTCTCCTGAAGGCAACTGGCGAATTAGAGTCCTCAAAGCTTTCGTACCTATCTACAAGACTGGGCGCCGAAATAGAGGCTCAGGAGGCTGTGGATTCAATCAGAGCAGAGGCGGCAAAGTCGCATCATACAATGGAGACTACAGCAAAGGTTAGATTCTCTTCATCAGTAGTCATTGATATTGATTGAATTTTATTTTGTTAGTGCATTCGGCATGTGGACTATGAAACTATGGAAAAGATGACACCGGAGGTTCTGGAGTTGATTAAGACAAGTGTGAATTTGGGAACCAAAATTGCATGCGCGCATTTTGTTTGCTTGGTTAGCATCCTGGAATATATTTTAATAAATTTGTTTTCTAAGACATGTTTTTCCTACAGGTCAGCATCCGCTTGGGCAAGGAGATGACGCCACTCGTTGGCAAATACTTAGGCGCCTGCTTCACTGGTCTAAAGGACCGTAATGCGACTGTGAGGAAGTACTACGCCAGTGCGATTGGGCACCTCATGGGAATCGCAAAAGTATGACATTAAAATTACAAGTCCGCATTTCACAATTTAAATGTTTTCAGGAACAATCCATCCGTAATCTCTTCATCAAGCTCGACGAGCTGTACACAGAGAACCCCGGGAATCGAGCCATTGCTCTCACAATCCAATCGATCAACAAACGCCACCACGAGCTCCTTAAAGACTACACAGACAGTGTGATTCCACTGATATTTTTCGCTATGCACGAGGAGATGAATGAAGAAAACAAGCCCAACATTGAGCTGTGGAAGGATCTGTGGAACGAAATAAGTCCAGGAGAAGCGGGCATTCGCCTTAACCTGAGTGTGATCATTACCAAACTGGAGAAGTCGCTGGACGATGCCAGCTGGCTACGCAAGGCACAAAGTGCAAATGCTATATGCACTATCGCGAAACGCCTCAACACCAGTTTAGAAGAGCCCGATCGCTTGCGGCTAATAAATCTACTGCTAAACGCTATTCAAGGACGAACGTTCCAGGGCAAGGAACGCCTGCTGCAGGCTCTGGCTGCCCTCTGCAAAGGTTTAGACAAGAATCACGAAGTTGGCTGTAAAATTATCGATGCCGCCCTCAAGGAATGCAAAAAGGAAGATCCTCAGTACAGAACACTGGTGCTCAGTTCGTTGGGTGACATCCTAGAAGAGCTGGAAGCTGATCGCTTTGAGGAGGTGTACAACATGATTTGGTACCTTTTGGACAAAAAAGATCTGAAAAAAGATGACGACGACGAAGTGATGGGCGATCTCAATGCCGATCAGCGTAACAAAAGAGCCAATCTCTTCAACAAACTGAAGGAAACCGTATGTGAGACACTTGGCAAGTCCTGGCCAAAGAATTCTGTAGACACTCAGGACAAATTCCAAGTACAATTTGCGGAGCGCTGCTCCCTATGTTTGAAGGATAACACTCGTCCAGTGCAGGTCAGTCTAGTGATTGCGATGACAAAGTTTGTCGATAGGTTGAAGATTCTCGAGCCGGAAACAGCAGAAAATAAGGAGAAGAAGCAAAAGGTGGATTCGTCCAAGGAATTGATTGTGACAAAGATTTGCACTGACGTATTAGCTGCTGTTACGTACGCCTCAGGTAAGACATGCAGGTAAATCAAAGAAACTTTTTCTGAATATGTTCCCTTTGAAGGTCTGCCCCACACTGGTCTCAAGAAAGAATCGCTGAACATAGTTCTCGTTCTCATCAAGAAGCTCACCGAGGCAAGGGACGAAGTTCACTTGGCTCTTGTAAGGAAGATTTTCGAAGAGTCTTTGCAGCGTTTCGAGAAAGACTCGGCTCCCGAAGTGCGTTGTCGCATTAAAGACATTGAGGATAAACTTAGTAAATCTAAGAGTTAGGTATACGATTGCTTTATGGCCAGTTAATTTGCGCCAGCTCTTGACAGTGAAATCTGTGTGAAGTATGATTATAAATATTAATAAACTATTCGTGGGAGGAGTTATCTACAAAAAAGATGCGTTGTTTATTTAATGGGTCGGTTTGATTGATGCTTGTTGGGGGTGGGGTTAAAATGATTGTTAAAGCAGTGGATGTTAAAGAAACGTATATTCCAAAATATATATTCATATATTTAGTAGTCTGCAAAGGAGAAACCGAAATGCGGCATTTCCCCGAGTCATGAATAGCTGTTTAGCCTTTTGGCAGTAGATGAAAATAAACGAATCAAGTCCACAAATAAAACACTTGCACTGATCTTAAGAAAGTAGAAAATGCGGCATTTCTTCGATAAACTTAAAAGCAACCTAATAAAATTGACAAAAACCTGCCTTGAGGCCCCACTATTGCAGTCGGAGTGGTGCGTACGGCACCGTCAGAAACATTCCGAATGGGCCAGAGATTATTAAATGATACATTAGATACCAATCCTTTAAATCCTTTGCATGCAATACCCATGTATACACGGAGCTGGCGCGGCGTCTCTATGAGCAATATTTTATGGAAGGCGATAAAACATTCTATTAACTTCGACTTTTCTTTGAAAACCACCAGCACCAATGCTTTTTAATGGGATGCAACACATTAGCACCTCAACCACAACTTCGACTTCAACGTTAGACCTTAATTCTAAATTCCAAGTTGAAGTGCAAATCCGCCAACCTTGTTGTGTGTATTCAATTTTACAAAGCACTTTGCGATTACACTACCATCGCGCAATTGCCACCTGCATGCAACTTTTGATGTAGGATGCTGAAAACAAATTAAAAGCAACGGTATAATAGTAAAGATATGGCAACGATATGGAGCTAGCTTTGCAGGAAATAATAAGAGATGGAACTTGTAGCGTCAACGCGTGTGGTGAAAAGTAAAATATAACAAAATGGTATCTTGCTAAACGGATGTAAAGGATTAAGAGGAAAGAAGATCGGGTGTCCGGCGGTTCATTCAAATGTTGAAGAAAAGGAGATAATTTGAGGTGCCCTACAAAAAATTAACAGTCAGAAATCCTCTTTTTGTTGTAGAGGTTCGAGAAAACAAGATTGCGTATGTTGTTGTTCCCCATGGGGATTGAACCTGCACCGCACTGGTCATTAGCCAACACGCACTGTGTTAGCACTTCGACGTGTTGAAGTTTTGTCTATAATTGTGTGTCAGTTATTATTTCTGTATGAGGGAGCAGTCTACTGCTAACACGGCTGATTCACTAAATGTTCACTTTCATTTATTTATTTGTTGTGTACCTACGAAATAAAGATTCCCCTGAGGAAGATGGCAACCCCCGCCGTAACGTTGGGAAAGTAAATGGAATAATCTTTCTTTCTACAAGAACTACCTATATGACTAAACAGCCGAACAACACAATAAAGGATTATCACTTAATTTGGTCAACAAATCATACATCGAAAAGTTAGTAATTCAAGCCAATACCTAAATTTTTTTTGAGATATCTCAAGTAGGTAGTTTGCATTTTATTTAAAAAAGAATTTGTCGAGTCCTTAATGAAAGACCCTTTATTTATAAAGTAAAATCAATTACTTGATTAACGGTGTTATTTATGTTATTTTTATTATTCAAGTTATTCAATTTCCAATCAAAATAAAATCAACTATACTTTATCCAACAAAAATTGTCAGTACAGGCAAGATAGGATGTTTGTCTCTCAGTCTGGTTGCAATGATTTACATAAATCGCTCCGTCTTTAAAGCTCTCACAGGGTTACCGTAGTGTGTATGATAATTCGCCATAACTCAGAGAGAAATTCTATTAGGGTTACCATCTTCCAATTTAAAATAAAAATATTGCGTAACGAAATAAATTCCGTTTATCTTTTTCCTTTTCTGGTAAGATAATTATAGGCGCGTTTGTTTAAGGGTATCTCCAGTAGACCAACAATATATATAAATTTCGTAACACAAAAAAAAACAAAACGAAAAATATATCACTGTAATCCAATTTATTCATTAAAAAAAATTTGTAAAACATAAAATACTGATTTCTAGTATCGCTACTCAACTAATCCGATCAGTAATTACTGCTACTGCTCTCGTTATTTAGGGCTATTATTAACCTTTCAACTGCTTCCTCGGAAAAAACGTGCATTTCCCACATATTTAGCTCAACAACCTGTTCAACGAGATGGACATATCGATGCCATTTTTCCTTGCCAACCCTTGTACATAATGAGATGAAAGGATATATTTATGTTTCTTTTTGTTTAAACAGTTTGCGACATAAAATCAATCAGCGAGATTTTCTAAAAACATTTCCCAGTCCTTTCCTCTATATGCATATTGTGAAAGGTAGACACAATCAGGCAATTAGAATACAAAATTATATAACCACGACGCAATGTCATATACCTTAACAGATAGTATAGATGGTAATACTCTTTTGATGTGCTTCAGTCACACACACTGCTTATTTTGGTGGATGATAATAGCAAGCGAACACAAGACGATCATGCTCATTCCCATTCGAGCTGTGTGGGAGACTGCTTGTAGTGGGTTGTATGCAAATTTTAAGAAAATTACAACAACAATTCCTTAGTATGACAGTGGTTTGGTTTTTATTTCAGTGGTAATTCTTGCGTGAGAGTATCTACAGGCACTACTGGTAGAAAAAAAAGCTCCTCCATAAGGCCTGTACTGACAATTTTTGTTCGATAATGTATAGCTACTTTCTTTATTTAAGGGTTGGTTAATATTTGGAACAGTGAAATACAACGTCTGAAACGACGAAAAAAAATAAAAAGGGGTCCCAAGAACGTCGTAAAATATTTCTCTGTAAAACTCCCATCCAGAACGGAATGCTGTAATCATACAGCGTCGCAAAAGAGTTTGAAGAACCTATACTTACTTTTAAATTCACTTTTTCATTCATTATTATTAGATATCAACTTACATACTATACTAAAATGATTAAATCTAACTTAAAATTAACAGGATACTTATTCTAAATTAATTGTCCTTATGCCAACGTTTTAAACTTAACTATAACGTTATAATAATTGCTTTTGGCCTAAAAACTATTTTACGAACTAATCTTACATATGTATATGTATTCATCGAGAAAATTAAAAAAAAAACTCGGCATCATTATATAGATTTTATATCTTCTATAATATAACAATGAATCGCTGAATGTGTTGCTAAGCGCAAATCTCGAGAGCAGCTGAAACGATTTTGCTAATTCTTTTTTTATAATATTCCTTGAAGTACGAGGAAGGTTCTTACGGAGAGAAAAATTTAAAAAAATTGCCTGAAAAAGTCAAAAAACAATACTTTTCTATATTCCCATACAAAAGATTCGTAATAATACGTAAGTCAATTTGAACTATAGTACCATACCATAAAGTTCAGTGTTAGTGGAGGGGTTCCGGGAAGGCAAAACAATTGAGTGGCGTTAGTATCGTATAAATATTAATGTCAATATTTGTCAATATTTATACGATGGTAACATTACTCAAAAACAAATTGTCTATGGTAAAATGTAAATTGTCTGTGGCAAAATGTCACTTGAAATGTTAAGATGTTCTTTGCTGTGCATCTATAATATTACTAAATCTAAAAGCCGTGGGGTGGCGACGGTGTAGAGGTTAGTGTGTTGGCTTGTGACCCGTGCGGTGCAGGTTCAATCCCCATGCGGAACAACAACATACGCCACCCATTCCCATGCCTCTACACCAAAAGGAGGATTTCTGCCTGGTAGTACAATGGACCGTTACCGAGTCTGAGTGCTCTGGGATTTGGATTTCATTTTTTATAAAAAAAAAAAATAAAAAAAAAAAAAATCTGAAAGCCACAAATTTCTATAAAATTAAAAAAGTGTTGTGTGTTTATGACTTAATAAATATGCCCCTATAAGGCGGCGGATAAATTTAGGCAGACGAACCCGAAATGCCAAAAGCACTGATGTAAATGTATTAAATTTCAAAATTCAAGATGACATTCAAGATGACATTCCTGGCAAATCAGTTGATACGGCAACTAATGAAGATGATGTCGTGAACTATCCAGCGAAATTTTTAAACTCACTTGATTTGCCAGGATTACCGCCTCGCAATCTTCAATAAATATTCCCAAATGGGAGACAGTGGTCGCCACACATGCATGTGCATCCTCTCAATTTGTGAATGCATGATCTACAATCTGAGAATGTGTGTTGTTATCTGCTCCTTATACGCCGAATTCGGTGAGTTAAGTTATCCGCTTGTTATAACACTTCTGTAAAGCTAACACACATTTGTTAATCAAAATTATGAGTTAACAGATGTGGTGGTGCTAACTCCCGGCTTTTCGTTGTTTATTATTACGGGGGTAAGAGGATGTTTCCTAGAGTAACGCACCGTCCTGGGAGAGCATGTTGACCCCCCCCCCCCCCAATAAACCACCAGAATTCGGAGAATTGCTTTTACGTATCGAACCGAAGTACCTATCGGATGACAACGTCTGAGTAGCAGTGTATTCGCTTAGTGATTCGAAGGTCGTGTATTCAATCCCGGCCAAATCAATTACTTAAATTCGAATATATGTAAAACTTGATCTCCCTAACCAACTTAGACAACACCCATGGATTATTTTTAAAGCAAGTGGCACCGAAAAGCATGCAATGAAATATAGCACTGCTTAGTTCTACTTGCTGTTCACAGAAATGCTTGCGCTGTGTTTATAGAACAATAATTTTTCCCGATTTTCCCGAATTTCTGCCTGTTTTACAAGGGGTTCCCCAGGGATCAATCCTGGCTCCCATTCTTTTTTGTCTCTATGTAAATGACTTACCCTCTGTTTGCAATCACGCATCAATTCACCTCTACGCTGATGATGTCCAGCTTTATTATTCTAGGCCTGTTGACCAGCTGGATGAACTGGTTTTGCATTTAAACCATGACTTATCCTCAATTGATAAATGGGTTTCGGATAATGGCTTAATCCTCAATCCAACTAAATGTCAGGTTATTCCTATCTCCAATAGGATATTTGAATCTTCCTCTAACCCCGATATCTTTCTATCTGGCACAAAGATGAAGTTAGTTGAAACTGCAACTAGTCTCGGCTTTGTCATAAACCGCAATTTATCCTGCTATAATCACATAAACGTCGTTATTAGTAGAATTTATGGTTGCTTGAGGAAACTCTGGATTTCAGCTAGTTTCACTCCCGTTGCAACTAGACGCAGACTGGTTCTTACCCTGATTGTGCCCATAATTAACTATTCGGAGGTACTTTACAGTAACCTCGACTCCCTCTAATATCACAAGTTGCAAGTGATTTTCAATGATGCTGTCAGATATATTTAACAGATACGTAGGCATGAAAGAATCTCTTTTCTCGCGAGGAGTGGTTAGGTTGCACCTTACAGCAGCACAGAAACATTAGGAACTGTTTGTTTCTTCATAAAATCATTCGTACCCAGTCCCCTTCTTACCTCTACTCCAAGCTCCAATTTACCCGCTCCCCTAGAACATTCAACATTGTATTCCATAGGACCAACTACTTAATTTCATCTCGCCTTTTTTTTATCAATTCTATTCGGTTATGGAACTCCTTGCCCTTTCATGTAAAAAGATTATCTAACACCAATAATTTCAAGGCTGCACTTTTAAATTTCTACGCTTCACTATAACAACTTCTTAACTTCCTCCTCTTCCATCTGTCGTTCTGTTCCTTCTTCTCTGTCCTATTTTTTTTTCTATCTTTCATTTCTTTTCTTTTCAGTTTCTGCCACTAAACTTTCTGAACTTAATTTTTTGATCTACTTTTGCAATCGCTTTTTAATTTAATTTAAGTACACCCTACTTAGTTTTTTTTTGCTGTACTATTAAAGACCAAGTCTTAGTGTATACCATTTTTATAATAATAAATAAATTGAAATTGAATTGAAATTGAAATAAGGGTACTGTAATACTTACGGTAAAACCCGTTTAGCGTAAGCAAATTATAAAAAAAATAAAAAATTTATCTTAATAGATGGTTCTAAAATGAACCGTGGAGTGGGAGCGGTTGTTTTTTTTAACGCAACTAAACATATCTAACTCCTTCCGCCTTACAAACGTGTCCCGCGTCTTCCATACGGAGGTCCTGGCAATTAGTGAAATGTGTAGGCTACTCATGAACTAAGCGACTACAAAACACAATATTGCCATATTCGTGGGCAGTCTGCCGGCGATTAAGGCTCTCGATTATGTTTATGTTTATATTGTTTGTATAGAAAAAACAAATATGAGTTTGAGTCAAGGTCAAGCATTTTTGAGTCCTTTGGTTTTTGCAAGCTTATAGTGCACTTCCTTAATTTCTTTATAAAACATAAGGACGGGCTACAGTCCGCTTGGGCGAACTGTTGGATACCCTATTCTTATTCCTATCCCTCATAAGTAGGCGTGACAAAGTCTAAGTATGGTTGAATTGTTAAGAACGCTCTACATATTTTGTTATATAACATTTAAAGGATTTAATCCGAAGCTTTTGTAAAAAAACGCTCCACTTTGGTTTTTCAATAAAATTGTTTTATTTAATTGTGGGCGTGTCAGTAGGCGGATTTAAAAAATATTTAAACAGAAGTATAAAGAGCAACTAGAGAGTTTATATCAAAAATTTCAGCTCCCTAACTCAAACTTTGGTTTTTAAATTTTTTTTTTTTTTTTTGAAATTGTGACACAGCAGGCGGATTTTGAAAATATTTACACATGTACATAAGGGGCCCCTAGAGAGTATATATTATTAATCTCAGCTCCCTAGCTCAAACTTTGACTGTTCAATAAAATTGTTTTATTTAATTGTGGGCGTGTCAGTGGGCGGATTTCATAAGTTCTTAAACTTGATTATTTCGGGACCCTAGAGAGTATATGGTTAAAATTTCAGCTCTCTAGGTCCAGTTTAAAGGCCTAATTTTTGCCGACAGACGGACGGACGGACATGGCTAGATCGACATTACTATCGATGCTGATCATAAATATAGTAACTTTTAGGGGTCTACCGGCAATATTAAGGTATGTTACAAACTATGCGTCAAAATTAATATACCCTTAGAATAGGGTATAAAAAGGTGACTAAAAAAGTTTGTTGTTTGATTCTATTTGAACATAAAGAATGACGTCTCTATCTACGGGTTTGTGCAATTTATTGTTAAATTTTGTTGGTGCCTAATTTGTTTCAAGTATGTATTACAAATAGTAAGGCTTTTTTACCATTACCGTTAAAACTGACTTAAAGTGACCATTTTATTAGTAATTAACCTCAAATACCTAACATTTACAGTTAATTTCATTTGTTAGTGTCTAAGCTTTAAGAATGTGTGAAATTTTGGTGCTAACATTCAAAATGTTCAACTTTATTTAAGAAAAGGACCAACATTTAAAATAAAGGAACTTTTTGAAAATTGAGCAAGTCGAAATTCTTGAGGAACTTAACCATTACGTATTGGAAAGACTTGATCTGCCCAAAATTCTAATGCAGGATTTAACACGAAAACATTCTGTTTTCAACTCTAATTGTACAAAAACGGCATTAAATATGGTTGGAAAGTGTTTTTGAATTACAAGTGAGCTGTGTTTTGACTAAAAATACCCGTTGTATTGATGCTAACATCGCCAGTTCTAGTCGCGGAAGATCACAAAAACCTTTTGAAGAATCTTTGGAAAAAAGAAACCAAAGATTCTTCAAAAGGTTTTTGTGATCTTCCGCTACTAGAACTGGCGATGTTAGCATCAATACAACGGGTATTTTTAGTCAAAACTTAAACACAGCTCACTTGTAATTCAAAAAGAAACGTTGAGTAGGAGATACATATATACTCGTTCTAAGAGTAGTGAAGATCTGAGCTATGCCCCGAAATTATCCTGTCGCTCAGCAAAAGCAGATAAAGCCGACATTCTTACACCAAAAAGAGCCTTAGCTTTGTATTTGAATCTGCAACTTTTAGAAAGAATATACAAGTTAATTAAAACGACAGTAAATTCCTTTCTCAAAAACTGTCTTCCAACTTTATACTCTCTTAAAACTTTAAGAAAATAATTGCTGCCATTGAAAAGAGAAGCTTCAAAAACTTGAAGAGTCTTGGCTTATGGAAAACATATTGATATTCCAAAATTTTCGCAACTGTTAGCCAAAAAAAAGGATTATTATCTTTAACTCTACAATTGGTGTTGTACCTACATGCCAAGTAGTTTTCACAATTTGCTTATGCATGGGTCATACATAATCTCATGATTTGGTCTACCTATTTGTCTCCTTTCAGAAGAAGATTTGGCGGCAACCCATAAGGAAATCCGGAAAACCCGTCTTCATTACATAAGGAAATTATTAAAAATACAATCAACTGAAGATTAAATGTCCCAATTGCTCCTTAATTCCGACCAAGCTATATCCCATTTCAGATAACCAATGTATAAAAAAATGGTCTCGATTGATAACAGTTAGAAGAATACCTTCTTGCCGACAGTATAGTTGTATAGTATAGCTACAACTAGATATTATTCACCATTTGAAATCAACTACGATGTAAGATTGAGTTTAATGAGTAAGACTACATCTTGATTATACTAAAATGTTCATTATTTGTTAAAAACATTTACTTTTCACTACTTAATTTTTTTTTTAAATTGTTAAAATATTTTACTTTATTGTTCTGATCATAATTCAACCATCTTATTTAAACTTCCTAACATTCTGATTTTTGTCACCTTCCCCATACATTCGAAGCACTGTGCGGCGGTGGCGTTTCAAGATAGCTCTCCTCCAAGTTTCCAGCCATAAGAACATTATGGGGAATAAGAGAGCTGACGAGAGCTGCATGGCTCCACTCTTTGTGGATCTTATGCGCAGGAAGATCTACCCACCGCTAAGGTTCTTCACGAGAAAAGTCTTCCTACACTTCAATTCGAAGGTGATCGAATTTAACGAACTGTGCCATTTCCAGGAAGACGCGTCGCCTACCGCAGCTAATTCGCTGCTAAATGTACCAATTAGGTGCTTCTCTGATAATTTCACAAAATTGCTAGCACACCTAGTTGCTTAACTCCTACTCATTTCGAAAACAAAATTTGTTTGGTGTTGTACCAAATTTTAAATAAATTATTTAATTGTTAATATTTTTTAGCAAAAACTTTTTATTTCTTAAATAACTGTACATTCTACAACTTAACTTCCCTAGCTGAGCAGTGGATCCCGCACAATTTCGCAGTAAATACCGCCAGTCGATTGGATAATCATTGCCTTCGGATTGAGTATCATTTCCTTGTGAGTTTTGTCACACGTAGTTACGTAATGATTCCTTAAAAAGTTGATAAGTCCAATTTTAGATTGAATAATACCAAATCGTTCTCCAATGCAATTATGCGGTCCAATGCCAAAAGGCATATACGTGCCAGTTATCACATTGGCCTTATTCTCTGATGAGAATCTTTCAGGGTCGAATTCAGTTGGATTAGGGAAATACTAAACCGAATACATACAAAAACTATTAAATAGGAAAGGACATCTCTCTCATTATAACAACTTACCTGAGGATCCCTTTGAATAGCATATATCGGTACGTAAACCGGCATTTTATGTGGCACACCAAAGTCATTGAATGGTTTCAATGAGTATTCTCTTTCACCCTTCGCCAACGTACACTCTCGATCTAGGAATGGAAGTGATGGATACAATCGCAAAACCTCCTGAATAACCATATTCAAATATTCCATATCATTAACGACATCGTAGGTTAGTTTGCCATTGTTCTTTTTCAGGGCTGCTCTTATTTCAACGCGAAGGCGTTTCTGTAGCTCAGGATTTTTGGCGAGTTCGTACAATGCAAAAGATATGGTCGATGAAGTGGTTTCAAAACCAGCCGTAAAGAAAATTGCTGCTTGCGCTACCAGCATGTCATTGTTGAACACAAACTGTCCCTTGTCCGTGTTAGATTCGGCTATCTTTTGAAATGCGACTAGAATATCAATCAAATCATTTCTTGATGTACCGCTTTTTATCCGTTCCGCCATAACATGATTGATAGTATTCCGAAGGAATTTGGACGCATCCTTGGGGAAAAATTTGCATCTCAATAATCTAGCGAACTGTGGCAGGAAGAATAATACTGAGAACTCAAAAGCTCGATATGTTGAAAAAGTGAATAAGCTTCTGCCCTTTGTCCTAAAGTCACACTTGGGATTTTTGATGCTGTTCGCTTGAATACCATATGCCACTGACGCGATTACATCTGTAGTGTAAAGTGCACAGATTTCTTTGAGCTCCTTTATGCAGCTGTTGGTGCCTGGGTCCAGGGGCAATGTGCACAGGTACCCATCTAACTCACTGCCGATCTAGAAACAAAGGAATAATCATTCATGCTCTTTGATTTGATTAACTCATGTAGGTATGTACTTCACCTCTTCTACTAACGTAAACATTTGCTTGATTTTGCCGCTAGTGAAGACTGGTGACAGCTTGGATCGCATTTCCTTCCAATAGGGACTCTTTACGAAAAACAAATTGTTATAGCCAAGCGGATCTCCATGAGGATCGCATGCAGATGTTCGATCGGAGAATTTATTAAAGTCCTTAATCAGAACTGTCTTTATCAACTCCGGATCACGAACTAAAAGTGCTGGCTTATTGAATATATAAATACCAACGACGGGTTGCTCCTTAGAGTTTTTGTGATTGTAAAGTTTTGCTAAGTGATCTGCAGGACTGGATTGTAATAAAATCATTTCCTTCAAATTTCCAAAAATGGAATTTGGCTTTATATAGGATACATTCGTCCTGGTCCAAAAGCTGTACTGATGTTTCAGCCAAAAGTAAAGAATAGTTAGGGCTCCTGCGAAAAGGAGTAGTACTTCCGTTATAGCCATACTTGTTGAAGTTATCTGTTGGGAAAATGATGCGGTTTAGGTTTGGTTGTATATTTTCTTAATAGTTTAGTACAAACAAAATATGAAACCTCTAAAATTGTTTAATTAGAAAACGTCTTATTAATCCTTAATCTCAATAATAAGTAAATATAAGCAGGAATAATGCGGTTTGAGTCTTTTTCAAATCATAAAAATGCATAAACACGGAGCAAAAAACCTAGCTTCTTCAACCATTTGCTCCTGCGAAGTGGAAGGTACCTACGCTTTGAAGCCGAATTCGAATGACAAATTTGAGAATCTTTACATGACAATTGATACACTTGGATGGTTTTCAGACATTCGCAATAGGTTGGGCAGTAGGAAAACTAGGGTGTTATTTGGCCCCGGCGTGATTTTAACCTGAGACCCATAGATTAGTAGCCCAACACACTAACTACTGTGCCCTGACATCTAATCATAAAACCAAGCTTAAAAAACCTTTTTGATAAAGATTTTTAAGCTTTTGTGTGCCGTAAGCAGTACCGATCCGAGCCCAACTTGCGCCCTACGCGAGGCTCGCTTTTTGCGCCCCTTATTCGCCGTTTTTTTCTCAACTCTTAATTCTTTTTATAATATACACGCGCTAAAGAGAATTATTAGGACCCTTATAATGTAATAGCTACACAGCGCGGCCGTTAAGGAATTTAAGGTGAGAACAAAAGGAGAGAAAACGATGCCCATTGGCTTTGAATATTCGTAGGATATGATTTGAAGGAAAAACAGTGCATGGAAGAGTATTCCACATTCGTGTTGTTCGGCTGAGGAAAGATTCTTTGAGCTTCACTGTATGTCTGAATACAGGGTTGAGGGTGAACTGATTAGCATTCCTTGCATGGCGGGTATTGGGGTTAAAAAGCTCTATGGGTGGATGCGATGCAAGTGCCACTCATGGATAATGGCACAGTGTGTGAAGACAGCATTGCGTTTTAGAAGCATTAAATTCCACTCTATTGGTTGTACCCCACTGAGTTATGCTGTTAAGATCATAATTTAATGAGCTTAACATACGTCGCCATTCCAGTTCCACACCCGAAGAAGAGAGGTGTGACCCAAGAAACGACTATGAGATGCTGAGGGTACTGTCACCAGCAAAACAATGGATTGGATTAGAAGTAACAGACAGGAGATCGTTTATAAAAATGAGAAATAGAGTCGGGGACAGAACAGAGCCTTGGGCAAAATCAGCAATTATATGCTGAATTGCAGACTTAAAACCGTTTAAAACAAATTGAATTGAACGGTCAAAAGGGTAATTTCTGACTCATTGAAGAAGACAATCATCGATTCCAAATGCACGCATTTTCGAAAGAGAGCTTGATGCCAACCAAACTCTGTCAAATGCATTTGAAATATAAACCGCAACGATCTTACTTTCACCACCTTGGTGAAGAGATTGTTTCCACTTTTCGGTTAGATATGCCATCAAATCACCAGTGGACCTGTTGCTGCAAAAACCAAACTGCCGGTCACAATAGGGAAAATACCATCTGGACCAGCTGATGTGTGTATGTCAAGATCTCGATTGGTCCAATAGAGTAGTCTACGCGCTCAAGTTCAAGGGGAGATAAAGCACAATCTAGGAGCATTGAGCTCGGTGCAAAGTGAGCAGCAGCTGGAATGTCATTGTAAATAAGTGTCGGGATAGATGACGAGGCCGAATTCGTGATGTTTTTAACAAGCGACCAAACATTTTTACTGCCCGTGGAACTTTGTAGTATTTTTTGCCTCAACTTTTGGACGTATAAGAATTTTACACGATTCATAAGGTGCAATCATTTCTGGCTCATTTAAACTTTTACCGGTTTTCCTCAGATGGGTACGCCTTATATGACCGAAAGCGTACCTCTTTTAACCTGATAGCCGTTTGCAGCTCGAGTTACACCACGCGCTTGCCTTGGGTTTGATACTTTTTATCCGGTTAGTGATAAAGCATTTCATACGCAGTAAAATTATGTTTGTTATCATAGGCTACGTATAAACATAGGGACGGGCTACAGTCCGCTTGGGCGAACTGTTGAATACCCTATTCTTATTCCTATCCCTCATAAGTGGGGGTGACAAAAGTCTAAGTATGGTTGAATTGTTAAGAACGCTCTGTATATTTTGTTATATAACATTTAAAGGATTTTATCGAAAAAAAACGCTCCCTAGCTCAAACTTGGGTGTTTCAATAAAATTGTTTTATTTAATTATGGGCGTTTCAGTAGGCGGACTTAAAAAAAATTAACACATGAGCATAAAGGGCCAATAGAGAGTATAATTATAAATTTCAGCTCCCTAGCTCAAACTTTGAATGTTCAAAAAAGTTTTTTTTTTTAATTGTGGGCGGATTTTGAAAATATTTACACATGAGCATAAAGGGCCCCCTAGAGAGTATATATTATAAATTTCAGCTGCCTAGCTCAAACTTTGGATTTTCAAAAAAAGTTTTTTCAAATTGTGGGCGTGTCAGTAGGCGGATTTTGAAAATATTTACACATGAGCTTAAAGGGCCGCTAGAAAGTATATATTATAAATTTCAGGACCCTAGAGACTATATGGTTAAAATTTCAGCTCTCTAGGCCCAGTTTAAAGGCCTAATTTTTGCCGGCGGACGGACGGACATGGCTAGATCGACATTACTATCGATGCTGATCATAAATATAGTAACTTTTATGGGTCTACGGGCAATATTAAGGTATGTTACAAACTATGCGTCAAAATTAATATACCCTTAGAATAGGACATAAAAACAGCGAGACAGCGATTGGGAAAGAATAATGACACTAACTTGTGCCCAGGTAATCTAAACTCTGTTAAATCAGAGCCAACGCTAACCTGGGTTTCATTAAGTGCTAAAACAGCTGGTTTGTTGTGGAAAGCATGGGACTAGAAAATTCCTACACATTATAAAATACAAACATAAAAAACATATTCAAGAGTTATACTTTTTTAACGAGGTTTTCCCTAGAGTTCCTCAATAATAATAATAAATAAAGTGCACGATTGGATCGTACGAAACATTCCCGCTTTTATAAGAAGCGTTAAGGACTTCAAGCGCATCTGTTCTTCTACTTCCTTAATACCGAAGTGATGACCACGATTATAGGGACCATATCCTCATTGCTTATGATAGTTAGAATGAATTGAGTAGCTTCAGTCAGTTAAGTAGAGTATGTAGTTTTTAATTTGTTTTACATCTATCTAGAAATTCCTTTTTAAATGGGTGCCGGCGTCGGCCGACTACCACTTCAACCTTACCTACCCTATGGGTGGATGTTTCGGGGGGGAATGGATATCGTATCACTTATTCCGAAAAAGACAGAATATCTGTGCTGCCTGTTGTATTCCCTACTCTAGACATTTATATGAATGGAAAAGTGATTCCCAAATGGGAGAAGTTCATATATCAATAGCAAAGCAACCTGTGATGACGATATACAATATCAAGTAAACGGAGAGTGGGTGAAGCGGCTTGAAAACTCAGTCATCTTCTATGATCGAAAAATTACCGCCCATCTTAAAGGACCGCGCTACACCGCACTTGTGCTATGATCCCTTTTGTCCAGATCGTTACCTCGTCGTTGAAGAGAAATGATATAATATACTGGTAAAGTTAGTTTTTTCACCAAATTGAAGTTAATTCAATTATATTTTTCAGCTCCCTACACATCTTTTTATTCTATTGGTATTCATTTTCAATAAGTACGCTATGTTAATATTATTAGCCGATATCACTTTATAGCAGTGGCGTCTCGTCAGTGTGTGCAAGGTGTGCATTTGCACACCCTTCTTCTGCCGACAGCCACATAAACCTAACCTAACCTAACACCCTGATCTAACGAAAAAAAAGTCATCGAACACTGTGTAATAATTATAACACATACAAATATGCACATCAAAATTACACTACCCATAAAACCTCCATTACACAGCCTACACCTTATTCATATTCACCCTTCCTAATTTTTCTTTCGAAAAAATAAACTCGCACGAAATCTCGCTGTGCACATGTTCTGTTGATTTCATCAAAAAAATGCATCCAACTCCAAACTACTCGTATATACTCGTACCTACAAGATTTCCTCAGTATAGTGCGTGCAACGGTTTTCTGTTCACGAGCTGCACTCTTTTTATACCCTATTCTAAGGGCATATTAATTTTGACGCATAGTTTGTAACATACCTTAATATTGCCCGTAGACCCCTAAAAGTTACTATATTTATGATCAGCATCGATAGTAATCTCGATCTAGCCATGTCCGTCCGTCCGTCCGTCCGTCCGTCGGCAAAAATTAGGCCTTTAAACTGGACCTAGAGAGCTGAAATTTTAACCATATACTCTCTAGGGTCCCGAAATAATCAAGTTTACGAATTTTTCAAATCCGCAACCACAGACACGCCCACAAACTCAAAAAAACAAAAATTTTGGAAAAAATCGAATTTTGAGCTAGAAAGCTGAAATTTTTTATATTTGATCTATGACTCCTAAAACTGCTCGGGATAAAAAATTTTCAAAATCCGCGCACTGACACGCCCACAAATAAATAAAATAATTTTTTTATACCCTATTCTAAGGGTATATTAATTTTTGAAAATCCAAAGTTTGAGCTAGGGAGCTGAAATTTATAATATATACTCTCTATGAGCCCTTTATTCTCATGTGTTATTTTTTTTTAAATCCGCCTACTGACACGCCCACAATTAAATAAAACAATTTTATTGAAACACCCAAGTTTGAGCTATTGAGCGTTTTTTTTGATAAAATCCTTTAAATGTTATATAACAAAATATGTAGAGCGTTCTTAACAATTCAACCATACTTAGACTTTTGTCACGCCCACTTCTGAGGGATAGGAATAAGAATAGGGTATCCAACAGTTCGCCCAAGCGGACTGTAGCCCGTCCCTATGTTTTTCTTTTCTTTTGTATCTGTTCTGTTCTGTTTCCGTAAAGCTTCATAATTCACGCGACGCCACTGCTTTATAGCTGGATCTCTTGCAAAATTAATCTTTTTCTCGAATGATGACGATTTTATCTTAAATTCTTTAATTCTCCGACTTTTGAATATACGTATATGTATTAGTTATAAACTTTTATACAGGAGTATGTGTATTTGTAATGTATGTGTATTAGTATTCTAAAACAACATTCAGTTTCATACTGGACACTAACAGCCGAATTAATAAAAACTACTTTGCCTTCAATTTACAAATTAACTACATACAATGTGGATTAAAAGTTAATTAATTAAAAATCATGTTTATGCATTAGCTAATAATTGTCGTTAAGTAATAAATGGTATGAAAATTGGGAATCGCTAAGTAATAAATTGTATGGAAATACCACATCCAACATCCCATTAGGTTCCAGTTGTCAAAAATGTTGTCAGTTATATTTTTACTTAATTACTCCGTAATTCACCTACTTTGGTGAATTAGTTGATGGCATGTTTATCAACGTCAATAAACTTCAAAAAAAATTTTGTTATTAGGATTTCTCATTTATTTCATTGAATAAAGATAATTCACCCTTAATTTGCGTTTATTTATTCGGCTGTAAAGAAATAGTACATGGCGCAGTCGGTACTAAATAATAAATGATGAAAATAAAAAGAGAACAGATATTAAAAACGGAGACTCAGAAGAAAAAGAAAAATACAACATGGCCACATGTGGGAGTATTGCTAGCAATTTTGATGTACCAACGCCAGAAACATTCAAATTAGACGGAATCGTGGCGGAAAATTGGCGGGTATTTAAACAATATATTGATGTTTTTGCTGTTACCATTGGATTGGAAGATAGGCAAGATCCACAAAAGGTTGGTATATTTTTGAATGCCTGCGTCCCTTGAAACAATCGAAATCTTCAACAAACAAGGGTTACGCGAGGATGAAAAAAATGATAAAAGCGTCGTAAGTCATTCAGGACTATTTCATGCTGAAAAGGAATGAAGCATATGAAGCAATTTGAATTTTAGATCTTGAATAGGAAGGTGTTGTATATGTAATATAAATATTTGCATTATTGTTCTTGAATAAAAAAGGGAGTCTCCTTCTAAACACTAATATACGCAAATAAAGAGTGAATTATCTGTAATCAATGAATCAAATGAGAAATCTTAATAGCAAACCTTTTTTCTAAGTTAATTGAAGTTGATAGACATGCAATCAACTTATTCGAAGTATGTAAATTAACGAGTAATTAAGTTAAAATATAACTGACAGCATGTTTGACAGCTGACAGCGAATCTTTGCACCAGATGGGATGTTGGATGTGGTATCTCCATACAACTTCATAGTTAACGATTCCCAACTTCCATACCATTTATTACTTAAATTTAGCCGCAAAATAATTTTTAATCCACCTTGTAGTTAATTTGGGAATTAGAGGCAAATTAAGTTTTTTTTTTTTTTCATTCAGCTGTAAATGAATAACAAATTATCTTCCTACAAAAAAGCAATTACTCTACGATGTGGTCAAAATGTAAATATATGTAAATCATTTCGGAATCAGTCGGCTGTATTTTGTATTGACCATACACGTGATGGGCTTGCAAAATACGGCTACACAAGTATTTAACTATCCGGCTTCAGATGCAGGATAGTCAATGTAGCACTGCCAACTGCAAATATCGTTCAGCTCTCTGAAAGTTCACGATCAATGGAAACTTATTTAATGCCGCAATTAAATTAAGTTCAAGAAGAAACCTTGAGATTGTAAGCCTCTTTTGAAGTATTTAAGTTTCTTTAGGCAGTACCTATTTGGGCATTCCGCAGTTTCGTGATCTTCACGGAGCAGCCCACACCTTTCTGTGGAAGGCAATTTTATTGAGATTTAACCTTTACCTTTGCCTATGGAAAGTACTTAAAGGGTTCGTTTATTCTGTGCGAAGCCGATGAATTATTAAGCTGGATGGAGTTCCATCAAGAAAGCCGCGTCTGGAGTTTCCAAGAGTTCATCTGTATCTTGATGTTTAGACGCAGAACAGAACTTGTGCTCAACATGGTATTTCAACGGAGATCGTATTGAAGTTGTCAAGGAACATCAGTATCGAGGAGTAGGTACATCTCACAAAAATATGGGCATGGAACTATCCATAATATGCGGTTTGTGCAACTGAAACATTGTTTTAACAGAAGTGTGGGCGCAGATGTAAGTGTGCTGGACTACCAGTCTAAAGGTGTCAGGTTCAAGTCCCGCTGGGGCAAGTAGCATCTTAAAGTTTTTTCCACTGCCCCACCGCTTACGAACATCTGACAAATACCCAAAAGTATCAATTGCCATAAGAAGCTTCTCAAATTTGCCGGTCTAATTCGGCTTAAAATTGTAGGTCCCTTCCACTTCGCACTGGCAAATGGTTGGAGAAGCTAGGTTTTAATCTAGGTTAATGCTTAATAATTATTTATTATATTTGTTTAACAGAAGGAGAAATGATTGCCTTACCGAATGAAATGGAAGTTAAACTAAGGACGAACTGAAACTTGTGGCTTCAATAGCACATTGCGTGAGTGCTTGCCTGAAAAGACGCTGGTCTATGTTCGAATCCCAGTGGAGGTAAAAGGTTTTTCGGAAGTATTGAATAGAAAAAACAGACCAGCACCACAGGAAGAAGAAGTCTGCGCTGTAACTCCAGCCGTCCAATTCACGTAGTAGCAGTTGGTTGTTCATTCAAAATAAACTTAAACTGTTTAAGTTTTATAAAACATTACTTCATATTAATTAATAATCTAAGCTTTTGTTTTTTTATAAAATGAATTGACATCAGATAGACGGCTAAGCTATGATTTAAAGATTTTTGTAATAATTTTGTAAATAATTCTTTAATGAAATAATAAAAAAAAATTCTAATCTTAAATCTAAATCTAAGCTTGATCTTGCTAATCGGCTAGTAATGCTACACGAATCATTTGAAAGCGGTAAGCGGAGGAATATATCCTTGATTTTGTCAAGCAAAAAATTATTCGTTAAATATTTGGTATTATTTGGTATTATTGCATTGCGCGGCTGTGGAGGAGACATCCCGACGACGAACTATGCGAGCTGCACAGTGATGTTGAACTGATCAATTACCTGCGCATTGGGAATCTGAGATAAGTGTAGCGTATTAATTGAACGAGCATTAATGCTCCTACCTGCAGAGTCTTCGACTCTAAGCCAGACGGATAACGTCGTAGAAGAATACTTCACGGTCGATCGCGCGAATGGGCGTACAAGTGAAATGGAACCTTAACAAACTTGGAAAACCCGCGTTAATTGCAAAAAATAATTATTGGTTGAGGCTTGGGTCCATCCCGGAGGTGAAAGAATCAAAGATATAAATTCTCACAAAAACTTATTTTCTTGCACTTTATAAATTGTTGTATTATATTAAGAGATTAAGATTTTATATTATCTTTTTCAATTTAAGCACTCTTTTATAACGTACCCTAAACTGTAGCAATAATTCGAAAAATAAATGTTTATATTTCTTTGAAATGACGAGCTCAATAAAGTTCTTACTAAAAATACCGATTGTATATTCTACGCGTAATAATATATTACTAAATAACAATCAGTAGTGTTAGTTACTTTTATAGCAATTCAAAAGACTAGATCATAACTGGTAGCTCGGTGTCACTTACATTATTTTTAACGATTTTATCAGTGTTGCCAAGTCATGTCGGCGCTTGAAATTATCAGCGGTGCAAACATAACTAAGGTACGATCAGACGGTCATCCAAACTTGTCATCCGGATGACATGCTGACGTCAGAGAACTTTTGTAATTCGGTTGTCATCTGCATGTCATCTGCGATCGTGTCATCAGCTAGATGACACCCGATCACACAGTGTCATCCGTTCGGTCATCCGAGTGTCATTTTGTCCCAAAATGGATGACACGCTTGCTTTGTCATCCGGTTGACATGACTGGATGACATAGCCGGATGACAGCCGATCACACGAGATGACACTAATGGCACGGATGACACTAATCACACCGATGACAATTTGTAATACAGTGGGTGATCAAATTATTACGGCGACCTTAAAAAATATAATTTTTTTAGGATTTAGTGCGATGGTGGAAAAACGCCTTAAATGAGCTAAGGCTCATAAGGACTGGACATCCGAAGACTGGTTAAAGGTGATATCTTAATATGTCAGTTTTCAATAGATTTTTTTTTATATTTTGGAGATATATTTTCACGATTTTCGTGGCACGCGTTTTTTTGTAGGTCTGCTTTTCCGATGAATCAACGGTTCAGATTTTGTCGGATAAGTCGCATTCCCTTTTATATTTTTCGTTTGCCCTCCTCCTTACAAACTCGGACTTCTTCATCGTAGACCGCTTACTTCACTTTTATTGATTCAAATTATTCACCGATAGGAAACCTCTCTCCCATTTAAGGTCAGTGCTTCCGACTTTTTCACGATACAAACGTGTCATCCGATGTTAGATGACAATGTGGAAAATCTAGTAATGTCATCCATGGGACGTTGTCATCCGGATCACACGCTGTCAAAAATATTTGGTCATCCAGTCCCAATAGCGATGACAAGCGATCACACGGTCGATGAAATCAGTCATCTGGATGACATAGAAATCGTGTCATCTGGTATGTCATCCGGTTGACACGTTCAATGACATGTCGGATGACAGGCGATCACACGGGATGACCACTTTAGGACAAATTCTACGTCATAGTGACGTCAGCATGTCATCCGGATGACAAGTTTGGATGACCGTCTGATCGTACCTTTTAAATCACAGGGTTACAGTCAAATAACAATAAGTACTAAAGAGATAACTATATTAAATTCGTACATTAAAATGTATGTATCTGTTATAAGGTCCATTTGCGTTTTATTATAATCGAGAGAGTATCCTCTCATTTTAAAGAAAAGTACGCAACGCTTCCTCGGAGAAAAACAACGTCAAAGTTTGGCCTGAAAGGAAGCAACAGCTTTTATTTTTGGTGGCAAACTCAAAGTATTTCATCATTAATTGACAGTTTTCATTTTCTTACCAGCCGAGATTCTGCGTGAAGAAAAATTAAAGAAAGTACATTTTGTTTTTGTTCATCTTTTTACCATTTTCTCAGTAAACGAAGGGATTTGTGTAGTTCCGCAAACGGACTAATAATATGACTGCAGAGTACCAATTTTAGAAATTACATTTTCAGCAATTCTATATACGTATATATTGCGGAGGGAAAATAAAGCAAACACAAAATCCAAACATATTAAAAAGGGTGTATCTGGCGTAGAAATTAATACAATTTAATCAAATAGGTAATTATTATCTTAAAAATAAATGTGATTGCTAGTCATATGATAGCTGAGCGATCAAGTGCGGTTCATAAATAAATCAGAACACTCCGAGCACGCTCTATTCAGTGCTGTGCTCTGCATTAAAGGAGAAAAAATAAATGAAATTGAAGCATCATGGAGCGTTCAGTTTCTTCGGCTTCGGCTTCGGCGTTAAAAAAAAAGCTTGAATATTTTTCGAAGACACTAAAAAACGCCTGCACCAAGACGACATATCGACACTAAAATAAATATTTGAGCACTGAAATTAACGCTATGAGAACTGAATTGGCAACGCTGGTCCTACTACTGCTTAATGTTCTAATCAGTGTCAACAGACGACACTTATCAGGAACAAAATTTTTATTTAAAAATGGGAAACAAATTATAAAAATATTCACTTAATTAATTTTGTAGGTCTTTCAAACTCCTCAAATAATTTCTTACAGGGATAGAAAGCAACTTACGTGAATAGCAAAAACATTTTTTTAAGAAATTTTTGAGGATTCGGTCTATGAAATGAAATGGCGTGTTTTATTTTATACGTCCGTGATTTGGCGGCATTACTAATTGACATTTTGACACTGCTTGATTGATTATTTTGTTTTCAAAAACAAATTTGCATACGCAGGCATCTGAAGTAATCAGCAGAATTTTTATGTTGAGACACATTTACAATTTCACGTTCGAACACATATTTTTGTGACATTACTATTTATATGCAATTTTTGACATTTCCGATAACATTTTTCGGTAAAAAAAATAGTTTCTTAGCACGTTTTTTATTCAGGCCTGGGTGGATATCCAAATTAAGGAAATCTATACAGTATTGTAATATTTAGCGCGTGAATTGGTTTTTCTAAGCCTATACTGATACCCATGAAAACACGTCTAATGTACATTCTTAATCTTTATCTCTCTGGTTGTACGTGTGTGTGCGACCATCGCAGATATGCTTATAATAATTATTATTAACCCTAGAAAGACAATCATATTTTTTATGGCGTAGAAGATAATCATACGTCTCAGAGACGTATGGCACTTTGTTAGTTTATTTAATGAAACCTATGAGCTTTTAAAAAAATAGTAATGTTTTATTTATTAATATAGTTCCTATTAAGAGAGACTAGGGGTCGCCCCATGGTCGGAATTCGACCAATTTATTCTATAAGGTGAAAAAAAAAACAAAGTCGACTGTTATACATATAGTAAAATGTCTACAAGATAAATTAGATGCAGTTTTCTCTAGATATCTTTCTAATTTTCATTCGAAAACATTTATGTATCTCAGTTCTCTATGCCGACACTAATTTACAATGACATTCCAGCTGTCAGCTCTATAGATAAGGCCAATCTGCTTGCTGCTCATTTTGCAGTCAGCTCAACGCTCCCATATTGTGCTTTGTCTCCCCCTGTACTCGAGCGGGTAGAATACTCCATGGGACCAATGCACTTCCGCACTCGTACAGTAGCTAGGGTACTTCAAGATCTTGACGTTCACAAATCCGCTGGTCCAGATGGTATTTCTCCTATCGTTCTGAAGGTTCTTCCTCGCTGGAAAAAGCATTGCGTAAGCTTTTCCATCTGTCCTATTCTTCAGGACACTTCCCGGGAAGTTGGAAAACGGCGTTTTTCCAGCCTGTACCAAAAAAAAGGCGAATCTTCTCCCTCCTCCTACCGACCAATTGCACTTACGTCCCTTCTTTCTAAGGTCATGGAAACGCTGATAAACCGTCAGCTAATGAAATATCTTGAATCGCGAAAACTTCTTAATGACCGGCAGTATACCACTGGTGATTTGATGACATATCTAACCGAAAAGTGGAACCAATCTCTTCATTAAGGTGGTGAAAGTAAGATTGTTGCGCTTGATATTTCAAAGGCATTTGTCAGAGTTTGGCATCAAGCTCTCTTGTCGCGTGCATTTGGAATCGATGACACTCTTCTTCAATGGATTAGAAATTACCTTTCGGACCGTTCAATTCAAGTTGTTTTGGACGGTTTCAAGTCTGTAACTTACCAAATAAATGCTGGTGTCCCCCAAGGCTCTGTTCTGTCCCCGACTCTCTTTCTCATTTTTATAAATGATCTGCTGCCTGTTACTTCTAATCCAATCCATTCCTTGGCTGATGACAGTACCCTCAGCTTCTCATATTCGTTTCTTGGGTCACGCCCCTCATCTTCGGGTGTGGAACTGGAACGGCAACGTATGTTAAGCTCATTAAATTCCGATCTTAACAGCATAACTCAGTGGGGCAAAATCAATTGAGTGGAATTTAATGCTTCCAAAACGCAATGCTGTCTCCTGTCATTAAAGCAAAACCCACACACACTGTCATTATCTATAAATGGCACTTGCATAGCCGAAACCGAAAGACTTCCCATTGTCGGTATGTGTGTTAATGACAACCTTCGTTGGAATGACCACATATTCGATGTCGCCAAGAACGCCCCGAAATGTCTAGGCTTCCTTAAGCGTTGTAAGAAATATTTCACCCCTTCTGATCTGGCTACAATTTATAAGGCGTTTATTCGCCCGAAACTCGAGTACAACGCTCATATCTGGTCCGGTGCACCAATAACTTATTTAGAGCTACTTGACAGGGTCCAAACACGCGCGATAAAACTCATTGGCGACCGAGACATCGCGAGATCGATTGACTCCTTTAGTCATCGTCGTAATGTCTCCTGCCTTTCGTTATTTTATCGTTATTTCCACCATAAGGCTCAAACGAAATAGCCAGTTGCATTCCCCCCCTTGAACATTTCAACCGCAATACTCGCCATGCAAGGAGTGCTCATCAGTTCACCCTCAAGCCTGTGTTCGGACGTATAGTGAAGTTCAAAGAATCTTTCCTCAGCCGTACAACACGAATGTGGAACACTCTTCCACGCATTGTTTTTCCTTCACATTATAACCTACAAACATTCAAAACCAACGTGCATCGGCATCTCTCCTTTTCTTCTCACCCTAATTTCCTAAACGCCCGTGATGTGTAGCTAACATATTATAAGGGTCCCAACCTCTTTAGTGCGTGTTCATTATAAAAAAAACGCCTATTGTCTCGGTCTTACAATCAACCACAGTAATTACTGATGTATCCGATAATAAAAATAATGAATAAAAATAAAAAATCTATTCAAAAATAGGTATTAATTTATCAATGAAAACCCGTAATAAATTTTAATATTTGTAGAAAATTAATATATGTATATGTATAAACATGTATATATTATACATATATAAACATATATAGAAAGAAGTTTTACCTCAGTCGTGTGGTCTAAAGCTCACTCTTTTTTTTTGTGTAAACAGGTACAAATGCATAATCAAAAGTTTTGTTAACAGTATTTTTTGAGAAAAGTTACCTTAAAAGGAACACTTGTATAGAAACGAAAACATTTTATTTTTTAATTCGATATTTCAAAGCCAAATAATTCGCGGAGCTATGAAACCGAACGTGGGTCAGAGCAGGTCAAAGCAAGAATCTCTTCAAATCTTCTATATATTAATGATCTTAATTAGCAGTGCGCCTAAGAATAAAAATGGGTGATTTACTTTCGAACAAGGATATAGCACCCTGTTTATTTTACCAAGCCGCACAAAAAAAATTGATTTATTTCATAAAAATTAATGTGTAATTTAAATGTATTAGTTCACAAGTTTATTTGTGGGCGTTTTTGACTATAACTTCGATTTGTATAAAAAGCTAAAATGAAGCTATAACGAGAAACAGAGACAATGTTATTCTTAACAATTCGCTCATATTCATTTTTCTTTATTCAATAACAAAGTTTGTAATAATATATGTATGCGTGTAGGTATCAACCTAACATTATATTTGTTTGGTTTGTTTTTGGTACGTTAATGAATGTATACTACTCATCAAAGTATGAAACTGCACATTGACATAAAATAGTCGTTTTTAAGCAAGGCAAATATTTTAACGAATACAGTTCATTGAATCAACGAACTCCTCATTAAACACAAATTAGTTTTTATGTATTTGTATCTTCACTCAATGAACTTGTACATTGAACCACCGAATTTGTACATTGAGATAACGAATTTCAGTTAATGAACGAAGTTTCATAAGATTACGAACAATAATATTTTCATGTAGGGTAACCCCCAGATATTTAACTTCCTTTGAAAATTCTGTTGCTTCACGAAAGAGTCACCGGCTGGCGAATGCATGAAATAAGGACCAAATCTTTACACATCTATAGTCTTGTTCTTAAATGTAATGTGATACAATATTGGGGGCGGTTCAGCATACTTCTTGGGCAATCGAATTGTTTAATTTGAATTCTTGACATTATGTGTAGCATAAGGCTTCGGTGACGCAGAAGGCGACGAGAGACTGAGCGATTAAGCGACAAGTCTGAGCGACACCGAAAATGTCATTGTCAAGTGCTTATCATTGTTATTAAAGATTATGCGAATTTGAAAGTAATCTCACGATAAGATTATACACTCCTCGCCACTTGAATAGGACACCCTTTACGTCTGTTTTCTATCCTTCATTTTCCCAAAACAACCATGCTAGACTTAATTTTTTTTGTAAATTAAAGTTAATTTAATTGCTGTAATTTGATTAAAAGGAAGATTCAATGCTAAAGCTTTAAGTTTTAATAAAATATTATCAACCAAAAACCGGCGAAATGCGGGGTCGAAAATTTGCGTTACATGAATAGGACACTTTAATAAAAAAAAAAAAATTTAACCGATTTCTGATTCTTTTAATTACAAAAATAACTTAAATTTACGATAATTGGAGTATTTTACATTAAAAACAATTTTAGCCAAATAATTCAGTGAAATCGAGCTCCAAGCTAATTCGATGGCTTGGGTTAGTTCGCGTGTACCCGAATATTGTTGTCCTTATCCGTATAGGTACTTGACGTGTCAACCATTACCAAACATTTGCAATTATATTTAAATCCGGGGAATAGGGCGGCCAGCTTAATAGCTCCACATTTTGGCTGTGTATATAGGTTTTAACTACCCGAGCTGTATGTATTGGCGTATTATCATGTTGATAAATCCACGGCAGAGGTAAAAAAAGGGTATGAAATTATGGAAAGGCCTTTTTCAATATGCCATTGTAAGACAACGCATTCATTGCGGTTGACACAAATTTTAGTTGGCAGGTTCCATAATAGGAAATGGCACCCACACCATCACACCTCCAACTCTGCTATGCAGCCGGTCCAAATAATGTGATTCTTTGGTCATGGAAATAGTAGCTATAGCCATCGGGGCATCCAAATTAAATTTATTTTGTTTTGAATGAATAACCTTACATTCCTTACCACGTTAAGTGGACGGCTGGAGTTACAGCGCTGTTTCACGGTTATCCACAACCGATCATCAGACTCCTTCTGTGGTGCTGGTCTGTCTTTTTCCTTCATTTTATCCCGAAATTCCATTTCTTCCACTGGGATTCGAACCTAGACCAGTGTCTTCTCAGGCAAGCACTCATGCACTGTGCCATTGAAGCCATGAGTTTATCCAGTTTTTATTTCAATTTTCTTGGACAAACTTTGCTCCTGTAAGTATATTATGTTATTCATTCTGTTTTTTCTCTCTTTGTTTTCTATAATTCTATTCCATTTCGACAAGCATAGTTGGACTGAAATGGGTGATAGAGAGGGTGAAAGACTTTTTGACATTGTATTTGTCGAGAATCTTACGATTAATGGTTTTTTATGTGATACCACACAATTTTTCCTGGTTTTTAATTTTTGTTTTCCGTCAATTCCTTTATTTTGTTTTGAATGAATAACCTTACATTCCTTACCACGTTAAATGGACGGCTTGAGTTGCAGCGCTGTTTCACGGTTAGCCACAACCGATCATCAGACTCCTTCTGTGGTGCTGATCTGTCTTTTTCCTTCATTTTATCCCGAAATTCCATTTCTTCCACTGGGATTCGAACCTAGACCAGCGTCTTCTCAGGCAAGCACTCCTGCACTGTGCCATTGAAGCCATGAGTTTATCCAGTTTTTATTTCAATTTTCTTGGACAAACTTTGCTCCAGCCGTCCACTTAACGTGGTAAGGAATGTAAAGTTATTCATTCAAAACAAAATAAAGGAATTGACGGAAAACAAAAATTAAAAACCAGGAAAAATTGTGTGGTATCACATAAAAAACCATTAATCGCAAATTAAATTGTTTTTCATCCGAGAAACGCTATGCCACTCCGAAGATCAGGTCACATGTGCGCGACAAAAACTGAGGCGTTGCTCTTTTCGAACCGGGTTGAGAGGTGGGTTCTTCTTGATTTTCAGTCTTTTTAGATGTTTAGCTTTCGAAATAACACGACGCATAGTTGTAAGACTTGCCTTGACACCGCATTTATCCCTGATTTTTGCCAAAGAGTCGTGAGAATTTGAGGCTTTTCATAAAATAAGTCGCCTTTCCGCGTTAGTAAGCACGCTGTGTGTCTGGCCTTTCATGTTTTTTACATATTCATACTCATTACTTAAAAATGTGGATATAACGTGTCGGCTCCTTTCGATTTTTTGTAGCTATTTTGGCAATAGATAAGCCAGCGTCCTTGTAAGCTTTGATTTGTCCTTTTTCCGCCTCGGTTAATGCTTTTCCTCGGCCGATTTCAGGTTTTTTTAAAATTAAATAGTCTACAAAATTAAAAAAAAAATCGATCAACGAAGAAGAACGCGTGCCAAAGATAACGATCAAACTAAATGCATGTTTTAATTAAAACGAATGTTAACATAAAGAGGAAAAAACATATAACGGCTCTTTTCAAGAACTTGCAATTTTGTCACAGAGAAAGAAGAAGAGTTGGACAAAGATAACGTTCATAATATCATTATTTTATCATTCCGCTTTCGAGTTATGAGCTATTGCAAATATAGTATAAAGGGTGTCCTATTCACGTGGCCACGAGTGTAGGTTCTACTAAATAATTTCAATGTTCTGCCGAGAATATTTACTTTCGCATTAGCATTTGTACCCTGAATACCACTCCGCTTGCCATCGGCATCAGCGCCTTGTTTAAAATTTTCAGCAATAAGTAAAGTTCACATCATTTGTCCATTGTATAAATTCAGAAACGTCAAACATTAGTGCAGTGATGCGACATCAATGCCTTTTTGCGATGCTGATGCGATGCACAGCTGATGCAGATGCGTTGGACCGAAAACTTCATTCTCGTTCTACAACGCAATTTTAACATTAAACATTTTTTACATAAAGATAAAAATTTGCTAATGAAAGTTTTAGTGGACGATAATAATCGTTGAGAAGTTTTTTTCAATATGTTTTTATTTTTTTTGTTATGACATGAAAATATACGTCAGACAAGATACTAAATTTTGGAAGCAAAACAAAAGAATTTGATGACACTGACAATATTTCCATTTTGGTTGAATTTAAGAAACTGATGTGAAATCATGTAATCTTTTTTATTTTATCACGTCGTCGCTCAGCGACACACTAAAAATTTAAAACAGATTTGATTGCAGAGCGACATCGGTCTGTCGCTTAATAAAATCGCTAATCGCTCAGGGCTTAGGTGGCCACCGCCATACGATTCCATATGCTTTAATTCTTTTTCGTCAATCACTGCGTGGCTTCCTTTAAATGCTCTATTAACAAAGATAAGCGAGGTACCCTTATAATGTTGGAACACAGCGCAGGCAAAATTTTGTTGAACAGTAAGCAGCAGCTATCAATGAAGTATTGCATTGCATGATTTTAGGTGCGAATAACTATTCGAAAGAAAAGGAGGATATGAAAGAGGTTTGGTGCTTTTGTAGAATTTTTTCTACACGTAAGTACTCAATTTAAAAGTATGGCCCTCGCCGGGATTCGAACGCTCGACCTGGCAATCAATTAGTGAATACACTTCTTACTTTTAAATAAATTGTTTAATTGGCATTGAATATCAACTTAAATACTTGGCAAAAATGATTAAATCTAAATTAAAATTAACAGGATACTTATTCTAGATTATTTTTCCTTCTGCGGACGCCCTAAATTTAACTATATCTTATAATTATTGCATTTAGGCCTAACAACTTTTTTACGAACTAGTCTTACACATGTATCCATCGAGAAAATTAAATAAAACTCGCTATCATCAAAGGATTTTATGTTTTTTATTACAAACTACCTATTCTACTTACTTAAACTACTTAACGTATTCTAACTATAATTAGGATTCTGAGCACTTGTTGCCTTGCAACAAGTTGTCAAAATCCCAATTGCTTTCCGAGCACCTTTCATTCGTCAACGTGCACACGATGCACCACCACAAGTTGACGAGCCCGGCCTCTCCCGGCAACGCCCTAGCTGACTTAATCCAACTTATAAACTAAGAGGATGTTACCTAGAGTAACGCACCGTATCGTATAGTGAATACACAACCATCACACCTTTGCCACCAGCTGCATGAGGAAAAAACTCGAAGAAAAAACGGTGATTGGATTTCAGGAGATATTACAGAGAGCTGCAAGTACAAACTATATCGCAAGTGGAAGAATAATCAAACAAATATAACATATGAAACTGAATACAAGAAACTACGCAACCAAGTCAGCGGACAACTATGTAGAAGCCGAGAACAATTCTATAAAAGTAATTTCGGGCGAGTAAAAATTTGATCCCAGAAAAACGCGCGAAGTCATAAGTAACCGAAGTAGTTGGACAAAAGAAGCCGTCGTTAGATGAAGCAATTGTAAAAACTTTAAACCCAATGAGAACATTGCTGAATTGACCGACACGTTTACGAACTCTTTTTCGCAAAAAGAAACGTCAATAATCCACGTATGAAATAGAGCAACATTCAGTCAGCAGAACACATTATTAATGGACGCAATTCGCGTGGGAAATACAGACTGTGTGGAGGTAGCAAATATAATAGCTCTATTTAATATACAAAAGGCACCTGGCAATGGCATAAGAGCAAAAGATATAAAATCAAGTGTCGAAATATTTGCACCCATAATAACCAAACTCATCAAAATGAGTTTTATGACGCCCACGATGCCAAAAAGCCTGAAAGAGGCTCTTTTTAGGCTTATATACAAAAAAGGAGCAAAACATGAGATAGCAAATTGCCGTCTGATAGCAATATTGCCAGCGATAGAAAAGATCTTCGAGCAGTGCAATGATTTGCAGATAGAATATGGAAATTTATTGATAAAAATAAGCAAATAAGCGGGAATCAGTTTGACTTTCAGAAAGATAAAAGCACCAACCCACTTTTAGGCGATTTTGCAGACTTAGTTAATAGCGCATCAACAAAAATCAGCATTCTTAAGTAATCTTTTAAGATTTGAACAAAGCATTCGGTACCATTGACCATATAAAACTCATTAGTGCAATGCTAACATACTTTAGGGAAAACAAAGTAGTACAGTATGGAGTCCCACAAGGCTTGAACCTTGGTCCCCTACTATTTACATTGTACACCAACGAATTACTAAAATCCTTCAAAACGAGCACTTTTTTCGAATACGCAGATGACACGGCGATTGTTATTTGCCACAAATCGATCGTAGAAGCAACCAGGATGATGCAGACAGAATTCGATGTGGCAGAAAAATGGTGTCACAATAACGGGCTCGTAATAAATGCAGCACAAAACAAAAAATTTCATATTCGGGGCCCACAGTACCCAGAGTCAGAAATACATATAAAAAAAACTGTCAACTGTGCCGATCTAAACAACTGACATGTTATTGATGTCGTAAATACTTACAAATATCTAAGTATGTACAACGATTGACATTCATTTTGTATGCGACTAAAAAAAAATCGATTATATGTTCAAAAACAAGTGTACCACGCAATGTAGGTTGCCATGATCATTGTGTGTATTAGTAAAAATGACTCGCAAGCATTTAGCATTGCATGAAAAACATGAGGTATTAAAGAATCTGTCAGCAGTTAAGATTCATTTGTTAATATCAATTTTAAGTTGTTAGTGTTTCTTTAATTTGTTTTGAATTTTGATTTGTTAATGGAAATATGTCGTCGGGCGCAGTGGCTCAATGAATGGTTAGAGTGTCTGCCTACTAATCGAAAGGTCCCCGGTTCAATTCCGGGGCCAAATAACATCTTGAGTTTTTTTCCACTGCCCCACCTCTTGCGAACGTCTGACAAACATCCAAGAGTATCAATTGTCATGAGAAGCTTCTCAAATTTGCCGTTCGGATTCGGCTTAAAATTGTAGGTCCTAGGTTTTAGGCCCTCTATGGGCCGTTAATGCCTAATATTTATTTTTTTATTTTTTAATGGAAATATGTACAGACACACACAATGTAACTCCTGTAAATTGATTTCTAACTATTTTTTTTTTCGTTGAATAGTTTAACTCTTAAACAAATTGTAAACAAAAAATAATGTATCATGTATATATCGGATAAATGTGCATTTTGAATCAAATTTAACTTTACAATGCCTTTTTGGCTTCCCGCTCGAAATAATGAATAACCTCGTTATAGTGAACAGGTCTGGTTCTTATTAGTTCACTACACCGATTGTCTATTTTAATTTGTTATTTTTTGTTTTGTTATTAAATGTTATTAAATGTTATTAAATGCACTCATTCAGCTTATTAACCATTTATTGTATGGTTCCCCATATGCATTGCACTGTTTATGGGATTAGTTGCGTAGATTCCATAAACAGTGCAATGCCTATGGGGGCAACCCCCACGCTGGGGGTCACTGTTTGATTTGGAGTAGGTGCGAGGTTTTATTTTAGCACTTGAAATTATTTCATACTTATTTGGGGACTTATTTCATACCATTTTAGGGATTTATTTCATCTTTGATTTGGGAGTTATTTCATTTTTCCTTTTGGGGGTTATTTCGTTGGGGGGTTATTTCCTGGAGCCAAATATTTAACATATTATATTGAATACGATTTTATATTTCTTCTAAACTATTTTAAATTTTGAAACATCCATTAAGTCTGTCATCGTCAGTTTTTCGTCTTCGTGTTCAGTAATCGTTTTTATTTCTTGAAGGTTTAGAATTGCCAGATTTAGAATGCCTACCTTAGACAACGTTACAGTCGGTATAGTATTCTTCAGTTTATATTAACTTTAACTTATGAATATCTTTTGCTACTTATGAATATCTTTTGCTACATTTGTATAGGTGTTCCCTTCTAAACTTTGCATTGGTTTTCGTAATTTACTTATAGCCTTGAATATTTCTAATTTGGCCGTAAATTGTCTGTTATTATTTTCTGTTAATTAGTTTATTTTGTTTGTTATTAAAACAAAGTCATCATGGTCCGGGGATAGTGGGGATACATAATCCATATGGTTCCTAGCTTATTAATTCCTCTCCTATATCTGTAATTTGTAGTTGACAGCTGTAATGAAAGTGATCGCATCAACTCTATGTCCAAGTCGTCATTTATGTTTGAATAAACAATGGGTGCGTTCAATTTGTAAGCCTTGCAAATTGAACGCGCCCAATACAAATTCTAACTTTGTTCCCTAAATCTACTTTTACTTTTTTTCGGTTAAAGTGTACTTCTATTTCCTATAGTTTTTTTCATTAGAAATCGGCACTGCGCTATAAGATCTAGTCAGGGCCAGAAATTAATTATGCTAGTAGCATTCCTACTTTCCGTGTTAAGCAGATAATGCTACCAGCGGAGGACGCCTTTTAACTACTGCAACTACCACGAGCAGAAATTTCCCGGCACATAAAGTGCTCTTTCACGCTCATTTAGTGCCGGTGTTAGTAAAGATATACACATAGTAAAACAAATGGAAAACGATATACATATAACAATAATTAGATATGTAATAATTACATATTTTATAAGATTCTATCCAACATACGGTGTGAACGTTTGAAGCCGTTCTGCAACACACTAATCAACACGTTCCAGTGTGGCTTCCGGCTGCCGGGCCATCGACAATAGAAAAATATTCACACAGAGGCAAATCCTGGAAAAAACCAATGAATTTCTAGTCAAGACTCATCCTCTTTTCATTGACTTTAAAGCAGAATATGACTGCAGTTATCATCAGAAGCTCTACATGGCGATGGCCGAATATGGGATCCCGGCAAAACTTATTCAGTTATGTCGCGTGAAAGTTTTGTTGACCAAAATACAAATGCAAGTAAACAGCCCAAGAAATTATAAGCGCCGACGAGGGAAGGCCAGCAAAAAAAATGGACAGAAAAGGACCCCCCCCCCCCACATACCATCACACTTTACTGCATTTCTACTGGTCCGCTTGTGGGGTTCGCCGATTCGACCTCAACGAATATTGGCCGGGCTCCCGATTTCGGATCAATTCATCACTAACGCCTATCCAATACTGGTGTTTTTGTGTTTGTGTGATCCAGGAATTGTGATTCCTGTCCCTCTTTTACAATTTCGACAAGTGCATGCTCCCATTATTGATTATTGTTTGATTGACCTTTTACGACACCGGTGATCTCCAGTCCTTGTCAACCCACGGATTTACATGCATATTTGCGGGAAAGTTTCAAGTTGATAAACGTGTGAATTGTAAAACTGCCTGTACGTGATTCCTCCCCCTTAGTCGCCTCTTATGGAAAACACTGTTTTTTGGGGCAGGTGCTGCAGTGATATTCGAATTTTGGCTTTTATCTCGGTAAAAACAGTTTATTTTTTAAATCACATAACCGGTTGGTAGTTATTGACTGCCAATTTGACATTACCGAAAAATGGAAATGAAAACTGAAAATAAACATAGGGACGGGCTACAGTCCGCTTGGGCGAACTGTTGGATACCCTATTCTTATTCCTATCCCTCATAAGTGGGCGTGACAAAAGTCTAAGTATGGTTGAATTGTTAAGAACGCTCTACATATTTTGTTATATAACATTTAAAGGATTTTATCAAAAAAAACGCTCCCTAGCTCAAACTTGGGTGTTTCAATAAAATTGTTTTATTTAATTGTGGGCGTGTCAGTAGGCGGATTTAAAAAAAATTAACACATGAGCATAAAGGGCCCCTAGAGAGTATATATTATAAATTTCAGCTCCCTAGCTCAAACTATGAATTTTCCAAAAAAATGTTTTATTTATTTGTGGGCGTGTCAGTGGGCCGATTTTGAAATTTTTTTATCCCGAGCAGTTTTAGGAGTCATAGATCATATATAATATATAATTTCAGCTTTCTAGCTCAAAATTCGATTTTTTCCAAAATTTGAGTTTGTGGGCGTGTCTGTGGGCGGATTTCAAAAATTCATAAACTTGATTATTTCGGGACCCTAGAGAGTATATGGTTAAAATTTCAGCTCTCTAGGTCCAGTTTAAAAGCCTAATTTTTGCCGACAGACGGACGGACATGGCTAGATCGACATTACTATCGATGCTGATCATAAATATAGTAACTTTTGGGGGTCTACGGGCAATATTAAGGTATGTTACAAACTATGCGTCAAAATTAATATACCCTTAGAATATGGTATAAATATCGGAAATTCTATTTGAAAAACAAATTAAATTTATTTGTTTTTAAATATAGAAATTGAGATATATTTATTTCGTTTAAAAAATTACAGTGTGTTATCGCACAATTTACAATGTTCAGGTACAGAGATGTGATTTACAAGAGTGTATTTTTCATTCAGTAGAAAGATACACTCTTGTATATCACATCTCTGTACCTGAGCATTGTAAATTGTATCATTGCATCGTATCATTTTAAATTGGCCGCCACTTTTCTATAGCTATTAGCTTACACCGAATTTTTTTTCAGGTTTGAATCCCTTTCGCTAAAATGGATCGCTACACTTTTGATCAACGTGTTTTTATACCATATTCTAGGGGTATATTAATTTTGACGCATAGTTTGTAACATACCTTAATATTGCCCGTAGACCCCTAAAAGTTACTATATTTATGATCAGCATCGATAGTAATGTCGATCTAGCCATGTCCGTCCGTCTGTCGGCAAAAATTAGGCTTTTAAACTGGACCTAGAGAGCTGAAATTTTAACCATATATTCTCTAGGGTCTCGAAATAATCAAGTTTACGAATTTTTGAAATCCGCCCACAGACACGCCCACAAACTCAAAAAAACAAAATTTTGGAAAAAATCGAATTTTGAGCTAGAAAGCTGAAATTTTTTATATATGATCTATGACTCCTAAAACTGCTCGGGATAAAAAAATTTCAAAATCCGCCCACTGACACGCCCACAAATAAATAAAACAATTTTTTTGAAAATCCAAAGTTTGAGCTAGGGAGCTGAAATTTATAATATATACTCTCTATGGGCCCTTTATGCTCATGTGTAGATATTTTCAAAATCCGCCCACTGTGGGCGTGCCCACAACTATTTTTTTTTTTTTTTTTGAAAATTCAAAGTGAGCTAGGGAGCTGAAATTTATAATATATACTCTCTAGGGGCCCTTTATGCTCATTTGTTATTTTTTTTTAAATCCGCCTACTGACACGCCCACAATTAAATAAAACAATTTTATTGAAACACTCAAGTTTGAGCTGGGGAGCGTTTTTTTTATAAAATCCTTAGAGCGCACACAATATGTAGAGCGTTCTTAAAAATTCAACCATACTTAGACTTTTGTCACGCCCACTTATGAAGGATAGGAATAAGAATAGGGTATACAACAGTTCGCCCAATTGAACTGTAGCCCGTTCCTATGTTTATTATTAAAACTTATTTTAAATATGGTGAAAGTTGTGCAAAAGTTGAAAGAACATTTCGTTCATAATACGGTAGAGAAAATGCTCCGTCAAACCGTGCAATAAACTTATCGTTCATAAATTTGAAGAAACTGATTCGAATCAAGATCAGAAAAGTAAAGCCTATCATCGTAGTAGTCGTTCGAGTGGAAAGAGTTAAATACAACTGGCCACACAGTGCGTCGGCAATTCGTTAATTAGGCCATAGAGAAGCGACAACAAAATGACAATTTTTTCAAGCAAATTAGCTTAACCGATGAGGCTCATTTTGAAATTGGCGGTCACATGTGGGCTGAAGAAAATCCTAGAGGATTGTTTGAAAGGCCAATGAAACCAAAAAAAGTTACTCTATGGTGGCAATGAAAAAGCAGACGAACTAGCCAGAACAGGATCTGCATCCCCATTTATGATGCCAAGACCATTCTGTGGGCTATCAATAAGCACTATTAAAAGCTGTATCAAAACATGGCTTGAGGAAAAGAAGTTCCATTTCTGGAGGGAAACTGAAGGAAACAGACAAGCTAAAAACTTAATGCCAAAGAGTTCCCACAAAAAAACGAAACAACTACTACAAATTAGTAGAAGTCAGATTCGACTAGTCACAGGCTGCCTCACAGGGCATTGCCGTGTTAAAAAACACCTGATGACTATGGGCATATCACAGGATAACACCTGTAGATTGTGCAACGAAGACGTTGAAACAGCAGAACACATACTGTGTGAATGCAACTGCTTAATCAAAACGCGTCAACTTTATCTAGGTAAATTCTACATTAAAGCAGCAGACATAGCTGCCAGCTCTCCAAAAGAATTAGCCGCCTTCCTTAAAAACTGCGGCATTACGGACGAGCTCTAAATGGGGATATCACAATAGGCCCACAAGCGGCCGCAGTGATCTGGATACAATATACCACCTCCCCCCAATAATCTAATCTAATCTACTCTATGGTATGGATTTTGGTGTGGTGGCGTAATTGGTCCATTTTTTTTTCCAAGATGAAAATGGCAATGCAGTTACTGTGGATGGATATCAAACGATGATTAGAAACTTTTTGTGGAGTCAATTGGAAGATATTGATGTGCAGAATATGTGGTTTCAACAGGATGGTGCAACATGCCACATAGCAACAAACTCAATCCATCTTTTGAAAAAGAAATTTAACAATCGCATAATTTTCCGAAGAACAGACGTGAGATCACACCACTGGATTTTTTCGTATGGGGTTTCTTGAAGAGTAAAGTTTTTGCCGATAATCCTTAAACTGTTCAATACCTCAAAGATAACATCATCGAGAAAATATCACTAATTTAACCATCATTATGCGAAAAAGTGATTCAAAATTTTGATAATAGGTTGACATTTTGCTGAGCTAGCAGAGGAGGTCACTTGGACGACATTTTTTTCTTTATTAACCGGAACCAATGTACATTCATTTCCCATAAAAATAAATACAGATTTCACAAATGTATGTCTTTCATTCAAAATTTAAAATGATACCTCAAATTTGAACACCCTTTATCTAAGTATTTAAATGTAAATAGTAAAGGAAAAAAATGTACTGAGGAAACAACGAATACAAAACCTCAAATTGGAAAAAAAACATAGGGACGGGCTACAGTCCGCTTGGGCGAACTGTTGGATACCCTATTCTTATTCCTATCCCTCATAAGTGGGCGTGACAAAAGTCTAAGTATGGTTGAATTATTAAGAACGCTCTACATATTTTGTTATATAACATTTAAAGGATTTTATCAAAAAAAAGCTCCCTAGCTCAAACTTGGGTGTTTCAATAAAACTGTTTTATTTAATTGTGGGCGTGTCAGTAGGCGGATTTAAAAAAAATTAACGCATGAGAATAAAGGGACCCTAGAGAGTGTATACAAGATGGCGCAAAAGTCATCATCCAGTGGCGTTCACCAATCCGACTGAAAACTACATAGGATAGATGTCAAACTTCGTGGATCATTTAGAACATTGGCACACAGAATTGCCTAATACCACCCAAGGGCTGAAAACCCTATCGGAAGATGCTATAATTTTTGCAAATAGCGGCAAATGTCAATTTTACTTTGATATTTGTGAAGTAAACAGATGACAACTTTTGCGCCACCTTGTATTATAAATTTCAGCTCCCTAGCTCAAACTTTGAATTTTCAAAAAAAAAAAAAAAAAAATTGTGGGCATGTCAGTGGGCGGATTTTGAAAATATTTACACATGAGTATAAAGGGCCCATAGAGAGTATATATTATAAATTTCAGCTCCCTAGCTCAAACTATGGATTTTCAAAAATTAATATACCCTTAAAATAGGGTATAAAAAATTGTTTTATTTATTTGTGGGCGTGTCAGTGGGCGGATTTTGAAATTTTTTTATCCCGAGCAGTTTTAGGAGTCATAGATTCAGCTTTCTAGCTCAAAATTCGATTTTTTCCAAAATGTTGTTTTTTTGAGTTTGTGGGCGTGTCTGTGGGCGGATTTTAATAATTCGTAAACTTGATTATTTCGGGACCCTAGAGACTATATGGTTAAAATTTCAGCTCTCTAGGTCCAGATTGAAGGCCTAATTTTTGCCGACAGACGGACGGACGGACGGACGGACGGACAAGGACATGGCTAGATCGACATTACTATCGATGCTGATCATAAATATAGTAACTTTTAAGGGTCTACGGCCAATATTAAGGTATGTTACAAACTATGCGTCAAAGTTAATATACCCTTAGGATAGGGTATAAAGATGAAGAAGATTATACCAATATGTATGTAAATGTGAAGATATAAAATAAGTTTCTCGAAAAAATAAATAAAAATAAATAAATAAAATATATTAATAACTTATATTAATAACTATGTATGTAAATAAACGCTAAATGACTAGAAAAGATAAAATAATAAATATAAATAATTAAACAGATAAATAAATTATATTAAATCAAGGATTGAATAAATTAAAAAAAAACTGGATAAATAAATAAAAAAAAAGTAAAAATTAACATATAGTTTTTCACAGAAAATTTGATGTATAAATAATTTAACATAAAACAAAATAATAAATAATTTAACATTTATTAACAAAAGGATAAATAAATGGAATAAATATTGACAACAATTTCAATAAATTCAGATACAGATTTAAAAAAGAAAACAAAGCATTTAGATATAATTTTAAATTGATTAAATATATATCGGCTCTATAGCCATTCAAACATTCGGCTTAACCTCAGACAGGTAAAGCGTCCCAATACTGGGAAGCTGGAGAACACTATAGTATCACAGAGCAGGGCACTTTATTTATTTTTTTTGATTTTATTTGTAAGTTAATATTTTCCATTTATAATGTAATAAAAAAAACTTTCAAAAAAGTTTGTTTTTCTATAAAAACGAAAACCGATTTTTACGTACTCCCTCTGCTGGAGTCCTACCGTTTGTTTTGAATGGCCATATGAGTTTATTCAGTGCAAATGTGTACAAGTTGAATCTTCACGGGAGCTCAAAATCAGTTCAAGTTAGAGACGTATTTAAGTTTTCTTTTTTTAGTAATAATTAAATATTTTATTTTCTTCGATTTTTTTTGGAAAAAAGACTAATAAAATGACCTTGTTTTCGTGTTAAGTTTGATATTTGTTTTCATATGGTACTATTGTCTATGGCCACCGACAATAGCCTGATTTTTTGAACTTACTACCCCAATGAAATGTACATGGATAGTACGCTCCATTCTGGTTTTATCGCGCTCGGGGGCATTTATCCATATTTGATGCAAAAGGGCTGGTTCAGATGAGGGATGGAATCCCGCTCTTTTACCATGGCTACCGCAGCCCGATAGATAAACGGCTCATAGACGGCGGGGACGTCGACAATGCTCATGAACCCCTCCGTTTTAGTACCGCAATAGCGGAGAGGGATAAATTTGACACGGAAAAGCAATTCACCAAATGTAAGTGGCTTGTTGAGGGTGGACGGGTCAACATGCCCCCCCAGGACGGTGTGTTACTATCGAAAACATCCTCTTGGTTTATAAGTAAGACTAAGTTAGCTAGAATATGTTAAGTAGCTTAAGGAAGTAGAGTAGGTAGTTTGTAATTTGTTTTTATATAAAAATATAAATTTAATAAAAATGCCAGTTGTTAATTATTTTCTCGACGATATATAAGATTACTTAGTAAAATATTTTTTAGGCCGAAAAGCGAACAATATAAGATATAGTTAAATTTAGAGCGTCCACATAAAGACAAATAATATAGAATAAGTATCCTGTTGATTTTACGTGGATACATAGTTTGGCATCGTGTTGAGCAACGATTTCACAATAATATGCTGCACATTCTTTAACTCGAAGCTCAACTTTTTGAATGTTGTCGTGAGTTGTGTTGAGTGCGAAGAAATTTGCTAGCGTTGAAAAATCAACTGCTGTTAGGAATATGGTTCATGTGTTTTTGAACGTTTATTTTCAATGACTAGAGTTGTTCGTATACACTTGGGAACCAAGACTAAAAATGATACAGGCGGTTTTTTAAGGTTATAGCTCGAACATCACAGATTATATCAAACCGTAAAAAAGAACCAAGCATAGATGAAATTTCGCTTAAGTGCTTCTTCCATAAAACTTAGCATTTTGTCAACTCAATTTTTTTCAACAATTCAATATAAATTAAACCACGGTACAAACCTGTAACACATATTGTACTCACGCTGTTGTCTATACGTCTGTGCCAAAATATTAGACTTTGTCAACTGTAACCGATATGCGGTGAGAGTCAATGTACCACGTGTTTACGACTCGTTTATTAAATTCGTGTGATGCGAAGTTGCTAAAGCCCTCCTAGCGAAAACGAAATTTGTTTGCTTTTGTAGCAAAGTAAAACCAAATTATTTAACCGATAATTATTTTTCAATAAAATCATTTTATTTCTTCAATAACTGTACAAAAAAGGCTTCTAAAACAAAACATTTACGTGATAAAATATTATCTAACTCTACATTCAACAACTAAACTTCCCTAGCTGAGCAGTGGATCCCGCACAATTCTGCAGTAAATACCGCCAGCCGATTGGATAATCAGCGTCTTCGGATTGAGTATAATTTCCTTATGAGATTTGTCGCACGTAGTTACGTAATGATTCCTTAAAAAGTTGATAAGTCCAATTTTAGATTGAATAATGCCAAATTGTTCTCCAATGCAATTGTGCGGTCCAATGCCAAAAGGAATATAGGTGCCGGTTATGACATTGACTTTGTTCTGCGGTGAGAATCTTTCAGGGTCAAATTCAGTTGGATTTGCAAAATACTATAAACAATGCAAAAAACACTTTTGAATAGAGAAGGACGTCTCTACCTCGTTATAAAAACTCACATGAGGATCCCTCTGAATGGCATATATTGGTACGTAAACAGACATTTTATGAGGCACACCAAAGTCACAGAATGGTTTCAACGAGTATTCTCTTTCACCCTTCACCAACGTACACTCTCGACCTATGAATGGAAGTGATGGATACAGTCGTAAAACCTCCTGAATAACCATATTCAAATATTCCATATCATTAACGACATCGTAGGTTAGTTTGCCATTATTCTTTTTTAGGGCTGCTTTAATTTCCTCACGCAGGCGTTTCTGTAGTTCGGCCTTTTTGGCGAGTTCATACAATGCGAAAGACATGGTCGATGAGGTAGTTTCGAAACCATTCGTAAAGAAAACATCTGCTTGCGCATCCAGAATGTATTTGCTAAACACAAACTGTACCTTGTCCTCTTCAGGTTCGGCTATCTTTTGAAACGTGACTAGCATATCAATCAAATCATTTCGGGTTGTACAGCATTTTATCCGTTTCGCCATAACATGGTTGATAGCGATCCGAGGAAACTTAGATGCATCCTCGGGAAATATTTTGCATCTCAATAATCTCGCGAAATGTGGGAGGAAGAAGACTATCGAGTACTCAAGAGCACGATATGATGTGAAATTGAATACACTTTTGGGATTTATCATGAAGTCAATATTGGAATTTTTGATGTTGCTCGCTTGGATACCGTAAGCCACTGATGCGATTACGTCTGTGGTGTAAAGTCCACTGATCTCCTTAACATCCTTTATGCAGCTATTGGTGCCTCTATCCATAGGCAATGCGCAAAGGTAACCATCCAACTCAATGCCGATCTAGAAACAAAGGATACACCTGCAATCATTCGTATTATTTTGATTTAATGAATTCAAATATTTTACCTCTTCTACTAACGTAAACATTTGCTTAATTTGGCCACTTGTGCAGACTGTGGTGAGATTCGTTCTCTTTTCTTTCAAATAGGGGTTCTGAATAAAAAACAAATTGTTATGGGCCAGCGGATCTCCATGAGGATCGCATGAGGTGAATCGATCGGAGAATTTATTGAAATCCTTAATCAAAACTGCTTTAATCAGTTCCGGATCACGAAGCAAGAGTGCTGGCTTATTGCGTACGTAAATACCAACGACGGGTTCGTCCTTGGAGTTTTTATGATTGTAAAGTTGCGTTACGTGATCTGCTGCACTGGTTTGCAATAAAATTATTTCCTTAAGATTTTCAAAAATGGAACTTCGCTTTATATAGGGTACATTCGTCCTGGTCCAGAAGGTGAATTGACGTTTCAGCCATAAGTGAAGAATAGGTATCGCTCTTGATAAGAGGAGTAGTATTTCCATGATAGCCATGCTTTTGCACTGTTTTGTTGTAAAATGAATAGGTTTTGCGTTAACGGTAAATTTTCTTAATATGTAAATAAATATAAAAGTCTAAATACCTTAATCGCAAGTTTTAATACAAATGATAGGAAGGAATTTCTTGTAAGTACCGCACGCAAACGATGATTCGTGCTTGAGGTAAACTTTAACAACAAGCAAAATATCGTCTCAAAATTCAAGAAAACAACTATTATTCCCTGTTCTGGGAAATGTGCCAAGAAATTCAAAATGGGCCTTAGTTGTTCTATAGCAGTGTTTCTGTGGAGCGTTGTTATGTTGAGAACCATGGTCGAGCCACAGGGCAACTTTGATACAGGTGAGGAGGACGCTGCATGCTTGTGGTTGCTCGGCTCAGCTCGTCGGACGGGGGTAGTTCTTGTCAACTCACCATATACCACATGCTCAACAAACGTTTTGTCCATGCCAAAAAGTTGTAAAAAGAGAGAAAAAAGGAAGTAAGCTACTCTACGTAGACCACGGACGGACGAAAAAAGATAGGAAAGTGAAAATAAAAGAAAAGAAAATGTCCAAGGACATAGGCCGATACCCAAGAGAGAGAAGGGAAGTAGCACCCGAACTAATCTAGCTAACCTAAATTAAATATAACCTAACCTAAAATGACAAGCTATGCCCTAAAATGTACCTAAGCTAACTTAAAACTACACTAAAACTATCTTACCCTAAGCGCAACTCACTTTCCCTACATCTCTCTTTGGTACCGGGTTCGTTATGAGCTCGAAACATGCCAGATGTTATTGGCAAAGGTTGGCCAGCCCACCCTTGTGTCTTTCGACACAACCTTAGCTATCACTCTGGCCGATGTTGTGAGTGATAGCCCCTCGACGAACCCTCCAGTCACGATTTATGTCAGTATGTACGTAGAGAAAAGTTCGTATGTCGTCGCGTCATGTCGTCAAAGTTTGTATTTTCCTGTTATGTCATTGTCGATCCACACACCAAAATTCAAAAAACTTAATCAAAAATTCTGCACTTAAAGCTTAAAACTAAAATTCAAATATATAAAGAAAACCTACTCACGATTTTATACAGTCCCCCGTTGTCCTGGTACCAGCACGACGAAGAACGTAGATGGCTGACGGCCAATACGGCCTATAATACGCGCACTATCACTATTAAGGGCAGAATTCACAAAAAAATATTACCCTAGCCTTACTTAAAACTCGAATTAAAAGGAAACTAAATAAAATTAAACTAAAACTAAAACTTATGATTAAAAAAAAAAAAACAATTCATTAAAAAAGCAAAAAAAGGATTTCAAAAAAACCAATTCAAAAAAATAGCTTCAAAAAAAATTAAAATTGAAAATTAAACCTAACTTCAGCCAGTGAGTTCAGACTATACGCCACGGCGTTTTAGAGGGGTGGGACGTGGGAAACACTTCGGCGCACTGCACTTTATGTTTGTATTTGTATATTATTGTTCTTTTGTATAATATATGTTTCACTGTTTAATGTTGTCACTTTTGTAGTTTTGTTATTTTATTAAAATTGTCTTTGTTCACAGTGGTGATGATTGTCGTTGTTGTTTTATGTGTTGGTTGGTTGCGGCTCTGTGGCCGTTCAACCTGAACCTGTTGAAGCGGTTTCGCTGGCCTCCACGGGGGATTGTCCCAGCACGGCACCGAGATGAATGTTTAATGAATTGTTTTTTTTTTTTTTTTTTAATCATAAGTTTTAGTTTTAGTTTAATTTTATTTAGTTTCCTTTTAATTCGAGTTTTAAGTAAGGCTAGGGTAATATTTTTTTGTGAATTCTGCCCTTAATAGTGATAGTGAGCGTATTATAGGCCGTATTGGCCGTCAGCCATCTACGTTCTTCGTCGTGCTGGTACCAGACAACGGGGGTCTTAATAAATTGCCGAAGGCCTGATGTGATTATTGGACGAGTCTGAGTATCCACACAATGTTTTTCCTTCACATTATAACCCACAAACATTCAAAACCAATGTGCATCTCTCCTTTTCTTTTCACCCTAATTTCCTTAACGCCCGCGCTGTGTAGCTATTACATTATAAGGGTCCCAACAAATCCCTTTTAGTGCGTGTAAATTTAAAAAAAGGGTTGGCATAGCTGCAAAAAAAGCTAACCATCAACAGAGTATTTTTCTTTCGAAAGAACCCGATATAAGCTCCTATTTTCTGCTCATCGTCCAGCACTTGACACCATAAATCAGAACTGAAAGTATCAGTATTTTTACACCGTATCAGTATCCTTTAGCGTAGTTGAAGTATGTCGGGTCTACACTGCAATATACTCGTAACATTTTTCTCGAAAACTATGTTTTAAGATTTTAAACAAAATAAAATATAACTCTTCAGCATAATATTAACAAAATAGGCCCAACATATATTTTGAACGTGTTGGACAAAAAGCTCCGATGTCAATAAATTCGGTTCTCGCAATCGAAAAATTTATAAAAAGGATTAAAATATTAACAAGAACAATATTGTTAATTTATTTATGTTCAACTGGGTTTGAGGAAAAATAGAAACAGAAAGTTATACTTCTGTCTCTGGACTTCACCCAAAAATTTCAGAAAATCTTGCGAAATGCAGATATATTGAAGAATGAACCCTTACACAATTTTAAAGCGCGTTGCATTTACCCCAATCATTTTAAAATAAGGTGGAATATCGAAATAGCTGAAAAAACTTCTGCAATTGAGCTTGCAATGTTTGGTACGTTTCGATACAGCCTTCGTACAGTACATTAATTCCAAATCGTTCGTATGCCTGACAATAATAAGTATTTATCACTCCTATTCAAATGATTTTGATGAACATGGCCAACGAATCTAATTAGTCCAAGTACATAGCAAATCCAACGAAATAAGTTTTGCATTCGGTAAGCACTACTTTTGTACTCAAATGAACAGCTGGGCGAACGAACGGAGCACCCAAAAAAAATTAAGAAACTAATTTTTCTAGCTAATTTTTTTTTAATTTAAGCACTCTTAAAAATCAACGCTAAACAATATTTGAAAATCTCACTTTACTGAATAGGTAGATAATATATATTGCGTTCAAATACGGAGTTCAATTATGCAGTTACTTTGAAAGACCGGTTGTATATTCTAGCTGAACACGTACTAATGTATGACTTCGTTACAACGAGTAGAGTATGCTACTTTTATAGCAGTAAACAAAAGATTGCAATTTTACTTATCACTTATCTTAATTTATGTCCTACTGTTATCTGCTTAACGTCCTAATTAGGCTTCATATAATGTATATACATTCATAAAGTATTAATACTTAATTTAGTTATATTAAATGCTGATATACCTATAACCGGTGCTAGCACCGTCTGCCTATGGCTATGTATGTGGTCCCAATTAAAGTTTCAATTTAACGTTATCGATAAAATTAGGTATTATAATTTCGACTGATAGTTTGTTACATACCTGAATATTGCTCGTAGACCCCTATGAGTTACTACATTTATCGATTTTGTGTGTTTTGGTAATCGACTGATGATGCCAACCACCACATCTGGGTGACACGTCAAATTGGGAAAAGGTCACTATTATGTAATATCCATATGTATACATTATTAGCATCGAAAGTTATGTCGACATAGCCATGTCCATCCGTCTATCCGTCACCAATTTTGAGGCAATAAAATTCGAGACGGAAAACTGAGGGGGGCCCGAAATGACCTTTGTAAAGATTTTTAAAATCCGCCTATTGGCACGCCCGCTATTTGGAAAAAAAGCGTTTTATCGAAGAAATCAATGGAAATGAAAGATAAACGCCCAAATTTCGGAAGTGTAAAAAACACATACATACATTGTTTTTCGATCCTTAAAAAAAGTAAAAAAAACAGTTATGTAAAAGAAAATATGAAGAACATTGTAAGGTTTATTTCACGCCCACTTTTTAGGGGATAGGAATAGGAATATGGTATCCAACAGTTCACCCAAGCTGTTTTTTTTTTATTCTCTCAGGAAAGGCGAAACTTACGTAGCGCCACGAGATGCAAGATATCAGTTCTTGTACATCAATCAGAGGAACTGCACACCTTTGAATAGGAACTGTCGAGTATTTTTTGTGAATTTTAAGAAGCCGAACTCCAGATGTGGGAGAAAAGCTCAATCCCTGGCCTAAGGCATGCTCAATTAAGGAGAAGGAGTAAAGTATCTCCTTGCACTGAAAAGACAACTCAATTTTACCGAAGCAGACTTTGCAATATCAGATAAGTTATTATGTCAAGTCAACCCCAGAGAACTGTTACACCAAGAAGATACATTTTCTGGATCTTAAAATGTAAGGAAAGGCTTAGGTTACAGTCCGCTTGGGCGAACTGTTGGATAACCTATTTCTATTCCTATCCCCAAAAAGTAGGAGTGACACATTTTTTAGCTTGGGTGAATTGTTAAGAAGGATATTATCTTCATATTGTGTTATACATATCTGTTTTTTAAGTTTTTGAAAGGGCAATAATGATTTTGTAAAAAAACGCGTGGCAAATAACTTTGTATCGTGGCGTTGCTAAGATCGGCTTAATCTTCATAATTTGTGCAGAACAGGACTTTCACTTCCATATATTTCTTCAACAAAACGATTTTCATTGATAGTGAGCGTTGGCAGATTTTAAATATCTTTACACTTGTACACAATTATAATACCATTAGAAAAGGGTATGTCAACCAAGAGTTTGCTTGTGTCAAATGTGAAGGCAAAAATAGCACTAAAAACTGTCCAGTGAGCAAAGCATATAGAGCACAAAGTGTTAACTATCATGGCGATCATCCTGCAAGCTTTAGAGGTTGTCCAGTTGGAAAAAAAGCTAAAATAAAAAGACGAACACTTAGAAACTTAGCAAAGGCAAAAGCAATACTTGAAGGCAAAGAACTGACGGTTGAGAACAAAGCTTAGAACTAATCGACTTAGGTAACTGCACTAAGCTGAAGGGACGAAAAAGCAACATATGCCTGTATCGTAAAAAAATAGCGAAAGACTAAAGAAACTTCCATTATTGGAACTTATTCTAAAAAGCATTGGCAAACAAGATTTAAACATCAAAGAGCTAAGCGAGGAAATCGCTCTTAAAGGGACCAATAATGGGCAGCAAGCTTAAGATCGCAACTTGGAATGCAAAAGTTCTTTTACAACATGTATCCGAATTAAACATCTTTTTAGATATAGAGCAAGTTGACAATTGCCTGGTGTCCGAATCACACTTCGCCTCTTCGTATTGAAAACAAAATATCAAAATAAACGTGTTATCACGCTCCGCACCCAGCGGACAAATCCAGAGGGGGATCGCCATTACTTATAAAAAAGTGCTCACAACACAATGAAGAAGCCGAGTCATGCAACGAAAACAAGCAATTAACAACAATCAGTATTGACATTAAAAAGAAAGTTTTTTAAAATAGCAGCAATGAACTACCCACCGGGGTGCTCTTCAACTGAAGAAGACCATGCAAAACTTCCTAATTTGCTGGCTTTTAACTTTATTGTTGGTGTCGACTTAAATGCCAAACACACCCAATGGGAATCTAGGCTTATAACAACAAAGGATAAACGATTTTACCAAGCTGGTCGCAAGCACAAATATGAATCATATTCCTATGAATCGCCAACTTACTGGTCATCTGATTCTAGCAAAAAACCAGATCTTATAGACTTTTTGTTGCTAAATGCATTAACAAACATACAAGTATTGATCGTAATTATAATTTATCGTCAGATCATACTCCAGTTATCTTATCATTGAGTGAACTAGAAATAAGAGAAAAAAGTAATCCTAAGCTCGTAAATAAAAGAACAAATTGGGAGGGACTCGGAAAAAAACTGGTAAGCTTTATAGCCCTAAGATCCCAAATGGATTCAATTGAGCAAATTGATCATGAGGTAGAACAATTTATCGATGATGTACAATAGGCAGCAGAAGAAAGTACCTACCAACTATTTCGAAAAGGTGAAAAGCTGAAATAAAATACACTGTAGAAATTGAGGAGCTGTTTTTGGAAAAAAGAAGGGCTTGAAGAAAGTTGCAAACTACGAGATTCCCTTACTATAAGACAGTATTTAACTGTCTAAACAATCAACTAAAAAAAAGAATCTATGAATTCAAAAATGAATCTCTTAGTAGATTTCTTAAAAGTTTGACGACGAATGCTACTAATGATTACTCCTTTTTGAAGGCAGCCAAACGTCTGAATGGACCGCAGATACAGATTCCGCCCATAAACGACAAGACGGAAAATGGATCGAAAATCCCAAACAGAAGGCTGGCCTCTTCGGAGAACATCTCTCGAATGTTTTCCGTCCATTCGCAGCAAATGCAGAGACAAATAACCTACACTTAGTAGTATTAATCATATGTATTGTATATAGGAAATTCGTTCAACCTAATTTGTTTCCAAAAAAAATTATATTTTTACCAAAAGTTCATTTTTATTTCTCGTACACAATTCTATAATACTTTTTACGTTTTACTGTTCAAAAATAATTTTTAGATACTCCTTCTTAATTCTGGAGCGCAAATAATTTTATTATTCAATTAACAATTTGATTATTCAATTAATCAGCTGAGTACTACTATTGCGAAAACGTATTTCATCTGACGTTTATGTTATTCAAATCTGTTATCTCTGGTTTGTTCGTTTTGCTTAAGTCAAAATTTAATTTTAATTTTGTTGTTAGTTGTTTTGTTTAAGCTCATGCATTTTGTCACTGCTTTTTTTTCATAAGATTTATGGAAGTGAAGTTCCAGTGATTGTATCTATTCAATACACATTATTTTATTTTCCCAAAAAGCAATTCTACTCACGACATTTCGTTTTAAAAATGTTGTTTTACAAACAAAAACAGCGAATGAATTCTCTAAATTTATTTGTCAGTGACGAATTTGTGATTGACTTAACATTTTAAAGCTATCAATATTTTCGACAACCAAAGCAATACATATGTAGCACAAAACGACTTGCTCCTATTTAAGTCTCCACAGCTGCGTTTCTTAACGAAGTACCCAATACAGTAATATACAACTTTCGCACAGAAAAAATATAATATATTTTTTATTACTAAGATATTGTTATTATTTTTATGAATAACATTATATTCTCGTGTTGTTATTATGTTAAATATGTTGAATCGAAGGAAAAAAGTAAAACATTAAATATGTTGTCGTTTCGAGTAAGGATTTAGTACAAGTTCAAAAAACATGCACCTTTTTATGTAGCATAAGTGGCAACGCTGCTCATGAAATCGTCTTGTCACAAACATCTATGCGGCATTTCATGCCCACAGAAGACCATTTTAAAAATGTATTTGATTCTGAAAGGAAATTAAAAATATATAACAAAAAAATAATTAACTTGAAACAACACACATAAAAACATAAAAAAAAACAAATTTGCAATAAATGCTTACCCATTTGATTGTTTGCTGTTGCTTCTATTTTTTTTTGATCAAGTGCATCTGTCAAACGAGGGAAGAATCCTTTTATTCCACCTTTCTCTAGGAATAAACAGAATGCATTCCATTTATTCCAGAATGAATAAAGAAACACCGAAATGGATTATCCGGAATATTCCATTGAATGAAGAAACGTAAATGGCTCACTCGGAATATTCCGAAAGTTCCGTATCAATAAAGAAATACACGGACTATGGCAAATGTTTATGAAAAACTGCTTCTAATAAGGTTGCGCAAAATAATAGAAGAACCAGGACTTATCACAAACCATCAATTTGAATTTAGAAACAGCAACTTGAAGAAAACATAGGTATGTTCCGCTCTATTTCTGGATGTTGGTCAATCCTTTGACAAGGTTTGTCATATGGAACTTTAGTACAAACTGCATAGGGACCTTCACAGGCAGTTTTTAGTGGAGTGTCTGGGGGTTTTGACCTCAGACTTTTGTTACAGTGAATGAATTTAAATGGTCGAGGGGGGTTTTTCTTTTTTATACTATAAAGTGTAAAGTTTACCAAAAATTTTGTTGTTGTGCTTTTGATTTTTTTATTATTTAAACAAAAACTATAAAAAATTAATACTTAAGCATGTAATTTTATTTAAAATATTTTTGTTTTCGTATCTATACGTTGAATAATACCTAAATAGACATAAAAGAATACTTTCTTAAAATGTTGGAGCGTATGAAGGGTCATAACGACCTTGGACAGGTAGTAGAACATGAAGAGGGGAGAACGGCAACGGCAGCTGCCGTAATGTAATAAATTAATCATTTAATGTATTCAATTGTTTTCTATCACAGTTTTCTAACGATGGATGAATCAAGGACCAGTAGTATAACTAATGCGTACAGCTGCATTATCTGTGAAAAATTGGGTTTATCTTCCGCAACGCAAATCCAGGCGGAGACTTAACTTACGTTCATAGTATCCGTTTTCCGAAGGTTTGACATATTTGGCAAACTGACACAGGCTTCGAATAACTACGATCCCAAGTCGACGGACTGGAAAATGCATCGAGGACTTGTCCTCTCAAAAGTCAAGTGATTCCACATGAGACCTGGATGAAGCAGCGTTCTAGCTCAACAAAGTGCTTCTAACCTCCTACGATAGTAGTTGTGTCAGTAAAACCAGTATGAAGAAACGTAATGTTTCCTGGTTGAAGGACCAACTTGCTAAGCTTGGGAAGAATGTTAGGAAGCTGTTCATCAAGCCAAATAAATAAAATTGTGGGACCATTACAGGATCGCTCTCACAGAATATAACTCAGAATTGAGAAGATCGAAACGAGCTACATGGACTAAATGCACCGAAGACATAGCAGACATGCCAGTAGCAACGCGTATCTATAAAGCTCTGGGTAAATAGCATACAAACTGTGTAGGATTAAAAAGAAACAGATGGTACCTACACGACGTAACCCGAGGATACTATAGGAAACCTACTTCAGGTTTACTTTCCAGGCTCATCTATCCGTGCTACAGACGATAACTAAAACGCCACAGACCCCAAGGCCTTTGTAGCCAGTAAAGTCAACAGTTTCTTCTTTTTCCGTAAATTAAAGATTTGAACTCATTAAAGTTCAACAGCCAAAAAATCAAGTGTTCTTTTGTCATCATTACCTCCTACAGCTGATGCAGCGTTTGAACCCCTAAAAAGAGTTTATCCACAAATCCAGTTATGGTTGTAGATATTGAAAACGTAGACATTGAAAATTGGGGCTGGAAGTATTTTAATAACATGCTTATCCCAATAACAATGAATCAATCACCAGCTCCAGCAGGTGGCAATGGTGCGATGGTAGTGTATTCACTAAGTGATTGGCAGGTCGTGCGACCAGGACCATGATTTTTATAAATTGAATACACACAACAAAAACTGATCTCCCTAAAGCAATTTAGGCGCCACCTGTTGAGAAAAAAAATCCCATCGCACCAAACTTCTTTCCTATCCTTCTATTCTTTCAGTAAGTAGCACCCAAAAATAGGCAATGAATTGCTGGGAGCTACTTGCGCAACAAACTAAATGCCTGCGCTGTGGTTTTACCATTATAAGGGTACTGTGTCACTACAGAAAAAAGAAATCCCTTTAGCGCACGCAAATTATATAAAAAAAAAAATGTATTGCAAAATGTTGTTTTGTAGCTGCAAAAAGGGTTGTGTGGAGCAGCTTGTGGATGTTGAAATAGTGGCTTATACTGCAGTGTAGCATGTCTACAGTGCAGCGAAAATACTTGTCTTAATACTCCGCCAATCATTGAAATAAGTGAAGTTGAAGAAAATTGTTTAAAAAAAAATGATTTCTTGATAATTTTTTTTTTCTTTCATTTTCCTTCATTTATTTCTTTTTCCTAATTACTATATCTATATGAATATATAAATTAACTTAATTTTGGTGTAGAAAAATGTACTACAGCCTAATATTATGAGGTATTAGCCTTGTTTCTTTGCACACGGATATAGGCATGGCTTTAAAAAACGACCATCGCCGCTTAAGAAAAACTTGTTAGCACATATGCACCTATGACGTTTATTAGTGACACAGCAGTAAGTTGAGTTAAGAAATTTGTATTGAAAATCGTGAAATTCAAAAATATTAATTTCCGACAGTTGAAATTAATGCCAAACATATTCTAAAATTATAAAAAACAGTTTCACATTGACAGATTTACTAAATATAGAAAAAAAATAATAATAAAATCACTAACAAAATATTCGAAGAGTTCGCGATATATAAAGCACACAAAACAGAACGGGACAAATTACTAAACGACAAATCCACACTAAAAGCAAACCAACTGTTTGACACAGCCATTAACAATACAAGACAAAAAAAAGAGACAAACATAAATAACATTAATAGCCCCACACCAGAACAACAAGTGGCCCCACGCACATAGTACTCGCCCGAAGATGAAGCAGGAGCTTTGAAACGCGTAGCGAACGGAAAACAAAATTTAAAAAAGTTGTGACATTTATGAAGAAAATAAAAAAAAGAAGAAAATTTGTTTTGGAAGCACCGTTTATCCCCGCTAAAGGACTAAGCGGCGATAGCTATCCCCGCTAAAGTTAGCGCACCTATATAGGATAAGTTGTTGTTGTATTTTACATGCAAATTTCAAATTATCCCTATATCCGCGTGCAAAGAAACACGGCTATTGTATCATTTAAACTATCAAAATTATAAATATTTCATTATTTTTTTTCGAGATCACAATTTTTCAATAGGTAAACTTTTTTGTATATATTATAAGCTAAACATTCCAATTTGAATTATAAAATTTCATTCACTGTAACGGAAATCTGAGGTTTTCATGTTTTTAACGCCCCAGACACTCCACTATTTATGAAATACTGAAATCTCATATATCAGAAGAATTCTTTGGAGGAAGGTACGACCAAGATTATTCGGACCTAAGAAAATCGAAGCTGGCGTACCACAAGGAAGTGTCCTAGGACCAACCCTGTATCTGTTCTATACAAGGGATATTGCACTGGAAAACAATGCTATCATGGCCACATTTGCAGATTATACTGCAATATTAGTGTCTGAAAAATTCCAAGAGCAATCGAAAAGTATTAAACTTCTCCCAATGCGATTTTAAGTTAAGAAAGAAAAATCATGTGTCGATTTTTCATAGATTGGTTCTGATGTTTCGGTGGATTTAGTGGGTAAAAATCCCACACTTCTTCGTAAAGAATATTATAAAGTGTCTTTTGAAGATTTATCACTCGTAGAGAAAAAAAAAACATAGAAAAAGGCTACAGTCCTAGGGCGAACTGTTTGAAACTATATTCCTATTCATATCCTCATTAAGTGGGCTTGGCAAAAATCAAGTTATAGGCGAATTATTAAGAAGGATCTATATATTTTGTTACCCATGCAACATTTAAACAATTTTATTGAAAAAAAACAAAGTTTTTATAAAAAAAGCCGCTGAAAAGTGGGCATGGCAGAAAACTTTATATAAAGGAATTGTTCAAAACGGCTTTATCTACATACCTTGCGAATAATTTTTCAATAAAACGGTTTTCTTTATTAAAACGTGGGCGTTGTTAGATAATTTAATCTAGAATTCAGGCAACTTAACTTTATTGCTCTAGGTCAACTGGTTTAGGAGATATCGAAGAAACCGTGCAGCATCTGGGAGCTAAAATTCAAAAAGTTGAACTTTTTTGTTTGTATCTAGAAAAAAAAAAAAAAAATCTTCAAAGCTCAAAGATTTCTTATTTAAATTTTGGGTAGTTTAAGTTGATTAAATTTTATGAAGTTTATTCCTAAAATAGTCATATTCCTATAAATATAAAAAAAAAATGGACCACGACCGGCTGCGTTGGTACTGTCATGTTCAAAGAAGAGATCCTTCGAACCCTGTCAAAAAGGCATTATCAATCAACGTTCTAATACCAGTGGGTGGATTTTAAAAATCTTTAAACATGAGCATTAAGGGGCCCTAAAGAGTATATATATTATAAATAGGACTATTCGATAAAATAGTTTTTTTTTTAAATGTGGGCGTGTAGTGGGCGGATTTTAAAAATCAACTCCCGACCATTTTGTGGGCCTTAAGATAATATAGGTATTAAAAATTTCAGCTCTCCAGATCAAAATTAGTATATTTCCATAAATTTGTTTAATTGAGATTGTGGGCGAGTCAATGTTCGGATTTTAAAAATTCCAAATTTCGATTATTTCGGGCCCCTAGAGAGTATACGGTTAAAATATCAGTTTTCTAGCTCGAGTTTAAAGCCCTTAATTTTTGCCGACGGACCGACGGACGGAAATGGCTAGATCGAAATTAATGTCGATGCTGATCATGAATATAGTAACTTTTAGGGGTCTACGAAATATTAAGATATGTTACAAACAATGAGTCAAAATGTATATACCCTTAGAATAAGGTATTTACACTTCGCTTCAACTGAATAAGCACAACCATTTTCTAAGCTACTTTGTCCATTTTTTCAAAACCTTGTGCCGTAATATAACATTTGATGATGCAAACTGTTTGCAAATGATGTTGACAAAATAAATCGGATAGAATATTTCAAAAAGTACCCCTATTTTTTTCCTGGTTCCCTTGCAAAGCATTCAATATGGAAAAATGCAGTTTTATTTTGCGTCAACTGAATAGACACAAAGTCATTAGCTGTGTTTTATTATACATGCGGATCTGGATCTGGATCAATTTAATACGTAAAACAAAAACAACACAGGATCTTGCTATTTATCGGGATCATTAATCGTGATCCAAAATGTAATTACAAAGCTCACTACCTGTTTTTTCGTGGCGTTGCTTATTTAAATTATAGGAAATTATAGGAACACAATAATATTGCCAGACCAAAATATGAAACACTATTATTAACACAAAAATTCAATTAGCATATTTTCATATTCGAATAATTTACCACTGCGACTGTTTAGACGTTTTGCTTCGTAATATAATACACAAAAATTAATGGAAATATTAGCAGTACAATACTCTTAATATGTTGCATATTTGAACATAACATTTGAACATAGTTTCTGAAAAAAAAAATATAGAGTGCAAAATGTATGTTGATTTGTATTCAAATGGCAACACCCCCGACACTACAAGCGATCATATTGTGACGCAACATTGTACCCTATATTTGCAATATGGCTGAGTGCCAATCGAAACTTGAAATACCTGGTATCGTCTGTTATGTGTTAAAAACAACTGTTGCCACAACTTGCCACTGATGATCCAGATCGTTTTATTATCAGATCGGATCCGTATCAAGATCATTGGGATAATAAAACGCGGCTATTATTTTCGCTGGTTATGAGTTTTCTGTGGAGATTGACACATTGGATCAACAGTTGAAGTACTTTTAGTGAATTTTGTTTGATTAATTGTATTTCAAAGAAAAATGGGTAGATCAAAATCTCTAAATAGTGTTGAAAGAGCTCAAATCGATTTACTAAAAGACCAAGGACCAACCGGGCCTTCTATCGCTGACAAAATTGGACGAAGTTCTAGTGTGGTCTATTCTTATTTAAGGAGCAAAGATTCGCACGGAAAAAACATGAAAGGAGGCCAAAAAACGGCAACAACAGCGGTTGATCGAAGAGCAATTTTAAGATGTGCTTCCAATTCCTGCGACTCTGCGGCAAAAATAAAGCAGAAAGCCGGTGTTACTGCAAGCGTTTCAATAGTGCGAAGGGTTATCAATAGTACCAAATATCTGAAATGGTTAAAAATTCAAAAGAATCTCCACAGAAAACTCATAACCAGCGAAAATAATGACTTTGTGTCTATTCAGTTGACGCAAAATAAAACTGCATTTTTCCATATTGAATGCTTTGCAAGGGAACCAGGAAAAAAATAGCGGTACTTTTGGAAATACTTGTATTCTTTCCGATTTATTTTGTCAACATCATTTGCAAACAGTTTGCATCATCAAATGTTATATTACGGCACAAGGTTTTGAAAAAATGGACAAAGTAGCTTAGAAAATGTTTGTGCTTATTCAGTTGAAGCGGAGTGTATAAGACAGTTGAAGAGAGCCAGGGTACACCTTCGAGATCGTAAGTTAAGTATGGCACGCTTTTAATTATTATCAAAAGCGGGATTAAAATCAAATCGATTATAAGCAAAGGTATCATAAAAGGCGAAATTATTACAAATGATGCTTGGTAAAGCGGGGTTATAAAAAGCAAAAATTGGCTTTTTTTATAAATTTGATCAGTCATGATGGATTTTTTTTCTGCCTTAAGATTTGGTGTGTGTTCTTATCAGTCTTGCTTCAGAACTAAACCTTCTGTTTACTTGGGGATTTGATATTGTTTAATACATTGATTAATGTAGGATGCTAGGCTTATCTTGAATGGTTTAATGACGTTCCGTGACTAAACTGACGTCACATGCATTGTATATGGCTTAGCTTTAGTGATTTTGAATTGTATGAGTAGAGTATGTATGTGGTTTATGTAATTCATATTTCGTATTATTTTGGTTGTATTTTTATTTTTTTAGCTGAGTGAGTTGTGAAATTGTTATCGGGAAAGGTTTGCAGGTCAGGGATGAGTTGAATTTATCAGCATTGAGGTAGGTTATTTTGCTTCAAAATGTATTTTATAACAAATTAACTTGGCATCAAAACCCGAGATTTCGCGAAAACAGTCGTATGTTGTGAATTTGAAATTTGATAAAATCTCCTCAACACCTATTTGCAATCGTACAGTTGTTAACCAACTGTTGAACAACATTGATTAACATTGTTTTTTTGGAATATATGAACTTTTAATTTATTATGAAGTAAGTTTTTTTGTTACATTTTGGGTGAGTTTGAAGCGTTCTATTTATCTCCCTCTAAGAACTCCACTAAGTTCATATTAAGCAATACAGCTGATACAAAAAATGTTGCAAAACAAAGTTGTTTATGATTTTGGTATTTTATTTCAAGTTGCTAAATTGTTAGCAATAAAGTTATGATTAATAGAAAATGATTTATTACGGGTAATATTTCCGTCTTTAGTCCACAAACAAATTTCAGAGCAAGTGTATGACTGATTGCAATGTCATACGAATTCTTGTTAGTATGCCAAGTGATATAAGATTTCGGAATCTTTTTGTCGAGATGTCAGGTTTAGATGCGGTGCGAATACACTAAGTTAAGATTGTTAGAAGCAGTTGTTGTGGTATAAGGAATATATAAAAGGAATCGTCGAGTAATGATGTATTTATAAGACGGTTTTTCTTTTGTTGTGCAGTAGATAGTTTGTTATAATATGGTGTGTTAAATCAAAGTCAAAGACACAATTATTAAGTTTTTCCTCTGGCGAAGTATATAGATCTCTGTAAAAATGTGTTTTCCCGTTAGGTTAATTTGACTCATTATACAATAAGTGTGATAACAAGACTTCATAGTTAAAGCATTGTATGTTTTGTGGCGGAAATCTCTCACAAGGCCGTACAAAATAAATAAAGTGTACGACTGGCCATACGGTAACCTTCTCACTTTTATAAGAATTGGTTTCGAATCAGATTTAAGCTATGTTCTAAGCTATGTTCTATGTATGGGCGCAGTGGCGCAGAGGGTAGTGTGTAAGCCTACTAATCTAAAGGTTTCTGGTTGAAATCCCGCCGGAACCAAGTAACATCTAAAACGTTTTTTCTACTGCCCACCACTTGCGAACGTCTGACAAACATCGAATAGTTTCTTAAATTTGCAGTTCGGATTCAGCATACAACTGTGGGTCGCTTTCACTTCAGACAAGCAAATAGCTGGGGAAGCTAGGCTTTTGGCCCTGTGTGGGGCGTTAATGCCTAATATTGATTGCTGATGTTCTATAGGTATACTCGTAAAGTCAGGAGAAATGGAATCGTAACAATGTAGATTACATGAAGATAGCTATATTTGATTTTTCTTTATAGCATTTGTCAATTGGCAAGGTAAAAAAAAAATCTTGAAATTTTATTTTATACCTTTCCGCAGAGGCCGGATAAAAGCATAATCGCACTTTAAAGGGACGACTGCAAAATAAAATTGATGGTATTCTAGTTTCAATTATTTTCTACGTAATATTAATATATATCACATTTTGTAAGGTGACGTGATTCATAGACCTATTTTCCGGTTGAAGCAAACATAACGGCAATTGACTTTGTGACTGTGATCTTATGAGCGGTTTTTAATTTTGAACAATGGCTTCGAAATGTGTCTAACAAATTTTCATGGAAAACAAAAAAAGTATACAAATTTATTTAAAAAAAAATGAGTATGCAAACTTGTCTTCAACTTTGGTGTCAGCTCAAATCTCAAAATTTTCTTAAATCTTTATAACCATTTTTAAGATATTGCTTCGTTTCGGAAGTACCGTTATTTTTGCCTTTTGGCAAAAACTCAGTATGCCATTTTCTTACCTTCGCTCCAAGTACTTAAAACAGCAACACAGATCAATATCGTTAAAGCCGTTTTTGAGAACGGTGAAATTTTTCTAAAATCTGTAGAAATTTTTGTATGAATTATTAAAACTTTATAAAAAAAAGTATGCAAGTTTGTTCAAAATAATAGAATAAGCTTGAACTATATAATTTTTTTGTTTGGATTTTGAGATATAACAATTTTTGACCTACAGCGTCGAAGTATAAATGCCTAAATTCTAATTTGAATTCTTTAAAAAGGGGCATTAATCGTTTTTTGTTTTGTTAAGCAAAAATAGTTGATACACATATTCCATATCCTCTCGTCACGGGCTGGCCTACGGTGACGTTATATAATATATGCCTAGATTCTAATTTCGATTCTCTAAAAACTGGTATAATTTGTTATTTTGTTTAAGGAATAAATAAATATTTGGATAACTCCTCTGAGCACCACACCAGTGTTAAAGCAAAACAAAAAAGATTTCCTTATAAGAGATCTGTTACGGTCCTAGAAAAATTCACATTGCTTCGTTTTTTTGTGACATAGTTATTTAAATCTTCTTTCAAAAATTCTGTAAACACTTTTAACAAAAAAGGAATAACCAACGATTTGATCACAATAAGAAATAGATAAATGTGCAACTCGCCCGCTGATTGGTTGAAATGGCTTTAAATTGTAGGGATGTTTTTGACATTCGACTACCAGTGATAATGGATGTATGAAAAAATCCCTACTTGTAGAGAATTTCAACTCAAAAATTAAGCCGTAGCGAAACAAGTACAGATTGTTGAAAATGAACAGAACTTAGGTACTTTGCAGATTTTATTTTCAAAAAGTTATATTTTATTTCAGTAAAACTTCTTTCAGATCTAGATTGATAATATCATAAAATCCTTAATCTCATTTTACATTGATTGCATTGCATTATTTCTTTGAAAGAAGTTTAACAAAGGTGGTCCATACAAATAATACAGTATTTAAAGAATTTGGCTTTGCAAACCCTAAACTCGTATTAGCATTAGATGGCGACAGATTTAAGATGTCTAGGGTTTTCTCCTAGCCGGTAGGGATATTTATTTTTGGTCATTGATCACTGGAAGATAGGTGAGAAATTAACAAATGTACTGTACTGGCATATAACTTAATTGGATCGTTCAGTGGTATTAGGTTATGCAAAAGGCAAATGAAATCCAACCAATGTTTTCGGCTGACAAAGTTGGCGACGGATTCTATGGGATGGATGCTTCCGTCAAGTACTTTAAAGTCGATGGATGCATCAATGCGAAGGATGCAACGGGTTCTATGGGTTGGGCCCTTAAACCGCGCTATGAGAAAATCTACGGGAATGTTACTGCTTGCTATTGAGAAAGCATTTTATTCTGTGATACACATCATGGGCTTGTCCACAAATTGGTTTGTTATAATTCTTCTGCATTTATATATAAGATAGTGGAAAGTTGTTTGTCCACCCGTCCTTTCAATTTTAACGTCCATAGTAGTGCATCAGAGTAATGTACACTCTATACATCTCAGATTTTCCAGAACTAACTTCATGTAAAGCAGCTATTTATGCTGATACAGTAATGTTTTCATCACATGAATTTTGACTCAATATTGAGACAACTCTAAACAAAAAAATGCGATTAGAATATTGGTGCATTTTTAGAATTAGTGGATTAAGCTGAATTCTAAACAAAAATCAAACAATCTTTTTCTTTTAAAAAAACTTGTTTCCTTCATGCCAACCAGCTTAGAGTTAACGGAACCCAGGTTGATTGAAAACCCTAAGTTAATTATTTGGGTTTTTATCTTGACTCCAAATTGACATTCAACATACGCAATACGTAAACTTTAAAAAAAGTGAATATCGCACTTAACGTATCCTTTTCATTTTTAACAACAGAAAATCTTTATTATAGGTAGATAATAAGATAATTATACATAAAGTTATTTTCCAAGCAATTCTTTGGTATGGTTGCCCAGTTGGGGTAATTGTGTTAGTTGCTACATTAAAAAACTTCAAATATCTCAAAATAAACTTCAAAAAATAATGATTTATTATCCATGGCATCATTCTACTGTCGACCTTCACAATAAAGGGAATGTTTGATTAATATTCGACAAAGTACATCAACTTAACAGTACTTTTATTACGAGATGTGACTATGCTACCAATCCTGTCATTAACTATTTGTTTCATTAACATTTTTTTGTTTTTATATTTCTGGTATTTCAGTGTTTTTAATTTTTTTAATGTTAATTCTTAATTGTTGACAACTATTCATGTATTTATTTTTTTATTCTTTCATATGAACTTATTTATTTTCAATGTTAATTTTGATTCTTATAAAATAAGTTATTTAATTATTTAAATATTAATTTACTTATTTACTTGTTGATTTTGTTCGTATTGTATGTATATTCATTTATTGTTAAGTTTTAACCTATGCGTTGATTAGTTATTACACTTTTATTTTTGATTAATTATTAATTGTTTATTTATTTATCTATTTTTGTTACTACTTAAATAAGAGGGTTTTTTGGTGTTTTCCCCTAGCAAAATTTCTTTTTGAATTAAATTTGCTATAAATATTTGTTAATTTTTTTTTTATAATATACTGGTACTAAAGGGATTTTTTAGTACCCTTATCATGTAGTAGCTGCACAGCGCGGGCGTTAAGTAAATTAGGATTAGAAGAAAAGGAGAGATGCCGATGCACATTGGTATTGAATGTTTGTAGGTTATAATGTGAAAGAAAAATAGATCGTGGAAGAGTAGATATTAAACATTCGTGTTGCACTGTACGTCTGAATACAGGCTTGAGGGTGAACTGATGGGCATTCCTTGCATGGCGAGTATTACGGTTGAAATGTTCGAGGGGTGGAATGCAACTGGCTATTTCGTGTGAGCACTTATGGTGGAAATAACGATAAGATAACGCTTAAGGAATCCTAGACATTTTGCAGCGTTCTTGGCGACATCGAATATGTGGTCATTCCAACGGGGGTGGTCATTAACACACATACCGACAATAAAAAGTCTTTCAGTTTCAGCGATGCAAGTGCCAATCATGGATAATGGCAGTGTGTGTGGTTTTTGCTTTAATGACAGAAGACAACATTGCGTTTTAAAAACATCAACTCTCGGTTGTACCCCACTGAGTTATGCTGTTAAGATCGGAGTTTAATTAGCTTGAGTATGCGAAGCTGAGGGTACTAACAGACTTGAAACCGTCCCAAACAACTCAAATTAAACGGTCCGAAAGATAATTTCTAATCCATTGAAGAAGAATTTTATCGATTCCAAATGCACGCATTTTCGCAAGAGAGCTTGTCGAAATGCGTACAAAATTCCTACACATTATAAAATACAAATATAAATGAAACCACAAACTCCGACGCTACCTAAGCAAAAGCCCCTCTCGCGATGGTCAGTCACCTTGACGTGTGTACCATCATTGCATTCGATGGTAGCGGTGCGGAGGCTTGCGGTGCAAAGATTCAACGGGCTATGCTGTCTAAGGACCACCCATGGCAGACAGGCCGATTGATGAGCGCCAACCAAGAACTGGTCAGGACTTAACGTCCATCCCCCTAATCCAGAGTGTCACGCGACCCGTGCTTGTTGGATGGTTTGCAGCCAGGGGTAACCGGCTGTATTTCCACGGCGCCTCTCTGACACCTCAGAGAGTAACAATGGCCTTACCACGCTAATGCGGGGCTCTGGCGTGGTTGACCGTCTTTCCCGCGCTACTCGTGGGACATGAAACCAACAAACAAAATCAAAACTAAACAAAAAATGAATAAAATGCGGGGACAGACCGCAGAAGAGGTCATTTGTCGAATGGAGCAGGACATCCATGACGACCGCCTGGCACTTGAGAGACCCGGAGCGGGCCGAGAGGGAGGCTCTAGACTGGTGCAACCTATCACCAGTCAAAGAACTATCATCATCTCACGACAAGCTACGGGGGTGCCAAAAGGCGCGGGAAGAAGCCCGGTAGCCGAGAAAACACCGGTGGAGGGAACTAGGGCAGAGGGAACAAGCAAAGCTCAAGTACCAGCCCCTGAGCCCCCCGGGAAGAGAAAAGTAAATCCAGCCTTACCTCCATTTGGGAAACCAGTGGCGTGGGACGACCCCTTGCGATGGGGTCCTAGTGGTGCGGGCACAAAATGGTACCTCCGCTACCTCAAAAAAGGCTTCGGACCTGAGGAAGCCAAAAGGAGGGCCGAGAAGCATCGGGCCAAGCCCGAAAGCACAAGAGTGGCGGCGGTGAAAAGGGGGAATAACAACATCACCCCCCCCCCACCACACCAAACAAAGCCAAGAAACCGAGGGTAGATGAATTTACCGAGAGGGCCACGGGTAAGCCTGCAAAAGCGAGTGCCACCGTGGTTGGTCGAAGCTATGCTACGGCGGTGAAAACTGCCCCGGCAAGCGGTAGACACGGCACAGGTGAGATTGCTGAGCAGGTTGCCGTTCTCCCGGTGAAATATCCGCAGGAGATCCTCAGCAACTCAGACCTCACGGCACTGGAAGATGCCATTGTGATGGAAATGGCCTTGGGATGGGAGCATAAGCTCAAATTCCAGGGCATACATTTCAAACATGCTCTTGGTTGACTGCGAAACTCCGCAAACAGCTGAGTGGCTAAAGGCAGTAGCCCCAAAGCTGGGAAAATGGAAGGGAACATGTCTCATGGCATGCAGTGGGACAGCTATACCACGGTCCTACTCCATAACGATCTTCCTTCCACGCAGTGCAGAACAAGAAGTTAAAACCTCCTTGGCACTGCTGGAAGCACAGAATGTGGGACTTAACGTCCAGGCGTGGAAGGTCCTCAACTGTCGAAAAGAGGGAACCGGGCAGGTACTGGCTCTTGGCATCGACCGAGAATCCTTCGACGCTATAAAATCCCAAAAAGGATCCTTGAGCTATACCGATTCGGCAGGGTTGCGATGTGCGGACTCAAGAGGTCGGACGAGATCTCTGGGCAAACAGCCCAGCCAGCATCGAATCTGAACGCGAAGAGCGCGCAGTCCGAGGTAGAGCATACTGCTCCTCCGAAGATTATAGCACCTTCCTCCACTGTCCAATCGGCGGAAATGGACAACAGGGTCATCGACCTTTTCCAGGACATCACCCAGCTCGATGAACCTCGCCAACAGCAAAATCAAACTAGCACAGGTAAACATTCACCATGCTATAGCCGACTCGGTAAAGGGTTTTTCAATAAGAGCGGTACAAACGTTTTTTTTAAATTAAACAAAAACGGTTTTGGATATCAATGAAATTCTTTATTCCTGTGAAAGTACGTTCGATGCCATTATATATTGGAACTCGATTTCTTTTCCATGGCCACAACGGGCACGCTTGCAGAAGTCCAGACGCTGAACCCAATTTTCGACGGTTTTCAAGCATAAATCAGCCGATACTGCTGCATCTTCACGTTCGATATTCGTACGAAGTTCATCAATCGTCGCTGGCTTGTTGGCATAGACCATAGACTTGCCGTAGCCCCACAGGAAATACTCTAACGGCGTCAGATCGCACGACTGAGGCGGCCAAGCGACTGGACCATTTCATGAGATAACACGGTTTCCAAACTTTGTTTCCAATAAATTGATTGTGGCATTCGCTGTGTGGCTTGTGGCGCCGCCCTGTTGGAACCACATGTCCTCCAAGTCCATATCATCCAATTGGGGCCACAAATATTCGGTTATCATTGAACGGTAGCGATTCCCATTCACAGTAACGTGCCGGTCTTGATCATCACGGATCATTACGCTTGAGAACGACGTGTGAGAGACACATTTGGGCTTTCTTCAACTGAAGCCTCAGCGGCAGCAATATTCTCGACACTACGGGCACTTCTTTGTCTACAGGCACGTAAACATTTTGTACTGTTCTTGTGGATTAAAATTTTTATTATTACGACCATAAATTGGACGTAGCGCTCTTAACGTGGAGGTCACTGGCTCCGAATTTCGGTAGTAAATTTTAATAATTTCGACTCGTTGTTGGCTCGTATATCTTTCCATCATGAAATGGCAAACCTTACTGAAGAGAACTGTCAAAAGAGTGGCAAGAAATTCGGCGTCGTTTGCTGTCCCTGTCGCTATACTTTTGTAGCGTCCCTGTTGAAAAACCCTTTACTTATCCAGGAGCCATCGATCCTGAAAGGACAAGTCAAAGGATTGGCGAGCAAGGATGCAAAGGTAATATGGGACACTCGGGCCGAGAAACCGAGAGCCTGTATTCTAATAAACAATAAATAAAAATTTATTTTACTTTCAGAATACGCGACACGAGATCTGCTGCCAATTCAGGTACATCTGAGATGTTGAAGGATGTCACCGCACCGTTGTCATCGCATCGGCGTATTGTGCAGGGGATAAGCCGGTTGTATCATCCCAAATGCAGCGACTGGTGGAGCATTCCAACAAGCTCCGCATGTCGCTCCTTATAGGGTGCGATGCAAATGCCGACAACATCATATGGGGGAGCACCGACACCAACATCAGGGGGGAGTACCTACTAGAATTTTTTATGAATTCGTCACTTGATATTATAAACGTGGGAAATACTCCCACTTTTGTAACTAGGGTCAGGGAGGAGGTACTTGACCTCACGCTTGGTAGCCCAAGCGTAAGTAAACTAATTAGCAACTGGAGAGTATCTAGTGAGCCGTCATTGTCTGACCATCGAATAATAGTGTTCGACCTGGACAGCACAAGTATCACGAGAGATCCAGTAAGGCGCCCAAGGAAAACCAACTGGGAGACTTATAGAAATGCGCTAGAGAGCAATCTGGGGCGCCTTGTTTTGAGGAAGGCTCCTGCCCACCCCCTAGAGCTAGAGAGCGCAGTAGAAAGCGTAACAAACGCCATCATCACTGCTTTCGAAGAAAACTGTCCCCTTAGTAGAGAAAGGGACAGGAAACAGACGCCATGGTGGAGCAATAACTTGTCAAAACTGAGATCCGAGGTGCGGAAGCTATTCAACAAAGCAAAGCGCAACGGAGACTGGCAGAGCTACCAGATGGCCCTTACAACATATAATAAGGAAATTAGAAAAGCTAAAAGAAATAGCTTCAGGAAATTCTGTGAGACAATCACCAGCACTCCTACTGCGGCAAGGCTACATAAAGCTCTTGCGATGTCAGGAGGAGTACCGATGTCTCTGAGGAAACCAGCTGGCGAGTTCACGGAAGACGAGGATCAAAGGGCAGTATTGCTACTAGAAACTCACTTTCCTGGCAGCTCGCCTAATACTGAGCTAGGAATCAGTACCACTTCAATCAGACCTCGGAGAGATGACTAGGAAAGAACATCAATAAATTCCTTTCAGCCTTTTAAATCTGCCGGAGTGGACGGGATTATACCCGCCCTACTACAAGAAGGGCAAGGGGTACTAATACCACACCTGCTAAAAATAACAAGGAGCAGTATTGCCTTGGGCCACATACCAATGCAATGGAGACGAGCAAGGGTTGTGCTTATACCAAAAGCAGGGAAAAAAGACCCCACACAGCCAAAATCATACAGGCCCATCAGCCTTACGTCATTTCTTCTGAAGATGACAGAAAAGGTTGTGGACAATTATTTAAGGGAAGATGTACTGAACACATCCCCCTTACATCATCGTCAGTATGCATACAGGGCGGGCAGATCAACAGAGACCGCCCTATATCAGCTGACGGAGATAATTCAAAGTGCTTTGGAAGCAAAAGAAATAGTACTGTGCGCTTTCCTAGACATAGAGGGAGCATTTGACAACACCTCACATGAGGCGATTAAACGATCCCTGGATAGGAAAGGAGTTAACAGTACAGTATCCAAATGGATGTGTGAGCTGCTGAGCACTAGATCAGCAGAGACTCAAATACCATCTGGAATCATCAGAGTGAACACAAGAAGAGGATGTCTACAGGGAGGGGTACTATCACCCCTAATGTGGAGCCCAGTTGTAGACGAACTGCTGGAAAAATTAACCAACCTTGGCATCAACTGTCAGGCGTACGCTGATGACATTGTATTGATTGCCAGGGGCAAGTTCGAAGAAACCGTCGGGGACATTATACAAAGGGGGCTTAAAGTAACCAAGGAATGGTACTGTCGGACTTAACATCAATCCGCCGAAAACAACGATAGTACCATTCACAAGGAAAAGACAACTTCAAAGACTTAAGGACATTAGCCTATCAGGCACGACACTGATACCTGTCAAAGAAGTAAAATATCTAGGACTCCATCTAGATAGTAAACTCCTCTGGCGAAAACATACAGAGGAGATATCCAAGAAGGCCACCCTCTCTCATGATATGTAGGAGCCTAGCGGGGAAGGCATGGGGATGCAGCCCCCTGCGATGGATGTACACTGCAATCGTGAGACTACTGATCACATATGGAGCGGTAGAATGGGCGAAACGAACCAGTCTAGTCACAACACGAGAAACACTCGGCAAAGTGCAAAGACTGGCGTGCCTGTGCATTACCGGAGCAATGCGTAGCTGCCCAACCGCAGCCATGGAGGTGCTATTGGAATTGACCCCTCTACACATCATGGTGATGAACGAGGCAGACAAAACAATTCTTAGGATGGCAAAGGAGGGAATTGGGAGAGTGAAATGCATCGGTTCGAAAGAACACGGTGACTTACTCAAAAAACTCCCACTTCTTGGCATACCTAGGGACGATAGCATCAGGAAATTTAACTTCGAGAAGAATTTCCAGATAAAGCTCAGCAATAAGGAGAACTGGAGCAATGAATACACAACTTATGGACTGAGCAACCACACAACAAAGTGGTACACGGACGGCTCGAGGACCGAGGAGGGAACTGGTGCAGGAGTGTTTTGGCCAGGAACTAAGCACTACGAATCCATGGGCAAATGTACCAGCATCTTCCAGGCATTAATATGTGCCATAGACATAGAGGTGCGTTCGAATCAACCTCGAGAAAAACTACAGGAATTGCAACATAGCAATAATATCTGACAGCCAAGCAGCCATAAAGGCTCTTGACGCCTATGTTATCAAGTCAAAACTCGTGTAGGAACGCCTACACGGACTGAATAGACTAGGCAAGAATAACAGAATTTCCATCTGCTGGGTACCTGGCCATGTTGGCATTACAGGCAATGAGGCAGCGGACTCTCTGGCAAGAAAAGGAGCAGAGGAACCTTTCATAGGACCTGAACCGTTCTGCGGGATAGGAGAACACACTATACGTGAAGAGTTCAGGAGACTGGAGGAAGAAACAAGGGCCAAAACCTTTCTCAACCTCCAAGGTCTGAGGCAAGCGAAGAAACTCTTAGGAAATTACAACCAAAAGAGATTCAAAGCTTGTATCGGCATTAACAAAAACAACTTAAGAATCCTAACAGGCCTCCTCACGGGGCACTGCAGACTCAAGGAGCACCTGAGGAAAATGGGCATATCGGAGTACGAGCTCTGCAGATTCTGCAGTGAAACCGCCGAAACTCCAAACCACATACTGGAATCCTGTGGGGTACTGGCCCACAAAAGGATGAAATATTTAGGCAGGCACGAAATAACAGACAAGGACATACAAACCATGGACCCACAGCTCATTCTCAGATTCATCAAAGAAACTGGACTGGACGCTGTGCCCTAAGGAGTGTGGCCTGCCAAGGAAAAAATCAGAGCAATTCCTCGATAGGCTTCACAAAGAAATATATAGAGAGGGCTCTGAAACAGGTCACGAACCTCTCCGAGGTACAAGCAGGGGACACAATAGACCAATAGGTGGCAGTGTAACATACCCTAACCAATATTATTATTATTATTAAGCAAACGCCGTGAATTGAAGATCTGCGATGGATTTCCAAAACAATTTACCGCAGGTGTTATGCCCGTACGGTAATTTTTTTTTTCCACCAACAAAATCAGTAGCTCACGACCCACTACCCGCTATCCACCCAACCATTACAAGTGCACACACGATAATCGTACGGCACCTGCAATAGCCAAGCAAATGTAACAGCGATGGAGTGGATTGGGGCACGGTGGAATGAATACCCAATGCTGGGGCTTTTTTACTTTTTTTTTTTACACTGACACCGGCACTTATTATACCCTATTCTAAGGGTATATTAATTTTGACGCATAGACCCCTAAACGTTACTATATTTATGATCAGCATCGATAGTTATGTCGATCTAGCCATGTCCGTTCGTCCGTCCGTCCGTCCGTCCGTCCGTCCGTCTGTCTGCAAAAGTTAGGCCTTTAAACTGGGCCTAGAGAGCTGAAATTTTAACCATATACTCTCTAGGGTCCCGAAATAGTCAAGTTTACGAATTTTTGAAATCCGCCCACAGACCACAAACTCAAAAAAACAAATTTTTCGAAAAAATCGAATTTTGAGCTAGAAAGCTGAAATTTGTATACCCTATTCTAAGGGTATATTAATTTTGACGCATAGTTTGTAACATACCTTAATATTGCCCGTAGACCCCTCAAAGTTACTATATTTATGATCAGCATCGATAGTAATGTCGATCTAGCCATATCCGTCCGTCCGTCCGTCCATCCGTCAGTCGGCAAAAATTAGGCCTTTAAACTGGGCCTAGAGAGCTGAAATTGTAACCATATACTCTCTAGAGTCCCGAAATAATCAAGTTTACGAAATTTTTAAATCCGCCCACAGACACGCCCACAAACTCAAAAAAACAAAATTTTGGAAAAAATCGAATTTTGAGCTAGAAAGCTGAATTTATTTTTATATGATCTATGACTCCTAAAACTGCTCGGGAGATACATTTTTCAAAATCCACCCACTGACACGCCCACAAATAAATAAAACAATTTTATTGAAAAACCAAAATTTGAGCTAGGGAGCTGAAATTTATAATATATACTCTCCAGGGGCCCTCTAAGCTCATGTGTAAATATTTTCAAAAGTCGCCTACTGACACGCCCACAATTAAAAAAAACTTTTTTTGAAAATCCAAAGTTTGAGCTAGGGAACGGAAATCTATATATTAATACGGAGTTGCCTATAACGTGTTTCCCCCCTTTTTTGCTATTATACGTCACATAGATATGCCAACACTATATATATTTGGGTAGGGGGCAATACATAGAAGTGCACAATACAAAAATTATCCACATATATAACACACATTATGAATTACAGCAGGTAAAATGAAGCAAATAGGATGAAATTACAAGAACAACAACATTGCTGTGTGGTTACTTGATAATGCTTGAACATTCTTGAAGTTACTTGGTCATGCTTGAAGTTATTTGGAAATGCTCAAAGTTTCTTGAAAATGCCGGAATATTTTATATCATGTGAAATCAGAGAATGCAATGTCGAAAAATGTCATTTTCCGATTAATATGTATAACTGTCGACTTTGTTTTTTTCAACTTATAGAATAAATTGGTCGAATTTCGACCATGGGGCAACCCCTAGTTTATAATATATACTCTCTAAGGGCCCTTTATGCTCATGTGTTAATTTTTTTTAAATCCGCCAACTGACACGCCCACAATTAAATAAAACAATTTAATTGAAACACCCAAGTTTGAGCTAGGGAGCGTTTTTTTCTCGATAAAATCCTTTAAATGTTATATAACAAAATATGGAGAGCGTTCTTAACAATTCAACCATACTTAGACTTTTGTCACGCCCACTTATGAGGGATAGGAATTAGAATAGGGTATCCAACAGTTCGCCCAGCGGACTGTAGCCCCTCCCTATGTTTATTTAATTTGTTTTGCCACACACTGCGCGATTTTGAATGATAAATATTTAAGTAGAAATATATTTTAATATTACAGAACTCTGTGTATTATATATATATATGTACGATTACAAACACTATGTAAATTATTATATTATTATTTTTTTTAATATTTATTAAATTTTAATTTGTTTAAAAAAAAGATTTTAATTTAAACTTTGTTTCTTTTAATATCTTATTCTAAGTGAATTAACCTCTATGCTTACAGAACTACTGCGGCGAACATTCCACGCTGGCTTATTTCATATTCTTCTTCTTTGGACTCAGCACAAGGAGCAGTTATGTTGTTAACAATGTTCACTTAACTGGTCACTCACGGTTGCTATTTTAGGCTGACATACTGCCCCTTTTTTGAGAATGCACTGACTTTCGTTACATCGTGACGAGTAACTTCAAGTAGTCTTAAGCGTTAAACTTCCTCGCGATTATTTAGACTACTTAAAATCATTTTTTTCAATAAGACAAACTAATTGCGTTAATTACGCTCTCTCAGAGGTCATCCATGATGAACAGAATTTCTAAAAATTAAAATTAAAACGCAGCAGAAGCTTCATTTACTGTCCGTTAACAAATTGCAAAAGCAAGAAAGCCCCATACTATTGCCGAGTCACTGATTAAACCATGTCTGAAGTTTATAGTTAGTTGCATGTTAAGTCCAGATACGGCCAAGAAGATTGATACTGTGCAGCTGTCAAATAGCACAATAAGCAACCAAATTTATACAATTTCAGAGTCTGTGGGGAACGAGCTTATAAAAAGATTGAAAACTATTGATTTTTTTAGTTTACGGCTTGATGAAAGTATACAGACGCGTCGCGACATTGCGAAACTTGCTGTTCTTCTTGTGTTTGTGAGGTAGGTGTCCATTCGAAATGGAAATACGAGTAGAAGAAGAATATTTGATGAGTGAAAAGCTTGGAACTTCATCTACTGTAGACGAAACTTTTAAAGATATCGACAAATGTGCGCAGAAAAATGATTTGGAATGGAGCAAATGTGTGGATATTTGGAGCAATGGAGCAGCTGCAATGTTTGGAAAAAAATTGGAGCCGTATCTAGGATGCTGCACACAGTCACATAAGTACGGTGGCTATCAAGCGAAAACATTTTATACAGATTGGTTGAATTGATAGATACGAGTACACTGGTGGCCAAATTAACAGTTGATCCTTTTATTCAGCAATTAAATGATATCGATTGTCTGCTCAAATTGGTATACCTTTCCGAAATCTTTGGAAAACTTAATGAAACCACCACTTCTCTTTAAGGGAAAGGAGGAGCACAATTAAAGAAAATAAAAGCCTTGCGCAAAATAATTACATAATTATAAAGCGTGTATTGAGACCAGATACAGTTCCAGCTTTCCTTCGTTGCAAGTATTTGTCAAAACAAATGAGGTCGATCTTCAAATCAACTTCCTCGTTATTGTGCAGTTACAAGTTCATTATTTTCCCGAAATTGACTCTAATGACATCTACAGCTGGTAAACGAACCCATTTTCCTGCCAACCGTGATACCGAGAAGGAAGCCAAGAAGAGTTCTGGATGCAGGTGTATTCAAAAAGCAATGCTGTTGGCAAGGCTGCAACGAAAAGACTTAAACATTTTACTTCAACCTTTCTCTGTGAGTCTGCATTTCCAACGTACGCTTACATAAAAAAAAAGATAAAGGAGCAAACTTTATAGGTCAAGTAGGTAGTTTGAATGTGCAAATAACTAAAACTCCCATAAATATAAAGGAAATAATGAACATTCATAAAAATAGTTTAATTCATCGCATGAAAGACAACTGAGTATTTTATTTTTGCCTACTGTTTATTAGTACCTACATATTAAACCTACTCGTAAATAGGAGTGCAGAGAAATTTGTTTAGCTAGAAAAAAGTTTGAGAATGCCTGCTCTACAATCTAGATTTTAATAAAAAACATAGGGACGGGCTACAGTCCGCTTGGGCGAACTGTTGGATACCCTATTCTTATTCCTATCCATCATAAGTGGGCGTGACAAAAGTCTAAGTATGGTTAAATTGTTAAGAACGCTCTACATATCTTGTTATATAACATTTAAAGGATTTTATCAAAAAAAACGCTCCCTAGCTCAAACTTGGGTGTTTCAATAAAATTGTTTTATTTAATTGTGGGCGTGTCAGTAGGCGGATTTAAAAAAAAATTAACACATGAGCATAAAGGGCCCCTAGAGAGTATATATTATAAATTTCAGCTCCCTAGCTCAAACTTTGGATTTTCAAAAAAATTGTTTTATTTATTTGTGGGCGTGTCAGTGGGCGGATTTTGAAAATATTTATACATGAGCTTAAAGGGCCCCTAGAGAGTATATATTATAAATTTCAGATCCCTAGCTCAAACTTTGGATTTTCAAAAAAAAAAAAATTATTTATTTGTGGGCGTGTCAGTGGGCGGATTTTGAAAATATTTATACATGAGCTTAAAGGGCCCCTAGAGAGTATATATTAAAAATTTCAGCTCCCTAGCTCAAATTTTGGTTTTTCAATAAAATTGTTTTATTTTTTTGTGGGCGTGGCAGTGGGCGGATTTTGAAAATTTTATATCCCGAGCAGTTTTAGGAGTCATAGATCATATATAAAAAATTTCAGCTTCCTAGCTCAAAATTCGATTTTTTCCAAAATTTTGTTTTTTTGAGTTTGTGGGCGTGTCTGTGGGCGGATTTCAAAAATTCGTAAACTTGATTATTTCGGGACCCTAGAGAGTATATGGTTAAAATTTCAGCTCTCTAGGCCCGGTTAAAAGCCTAATTTTTGCCGACGGACGGACGGACATGGCTAGATCGACATTACTATCGATGCTGATCATAAATATAGTAACTTTTAGGGGTCTACGGGCAATATTAAGGTATGTTACAAACTATGCGTCAAAATTAATATACCCCTAGAATAGGGTATAAACAAATGTTAGCCTATTATATTTATTACAGTTAAAACTGAACGGACCTAGAAACTTATTACATGGGAACCGGAGACTTATATCTAAGCGGCGGAAGATATGAGTAAAATTAACGTGAAATTCTAGACGCAAGTTGCTGCGCATGCGAGCGGGCCACACTGCATTGTCGTTTAGTCGGCAACATAAGTCAGGAGCGTGATGGAATGTGCTAAATCTTTGAGAAAGGTTTTTCCTTGTTAACTTATAAATCCATTGGGCTTATACACATAGAAGAATCAAAACGGTTGTCGAATTCTCGTCTTAGGTGCCGCTACCTTAACATCAGGAAACATTTAATTTGTAAGAAGAAATAAAACCAAGAGAAACACTCAAAAACCGCACCTTTGGTAATGCGTATATTTCTTGTAACTACTTTTATTTTTTATCGATGTCAACGCCTTATTCTTTTGCAGAGATACGAAAAATATTGATTTGTTTTCCAAAACAATGAGTTTACCAAATGACTTGTTTACAGGTTTTTAAAAATTCTGCTGATAAAAAATGATTCTTTATCCATAAGCATCCAGATTAAGATTAGATTTATTAAATTCAAAAATATATACAAAAATATTACGTTTCCGAAATAGTCATTGTTTATTTTGGCCGTAGGTTATCTGCCAGACAGGTGTTTGTGTTATAAATAAATGCAAATAATAGAAAACAAAAACGACATTGATAAATTTCTTTTGTTTTATTATGATGTTTTTTTTTTTTTTTTTTTTATAAAAAAAAGCAAATCCAAATTCCAGAGCACTCAGACTCAGTAACGGTTCATTGTACTACCAGGCAGAAATCCTCCTTTGGTGTAGAGGCTGGAGAATGGGTAGCGTATGTTGTTGTTCCCCATGGGGATTGAACCTGCACCGCACAGGTCACAAGCCAACACACTCTACGCGCGCCGTCGCCACCCTTTTTTATTATTATGATGTAATATTTATGTTCTAATTTCAAAAAGTTCATTAAATTGTTCTATATCGGTAAGGTAACAGTATATGCCCTTAAAGCACGTCCCAACCTTTTTCAGCATTTAGTATTTTTATCGTCCCATCTAAACCAAGGGTGTTTAGTCCAAAGAACATCTACCTTCAGTAAATCACATAAAAAGATCTCCTCTTACTTTGAATATCATGTTGATTTTTTGGTTGCGCTATGGGTCAAGAAGTATGTAATGTTGTTTAAGAAGTGGTTCATTTTACTTTTATAAACCGTGCATTAAAAAACATCAGTTTCTCTCATAAATTTGTCCAACATCCTTTTCCAGGTTTTTTTAAGCCTTTCAATAAATTTTAACAAAAGGGATTCAGGATAACAAAATACAAGCATTTTTAAAATACCTGAAAAAAACAATATTTAATTTATTGCACTTTTTCGACCTTTTCACTGAAATTCTATTTTAATAGTTCCGATGGAAATTATTCAATATAACTTATGATGATGAATGACAGAAATATGTCAAATATTTTGACGTACGCTGTCATACAATCTCATTAGCATATCTCGTATGACTACTCGATGAATGTGACCACAAATGAGTGGGCTGATTTTGACATATAAGCATGGCGTTTGGTCACATAATGTAATGAGAAGTTACGTACGGATGTCACAAAAAGACCAAAATCATATTTACTGTAATTTTTGAGTTAAAATATTTAAGCTTCTGCTGGCAGAATACGAAAAACCACAAGGTTAGAGGTTTTAGTAACAATTTTGAAAAAAAAAAAACGAATATTGACCCTGACTTTCACATTTCTGCCTCTAAATAGAGACGCAGAACTTTATGTTAAAGGGATACTAGGTGCACTGTTTGCCCGGTAGAAGCTAAAAACCACAAGCCCTTATTTTGGTAAGGGGTTCTAACGATGATTTTGAAAACAGTTTTTTTGATCATGTCAAGAAAGGAAATAAAATTAAACATTGATCCGACTGAATTAAATATTAACGCGGTAATAAACAAAAACAAAGGCGGTATTGTCATAAAATGTGCAGATAAAGACTCAACCGTAAAATTAAAAAGTGTAATTGAAAGCAAAATGAGCAAAGACTACCAAGTGGAATTCCCGGATATGGTCAAACCTAAAATTTGTATAATGAATGTGGAAAATGATGAAAATCCTGATGAAATATTAAATAAAGTTCTAAAGCAAAATCCAGAACTGGTGAACAGTGATATGAAAGTACTAAATATTTTTAAAAATAAAAACAAGTGGAGAAACTTAAATGTTGTAGTTGAATTAAACAGCGACAGTTTCCATAAAATAATTAACATGGGCAAAATTAAAGTTGGATGGGTAAATTGCTTTGTTAGAGAGTTTTACAATTTGACACGGTGTTTTAACTGTCAAGGGTTCAATCATAAATCGAGCTCTTGCAAAAGTAAAAAGGCTTGTATAAAATGTGGAGGTGAACATAATGTTAAAGAATGTGAAAATGTGGATCCGAAATGTATTAATTGTATTAAGATAAATGAATCACTTGGTCTGGATACAAATTGTGATCATGAAGCAAGAGACAAAAGTTGCCCGGTATATAATCATAACATCATAAAATCAATTCAATTGTTTAAATATAAAAAAAATGAATTTAAACCAATCTTACAAAATAAAATCGTAAATTCAGTGAATATTTCTAACATCAATGAATTATCTAAAGAATTAATAGAGTGTTTAAATTACAGTGTTCGTGAGTTGACTATAAACAAACGTGTATACCCGAGTAGAAATGAGTGGTTTACACACGATCTAAATATATTAAAAAGTGATAAAATACGCAGCTATCAAAAAGCGACAATTTTTAACAATCCTAGTGATTGGATTGAATACCGAAGGGTAAGAAACTTATATAAATATAAGCTCCAACTAGCAAAAAAGACATATACATGTAATAAAATTAAGAACTGTTCAAGCCAAAAAGATATGTGGAGAGTTATTAAATCTTTAGTTTTAAAAGAAGAAAAAGACGAAATAAGTGAAGTGCAATTCGAAGATAAGAAAGAGACTGATAACCTTATTATAGCAAATAGACTAAACTCTTATTTTATAAATAGCGTCAACGACATTAATAATTCTATACCTTCAATCAGTTTAGATTCTAGTTATCTGAATGAGTGGTCTACGACGTTTCTATTTAGGTCAATAACATTAAGTGAACTTAGCACAATATGCAAAAAAATGAATAAGAAAAAAGACTCGGCACAGTTAAATATCCAAATAATATTAGACTGTTTCGATGTGATTGGACCTATTCTGTTAATTATTATAAATAATTCATTCGAACAAGGCATTTTTCCAGATAATTTAAAAGAATCCATAATATTCCCTATACCAAAAGAACCTAATAACATAAACTGTGATAAATTTAGACCTATAAATATGTTACCAACTTTAGAAAAAATAATTGAGAAAGTTGCGCATGAACAATTATTTAAATATGTTTCCGATAACAAAATATTAATACAAAATCAATCGGGTTTTCGCTCAGAACACTCTTGTGAAACAGCTCTTAATTGGCTGGTTATGACCTTAAAAACCCAACGACATGAAAAAAATAAAATAATTGCGGTGTTTTTAGACTTTCAAAGAGCATTTGAAATAATTAATAGATCATTACTTCTAACAAAATTAAACAAATACGGCATCAAAAATAAAGAATTAAGTTGGTTCCAATCATATTTGAGTAATAGAACTCAACGAACTAAAATTAATCAGTGTTTATCGGATAGTGCAATAAACTCGTTTGGAGTGCCACAGGGAACAATACTAGGTCCACTATTATTCTTAATCTACATAAATGATATATGTCAAGTCCTTAAATATTGTACAATTTCATTGTTTGCTGATGATGCTGTTCACGTTGTAAAAAAAAAAAAAAAAACATGTAAATATAATGACCGGAATAAGTATGGAAATATACATATTTAGAATGGAAGCAAGCCCACATTTCCTTGCATAATTTTTGGCACTGTACTTGCTAGTTACACTCACTAATTATTACTCATTACATGTATAACTAAGAATTACAGTATTCCGCTAATAGATTGTATTTGTATCACACCACCGTGACCAAATCGGCCACTCTTTAAGTATATTATTTTAACATTGTCAGTTCCTGTTCGACACTCAGAAAATAAAGAAGTATTTAGAAGAAAAGGTAATCTCTGGTTTTTCTACTTTTCTGCAACAAAGATACTGCAAGGAATTTCTTTTCTCCTTCATAGCTATTTCAACTTGGTGATATAGTGAACAGCAAGGGTAGTTGAAACCAAGATTTTCAACCAAATTACAACGGCTGGAAACCCGAGCAGCCATAAGGAAACTTCAACTTTAGTTCAAGCTGCAACTCTGGGAGCACCTTCACACCCACCCCAACATTTTTTGGTCCAGTCGAGCCAGATCAAGCAGCAGATGGAACAAACCCCCGTTGAATTTCCTTTATCCCAAAGCCCAAGGTAGGTGCTGTGCATATTTATATTAAGTGAGCTAAGATTTATGAGATTCAGATAAATAAGATTTATTTTGCACATAGTGTGATAATTTCTATACATTATCTTTGTGCTATTTTTATGATTTTCATTACTCATTCTAAAATCAGAAACGTGGTTTTCATATTGAACAAAACAAAGTGTTCGAGTTTATTGGTTATAGCAATTCGGGGCATTTCGAGTCGTTGGCAAGCGGTATATTATAGTGCGGTTACATTACGGTTTTAATTTCGTCTTTTCATAAAACGGTCCATTCTTTTCGGTGAACGGTATACGCCTAGTGGTAAATTCCTGTTCACGGGTTACGGGACATTTTGAAATTCTCTGGATTTGAGATTTATTTCTTGTCATCTCTTTAAATTTTGCATTGAAGCTTTTTCAAAGTTTTGTCAATATTTAATATTTTCTTTGATTGAAACTTCCATTCCTTTAAAGGATTTTAAGTACAAAAAAAAATGTCTCTCTATGACGAATATTTCTTCCACGTAAGGCAACTCAATGAGTTCATAAGAATTTACCGCGAGATTCAAAAGGAAACGATCACACAAGGCGCATTGGTTGCTCGAAAAAATGAAATTGAAGCCATATGGCACGATTACAAAGCAATCCACATAAAGTGCATTAGAAATTCTGATAATAGCTTAGAGGATACGAAAATCCAAGCGATTCGATCAAAATATATCAGCGTTTCTGAAAGTTATTTCAATACGGTCGGATCGATGATTGATATTATTAACAAAAACTCAATCGAAGACAAAAAAGATACCCAGTCGATTCAAACTCAAGGCCTTAAAAATGAACCTGAATGGTGTGTTAGAGTACCTCCGTGCGACGCCGAATGCTTCCAAGGTGATTACCAATCATGGCCATCATTTCGTGACATGTTCACTTCGGTTTATTTGGAACATCCTAAACTAAGTAAAGTAGAAAAATTATATCACCTCCGCCTAAAAACAAAAAATGAGGCTCATAATATTGTGGCAAAATTCTCTCTAACCGGTGATAATTTGCAACTAGCTTGGGATGCATTAAAAGATCAGTATGAGAACAAGAGGGTTCTCATTAATACTCAATTGAAGACTTTATTTTCTCTTCAATCAATTACAACTGAAAATGGTCCTGCTTTGAGAAAGCTTCACAGAACTATTACTGATTCTTTAGCGATTCTATCAAGTTACAAAATTAATATCGAAAATTGGGATCCAATCCTAACATTTACTGTTTCACAGAAGCTTCCTGAAAACACATTGTTTCTCTGGGAACAAAGTCTTTCCAGTCCAAGTGAAGTCCCTACCTGGAAAGCTATGGATGATTTTCTTGCTTCTAGGTACCGAGTCCTCGAATCGGTTGAAGAAGTAAAACAAAATAGTCGCAAAGGTGGTACTTCAAATGCCATGTTAAAAAGGGTGAATAATTTTCATATCGAGCAAAAGTATTCCGCCTGTAAACTATGCAGAAGCAACCATCCCTTGCGATCGTGCAAGCGTTTCATTGAGATGGATTCTCCGTCTCGAAGAAAAGTAGTACAAACCCATAGGTACTGCTACAACTGCCTCGCACTAACCCACTCAGTGTACGAATGCAAGAGTAAAAATTCTTGTAGCCAGTGTGGCAAGAGGCATCATACCCTTCTCCATGTCTCTACTACTCTCGCGCAGCCTACTACACCTAATAATATTAGTGTCAGTTCCCCCGAGATAAACCCAACTCCGATTATACAGTCCACTTTACCAAACCAGATCAGCCCCCCAAAAAATCTAGTTCCACAAAGTGAAACCAAAACAAATAGCTCTGAAGAAGATCCTCAACCTTCTACAAGCATTCTTCAAAGCCATGTTGTAACTCAACAAAAAAAGGTTTTACTAGCCACAGCGCTCGTAAAAATAAGTGTGCACAACCGAACATTCTTGTTACGAGCCCTAATTGACCCTGGTTCCGAAGCAACATTCATTTTGCAATCGGTTGTGAATCGACTGAAACTAGATACTTCTCGTACCAACGCTACAATTTGCGGCATCGGCAAAGTTCAGAGTGAACTTTCCAGCAGTGTATGCTCTCTTACTCTAGAGTCACGTATAGATCCCACGGTCCATATTCCCGTAAATGCAATTGTATTGAAACGTTTGACAGGCAATCTTCCATCACGGGCAGTTAATGCATCAAACTTGATTGATATAAAGAGCTTAAAGTTAGCAGACCCACATTTTGAAAAACCTTCACCCGTAGATATCCTAATTGGAGCAGATATCTACCCTTTTCTGTTACGGGATGGTGTGAAAAGAGAAAGACAAGACTCCCCAATTGCACAAAATACTGCTTTCGGGTGGATCCTTTCAGGGCCTTGTGACGAAGTCTCCATAAATCAAACCTATCGCTCGTTTTTTAGTGAGCTTTCTTTGGACAAACAAATCCAACAATTTTGGGAACTTGAACAAGTCTCAGAGGTTAAACCAATGACCGAAGAAGATAAGTTTAGTGAAAATGTCTTTCAAACCACTACAACTCGATCGCCAGAGGGGCGTTATATAGTAAAATTGCCATTTAAGCCAAATTTCGGAGATATGACTCTTGGCAACTCGCGAAGTATCGCATATATGCAATATGTACGGCAAGAGAGGCGTCTTCTGAAAGACGCAACATTAAGGGAGACATATTTCAATGTATTGGAAGAATACGTTACCCTCAACCACGCTGTTAAATTGCCTAAACGCGATTTAAACCTTCAAAACGATAATTTTTACTTACCACACCATGCGGTTATAAAACCGGACAGTACTTCAACTAAAGTACGAGTAGTTTTCAATGCCAGTGCTCTTACAGATAAAGGAGTCAGTCTTAATGACATGTTGTACTGCGGTCCCTCTTTACAAAACGATCTTCAAGCTATATTATTACGATGGCGTAAATATCCCTATGTATTCAATAGCGATATTGAAAAAATGTATCGACAGATACTTATTCATGAAGATCACCGTCGATTTCAGCGAATCCTCTTTAGATTATCTGTTGATTCAGATATCGAAGATTTTGAGTTGAATAGAGTCACGTTTGGAGTGAATTGTGCTCCATATCTGGCAATTCGCACTTTGCAACAGCTTGCCACAGATGAAGGACATAAGTATCCTCTAGCAAGCAAAGTTGTACAATCAGACTTCTATGTTGACGATGTCTTTTCAGGTGGATTTAACATAGAATCAGTCATCGCTCTTCAAAATGAACTCAAATTGCTTCTGTTCTCCGGTGGCTTTTCTCTTAAAAAATGGACTGCAAATCATCCGCGATTGCTGGAAAACATTCCAGAAAGTGATGTTTTGAACCAACACTTATTACTTTTAGACGAATGTTCTAACACCAAAGTTTTAGGGATTGGCTGGAATGCCAAAGAAGATTTCTTCTTTATCCGATGCAACCCATTTGGCGAGCAACCAAAATCTCTAACAAAACGCCAACTCTTTTCAAACATTGCGAAAATATATGATCCTATAGGTTGGCTGGCCCCAACCACAATTTTGCTAAAGATCCTAATGCAGCATGTTTGGAGCGACAAAACGGATTGGGATTCTCCAATTAATCCAAATCGTGTTGAAACTTGGAGACAGTTTGTTGAATCGTTTCCTATCATAAAAGAGATGAAGATTCCAAGATGGATTAATTACACTCCAGATGTTTCTGTTGAAATGCATGGGTTTTGCGATGCCTCTCTTAATGCATATGCAGCATCCATATACTGTAGAGTTACTTCTCAATCTGGAGTTACTTCCACTCATCTTCTTTGCGCAAAAACGAAAGTTGCACCTGTGAAAGCCATATCAATTCCACGGCTGGAGCTCTGTGGAGCGGTCTTGTTGACAAAATTGATAAACATCGTCCAAAATAACATGCAGTTAGAACATTGTCCTGTCTATCTTTGGACAGACTCTATGATTGTCCTTCATTGGATCCATGATTGTCCTTCTCGTTTAGAAACGTTTGTAAGAAACAGAGTCTCCAAGGTACAAACAGAGTGTCCCAAAGAAAGTGTATGGCGTCATGTTCCTTCCGAACACAATCCGGCTGATTTAAGTTCAAGAGGTGTCTTGCCACAGGCTCTTATTGATAATGCGTTGTGGTGGTATGGTCCTAGTTGGTTGCAGTCTTCGTCAGAATCTTGGCCCAACTTAAAAATCAGTAAGGACCCTAACTGGAATTTAGAAGAAAGAAAAATTAAATCCTTTGTTATCAATCGCGAATCCGAATTCGATGTTTTAAATCTTTTTTCATCACTACCTAGAGCGTTGAATGTTTTGGCATACATCTTTCGATTTTTCAAAGGGACTCATCCTAAGAGTAGAGCAAACTGCAGATATATTTCTTCTGCTCTCACTCATAAGGAAATTGCGTTCGTGAAACTTCGATTAACAAAGTTAACTCAAAAACGTTATTTTGCAGAAGAGTACGAGGACTTAGCTAACTCGCAACTATTATCCAAAAGCAGTTCACTCTTATCATTAAACCCTACCCTTGATTCAGAAGGAATAATAAGAGTAAATGGTCGCTTAACAAATGCTGCTTTAGGATATCACGAAAAGTTTCCGATTATCTTGCCATATGCATGCCCCCTGTCACGACTTTTGGTGGATTTCATACATAAAATATCTCTTCATGGTGGTAACCAGTTAATGTTGCTCTTAATTCGAAAATCCTATTGGATCCTTAGACTTAAAAATCTAATTAAGTCATATTTAAATAACTGTAAAGTCTGCGTTCTACAGAAAAAGAAATTACAGACTCAGCTAATGGGGACCCTTCCCTTAGAGAGAGTTCAGTTTTCATTTCCGTTTGCTAATGTGGGATTAGACTTTGCAGGACCCTTTGATCTAAAAGTTCAAAAGGGTAGATTTTATCAAACCATAAAGGGCTACGCTTGCCTTTTCATATGTCTATGTACCAAAGCCGTTCATCTAGAGGCAGTCAGCAGTCTTTCTACCGATTCGTTTCTAGCGGCATTTGATCGATTTGTTGGACGAAGAGGCGTCGCTCAACAACTCTTCTCCGACAACGGAACAAATTTTGTAGGTGCCAATAACATTCTTACAAGGGAGATCCGTAAGGCAATTTCAAAGGCGACCTCAGAAGTTGAAAAATCATACCTCGCCAGAGACCTAAAGTGGAATTTTATTCCACCAGGCGCACCGCATATGGGTGGTCTTTGGGAGGCCGGTATTAAATCATTCAAAACACACTTCAAAAAGGTAGTAGCAAACTCAAAATTAACCTTTGAAGAATTCACAACTTTGCTAGTAAAAATCGAATCATGTATGAATTCTCGTCCCATTTGTCCACTGAGCGAAGATCCATTCGAGCCCTTGCCCTTAACTCCGGGTCATTTCTTAAAGGGTTCGCCGTTGCTTTCTTTACCAGAAGGTCACCCTAACGAAAGTACGACCCTTAAGAACTGGCACAAGGTGCAACAAATGTTGCACTCATTCGCTAAACGGTGGAAAGACGAGTATTTGTCCGACCTTCAACGAAGAAATAGGTGGAAGTATCCTCAAAGAAATGTCCAGGTTGGAGATGTCGTTGTGGTTCGAAACGAGAATTTGCCGCCTACGATGTGGCGGTTAGGAAAGGTTACTATCGTTCACCCAGGAAAGGATGGAAAGATTCGCGTTGCTACCGTTAAAACTCAACATGGTGAAATTGTTCGTCCAATTGTAAAGTTATGCCTCTTGCCTAACGATAATGATTTGCTACGGGTTCATGTAGCTGAAGATTAGTACGAATTGTGTTAAGCCCAGTTAAGAATTATTTTATTGTTATTTAATGCACAGCACCTAATTTAAAATATATTTTTTATTACTTCTAATCATTTGTAATTATATCATAAAATCATATATTCTATTAACATGTGGGAGTGAGTAGGGGCACTCATTAAACCAACCCCCGACGCTGGATTTACTAACATTTCGCAGGAGCGAGCCGAGGCGCTTCTTTAACAAATACCTCCACCGATGGATTATTTTAATGAAATATGTGCTTTAAGTAATAAGTTGATTTCGACTTTTCGCATATCTGCAAAGGGAGGCCGGAATGTTCACGTTGTAAAAAAAAAAAAAAAACATGTAAATATAATGACCGGAATAAGTATGCAAATATACATATTTAGAATGGAAGCAAGCCCACATTTCCTTGCATAATTTTTGGCACTGTACTTGCTAGTTACACTCACTAATTATTACTCATTACATGTATAACTAAGAATTACAGTATTCCGCTAATAGATTGTATTTGTATCACACCACCGTGACCAAATCGGCCACTCTTTAAGTATATTATTTTAACATTGTCAGTTCCTGTTCGACACTCAGAAAATAAAGAAGTATTTAGAAGAAAAGGTAATCTCTGGTTTTTCTACTTTTCTGCAACAAAGATACTGCAAGGAATTTCTTTTCTCCTTCATAGCTATTTCAACTTGGTGATATAGTGAACAGCAAGGGTAGTTGAAACCAAGATTTTCAACCAAATTACAACGGCTGGAAACCCGAGCAGCCATAAGGAAACTTCAACTTTAGTTCAAGCTGCAACTCTGGGAGCACCTTCACACCCACCCCAACAGATGCACTTCTTTTTATGTACGGGAAAGACATACAAATAATTACGGAAAACTTAAAATATGACTTAAATAAAATTTGCGTGTGGCTGGTCATGAATAAACTGAAAATTAATGTAAATAAAACAAAGTGTATGACTATAAACGCGGATTTTCAAGCTAACATACAAATTAATAATAATCAAATTGAACAAGTTCAGTCAATTAAATACCTTGGCGTAGTTATAGACAGTGAACTAAACTTTAAAAACCACCTAGATTACATCGTTAAAAAGATTTCAAAAAAGTGGGCTTTCTGAAAAGGATACGTAAAATTATATCGACAATATGTGCTATTAACATCTACAACTCAATAATTAAACCACATTTTGAATTCTGCTCAACTATACTGTACATGGGCAACTCAACTGAAATCAACAGGCTACAAAAACTTCAAAACAAGGCGATGAGAGTAATTCTCAAATGCAGTTTTTACACACCAATCAGTTGGATGCTCTCGTGCCTACAATGGCTCAATATCAAACAGAGGATAACCTTCAACGCAGCAATATTTGTATTTAAACATAAAATGGTTCCTGAATACCTTTCATTTAACTTAAATATTACACATGAAGTTCAACCCTATAACCTTAGATCCAATAACAATTTTAGATTGCCACTTTATAGAGACATTAGAACTCAAAACATGGTCATGTACAAAGGTATCAAATTTTTTAATGAATTGCCATTTGTGATTAAAAATGAAGCAAATTATCATTCTTTTAAAAGACTCCTAATAGTCTACATGAAATCTAACGTGTAATTAAAATTAAACATATTTATTATTATTAAGTTACTTAACACCTTAGTGCTAATTGCATAATGCACTCATTTTTGTAGTAAATAGTAAAATATACTAAATAAACGAATACATACATACATACATCATAGCCCTAACGATTTTTTCTGTAAAGAATCATGCCATGCGGCGTTGTAATGGTGACTGTAGCCCGCGCCAAATGATTTTTAGACAGGACGCACTGCGTAAGAGGTATGCGCGCAATCAAAAAAGTGTGGAGCGTAGATATGTTTTCCTGGCAAACACATTTAAAATCAATAATAATAATAATAATATTTTTAGTTAGGGTATATTACACTGCGGCCTATTGGTCTATTGTGTCCCCTTGCTTGTGCCTCAGAGAGGTTCATGACCTCTTTCAGAGCCCTCTCCAGATACTTCTTTGTGAAGCGGTTCGAGGTATTGCTCTGATTTATCCTTGGCAGGTCACACTCCTTAGAGCACAGCGTCCAGTACAGTTTCTTTGATGAATCTGAGAATGAGCTGTGGGTCCATGGTTTGTATGTCCTTGTCTGTTATTTCGTGCCTGCCCACATATTTCATCCTTTTGTGGGTCAGTGCCCCACAGGATTCCAGTATGTGGTTTGGAGTTTCGGCGGTTTCACTGCAGAATCTGCAGAGCCCGTCCTCCGATATGCACATTTTCCTCAGGTGCTCCTTGAGTCAGCAGTGCCCCGTAAGGAGGCCTGTTAGGATTCTTAGGTTGTTTTTGTTCAGGTCGATACAAACTTTGAATCTCTTTTGGTTGTAATTTCCTAAGAGTTTCTTTGCTTGCCTCAGACCTTGGAGGTTGAGAAAGGTTTTGGCCCTTGTTTCTTCCTCCAGTCTCCTGAACTCTTCACGTATAGTGTGTTCTCCTATCCCGCAGAACGGTTCAGATCATATGAAAGGTTCCTCTGCTCCTTTTCTTGCCAGAGAGTCCGCTGCCTCATTGCCTGTAATGCCAACATGGCCAGGTACCCAGCAGATGGAAATTCTGTTATTCTTGCCTAGTCTATTCAGTCCGTGTAGGCGTTCCCACACGAGTTTTGACTTGATAACGTAGGCGTCAAGAGCCTTTATGGCTGCTTGGCTGTCAGACATTATTGCTATGTTGCAATTCCTGTAGTTTTTCTCGAGGTTAATTCGAACGCACCTATCTATGGCACATATTTCTGCCTAGAAGATGCTGGTACATTTGCCCATGGATTCGTAGTGCTTAGTTCCTGGCCCTAACACTCCTGCACCAGTTCCCTCCTCGGTCCTCAAGCCGTCCGTGTACCACTTTGTTGTGTGGTTGCTCAGTCCATAAGTTGTGGATTCATTGCTCCAGTTCTCCTTATTGCTGAGCTTTATCTGGAAATTCTTCTCGAAGTTGAATTTCCTGATGTTGTCGTCCCTAGGTATGCCAAGCAGTGGGAGTTTTTTGAGTAAGTCACCGTGTTCTTTCGAACCGATGCATTTCCCTCTCCCAATTCCCTCCTTTGCCAATTTAAAATCAAGTTTAGTATGTTTCTTTAGAGACAGAAATTTAGAAGTATCTAATTATTTAAAGGATCTCGTTGGGGCTCCAAGGACCTCTTGGTAAAATAACATTCAATAACATTCATTCAAGTGCGGCTTCCAAGGACATTTTTTAAAAAATTCTTATATATTGATCCGTTTATTAAATCGATGTCCGTCTTCTTTACCAATGCTTTTTTTGACATTCGAATTCGAAACCAAAGTTTGTCGAATAAGAAGTTGAGAAAAGTTCTCCAAACGGCTGTGAGGCCACCAGTAACAAATCACAATGCCTAACAAGTGGAGTGAAAGTTATCTTCTTCCTTTTTACAAAGAAAAAGGCCATACGCGAAACTGTGATAATTAACTTTCAATCAAGCTGATGTCACACCATGACCATCGTTGAGCGGATATTAGACGGCCGATTGAAGAAAATAATACGACTATCTGCTGACCATTGCGGATTTGTTGCAGGTAAATCGAACACAGATGCAAACCAAAGTATAAAGATCATTATGGAAAAACATCGTGGTCGGTGTACACCAAGAAAGCATCCTTAGTCCCTTCAGATAGACCTCTAACATCAGTTTTAGCTAAGTAGTTAAGATCATTAACCAGATGGAGCTTTCTTTAATGGGAGAGAGCTTTGCATTTAATGAGACGGTAAAATGTGGTTTCCTTCTCCTCCTCGTCCGTGCTGCTCAATATACGCCAAGCCTTAATGCGTGACTGGAGCTAACATGCAGTCAATTAAGCGAGATTAAGTACTTAGAGAGTCGTAGGTCCAGTTTCGGCCAGATCTACAAGGCATGTTGTACTACTTGTCATGGTAAGAGAGGTAACGTTGTTCCTTCTTTAGCAAGTTCATCCGCCCTACAGTTCCTCAGAATGTCCCTAGCGATCTGCCCAACTAGTAAGCTTGTTGAAAGCATTTTGTAGGAACCATCATAAGCGTAGATCAAACGTCACTGCAACGATCACTTGATGTATAGTTGGATATGTTCGTATTAGTCCGAAAAAGACAGCATACCTCTGCTGCCTGCTGTCTGACCCACTCCGACCTATTGCCAGTTATTTATTTCAGAGGAAAAGTGCACACCAAGTGGGAAGAGTTAACAAATTTTGGATATTTGACCAAAGGGAAGCAATCGCTAATTACGACATTAATCATCGCATAAGCGAAGGGCGGATGAAGTGGCGGGAAACCTCAGGCAGGCTTCTATAACCGAAAAATTATTCTTACGTCGAGTTGCGTGCCTGGCACTCACATACGGCTCACAATTTAGAAAAGCGTACAATCAGTTTATTACGAATCGAAAAGGTATACATAAGAGAACATTTGTTTCACCCCCACACTGTTCGAGTAATCTCTTTTACCCGCACAAATCTATGAAACAGTTTAATGAAAATACTTTTTTACTCAGGTTTAATCAGGGGCACCGAATGTTGGAATTATTGATCAAAAAGACCGAATCATTTTTGATATCAATCGATGTTTCCATCATCAAATTTAAAAGCTCTAGCAGGGAGGTTATGAGTTATGACTCCTACAACGCAAAAAACCTCGCCTTTAATGAAAAAGTAAATGATTATCTGTATCCATAAAGCTACATTCCTGATATTATGGACATCACACGGCTTCTCAGAAAAGCAACGAGCAATTTACATATAGTCAAAATTTTATTTAAACATTTAAAATCCCTGCCTTAAATTAAGATACGTTTCACTGCTTTATATCCATTAAAACAGAAACGTCTCTATTTTATGCTTCAACCGCATGACGCTTGTCCAACTTCACAAATGTTTATCCTGTTATTTATGTGCGCACTGGAGTGAGCGGTCATTTTATCCAGGTGACACATTTTGACTGGAAAATAAAAACCGATTGCGAAGAAATGGACAGTCTCAAACCTCAAACAAATCCTATAACGGGCATATTCTCGCTTAAAAGTGATTTGTGCACATGTGTGCTCTTTCCTATCAATAAACTACTTACTCGATTTCTTACATTTTCTTAAATTAATTTATCCCTAACGATATTACAGAAGATGCCACCCTTCGATTGTATAATTAAAGCCATTGGATCTAGGATCATTGTCTTGTGCGACTTGTCACATACAGTTACATAGTGGTTCCTCAAAAAGTTGATAAGACCAATCTTTGTTTGCAGAATGCCAAAACGTTCTCCAATGCAATTATGCGGACCTGTTCCGAAGGGCAGATAGGAAAAAGGCTTTACATTTGCCTTATTTTCCGGAGCGAATCTCTCTGGGTTGAATTCCTCTGGATTTGGGAAATACTAAAAGGAAAGAAAATGCTTACAAGCTGTTAAGTGTGCACCGGCAAAAACTCATACCTGAGGATCCCTCTGAAGGGCGTATATCGGAATATAAACAGGCATCTTGTGAGGTATAGCAAATTCACTGTGTGGCTTTAAGGAATATTCGGCCTCACCCTTTGGCAGGGTGCACTTTCGATCCAAAAATGGAAGTGGTGGATACAACCTCAGCACCTCTTGAATGACCATATTCATGTATTCCAATTCGTTGAGCATTTCATATGTCACTTTGCCATTATTTTTGGCCAAAGCTTCTTTAATTTCCGCCCGCAGACGATTTTGCAGTTCCGGTTTCTTTGAGAGCTCATACAAACCGAAGGACATTGTCGCCGATGAAGTTTCATAGCCAGCGGTGAAAAAAATTGCCGCCTGTGCGACTAGCACGTCGTTATTCAACGGCTTCTGGTCGATATTAGCTTCGGATGCCTTCTTGAAAGCCACCAAAATGTCTATCAAATCATTGCGTGTATTCCCATTTTTTATCCTTTCTGACATGACAAAGTTGATTGTTTCACGAAGGAACTTTGACGATTCCACTGAAAACACCTTGCAGCGAAGAAGCCGGACCAATTGTGGCAGGAAAAAGATGACCGAAAACTCCACAGCTCGCCACGGAGTAAAATGAAAGATACGTCGGCCATTTCGTCTAAAGTCACCATTCGGGTTCTTGAAGCTATTGGCCTGCAGGCCGTAGGCTACTGTTGCTATAACATCAGTTGTGTAGAGCGCGCAGATTTCCTTTACCTCCTGAACGCTGCTATTGGTCTTTGCATCCATTTGCATCTCGTTGAGGTATTTGTCCAACTCTCTTCCAATCTGCGAAGAAACAACATTTAGAATTGTTATTTATTGAATTAAAAGCTAACCTCTTCGACGAGTGGAAACATTTGCTTTATTTTGCCACTGGTGAAAACCGGTGTCAATTTCGTTCGTAATTCCTTCCACTCCGGATTCTTGACAAAGAATAGGTTATTTGATCCCAAAGCGTCTCCATGAGCATCACATCCTGATGATCGATCCGAGAACTTGTTGAAATCCTTTACAAGTATCGACTTGATCACATCTGGCGAACGAATCAGCAGCGCTGGTTTGTTGAAGATGTGCATGCCGACTATCGGTTGCTCTTTCGAGTTCTCGTGGTTGTAGATATTCTTCAAATGTTCAGCAGCATTTGCAGACATTGTCACCATTTCTTTGAGATTTCCAAAAATTGGATGCGGTTCAATGTAGGCTACATTTTGCCTTCGCCAATATGAATAGTGGTGCTTGCACCAAAGGTATATAGCTACCAGAACAGATGTGAAGAACAGAAGCACTTCCGTCAGAGCAATCATTTTTGATAAGCTGTTTAATAAACAAAACAAAAAATAATTAATAAATCAAAAAAGTTACTTGACCTAATGTCTAATAATGGTATTGCTGATAAGATAAGAAATGTTATATCAGCTTAAACTTATTAATGAAAAAAAGTACAATTAAGTCAGGAGGACAAGTGGTACCTATTGACCAATTTGAGGTGTTAAATCTTGTAGGATTTTGTTTAGCAAATAAAAGCGCATGTCATGTTTACTTTTTTGCCATCCTGGGTTGATGAATTTCTTTCTCGGTATAGAGTTAGTTTGAAACGTCTGTTTGAAATATAAATATTTATATACAAGTTTTACCCGCTCGGCTTTGCCCGTGCCCAAGATTTGTTTTGTCGAATATATTGGTGTGAACTAGATGGTATGACAGGATCTGCCGGATTTGGATTTCAGGATCTGTCGAAATGTGAAAATTTGATTGACTGTGAACTTTCATTAGGGCTGATCAGGGTGTTGACGAAGGATTATCGATTTCAATAATATGACAGCATTTATAGAGACAAGCTATATTGAGCCATGTCTAGCTTTGGCAGCCCTGTCAAACGCTCGCTGCTCCATCAAAGTCGGCAACGATCTCACCGAGACCGTTGATGTAAAAAAAGGATTTAGATAAGGTAACGCACTGTAATGTGACTTTTTTAACAACATACTTGAAAGGATTGTGCGAAACTAACAATCCAATATCGCAGGAACTATCTTTTAAAAGTTTGTGCAACTATTAGAGTATGCCGACTATATTGATATTATTGGCAGAACAAAGCGGTCTATCACTGTTGCGTTTGCTAGTATTCAAACGAAAGCTGTCAAATGGACTTAGCTGAGGGCAAAACCAAGAGCATGCTGTCAAAAATAAGGACGCACATCATCAACGAATTGGGCAGAACGTCACCACAATCGACAGCTACATCTTTGAGGTAGCAAGGGACTTTGTATACCTCGCCGCTACAATAAAATCTGATAACAACAGCTCTTCAGAAATTAAACGAAGAAGAACTCTTGACAATCTCTGTTTCTATGTAATGAGAAGGCAATTGAGTAGTAGAGCCCTATCCTAAAGAACTAACGAGGTACTGTAGAATAACTTGATCATACAAGTCCTGTTTTATTGCACTGATGCTTGGACTCAATCAAAAACGCAGGAAGATATCCTCGATCGCGTCGAGAGATCTTTTTTTCGAAGCATTTTGTGGGTTCTGTCTGGCTTTGGAGGAGATCTACAGCGACATCGACTTAGCCAAAAAACGTAGCATCAGTTGTCAAAGATGGCTAGGACACGTGCAGCGGATGGAAGGACAACGCACCAGAGGAAGATCTCGGATTAGGGCGCGTGAAATAAATTACTAACATTTTATTGATTCAAAATATATTTTATTGGAAAAAAATAAATCTTTGGAGCTAAACAGAATCACACGTAGTGTTTGGATACGATGTTCAGATATAACTTCTTTAAAATATGCGATAATGTTCCTATATGTAGTGGGTCAATATGAAGTATCGATGCACTCATTTATTTTACTCATAAATGACTTGATATTGATGTCAACTTGTTGATTGTTTGAGTCATTCCTTGTTGTGGCATCTGGTTGACATGTGTTTGAGTTGGTTATATCAGAAATATGCCTGGGCTATCTGTAGGTTTGTTGATAGCCTGTTCTGGTCGACGTTGGTTATAGAAGGGAACCTTAACCGACTTGTAACGTGAAACGGGAGGCAATAAACTAAGGACCGGGTTAATTGTAGATGCTTGTTAGTGGAAGCCCTGGTTGATAAATTTGAGGTGTTAAGACATGTAGGATTTTGTTTACCAAAATAAAAATGCATGTCATGTTTACTTTTATGCCATCGTGGGTTAATGCATTTTTTTCACGGCACAGACTGAGTTCGAAACGTATGTTGCTGTTTGTACAAATATTTATGTACAAGCTACCGTTCCCAAAAATTGTATTGCCCAATATGTTGGTGTAAACTACATAATTATTGTCTATATCAGACCCGGCCGGCTTATGAATTCAAGGATTGGCAGGACTGTCGTCATTAGTCATATCAGCAAATTGCCTAACTCTTCGGTTTCCAATCACTTCTATTCTGATTTCAATAAAATGCTGGTGTCATTGCATTTGCATCTTTTCGACCTTCACTTTTTTTATGATTTCAACGCATTCATGTGCCTGTTATTTATTTTTGTTTGATCGTCCTTTTACGACATTGGTACCACTAAAAACTGTAATTATTGTCCAAATAAACTAAAGCGGTTATAGTTATTTTTATAATTTAAGTTGGCGTAAAGTAAAGAGACCCAGACTAAGACAAGCTTAAAAATATAGGCAAAGGTTACTGTCCGCTTCAGCGAACTGTTGGATACCCTATTCCTATTCCTCAAAAAGTGAGCGTGCCATATTTTGTTATACATAACTGTTATCTACATTTTTTAAAGATTAAGAAAAACGCCCCCTAAAAGTGGGCATGGCAGGAAAAGTTTGTATGAATTAATTATTCAAAACAACTTTATAAAGGTACATACTTTGCGAAGAATAGGACTTTCATTTTTAATGATTTCTTTTATAAAACTGATTTTTTTTTTTAACTAGCGGGCGTGTCAGTGGTCGGATCTTAAAAGTCTTTACACATGGGCATAAAGGGCCCTTACCTTAGAGATAAATAATTACAAGTTTCAGCTTTCGTCAGGCAGATTTTAAACATTATAACGCTTGATTATTTCAGGCCCCTAGAGATTATATATATTCCGAATTTCAGCGCTCTAGCTCGAGTTTTAAGGCCTAATTTTTGACGACGGACTGGCTAGACGAACTATTTAAAAAAAAACTTTTTTTTTCAAAGAAGTCAATGAAATTGAAAGTCGCATTCTTCGTAAAGAATCTACCCAAAGTCTTTCTTTACAATTTTCTCATAAAAAGTCGTTTGACAGGCCCACTTTTGGACACTTTTTTTTGACAAAATCATTGTTGTTCCTGTTAGTTTTCTGCTCCATCCAGATTAAGCTCAGTGAGCTACATCAAATGCAAAATAGATTTTCATTAATCAAATGCGAACATATATAAAAAACTATTGTTATTGTTGTTAATAGGTATATTAATTTGATCACTCTCACTCAGCTCGTTCTCTTGCAGCAGTGCAAGTGCAAGTTGACCGTATGGAAAGGATGCTTTATGTCGCACGAGCGCGAGGTGGAGATGTTGGATCGGAGCCTGCAAGACATCCGTGGCAACCAAATTCTAATGGGTGGCACTTGCAGGCGATTTCAGGCTAACTCCACCTGTTATTGAGAGAGGAGCGCCGGCGGATGAAATAAACGCTGGTCTTAAGGCGTCGACCTTGCGGGCTAGGGTGGAAAATTAACATCTCACTTGCAATTTTTGGATTCAGCTTAGAAACGACTTTGAGTCAGGTACTTATGTCCATAAGCTGCTACAAATTGAAAATGGTTGCTTGGACACAGATGCAGAGGGAAATTTTCGGTTCACAAATGATTTTTGCAATATACTAATAAAGTGAGCTAAGAACGTGTGTTTCCAAATTTACAGGCCAACATTATTAACGAAAACTCATTATATGAGCGGGTAATACAAAAAATGACTGAGTCAACAAAATTAAAAAATACTAGATATCATTTTCGGCGAACCAAAAATATATTTATCGTTCGAAACCGTGATGACCAATGACGAGAGTACTGCCTACCCCATTAAAATCTTAAATTCCTTCGAGCTATCGGGTGTACATTTCCACAAACTGAAGCTGAAAGTTGGCGTTCCAGATCTGCTTTGCGCAACTTAGTTGCCCTCAGTTTATGCAATGATACTGGGTTACGCGTCAAAGAGTTGGGAAGACATGTAATTACGGCCACCATTCTTAGCCGTACAACCTAAGGCGAATACATATAAACTGTTAAGAATGACTTTGTCCACATTTATTCTTATCCCCTACTATCTAAGTATGGGTGAATTATAAAAAAGGGGCGTACGCGGTCTCCCAGCGTCCCAGCTCAAGAAAATCGAAGAGTCTCGCGATCGAAACAGCATCCCCAGATTCTAGAAAATAGGGAAGCGACTGGCTGCTGGCTTTAAAGACCGAAACGCAGGCTCATCGAAATAGTAGATGTATTAGGTAAGGTTAGGTGAGGTGGCTGCCTGGGCTTAGACCGTTATGTCGGACCATTGTGATACAACGGGGGGTTGCAAGCGTTCGCTTGCCTCACTGGGAAATTGGTTGCCTTCTATGAGGTGGTGATTCTATGGATATAACTTCTAAGAGGGAAGTTGGAGAATGCAGAGTAGAACAGTACACACACGATTGCAGTACCCCAGGAGAGGAGCAGAGTGGAGTGACTGTTTCAGTCAAACCAAAGTTGTGGTCCCATTTTCCTGCTCGGCGGGAAGATAACATGACTGCTTCAGTCTAAGCCACCTGTATCTTATCTACCCGTAAGTGTTTAGTACTGAATGAAGTGAAGTGACTTTTGCATTCTGAGTACCTTACCCAGTCCTCTTTCTTTGGCAGGAGTACAGGTTATGATGATTGATCTCAGTCAAGTCCCAGCCTGCTGCTCAAGTATTAATTAGAAGTATTCAAGCAGCATTTGCAACAGCTGCTAAATGGGCATCAAGTAGAGAGAGTGATAGTGATAGGGCATGACGAAAAGCCACGTCCTGTCAATGAAGAACAAATTTCACAGCACGGTACAGAAGAGGTTCACTTAGCTATAAAAAAGCTAAAGAACAATAAGGCCACCGGCTCTGCTGGTTTACTGTGCGAACTAGAGATGTAACGGATAGTGAATTGGCTAAATACCGGATACCGGATATTCGGCATATACTTTGGCCGGATAGCCGAATATCCGGCGGCCGAATATATTGTCGAGAGCAGAATACATTCATAGCTATGCTTTCTAGTTCAAACACGACACGTGTACAAGTTGTAACTAGTTTGGTTCCGTTATTTGTTTGTACGGCTACTGTGTTGAATGTGGAGAGTGCTAAGGAGAATCTGTTGTAGAACACACAGTTGGCATAAATTACTGGTCGAACTAAGACACTTATTGTAAGTTTGCGAAATTTTTGTGTTCTTTACATTTTTGTATTCCTTGTTTATTACGTTAGTTATTAATAATGAATAAATATTACGATAGGTACATACTTATTGAACTTTCCTGTAGCAAATAAAGTGATATGGAACCGCTGAGCAAAAGATCCCCAATTTATTTTACCTATCCGGTATTCGCCGAATACTTACTCTCTATCCGGCAATGCAGCCGGATAGAAAAAAAAGTGACCGGATGGCCGGATAACGGATACTAACCGGATTTCCGTTAGATCTCTAGTGCGAACGTCTCAAGCCGTTCTGCAACACACTAATCGGCACGTACCAGTGTGCCTTTCGGCCCGGCAGATCGACGATAGACCAAATCTTCACACTAAGGCAAATCCTATGGATTTTAAAACGAGACCCACCACCTTTTCATCGACTTTAAAGCCGGATATCATAGCATTCATCATTGTGAGCTCTACGTGGCGATGGCCGAATTCGGAATCCCGGCAAAACTGATCCATCCAGTTGTGCCGCGTGACACTTAAAAATACGCGGTGTAATGTACAGTTTGGAAGCAGCTCTTCCGAACTAATCCAAACTTGTATCGGATTTCGACAAGGAGATGCGCTATCATCTGGCTTCTTCAATCTTGTTCTGAAGAAAATAGTGCGAAGTCAGCACAGAAGGCATTTTATTCAATAGATCCGGTCAGCTACTGGGGTAAGCGGACGATATCGATATCGAACGAAATTGAAGTAAATGAGGACAAGACCAAGTACATGCTATCAACAAAGAAACAAACATATGTTCACCGCCTAGGACAAAACGTCACTGTTGATAGCAATAACTTCGAGGAAGTTAAGTAGTCTACATAGGAGTAAACATCAACTCCACGAACGACACCTTAGTGGAGATCCTACGGACAATTACCTTAAGAAACCGCACATGGGTTTAAAAACTCCTCAATGGAAGGGCGATAAGTGGAAAGGGTGAGCTAATATTGGGTTCTTTCGAAAAAAAATACTCCGTCGGATATTTGGTCCTTTGTGCGAGGAGAGCGAATGGAGGAGAAGCTACAACTGCGAACTCTATTAGCTGTACCAAGATATGGATGTAGTCCGAAAACCGAATCACGTCGACTACATTGGCTCGGACACATTGAGCGAATGACCAATATTGCTCCAGACAAGAGTATCTTTGACTCCCAGCCCAGGTTCGAGAATGCAAGGAAGACTGGTTTTAAAGACCAAGCCATCGCGGAGCGCTCGGTCTGGGCAACTGGAAGCAGCGTTCCTGGGATCGGAGAGGATGGAAGGCTGAAGTGTCTCACAGTTGGGGTGCGCGTTTAGTAAAGTAAGTATCAAAAAATTGTGAAAAATTAAATGAAACCTAAACAAACGCCTTTTTTGAGATTCTTACAAATGATTATTTCTGCCCCCTTGTGTTAAAAATAGTAGCTTTCTAACTTCAGTTTCATTGCCTAGTTTTTGCCGGCGGACGGACGGACATACATAACTATCGATGCTGTTCACGAATATAGTGACTTTAAGTGGTATTAAAGGCAATATTAAGGTATTTCACAAATTATGATTCAAAATGTTAATACCTAGGGTATTGTTTCGATGCGACTTTTGCTGTGGTATTAATTAATAGGATTGACACATTGATGCTTGCAAAATTATCAGCTGTATAGGCCGCGCTTTGATCGATTCATACAAAATCTTTCCACGGAGATTATTTAAACGTTTGAATCTTGTCTCTGAAAAATTAAGGTCGTTTCTCTATCGATCGAGAACATATCTTTATTTCACGCGTGAATCGATCGCAATTGAAAATCATTTTCGCGATCTGCAATCGTTTGTGTATGAAATGTTTCACAAGTTCTCAAAGACCTACCTAAATATAATAAGTTTGATCACGGAACTGGTTTTCATTTATTAATCCCGTCCCGATGGACAACATTTATTAACTATCCATATTCGTATATTCATTTCCTTGTATATTATGTACTATGTATGTATTTGAACAGTTTCTAATTTCTTTATAGTCAAAACACGTGGAAATCACTTAAAAAATAATAGGTCGAGCATATACCTATTATTTTTTAAGTGATTTCCACTTAATATTCTTGATTATAATTTGAATCAAAACACAAAACCCACAGTCCAAGATCTTTTAAATCCAATCGAACCTTGTCCTTTAAAATCATTATTTTTTAATTACTGTCTGTCAGACTCACTTGATTTTTAGGTAGGAACTCCAAACACAATTAAACTATCCCGATGATGAACAACTTCTCAAAAAAATATTCGTTAACTGAATTTAAGGGAATTCGTTGGCTACTTTTATAGCATCGTCTTCCGAAGGTTTAATGTTATAGAATTCTCGTATTTATATTTAGCTATTATCTGTCAAATTCTATATTGGTAGAATATCGCTTTGAAATGTACGTTTACGTCTGACTGGCTAAGGGGCACGTATAATACCTAATCATAGTAGTTGTACTTCAACACACTAATAACAAATTGTAAGCACACCAAAGTTAACTGCATATATATAGTCATCTGAACGAAGCTGCATTTAGAAGTACAGTCATATACTTTTACATTATGTAAAAGTAAAGACAAAAACCTGAATACACTGTTTACATATTGTAATGAAAGGAAACGGAAACCTGAACTTGTTGCGCATTTGGTTTGATTGGGGTTTTTGTTGCTAGATTTGGAAATTCATTCTGCAGTGCTTTTGTTTTGTTTATAGAGCTTAAGTTAATGCAGATGTTTGGGGATATATTTAATAAATTACAGGTAGATAAATAGAAAATTGCCGCCACCCATTCACCCGGGGTGGTTGATTTGATTTTTTTTTTTAACTTTCTTTAATTTATTTAATTTTTGTGTACTAAGGAGAAAGATATTACAATCTTACTGAAATTGTGAACTCAAACTGGGTAGGACTTTAAGGAAGTCCAGAAAAGTGTGTCCCGCATTTCCGTCGACGACCACCTGTCCATCTGCGACCTAGCATCCTGCCACAATGGGTGGAGGACTTCTCCTTATATCTCGCTAGCATTATTTTTTCTGTCCTATCATTTTGAATCAAGGTGTCTACGAGTTCGAGTACCATCCAACTGGTTTTTAGAACACTGATTTTCTCAGAAACGGCCTTAACGATTTTGATCAGTTTTTATGTTTTGAGTCAAAAGGTGGCTTTCTCAATTCTTCCCAAATGAGTTGATTTATTTATCTCAATAACGGGGATAAAAGTTATTTTAAAGAAGTTTGTAATTTCAACATCCAAGAGTATCAATGGTGATGAGAAGTTTCTCAAATTTGCCGTTCGGGGTCGGTGTTAAATAAAAGGAGCATTTATTTTTTCTAAATCCTAAGAAAGAAGCAGCACTAAAAATGCCTGGGTGACATAATTCCAATAACACCAACATTTGATATCTTCAGTAAAAAAGTAATCCGAAACCGAGAGGCCTGCGGATGTTAATTGAGGTCCAACCGGCGGACTAGTAGGAAGGCAGTATGGTCCCTGTAATCATATTAAAAACGTCACTGTTAAGGAAGAAACAAAATAAGGCGCCCAGCATCAGAAAACAGCGTACTGTTGTTCTGCATCGGCTTTTCCAGTTTTTTTATATTTTTTTTTAATGATAAGGAGCTTAGGCTTACAGCACTCACCACATCAGCACCAAATACCTAGCACCTGATACGAACAAAAGCAGGACAATCACAGAAGAAATGTTTTGCTTTCTAGACAGGCTTCGCACTTGGTGGTATCGCTTAAGGTAATTTTGAAATACCTTAAGATTCTTGGCAATAGCGTAATGGCCCGTAAGAACGCCAATAATTTGTCTGCAATGGTTTAGTCTGTCTGCACCCTGAAGAATCATGCCATCTGTGATTCTGTTCATATGAAAACCAACCGTCAATGCCCTGACCGAGGATGCAGGCAGACATAACGCCGGTTCAGGTCCAGAGCAGCCTTCCTCTGAGCCCAGTCTAGCAAATTCACCGAGATCTTATTTCCTGTGATCCCGTTATGACCCGAGACCCAGATAACTCGAAGTGAATTCAGCCTTCAGAGAGATCTTGCATTCATGAACTACTCGTACTTTGGAGTAATCCGTGAGAATTCGACTGCATTCCTTTCTGGGCTCAGAGTCTTTCCAGAGCCAATTCTGAACGCGAGGAAAGTCGACGTCGTAGTTGCACATCAGCATAAGTTCCGATGTGTTCCGGTGCATCGGACGGCATATCCAAGTTCATCAAAACTCCAGTGCGAGTTATACTAAAAGTCACCTCTTTTTAAACGTGAGAAAGTTTTGATTGTGCAACCCATGATGTAAACATCAAGGGGCGGGAGGTTCAAAAATACATCTAGGACATATAGAAAAAGCCCAACTGGAAATACTCTAAACTGTTGATATTTTTGTATAGGTTGTAGCTTCCTCTTCTCCCTTCAGTGAGATCGTCCTTCTAAATCAAAAACTGAAGTCCAGAACAATCTTCAGCCTATTTCACTCTACTTGTTGTAAGTTGTAACTGTTCTGGGCTTGTTCAGCCTAGAAATGACTTTGTTGGTGTAAGGGGCGGGATTCAACAATTAACTGACTTCACTATTCTACCCACCGACCTTGTAATCTCTGTATATGGATCTTACAGTATCAAAAAGCTGGACTTTTATACGACAACAGTTATTGACCATGAATTACATGACATTGGATTGCACTTACGAGTACATTGTTACAGTAATAAATTTATATTTAATCAACAATGCCCCTGATGGATTGGCTGTTGTTGCAGCAAAATGGCCCTTTGATACCTTTTATTCGCATGTTATCCTTTGGCCGTTACAACTATTGTTGTTCACAGAGCCCAAGGCTATTTTTTCTAAGTTCCTAACTAGAATTAGTATATGTGCTACAGAATCAGCCGGCTTCACCATAATCTGCTTAATGGAAATATCACACAGTTGGATTGATCATCGCGTAGTTGTCTTGCATTGTTTGTGAGTTTGTTCGCCGCTTGTGACTTTATTTTTTGTATAGTTTTGTCAGGGTTGTGAAACTCGGGCTTGCGATTAAATATTTCCTTACATTGTAGCAACTATCTCAGTCCACACTTCCGTGTTTTAACTCTGCTATTATTCTTTTTAAAAGCGCACTTAGGGTTTAATGGTAACAGAATTTTCAAAATTTTGCGAACGTCTGACAAACATCCAAGAGTGTCTATTGTGTCAATTGATTCGGCTTTAAATTGTAGGTCAGTTCCACTTCCCACAAGTAAATGGTTGCAGAAGCTAGGTTGTAGGCCCCGTATGGTCGTTAATGACTGATATTCATTTAGTTTTTTAAGCCTCAAACGCTCAATTTGGGTAAATCCATTTTAAAAAATCGCTAACCATAATCATACATTTGTCAGCTTTTTTGTTCGACTCGCTAATGATAACGGACCCCTTAGTAAATAAATTAAATAAAAGATTATTTTTAAATAAGTTTAAATATTTAAGGTGCATAAATACTGCATGCCGATGTATATTTGTTTGGAATCTTTGTAAATTCAGGTACGTTGAGGGTAAGATCGCGTGCATTTCTTCTGGCATTTCTGGTGTGTCAGGCGATCGCGATGCTACCAATCAGTTTCATTATACGTTTATGCCTTATATTTATCTATTTATTTTTACAATCGTGGAGTTGCGATAAATAACTGAACATATAGTGAGTTTAATGTCGTCTTAATATGCAACTATTCAACAAATTGCGTCTTTCCGAGCCTACTATAATAAACAAAATGTCAATCAATCACCAGCATCGGTTACCAGCACGAGTGCCGGTAAATGCATTCCGGCATGCATGCTTAATAACTTTTTAAGTAGGTACGAGCAATTTATTATGCAATACTTGTTAAGAGAATGCGAACCACGTTCTCACACCCACCCATAATTTAGCTTATTACTATTACTATAACTACGAATAATTGTTGAGAGCAGTGTGCTGAGAGAGCGTGCAAGTGCATTATAATGAAGCGGCTGCAATAATTTAGAGTAGATAATAACAGATTGAAACAATTATTGATAGCAGAATACATTGACGTTATTTCACAGCACCAACAATATCACTGTAACGTCCCCAAATAAAACAGGGCTTGTCATAAAAGGCGACTCAGGAGACAAATCATATCTAGGCAATTTTAACATCCAGCTGAATCAAGCGACGCATTAAACATCTTGCAACTCTCCCGCAAGTGAGCATGCAAATTGGTGAATTGACACGACTGGCGATTAGGGTGTCGTAAAAGGGAGATCAAAAAAATCAATAACAGAAGTATGCACGCGTCGAAATCGTACAAAAGAGTCGCCAGCATTTGATTGGCCTAATAAAGAAGAGATCCGGTACCTCAAAGGCTGCCTATGGTTATTTAGCTCGAACCGGCGAATTTAAAAGGCGGACCAGTAGGGATTCCATTTAGTGGGAGGTTTACGCCGTGAAGGGCAAGTAGATTTAAGGAAAAATTCAGACGATAAACTTTGATTTGAATTTGTATACAACGCAAAGCATGCAAATTGGAGCGCGACCGGATCAGTAACTACTGTCATATTCAAAAGAAAGATCCTACGATCCCTGTAAAAACGGCAGTTTCAATCAATGTTCCTACTCAATCGCCAAATAGAGGCAAGCCTTAAAGCTCCTGGAGCGCAACAACCCCCAGAATTTGATTGGCCTAAGTGAAGAAGTGATTTAAAATAGTGCACGATAATTTTTGAGGTCCAGCCGGCGAACCCCGCAGGAGGACCAAATGGGGTGAAGTGATGTGGAGGGTTACAATCTCTTTAGTCCAGCTCATAACCTCGTCGTACATACATATATATATATGTATATCAGGTACGTGCCGTGATGTTCTCAACAGGGTATTCTACACCCTTTTTTTTGGCTATAGCGTCTATTCTCAGTTTTATTTTAAGAACGTAAGTTTTATTTTGTACGTATGTTAGTTCAATGGATCTAATCTTTTTGATAGAGGTTTCCAAAACCTCATCATAGAAGGTTTTTAACCTCAGTTTTTTTGTTTATGTTTACAGAAAGCTGATTTTGCTGACATTGCTCGTGCCCTAAATGGCTGCCTTGGGGGAATCCAGATAGGACTTCGATTGGCCTTGATTGAGAACATCCAATCTTACCAAATTATTTTCTGTTTTGTAAGTAGTAGGTAATGCAGAATGTATTACATATGATTTTTTTTATAAGAATTGCATAGCAGACTGTCAAATACCTTAAGGAAATTGAATAAGCGTTGCAAAAACTTAGTATGGGCGAATTATTAATAAGGATATTGCCTATATAAAGAATTTTATCGAATAAACCTTTCTTGTAACAAAAAACACCCCCAAAGTGGTCGTTGTAAAACCCTTTGTACACAGGAGTTCAAAAGAATGACTGTCTACTTACTTTGCGGAGAACAAGGCTTTCTTTTCTATTGATTTTTTTGATAAAACGGTTTTTTTTTAGTAGTGGGCAGTGGGCGCTTTTAGAGAGTATTATGTCCTTCAAACTTCAATTTTCTAGCTTGAGTTTGATTTCTTCAATATAACGTGTTTTTTTTAATAGTAAACTTGTCAGCGGGCGAATTCAAAAAATCCGTATACCTTTTCATTTCAGGTCCCTAGAGAGTAAAGTAAGGTACAGTGGCAAGACAACTTCAAGATCTTGATGTACACAAATCCGCTGGTCCATATGGTATTTCTCCTATCGTTCTAAGCAGGTGTTGTTCCAAGCTGGCAAAACCACTGCGTAAGCGAATCCCACAGGCGGACCAGTAGGGATGCAGTTATGTGGGAGCGTTATGATCCCTTGAATCCTGTTCATCATTAAGGGATAAGAAGATTCGTTTCTATCGATCCTATTCTTCGGCGCTCTTTCCGAGACGATGGAAACCTGCTTTTTGTCTCGCCCGTCCCTAAAAAAGGCGAATCTTCTTCTCCCTCCTCCTCCTACTGACCAATCGCAATTACGTCCCTTCTTTTCAAGGTCAGAAAGGCTGATCTCCTGTCAGCTAATGAACAACAGGTCCACTTGTGATTTTATGACATATCTAACCGAACAGTGAAACCAGTCTCTTCACCAGGGTAATGCAAGTAAAATCGTTTCGCTTGATATTTCAAAGGTATTTGATAGAGTTTGTCATCAAGCTCTCTTGTCAGAAATTGCCTGCTTTTGGAATCGATGATACTGTCCTTCAATTGATTATAAACTACCTTTCGCAGCTTCGGGGGGAACTAGAACGTCAACGTATATTAAGCTCATTTAATTCCGATCTGGACAGCAGAACTTAGTGGGATGCAGAGTGGAGTTTAATGCTTCCAAGCATTATTCATGTTAATGACAACCTTGGTTGGAATAACTTTATATTCGATGTCGCCAAGGACGTTGCAAAATGTCTAGGCTTCCTTAAGCGTTGCAAGAAATATTTTACCCCTTCCGACCTGGCTCCAATTTATAAGGCGTTTATTCGAACCAAACTTGAGTTCAACTCCCCATATCTGAGCCGTTGCCACAATCACATATTTGGAGCAACTCGACTTCGACAGAATAATAAAAAACCCCGATAAAACTTATTGGCGATCGAAATATCGCGTAAACGTTTGACTCTCTTAGTCAACAACGCGACGCGTCGTGATGTATCTTGTCTATCGCTGTTACGAGTATATCGATATTTGCACCAGAAGTGCTCAAACGAAAGAGCCAGCTGCATTCCGCCCTTACCCCTTAATTCACTAGGTGAAAGGTGACAGGTGAGTCCCTGGGACTCTCCCATGTTTTTCTTTCGCACACAGATATTTCTACACACACACATATATGATCCACAGTACCTTATGTAGTGTGGTCGGATGTGTTTTTACAATAAGTGGAAGGGTGACTTTTTGGTGATCAGTGAGTCCCAGACGCAGGTAGGTTTTTAAGTTACAATTTGCATATGTGCTTGCCTTATTATTTTTTGTTTTTTTTTTTGCAAGAAATTCAGTGATAAGTAAGTATGGATTTAAGTAAATCAGGCCAAGCAGGTGAAGAGCTTAACAGAAGTAACCTGATTTCAGGTTTATACAACACTATTTTTCCATTTGAACTACGCCTATCAATTTTATCGATTACCAAAAGAGAAATACTTGACGCGTCCAAGGCTGCAGAAGAAAAACTTCACAGAGGTGAGCAAAAATACTGCCATGTGTGCAGCTCCAAAAAGAGGACTAAGACTGCATACCTTTGTTGCGCATGCAAGAAGCCAGTCTGCCTGGGATGGTCCCGCAAAATATGCAAAAAGTGCAAAAACTTCTAAAATCAAGTCTGCATTTGAGTATCTGCACGTTTTTTTTCCTCATATGGAGACCGTTACTTTTTGCATCAAATATGAATTAAAGTTGAAAAGTGAATTGCTAGTTTTTTATTTATTTTTTTATATATTTTTTTTTTTATTCTAAAAAATGTGATTTTTCAAAAAAAAAAAAGAAAAAAAAAAGACTTCGAAACATCCATGAATAAATCTTAAGTATAGAGCATTTTTATAAATATTTTTGTTTTATTTTATCAGGAATAGGTTGAAGTTCAAAGAACAAAAGTATTTTGTTCTTAGTGAATTATGGGTTAGAAAATTTCAAGACCTTCCAGGAATCCCTATAATGCGCGTTAATTATGTATAAAAAAATATGTTCCAAATTTCACATTTCTAGTTTGAATCTTAGGGCCTCAAAATTGGTGACGGATGGACGGACCACAAATATAGTAACTAGCATTTTTTAAAGTCGAGTCAAACACATTTAAAAAATTCTTCGAGTACGAAACAAAAGAGAAAAGTATGTCAAAATACAAACAAGGGAGAAATTTCGATCAAAATATAATCATTTGCATGTTGGAAAACGGAAAACATCTCCTCAAGGTTGGTGGGATTTGCACTTCAACTTTGAATTTAGGATTTAGGTCTAACGTTGAAGTAGAAGTTGAGGTTGATGTGCTAATGTGTTCCATCCCATTAAAAAGCAATGGTTCCAAAACATGCGGCTTGTTTATCAAAGATGAAGTCCAGGTTGAAGTTTTTAAGTGTTTCTACCATCAAATGTTACAACAATTTTGCACTTTAGCTATACCCCTACCCTAGTGCAACAGAAAAGTAGATAGGGGTAAAATTTGCGATTTTGACACCTCGGGAAATGTCAGTGTTTCTATTGATCCACGCGTTATCACAGATAAAAACAGATTTCAATGCCCTTTAATATTTTGTTAACCAAAATACAAATGGAAATAAACAATCCAAGCAGTTAAGCACCGTCAAAAGGCAAAATCATCAAAAAGAAGGAAACATTATACATATTGAGTTTGACATTTTCTACAGATTAGAAAAATTGCGTTCGTGATCCACTAAAAAAAATTGAAATTTTAATAGGCCTGTGGCACCAGATCGTGAATATCCCTAAAGTCTGTCTTCGCACAATACCGGTTGAAAAATCGACGAATTTGAAAATCTGAATCCAAACGCAGATTTACAATCGGTCTAATCAGCCGATAGCAAACTTATTGCACCACACACGGATTTAAATGTGTATTATTGATATCAGTAGTAACTTATTGGAAAGATTTTAATGTTTCGCAAAATTGTGATACGAGCAATATATGTGAGACTGACCTATCATTATTTTAGTTAAGTAGGTCATAGACATTTTGCAATTATCTTAAAGAAGTTATACTTTAATCAGCTCACATTAAAACGCGTTATCAAGCAATTAAATATACGAACTTATTAACGGAACGGTTTATTTTAGTTACATTAAACTATAAATGAAATCAATAACAATGTGACAGTTACTCGCTTGTTATTGCCGCTGATAATTTTTTCTGTTTACTCTCTAGGTACTACAAAACAATATTCGAAGATGGAACTATATTGTTGGTTTTAAAATTTGTAGTTTTGTTTTGTAAGTGTGTTGGATATAAAATATTGATATAAAATAAATTTGGTAGATGGTTGGTTGGTTGAAACCGGCCCTCGATGAGGATGCACTTAGACCAGAAGTAGGTCCATTGTGCTGCCGCAAATTTTTTAGATACTCGCATATAATTATAATTACAAATATTATCGGTAAGTAGATAATTATTTAGCTTATTAACTTAACGAGCTTCCGACCCGTGGAGAGTCTCTGACTAAAACGGAGGTTCGGTCTTCCTTGTCGTCTCGATCCTGGCTGGGAGTGAGGTTGTTATAGCTGTCTTGCAAGATTAGTCGAAGAATATCCTTGCTTAATTTCAATTTGGTAATTACACGCAATGAAAGCTCTTTAAAACGCTGATACTAAAAGTTATGCTTTATGATGCCGAGTGTTGGACGATTAATAGGATCTTTTATGCGAAATTAAACAAGGATATTCTTCGACAAATCTTGCAAGACATAAGATAGCCTTTCATTTAGATGGGCCATATGGAGCTGATAGTCCACTCAGCGGGCATGCTTCCTTTCACTCATACTTAATTGATGATGTGTTGCATGCCTAATGTGACCATATTTTTTTTTGTCAAAGCGGGACGCTTGTGTAATTAAGTAAAAATTTTGTTTTTGGTTTCCATTGCAGTAAAATAGAGATCACATTTACTCATTTAATCCTCTCCCTGAGCAGGTGACCGTTGTTTTGAAATCGGCTATAAACACGCACAATAGGTTTTCCACCCCATCCACATACAACTTCAATCGTAAGATACAAAGTTTTTTTTCATAATGATTTTATAAAGGAGTCAGGACTTGAACAGAAGTTTGTATAATTTTGTTGTAATGCTGATTAACCTTTTAGGAATAGCTTTTCTTTTTCGTGATAATGGCTTATGTACTTTGTTACGTTTGATTCCATTTTTAATGAAGTTATCGTATTCCGACTTTGATAGAATATGTAGGTAAGTCGAGGTTCGTCTCTAATAACATATTTCGGTCTATTTGCTAAAGCGGGACATTTTGGTACCCGCTGGGGACAGCGGGACAGACACTTAAAAGCGGGACTGTCCCGCCAAAAGTGGGACGTATGGTCACCTTATGCATGCCCCCAACGATAACATCACCTCTATTTAAAGAGCTTAGCTGTGCAATTATTAGAACCGGCGGTCTTGTTGTTCTTTAGCTTTTTATCAGCTATACCAACCTAACTTCCGGCCAGGTTCGCGACGACAAGGAAGACCGTTTTAGCCTCTGACTCTCCGTTTTAGTCAGAGACTCTCCACGGGTCGGAAACTCATTTAGTTAAAAAGTGCGGGTGGCAATGGTGCAGTAGTAGTGTATTCGCTTACGGAATGGAAGGTCGTGCGTTCGAATCCCGGCCAATTCCATTACTTTATACCGAATACATGAAATCGTTATCTCCCTAAGTAACTTAGACACCACCCGTGGAGAAAAACCCTAAACCCTACAACTGCACCCAAACACTTCTTTCCTATCTCTCTATTCTTTCTAATACCAAGTAGCTTACAGCGTACACTGTGTTCCTAGCATTATAAGGGTACTGTATGAACAGAAAAAAATCCCTTTAGCGTAAGGAAATTATAAAAAAAAAAGTCGCAAAAAACAATGAACCCCGAACGAAATGTCAGCAAAATAATTATTTAGCTACTTACCGATAATATTTGTAATTATAATTATATGCGAGTATCTACCAAATTTATATTATATCAATATGCATGTGTGTCCGTACTATGTCAAACAAACTTACAAAACAAAACTACGGAGTACAAAACAAACAATATAGTTCCACCTACCTACTGAATATTATTTTGTAGTACATTAATAAACAAATAAAATTGTTAGCGGCAATAACAAGCGACCTTGACTGCCACATTGTTATTGATTTCATATTTGTTTAATGTTACTAAAATAAACCGTTCCGTTAATAAGTTTGTATATTTAATTTCTTGATAACGCGTTTTAATGTGAGCTGATTAAAGTATAACTTGTTTAAGATAATTTCAAAATGTCTGTGACCTACTTAACCAAAATAATGATCAGTCAGTCGCACCTATTCTGCTCGTATCACAATTTTGCGAAACATTAAAATCTTTCCAATGAGTTACAACCTACCTACTGTTATCAATAATACGCATTTAACCCTAAATCCGTGTGTGGTGCACTAAGTTCCCCAAGCGATTTTCAAATTATATTTTATTACTGCGATCGGCTGATTAGACCGATTATAAATCTGCGTTTGGATACAGATTTTTAAATTCGTCGATTTTTCAACCGGTAATGTGCGTAGACAGTACATTAGGTGTATTCACGATCTGGTGCAATAGGCCTAGTAAAATTGCAATTGCGTGGAATGAGCTAATATTCAGTTCTTTCGAAATAAAAATATGAACATCTTCGAATATTGGGTTCTGTGTGCGAGTAGGGCGAATAAAGGAGAAGATACAACCGCACGTAGATGACGTCCAAAGCTTAAATACGTCAACTTTATTGGCTCGGACATATCGAGCGCATGGATAATAATCAGCCTTATTGTAAGTTTCGCCCGGAAAATGTTTCGCTTGCCGAAATTCTGTCCGCCCGGAATTTTACAAGCTATTGTGAGTTTCGCCAGAATAATATTTCACTTCGAATCGGCAGTGACATTTCGAACACAGACAGACACGTGTAATGTTTGTTTTGACATCCTTAAAATATAAAGTGCCAAATATATTAAATTCAATTAAGTTTAATTTTCCATTAACATACATAGCATAGCATAGCACTGCGGCGCCTTCCTAATACAAAAAGAAGAAAATACTCAAGAAGGTAGTTTGAAGGCACTTGATACAATCCTTTGGTGTTGTGCTAACCATTGTAAGAATCAAAAAAATCACCACCCATCGCCTTTTATTTGCCTTTTTTCGTACCGTTTTTGGTCGGTCCAAACCTATTAATTAAAATATAAATTTTTTTAATCCTTAGCACAGAGAATAAAATTTAATCTTCACATTTTTCCATTCGAACTCAGACCTTACTGGAGGCCCTCCGCTATTCAATTCAAAAGTAATCTGCTTCCAAAATGCAATTATTTTATCCTACTCTCTTTAACGAAACCCCTTGCAATTTCAGGGTTTTCCTGCATTTTGTTAAGCAGCAGGTCGCTTTGCCTCCAATTTATAGATTTGCTCCTTACATAAAGATACAATTTATTTATATTATTTTTATTTTGCAACCGTTATTAAAATAAATGACTTACATTGTAATTCGGTGTTCTCCTGTTCGCCTTCAAAAAATAAGTGAACATTTTAGCTCTGAATTGAAAAAGTACGTACTTAAAAAAAGCAAAGAAACAATATTGCAATAGATATGCTTAATAAGAAAAGTGACTTTAATTTTATGACTGTTAAAATGATAAAAGACTCCCTGTGTTTCGTTGGACCAGTGATTGAAAGAATAATAAATATATCCCTAAGTGCAGGTGTTTTCCACAATCTTGGAAAGAATCGCTTATAGTGCCGATAAAAAAGATACCAAATGCAAAAACTCTAAGTGACTTTCGACCAATTAATATGATGCCTTTATATGAAAAAATAATAGAAAAATGTGTAGTGATGCAACTCCAAGAATACATAGAAAGCCAGGGACTACTGGATAGCTATCAATCGGGGTTCCGTGTAAACCATTCGTGTGAAACATGCTTACATTTTGTGATAAACGATTGGAGGAAAGGAATAGAGGCGACAAATGTTGTGGTTGCTGTCTTCTTGGATTTGAAACGGGCCCTCGAAACAGTTAATCATAAAATTTTAATAAAAAAATTGAAGTACTATGGTATTAAAGCTGTTGATTTTAAGTGGTTTAAATCTTTTTTTATCAGGAAGAACACAACGCACTTCCGTGAACGGCCAAATATCGTCACCAATCGCCGTAAATGTAGGAATTCCACAAGGCACAATACTGGGAGTGTGGTTATTCCTTATGTTTATAAATGATATGAGTAAGGTGATTCAAACGTCGAAACTTATTTTATTTGCTGATGATGGTTTACTCTACACCACTGGAAAAAATGCTGCGGAGTGCTCACAAGAAATAAATCAAGACCTTGAAAGAATAAATACATGGTTGAAAATGAACAGACTAGTGCTTAATGTTACAAAAACAAAGTGTATGGTGTTCAAATTTAATTATGTAAGTTCGTCTTTAAATGTAAATATAAATTTATCTATAAACAATGAGCAAATTGAACAAGTTAAACAATTAAAGTATCTTGGTGTAATGTTAGACGAACAACTTAACTTTAATGAACATATAAATTATATTTGCAAGAAAATATCAAAAAAAGTTGGAGTATTAAGAAAAATAAGAAAGAATATCTCTATGAGTACCGCTGTGAATCTATGTAATGTTTTGATTAAACCTCATTTTGAATATTGTTCTAGTTTATTGTATATGTGTCTACAAAGTCATAAAGATAATTGCAGCCTATTACAGCAAAACAAATTAATGCGAATTATATTAAAATGTAGTAGATATACACCAATTAGAAATATGCTTAGTAGGCTAAAATGGTTAAATATAAATCAACGTCTTTTTATGTTATGTATGATATTTGTATTTAAAATTAAAAACAATATGTATCCAGGATATTTATGTGAAAACGTACGTACCAATGAATTGTTAGAATATAACCTACGAAACAATGATGACCTAAGAATAGAAAGAACGCGGACCACGAGAGGTCAAAGAACAATATTTTACCTAGGTTTTATTGGATTCAACAATCTTCCGAGAGAAATAAAAAACATAAACAATATCAACGAATTCAAAAGGAAAATTATTGAATATGTTAAGTCAATTAATAATTTATAGGATATTAAATGTCATAGAATTATAAAAATTAATTCTAAAAATATTAGATTGTAAACTTGATAAATTTTAAATTTAAGACGAAATTGTAAAATTGTAATCTAAATGGCGTTTAAAGCTAAATAAAGTATTCATTCATTCATTCAGAAGAATGACGTTTAATTCCGCCCGAATTGAGAGCTGCCAATAAGGGGAATCTTTCGAACATGACATTTTTTTCGCCCGAAATTCACAATAGGCGAAAAGAAAAAAAGGAATTTTTTCTCGGGTGGAATCTTGTTCACGCGAAACTCACAATAGGGCTGAATGTTCCGGCGCTTAGTGTGAACAAATAGAAGCAGCATGAGCGGTATTAAGAAGGATGGACGGCTGCAGAGTCTCAAGCAGAGACTCTTCACGTGTCGGGTACCTAGCGACGCATTGAACATTTTAAAGCTGTCCGGCAAGGATACAGCAGGCCTGCCTCTTTTTTTTAAGTCGAACCTGTGAATCCCGCAGACGGATCATATATGATGATTATGTGGGATCCAGATCATAACCGTCCAATACTGGGGAAGAAAAAGGTTAATTACTCTGTTATAAGTATATACTCGTATAATAATAGGTGTGTTTAATGAACCTGAGCTCCACAGAAAATTCAAGAAAAGATCAAAAAAGTAAAGGAAGTGGTGTTCCATTAGTAAAAATCTTGCCCCAACGAGTTCTACATTGAATGAATCTGTGCATACCAGTTAAGCACAACATTTTCTGAACCTAGTTTTTAGGTAGGGCAATTGAGGAAATGTATCGAATTTGAAAATAAAAATCATGTATTTGTTTCGCATTATGCGATATCATATTTCTTAGTTTAATGTTACAAGTATACGCATATTTATAAAAAAAAAATCAAAAGAATAGCATAAAACAAATGCCCACTCAAAACCCGAAGTTCACTAGAAAACACAGAGGAGCCAATATTTTAAATTGCACAGCTGACTGAAGAACATATGATTCCAAACTGTACTTTTCTGTTCTGGTTTGATCTGACAGTTTCCACTCACTTCTGTTTGTTCTGTTCTGATCTTTTCCTTCATTAAATACAGATGAGTAAAGATGTCGACGAAATATACTCTCGCAAAAATCTGTTCCCTTACTTTTCAAGTAGCTTCAAGTAAATTCTAAAATTTTGAAGAATTTTGAAGTTATTTGAAAAAGTAAGGTAAGAAGCCTAAATTCTGATAAGCTCAAAAGTTATTGCGTTGGACTACCAATCTGAGAGTCTCAGGTTTATATCCGGCCTGAGGCCAAGTAACACCTTAAGTTTTTTTTCTACTGATTCACCTCTTGCGAACGTCTGACTAGGTTTTAGGCCCTGTATGGGCCTATAATAACTTATAATATATAAATATTATATATTATATACTTATAAGCTGTGTTCGATTACTTTTCAAGTAACTTCAAGTTAATTCTCAAATTTTGAGGAGTGGGGATAATTTCTCTCAGATATTGAAGAAGTTATGAAAAAGCCAGGGAACGCTTTTGTAGTAAGATGTGGTAACCAAACTACATGACAGCAGATACATCAAATGAAGAATCAGAACAATTTATGAAATAGTGATTAAAAGAGATATTTGATTGAAAATGATTATGCGAAAAATGTTGAATTTAGTATCGTTATAAGTTGGCACATGAAGTAAATCAGAAGAAAGTCATACAAACTTACATGAAAGAAAAAATAACAAACTGAAATATCAACTGTCATTTTAAGTACAGTTGACAGCTGGTTTACAACCTGCCCAAAAGAAATTTCTTGGGCATGGTAACTTTTTCATTTGAGCGGAAGTGACTTGGTCTATCGTTGCCTCTCTCTTTTACGAAATTTGTGTGTTAGGGAACAGCTTTAAGCAGTTTTAAGTAACTTTGAGTAGCTTGAAGTTAATTGAGAAAGTAAGGTAACAGAAATATTTATTTATAACTTAACCCCCGTATTAATAAACATCGGATAGCGGCGAGTTAGCACTAGCACACGTGTTAACTCATAATTTTGATTAATAAACCTGTGTTAGCTTTCACTGACATGTGATAACGAGCGGATAACTTAACTCACCGAATTCGGCGTATAAGGAGGGGAAAACAACACACATTATCAGATTGTAGTTCATGCATTCACAAATTGAGAGGATGCTCATGTATGTGTGGAAACATTGAGAGGATGAGAGAGAACACTGTCTCCCATTTGGGCTCATTACTCTTTCATAATGCGTTGACTCCATAGTAGTACCATAGTATTGGGATGGAACACACAGAAATGAGTGTCAACTCATGAAATATGACAGATACACTCGATTTTTTAGTTTAATTTGGTAATGTGCTGCCGTATTGTAGGTGATAAGGAGCAAACAGCTAACACAGGGAAAATCATATTTTTATTAATCAGAAAAGTTATCATATGGACAAGTTCGCTATCCGTGGGAAAGCTAACTCGTGTGGTAAGGAGCGGATAGTGTTTTTCTATTAATATGGCTGTAATAATTTAAATGTCAAGTGCAAGCCAGCTGATTTCGAATGTTCGAAGTTTATTAAGATATTGCTCTCAACTTAAGAGTGTTAGGGAGCACTCATAACTCATAAGTCTAATGGGAGTTCATTAATTTGCACTAATAATGGCGGGTGAATTTTCTTACTAAGCTCATAGCTAAAAATAAGCTGGGGAATAGTGAAGTAGAAATGCTATGGATTTCCATTCAACTTTTATATTTCTATGTACATACCTCCTCTGGTAGTGTTTGTCGGAAGAGTTGTTTTATGTGCTAATGAAACGGATTCGGCAAACATTTTTTTTATTCCAGACGCTTCCTTTTGCCCAACGGAAAAGAACACGTATCTTTATATCAATAATGGTTTATCAAAATAATGGTGATTGGTGAAGGGGTGATTGGTGAAGGGGTGATTGGTGAAGGGGTGTTTCCCAAAACTTCCAATTAGCGATTTTCTTGACAATTATAACTTACAATTAGTCCCAGAAATACCTGGTTCGTCATTGAACGAAAACTATAGGCAATCATTACAAACATGCAATATGTAAAAGCATATCTCTGGCCTTCACCAAGAGACTTTAATTGTATATGGCATGGGAAGTCTGTTTTTTTTACCATTTTTTTTATTTGCTGCTGGTTATTAAAGATAAACAGCAATAATGTTTACAGAATTCCGATAATACTTAAGCAATCGACGAATTGGATTATACATATTCTTGAAATAAACAATGAAATGAGACGTGGAATACTGCGTAGTTTCAAGTTATGTTTAAAGTCCGTTTTGTTGGCAATAATTGAGTTAAAACTTTAGTATTCTACCTATTCTAGCAGAAAATACTCTACCAATGTAGGTAGGTACTCCCACGCTCAAAAATTAAGTTTGCTAGTGTAAGTAATTCATATTTTCAGTAGGAAGAAACGTTTTTTAGCTTATCCTTCAGTTACAATACCTAGTTAGCATTATCAAACAAATGTTTTTTACTGAGCTATTTTTAAAAATGCACGTTGCTTAAAATATCAAACGTACTGTTTATAAATACATAATTCAGAAGACGCACTGGCAGAAGGCGAACTTATAATTATAAATACCATTTTCAGAAGTAAATGTGTATCTAAACATACACAAATATTTTATCTCCATGCAGGCTGAATAGTTCAACATCTTTCATATTATTATTTTTTTTATTTTATTTTATCTGGCATAAAAGGTGCAACCATCCATATTTTCACGGATAGTCAAGCAGCTATAAACGCCCTTAGCTCGTATACCATTGACTCCAAATCAGTCATGTATTGCTTCAATACCCTACAAACACTCGGAATAAGAAACAAGACCAAATTATGGTGGGTTCCGGGTTATGTCGGGGTAGGAGGTAACGAAAAGGCCGACGAACTGGCCAGAAAAGGTTCAGAAACACCTTTCATAGGTCCCGAACCTTTCTGCTGCACTCCTAGATCAGCAGCAACGGCAGCAATTAAAAGCTGGGAACATAGATAATGTATCTATCTTTGGGAAAGCATCCCAGGTCTGAGACAGGCCAATCGAGCCATTCGGCCCTTCAATCAAAATGCCAGCAAATGTCTAAACCTAAGCAGGCATGATATCAAAAACCTAGTAGGTTACCTTATTGGTCACCATGGTTTAAGATATCATCTACACAAAATGAGAATATCAGACTCTCCTGAGTGCCGACTCTGTCTTGAAGAGGACGAGTCAGCTGAACACATTTTATGTGAATGTCCAGCCCATAATGGAATTAGAAAGAAGATCTTTTTCAGGGAGCAAATGAGCCCCGAGGACATAAATAATTCTTCAGCTGGTAAAATTGTCCGCTTTACACGGAAAGTGGAAATTCTACTAGTTTAAACTTTTCTGGCCCATACGGTATAAAAGATCTTTTAGGTCGAAGTACCCCCCCCCCCCCCCCCCCCCCATTATGTGGCCAAACAATCTACCTACACATTTGCATTTAGAAAAACTTAATACTCTATTAAAAAGTTGAATATAATGGAATTTGAAACATTATTTTAATATATGTAAATAAATAGGTAAGGGCTGACAAATATGTTAATTTTATTACTGAATAAGTGGCTGCCTGACAATATTACAATAAATCCCGCCCTCTGGTTGAGTTATAAGAGCTTTCGGATCCAGTCGCATGACAGGCATAGATCTTTCACACGTAGTCACGTAATGATTGCGAAAAAAATTCACCAACCCAATTTCGGCTTGCAGCATAGCAAAGCGTTCCCCAATGCAGCTGTGTGGTCCAGTTCCAAAGGGCAAATAGGTAAACGGTACAATCTTTGGCTTATTCTCGCTGGAGAATCTCTCTGGATCGAAATCATTGGGATTTGCAAAGTACTAAAATGTGAAACAGTATTAGTGAATGTCTATATACGACATAGGTAGGACACCCACCTGGGGATCTCTCTGTAAGCCGTAAATCGGAATGTAAATTGGCATTCCTCTAGGAATGGTCAAATTGCTGAATGGATCGAATGAGTACTTCTCACCTGGAGGCAACGTGCATTCGCGGTCCAAAAACCCAAGAGGAGGATACAATCGAAGCACTTCCTGGATTATCATGTGCATGTATTTTAGAGACTCAATCATCCGATAGCTAACTTCTCCACCATTTTCCTCGAGAGCATCATGAATCTCATTGCGCAATCGGGCTTGCAGGTCAGGTCTTTTGGCGAGCTCATAGAGAGCAAACGACATTGCTGATGAAGAGGTTTCGAAGCCTGCTGTGAAGAATAGGGCTGCTTGAGCAACTAAAATGTCACCTTCGAGAGCTATTTGATTTTTCAGCCGGTCACTTTTGGCGGAACGTTCAAATTCGAGGAGGATGTCTATAAGATCGTTGCGAGCCATTCCAGTCTGCTTGCGAACTCTCATCACATAGTCTATTGTTGCACGGAGGAACTTGGCAGAGTGCTTTGGAAAGACCTTAAAAAAGAGAAGTTAGGTATCCGCCTACAAAATATCTTTCCCCATTAGACCTCACCTTAAATCGAAAAATCGGCACCAATCGTGGAAGAAAGAACACCGTAACAAACTCGATAGCTCTCTTTGTGGTAAAATCAAAGATTAAACGTCCATGACTTCGAAATTCTCCATTGGGATTCTTGAGGCTGTTTGCCTGAACACCGTATGCCACTGTTGCGATCACATCGGTTGTGTAAAGAGCGCATATTTCCTTAAGCTCAAGACAAGAGGAGTGAGTAATTTTGTCCACCGGGAGGGATAACAAATAGGAGTCTAATTGACGGCCAATCTGAAAGACTCTTATCTGAACTAGTTACTTAAACAATATTCCTTCAACTCACCTCCTCCACCAAGGGAAACATCCGCTTAATTTTTCCACTAGTGAAAACGGGTGATATCTTGTGGCGTATCTCCTTCCAAGCTGGGTTCTTAATGAAGAAAAGATTCTTCGAGCCAAGTGAATCAGCAGAAAGGTCCGACGTCGAATATCTGCAAGACGTATCAAAGTAACAAAGTGATTTAAAGATTGGCTCTCTTAACCTATCGGAAAACTTGGTAAAATCCTTTACAAGAATTCGCTTCACCAGCTCGGGATTTCGCAGTAGAACTGCAGCTTTGTGAAAAATATGCACACCGACGAGTGGTTCGTTGATGGCTGTTGGATGCATGTACATGGCTTGGAATTGTTCGGCAGGACAGCGCATAAGTGTCAACATTTCCTTAAAATTTCCAACCACGAAACTCGGTGTGATGAAAGGAACTCCATGCTTTTCCCAGTATCGGTAGTACGAGTGGAGCCAGTTGTAAATGGCTATTAGTAGGATTAGCAGCAAGAATATCGTAGTCCCATATGCCATGTTATGCTCAGTTTAATGCTGTAATAGGTACTGAATGTTGGGTCTTGAATGGAGAGCCGTTAAAGGCTTGTTCGAGTGATGGACTATTCAGATGCAAATTTCCGGTTGCTATTTGTGAAATCGATGCGACATTAGGGTCAGAGGTGACGAATACTCTGAAATGGAAAGAGTATTCGTTTTTGAATGGAGCAAATGCGCACTACAAAAGCTATTCAAATTCAAAAGCGGCCCATAAGGCGATCGACTACGTTTAGCAGACTTTGGGTGGATACAATTTTGCATTGTAAGTATAAATAGATAGATTACAGGGTGAAACAGCAGTGATGTGTAAAGACGTTTAGAACTAAAGAAAAATTTTCAATTAGGGGAAAAAAATGCAAAGTTCCACGACAAATTCGATATCAGTCAGCAGAGTTTTTACCCATACTTGTCGTCTACGCTTTCACATGCTAAGTACTTTGTACTTTGATGAATCGCCGCTGATCAGCTGAATTTTTATCACAGTTGTTGTCAGTCTCCTGAATAGTCTTAGTGATGAAGTCGAAACTTTCTAAATATGTCAATAAATCCTGTACAGTTCTTTATTGTACGTATGGTGTCGAGAGGATTTCTCTCCGTTCTTGACAGTGTTCATGCTTCTTTGCAATACAAATGGGTGGCCATTTTAAATAAGAAAACACAGAGTCGTTAGACGAGTTTCAAACATTCCTATAACACCAGGAACTGGTAGACAGTTACTCGATCTCTAGGAACAAATAAAACTCTAATCGCCATCGATGGTTATTGTGGCAATAAACGTCGAAAATCCATTCCAGATAAATTCAAACAAAAACTCCTAATTAAATCGCATTTATTTTACAAAAATCCTCAGCTTTACTTCAAAGCCACAAGGCAATAGTGTCTGGGTGATATAACCGGATTGAACAATGGCACCAAGTAGCTTTGTTCAAACCCATTCTCCTTCAAGTATAGGAGACGATCCAACAGTATGAGGCTTTCCAAAACCGGAGCAAATGCCATTCGTAGCAGGTAGAACAGGTCTAAGTATTTCGCTTGCTCATAGTACTTATCCTCGACTTGTTGGAGGACGTCCTCTGTCAATGATTCTAATCCCAAGTTCGCCTTTTTACTGCACAACTCGACATACTCCTTGAAGCAGCTGAACTTCTTGATCTTTCCCACTTGGATGGTGTCTTTGAGGGTAGGATCCATCTGCACAATGAGCAACTCGAGCAGAGCTCGGAAGAAGAGCGACTTGGTCGGCAACTCTTTTGCATGTTGGGTTCTGTGTATGGATTGCGCTGCGAGCATTCTTCCATTCCTTCCTATTTTCACTTGCTGGCTTCTGAGGAACGCACTCATTGGAAAGCCAACGTCCGATTGTTTGTCCATGATTTCTTTGTTGCCAAAGAACTCATCGGTTGAAAATTCCTCTCTAAGTAGGTGGTAGCAGCATCCGATGTTGCAGAGGAGTTGGAAGTCCGATTGGGTGGTGAAAACTTTGAGGCAGGTGGGCGATAGGTTGCCGCATGTGTGGAGACCGGTGAGACACATTGATAGAGTGTTTTCTGCCGATAGAGGGAAATATTCCTTAACAAGGCCAATAAAGTCGAGTTGCGTGGTGATGAATTTGTTTGTTGTTTTGTAGTTCTCTGGTTTTGGTTGCGAGTTTAGTTTTGATTTCTGATTTCTTCCACGTCTTGGGGGAGTGATTCCCTGACTCTGAAGCCCTGCACGTTCGGCAAGACCGTTCCATGCGCGCTGCAATTATAACATTTAAAATACATACAAAGGAAATATGCTTTTTGAGTTACCTGCAGCTTCTTGCTCCTTTCAAATGCGTTTTCGGTGTTTGACTCCTTAAAGTCGACACCAAGGACCTTGTGCTCATATTGTAGTGCCAAGCGCGAGGAGAGGTATCCCTTTCCGTCACCAGCGTCAATAATATATATAGCACTTTGATGCTTCTCCTTCCAATTGGCTATCAAATCGTTGACGAGTTCCGCTGTTATTTCCACCTCATGCCGTTTCTTTTCGCTCATGAACTCCTTTATTGTGAGCGAATCGCCAGTATTTGCTTTCCCGAGCATAGAATTGATCTCGCTAACCGAAGTAAGTACACCTTTCATGCTCTCCAATCGAAATTTCTTGGATTCCTCAAAGAACCTCCAGACATCTTCAAATTGCTTAGACTCAGCCGTTTTCCAGAAGACTTTCTTGATGCACTCATCGACATTATGCACCCCTCCAATGCTCTGACTTACATTTGCTGGAACATATCTCGCCCAATGGTTGTCAGTTATATAGTTCACCATGTGGCAGTTAACAAACTCCCAATACGGATCGAGATACCTCAATATTGCCTGCAAGCTCGACCTTAACTCCTTTGTGCTCATCTTTCAAAACGACAGATCCTTGTGTTCCACTGGTTCTGCCTCGCAAGGCAACTTTAGCATAGCTTTCAGTTTTTTGTACTGATTACGAATATTTTGGATTTCGCCAACGATATCAGCTTCCGAGTCGTTGGTCCTTGGGAATAGGTCAATTGCACTTCTCACAGAATGAAGTGTTTTCTTAATTCGCTCTGAGTGCGAAAGCTGCTGATGAGCGACAATAGTTCCGTAGTATGTTCCGAGTTCTTCACCCAAATCTACACCTTGGGCATAGCCCAGTTTATAACCTTCCAGGTTACCTTCCTGCACACCGTCTCGGAAACCTTCGTCGTAGCTTTGTTTGGAGATCCTCTCTTCTGTGAGGGCAATATCGTCAAAGATATCGTTGATGTCTCTGTCGTCAGGTATTGTTGTCATTGGCATGGATAAAGGTGCCAATGGTTGATAATCAGCAGACGTCACGTGGGACTGTAATCGTCTGACTGTTGGAAACTGTTGATCAATTTAGAAATTGATTGAAAAATGATTTCATTGAAATTTTATTTATACCTGTTAAGTATATATAAGGCTGGACAAGAAAAAACTTGGTTTTCGTTTTGCCGACGTTCTGTTGCGAAAAATGTGAACTGTCACTTGTGTGTTGTGTGTTGTCAATTTCATTCAAGGTAAAGGAAATTGTACTAGATTTCAATGGTATTTTATTCTGGTATTATATATTAGGGTTGCTCTGCTCGCTCTCGGTTGACTAACTAATAGCACAATAGTTCGCGTTTATAGTTCGTTTAAGTACGTTAACACAGACCCGAAATTTAAAATTTCTTGACGAAATTTCGAAATTTGAACTCACCGCTGGCACTGAACGGAGAACATTTCATATCATACGGTCAAAACTTCACGGCGCGGGTTTTTTTTTCTCCTAAAATCAAAAGTGGTTGCATCAAAATATTCAATTCTCCAACAAAATTAAATTAAGTATGCATTGAGTAACTTGATTTAATTCTGTTTCTGTTCACTTCCTCCTTTTTCTTATTTTTTCCTCTGTCCTATTTTGTCCTTATGAGAATAAATATTTTGATGGCTATTTTCATTCCAACTGGTTTTTATTCAGCGTGTGCTGAATGACGTGTCGGAATACTTAAATGGGTTGTTTTATTTGACAAACTTCCAAATGCAGAGGCGAAATTTAACATTTCGATATGCACAAATATGGAAAAAAAATTGCAACAAGGGGGTAAACTTTCGACACGAATTTGGTATGCAAATCAAGATCGTTTTGACCCCCCCCCCCCCCCCGCGAAATTTTTTAAAAATGCATTTGTAAATCATACTTTTCCGCATCAGTATGAAATTTGTACTCAAATAATTATTGACTGTGTTAAAAACTTCTTATTTTAATTTTAAGCTATGAAAGGCAGTTTTAACGGAGTTCAATCTGTATTGGTACCAAAAAATCCGTTGAATTTTTTTTTTAAATTATCGGCAAAGCGCACACATTTGTTGCAGGAAATGAATAAACAAAATTATCCTCAAAATAAATGGAAAAATTTAACAGCAATGTGTGAAACACGCTGGGTAAAAAACCATAATGGGTTGATGAGGAAATTTTTGAAGCGATAATTGATGCTTTGGAAGAGTTGTGTAGTGATAAGGACTCTGATGCATCATCGAAGGCGAGTTGATTTTTAAGATCTATTTCAGCTACTGATTTTGCAGTAAGTTTGTGTTGTATGAGTGTTTTGTTTACATATACATTGCCACTTTGTAACATCTTACAATCCCCTTCAAGCGACTTAGTGTCTGTATTGGAACATGTGGAATTAATAACAAACACATTTCGGAATTCAAAACAATTTTTGAGACTGCACAAAACTTAGCAAATGTTGTAGATGAAAAACTTAAAATTTCACGAATTGTATCAAGGCAGCAGCACAGACAAAACATGAGCACAACAGATCCTGAAACCTATTTTAGGATAAGTATAATGATTCCTCTTTTTTGACTTTTTAAGTCAGCTTAAAATGAGATTTGAAAACCATAAGTCCATACTTTCCTCTTTGTGCATTTTGATTCAATCGATCCTTGGCAAAAACGAACAAAATTATAACGAAGAAAACTTCAAATTTTATAAATGTTTTTTGGATTGGGATACTTTAAAAGCTGAATTTACGCTATGGAAGACAAAATGCCATACACAAAAAAATATAGAGCGTTCAAAGAGTGCAATAACAGCTCTTGGGGAATGCAATAAGGATCTGTTTCCTGACATCCACAAGCTTCTTAAAATTTTGGCGACACTACTGGTTTCAACATGTACACCGGAAAGAACATTTTCGGCAATGAAACGTCTAAAAACTTATCTAAGAAATTCTACCGTTGAAAAAAGATTAACAGGATTGGCGGCAATGTGAATTCATCAACAAATTGAGATTGACACTGAGGAAGTTTTAGATATACATATTTGCAGCGCAGAAGGCCAGAAGATTAAATTTAATTTTGTAAAAATGATTCCTTCCTACATGTTATGTAATACTTTTTGTAGTAATAAAATCTTAAAGAATTATGATATGTACCTAATAAATAATAACTTAAAATTATTTAAAAAATTTTTGGAAAAGTCTCTTAGTTTTTCAAATTTGTTTGAGAGTTTTCTTGGAAAAACTAAGTATGCAATATTTTATTAGCAATAGTCTACCTAGGGGAAAAAATATTGAAAATCGTTAAAGCCGTTTTTTAGACCGGTTTTTTTTTAATTTTTGAAAAATATTTTGCAATTTTTGGAGTAAATATTTCAATACAAGGAAATCTGTAGTTTTCATCTGGAAAAAAATCTGTAAAAATTCAATATACCCGTTTCCAGCATATTCAAAAAACCAAAAAGGTTAAGTATGAATTTAATCATAAAAGCCTTCCTAAATTTTAAATTTAATTGAAATCGGTTTTGTTGTTAGCGAGAAATTGTGATGTTAAAAAATCGGTTCTATAGGAGGTACCGTTTCAAGATAAGTCTCGCAAAATCCATTCTTGCCAATAGATAGACTGTTTTATCTAAATCGTTAAGGCCGCTTTTAGAAAAACTAAGTTTTAACAAACCGTTATATGACATATACCATTGTTGTGGGCGAACTTTGTTAATTCCCTTGGAATGCTGGCTTGCGAATTCTCCAAAGTAATAATGTGGTGTACGTTGATAGGTAAAATGAAAGATTGGTGTGTTTCGTGTGAACAGCTTTCTTTATTTTCCTATGCTAACGATGTTACTTGATTGGAGGTTTCTTCCAGAAGAAGCTAGAATTTGGGAAAAAGGAAAAAGGAAGGTTAGGTTGATGTAGGCTTAAGCTTTAGTTTGGTGAATTTGTTGCTGGCGACATCTTTACTTTAATAGAAAAAACAATACGTTCAAAAAGTTGAACTTGCCGAAACATTCGCATTTCTTACGCAAACATTGCCGCCCGCCTTGCATGAATACTGGATGCAAAACAAAGTATAATAAGTAAAGATAAACCTACATTCGGTTGTGGAAAAAAAAAATGGATTTGGGAACTGCTTAAATCTAACAATTTTAAAAAAAAAAAAAAAAAAAAAAAAAAAATATAGTAAACGACATTAAAATTTCAAAAAAAAACATAATTAACAATGCATATAAGCGAGCATATAACTTTCCCAAAATCAGTGCGTAATAATATTATTTTTCATTGTAAATTAACTACATTTTAAACATCATTATTTATTAGAAAATTCAATGAATCCAAATTGAATAAAACAAAGAAAAACCTTGTAGTTAAGTTGATAAAACACAAAGCTTAACAGTAGGTCTCTTCACTATACCATGTTGAGTTCGGATATCCGCAACGCGAACTAGGTTATCCCTACCAGGGTACACCTTTATAACGCGACCCATGCGCCATTCGTTTGGAGGGAGGTTCTCACCCTTTATTATTACCAAATCATCGATTTCAATATTCTTTTGTGGACTTTTCCATTTAGTACGTTTGTGAAGCTCTTGTAGATATTCATTTTTCCACCTGCGACAGAATTGTTGGTGAAGAATTTTAATTTTCTTCCAGTTATTAATACAGTTTAATGATGAATCACTAATGTCAGGTTCTGGTGGAGCCAGCATAGGTCCACCTCGAAGAAAGTGGCCAGGAGTTAAGGGAAGGATCTCAGAAGGGTTATCAGAAACGGGGGAAATCGGCCGGGAGTTAAGGCAAGACTCAATTTTAGCTAAAAGAGTACTAAATTCTTCAAATGTAAATTTGTGGTCACCTGCCACTTTTCTAAAATGACTCTTAAAGCTCTTAACTCCGGCCTCCCAAAGACCACCCATATGAGGCGCACCTGGAGGAATAAACTTCCATTTCAAAAAATGATCATTGTAGTGACCTGCGACCACTGAGGGCAGCGACTTCAGGAAATCCTTAAAGTCATTGGCAACCACCTTACTGGCCCCAACTATATTCGTTCCATTATCACTTAAAATTATTTTTGGCATACCTCGGCGCGCGATAAACCTTCCCAGTGCTCCTATAAAGGATGCGCTTGTTAAGTCACTGGTGGCCTCTAAATGAATGGCCTTGGTTGCGAAGCATACAAACAGACAGACATATCCTTTTGAGAGCCGGCAGTTGCGCCCGGAAAAACTTTTAATTGTGAAGGGTCCTGCGAAATCTAGTCCAGTAGTGGTAAATGGCAAGGAATGTCTACTCTTTCCGGTGGCAACGCAGCCATTATTTGAGTACGAATTTTCTTTCGGTGGACTGTGCAGACTTTGCAGTTGCGAATAAGCTTTTTTACTAGATTCTTTATTCGTGGTATCCAATACTCACATCGAATTAACCGAACTAGGAGTTGATTTTCACCATGTAGAGAGATTTGATGAACGAATTGTACGATAAGTGATGTGATAAGCGCATTGTAAGGCAAGATCATGGGATATCGCTCGTTGTACGAAAGTGATGAGTGAACCAGTCTTACATTAATACGGAGTATGTTATTGGAATCAAGGATAGGATTCATGTTCAATAAAACACTTTTGGTTGGTAAGGGTTCACCCTTTGACAGACAAGAGTAGTCAGTAGGAAAGTGCATTGCTTGCGTTAGTCGTATAACCAGTAATTTTGAACGGAGTATCTCATCTTGAGTTAAATTAGGAGACTCGTAGAAATAGTTCAATTGCAAGTTTGGACGAGTGCGGTGAACGAAACGAAGGATGTAAGCAATTACATGCAATGCCCGAGGATATGAAGAAAACCGTTGGAGAATATCTTCAATGTTTGGAATTATTTGAGTGTGATTTGCCTTAATTGGTCTTCTCTCAAGGTCCTTCTCATTTGGGCAGGTAAATAACGCTGTAGGCCAAAATACTTCATCCTGACTGAGCCATTGAGGCCCATTCCACCAGAGGCTATTTTTCTTTAGCTCACTCGGAACGATTCCCCTGGTTGCCAGGTCAGCTGGATTGTCTCCAGATCGAACGTGCTTCCATTTGGTGTTCGGCATGTCGGCTTGTATAAGTGAGACTCTATTACCAACAAAGGTTCCCCATGTACCGCCAGGCTTTCCCAACCAACACAACACAATTGAACTGTCAGTCCAAAGCACAAGCTCATGATTTGGACAATTGAGTTGCGAAAGTATTCTTTTCACTAAGTTGGATACTAACAAAGCGCCGCAGAGTTCCAAACGAGGCAACGATAATTTCTTGACGGGTGCTACTTTGCTCTTAGCGCATAAAAGCTGACTAGACCATGTATCTGGGCCATGTTGTATGCGTAAGTACAAAACAGCAGCATAAGCACTCTCGGAAGCGTCGCAAAATCCGTGGACCTGAATTGACGTTGACTGTGGCGTATACTGAATCCAACGAGGAACACGAATTGATTCTATGTCAGAAAACTGATGAAAAAAAGTTGTCCACCTATGACGCGTAAGGGGCTCTAGAGATTGGTCCCAAGACGTTCCATCCTTCCAAATCTGTTGCATAATTATTTTGGCAGTAATGATTATTGGAGCCAACCATCCTGCTGGATCGAATAATCTAGCTATCGCGGAGAGGACAGCGCGTTTGGTTACTTGAAAGTCAAAGTCGTTAAATTTTATAAAGAAATTAAAAGCATCAGATTTGGCATTCCATTGAATACCAAGTGTTTTGGTTACACTCTTTTCTTCAAGTTTTAAAAAATCTTGATCATAGAGATGTGATTTAGGAAATCTGCTTAAGAGTTGAGAACAGTTTGAAGTCCATTTTCGCAAAGAAAAACCAGCAGAGTTTAATGCTTCTATTAGCTGTTCTTGAGCAATTACGGCGGTATCGAGATCGTGCGCTCCTGAGAGAACGTCATCTACGTAAAAATCATTACGCAAAATGTAAGAAGCAAGCGGAAGCGTTTGGCTAACGTCATCTGCCAGTTTACGCAATGTTCTTAAAGCGAGATATGGAGCGCAGTTAACGCCAAAGGTAACCGTTCGAAGTTCATAATCTTGAATTGCAACGGTGGGTTTTCGAAACAATAGTCGTTGATATGGCGAATGCTCGGGATGTACTAGGATTTGGCGGTACATTTTTGTAATATCCGCATTAAACACAAACTGATAAAAACGCCACTTTATAATAAGAGTCATCAAATCCGTTTGTAAAACAGGGCCAGCATGTAACACGTCGTTAAGACTATTTCCATTAGTAGTCGAATTAGATGCATTAAAAACTACTCGTACCCTGGTGGTTTTGCTTTCAGGCTTAACGACCGCGTGATGAGGAAGATAAAAGGAACTAACGCTACTATTAGTTATAATTTCCGAAGGTGCAACTTCCTCCATGTGTTTAAGTGCTGCGTATTCTAGCAGGACCTGATCATACTCAACTTTTAATTCTTGCCTTTTTGACAGCTCAGCCTCCATGCGGTGTAATTGTCTTAAAGCGATATCTCGTGAGCGACCAAGTGGTAAAATTGGTTCCTTAAATGGAAGACGTACCACATAACGACCATTTACATCTCTGGAAGTGGTAGTGGAGTAAAGTTCCTCGCAAAATTGTTCCTCTACAGTTAATGGCCGAGCTTGTGGCAAATCTTCCACTTCCCAGAACTTAGAAATTTGCTGATCAAGAGAAACTTCGCTGAAGTAGGACAAAAATGTTGAAAATGAATTAAAATTATCCCTTTGAAGAGGACCTGAAAGAATCCATCCAAACAACGTGTTTTGGGCTAGTAGTGAACCCAAAACATTATGTTTAATGCCCTCTCTAAGAACTGCGGGGTATAAATCTGCACCTATAACTAGGTCTATCCGGGAGCTTTCGTAGAAGAAGGGATCTGCCAAATCATATTCAAAAGGTTTCGAAATTTCTGTAGGACGTATCTCACAGGAAGGAAGATTTCCTGTAAGTCGTTGTAAGACTATAGCACTTGCTTCAATAGTATCTTCTGCTATTCTGGAACCTAATAGAAAAGAACAAATCTTTGAAGAGGTTGCCGTCACAACATCGTTCATACCAGAAATCGAAGCCTGAATGTGTTTAACTGGAAGGTTTAGTCTTCGTTGAGCAGTTTCAGTTATAAATGTGACTTCAGATGCTGGATCAACAAGTGCTCTCAGGGTAAATGTGTCCCCCAAATGGTGTACTTCAACTAAAGCTATTGCTAAGAGGATTCGACTATTATTGCGGGAAAGGTACGTTTGGACTTGAACAGGATTCGAAGTGGACTGTATAGATTGGGTTTGCAATTGTTGAGAGGAGGAAGGTTGAGGATTTGTTTCCTTTGGTTCTAAAGAAGAGGGGTTGCCCGAGGAAGCCATCACACAATTTCTGTGCAATAATGTATGGTGTCGCTGCTTACATTCAAGACAAGTGTGGACACTTCGACAATTGTTTTCAGAGTGAGTAGATGCTAAGCAATTCATGCAATATTTGAGCGATCTTACCGTTGATATTCGTTCTTCAGCAGTCATTTGCTTAAACTTCGGGCAAAACCGAAGAGGATGCGAATTTTTGCAGAGGTTGCATTGAAAATTGCTGTTCTTTGTGTGAAAAACTTTATGGTGTTGTTGTTTCTCCTTTTCTTTATAAGGTTGTGGAGTTGGAGCTGCTTTTGAAAAGGAAGCATTTGTCTTCGAAGTATATTTTATATCAGACACTGCTTCCAGGACCCGATATCGGTTATTAAGAAACGAGTCCATGTCCTTCCAGGAAGGAATATCCGAAGGATTCTCGATGGACTGTTCCCACAGCGATAGGGTTTTTTCTGGTAGACGATTGGAGCACAAGTAAACAAGAATCGGGTCCCAGGATTCTGTGGAAATATTATGGGTCTTAAGATTGGATAAAGCATCGTTAATTTCGCGTTGAATATCTTTTATATGTTTGCTTTGTTCAGTTGCAATAAATGGCAAATTAAACAACATTTTTAGCTGATTATTGACCAATATTCTTTTGTTTTCATATTGGTCGGCTAAAGCAGCCCATGCCAATTGAAAATTATCGGATGTGAGGGGAAACTTGCAAACTATATTGTAAGCTTCTCCTTTTGTTTTGGCACGAAGGTGAAAAAGCTTTTGCACCGAGCATAATTTTGGATGATTAATATAAACTGCCCTAAACATGTCGCGGAAAGAAGGCCATGCCAGGTAGTTACCATAAAATATTTCCGTATCACACGGCGGAACTTTAATGCATGGAGTGACAGGAAAATTAACAATGGGAATATTCGTAGAACCATCTTCTTTAATAATCTGAAGTGTCTTGGTATTCTCAATTATCTGTGTTAAACAGTTGATATAGGATGTAGATGTTAATCTATATTTTGTCTTGACCGCCTCTACATCTTCTGAATGTGTGGCAGAATCGGCCGATTTCATGCAAAAGGAGTAACACTTTTTAGCCTCAGCCCACAAGTTATTTAATTCTATTTTTGAAGCTTCTAACGAACTCACGGTCTGATCAATTAAAGGAATTTCATTATACTCCGTTTGAAAAAACACAATCTGATCGGCAGCAAGGATAAAATCATCTACAGCAATCATTTTTCTCTATTTGTTTGATTTTAATAGATTTGGTAGAAATATAAGGAAAACGACTCACCCCACAGAAAAGCGCAAATTTAAAGAACGGAATATATATGTATATAAATTGATGAAAAAAAATAGAAGAAAATAAAAACTAAGCTTAACTCGCACTGATTATAAAAAGTTACATGCACGCACCTTGATATGAGACTGAAGGTCTGCTGGCTCTGCTTCTTCCTGTGTCACTCGGGTAAATGGTAATTCAGCGTCCGCTGCTCTCCGTGGGTTCTAAGTTGTCGCTGTGAAGGCGTTGAGTTGTTTATCAGCGTTTTCTGGTAATTGTAGCGGTGGCTACTCTGGTAATTTGTTTTCGCTCTGCCTCTGAGATGATTCAGCTTAAGATGTCGTGGTCTCTAGTTGAGGGCTGGCACGTGGTCTCTTTGATATATTGTACAGAGCGCAACGTGAATTGATTTGGCGATATGTATGTACATATATATAATTTATGATGCTCCTTTCGTTCCTCTTCTGGAACTGGTACTCACAATGTATTGAGGTTTTCGTTTGAAAATGTGTGATGCAATAAGAAGAAAAAATATAGGAATTCTCCTCTTTGATAATATTAGAGCGATGTGCTTTGATTTTTATCTCGGATGGCTAGGATAATGTTGGATACAATTTCGTTGTCATCGAGTTGTGATCGCTCGTAAGATCTTGGCGAATAATACCCTCTTCGAAATTCTTGGTGATTTCGCAATAGTATCCGGCTCGTCTGGACCAAAATGTGGGCGAACTTTGTTAATTCCCTTGGAATGCTGGCTTGCGAATTCTCCAAAGTAATAATGTGGTGTACGTTGATAGGTAAAATGAAAGATTGGTGTGTTTCGTGTGAACAGCTTACTTTATTTTCCTATGCTAACGATGTTACTTGATTGGAGGTTTCTTCCAGAAGAAGTTAGAATTTGGGAAAAAGGAAAAAGGAAGGTTAGGTTGATGTAGGCTTAAGCTTTAGTTTGGTGAATTTGTTGCTGGCGACATCTTTACTTTAATAGAAAAAACAATACGTTCAAAAAGTTGAACTTGCCGAAACATTCGCATTTCTTACGCAAACAATTGTTTTAGAGCTAAAATTCCAATTTCAACAACGCCTAGTGTGAGACTACTAAATAAACACTATGAGCCAATTTTGCAAATCGGCCCATCCGCTTAGGCTGCAGATCTGCAAGCAGGCAGACGGACGAACAGAATTTTCCAACACATTTTTTCCTACTTCCCTATCATCGTAATGTCTTGTGCACACCAATCCATAAAGTGCCTTATATATAGTATAGTACCATAATCCCAATTAAAAATCGTGTTTAGTCGATTTTCGGCTAAAATGGGCTGCATTAATTTTATTTACGAGTATTACATCTAGCTAACATTTAAAAAGGTACACACTGATTGGTGTACTATCACCAAGATCAATCGACAGTTGATAATTGATTATTTTCAATGTGTGCTATTGTGAACGAACGATTCTAAAGGATTTTGTCAATCGCAGTCAATTAAAAAAATGCGATTGACAAAAATACCAAATAAATCGTTCGTTCACAATAGCACACATTGAAAATAGTCAATTATCAATTGTCGATTGATCTTCGCAATAAGGCTGATAGCTTACTGCATGTCAATTTTCGATGCAAGTTGTACCTATATTTCTAATCTTGATGCACCGATTGTAGTAGAACAGCACAATTTGGTGATTGTTTTCGGCTTATTTAGGTCAGGCAAACAGCATACCGACTGAATGAACGCAATTTCTGGCTACACTACACATGTGTTTCAACCATAAGAAAGTGACGGTGTTACCATGTTTTGTTTCTGTTGTAATTAATTCATTTTCATTAAAATACGTTTAGTTCCATCGTAAAACCGAACGAAGGTTTATAAACATTTCAACTTCGATATGGGGTTAGCTAAGCTTAAGTTAAAAAGATTTCTGTGAAACTGGGCTCTCATCAGCAAGCACGATCTCATTCAAATTGTTAAATAAAAAAACTTCAACGTACGCTTAACTACAATTTATGTATGTATATTCATCAACATAGGTATAGTATTTGATTTAAAATTTGATGGGTATACATTCAACATATTTAAGAACCTAATTCACATATTTAAGTTATATTTTGACCAGAGCCACATTTTATTTTAAATAATAATTAAAACTAAAAACTGCTATTTCTAGGCCGAATTTTTCTACAAACAACTACAATTTGTTATACTCTACCGTACGTCTACCGATTTTTTTTACTTTTCTCTGGAATGGAATTCTTTATACAAAAGGAAGGCAAACTCTCTTGTGTTTACGTCCTGAATGTATGTGTGCATTTGTTTTTATGACGCGCTCGCGCAACGAAAAAGAAACTGTGAATACATTTTTGTTCGCAGTCGCATTCTTCGAGCCTTGAGGAATCGCTTGAAAAGTAAGGTGCTGTAAGGCTTAAACTATAATTGAGGGCATGCCTCTCCATCTGGTGCTATAGTTAAATTACTCATATCTTTTTTTCTTCTAATCTTTGCGACCTCAATTTTTCACCGAAAACATCTGCGCTATTTTGCCGGCCTGGTTCTTTACAAAGTCATAGCTGGCTTTGCTGGCTCGCTTGATGGCACCCATTTTGCTGTTGGCCTGTTGAGAAACGATTGACTGTGAAGTGATTGCGGTTGGGGTGACAAGTTCTTTTGACTTTGCTGCTTCTTGTGCTTGTATTTGGTGGGGGAACATGTTGCGTAGGACGTAATTAAAGCCGAGTGATGCCTTGTTGCAGTTTGATTTAAAGCGTTCGACGCCCAATGCGCGAATGGCACGCGAAAAGCCAAAGACTTGCGAGCTAATGAACGCAGAGCGAATGGCTATGGTAGTGCCGTCTTTTTGTTCGTGGTATTCAACGCGTTCCTCTACTCGCTGTAAAAGAGAGAATGAGAAGCGTTATTATTAGAAGGGTTGGTGAGCGGTATTATTAGAATAGGTTGAGTACGATTTTAGAAAGAAGACCAAGGATGGACACAAGCAATGCGTACCGTCACATAGTTTTTCGTTGAAATGATTTTGCTGGCAGTATTGTTTTTTGGCAACCTTGGCCTTGTTTTCAGTTGAAAATTAATTGAATTTTGTGATGAGCACATGCTTTGTTTCGGGTCGCCTACACACAAATTGTCAAACGTTCAAAAAAAGAATCAAAAGCCCTAGTCCAAGATATCTCAAAGCCGGGGAAAAAGTTAATAACCTCCAATGATTACTGGCAATACAATTCTATGGTTTGATATACAATTTTATTAATTTTACATCTAATGGCACCTATATTAGAGTGCCCTGTCGCTATAGCAAAAATGTTTCAAATATGTGGTTTAAGTTCTGCTGACGGTTTGAAATTGAAGTGCTTTGGACATTTGAACAAAGTGCAATTTTTTTGCCGGCACGGATCTGATAGTATAAAAAAGGCCTAAACCAAGACCTGGGTAAAAGTAAAGAAACAATATTTCATTAATTTTTGCGAGATCATCTCTTTTCCGAAATTTGGCTTGCGTTAGGAAATCGGGTTAGACACGATTATCTGTTACAGGTTCAAATAACCTAACCTACTAAGTTTGACATCAGTTTCATACATCTTTTAAAATACAAAATGTCTGTCTCTCTCTCTCTTGTGAATACTTTTGGTAGGCAGCATGTATCAAAATATCAACCATATATGTCTTGCTAGAACAATTGAGACACATCACTGCTTAATAATGCATGAGATCCTATCCTCTGATTATCTGCTTGAAGCCTTTAAGTTGAAGGAAAAATGACGAACTACAAAGTGCAATATAGTTATTTTTTGCCGACGATGGAGCCACCATAAGCGAGGATTAATCCCTGCAACGATCACTTGATGTGTGTGTGAATGTGTTGGAGGTAAATGGGTATCGTGTAAGTCCGAAAAAAACAATACTTGGGCTGATATTTATCTACATATATGAAAAGTTCAACCATCTGGGATCTATGATCAATATCGAAGCAACCTGTGATAATGAGCTTAATCATCTTCTGTGACCCAAAAATGCCTCCTAAGCTGAATGGAAAGCTCTACACCGCAGTTGTGCGCCCGATGCTTTCATGCGGTTCACAATGTTGGACAGCGTAAAAATAATGAGGGCAAATTAAGGGCAGCTGAGACAAAGATGTTTCGCAAGACAGCAAGGACCACAAAGCTTGATAGAATAAGAAGTTCCAAGATACGGGGAAGCCTTCTCGTGAAAGAGATGTCGGGCGCAGTGGCTCCGTGGTTAGTGCGTCGGACTACTAATCGAAAAGTCCCCGGTTCCAATCTCGCCTTGACAAATTAACATCTAGATTTTTTTTTCCACTACCCCACCTCTTGCGAGCTTGCGACCGTCTGACAAACATGCAAGAGTATCAATTGTCATGAGAAAATTCTCAAATTTGCCTTTCGAATTCGGCTTAAAAACTTGTAGGTCCCTCCCACTTCGCACAAACAAGTGGTTGGAGAAGCTAGGTTTTAGGCCCTGTATGGACCGTTAATGGCTAATATTTATTTATTTATTTTTAGGTCAAAGAACCTACTTCAAAATGGAGCGGGACGGACTCAGTTGGTACTGATATACAAAGAAGAGATCCTGCGAACACCGTCAAAAAGTAGGCATAAGAACTCGTAGATCACACAAATGCAACAAGACCAGCATTTTATAAGCCTGAGTGGTAGTGAAGTGGATGGTTATGATCCCTTTAGCCCAGATTATGAATTTATCGTTAAAGAAGGGAAGCAGTTGAGATCCTATCCTATATCCTACCCAATGTACTGTTAAAAGATTGTAAGCCGTTCTGCCACACACTAATCACTTCTACCACTGTGGCTTAAGGCCCGGCTAACGAATTTCAATAGGATACTCACCCCCCTTTTTCGACGACTTTAAACCCGCATATGCACTCCGTCAGGAGCCCTAGATGTCGATGGCCGAATAAAGGATCCCGGCAAAACTAATCCAGCTGTGTCGCGTGAGTGACACTTAACAACACGTGGTGTAATGTGCAGTTCGGAAGCAGCTTTTCGAATTATTAAAACATAGAACCGGAATTCGGCAAGGAAATGTTCTGTCATGTGATTTCTTTAATCTTGTTCCAGATAAGATAATGCGCAGGGCAGGTGACAACACGAAAGGCACTATCTTCAACCGATCGGTCCAGATCCTGGGATCACAGCGTGCTGCGGTAGACGCTTTTACGGCGATTAGAGAACAGGCGAAATTGGTTGGTCTTGAAGTTAATGAGGACAAGACCAAGTACATGCTACCAAAAAAACAAATAAATATCGGTACACAGACTAGAACAAATTGTCACTTTTGATAGCATTAATAACTACTTCGCGATTGTTAAGGAGTTCATCTACCTTGAAGTAAACGAATTACAATTTAGTGGAGATCCAGCATAGAATTACCCTGGGAAATCGGTTTTTGCAAAACAAACGACTATACTCGGCTCGTCCACATCCAGCGAATCGACAGAAACATCGTGCGAATTGTCCATTTCAGGCTCCTAGCGTGTTTTGGAAGACAGCACTAACTATGCCGTACATAGATTCATAATTTTTCGGAAAACTTCTTCTACTACGTTACACACTCACAGACGCAGGTACACATTGCTGTCATGAGGACTTTTTTTGAACAAAAAAAAGAAAAGAATGTTTTTTGTAAAATTGATTCCTCGGTTAATTTGGTACAACCAAGGGAGAGAAACAATTTCTCACAGACCAAACTTGCGGAAATAGAATTTCGTGCGCTAGTTTAAGAAACGCTATACATCTTACTTGCACTAAGTGCACTATCAAAAGATCTTCAGCACCTTGCGAGTGTAAAAACTTAGTTATGGTCAACAATGACAGAAAACCAGCCGTGACTGTACGACGAGTGTTAACTTGATCAAAGTGTAGCTAGAAACCCCGTAGTAAGATGTGGAATAAACATATAGTTTGTCGATTTTTGAGATTTGTTCGAATAGAAAGTTTATTCGGGGAGAACAATATTTATTCTAACGAAGAGTGGCATTCTAAGTGGCACGGAAAGAAACCTACTCGGAGTATTTTTGTTTTCCTTAGACACGCTTCGTAATTCAATATGGCGACAACTAAAAAGGAAATCCAATTCATGGAGCACTCAGGCTCGGAGCGGTACATTACCAGGCATAAATCCTATTTCTGGTGTTCTACAGAAAACAAGGTGTCATTCGTTTTTCTCAATCAATGGGTGGCGCATGTTGTTGTTCCCCATGGGGATTGAACCTGCACTGCACGAGTTCCAACACACTAACCTGAATTGCTTTATTAAAGCAATAGAAACACAAAATGTAGGTAAAGGGAAGCAAGATTTGATTAATAATTACTTTTACAGAAAAAGAACTTAAACTTTTAATTATTATTCGGACCTAGCGAGGTATCCGTCGGAACGGAAAATTCACCGATCTGATTAGAATCGGAGGATTTAGGCTTCGAATACCTGTTCGGAAGAATACCTCGAAGCAAAAATCCTCCGATTCTTATCAGATCGGAGAATTCTCCGTTCCGACGGATACCTCGCTAGGGCCGATTATTGTTGCCATTATAATTATTATAAATTGAATGATTTTGGCCCATGCATTCCACTTTTTGTGAATTTGCAAGGTGAAAGTAAAATTGTGTGTTCTGCATTTCGATCGAAATGAATATTGTGAATTGGAGCAAATCTGCAGCGAGTTATTACGCATGATTTAAGTGCGAATCCAGCATTTTTTGAAAATTGCTAAAACTATTGCATCCATGTTGACTTAAAAGCAAACATTGAGTTTGTTTAGGTCTTTGACAATTCGAAAGTGAATTCGAAAAAATCTAAAACGATCGAAATGCATAACACCAATTTTCATTCCGAGTGAAAAGTGAATTCAATTCGATTTCGATCGAAATGCAGAACATGGGTGTTTAAGTCAATATTTTCAATAAGCACTATAAGTAGACAGAATCTCCACCAACAGCAGCAACGATTGCAACGAAATCAATTCTCCTCTCAGCCCACTTATTTGTTTTCGAACCACAACTTTTTTTTATCAATGATGTTACAGATTTAGGAGTTTTTCAGGCAATTAACACCAATTGACTTGTTTCTAAGTACTTTTTTTGAACTCAGCGAGTTGTACCGCAACGAAAATCCATTCATGGCAATATATATGAAGTTCGTGACGTAACAAGCCGCACTGGCATTACATCAGATCATACACCTGAGTAAGCTTTGTGCACAATCAAAACACGCCTAGATTGTCCACAACATTAACAATATCTTAAATCTCTCTGATTAAACACAATTCTGATTTTTTTCGTTCGTTTTCTTATCTTTTCTCACCCCTTTCTCTGACTTACCATGATTTTCTTAAAACCAATATTCCTGGTGAATGTGGTAAGTGTCCTCTTCTTTAGATCTAGCACCGAATCCTCGACAATCTTGACTGACTTTGCACCGTAGAATCGTTCGCCCCATTTCGGCACTGGATTTGTCTTGGACAGCAGCCGCCTTGAATACAATTTTCCATCACGGACTTCTCTTTTAATAGTGTCTTCGGTGAGCACATGTGAACTGCAAAATTAATCAAACAAACATCACCTCATTGAATGAATGACCTTTGATCTTAGCAATTATCTCGTGTAAACGAAGTGTGTGTTGTACCTCGACGGATTTGGATATCGATTCCAATAGGCCTGCATCACTTGCTTCCAGCTGTAGTCGAACACTATTCGAGATTCATAGTAGGTGCCCATTGCTGCTTCAATGGCCTCTTGGTGGTGTAAATTTGATTATCATTACGATAAGCGCCAGTTTAAACAAAAAAAAAATGAAACGAAAACCGATATTACTACTGATGAATTTATAAATAGCAACAACAAACGAGGATTCTGACTTACAATCAAATTCGTGTTACACAACTTGGATTTGTGAGGCAAAAATTGGAACACTTAAAGAAGAAATTGTAACAGGAAACTCAAATCGCGATCGATAATCTTTGCACAAATGTTGACGAAGTGATGCGTAATGTATCTGGGTATACGTGGGAAATGTCATGAAGCCAATTTTAATATTTTCTAGGCGGATACAACAACTGCAAGGTGAACCGACAACCGAATCATTAGCACATGAAAACCGGATGAATTTAATATAAGCAGTGAAGTGCCAAATGAGCAGCTCTGAGAGGTTTTCTTCTTCTTGGTTTGGCGGTTTAGAAAAAGTGGAAGTGAGACAAATAGCTGAGTTGACACCTGATTGAGAAGTACTGGAGTAGAGATGTCGAAGTACTGATTGTAAGTACTAGATTAGAAAAATAAGTCCCAAAATATTACCGTTTCATTTTGAATAGCCCATAAACATATCAATTGTACAATTTACGCCGTTAATATTATATGAATCGATGCACGTTTAAGCAACGCATGGCATTTTATAAACCGTATGAAACTTCCACTGGAACAGTTCGAAACATTGATCTGAGCGATGTGGCTTAAGTAACATTGGTTTTCGAAAATCATTTTGAAATTACAGCAGACCGCAGGTTCATGATAGCTTTTACAGATTTCTATTTTGTTTAAATTAAGGCGTCTGCCAACTCAACACGACGCTCCAAGGCGAAACAAAAATTGTAAAAATATAGGCGTTTGAATGTTGTTTGGTGGTTCAGTAACATTTAGGTCGGGAATAAAGCGTTACTGCATGCATTACTGCGTCCTTGCTGCACATCTGTTTCAGGCATAAGTTGGTAGGTTTTTCCGTGCAGCTAGATAAGAAATAGAGACAACTTGCAGCAAGAATTGACACGCAGTAAGCAATGTGTCATTTTACATGCGAAATCATCTAGCCGTACGGTTCTTGCTGCAGATCTGTTTCAGTCATTAGTTATTTTAATTCGCTAAAACACCTATGAATGGATACATAGTGATGCAGTGAGTAAGTATTTACGCAACGTTACATAAATCCTTATTCTTAAAACATTTCCAAACCAATATCAACAGGGTTTGCGTCAGATGAGGTACCTTCTAAGCATTTATCTGCCTAAACTGATAAACACAACTCAGCTTTTATGAAAAAAAACCAACAAAATATTCTACTGATATTCAAACATTGGATATATTTTTAATAATGATTATGAATCTTTATGCAGCATTGATCAGCCTCCAAAAAGCTTATGCAGCATCTAATCAACCAACGATGATAAGTAGGTTTTATGAAATAGGTTTTACCGTTCAGAGGCATATTAGAGTCTGCGTAATTATATTTACACTGCCTTACTCATAAACGTATATTTGTTTATGAATAAGGCTGTGATATATTGTATTATAATACGTTATACATATTCAATTATTGAACCATTATCGATTCACATATTGTGCTGACTAAAAGTTATAGTTCAACAAATTTGACCGTTTTACCCGACTGTTTGGTAATAAAACAAGAGGGAGTTCGCCCTGCAAATTCAACGCGGTTATAACAGTATATATTTTTATAAAAGTATTTTGAATTCTGCACATCTCCATTGATACAAATGATGCTTGCAAGTTGACCTATCATATCGGCGAACCACAGCTTTCAAAGTTTGCGACTTAAATACGTAGTTCTTCTATTGCTTCATAGAGGGCTATTGATTAGGTTTTAGAATTTTCATGAATTCAAATTCAAGTCTGCCCCACCCAACTTTTTGAAATGCATTTGTGCATGTATGCATATTGCCAGAAATTGTTGAGGTCTCAGTTATACAATTGGTTGGCCAAGGACAAAACGAAGTACTTGTTTTCAACAAACAAACAAACATCTGTCCACCGACTAGAACAAAACGTCACTGTTGATAGCAATAACTTCGAGGTAGTAAGGGAGTTCACCTACCTCGGAGTAAACATCAACTCCACAAGTGACACCTTAGTGGAGATCCGACGGAGAATGACCCTAGGAAACCGTTGCTACTTTGGTTTGGCGAAACAAATGGGCTCAAAATTCCTAACTCGAAAATGGTGCTTGTTGCGTGAATGAGGATCTTGAGAAAGTAGCTTATTGGGCTCAACTTAATGGTCGCACTCCATATGTCTTTTCTACAGAAACGGAAATGTGATGGTCCCATGTGGGGTTACGGTTGAAAACAACTCCGAGGTTCCTAGCCGATTCGACATATTCAATATATGCATTATTTAATATAATGCGAGGGAAATAAGAAAGGTCGAGTTTGCTTTATTTTTTGTAGTTGCAGTTACGTGAGCTAAAGAAAGCTCAATGTCGTTTTTAATAGCATTATTCGCTATATTTTTGGGCTCCGTAGATACGATAGGGTGTCGAGTTTTTCTACTCGTTTTCTCAATATGCCGCTGGAGAGCTACTTTGAGCTTCGAACCTTAATTCTAATATACTGCTTACCCACCAACCATCATACCTTTATGAACGATTTACGCGGGCCTCTTCAGTTAGGTCTACCCAATTAATTCAGCCTCGGTTTGACTCCCTGACATCTGAGTGCCAGTTTTTCATTAACGCTACTCGTCTTTGGAATTCTTTGCCGCGCCACATTCAAAGAATCAGTGATCCTACAAGATTTCAAAAAGAACTTAGACATTATTTTTCAATCTCCTAAACACTCTACTCTAACTCTGTCTTTCTTTAATTTCCCTCTTCTTTCTTTTTCAGTCCCTCATTATCCACCCCTTCTATCTCCATTTTCTCTTCTTTTTCTGTTTTCTTTTCTTTTCTTTTTGAATTTTTTCTGAATTTTTTATCGTAAATATATTTTTTTTTCTTCTCTTTTTTTATAATATTAGGTTTAAGCTCTTTTTTTCAAATGTATAGCCAATCACTAGTTTATAAGATATTATATCTTAATGTGTATAGGTATCTCAAAAATAAATAAATGAAATGAAATGAATGAAGACCAAGTGTATGCTCTACAAAACACCGATACTGCCAATTCTGCTTGATGGCGCCGAGTGCTGGAAGATAAGCAGGAAAGGCGACCTAATTTTGGGTCCTGTGTTCAAGGATGGCGAACGGAGGAGAAGATATAACCGCGAAATTTATGAGCTGTACCAAGATGTGGATGTAGTTCAAAAAGCTAAAAAAACGTCAACTACATTGGCTCGGCCACATCGAGCGAATGGGCAATAATGCTCCGTTTTAAAGACCAAGCCATCGCGGATGCTAAATCGCTTGGTCTGGACAACTGGAAGCAGCGTGCTCGGGATCGCGGAGGATGGACGGCTGCAGCGTCTCAGGCAGAAACTCTCCACGGATCGGTAGCCCCTTAAGTAAGTATATACAATACACAGCGATGATATATCTGAAACAAATTCTTAAGAATCAGTTTACAAATTAAAGAATGTGAAAAATAAGTGCAGTTGGCTTAAAAAGATGTTATATTTTTTCCAAAGTTTATACGGTAGGGGAAGGCGGCCTAAAATGATACTATTTTTTAAAATGGAGCACTTATCAGAAAACGCACAAGGGAACAAAATAATAAGCTTCTGTGAACGCAGTCCTTTAGTTTACTTAACAGAACATACACAAACGGAATATTGAGGGCATTCAGTAGAACCACAGCCTAACTTATAGCGTCTTTCTTTAAAAACCGAAAAAATTGCTCTCAAAATCTAGAATTGCTCTTGCCAATGAAAAATGTTTTGGTTCTGATCAGTTGACTATTCCAGTATTCTATCCGTCCGTCCTTCGGCGAAAATTAGGCCTTTAAACTGCGGCTAGAAAGCTGATATATGACCATATAGTCTCTAGTGGCCCGAAATAATCAAGTTTAAAATTTTGAATTTTTTTCCGGCCACTGACACGCCCACAAGAAAAAACCAAAAATATCGAAAAAATCTAATTTTGAGCTAGGTAGCTAACATTTTAAATATCTGTGGTCACAAGGAAAGATCGCTTAAGTCTGTTTCACTAATTTTTCAGGAGAGCAGTTTAAAGTTTTTGACAAACGCGTGAAATTAAAAATTACTCTATTGGGCGATTGGAAACTCCGATCGCGTTGAAACAAAAATTAAAATGAAAATGAATTTACTCTTTCTTAGTTCACAATTAATTTAAAAAAAAATAATTGTAAACGATTTTATAGACACGGATAATACTTTAGTCGATAGGGCCTTTTAGGTTTTTATCATAAAAAATTCTATTTGGAGTTTAGTTGTTTTTCCATTTAAAAAAAATGTTTGTTCTGGTCTAAAGTCCACTTTAGCTGTTTTTCCTTGTCTTTTGTGTTAAAAATTATCCGGTTCTTATCGCGACTTTAGTTCTTATTCCTAAATTAATAATGAAAAATTATAGCGTCTTCTCAGCAGAGAATGCGAACCACTTGAGATAGAATAAATTTTATTTATTTAAAAACTTTTACGATTAAAAATACAAAAAACAACAAACTTTACTTCATGCAATGTAAATTAATAAAAAAAAAGAAAAAAATAGACGTAATTAAGTTAAAAACCAAAATTAAAAGTGTTTTTTAAACTTTGTCGTCACTTCTTTTGGAACTCTTGCATGCTTAACTTTTCCAGAAAGAGTTTTATATGACTTTAAAGTGTTCCTTAATATTAATTGTTGAACGGAATATCCAAAACTTCGCTCTTGTTTCTGGGTGCGAATCAGAAGAAGTATCAGTATTATTTTTTATAAAATCAGGGTCTTTTATAGAATCATCGAAATTTTCCCATTCTGGCAACTTATTGTGAGTTATAATTCGCTGAAGGAGATATTGCGTTTCTATATTCATTTTTGAACTTATTTGAATTGTCTAAAATAATAGAAAACTGAAAATGTATCTTTTCTCAAAGAAAAAAGCGGCCAAGTGGGAGTCGGACTCGCCCATGAAGGGTTCCGCGCGAATTATAATTATTATTTACTTAGGCACCTATTACAGATTTATTATTAGAAAATACTGGTTCACGGTTTACGCATAAGGTTTATGTTTATGAAATTACATAAATGTTTTTATACCCTATTCTAGGGGTATATTAATTTTGACGCATAGTTTGTAACATACCTTAATATTGCCCGTAGACCCCTAAAAGTTACTATATTTATTATCAGCATCGATAGTAATGTCGATCTAGCCATGTCCGTCCGTCCGTCCGTCCGTCCGTCCGTCGGCAAAAATTAGGCCTTTAAACTGGACCTAGAGAGCTGAAATTTTAACTATATACTCTCTAGGGTCCCGAAATAATCAAGTTTACGAAATTTTGAAATCCGCCCACAGACACGCCCACAAACTCAAAAAAAACCAAATTTTGGAAAAAATCGAATTTTGAGCTAGGAAGCTGAAATTTTTTATATATGATCTATGACTCCTAAAACTGCTCGGGATATAAAATTTTCAAAATCCGCCCACTGCCACGCCCACAAAAAAATAAAACAATTTTATTGAAAAACCAAAATTTGAGCTAGGGAGCTGATATATACTCTCTGGGGGCCCTTTAAGCTCATGTATAAATATTTTCAAAATCCGCCCACTGACACGCCCACAAATAAATAAAACAATTTTTTTGAAAATCGAAAGTTTGAGCTAGCGAGCTGAAATTTATAATATATACTCTCTATGGGCCCTTTATGCTCATGTGTAAATATTTTCAAAATCCGCCCACTGGCACGCCCACAATTATTTTTTTTTTTTTTTTGAAAATTCAAAGTGAGCTAGGGAGCTGAAATTTATAATATATACTCTCTAGGGGCCCTTTATGCTCATGTGTTAATTTTTTTTAAATTCGCCTACTGACACGCCCACAATTAAATAAAACAATTTTATTGAAAAACCAAAGTTTGAGCTAGGGAACGTTTTTATTTACAAAAGCTTAGTTTTTTCGATAAAATCATTTAAATTTTTGTCACGCCCACTTATGAGATATAGGAATAAGAATAGGGTATCCAACAGTTCGCCCAAGCGGACTGTAGCCCGCCCCTATGTTTTTTTTATATTTGAGTTGATTGAATGAAAGGTAAATTGCGGTTTACGATTTATGACGTATTAAAAAAAAAACTACTTACTAGATCTCGTTCAAACCAATTTTCGGTGGAAGTTTCCATGGTAATGTACATCATATATTTTTTTTAGTTTTATCATTCCCTTATTTTAGAAGTTAGAGGGGGGGGGGGGGGGGGGGGGGGGGGGTGGCTTTTTACCACTTTGGAAGTGCCTCTCGCGCAAACTATTCAGTTTAGAAAAAAATGACATTAGAAACCTCAATATCATTTTTGAAGACCTATCCATACATACCCCACACATATGGGTTTGATGAAATTTTTTTTTGTGAGTTTCAGTTCTAAGTATGGGGAACCCCCAAAATTTATTGTTTTTTTTTCTAATTTTATGTCAAAATCTAAATGCGGTTCACAGAATACATCTACTTACCAAGTTTCAACAGTATATGTAGCTCTTATAGTTTCGGAAAAAAGTGTATGTGACATTCCCGGGCAGACAGACAGATAGACAGACAGATAGACAGACAGACAGACAGACAGACAGACAGACAGACAGACATGACGAATCTATAAGGGTTCCGCTTTTTGCCATTTGGCTATGGAACCCTAAAAATAGTGTTCTTACTTTTGAATACATCTGTTTCGAAGTCAAATCCGTTCATCGATGATTTAGTTTCATAAGATATCTCAGGAAAGTAATATTTTTTTCTGATATAATTTTGGATTTCTAATTCAAATATTGATAAATTGCATTTTTTATGGCAATTGGTGCATTGACTTTTTTGTAAAATTAGTTTCTGGGGATTCAGAAAATGTAAACGAACTTGATTCAATGTTTTATTCGAAAATGGCTGTCAGCCTAAGGCCAACACACTTAGGTCAATGTAAGTTCGATTGTGATACCACACGGATCTAGGGGTTTCTTTCACTACTCGTTAAACCATTTGGCGCTTCTAATGAAGCACGATAGGCTTCTTACCTCAGTGTTAGACAAATCACTTAGATCATTAAGCAAGATGGAGATTTCTTTTCTGGGAGAGAGCAGGACATGTACAAAGAAGGTGAAGTGTAGTCTCCTCCTCGTCCTCGCCTATGCAGCTTCTGCAGAAGTCGTTTGAATATACGCCAAGCGTCGATGAGTGCCTGCCTATCAGACATTGCACTGTAACCAAGTCATTAAGATCATTAAGCAAGAAATCTCCCAGATAAAGATTTCTTTTATGTGAGAGTGCAGGACATGTGCAGAGAAGGTGATGTATAGTCTCCTCCTCCTCCTCGTCCAAGCAACTTCTGCAGAAATCATTTGAGTAAAAGCCAAGCCTCGATGCGTGCTTGCCTATCAGACAGTGCCCTGTAATGACACCTATAGTGGAGCTAATACGAAGTAGGTTTAGTGAGATCAGACTCTTAGAGCGTCGCAGGTGCAGCTTTGGCCAGATGCCTTAGTCGGTAGGCACGTATTACTACTTGTCCACCTAAGGTTTGTTCTCTCGATTGCAGATAGCTTGAACAAAAGTTTGCAGGTAGCGATTGGGATACCCAGAGAACCCTTTTCAGGTAAAAGAGGTAGTTTGGTTCCCTTTTTGGCAAGTTCATCAGCCCTGCAGTTTCCTGGATTATCTCTATGCCCCGGCACCAAACAGAGGGGAATGTTAAACTGCTCCGCCATCTCCTTAAGAGGGAATTTAAAGATACTGAATCCACGGACTTGATCGCGGCTTGACTGTCCGAGAAGATACGGATGTCCTTTGTGTATATCACATTGCTCTTCAGCCACGTCAGGGCTTCTTTTATCGCCATAATCTCCGCCTGGAATACGCTACAGTGATTAGGAAGACGGAAAGAGAAACTCGGATTTAGCCTTTCGGAGAAAACGCCACCACCAACCCCGTCACTAGTTTTTGATCTATCGGTGTAGAAGTGGATCGATTTGTCTTCCACAAATTCAGCTTCCTCCCAGAATGATCTGGAAGGAATAGTGACTTGAAAGTTCTTTCCGAACTGTAATTGGGGTATGGTGTAGTCTATGTTTCCTGGTAGAGACTCAAATGAGTCCAGAATGATGGTGTGACCAATATTATTGTTAACCCGCTGCGAGGTAACCTTAAGGCGGACAGCAGAACAGGCTGCTGTTTGCCTGCTGAAAATGTCGACTTGCCTGCTGAAAATGTAGACGGGTAACAGATGTAGCAGATTATCTAGTGCTGATGAGGGGGTGGTTCGGAGTGCTCCGCTTATGCACAAACCTGCTGTGCGTTGGACTTTGCCCAGCTTAACACAGTTTATAGCTTTACCTAGGGCAGTCCACCAGACAGCAACCCCGTATGTAAGAATCGGTCTTGACCGATACATATAGCCAATGAGTGATACGGGGTTGTAGACCCCACTTGTTGCCAATGGCTTTTTTGCAAGAGAAAAGTGCTACCGTGGCTTTTTTTACTCTTTCTTGTTGGGTTTCCAGCTTGACTTCCTATCGAAGATAAGACCCAAGAACGTAGCTTCGTCTGAAAATACTAAGCTTATACCACCAATAGAGGGTGGGTCAATGTGCGGGATTTTGTGTTTCCTGAAGAAGAGGACTAGTTCGGTTTTGTGGGGGTTGATACCCAAGCCACAGCGAGTAGCCCATCTCTTTAGCTTGTTGAGAGCATTTTGCATGAGTTCCTTTATAATATTGAGGTATTTTCCGGAGACGGCTATAGCAATGTCATCCGCATATGCAATCACCCTGCAGCCCAGTCAGTAGTTCACTCACCACCAAGTTCCAGAGAAGGGTGGAAAAGACACCGCCTTGCGGCGTGCCTCTACTGACAGACCTCCTGGCGGATGTAAGGCCCAGTTTTGAGTTGATAATTCGACTTGTGAGCAGCAGATTGACCAATTCAGCAAGCGAACCAACCACATTCGGTGCAGGGAAATAACTTCACGGGCAATAACTTCACATGGGCAATAACTTCACCTCGAGTGGGCAATACCTTCACTTTTTTTTTGTGAAGTTATTGCCCACTGATGGTGAGCAATAACTTCACCCAAAATTTTGTGAAGTTATTTCCCACACATAATTTGAGACTTTGTCTATTATAACTAAAGACCCTTGCACCCACTCCACTTCAAACAGTGACCCCAAGCAGGGGGGTTGCAGGGGGGCAGCATGCCCCCATATGCATTGCACTGTTTATGGGATTAGTTGCGAAATCGCAAGTAGATTCCATAAACAGTGCAATGCATATGGGGGGGCATGCTGCCCCCCTGCAACCCCCCTGCTTGGGGTCACTGTTTGATTTGGGGTAGGTGCGAGGTACGTTTCTTGAATTATCATAAAATGTTAACAGAATTTATTTCCCACTAACAAGTGTAGTTATTGCTCACCATCAGTGGGCATTAAGTTCACAAAAAATAAATGAAATTATTGCCCACTCGAGGTGAAGTTATTGCCCATGTGAAGTTATTGCCCGTGAAGTTATTTCCCTGCACCACCACATTCAGTGCCGTAAGTGCATTTGCGATTGCAGATGTGCTCACTTTGTTAAAGGCGCCTTCTATATCTAGGAAAGCAACCATAGTGTACTCCGTATGATGAAGGGAGTATTCAATAGTGCGTACCAGAGAGTGAAGGGCGGTTTCAACTGACTTACCTCTACAGTACGCATGTTGAGACGCAGACAGAAGTTCGTATTTCTATTGGTACGGAGATGGATATCAATCAGTCGCTCCAGCGTTTTAAGGAGGAATGATGATAAACTAATAGGTCTGAGGACTTTTGGGCTGACATGGGAGTATTTCCCGGCTTTTGGTATAAAGACCACTTTTACTTCTCTCCAAGCCTGAGGAAACTATGCCATTTTCAAGCAGCTATTCAGAATCATCTCCAGTGCTGGTGTGATGATATCCGAAGGCATTTATAATTCGACAGGTATTATGCCGTCTGGTCCTGCAGACTTGAAGGGCTTGAAGCTATGTAGTGCCCAGAGCAGTTTGTCCCTTGTAATCAGACCTTGAGAATGAGTCACCTGTGCTAGTGATCTGTTCAGATCGGTGTACCCGGTAATGTTGGAGCTACCTGGGAAGTGAGTATCAAGTAGCAAATTGAGCGATTCCTCGTTGGATGTCGTCCAAGAACCATCAGCTTTCTTTAGACAGCTGGGCATAGTTGGATTTGAAACTAGGATTTTTCTTAGCCTTATGCCTCAGAGAATTCTTCTATTTTGCCACAGAAGAGTCTCCAGGATGATATTTTGGCTTTCCTTAGTTCTTTTTTATATAATTTGAGGGCTTCCTTATAGGAATCCCAGTCAGTAAGTGATCTCTAGCTTTTAGCGCGATTGAAAAGTTTCCTGCAATTATTTCTAAGTGGTTCCAAGTGGGTATGGTGTAGTCTATGTTTCCTGGTAGAGACTCAAATGAGTGTAGATTATAGCTTTACCTAGTAAAGAGAAAAGTGATACTGTGGCTTTTTTGACTCTTTCTTGTATATTGGGTTTCCAGCTTAACTTCCAATCCAAGATTAGACCCAAGAACTTAGCTTCGTCGGAAAAAGTTAATCTTATGCCACTTATAGAGGGTTAGGCAATATGTGGGATTTTGGATTTCCTGGAAAACAGGAAAAGTTCTATTTTGTGGGGGTTGACACGCAGGCCACAACGATTAGCCCATCTCTTTAGCTTGTCGAGAGCGTTTTGCAGTAGTTCGTTTAGAGTATTGAGGTGTTTTCCAGAGACGGCAATAGACAAAATTCTCATACAAAACGCAAATTTCGATTTTTTGATTTTTCGGCTTTTGCATTCTCTCCAGTATTGAGGGTTGGGGGTGGTCTGTTCTCACCCCATTTTTAAGTTATAGACCATCAAAGTGGGTGGCCTCTAATTTGGAGGTGTAACCACTTTAAACGCTGTAACTTCCAAACTATGATATGTACAATAGGTATTATAGTACATTTTGGAAAGAAAGTTTAGTAGCGTATACACGTCTTAAAAACTTTGGGTACATCTGTGCAGCTACAAAAAAGTTATTGCTTCTTAAACTCAAAACTATGGACATTTTTTCTTACATTTTTTTACAATGCATTTTTCTCAAAATTTGTACTGCTTTATATGGTGTGAATATGAGACGGATAGATTCAGTGGTTCAGCCATGATGTTCAGAGATACAAACGCGATAACGTTTTTATACATTAAGATAGTAACGTATAGAGAGTTTTATAATACAGGCAATAAAAAGAAAAAAAAAACAGAAAAGTGAAGAAACAAATAAACATACCTACATCTCCATTTATTACAAATTATAAAAACAAAATCAATCGGCGCAATCCAAATAAAAGGACTCGAGTTAAGTCCGAAACTGCCCAGTGACACCTGAACTTCGTTGTATGAAAAAATAACTCTCGCATTTCATTTCCATATCGTTGTCGTCGAGCTGCAATATTTAATTAAATTAAATGTGTAAAATAATGTAAGCGATATACGAGGGCGGATCAATAAGTCCGTGACTTTTGGAATAAAACACAGATTTTTTGATAAAATTTTTTTTTTATTTTTCAACGTAGTCTCCCTTGAGCTCTATACACTTTGTCCAACGCTTCTCCAATTTTTGTATCCCTTCCAAAAAAAATGATTTGTCGAGGTCCTCAAAATAGGCCTTTATTTGCGAGATGACTTCATCATTGGAGTCAAATCTTTTTCCACCAAGCCATTTCTTCAGGTTTGGGAACAAGAAGTAGTCGCTCGGAGCCAAATCTGGAGAATAGGGTGGATGAGGGAGCAATTCATAGCCCAATTCATGGTTTTTTGCCATGGCAACTGCACATGTGTGCACCCTTGCATTGTCTTGGTGGAAAATAACTTTTTTCTTGGCCAAATGAGGTCGGTTTTTTTTCAAATCGGTCCAATAAGTTGGCATAATATTCCCCATTGATTGTTCTTCCCTTTTGAAGGTAGTCAATGTGGATTATCCCGCGTGCATCCCATAAAACAGTCGCCATAACTTTATTGGCTGACAAACCCACCTTGGCCTTCTTTGGCGCCGATTCACCCTTAGAAACCCACTGTTTTGACTGTTGTTTGGTCTCTGGTGTGTTGTGATGGATCCATGTTTCGTCCACGGTTACAAAACGGCGCAAAAACTCCTCCATATTGCGATTAAACAACGCCAAACCTTCCTGTGAAGTTGTTACACGTTTGTGGTCGACTGTGAGCAAACGCGGCACCCATCTTGCGGAAAGCTTTCTCATGCCCAAGTGATCATTCAAAATTGAAACCACTGAGCCATGCGAGATCCCTACGGCTTCCACAATCTCTCGCACTTTCAATCTTCGGTCGGCCAACACCATATCGTGAATTTTTTTCGATTGTTTCGGGTGTAGAGACCTCAACTGGGCGTCCAGGACGTTCGGCTTCTTCAGTGCTTGTACGGCCACAACGAAATTCAGTAAACCACTTTTTTACCATTGAAATCGATGGTGCTTAGCCTTGGTCTCGGTAATGGTTTTTTTTCGCAAGAAATAATGCTTACTAAGCACACGAAATTCACTTATTTCCATTTTCTCCTCAAATTAGTGAGTAGTCTGATAAAAATAGCTGTCAAACACAAACTAACTGACGCAGCAAGTTTAAATTTTGACAGGAGTCAACTGACAGATGCCTGTTGATAGGAGCAGTGTTGCCGTTTCAGTAAAGAGGTCAGAAATTCAAAAAGTCACGGACTTATTGACCCGCCCTCGTATTTTGATAACAGATTTTAACTCATTATTGAAATGCACTCATTGTTATGTAAAGGGTTTTTCAACAGGGACGCTACAAAAGTAGAGCGACAGAGACAGCAAACGATGCCGAATTTCTTGCCGCTCTTTTGATATTTCTCTTCAGCAAGGTTTGCCATTTCATCATGGAAAGATATACGAGCTAACAACGAGTCGAAATTATTAAAATTTACTACCGAAATTCGGAGTCAGTGGCCTCAACGTTAAGAGCGCTACGTCCAATTTATGGTCGTCATAATCGTCCTAGCAGATCAACAATTGAGCGTCTAGTGGAAAAATTTGAATCCACAAGCACAGTTCAAAATGTTCCCGTGCCAGTGAGACAAAGTAGTGCCCGTAGTGTCGAGAATATTGCTGCCGCTGAGGCTTCAGTTGAAGAAAGCCCAAATGTGTCTCTCACACGTCGTTCTCAAGCGTTGGGCATCTCTATGACGTCGTTGGGCATCTCTGTGACGTCGTTGTGGCCCCAATTGGATGATATGGACTTGAAGGACATGTGGTTCCAACAGGACGGCGCCACAAGCCACACAGCGAATGCCACAATCAATTTATTGGAAACCAAGTTTGGAAACCGTGTTATCTCACGAAATGGTCCAGTCGCTTGGCCGCCTCGGTCGTGCGATTTGACGCCGTTAGACTATTTCCTGAGGGGCTACGTCAAGTCTATGGTCTATGCCAACAAGCCAGCGACGTCTGATGAACTTCGTACGAATATCGAACGTGAAATTGCAGCAGTATCGGCCGATTTATGCTTGAAAGCCGTCGAAAATTGGGTTCAGCGTCTGGACTTCTGCAAGCGTGCCCGTGGTGGCCATGCAAAAGAAATCGAACTCCATACATAATGGCATCGAACGTACTTTCACAGGAATAAAGAATTTCATTGATATCCAAAACCGTTTTTGTTTTACTTAAAAAAAAACTTTTGTAGCACTCTTATTGAAAAACCCTTTATTTTTGTTGTTCTTTAAGATTTAAAATAAAAGAAAAACATAGGGGCGGGCTACAGTCCGCTTGGGCGAACTGTTGGATACCCTATTCTTATTCCTATATCTCATAAGTGGGCGTGACAAAAATTTAAAGGATTTTAACGAAAAAACTAAGCTTTTGCAAATAAAAACGCTCCCTAGCTCAAACTTTGGTTTTTCAATAAAATTGTTTTATTTAATTGTGGGCGTGTCAGTAGGCGGATTTAAAAAAAAAATTAAGTATGAGCATAAAGGGCACCTAGAGAGTATATATTATAAATTTCAGCTCCCTAGCTCAAACTTTGGACTTTCAAAAATAAAAAAAATTTATTGTGGGCGTGTCGGTAGGCGGATTTTCAAAATATTTACACATGAGCATAAAGGGCCCCTAGACAGTATATATTACAAATTTAAGCTCCCTAGCTCAAATTTTGGTTTTTCAAAAAAAAAATATTTTATTTAATTGTGGGCGTGTCAGTGGGCGGATTTTGAAAATGTTATGTCCCAAGCAGTTTTATGGGCCAAAGATCATTTATAAAAAAATTCAGCTTTCTAGCTCAAAATTCAATTTTTCCCAAAATTTGTTTTATTTAATTGTGGGCGTGTCAGTGGGCGGATTTTGAAAATTTTATGTCCCAATCAGTTTTATGGGCCATAGATCATATATAAAAAATTTCAGCTCTCTAGCTCAAAATTCGATTTTTTCCAAAATTTTGTTTTTTTGAGTTTGTGGGCGTGTCTGTGGGCGGATTTCAAAAATTCTTAAACTTGATTATTTCGGGACCCTAGAGAGTATATGGTTAAAATTTCAGCTCTCTAGGTCCAGTTTAAAGGCCTAATTTTTGCCGACGGACGGACGGACATGGCTAGATCGACATTACTATCGATGCTGATCATAAATATAGTAACTTTTAGGGGTCTACGGGCAATATTAAGGTATGTTACAAACTATGCGTCAAAATTAATATACCCCTAGAATAGGGTATAAAAACCGCTGAGGAAGTTGGCAAAAAGACCGTCGAAACGTAGGGTGCAAGGATGAATTAACTTGTTTTAATTGCATCAACAATAAAAAAGACCATTAAGCCGAAGTAAATAAGGTAAACTTAATTGCCATATCTCTTAGATAATATTTTAATCAAAATGCAAGTCACACTCTCATCAAGAATTCTAGTGATTTGTTTGTAATTATATTATTTTGCAAAGCACACGTCAATGCACACGATAAGAGTTACAATTGAAGCACATCTCCCAGCGAATTTTGTTTATGTAATCGATAAGGTTATTTCGATACACCATTTCTAACTACCTAATCACGTGTATGAGGTATTATTGTAGGTTATAGGTGTATCAGTTTTTATTAAACTTTCTTGTATACTGTTGAATACTAAAGAGAAAGATATTGTATTGCAATCATGCTGAAATTTCGAATACAAACTGTAAACGGATTTACTTTAAACCTCGCATTTCAACTTTCGGTATAAAGCGAATAATGCTGCCAGCAGAGGAGTTCTTCATGTCTTCGTAACTCAATTGGTCCCTGAAGAATATCTTACTTCTTGTTTCATTTAGGGCTGGACACTCACTTTAAATGTGTTTCGTCTCCTTCAAGGCATAGCCAGCTCTCGGGAGAGTGGACTATCTTCATTTTGTTAAGGTGGTATCGTAACCCGGGGTGACCCGTAAGATTACCTACTAGGTTTTTGATCGCCGACTCAAATTTAGACATTTATTGGCATTGCTTTTAAAATGCCGTTCGGCATGTCTAAGGGCTGTAATGCTCTCTCAATATGTGGTACATTTCATATGTTTGCAGCCTTTTATAGCTGCGATAGCTGCTGAGATAGGAGTGCAGCGGAAGGGTTCAGGAACTTCGAAAGGAGATTCTGAGCCTTAAAATCCCTTAGGGCCTGGAGCCCACCATAGTTCAGTCTTATTACTTGAGCCGAGTGTTTGAAGGCTTTTAAAACAGTGCAAGACTGATTTGGAGTCTTTGGTATGCGACCTAAGGGAATTTATAGCTGCTTGACTATTCGCCAATTTATGGATAACGGTGCCCTTAATACCAGATGTATTGATGTGGCTGGCGCATTCTTGGATGGCGGGGAGCTCTGCTTGAAATACGCAGGAACGTAGGCATTGTAATGCATGTATTTGGTCCGTGAATTGCGGCTCCTAAACCCGATTCCATTTAAGAATCATCTGTAGAATACCACTTTATGTCATTGTTCCTTTTATGCCGTCTTGGCTATTTGGTGGGTTATTACTCTTGGGAATCTCTGTGGAAAACCGTTTATTAAATCATAATATTTTGAGAAGGCGGTCTGGGACCGTGTAGATCATATCAAGTTCTGGAAGTCCAGCGAGAAGGGTCTTTAGTTCCGCGTAGTCGCTAAACCTTATCGTCACTTTGTGCATGGGTATGTAAAGAGGTGTTAGTGCTGTTATTGTCTTTATGGCGGCTATGGGCTGGTTCGCATGGCTCCGGAGATACCTATGCATGCAAGCCATTGTACCTTCTTGAACTTCCCTATTTATATCTTTTGTGTGGCTTTCATCCACCATACTATAGATGCGTATGTAGGTAATTATGGGTCTTATTATCACTGTGTAGATCCAGTGGGTGATCCAGTGAATGGTCTTTGGAGAGATTGCCCAGGTTCTACAGGCCCATATAGCTCTTGCAGCTTTCGTAATTTTGTTGTCAATGTGAGAGTTTCAATTTAGTCTTTTGTATAGAATCACTCCAAGATAGTTGACTTCCTCGGATTACTCTACGTCCGTGTCGTTAAGTGAGATTTCACCTAGATCTTAATTGTTGCTTTTGATAAACGGAACAATGACAGCCTTACTGGGATAGATGGAAAGATTTTCCCTGATGCATTAGTCTATAGCCGTCTTAAGGGCGATTTGCATTCGTAATGAGAATTCGTTTGGCTGTTTACCTCTAATAATGATAACTATGTCATCGGTATCCAATTGGGGTGTAGCCTAAATTGCTCAATCTATGGAGCAGGTCATCAATGACCAATGACCACAGGAGGGGTGATAGTACACATTCCCGTGGCTGATACTGATACTGAAGTTGTTTGTGATGAAACATTTATTCTACCACTTTCTAGGATTGCTTTGATCCATTTTAAAGTGGGTTTGTCAATATTTCTGTGGTGTGGTGGCATTTGATAAGGAATGACGTCCGTGTTGTAAAAAGCAATACCTTTATCCAGAAAGGCATACAGTGAGATCTCTTTGCCCCGGTGGACGTTTTTTTTATCTCTGCTGTTAGTTTAGCAGAGCGCCTTTCGTAGATTTGCCTTTCAGGTATGCATATTGATATAGGTGTAGAGGCATGCTGTTCGTTAAACATTCTCTGATCTGAACGTACACATTTGTTTTCAGAAAAAAAGATGTCAAGCTTATGGGACGATATGATTTAGAACAGGTAATTCGCTCGGTTTGTTCCCTGGTTTGAGGATAAATACCATCTTCCTTCCAGGTACTTGGTATGTGACCACAGTCGAAGCTGAACCTAAATAAGGAGATACCAAATAGTCCATTCCTTCTAGATGGCGGCTGGAAATATACCGTCCTGTACCTGATGTCTTGAATGATTTAAATGAGTGTTTTGCCCATTTAACCGAAATTGAAACCTGCGATATATGGCCATTTAATATGTCCATAGTGAAAGACCCCGGGAAGTGAACCCGAAGCAATACATATTTTCAGAGTTTCTTCCCGGTCGCGTGTGATTGTACCATCTGGTTTGATTAAGAACCCCATGCAGTTTGATTGATCCTTCGAAAATGCCTTTGGTGGCATGCCACTGCAGTAAGTGTTTCAAGTTTCTCGCAGTTTTCATGCCAAGAGGTCGTTTTAGATTTATCGTTCCACCATCGTACGCACCTTTTGACCACAGCACGCCTCACCTTACAACTAATTTTGAAGGAGGAGAGAATAATATCATTTAGCTGACATTGCGCTGTTGTTAGTGGTGTTGCTGTCATTATGTCAGCTTTGACCGCTAAGTTTTCGCGATATGTTCTCCAGTTAGTAAATCTGTTGTCATAACGGATTGGCACGTGTTAGGTCTTGCACCTTGACTTCCATCTGGTGCATATGATCCCTTAAAGATGCCTCATCGGGCACATACCAGTCCTCTTTGATGTTTTTAATAAAAGGATATGGGAGAGTATGGTTTTAAAACTTCCTCTGTTATGGAGTTTATAAATGTGGGTTTATCCCCCTTAATAACTATCACGAGGTTTTTACTATATAGATATTCTAAAAGCGGTCCCTAGACGCTTAATATTATTGTGCAAAATATTGCACAATATTATTATCTAGGCTGCCAGACGGTTCAATATTTTATACAATAATTTAGTTGGCAGCTTATACTTGTGTAGACAACACTTCGATACACTCTAAAATAAATTTGTTCTCATCCTCTTTTGCTTGTAACATTTTCACTGAAATCACTCGCGGAGGTGTTTACTCTTCGACACTTAAAAATTAAATAAACAAATATTGTGCAATTGTACCCACAGACGATACAATATTTTATATTGTGCAATAAATATCAAAAGGGTTTTGATTTTTCTCAATATATTGCACAACCTTGCAATATTATCCATAGACGGCAATAATATTGTGCAATATCAAATACATATTGCACAATAATATTGAGCGTCTAGGGACCGCTTAAGGGCCAATCACCTCTTTTGCATATCTCGGCTGCACTAAACCTTATTGTGTGCGTTTGTGTCGCAACCGATGATTAGGTGTACCTGCTGATCCTCACAGTACTGGACTGGTTCTTGTAATGGGGAGCGAGGCACTTCGTCCGTGTCTCCAGCAAAGTACACCGATGCGTATATAAATTTATGTAACTCTTGGCCATTGTGGCCATCGATTTGTGTGGCCACCAGATACCTAGTCGTGAAATTTGGATTGAGAGATATTTTTTTTATCTTTCGCGACAGAATGAGCCGCCCTCAGTCCGAAGTTACCTTTGGTGAAAATAAGCTCTCTAGTTTTACTGTTCAATCCAAAGATCTTTCCATTAGTTGCACATGATTCCTGGATTAATCCAATAATCCCTTAGGGACAGCTGTCTAAGGGATTTGTATTTCATAGTAGGTCAACAAGATATTCACCAGTTGGATTTGAAAGTGAAAATAAGAAGCCTTTTTCATTCCAACTGCATTTCTTAATACAATAAAATTCAAAATAATTAAAGCTACGAGTATCTACATTGTTAGGATACTTTTTTTTCTGATTTTAAAAGTTCATATAGAAAAGGGCTAATGAGAGAATGTTATTTGAATCCAATTCTCATAAAGCGAGAAAGCTTTCGTTCAACCCAGTCATGCACTTTATTAGAATTAAGTTATGTCATTGTTGCACTTTATGAATATATTTTATTGAATCAGTAAATTAAATTAAATCACCAAGCAGGGAGACGTAGTAAATATAAACAAGATGAGTGAGAGAGAACTACCAGAAATAATTGCGATCTTCCCTTTGCTATAAAAGTAGGTTAGTCTACTGGATGCCATTTGGTCATAAATTAGTACGCGAACGGGTAGAATAAAAAAACGGTTTTCCTAAAGTGACTGCTTGGAAAGCAATCATAATTATAACAATAAATTCGGTAATGTGAGATATTTAAATATTGGTTAGGGATGATTCTAAAGAATTAATAAATTTAAAAAAAAGTGATTATGCTTCAGGACATAGTTTTTGACTGTTTTCGGAGCATCGTTCGTTCTCCATTGTGTTCATTCGTGTAAACAAGTATATTATTGTCACCGAAGCCAAAATTTATTTCGTTAGATAAATAAATAATAAAATTCGTTGAACTTGTTCATCAAAATCATTTTATTATGAGTGTATAATATCAATTATTGACACACACATTCATACGTCCGACATAGCATCACAAAGAAACTGATAATTCTGCACAATCTGAAAATGGTTTGCCTGGTGCATCAACAAAAAAAATCGATAATTTTAAAACAAGTCTTCAATAACTCAGTGCACACCGAGTTGTGAGAAACAAACGTTCACTTGACACGAAACGTTCAAAATATAATTGGTGCCTATTGTGTTATTGTAGGTACTTACTTACTGAGTAGATATTTTGAAATTTTGTATAAAATCTTCATACAAATTAGCCTTAACCCCAACTTCTCCAGTGCGTGCGTATTTTTTGTTTTGGCACGAGTGGAAGGGATCTAAAGTTTCTGCAGATTAAGAATACTTTTGAAAGTTTGTCAAACATTCGCAGCAGGTGGAGTACTGAAAAAACATTTTTGGTATTGCTGGGTGGGATTCAAACCATGAGCTCCTCTTAGCTCCTGCTCCAATCGGCCTCAACACTGGCGCCTCTCTTGAGACTTTTTATAATTAATAAACTTGGTTCGTTTTGCGATATAATATCGAAATGCATCTTAAGCTTTTGCTGAATAACAGGATTCCAGAAGTGATGTGTCTGACTATGTTGGCGATGGTGTAGAGGTTAGTGTGTTCGCTTCATTGCTCCCAAGCCAAGCATGCTACAGACTCAATTTTTTTTGTACATTAAAGTTAGTTTATTTGCTGTAATTTGGTCAAAAGGAAGATTCAATGCTATTGGGTATAGCTTTAAGTTTTAACAAAATGTTATCAACCAAAAACGGGCAAAATGCGGGGTAGAAAATTTGCGCTACTTGAATAGACTTAATAACAAAAAAAGTTAAAAAAAAAATATTTTAGAGATTTCTGATTCTTTTTATTACATACATAACTTAAATTTAAGATAATTGGAGTATTCAAAAAAATAGTGCGTTGAGCCACCTTTCTGTTCCAAAACTTCACACATGCAGTATACAAATTAGTCAAATAATTCAGTGAAATCGAGCTAATTCGATGGCTTGGGTTAGTTCGGGTATACTCGAATATTGTTGCCCTGATCCGTATACTTGACGTGTCAACCATCCCCAAACATTTTCAATTTTATTTAAATCCGGAGAATAGGGCGGCCAGCTTAATAGCTCCACATTTTGGCTCTGTATATAGGTTTTAACTACCCGAGCTGTATGTATTGGCGCATTATCATGTTGATAAATCCACGGCAGAGGTCCAAAAAGGGTATGAAAGTATGGAAAGGCCTTTTTCAATATGCCATTTTAAGACAACGCATTCATTGTGGTTGTTATAAATTGTAGTTGGCAGATTCCATAATAGGAAATGGTCCTCCACACCATCACACCTCCAACTCTGCTTTGCAGCCGGTCCAAATAATGTGTTTCTTTGCGGAGATAATGGAAATAGTAGCTATAGCCATCGGGGCATCCAAATTAATTTTTTTTTCATCGGAGAAGACTACGCTATGCCACTCCGACGATCAGGTCACATGTGCGCGACAAAAACTGAGGCGCTGCTCTTTTCGAACCGGATTGAGATGTGGCTTCTTCTTGATTTTCAGTCTTTTTAGATGTTTAGCTTTCGCACCGCATTTATCCCGGATTTTTGCCAAAGAGTCGTGAGAATTTGACACTTTTCTTAAAACAAGTCGCCTTTCCGCATTAGTAAGCACGCTGTGTCCGGCCTTTCATGTTTTTTCCATATTCATACTCATTACTTAAAAATGTGGATATAACGTGCCGGCTCCTCTCGATTTTTTTTATCTATTTTGGCAATAGATAAGCCAGCGTCCTTGTAAGCTTTGGTTTGTGCTTTTTCCGCCTCGGTTATTGGTTTTCCTCGATCTATTTTAGTTTTTTTTTTTTTAATTAAATAGTCGAAATTAACAAAAAAAATCGATCAACGAAGAATATGAGTCCGAGTGCCAAAGATAACGATCAAACTAAATTCATGTTCTATTCAAGTGGCGCAAAAATGTCGCTTTAATTCCAACATAAAGTGGAAAAAAAACATATAACGGCACTTTTCCAGAACTTGCAATTTTGTCACAGAGAAAGAAGAAGAGTTGGACAAAGATAACGTTCATAATATCATTATTTTATCATTCCGCTTTCGAGTTATGAGCAATTGCAAATAGAGTGTACAAGGATGTCATATTGAAGTGGCGACGAGTGTATATGGATTTCCTAAGAGCAGAGTTTAGTCCCCAAAACCAAACTTGATATATTGTATTGAATAAACAACCATATATCTTACAATCATTACCATGTGAAGTGGACGGCTGGAGTTACAACTAAAATAGCAATAAGAACATATACTTACAGGCGCAGGTCTGTCCAAGAAAATCAAAAAATAAAAACTGGATGAACGGAAAGTCGTGGCTTGACCAGCACCATAGAAGGAGTCTGATGATCGGTTGTGGCGAACCGTGAAACAGCGCTGTGACTCCAGCCGTCCACTTCACATGGTAACGATTGTAAGATATATGGTTGTTCATTCAATACAAAATAAAAGAAATTGACGGAAAACAAAAATAAAAACCGGGACAAATTGTGTGCTATCATAAAACCAATTAAATTGCGAACTTGATATGTTTACTTCTTCTTTCTCTTTACCGACGAGCTTATTATCTGGTCCACCGGTTTGATCTAAACAAGTGAGGCCTATCAAATGCTGGTGTGAGTTTTAAGGCCAGCCTTGCTTTTCCGATTGTATGGGAACGCTGATTGACATTCCCTTTTTGACGGGGTTTCTTTTGATCTCTCCTTCGAACATGACAGTATCAAGTGAGCCGGCCGCTCTCCATTTTCTTTGAGATAGGTTCTTTGACCACAAAGCTTCCTCGGGTCTTGGAACTTCTTACTCAATCCAACTCATAGGTTTAGAACATGTAAGGGCAAGGGCCAGGACCTATCTTTTGCCTTCATTACCATGTACAAAAATCTGTAGTCGAAAGCGCTTTCTATATTGTCCCTCTGCCATCAAGCAGCAACAATTGAAATGCAACATATCGAGCATTTAGGGTAAGGGGAAGGGACATATCATTGCACTTCTGAAATGCCAGGAGAACTCAGTGGACGTGTGAATTCCGCTTTTAAAATCCACTCTCGATTCGCATTACCATGGTAGATGGTTTCTGCACAACGATTAAAGGCCACTCAATATATCTACGAGTACATTTACTACATATTAACAAGCAATTAATGCAATAATTTACTAATACGCTCAACAGGAACAATGCTTTAGGTGTGACGTACCCTTAAGCCCTATTTTGTATATGACTGGGACATTTTCCAGGACATTAAGCTTGCTACAACAGTTTACTTTTTTTAACTTTCTGGCTCGCCAAGCCGGTGAAAAAGGTACTTCGACCTATCGTCGCTATAATATTGTTTTATCGCATACGCCAAAATTCACTTTTTGCCGTGGGTATGCAGTTTTATGCTTTCGGGGGCGCTCTTTTCAATAAGTTATCAGTTTTGTTATATCTCTTTCCTGTGCTGAGATATTCAGAATGGTTTTGACTTTTATATATCAAAAGCATCACCTTCACGTATTGTTTTGCCAACTTTTGGCATAGGTATACGTTATATTTTCCATACAATTTGCGAATTTTGTATACCCTATTCTAAGGGTATATTAATTTTGACACATAGTTTGTAACATACAGTAGTGGAAATTCGATTATGAACATCAACAAAAAATTTGTTTTCTAAGAAATTAAAAATTTTTATTGAAAATTTTAAATGTACATAAAAGCGTTATAATAAATGATAAATGATAAATAACAAATTGTTACATAAAATTTGACTTCCAAAATAAAGGTATAAGAAAACAGGAGAAAGCAACGAAAACTATAGGAAATTCGATTATGAACACATGAAGGTTTTCCGGTTCTTTTTAAATAATGATGGAATTTTTTCGAAAAAAAAAATTCTTAATAACGAGTGGGGCCTCCTCTATTTTGGAGAACATCTGAAAGTTGATTTGACATAGACATTGTAAGGCTTTTAAGCACATCAGGGCTGATTGTCGACCAAGCCTCGCGGATAGCTTCTTTAAGCTGATTGACGTGGTGGAACTGTCTGCCATGTGAGTAAACGTTACGTCCAAGAATCCCCCACACATTTTCGATTGGGTTAAGGTCTGGACTTCGAACCGGCCACTTGTTTTCGAAAAATTTGTATTTTTGAGTGGCGGATTTCAAAAATTCGGGCTCCTAGAGAGTATATGGTTAAAATTTCAGCTCTCTAGGTCCAGTTAAAAGGCCTAATTTTTGCCGACAGACGGGCGGACGGACGGACGGACGGACATGGCTAGATCGACATTACTATCGATGCTGATCATAAATATAGTAACTTTTAGGGGTCTACGGGCAATATTAAGGTATGTTACAAACTCCGCGCCAAAATGAATATACCCTTAGAATAGGGTATAATGACAGGGTTGGTTGTCCTATAGTGTATGCACAGTGGTGGGCAGTAACTGTTTCTATCGGTTCGCGGGATGCAATCGGACGGTGATTAGCTCCTGAAAGTCTGATTTTCTTCTTTCGCGTGTCCTGATTGCTCGTGTCAGATGTTTCTAAGCAATTTTTTTTTGTCCGTTGTGGCATAATGGCGAGATAAAGTATTTAAGCTAGTAGAATTTCTACTTTCTGAATTAAGCAGGCAATTTTAACAGCAGGAGACTTCTTTATATCTTCGGAACACAGTTGTTTCTTGAAGAAGATCTTCTTTCAAGTTCCATTGAGGGCGGGAAATTCACTTAATATGTGTTCAGTTATAGTTGCTTTGTCTTCTTCAAGATATAGCCGGCACCCTGGAGAGACGACTATTTTCATTTTGTTTAGGTGGTATTGCATATCTTGGTGACCAGCAAGATAACCTAGTAAGCTTTTGGTATCATGTCTACTTAGGCTTAGATATCTGTTGGCATTGTTATAGCAGGGCCAAATGGCGCGTTTTCCAATAGGTATTGCCATGTTGAAGTTTGGTCCGTATATATCAGCTCCCAAGCCCGCTTCCATTTTAAGACCATTGGTATACCACTCAACCGTTGTGGCTATTTGGTGGGCTATAACCAACCTATGCTTCCCTATTTGGGATCTCTATTAAGAACCGTTTGTTAAAGCTCAAAGTCTTATGAAGGCGATCAGTGACCGCGCAGTTCATGTCAGTCATCTGTTAGACCTATTATTACCTTGGGGCAAGTTCGCATGTCTCAGGAGATACCTAGGCCTTAGAGTTGTAAAAAAAGCAGTTAAGTTAGTACTGCAGTTAACTGAACTTAAAGACTTATTATGTAAGTCTATTAACTTACTTAAAGAATTTAACTGCAAAACAACATTCAGCAGTCATTTTGAAGATTGTGAATGGGCAGTTAAAAAAAGCAGTCAATTGACTGTAAGTTAAAAGAATGCAGTACTTTTTGACTTGTTGCATTCTTTAAGTTAGTTGTAAGTCTTTTAAAGTCTTTTTTTTTGCAGTCAGTAAGTCTTTTGACTGCATTCATTTAACGGTAAGTCTTTTGACTGCTTTTAAGTCTTTTGAATGCTTTAAGTCTTTTGACTGGTTTTAAGTCGTTCGACTGCTTTAAGTCTTCTATAATATTGGATTCTTGCAAGTCCCTATTTTATATATGTATATGTATTGTACAGGCCGGAGTGAATATGTCAAAAAAATATTTTTTTCAAAATTTGTTTGTTCCTGTGTTATTAATTGGTGACCCTATATTAGGACATCATTTATGCAAAAAATCGAGAACCTATGACTTTATCTTCAGGTGGCGCAGACGACTTGAATTTTAAAAAATTAATACCTAATATTTAAAAATTCTGCCCTCAAATCAGAGTTATTTTAAATCAGGAACCTATGATTTTGCTTTCAGTTGCCGCAAATTTTTGGAATTAAAAAGAAATTCAAGGCCTACAATTTAATTCTTCCTTCAATTCAGAGTAATATTTAATATTTTTCCAAGTAATGTGTTAGAATCGCTGTCTATAAAGTGTAGTTGTGCGTATTAAACTATTTTAATATTTATACCTTTAGCTAAGTTACTCGTTTCACCACTTTCATAAACATTTCTTAAAGTAATAAATTCCTTTGCCATTGACTTGACGAATCGCTTTTGCCTAAAACTCGTAAAAATTTTCGTTGCCCTGTTTTTGGTGACCCACAAAAGCTGAATGATAATATGTTGCCAACTTATTTTGATATAATTAAACATTATTTGTGGGTAAGAAATGATTTAATTGCATTAAATAATGGAAAAGACCCCTCAATCAAGGAGATAAGTGAAATACGAGTAGTATCTAATGACGTCGAAAATATGTGGAATGAAGCTTCACTTCCTACCATCAGCCATCAACAAGTTGTTGCAACGTTGATTTCGTACTATAATAAGTATAAGAGTACGAAGAAATTACGCAATGAAACAAAAAAGCAGGAGTTTTATCAAGATTCTGTACAAAAGCTGTTTGATATTGCAACTTGTAAATGTATTTCAAGAGAATTGTGTAAATGTGAGACCAAAGTACAAATTGCAGAAGAACCCTTTTTAAAAGATCAACAAAATTTTCGTAAAATGTATATTGGATCTGTTGATCAGGTGGCAACCAAGTCGTTGCATCGTAAGGATCTTAGGAAACGAAAATACCAAGAATTTTTGAAAACTACGGCTGATACTCCAAGCACTTCTACTGCTGTTGCGGCTGTGGAATGTTTGTCTGACAGTGCTTCTACTGATACTGAAGTCGATGAATTTTGCCCTTTAAAACCCTGTAAAAAAAAAAAAAACTTTTCAAATGAGAAACAAACTACAGAATTTGGCTACAGCTTGTGATAGAACCGGGGTTTCTGATCGATCGGCAGCTTTCATAGTAAATGCTGCTTTGTTAGATTTAAACTTCATAAGTAGTGAAAATTCATCGAAAGTAATAGATCGCAGTAAGTTACGACGAGAGCGTCAAAAAGTCCGTCTAGGTTTACAATGTGAAGCTGCAGGTTTTAGAAAACCTATATCCTCACTTTATTTTGACGGCCGTAAGGATAAAACACTATTCATCGCTAAGACTGACAACATATCACATCGAAAGACTGTTTCTGAAGAACATATCTCACTTATATCGGAGCCAGATTCAGAGTATATCGGACATCTTTCAATTGATTCGGGAAAAGCAGTTACTATCGAAAGAAGTATAGTTGACTTTCTGGAAAAACACTTTGAATTTCGTACGTCTTTGGTAGCAATTGGGTGTGATGGCACTGCTGTAAATACAGGACATAAAAACGTCGTCTTGTATTGTTAGAAAAACATTTCGGCCGTCCTTTACAATGGTTTGTGTGCTTATTACATGCAAATGAGCTACCGCTTCGTAATCTGTTTGCAAGTCTCGATGGAACCACAACCGGCCCCAATAGTTTTTCCGACAGCATTGGGAAAATGCTTGAAAAGTGCCTGAACTTCAAAGTTGTGAAGTTTGAAGCAGTTTATGCAGAACTTCCGGATGTGGATGCTGACTCTTTAAGCACAGATAAAAAATATTTGCATCAAATGTGCTCAGCAATTTCTAGAGGTTCAATTTTGCCCGCTTTAGGTAGCAAGTATCCAGGTAAGCTGGCACATTCGCGATGGTTAACTTGGGCAAACAGGATTCCTCGGTTATATGTTGGCACAGAAAATCCTTCGGAAAACCTCAAAGAACTTGCTATATTCATTGTGAAAGTCCATGCACCAACCTGGTTTGACATAAAAACCAAGCCATCATGTAAACCTGGTCGGATTCACATTTTCAACATGCTTAAAAGATCATTGTACTTGCGGGATGACCTTAAGAATATCGTTATAAGAACAATCCAAAGAAATTCATTCTTCGTACACCCAGAAAATTTGTTGCTAGCTATGTTGCAAGACGACCAATCACACATAAGAGAACTATCTCTCCGAAGATTAATAAAGGCAAGACAACTGAAAAAAAGCGGTCAAGTTCGTGAGTTTAAACTACATAAACTACAAATAGATGCATCTAATTACTACGAGTTAATAGACTGGTCGAAGGAAAAAGTAACCGAACCACCGATGACAGTGAAATACAGCGATACAGAAATATCGAACATGATTTCTTCAAAGGACAATTTAATGTTTTTGCAGAAGTTCCCTTGCCACACACAAGCGGTAAAACGATGCGTTAAGCTTGTAACCGAAGCTTCATTATCTGTTTGTGGATAAGATGCAAGAGATGGCTACATTAGAGCAAAGATCAAATACAGGCAAGAATTACCTTTTTTGAAACAAAATCGCAATATTTCAACCGTACCGAAAGTCCAACAACTTGTGATGGAAACAATTAAACTTATTTCAGATTCTATTTACTGTTCTGTTATCTATTTATACCTACAATATATATTTAATAAAAACAAAAAACATTTATTTTAATGCATTTTATTTCGACCGTTTTGAGATACCTTTTTTCGCTTATACTTCAAAGTTCAAGTCCAGTGCGCCACCTGAAGATGTTGACGTAGAAGACTGAAATTTGGAATTTAAACATTTAAGAACATGGGTCAACAATTTTTAACACAGGAAAAAAAATATTGAAAAAAAAATTTCGCTCCACTCTATATGTACATGTATGTATATAATATATATGTTCTTTTACTAAGGGGTCCTTGCAACAACAAAAATGGTCCTTTAATCCTGAAAAAATTATATTTTTCCAAAATGTAATTAGAAACTGCACGGTATGATTGTGATGAACGTCATTTTGCTGAGAGGTCCTTGCAACAACAAAAATGGTCCTTTAATCCTTTAAAAAGGATTTTTTCCAAAATGTAATTAGAAACCGCACGGTATGATTGTGATGAACGACATTTTGCTGAGAGGTCCTTGCAACAACAAAAATGGTCCTTTAATCATGGAAAAAGGATTTTTTTCCAAAATGTAATTAGAAACCGCAGGGTATAATTGTGTTGAACGTTATTTTGCTGGGAGGTTCTTGCAACAACAAAAAAGGTCCTTTAATCCTGGAAAAAGGATATTTTCCTAAAATGAAACTCGAAACCGCAGGGTATAATTGTGTTGAACGTTATTTTGCTGGAAGGTCCTTGCAACTACAAAAATAGTCCTTTAATTCGGAAAAAGAATATTTTCCCAAAATGTAACTAGAAACCGCATAGTCTTTCGGTGTTCAAGGTTATGTTACAGGGAGATCCTTGGAACCCCCAAAACCCCCAAAAAAGATGTTTTCTCAAAATGTCGGAAGAAACCACGCACCTTTTTTTTCAATATTATTTTGCAAAGAGGTCCTTGGATCATTCAGTTTTCTATAATATTATATTATTTTTATTGTCCATATGAGCACGCACAGTTGTTGTAAATGATGGTGAGTATGTAGGTAGGTATACTGTTTTACTTACCTCATCCGAGTATTTGAATACTTAAAACAGTTCAAAATATTCTGAACCATTTTGAAGAAAATCTCACATAAGATATAATCCGAAGAACGTAAAATAAAAAGTTAACAAAAAATCCCCCCACCCGGACAGACGGAAACACGGACGAATAGAATAACTCCGTACTGAAAGAAAACAAGTAGCCATTTTCTGGAGTGGATTTTTATATTTCATACAAACATAACAAAAAATTTTATTACAAAATAAAAACATAGATAACAAAATAACTTAAAAACATAGATAACAAAATAACTTAAAACAATGTCTTCGATTTTGAAAGAATAACAAATACTAAACTATTAAAAAAAAAAACAGAACGAAAACAAAAAACATAAAATAAATAAATCGTTAAAATGTTAAACTTTGTCACTGTTCACTTTCAACATCAACAATTTTTCAAAATTGGAGTCTGAAAGAGCTCCACGTTTAGGAGCGTTTAACAAACCAGCGATTGAAAAAAGCCGCTCTACAGATGCTGATGAAGGCACAGGTGAATTGTACCTTAAAAATTGTTTTTTAATGTTGGGGTACTTGTGCAATCCGTCAAGAGATGGGGATGATTGTTCAAGATACAAATCAAAACTTTCGTTCTCGTCAGACATTGTGGATGCACTTCCTATATCATATGTAAATTGTCATTAGATACTTGATTTTATTTTTGTTAAACCAATAAGTGTATACTGTCAATAAAATATAGCTCAGAGTTTTTACCTGACACGAAAAAGTCGAAATATGAACTCTCTGGTGCTGCTTGCATGGCTGATACATTAGGCGCATTACTGTATCCGTTGATTTTGGATCTTACCAAAGAGCTTATCTCACAAACTTTAGCTTCCCTAAAATTTGGATTAAGTGCTGAGATCCACTTCAGCTTGACAGAGGGACAGAGCACGGAGGCAACGATTGCATCATTAACTTGTGGTGTAAGATTAAAATAATCATAAAATCTTGCACCAAAGCTTCTTCCAATCGTACCACGATGTCCATCGGAATGAACCTCAAAGTTGCATTAATTTGCAGCTTCCGAAACTTTGTCCTGACTCGCTAAGGTTGGTAGAAAAAAACCAAAAACCACATTAGCATCAAAAATTCTTCTAAGTATTCGAATTCAAAATCGAAAAACGTCTGCGTTTCCAACTTCCTACATAAATCGTTTATGTTTTGTTTGTGGTTTTTAATGTCAAGCACAGAGTCAAAAAGAGAATTCTACCTAGTCACTACCGGGTATTTCAATTGAGAACCCAAAGTAGCAACAATTTCCTCCGAACTCTTCGGTCTGTTGACTTTATTCCATATACTCGTAAATTTTTTGTAATATTTGGAATATGTATATAAATTTCATTATCTTTTTTTCCATCGCAGGTACGTACTATTTTAAAAATAACTGATGTGTCTGTACAGCATGCCATAGTTTATATATATATATACAAAATTAGTATTAAACTAATAAAGCTACTTATTTCTAATTACACAAGGTGCTTTGTACTTGAAAGTTTATATTTCAGGGGATGATTTCTTTGCATGTTTTAGAAAATTATGGTTTATAGGTAGATTCTGATCAACAATCCACTAATGTTTAGAAAACGAAAGAAAAAATGAAGTAATTTATTATTTTGATAACAAACATCTATGAGTATAAACATTGTCAGAGAAGCTTCTCAAATTTGCAGTTCGAATTCGGGGTAAAGTTCTAAGTCCCTTCCATGCTAACCAAAAATCATAACCTATATATAGATATATGTAGATCGATAGATAGAAAGAATTGTTTATTTTCATATACATATATAATAGATAAGTACAGACCATAGCATTATTCATAAAACAATGTTAAAATGTTAACAAACAACTGCATATTGTATGAAAATTATGAATCATTCTATATTTTAGTTACCATTGTTGTTGCCCATGCTCCTCTCCTCTTAACAGTAGCGGAAATATTTACAATCGGCATTTTTGAATGCCAATCCATCGCCATCTTACCATTAGCTCAAGTCAAACGAGGAAGAAAGCTTTCTTTCTTGATTTAACCTCATCATCGACTGAACGACTCTGCGAAAAGACTTGATAATATATATTTTAATATTTGATTATACTCGTATGCAGAAATGGGGCGCAAAGAGCAAAAATCTCAACACAAATGGTTGGAGAAACTATGTTTTAGGGCTGTTAATGCTAAATATTTTTTAAGTACAAAACACCCTGCATATGTTTTATCGAACGAGGGAAAGTATCCATCAATAATTAGAGTTCGCTTCGAAATCATTAGCACAGATGGCAAAGAAAACAGTAAATTTATAAAGTAATTTTTTTGAATGTTACTCGTATTTGCTAGTGGAAGCGATCTTAAATATATTATCATTTTTTTTGGAGAAGAGGCTTCCTACAATAAATCTTTGTTCCACAAATTTATAGATGTTATACGCGTAGTTGGCAAAGAGAACAAACAATTTGGCTTAGGTGCCAATTTCAATCAAAAAAACACTGTATTTTTACATGACTATTCCCTGCTAACTGTAACTGGTCTATATATTTAAATTAAATACTTCACTTACAGTTTGATGTTTGTTGTAGTTTTGGGGATTTTCCCGAATAATTCGTGAAAAATCAGTTGTTGCAATCAGGTTGAGGGTGTGGGTAGCGCATTTGATATGCCTTGGAAGAGAGTTTTCGAAAATGTCATTACAACATTCCAAATATTCAGCTTCGTCGTCAATGCCTTCAACGGAGTTATTTAGATCATCGTCGCCATCGTTGCGAATGTAATTTGTCAATCCAAACTCCTTAAACGCTTTTACAAAATTTGAGCCGTTGTCAGTAACAGTTGCCACTACGTTTTGGCAGTTTAATCCGAATCTCGTGTGGATTTAATGGATCATTTCATTGATTCAGTTTTACGTATGTGGTCCTGAAAAACGTCTGCACGCAAGGGCAACTGACTTTCTCTCAAATGATTCAGTCAACCAGTGGCATGTGTATCCAAAAAAACTACGGTGTTTGGTTGACCACACGTCGAATGTAGTACAAAAATATTTGTTTTTCGATATAAGGTTTTGTATGTCTTTAGTCATTGACTTATACATATCGTCAATTAGTTTAACGGCAGTTGGACGACACATAACTTTTAATTCGGGATTTGCAAAATTGATCACCTTTTTGAATGCCCGACTTTCCACAAAAGATATTGGAAGAATGTTTTCAGCTATAATCTCCACAATTAGCTACCGAAATTTATCTTGATTCGAGGACCTACTTGTGGTACTGAGTGTCGATTTGTTTTGCTGAAATTTTTCAAAACATTCACGATGCCTTGCTTTCATATGGCGAATAAAATTTGATGTTATTTGTTGTGGTCCTCTAAGTTTCACTTGACAGACACCACATTCCACAAGTACCCCTTTCGTTTTGAGCTGGAAGTCGGTATCATATAACTAGAGAAAGGCAAACAAATAAAACTTGCCACAATCTTTGATTCTTGCTAAACTATCGAAAATATTTTTATATTTTTTTTTATACTAAATCCCAGTATTAGCTATTTATATATGATTATCAGAGATTCAAAACTTAAGTAATGGACGAACAACTTTTATACAATCATGACCAAACGAACGGCTTCGATATTTCCTGTAGAAATATTAACACAAAAACTTGTTGTTTTATCCTTTATTTTCGGCCGGTCTTAAAAAAAGATATCTCTTCGATGAAATAGGGAGTTGTCGGCAGTGAATTGAAGATCTGCGTTAGATTTCCAAAATAATTTACCGCAGGTGTTACGCCCGTACGGTTACTTGTTTTGAACCACTAACAAAATCAACAGCTCACGACCCGCTATCCGCCAACGTGCGACGCGACGGGAAGCAGTCAACAAGTCGAACGCGACGTTAAAACGTGTTCTGTGCGGCGAAGACTAAACTCTTTACCTTGACATACCTTTAAAGATTTTGTAAAACACAGTTTTTTTCTGCATAGATTTGTAAATAATTTGGCAAAACAATAGTGGATTATTTTCACAACTATGAAAATGGTTTTAATCACAAAATGTCTGCTGTTTAGATTTTTGAAAAACAACATTTTTGATGTTATTCACTTTCTTAAAAATTTTATACCTATCAACGACATGTTATATTACTCGTATTATGGTAATCACACTTGATGTCAAAAAAAAAACATCGAATTGCAAACAAGGTTGCAATAGTAGTTACGCGCGGGTAAAATAATGACACAAATTGCAAAACATTTGTTTTCCTATCATAATGCTCAAATACTCGTACTGTTAATATTTTTTTAACAAATTTGACAATATGAGTGTGTATTATTGTAGAAAATTGTTACTTACTTGCTTAATAATCCTAAATTTCTGACCACAACAATTATTTCCCCAAGTGGTTCATCTTCCAAGTTATTGGAACTACTCGAAGCTAAGAGTCCCATCGGCGAGTAGTTTTCAAGTCCGCACCCAGATCCGATGAAGTAGACCCAAGCCTCCTCTTTTTTGCTTCACTTCCACAAACCTCATTCAAAGATGAATACAATCTTTTGTTCGTATTGCTATTTTTATTAGAACAGCTTGGTTCAGCCTCATAGTCATCTGAAGAAAAGTCCATGATTTTAGCTGCTTCCTGGTCAATAGCGCTCGCAGCTAGCGCTATACTGAATTTTAGGTAAATTTGTAATTAATATTACACATTAATAAATAATAATAAAAATAATTACCTTTGTTTACTTTGTATTTGCGATTAATAGAGCACTAACAGAAATCTCACTATATGCTATAACAAACGACTATGAATAAGATTTTTTTTATCTCTGCTCAAGTCTCTGTGACCAGAATAACGTCACAACACAAGTAGAGCTTAGAGAAAAACACAAGAGTGGTGAACCAATTCATTCACAGTTGGTAACAACTGCATTGCACCAAACTTAAGAACAATTTTGTATTTATCATCAATCGTAATCGTAATTTTAAACTACTTTTTTATATACAGTAGACTCGCGGTAACGGGAACTAAAAAAACCGAGCGTGTTTACGAAGGTGTAATATTTTAAATTATCAAAATAATTTGACATGTGTTTTAACTCGAATTCATATATTTTTTTTGTGTTTCGGTTTGTATATACCTAATTCAATATGTTTTGTTAAGAAAAAAATGTATTGAAATTAATGAACAAAATGTCAAATCTTTTTCTGGATTTTCTTTTTGGGTTTGGAAGATCTTGAGTCCATTTTGGGATATGAGCAAATCCACTCAAGAAAATGGCTACTTGTTTTCTTTCAGTATGGAGTTATTATATTCGTCCGTGTTTCCGTCTGTCAACGAGGGCTTTCCTGCCCTTCCGGGTGCGGGATTTTTTGTTAACTTTTTATTTTACGTTCTTCGGATTATATCTTATGTGAGATTTTCTACAAAATGGTTTAGAAGATGTTGAACTGTTTTAAGTATGGACAATAAAAATAATATAATATTATAGAAAACTGAATGATCCAAGGACCTCTTTGCAAAATAATATTGAAAACCCAAAAAAAAAAATGCGCGGTTTCTTACGACATTTTGAGAAAACATCTTTTTTGGGGGTTTTGGGGGTTCCAAGGATCTCCCTGTAACATAACCTTGAACACAGAAAGACTATGCGGTTTCTAGTTACATTTTGGGAAAGAATCCTTTTTCCGAATTATAGGACTATTTTTGTAGTTGCAAGGACCTTCCAGCAAAATAACATTCAACACAAATATACCCTGCGGTTTCTAGTTACATTTTAGGAAAATATCCTTTTTCCAGGATTAAAGGACCATTTTTGTTGTTGCAAGGACCTCCATGCAAAATAACGTTCAACACAATTATACCCTGCGGTTTCTAGTTACATTTTGGAAAAAAATCCTTTTTCCAGGATTAAAGGACCATTTTTGTTGTTGCAAGGACCTCTCAGCAAAATGACGTTCATCACAATCATACCGTGCGGTTTCTAATTACATTTTGGAAAAAAATCCTTTTCCAGGATTAAAGGACCATTTTTGTTGTTGCAAGGACCTCTCAGCAAAATGACGTTCGTCACAATCATACCGTGCGGTTTCTAATTACATTTTGGAAAAATATCCTTTTTCCAGGATTAAAAGACCATTTTTGCTGTTGCAAGGACCTCTCAGCAAAATGACGATCATCACAATCATACCGTGCGGTTTCTAATTACATTTTGGAAAAATATCCTTTTTTCAGGATTAAAGGACCATTTTTGTTGTTGCAAGGACCTCTTAGTAAAAGAACATAATATATACATATATGTAGGTACATACATATATAAAATAGGGACTTGCAAGAATCCAATATTATAGAGGACTTAAAGCAGTCGAACGACTTAAAACCAGTCAAAAGACTTAAAGCATTCAAAAGACTTAAAAGCAGTCAAAAGACTTACAGTTAAATGAATGCAGTCAAAAGACTTACTGACTGCAAAAAAAAAGACTTTAACAGACTTACAACTAACTTAAAGAATGCAACAAGTCAAAAAGTACTGCATTCTTTTAACTTACAGTCAATTGGCTGCTTTTTTTAACTGCCCATTCACAATCTTCAAAATGACTGCTGAATGTTGTTTTGTAAGTTAAAGTATTATGGTTAAGTTTAACTTACATTCAATTTTTTCAGTCATATGACTAAGACTTATCTGCAAGCCTTTTCAGCTTTGCGATTGCTATGATAGGATAGGTGCTGGGTGTGACTTTAGTCCATCATACCATAGAAGCATTAGGTTACGTCCGTTCGCAAACTTATATGCAAACTTAAATTTATATAATTTTATATAAACTTTTGGTAAAAAGATGAACGAAAGAAAAATGTACTTTCGTTAATTTTTCAAATGATGAAAGCCTATGAGTTTGCTAGCAAAAAAAAAACAGCGGTTGCTTCTCGTACATTTCTTTTAAATGAGAGGATTTTCTCTCGATTTTGGAGATTTGACAGATTTCATTTTTCTATACATAAAGTACGCGAACGGAACCTTTTATGTTATAATGGGCCTGATCATCATTGTGTAGATCCAGTAGGTGATCTTTGGAGAGATGCCCCAGGCTCTACCATACATTCTTCGGCAGAACCACAAAGCTTCAGTTGCTTTTGTAATTTTGTTGTTTATGTGAGATTTCCAATTTAGCCTTCTGTCTAGGATTACTCCAAGACATCTGTCTTCTTCGTTTATTCAAATTTTACCTGGGCTGAAGTTTTTTATTTTTTGGAAAAAGGAACTCACTGGTGCACCAATCTAGGGCTGCCTTGAGGGCGTTTTGCATACAGTTCACTTAAAGCACGAATCGCAGTACCTTTAGCATTTTTAAGGTTCGCTTATGGTACTTAAAATAAATTCTTACTTATCCTCAGTGTAATGATTTTTGATTGCGACATTTTGTAGTTTTCAACTTTCATGTTTACTAAATTTTGAGAAAATAAACCGTCTTACCAAAACCCATCTATTTCTCAGCAGAGCAGTACAAAATCATGGCTATCACGGAGGTACTACTCCTCTTGTCAGGTGCCCTAACTATTCTCTACTTTTGGCTCAAACGTCAATACACCTTCTGGACCAGGACAAATGTGCCTTATATAAAGCCAACATCCATTTTTGGAAATCTTAAGGAAATCATTTTAATGCAAACCAGTGCTGCAGGTCACGTAACTCAACTTTACAATCACAAAAAGTCTAAGGACCAACCCGTCGTGGGTATTTATGTACTCAATAAGCCAGTACTCTTGCTTCGTGATCCGGAACTGATTAAGGTAGTTCTGATTAAGGACTTTAATAAATTCTCTGATCGATACTCGTCGTGCGATCCTCATGGAGATCCCCTGGGTCATAACAATTTGTTTTTCATTAAGAATCCCTATTGGAAAGAAATGCGAACCAAGCTCTCACCAGTCTATACAAGCGGTAAAATTAAGCAAATGTTTGCGCTAGTAGAAGAGGTAAATATTTGAGTTCATCAATTCAAACACGAATGATTGCAGGTGTATCCTTTATTTCTAGATCGGCAGTGAGTTGGATAAATACCTTTGCGCATTGCCCATGGATCCAGGCACCAACAGCTGCATAAAAGAGGTTAAAGAGATGAATGGACTTTACACCACAGACGTAATTGCATCAGTGGCATTCGGTGTCCAAGCGAACAGCATAAAAAATCCCAACAGTGAATTCAGGACAAACGGTAAAAGTTTATTCCACTTCACATCGTATCGAGCTCTTGAGTTCTCGGTGGTCTTTTTTCTGCCACAATTGGCGAAATTATTGCGATGTAAAATGTTTCCCAATGATGCAACCAAGTTCCTTCAGGAAACTATCGGCCACGTTATGACTGAACGGATTAAAAGCGGTGCAACCCGAAATGATTTGATTGATATTCTAGTCGCGTTTCAAAAGATAACGGAATCTGATAAGGACAAGGGACAGTTTGTATTTAGCAATGACATGCTGGTGGCGCAAGCAGCTGTTTTCTTTTCGGCGGGTTTCGAAACCACCTCATCGAATATGTCTTTCGCATTGTATGAACTTGCCAAAAACCCCGAGGTTCAGACACGCCTCCGTGAGGAAATTAGAGAAGCCCTGAAAAAGAATAATGGCAAACTAACCTACGATATCGTTAATGATATGGAATATTTGAATATGGTTATTCAGGAGGTTTTGCGTTTATATCCACCACTTCCATTCCTAGATCGAGAGTGTACGTTGTCGAAGGGTGAAACAGAATACTCGTTGAAACCATTCAGCGACTTTGGTGTGCCGCATAAAATGCCAGTTTACGTACCAATATATGCCATCCAAAGGGATCCACAGGTGAGTTTTTGAACTGAGGAAGAGACCTCCTTCCATATTTAATAGTTTTTGTTTTGTTATTTAATTTTTTAAAGTATTTCCCAAATCCAACTGAATTTGACCCTGAAAGATTCTCACGGCAGAATAAGCCCAATGTGATAACTGGCACCTACATGCCTTTTGGCATAGGACCGCACAATTGCATTGGGGAACGATTTGGTTTTATTGCATCTAAAGTTGGACTTATCAACTTCTTAAGGAATCATTTCGTCACTACATGTGACAAATCTCATAAGGAAATGATACTCAATCCGAAGGCATTGATTATCCAATCGGCTGGCGGTATTTACTGCAAAATTGTGCGGGATCCATTACTCAGCTAGAAAGTTTTAGACGATTGTATATTGTAAATAAATTAATAGTAAATGTTTGGTTATAGAAAACTTTTGTGAATATTTCTGGAAAAATAAAAGGTTTTTAATGAAAAATAATAAAATAAAATAAAGTTCTATTAAGAGACAAGCGCAGCGGTGAACCCCGCATGGAGGAGTTCTCTCCCCCTTACTCTGGACCCTCGTTGTCGATGAAATCCTTGCGGAAATAGAGAGAACGGGCTGCAGGGTTGTAGCATACGCGGACGATGTAGCTACAAACACTTACAGATATTCTTCAATACAACCTAAGTAAGCTGGTAAACTGAACGAAAACCTGCGCTCTCAATGTCAATCCGACGAAGACTGAGTTGGTCCTTTTTACTCGGAAAAACAAAATTCCGTACTTCTCGCTTCCCACTTAAGAGGATCCACTCTTAAACTCTCCGACAGTGCTAGTTATCTAGGGCTTAAGTTGGACCGGAAGCTAAACTGGAAATTAAACGTCAACGAACGTACCAAAAAAACCATGGTTGCCCTATACACGTGCAAGAGGGCAGTAGGCTCATCATGGGCCTACAACCGCATATAATGCATTGGCTGTACACGTCGGTAATAAGACCGATTCTCTTATACGGTTTAATGGTCTGGGTGACCGCCCTGGGGAAGAAAACCATTCTTTTAAAAATGGAAAAAGCTCAACGAGCGGCATGTCTCAGTATCACATTCCTTCACATTATAACCTACAAACATTCAAAACCAACGTGCATCGGCATCTCTCCTTTTCTTCTCACTCTAATTTCCTTAACGCCCGCGCTGTGTAGCTAATACATTATAAGGGTCCCAACCCCTTTAGTGCGTGTTCATTATAAAAAAAAAAAAAATCACGGGGGCACTGAGAACCTCTCCAACAGCGGCACTGCAAACCATGCTACATCTCCTTCCCATAGACATCATAGGTAAGCAAATGGCTGCAAGCTCAGCAATACGACTGAGAGACTCCCACCAATGGAGAGAACAAGACACAAGATAGCTACACAGTACAACACTACCATTTGCTTGGTACCAGGACACAGTGATGTCCGAGGGAACTGTGAGGCTGATGAATTGGCTAGACAAGGCTCTTCTGGTACAAATAGCATAGCTATAGACAACATTGATGCACCAATGTCATCTGCTAGGTACCTCATCCACGCCGATGCGCTAAATAAAGCAAACCTCCGATGGAACCAACTTAGCCAGTGTAGCACCGCTAGACAGTTATGTTCAAAGTTGGACCAAAGAAGGACAAACAGACTTTTAAAACATAAAAGAGGAACCCTCTCTACCCTTACGAACGTGATCACTGGACACTGTGCAATAGGAACAGTGAGACATGCTCAGAGACTGGGCATTCCCCACAACGACTGCTGCAGAAGTTGCAGGGATGAGGAAGAGGAGGAGACAGTCCTGCATCTCCTATGCACGTGTCGCGCACTAGCCAACATCAGGATGGCTACCGTAGGCAAATACTTCTTCCGGGATCTAGATGATCTTAGCAATGCCTGCACGGCTGATATCAGCAGCTTCGTAAAGAAAAGCAGATGGTTATAGGTTCGAGCAGCGTGACCCACCTGCCCCTTCCCAAATGGCATCACAATCGACCTTCTCTGGTCTAAGTGTACCTCATCGAGGGCCTACCTAACCAACCAACCAACCAATGACAAATAATTATTAAAATTACATTCGGGAAATCAGAGATTTTAGGGCTTCAAGTTGGCGATATCGGTGCAAAATTGTTCGGGTTTTTATCAATAGGTAAAGCCGTTTATATCTCACGACGTAAAGAATAAAGCAGTATGATTTTGTTATCCTTCAATCTTCAAATACTCGTACTATTAAAAATATAAAGAAAGGCTACCGTCCGCTATTATTTGATACCCCATTCCTATCCGTCATATAGTGGGCGTGGCAAAAACTACTTATGAGTGAATTGTTAAGATCAACATATTTTGTTATACATCATTTAAGGAATTTTATCCCAACAAAACAAAGTTTTTGTACAAAAATGCCCTTTAAAAGTTTTTTAGGGAATTTCTTCCATGGGCGCATCAGTGGACGGATTTTTAAAATATTTTAAATATTAAACACCAGTTTCCTGGGCCCCTAGAGTATATATTATAAATTTCAGCTTCGAAGGTGAAACATTGACTTTTCAATAAAATTGTCTTTTTTAAATTGTGGGCGTGTCAGTGGGCGGATTTTAAAAGTGGTAAACTTGATTATATCGGCTCCGTAGGGATTATATGGTTCAAATATCAGCTTTCTTTCGAGTTTAAGGGTCTAATTTTTGCCAACGGACGGGCATGGCTAGATCGACATTGCTATCGATGCTGATCACGAATATAGTAACTTTTAGGCGTACGCGCACTAAAGGGATTTTTTAGTACCCTTATCACGTAATGGCTACACAGCGCCGGCGTTAAGGAAATAAGGATTAAAAGAAAAGGAGAGATGCCGATGCACTTTGGTTTTACATGTTTGTAGGTTATAATGTGAAGGAAAAATAGAGCATGGAAGAGTATTTCACATTCGTATTGTACGGCTGAGGAAAGATTCTTTGTACTTCACTGTACGTCCGAATACAGACTTGAGGGTGAACTGATGAGCATTCATTGCATAGCGGGTACTGTTAACAACGCTCTACATATTTTGTTATATAACATTTAAAGGATTTAATCGAAAAAAACGAAGCTTTTGTAAAAAAAAACGCTCCCTAGCTCAAACTTTGGTTTTTCAATAAAATTGTTTTATTTAATTGTGGGCGTGTCAGTAGGCGGATTAAAAAAATATTTCAAAATAAGTATAAAGGGCGCCTAGAGAGAGTCTATATTATAAATTTCAGTTTCCTAGCTCAAACTTTGACTTGTCAATAAAATTGTTTAATATAATTGTGGGCGTGTCAGTCGGCGGATTTTAGAAATTTTATCTCCCAAGCAGTTTTAGGAGTCAAAGATATAACAAATTTCAGCTTTCTAGCTCAAAATTCGATTTTCCATAAATCAGACAGACGGACGGACGGACGGACGGACGGATATGGCTAGATTGACATTACTATCGAATCTGATCATAAATATTGTTAGCGACAAACAATTCAACGTTTTCCCTAAAACAACAACCATTTGCTATCTAGAGCAGAGGTATTCGAAGGATGTTAAAACAACAGACAACCATTTGGTAAGAACCGTCGATCCTTTCGTATACCTAGAGCAGAGGTATTCGAAGGATTTTAAAACAACAAACAACCGATTGCCAGCAGAGATTACAATCGACCCTTTTATGTGGCAGTGCAGATCTATTGGAGGCGACATGATGTGCAAAGCAAATGTCAACAACAGATGTATTCGAGGGGGATGGTTACCATATGGCCCTAGAAAACGATGAAGGAAGAAAACAGAAACACTTCTTGTCGAGAGTTCGAATCGTGCGGTTGTGTTCTTAAGAAAAGAAAAGATAAAATAAAACTAAAAAGAAATAAAGTGAATTATCATAAAATTGAGTGGTGTTTGCATTTTTGTTTTAAATATTTTGATTTTATAAAAATTCTAGCAATATAGTAACTTTTAGGGGTCTACAAGCAATATTAAGGTATGTTACAGACTATGAGTCAAAATTAATATAGGTACCCTTAGAATAGGGTATAAAGAGAGTGAAGATAAATAAAGTGCAAGTTGTCATCTATTCTACCATCGACGCTGATTGTTTTATTTATTTTATTTTATTTTTATTTCATCAATCAGCAAAATTTATAAACTTCTACAGATTTACATATATATGTAATTAGGGGCATACATTTTTTCTTGGTGTAGGGTTTATGGGTAGGTATATAATAAAAACATTAAACAATATTATAATTATAATAATAAAAAGGTAATAATTAACAAATCAATAAAACAACTGTATGATATTTCACCCTTTCGTTTCCAGTGTACAGCTTTCGAGCAAAGAAAGCAGTTAAAATCGTGCAATTGTATTCTCCTAGTAATTGCGACTATAGAAGCACAGCGAAAGTGCTTATTGAACGTAAAGCCTAGACCACAGCGTTCTTGGCGACATCGAATATGAGGTCATTCCAAACGAATATTTTCATTAACAAGTACCTATACCGCAATTGATAGAAAACCAAGGGTTCTATTATGGTAACACTCAGACAACGAGGAGTTGCAAAAACAAACGTACAGGGACCGCAACTAAAGGGTGATTTTTTTAAGGTTAGGATTTTCATGCATTAGTATTTGACAGATCACGCGGGATTTCAGACATGGTGTCAAAGAGAAAGATGCTCAGTATGCTTTGACATTTCATCATGAATAGACTTACTAACGAGCAACGCTTGCAAATCATAGAATTTTATTACCAAAATCAGTGTTCGGTTAGAAATGTGTTTCGCGCTTTACGTCGGATTTATGGTCTACATAATCGACCAAGTGAGCAAACAATTAATGCGATTGTGACCAAGTTTCGCACTCAGTTTACTTTATTGGACATTAAACCAACCACACGAATGCGTACAGTGCGTACAGAAGAGAATATTGCGTCTGTTTCTGAGAGTGTTGCTGAAGACCGTGAAATGTCGATTCGTCGCCGTTCGCAGCAATTGGGTTTGTGTTATTCGACCACATGGAAGATTTTACGCAAAGATCTTGGTGTAAAACCGTATAAAATACAGCTCGTGCAAGAACTGAAGCCGAACGATCTGCCACAACGTCGAATTTTCAGTGAATGGGCCCTAGAAAAGTTGGCAGAAAATCCGCTTTTTTATCGACAAATTTTGTTCAGCGATGAGGCTCATTTCTGGTTGAATGGCTACGTAAATAAGCACAATTGCCGCATTTGGAGTGAAGAGCAACCAGAAGCCGTTCAAGAACTGCCCATGCATCCCAAAAAATGCACTGTTTGGTGTGGTTTGTACGCTGGTGGAATCATTGGACCGTATTTTTTCAAAGATGCTGTTGGACGCAACGTTACGGTGAATGGCGATCGCTATCGTTCAATGCTAACAAACTTTTTGTTGCCAAAAATGGAAGAACTGAACTTGGTTGACATGTGGTTTCAACAAGATGGCGCTACATGCCACACAGCTCGCGATTCTATGGCCATTTTGAGGGAAAACTTCGGAGAACAATTCATCTCAAGGAATGGACCGGTAAGTTGGCCACCAAGATCATGCGATTTGACGCCTTTAGACTATTTTTTGTGGGGCTATGTCAAGTCTAAAGTCTACACAAATAAGCCAGCAACTATTCCAGCTTTGGAAGACAACATTTCCGAAGAAATTCGGGCTATTCCGGCCGAAATGCTCGAAAAAGTTACCCAAAATTGGACTTTCCGAATGGACCACCTAAGACGCAGCCGCGGTCAACATTTAAATGAAATTATCTTCAAAAAGTAAATGTCATGGACCAATCTAACGTTTCAAATAAAGAATCGATGATTTTATGCGTTTTTTTTAAAAAAAAGTTCTCAAGCTCTTAAAAAATCACCCTTTACAATATAACAAGTCTTGAAACAAGTGAAATTCGATTCAAATTTGAACAAGTAAATTAAAATTGTTGTAAAAGACTTGTTGTACCTATACGTTTTGAGTTCTCAACTGTGCGGAAGTGTTTTTACTAGTATTCAAGCGAAATCCAATTAGTTAATTTTTTTAGGCATATTTGGTTTATTTGACTAAAAAAACAAATTAAGCAGAGCACCAGCTCACATAAAAAATGTAACACATACATAAAAATAATTAAAGCTTCTGGTAAGAATTCTTTTTCATTTTATTTTTATTTTTGTCACAATCATGGACAATTGTTCCCGTTGTGAAGACCCATTGCCTATGGATGGGGAGTACATAACGTGCGCAAAGTGTAAAGGGTGCTACTATGCTGAATGCTCTTCTGTTGCATTGAGTACGTGGAGAAAATGGTCAGCTGCAGCGAGAAAAACTTGGGAGTGTACATTCTGCAGGGGAAAGGAGAAAGTACGGCAGGTACAACAAGAAGAAATGCAACAATCAAACATAGGGACGGGCTACAGTCCGCTTGGGCGAACTGTTGGATACCCTATTCTTATTCCTATCCCTCATAAGTGGGCGTGACAAAAGTCTAAGTATGGTTGAATTGTTAAGAACGCTTTACATATTTTGTTATATAACATTTAAAGGATTTTATCAAAAAAAACGCTCCCTAGCTCAAACTTGGGTGTTTCAATAAAATTGTTTTATTTAATTGTGGGCGTGTCAGTAGGCGGATTTAAACAAATTAACACATGAGCATAAAGCGCCCCTAGAGAGTATATATTATAAATTTCAGCTCCCTAGCTCACTTTGAATTTTCAAAAAAAAAAAAATAATAATAATTGTGGGCGTGCCAGTGGGCGGATTTTGAAAATATTTACACATAAGCATAAAGGGCCCATAGAGAGTATATATTATAAATTTCAGCTCCCTAGGTCAAACTTTGGATTTTCAAAAAAATTGTTTTATTTATTTGTGGGCGTGTCAGTGTTCGGATTTTGAAAATATTTATACATGAGCTTAAAGGGCTCATAGAGAGTATATATTAAAAATTTTGGTTTTTCAATAAAATTGTTTTATTTTTTTGTGGGCGTGGCAGTGGGCGGATTTTGAAAATTTTATATCCCGAGCAGTTTTAGGAGTCATAGATCATATATAAAAAATTTCAGCTTCCTAGCTCAAAATTCGATTTTTTCCAAAATTTAGTTTTTTTGAGTTTGTGGGCGTGTCTGTGGGCGGATTTCAAAAATTCGTAAACTTGATTATTTCGGGACCCTAGAGAGTATATGGTTAAAATTTCAGCTCTCTAGGTCCAGTTTAAAGGCCTAATTTTTGCCGACGGACGGACGGACGGACGGACATGGCTAGATCGAAATTACTATCGATGCTGATCATAAATATAGTAACTTTTGGGGGTCTACGGGCAATATTAAGGTATGTTACAAACTATGCGTCAAAATTAATATACCCCTAGAATAGGGTATAAAAAGATCAAGATCAGCTGATTCTCCGAGAGAACTAACAGCTGGCAAAAGTTGCAAAAATGCTTCTTCCCCAGCACCGCACACCATCAACGACCCAAATCAACAATGCATAAAAAACGAGCTGAAGGGAATAAAAGAAATGCTCAAAGAGTACTCAAAAACAGTAGAGTTCACCAGTACAAAGTATGATGAGTTAAATAATGCACTTTACAAAAATAATCAACTGATCCAAAATTTAATGAAAGAATTATGCGAATACAAAAACAAAACGAAATGAAAGACTCGCAAATAGCAAGTCTTCAAACAAAAATAAATACAATGGAACAAAAACAAATCGAAAAAAATATAGAGATAAAGAACATTTCCATGAAAGCAACTGATAACGCATTTGAAATTGTTAGTGCAATTGGTGAAGCCCTAGAAATGAAAATAAATGAGAGCGATATTGAAGAAATGTACGCATACACAGACAGGGCTAACAAACAATTGCGAATTCTCACAATAAGCTTCGCACGCAAACAAACAAAAATGGCATTTCTCGAAAAAGCAAAAAATAAAAAAAAATTAACATATGGAGAGATGCGTGAAAAGGTAAACAAAGAGAAAGATTCAATGCACTCAAATCAAATAATATATATAAACAGTCAGCTGACCCCACACTTCAAGAAACTACTATGGCTAACAAAATCAACAACAAGGGAAGTAAACTGGAAGTATGTGTCGTTTAGAAACAACAAAGTGCTCGCGAGAAAGAACGAGGGAGACAAAGTGATGGAGATAGAGTCCACAACGGATCTCGATAAGGTAACATAACCAATTTATTGGAAAATGTAAACAAATCGACAAAGATTTAACATACACATAATGGAAAACGAAATAAATAAAGGATCAAATATAAGCTTTGCAAAATTGGAAACTTATGATGATATGAAAAATTATATTAAAACATAGGGACGGGCTACAGTCCGCTTGGGCGAACTGTTGGATACCCTATTCTTATTCCTATCCCTCATAAGTGGGCGTGACAAAAGTCTAAGTATGGTTAAATTGTTAAGAACGCTCTACATATTTTGTTATATAACATTTAAAGGATTTTATCAAAAAAAACGCTCCCTAGCTCAAACTTGGGTGTTTCAATAAAATTGTTTTATTTAATTGTGGGCGTGTCAGTAGGCGGATTTAAAAAAATTAACACATGAGCATAAAGCGCCCCTAGAGAGTATATATTATAAATTTCAGCTCCCTAGCTCACTTTGAATTTTCAAAAAAAAAAAAATAATAATAATTGTGGGCGTGCCAGTGGGCGGATTTTGAAAATATTTACACATAAGCATAAAGGGCCCATAGAGAGTATATATTATAAATTTCAGCTCCCTAGGTCAAACTTTGGATTTTCAAAAAAATTGTTTTATTTATTTGTGGGCGTGTCAGTGTTCGGATTTTGAAAATATTTATACATGAGCTTAAAGGGCCCATAGAGAGTATATATTAAAAATTTTGGTTTTTCAATAAAATTGTTTTATTTTTTTGTGGGCGTGGCAGTGGGCGGATTTTGAAAATTTTATATCCCGAGCAGTTCTAGGAGTCATAGATCATATATAAAAAATTTCAGCTTCCTAGCTCAAAATTCGATTTTTTCCAAAATTTTGTTTTTTTGAGTTTGTGGGCGTGTCTGTGGGCGGATTTCAAAAATTCGTAAACTTGATTATTTCGGGACCTTAGAGAGTATATGGTTAAAATTTCAGCTCTCTAGGTCCAGTTTAAAGGCCTAATTTTTGCCGACGGACGGACGGACGGACGGACATGGCTAGATCGACATTACTATCGATGCTGATCATAAATATAGTAACTTTTAGGGGTCTACGGGCAATATTAAGGTATGTTACAAACTATGCGTCAAAATTAATATACCCCTAGAATAGGGTATAAAAAGATCAAGATCAGCTGATTCTCCGAGAGAACTAACAGCTGGCAAAAGTTGCAAAAATGCTTCTTCCCCAGCAGCGCACACCATCAACGACCCAAATCAACAATGCATAAAAAACGAGCTGAAGGGAATAAAAGAAATGCTCAAAGAGTACTCAAAAACAGTAGAGTTCACCAGTACAAAGTATGATGAGTTAAATAATGCACTTTACAAAAATAATCAACTGATCCAAAATTTAATGAAAGAATTATGCGAATACAAAAACAAAACGAAATGAAAGACTCGCAAATAGCAAGTCTTCAAACAAAAATAAATACAATGGAACAAAAACAAATCGAAAAAAATATAGAGATAAAGAACATTTCCATGAAAGCAACTGATAACGCATTTGAAATTGTTAGTGCAATTGGTGAAGCCCTAGAAATGAAAATAAATGAGAGCGATATTGAAGAAATGCAACAATTGCGAAATCTCACAATAAGCTTCGCACGCAAACAAACAAAAATGGCATTTCTCGAAAAAGCAAAAAATAAAAAAAAAATTAACATATGGAGAGATGCGTGAAAAGGTAAACAAAGAGAAAGATTCAATGCACTCAAATCAAATAATATATATAAACAGTCAGCTGACCCCACACTTCAAGAAACTACTATGGCTAACAAAATCAACAACAAGGGAAGTAAACTGGAAGTATGTGTCGTTTAGAAACAACAAAGTGCTCGCGAGAAAGAACGAGGTAGACAAAGTGATGGAGATAGAGTCCACAACGGATCTCGATAAGGTAACATAACCAATTTATTGGAAAATGTAAACAAATCGACAAAGATTTAACATACACATAATGGAAAACGAAATAAATAAAGGATCAAATATAAGCTTTGCAAAATTGGAAACTTATGATGATATGAAAAATTATATTAAAACATAGGGACGGGCTACAGTCCGCTTGGGCGAACTGTTGGATACCCTATTCTTATTCCTATCCCTCATAAGTGGGCGTGACAAAAGTCTAAGTATGGTTAAATTGTTAAGAACGCTCTACATATTTTGTTATATAACATTTAAAGGATTTTATCAAAAAAAACGCTCCCTAGCTCAAACTTGGGTGTTTGAATAAAATTGTTTTATTTAATTGTGGGCGTGTTAGTAGGCGGATTTAAAAAAAATTAACACATGAGCATAAAGGGCCCCTAGAGAGTATATATTATAAATTTCAGCTCCCTAGCTCAAACTTTGGATTTTCAAAAAAATTGTTTTATTTATTTGTGGGCGTGTCAGTGGGCGGATTTTGAAAATATTTATACATGAGCTTAAAGGGCCCCTAGAGAGTATATATTATAAATTTCAGCTCCCTAGCTCAAACTTTGGATTTTCAAAAAAATTGTTTTATTTATTTGTGGGCGTGTCAGTGGGCGGATTTTGAAAATATTTATACATGAGCTTAAAGAGCCCCTAGAGAGTATATATTAAAAATTTCAACTCCCTAGCTCAAATTTTGGTTTTTCAATTAAATTGTTTTATTTTTTTGTGGGCGTGGCAGTGGGCGGATTTTGAAAATTTTATATCCCGAGAAGTTTTAGGAGTCATAGATCATATATAAAAAATTTCAGCTTCCTAGCTCAAAATTGGATTTTTTCCAAAATTTTGTTTTTTTTGAGTTTGTGGGCGTGTCTGTGGGCGGATTTCAAAAATTCGTAAACTTGATTATTTCGGGACCCTAGAGAGTATATGGTTAAAATTTCAGCTCTCTAGGTCCAGTTTAAAGGCCTAATTTTTGCCGACGGACGGACGGACGGATGGACGGACATGGCTAGATCGACATTACTATCGATGCTGATCATAAATATAGTAACTTTTAGGGGTCTACGGGCAATATTAAGGTATGTTACAAACTATGCGTCAAAATTAATATACCCCTAGAATAGGGTATAAAAAGTAAGTGGATTGGCAGTCTTATTTTTAAATATACAGTCTATTAAAACGAATTGGAATGACCTTATGATAAATATATATGAATTCTTACAAGCAATTGATGTAATCATTTTGTCAGAAATAAACATAAGAAAAGAAGAAAATGAATTTTTACAAAATTAATGGGTTTAACAACGAATCGTATAATAGATCTAATAGAAGAGGAGGAGGTACGAGTGCGGGTCAATAAGTCCGTGACTTTTTGAATTTCTGACCTCTTTACTGCAACAGCAACACTGCTCCTGTCAACAGGCATCTGTCAGTTGACTCCTGTCAAAATTTAAACTTGCTGCGTCAGTTAGTTTGTGTTTGACAGCTATTTTTATCAGACTACTCACTAATTTGAGGAGAAAATGGAAAAAAGTGAATTTCGTGTGCTTATTAAGCATTATTTCTTGCGAAAAAAAACCATTACCGAGACCAAGGCTAAGCTTGAAAAATACTGTGGGGACTCTGCACCATCGATTTCAATGGTAAAAAAGTGGTTTACTGAATTTCGTTGTGGCCGTACAAACACTGAAGATGCCGAACGTCCTGGACGCCCAGTTGAGGTCTCTACACCCGAAACAATCGAAAAAATTCACGATATGGTGTTGGCCGACCGAAGATTGAAAGTGCGAGAGATTGTGGAAGCCGTAGGGATCTCGCATGGCTCAGTGGTTTCAATTTTGAATGATCACTTGGGCATGAGAAAGCTTTCCGCAAGATGGGTGCCGCGTTTGCTCACAGTCGACCACAAACGCAATCGTGTAACAACTTCACAGGAAGGTTTGGCGTTGTTTAATCGCAATATGGAGGAGTTTTTGCGCCGTTTTGTAACCGTGGACGAAACATGGATCCATCACAACACACCAGAGACCAAACAACAGTCAAAACAGTGGGTTTCTAAGGGTGAATCGGCGCCAAAGAAGGCCAAGGTGGGTTTGTCAGCCAATAAAGTTATGAAGACTGTTTTTTGGGATGCACGCGGGATAATCCACATTGAATACCTTCAAAAGGGAAGAACAATCAATGGGGAATATTATGCCAACTTATTGGACCGATTCAATGACGATTTGAAAAAAAACCGACCTCATTTGGCCAAGAAAAAAGTTCTTTTCCACCAAGACAATGCAAGGGTGCACACATGTGCAGTTGCCATGGCAAAAAACCATGAATTGGGCTATGAATTGCTCGCTCATCCACCCTATTCTCCAGATTTGGCTCCGAGCGACTACTTCTTGTTCCCAAACCTGAAGAAATGGCTTGGTGGAAAAAGATTTGACTCCAATGATGAAGTCATCTCGCAAACAAAGGCCTATTTTGAGCACCTCGACAAATCATTTTTTTTGGAAGGGATAAAAAAATTGGAGAAGCGTTGGACAAAGTGTATAGAGCTCAAGGGAGAAAATTTTTTTTATATCAAAAAATCTGTGTTTTATTCCAAAAGTCACGGACTTATTGACCCGCCCTCGTATTTCAGTATTTTTGAGAGATGATATTTTAATGAGAGAATCGAAAGAGAATCAATATCCTTTGAATCCGTAGTTTCGAATGTGCGTAGAGGAAATATCGAAGCTACATTACTCACAGTGTATAGACCACCAATACTGAACGCAAATCACTTCAATGCTGAATTAAGTGACCACATAGATGAGATCGACAAGAAAAATGCATTACTGTTAATAGGAGCTGTAAATATAAATATTAACAACTTGCATGATCCTGTTGTAAGCAACTATCTTTCTATGATATCATCGAGAGGTCTTTTAAATACAATACAATCAGTAACGAGAGTGGAAGTGGCTAGAAATAGCAAAACTCTAATTGATCATTATATGGTACGAGCAAGAAATAAAATTAGGTCTGGAGTTGCTGAAATAAATGTATCGGATCATTATGGCCTGTACTGTGCGCTTTTATGCAATAATACGGATGAATTTACAAAAAATGAAAAACAAGACTATGTCGTTAGAAGTGATCTCACAAGAAAATTAAACGAGTACAATTGGGAACAGATGAATCAAATCACTGAAGTCAACGAACTCTATGAACATTTCAGAAATACTTTTATAAATATCATGACATCTTCAAAAGTCATTACAAATAAAATCAAAATAAGAAAGAATGAGCATAACTGGATGACATATGAAATTAGAAGCGCATGTTTGGAAAGAGATCGATTGTACAGGAGGTACAGAAACAATAGAAGAAATATGTTGTATGAAAGAGAATTTAAGAAATTTCGAAACGATTTAAATAAAAAAATTACCACGACAAAGTCTAACTTTTTTAAAGAGCAATTTCACCGAGCGAGCAATAATCCGAAAGAAACCTGGAAAATCGTCAACGCAGTATTAGGTAGAAAATCCGCCAATTTATATGATATTTTATCTAAAAACTTTGCAAGCGAGAAAAGCTTTGGTAAATTGTCAAACAAATTTGCAAAACAAATATCACTCGAAATAGACAATACGATTCACAAATGCGAATATAAATGTTATAATGGTACATCAAATAGTGTTCAGCGGTTAATGTATTTAGAGGAAGTCACTGACAGAGAAATACAGAACATTATAAACTCATTAGATGAAAATAAGTCGGCGGGTATAGATGAGATAAGACCTAAAGATCTTAAAAAATGCTCGATGGTTATGGCTCCAATCATAACGAGAATAGTAAAGATGAGCTTAGAGCAATCTACAGTGCCAACAATGCTGAAAACATCAATCGCAATCTATAAGAGTGGAAAGAAAAATGAAATTTCGAATTATAGGCCTATACCCTATATGCATCCTTTCAACCGTAGATAAGATTCTAGAAGAAGTTGTTGCCAAAAGGTTATATGAGTACCTACGTTGAAAAATATAAGATCCTAGAAAAAAATCAATTTGGTTTCAGGAAAAAGAAAAGCATTAATCGACTATTCGGATATTTCACAAACAGAATCAATTTCAGCCTTGAAAAAAATCACAATGTAATTGCACTCTTCATTGATTTTAAGAAGGCGTTTGATACATTATGCCACAAAAATATTTTGAAGCAATTAGAAAAAGTTGGAGTAAGGGGACCTATCCTAACATGGTTTGAAAAACGTGGAAACAGCGGAAAAAATGATGCAAAATGACTTTAACGCAATCCTAGCATGGTGTCATGACCATGGACTGATCATGAATGCACAAAAAAACGAAAGTTATGCACATACGAGCACCACATGTATTAAAATATAAAATCATCATTAAAATGCACACCGATGAATGTCTACACATAGCAGGAAATCAATCAAAATTACAAAATGAGGATAACTGCTCAACAACAATCGAGAATGCATCAACATACAAATACCTTGGTGTAATCGTTGACTATAACCTGAAATGGAGCCAACACTTGCATGCTCCTACAATCAAACTTCAGCAATCAGCATATGACCTATTTCATCTCAGTTACTTATGCACACCAGATGCTCTCCGACAATGTTACTTTGGGCTGGTTGAATCGCACCTGAGATACGGCATTTTAGCGTGGGGAAATGCACCACAACAACAAAATCTAAAAGCAACGGTTATAAGGATACAAAAAATGGTGTATCGATCAAAGCTACGCATGCATGATATTGATTGGCATCAAATCGATAGCAGGACGAGACTACTTAACATAGAAAGACTATATAAGCTGGAGTTAGTATCACAGTTCGAAGATGACACCACCTTCAAGATACCAACACAGCAAACTGTCAGCACAAGAAGAAGGTACCAAGGCACATATGTTATTCCGAGATACTGTAACGAGTACGGACGACGAAAATATGATGTAGCGATTCCCACAATATTTAATGAATTACCCGTGAATTTTCGCAACTTCGAAAAACCAATTTTTTTGAAAAAAGTTAAACAGTTTTATCAAAATAGTGAACAAATGCAAAAATACTCAATCCAAAAAAAAATTAAAAAAAAACTGAATTAGAAATGCTATAAGAACTCAAAAAAACGAAAAATAATATTCTTCCAGAAATAATCTTCTGCAGACAAGCCCATAAGGCTTTGCAGATTTAAATTTGAATAATACACATATCACAACAGAGCCTAATCCCTTGGCAAAGCCTGGAATAGGTATTTTCCAACTTCGTAGAGGTTGAGAAATATTGAAACTCTATTATTATTATAAAAAAAAAATTGTATTGTGGTACCTTCCCCAGATGATCATGGACATGTTAAGGAGTCACCGGGGAATTTCTAATAAATGTAGTTTCACATCAGGTAAGCGTGTTAAGCACCTTGATATTTATTACAGTCCTTGAATATCTACCTGAAGAAAAGTGACTGACTGCAAAGTGCATCAGTTATTATACTCTATTCTAGGGGTATATTAATTTTGACGCATAGTTTGTAACATACCTTAATATTGCCCGTAGACCCCTAAAAGTTACTATATTTATGATCAGCATAGATAGTAATGTCGATCTAACCATGTCCGTCCGTCCGTCCGTCCGTCCGTCGGCAAAAATTAGGCATTTAAACTGGACCTAGAGAGCTGAAATTTTAACCATATACTCTCTAGGGTCCCGAAATAATCAAGTTTAAGAATTTTTGAAATCCGCCCACAGACACGCCCACAAACTCAAAAAAACAAAATTTTGGAAAAATCGAATTTTGAGCTAGAGAGCTGAAATTTTTTATATATGATCTATGGCCCATAAAACTGATTGGGACATAAAATTTTAAAAATCCGCCCACTGACACGCCCACAATTAAATAAAACAAATTTTGGAAAAATTGAACTTTGAGCTAGAAAGCTGAAATTTTTTATATACGATCTATGGCCCATAAAACTGCTTGGGACATAAAATTTTCAAAATCCGCCCACTGACATGCCCACAATTAAATAAAACAATTTTATTGAAAAACCAAAATTTGAGGTAGGGAGCTAAAATTTATAATCTATACTCTCTAGGGGCTCTTTATGCTCATGTGTAAATATTTTCAAAATCCGCCTACTGACACGCCCACAATTATTTTTATTTTTATTTTTGAAAGTCCAAAGTTTGAGCAAGGGAGCTGAAATTTATAGTATATACTCTCTAGGTGCCCTTTATGCTCATGCTTAAATTTTTTTTTAAATTCGCCTACTGACACGCCCACAACTAAATAAAACGTTTTTATTTACAAAAGCTTAGTTTTTTCGATAAAATCCTTTAAATTTTTGTCACGCCCACTTATTAGGGATAGGAATATGAATAGGGTATCCAACAGTTCGCCCAAGCGGACTGTAGCCCGCCCCTATGTTTTTTTTCTGATAATGGACCCATCATAAGTCAGGTTCAAACACAGCAATGAGCACTAATGGGATCATTAATCAAGAGTGATGGCGAAATAAATCATCGCAATGCGTATAGGGTAAATGAAGTGGCCGAAAAATGTCCCCTAAGCTAAATTGAGGGCCCTCGCTGTTGTGCGTTCGGCGCTACAAAAAATATTTTTTTTTTTTTTACAGAGTTTTTAATATTACTCCCAAGCCATAGTAATATTAACGTTACCCTCAGCAAGCTGAGAGTTACCTATCCTGCTTAAAAGCACGAGACTTGGAACCAGAACTAGGCTCGGACGAATAATAGTGGTAGGTGGAAAATCTTACATGCGACTCTTTCTCACTTAAGATAAGAAAACAAAAACCACCTCCCTTCGAAACGCTTCATACTACAACTAGGTTATTCCTATCTAGTAGTTTTATTGAAACTGTAAAATACGCGTTTGCCAGGCAGTGGAGGCACCTGCTAATACCGCCGTAAGCACGCGGTTACATCTTATTGCGCTAATTCAAATGGTTTTATCTTTTGTAATCGGCGCACTAGCATAGTATCGTCTCTAATTTGTAGCATGGCGTGAAGGCGTGTCTGTTGTTTGCGGGCAAAATGTTTAATTTCATCTTCGACGGTAGCCATACTTATGTCTCGTGGATATCAGTGTTTCTGATAAACCATGGTGCATTTACTATTTTTCTTAGCACTTTGTTTTGAAAAGTTTGTACAATTTTGATATTACTGGATTACTACAAAAAATATGGCGGCAAATTAACGGCAGCTGAGATGAAGATGCTTCGCTGATAGTAGGAGTAACAAAGCTGGATCTAATGAGAAGCCCCAAGGTCCGAGGAAGCCTTCACGTGAAAGAACCCGTCTCAAGGAAAATAAAGCGCGACCGGCTGAATTGTTAATGTAATATTAAAACGAGATATGCTACGAACCACGTCAAAAAGGCACTATCAATATTAAACAATTTTTTCTGAATGTAAAATACTAAAATTATCTTAAATTTAAATTATTTTTGTAATAAAAAGTATCAGAAATCTCTAAAATGTTTTTTTATTAAAGTGTCCTATTCAAGTGGTACAAATTTTCGACCCCGCATTTTGCCGGTTTTTGGTTGATAATATTTTGTTAAAACTTAAAGCTTTAGCATTGAATCTTCCTTTTGATTAAAATATAGCAATTAAATTAACTTCAATTTACAAAACATGCTTGGTTTGGGAGCAATGAAGGATAGAAAACAGACGTAAGGGGTGTTCTATTCAAGTGGCGAGAAGTGTATAACACGCTACAAAAAATAAGAAAAAAATTTATTTTTTATTTATTTTATCTAATTTTTTTGGTCGATCAATTCGTATTTTATTTTCCTCACCCATATCCTTTCCATATTGTAGGTACCTATGTACGTTTATTTAGCCTAAATAATTCAATTCGAATTTAAATTTCACTTGCCAGATTTTAACGAAATAAACATAAACACTTGTTTATACATACAAATGTGAACTGAATAAAAAGCTAGTAAAACTACTTTTTTTTTTAAAGCTGGGGGCCTCATTCAAGTTTGCCGCCCCGGGCCTCTGACGAGCTTAGTCCGCCACTAGCCCCAAAGAAAATAGTCTAAAGGCGTTAAATCGCACGATCGAGGCGGCCAATTGACTGGTCCATTTCTTGAAATAACACGTTCACAGAATTTGCTTTTCAATAAATCGATTGTGACGTGTGCTGTGTGGCTAGTGGCACCGTCATGTTTACACCACATATCGTCCAGGTCTATTCCGTCCAATTCGTGCCAAAAATTATCAGTTAGCATGGTGCGATAGCGATTTCCATTCACAGTAACGTGGCGATTTGCATCATCAACGAAAAAATATCGTCGATAAAATGGTCGTAATGCTCTTAAAGTTGCGGTGATCGAACTCGAATTTTGGTAATAAATTTGAATAACTTGCAAACGTCGTTCAAGTGTGTACTTCTCCATGATGATTGGCCAACTAAATACAAGTATAAATGTCAAAAAAACGTGAAAAATATGGCGTGGTTTACCGTTCCTATCGAAAACAAGTCCGAGCGTCCCTATTGAAAAACCCTAAATTAGTGTTTTACATAATTCATATAAATATATAAGGCTAGTTGATACATCCCAAATGCTACACATTTCTAACAGCAACAAAACCAGTATTTGATTAGTATCGGGAGGCCTGCCGATACTTTGTTATTTCACTGGCGGCATCACAGGCGGACCAGTAAGAGAAGCAGTGAAGTTACCCCAACCCTTTATATCCTGATTATAACCTCGACGTAAATAAAGAAGAAGAAGAAGAAGAAGAAGAAGGAGAAGAAACAATTTCATTACATCGTCAATTAAAAAAAGTTAATGATAAAAAGTTATTTGATATAAGGCAAAAAAAGATTTAAGGCAAAGCTACAAGATAAAACCCCTATAAAATATCTAAAAACTCAATTGCACATAAGCCCATTTGTGATAGATCTTATCTTATTCAGAAGATCAACAATTAATTAATTGTCTGAAGAGGAAAATTCAAGAATGTTATTCACTCGAAGCTTAATTAGTTTGAGATTAGCTATATCATGAAGCTTTGTTGTTAAACAATCCGATGGCAAGTTAAGAATTAATTTAAAAAAAAATATTTTGGATTCTTTGAACCTTCTTTCGATGTGTCTCACGTCTCAGCGCAGTCAAACCAGACTTGACCTGCGATTTGTAATGGGTAAATGGGTATAATATTTTAGAGACACGAGTTGCATTGTTAATCGTTTGGCAATATGTTTCTCAAAATTTTCTTTTCAAATGTTACTCCCGGATATTTACAGTTTTGAGACCAACCAATGTATATTGAAGACAATTGCAGCATTCCTTGGGTCAAAAAGTTAGCTTCCCTACTTCAATTTAACCAAAGAGCTGGCGATTTACCAGCATTAGCTTTGATTTTCTACTTTGAAGAACCCTGCGGAACACCACTAGATATATTATATTAAACATATTTTGCAATACATAACTTTTTACGTTTTTTAAGGATTTTATCGGAAAAATAATGTTTTTGTTTTTGAAAAACGTCCCAGAAAGAAGGCATGGCAAATGTATGGGCGAATTTTTAAGAACTATTTTGTGCACCTATACCTATAATTTCCAAAGAATAGGACTTTAATTTCCATTATTTTCTTCGATTTCTTTTTAAAAAGTGCAGCGGATTTAAAAATTTTGATCATTTCGGGCCCCTAGAGAGTAAATGTTGCAAATTTCAACTTTGAAGGTCGATTTTTAGGGCGCTAACATTGGTGACGGATGGACAGACGGACATGGCTATTGTATTGTGGTACCTTCCCCAGATGATCATGGACATGTTAAGGAGTCACCGGGGAATTTCTAATAAATGTAGTTTCACATCAGGTAAGCGTGTTAAGCACCTTGATATTTATTACAGTCCTTGAATATCTACCTGAAGAAAAGTGACTGACTGCAAAGTGCATCAGTTATTATACTCTATTCTAGGGGTATATTAATTTTGACGCATAGTTTGTAACATACCTTAATATTGCCCGTAGACCCCTAAAAGTTACTATATTTATGATCAGCATAGATAGTAATGTCGATCTAACCATGTCCGTCCGTCCGTCCGTCCGTCCGTCGGCAAAAATTAGGCATTTAAACTGGACCTAGAGAGCTGAAATTTTAACCATATACTCTCTAGGGTCCCGAAATAATCAAGTTTAAGAATTTTTGAAATCCGCCCACAGACACGCCCACAAACTCAAAAAAACAAAATTTTGGAAAAATCGAATTTTGAGCTAGAGAGCTGAAATTTTTTATATATGATCTATGGCCCATAAAACTGATTGGGACATAAAATTTTAAAAATCCGCCCACTGACACGCCCACAATTAAATAAAACAAATTTTGGAAAAATTGAACTTTGAGCTAGAAAGCTGAAATTTTTTATATACGATCTATGGCCCATAAAACTGCTTGGGACATAAAATTTTCAAAATCCGCCCACTGACATGCCCACAATTAAATAAAACAATTTTATTGAAAAACCAAAATTTGAGGTAGGGAGCTAAAATTTATAATCTATACTCTCTAGGGGCTCTTTATGCTCATGTGTAAATATTTTCAAAATCCGCCTACTGACACGCCCACAATTATTTTTATTTTTATTTTTGAAAGTCCAAAGTTTGAGCAAGGGAGCTGAAATTTATAGTATATACTCTCTAGGTGCCCTTTATGCTCATGCTTAAATTTTTTTTTAAATTCGCCTACTGACACGCCCACAACTAAATAAAACGTTTTTATTTACAAAAGCTTAGTTTTTTCGATAAAATCCTTTAAATTTTTGTCACGCCCACTTATTAGGGATAGGAATATGAATAGGGTATCCAACAGTTCGCCCAAGCGGACTGTAGCCCGCCCCTATGTTTTTTTTCTGATAATGGACCCATCATAAGTCAGGTTCAAACACAGCAATGAGCACTAATGGGATCATTAATCAAGAGTGATGGCGAAATAAATCATCGCAATGCGTATAGGGTAAATGAAGTGGCCGAAAAATGTCCCCTAAGCTAAATTGAGGGCCCTCGCTGTTGTGCGTTCGGCGCTACAAAAAATATTTTTTTTTTTTTTTACAGAGTTTTTAATATTACTCCCAAGCCATAGTAATATTAACGTTACCCTCAGCAAGCTGAGAGTTACCTATCCTGCTTAAAAGCACGAGACTTGGAACCAGAACTAGGCTCGGACGAATAATAGTGGTAGGTGGAAAATCTTACATGCGACTCTTTCTCACTTAAGATAAGAAAACAAAAACCACCTCCCTTCGAAACGCTTCATACTACAACTAGGTTATTCCTATCTAGTAGTTTTATTGAAACTGTAAAATACGCGTTTGCCAGGCAGTGGAGGCACCTGCTAATACCGCCGTAAGCACGCGGTTACATCTTATTGCGCTAATTCAAATGGTTTTATCTTTTGTAATCGGCGCACTAGCATAGTATCGTCTCTAATTTGTAGCATGGCGTGAAGGCGTGTCTGTTGTTTGCGGGCAAAATGTTTAATTTCATCTTCGACGGTAGCCATACTTATGTCTCGTGGATATCAGTGTTTCTGATAAACCATGGTGCATTTACTATTTTTCTTAGCACTTTGTTTTGAAAAGTTTGTACAATTTTGATATTACTGGATTACTACAAAAAATATGGCGGCAAATTAACGGCAGCTGAGATGAAGATGCTTCGCTGATAGTAGGAGTAACAAAGCTGGATCTAATGAGAAGCCCCAAGGTCCGAGGAAGCCTTCACGTGAAAGAACCCGTCTCAAGGAAAATAAAGCGCGACCGGCTGAATTGTTAATGTAATATTAAAACGAGATATGCTACGAACCACGTCAAAAAGGCACTATCAATATTAAACAATTTTTTCTGAATGTAAAATACTAAAATTATCTTAAATTTAAATTATTTTTGTAATAAAAAGTATCAGAAATCTCTAAAATGTTTTTTTATTAAAGTGTCCTATTCAAGTGGTACAAATTTTCGACCCCGCATTTTGCCGGTTTTTGGTTGATAATATTTTGTTAAAACTTAAAGCTTTAGCATTGAATCTTCCTTTTGATTAAAATATAGCAATTAAATTAACTTCAATTTACAAAACATGCTTGGTTTGGGAGCAATGAAGGATAGAAAACAGACGTAAGGGGTGTTCTATTCAAGTGGCGAGAAGTGTATAACACGCTACAAAAAATAAGAAAAAAATTTATTTTTTATTTATTTTATCTAATTTTTTTGGTCGATCAATTCGTATTTTATTTTCCTCACCCATATCCTTTCCATATTGTAGGTACCTATGTACGTTTATTTAGCCTAAATAATTCAATTCGAATTTAAATTTCACTTGCCAGATTTTAACGAAATAAACATAAACACTTGTTTATACATACAAATGTGAACTGAATAAAAAGCTAGTAAAACTACTTTTTTTTTTAAAGCTGGGGGCCTCATTCAAGTTTGCCGCCCCGGGCCTCTGACGAGCTTAGTCCGCCACTAGCCCCAAAGAAAATAGTCTAAAGGCGTTAAATCGCACGATCGAGGCGGCCAATTGACTGGTCCATTTCTTGAAATAACACGTTCACAGAATTTGCTTTTCAATAAATCGATTGTGACGTGTGCTGTGTGGCTAGTGGCACCGTCATGTTTACACCACATATCGTCCAGGTCTATTCCGTCCAATTCGTGCCAAAAATTATCAGTTAGCATGGTGCGATAGCGATTTCCATTCACAGTAACGTGGCGATTTGCATCATCAACGAAAAAATATCGTCGATAAAATGGTCGTAATGCTCTTAAAGTTGCGGTGATCGAACTCGAATTTTGGTAATAAATTTGAATAACTTGCAAACGTCGTTCAAGTGTGTACTTCTCCATGATGATTGGCCAACTAAATACAAGTATAAATGTCAAAAAAACGTGAAAAATATGGCGTGGTTTACCGTTCCTATCGAAAACAAGTCCGAGCGTCCCTATTGAAAAACCCTAAATTAGTGTTTTACATAATTCATATAAATATATAAGGCTAGTTGATACATCCCAAATGCTACACATTTCTAACAGCAACAAAACCAGTATTTGATTAGTATCGGGAGGCCTGCCGATACTTTGTTATTTCACTGGCGGCATCACAGGCGGACCAGTAAGAGAAGCAGTGAAGTTACCCCAACCCTTTATATCCTGATTATAACCTCGACGTAAATAAAGAAGAAGAAGAAGAAGAAGAAGAAGGAGAAGAAACAATTTCATTACATCGTCAATTAAAAAAAGTTAATGATAAAAAGTTATTTGATATAAGGCAAAAAAAGATTTAAGGCAAAGCTACAAGATAAAACCCCTATAAAATATCTAAAAACTCAATTGCACATAAGCCCATTTGTGATAGATCTTATCTTATTCAGAAGATCAACAATTAATTAATTGTCTGAAGAGGAAAATTCAAGAATGTTATTCACTCGAAGCTTAATTAGTTTGAGATTAGCTATATCATGAAGCTTTGTTGTTAAACAATCCGATGGCAAGTTAAGAATTAATTTAAAAAAAAATATTTTGGATTCTTTGAACCTTCTTTCGATGTGTCTCACGTCTCAGCGCAGTCAAACCAGACTTGACCTGCGATTTGTAATGGGTAAATGGGTATAATATTTTAGAGACACGAGTTGCATTGTTAATCGTTTGGCAATATGTTTCTCAAAATTTTCTTTTCAAATGTTACTCCCGGATATTTACAGTTTTGAGACCAACCAATGTATATTGAAGACAATTGCAGCATTCCTTGGGTCAAAAAGTTAGCTTCCCTACTTCAATTTAACCAAAGAGCTGGCGATTTACCAGCATTAGCTTTGATTTTCTACTTTGAAGAACCCTGCGGAACACCACTAGATATATTATATTAAACATATTTTGCAATACATAACTTTTTACGTTTTTTAAGGATTTTATCGGAAAATAATGTTTTTGTTTTTGAAAAACGTCCCAGAAAGAAGGCATGGCAAATGTATGGGCGAATTTTTAAGAACTATTTTGTGCACCTATACCTATAATTTCCAAAGAATAGGACTTTAATTTCCATTATTTTCTTCGATTTCTTTTTAAAAAGTGCAGCGGATTTAAAAATTTTGATCATTTCGGGCCCCTAGAGAGTAAATGTTGCAAATTTCAACTTTGAAGGTCGATTTTTAGGGCGCTAACATTGGTGACGGATGGACAGACGGACATGGCTAGATTGACATAACTTTCAGTGCTGATCACCTACGAGTATATAGCTACTTTTAGGTGAATACGAGCAATATGAAGGAGAATTCACATCTAGGCAATTTTAACTTCCAGGTGAGCCCAGCGACACGTTTAACATTTTAAAGCTTTCCCTCAAGTATGCTTGCAAATCCGTGGGTTGACACGACTGGAGATCAACGGTGTTGTAAAAGGTCAACCAAACAATAATCAATAATGGAAGCATGTACGTGTCGAAATCGAAGAAAAGAGGCATCCTTAAGAAACTCCTTGATCCACCGAAACCAGGAAGCCTGCCGATGTTTATTGAGGTCAAACCAATCAACTCTATATACTCCTGGTATAACCTCGCCATAAAGAAAAAAGAAGACGAGCAGTTTTAAGGTATATAACAAACTTTAAGTCAACATTTAATTACCCTTAGAATTGGAAATAAAAACAAAGGGACGGGCTACAGTTTGCTTGGGCGAACTGTTGGATACCCTATTCTTAATCCTATATATATATGTATTATATCAGCTCCCTAGCTCAAACTTTGGTTTTTCAAAAACAGTTTTTTGTTTAAATTGTGGACGTGTTAGTGGGCGGATTTTAAAAATATTTACACATAAGTATGAAGGGCGCCTAGAGAGTCTATATTATAAATTTCAGTTTTCTAGCTCAAACTTTGACTTTTCAATAAAATTGTTTTATTTAATTGTGGGCGTGTCAGTAGGCGGATTAAACAAATATTTCAACATAAGTATGAGGGGCGCCTAGAGAGTCTATATTATAAATTTCAGTTTTCTAGCTCAAACTTTGACTTTTCAATAAAATTGTTTTATTTAATTGTGGGCGTGTCAGTGGGCGTATTTTAGAAATTTTATCTCCCGAGCACTTTTAGGAGTTAGAGAACATATATACAAAATTTCAGCTTTCTAGCTCATAATTCGATTTTTTCGATAATTTTTATTTTTTTTTTGGTGGATTTCAAAAATTCTTACACTTGATTATTTCGGGCACCTAGAAAGTGTTATGGTTAAAATTTCAGCTCTCTAGGTCCAGTTTAAAGGCATAATTTTTGCCGACAGACGGACGGACGGAAATGGCTAGATCGAAATTACTATCGATGCTGATCATAAGTATAGTAACTTTTAGGGGTCTACTAAGGTACTCGTATCTTACAAACTATGAGTCAAAACCTTTTGTATTTAAATTGTTATGTTCAGTTGAATCTTTCGCAACGCATTTCCTTATCTCTTAGAAAATGTTTCAAGAAAAATGAAAGTCAGACTCTCATTAACACCTCGAGTTTGTCTAATAATTATATATTGTTAAAAACAAACGTCACGGCACACGATAAGAGTTACAAATATCCAGCGAACTTAGCTTAGCCCATCGATAAGGGTAAGTTCGAATTTTAATTGTATACCCCTAACCACATGTTAGAAGTACTATTATTGGTTACCGGTGTATTAGTGTTAATAAAAATATTATTAAGATCTTGTTGCTCTTTCTGAATATATATTATTTAAGGCGTGATTAGAAAAATACGCAGATAAGAGTAGAAAATACTCGTAAATATGAAATGAGTGAGAGCGAACAACCAGTAATAATTGCTATCTTTTATTTGTTATAAAAGTATAAAAGTACTCGTAGCTTGCTCTACTAGTTTCATTAATTCATAAATACTTACGGGTACGGGTAGAATATACAAACGGTTTTTCAACAGCGACTACTTTATTGAACTCATCGTTGGAAGGCAATAATAATTATAACGTTATATTCACTAATGTGAGATTATCAAATATTGGTTAGTGATGATTCTAAAAAGTACAGACATTTAAAAAAGTGAATTTGCTTGAGGAGGTAGTTTTTTGACTGTTTCCGTTGTGTTCATTCGAATATAAAAGTAATGATTACCATAATATGATGGTAATTTATGATAACTCATAAAATTCGTTGGATATGTTCATCAAAATTATTTGGATATTAGTGGAAAATATTAATTATTGCAAGGCAAATTCCTCAGTTCGAAATCGCATGTCAGTAACCAAGAAAGTTATAATTCTTGCGTACATGGAAAAGAAACCCACGAATTAAAAAAAAAAGTTTGATATCAAACAATACAAGCTAAATTGCTAACCTCTTTGAAATTTGTCTATCTTTTAATATTTTTAAGCTTTGTTCTTTGATATCTCAAAATTTTGAAAACTTTTTGAGATTTGTTGCAGATTTCCGCAGACAGGGGTTTATCATATGTCTGTTCATATTTTTCTTCAATAACAAAGTTTTCATCGTTGTTCCCCCACACGTTATTTAGTGAACATAAGAAATTGGTCAATGAAGGCAATAGATGCATTTCCTTGAGAAATGTATCCACGAGAGTGCTCGAATTTACACAACAACAACAACATTGTATCGCCAGCATTACGGGGGATAGCTGTCGATAACATCGACAGCAGGGCTGCTTTGGATACATGGTGCAAATACATACAATCATTTGTGTTGCAGACAAAAACATATGTATATAATTCTTGTAATCGTTCTTATGAGCAACCGTGGTTACATTTTTCAAAGAACGCGGCTAATTTTAAATGATTTAACAATTTACCAAAAATGTCACAGCTTTAAATTGTTTTCTGGGTAATCGGATAATATGAGCGAGAATATTTTTAAGAAAATTTAAATTTTTTTTTTTTTTATAATTCTTTATTCTCAAGTTCAAAGTAAGAGTTAGTAAAAAGTTATCACAATTCAAGGTTATACAAACTAAAATTTAGAGAATAGTTAGTGACAGAGAATATTTAAAGAAAAAATAGTGGTAATGTCGCATCATTAAAAATAATTCAGTGTGGGGTGAACAGTAGGTACTTTATATATTATGTAGGTTAGTAAATGCCAGAGAGAAAAAAAAGAACGAAAAGACAAAGCTGAAGGTAGAGTGATAGAGTATTGACAAAGTTTCAAGTTTATTAGATAATAAAGTGCAACAAGATTTCGATTTCATTATGGTTTATATTCAAAAGCCAGAGTTTTATTTTAAACAAGAAGTATCTGAATGAACAGGGTGGCGACGGTGTAGAGGTTAGTGTGTTGGCTTGTGACCCGTGCGGTGCAGGTTCAATCCCCATGGGGAACAACAACATACGCCACCCATTCACATGCCTCTACACCAAAAGAAGGATTTTTGCCTGGTAGTACAATGGATCGTTACCGAATCTGAGTGCTTTGGGATTTGGATTTCCTTTTTGAAAAAAAAAAAAAAAAAAAAATCTGAATGAACCAATGATACGAAATGTCTGCAGTTAGTGTGTTAAATAATTTACGTGATACAACTGTGAAAAATCTTTTGAAACTAGAAGTTCGAAAAGTTGGTATGCTAACAAGGGAACCAGAATTGCTCCGAAGGTTTAGGTTATCATTGATGGGGCTCTGTAAATACCCTCCTCTAATAAAAAAGATTTTTAATACTTTGAAATAGTATAAGTGTCTAACAGGCAGAATTTTCAGTTTATTAAAAAGGGCTAAAGTATTGGCTAGGCGAGATGAAAAGCATATTTTTCTGATTACATATTTTTGTAGTACAGTTAGTTGCTGTATTTTATTAAAGTGTGTACCGCCCCAGCAGCTTATACCGTATTGTAATCTAGAATGGAAGATTCCAAAGTAGATATTTTTTAAGATCCTAGTAGGGACGAAGTTTTGGAGCCTGTAGAAGTTTCTCAGAGTGGATAGCAGATATTATTTTAAAATAAAGATGTGATCACACCAGCTTAGATTTTGATCAATTACAACACCTTAGTACTTATAGTTCTTCACTATTTCAATAGAAAAGCAGGTGTCATCACAGATGAAATTTTCATTGTATTGGATACTACATCCACAATTTAACAAGCTAAATCTACGACAACTAGCTGCATGAAACACAATGTTAACTTCCGGAGATTCCTTACCGGTAAGGTTGAAGAACATGAGCTTCGTCTTATTGCTTACTATCAACCTATGTTGCACAAACCATAGCCTTAACAGATGCACATCATGGTTGATTTCAGCAAAAATGTTAAACAAATTATTTGAGCCATAGGCGAACGCGAAGTCGTCAGCAAAGGCCTTAACCTTACCAACAAAATTAAGACTGAAGATAGAGTTAACATAAGGGCGGGTCAATAAGTCCGTGACTTTTTGAATTTCTGACCTCTTTACTGAAACGGCAACACTGCTCCTGTCAACAGGCATCTGTCAGTTGACTCCTGTCAAAATTTAAACTTGCTGCGTCAGCTGGTTTGTGTTTGACAGCTATTTTTATCAGGCTACTCACTAATTTGAGGAGAAAATGGAAAAAAGTGAATTTCGTGTGCTTATTAAGCATTATTTCTTGCGAAAAAAAACCATTACCGAGACCAAGGCTAAGCTTGAAAAATACTATGGGGACTCTGCACCATCGATTTCAATGGTAAAAAAGTGGTTTACTGAATTTCGTTGTGGCCGTACAATCACTGAAGATGCCGAACGTCCTGGACGCCCAGTTGAGGTCTCTACACCCGAAACAATCGAAAAAATTCACGATATGGTGTTGGCCGACCGAAGATTGAAAGTGCGAGAGATTGTGGAAGCCGTAGGGATCTCGCATGGCTCAGTGGTTTCAATTTTGAATGATCACTTGGGCATGAGAAAGCTTTCCGCAAGATGGGTGCCGCGTTTGCTCACAGTCGACCACAAACGCAATCGTGTAACAACTTCACAGGAAGGTTTGGCGTTGTTTAATCGCAATATGGAGGAGTTTTTGCGCCGTTTTGTAACCGTTGACGAAACATGGATCCATCACAACACACCAGAGACCAAACAACAGTCAAAACAGTGGGTTTCTTAGGGTGAATCGGCGCCAAAGAAGGCCAAGGTGGGTTTGTCAGCCAATAAAGTTATGGCGACTGTTTTTTGGGATGCACGCGGGATAATCCACATTGACTACCTTCAAAAGGGAAGAACAATCAATGGGGAATATTATGCCAACTTATTGGACCGATTCAATGACGATTTGAAAAAAAACCGACCTCATTTGGCCAAGAAAAAAGTTATTTTCCACCAAGACAATGCAAGGGTGCACACATGTGCAGTTGCCATGGCAAAAAACCATGAATTGGGCTATGAATTGCTCCCTCATCCACCCTATTCTCCAGATTTGGCTCCAAGCGACTACTTCTTGTTCCCAAACCTGAAGAAATGGCTTGGTGGAAAAAGATTTGACTCCAATGATGAAGTCATCTCGTAAATAAAGGCCTATTTTGAGGACCTCGACAAATCATTTTTTTTTGAAGGGATAAAAAAATTGGAGAAGCATTGGACAAAGTTTATAGAGCTCAAGGGAGACTACGTTGAAAAATAAAATTATTTTTTTATCAAAAAATCTGTGTTTTATTCCAAAAGTCACGGACTTATTGACCCGCCCTTGTATATACCTTATATTCATAAGGTAAGACTTAAACCAATGCACAACAAATCCACGAAATCCTGCTCGGTAAAGTTTACCCAAGAGAACTGCGTGATCAACCATGTCAAAGGCTTTGGTTATGTCAACGAAGAGACCAGCGCTAGCTTTCTTTTCGTCGACAGACTTATAGATATACTGGCAGAATTCTAGAAGAGCATCTTCGGGGGAGAGGTTTACTCGAAAACCAAATTGGTTTTCGCTAAAGAAATTGTTGTTATCGAGGAATTTCAGAACTCTACATTTTATCACTTTCTCAAAAATTTTAGAAATAGCAGAGAGTATGGAAATCGGTCTGTAGTTCAATTTATCTTTTCTATTACCCTTTTTGAGGATAGTAATCACGTTAGCGCGTTTCAACAATTCAGGGAAGGTTCCCGAGAAAACGCTTAAATTGAACAAGTGAGCCAGAATGTCAACCACATTGAAAGCGATTCGTTTTAGTATGGAGTTGGAAATTCCATCTTCACCACATGAATTTGAGTTTTTTAGAGAGTTTATCAATTTTAATAACCATGGCTTTGCCACAAGATCTCAAGTTTTGAAAAGTACAAATAGGGGAGGTTGGGGCAGAGTCGACACTTTTTTCTGTAAATTCGGAGTAACTTTTTCATAAAAGAATATTGAAAATTATTTTCCATTTTAGCTGAAACTTTGATATTTGTATTACAAAAATGTATAGCTTCTGAATAGTTAACAGTACTTTAACAGTTTCGAAAAAGTTATTTAAAAATCTGCGTCCTATGCTGGGGCCCGATCGTCATCTAGGTGGAGTACTTTCGACATGAATTTTTCTACTGGGGAAGATATCGACATAACGGCGATTGAAGAATGCTACTGGATCATTATTTTCCATTCGCTCAGGGTGACTGAGCCAATGTAGTCCACGTGATTTAGTTTTTTGGACTACGTCTATATCTTGGTACATCTCATAGAATTCACAGTTGTGTCTTCTCTTCCATTCGCCCTTCTCGCACACCGGACAAAATATCCGACGGAGTAATTTTCTTTTAAAAGGACCCACTTTAAGCTTCTTTTTCCTACATATCGGCCAGTATTCGGCACCATAAGGCAGGACTTGCAGGATTAAAGGTGGGTTAAACTTTAATTTTGTTCTTCGAGTGAGGAGTTTTGAAACCATTTGTTTGGTAAACCGAAGTGGCAGCGGTTTTCTAAGGTGTTATTTGTAGAGTTGATGTTTACTTCAAGACAAATCTTTGTTGAAAGCATGTACTTGGTTTTGTCCTCATTAATTTCAAGACCATCAAATTTCGCCTTTTCTTTAATCGCCATAAAAGCTTCGTACTTTTAATATCGATATCGTTCACATACCCTAGTAGCTGGACGGTTCTATTGAAGATAGTTACTTCCGTGTTGGCACCTGTACCGCGCACAATTTTCCCTAATCCGGTGCGAATTTATAATAATCTGGAAGAGCTGATTCCATTACATCGCGTGTTTTTAAGCGTCACGTGATACAGCTGGATCAGAATTGCCGGGATCCCATATACTACCACCGCCATGATGTCGTAGAGCTCCTGACGATGAGTGCTACCATAAGCGGCTTTAAATTCTAAAAAAAGATGGTGAGCCTCGACTTGAAATTCGTTGGTCTTTTCCACGTCGGTATGCTATAACCCGTCAATATTATTCTTATTTACATTTTCACTACCTTGAAGATTCATTGATTGGATTCTCTGAAGTTACATTCAATACTATTTTTCATTACTTTGTATGCAAAAACATAGAATGCCTTCAACTTTCTTATATAAATGCTAAATCTAGAAACTTGTTATATTTACATTGTTAAAGTTGTATGCATTATTAAGAAAGAAACTATTTATCTAAAAACGAAACCATCTGTTATTCTGTCGTACCTATCTTTTAAACTTTTTATAAACTTGGTTCGTTTAGCCAAAGTTCGATCGATGATCAATTTGTGGTATCTATGCCGCTATAAGGCGAAAGGTTTAAAGGTTTTGCTGTATAGCAGCATTTAATTATTTTAATTTCGTCGTTGATTGGATTTATGAATTATATATGGAACAATGTGTCTGCCTTGAGGGTCATGGGAAATGGAAATTTGTAAAGAGGTTCGTTCCCGAAACCATGCTTGAAAGGTTAACTACTCTACCAGGTGAAACCATGTCCATACCAAATAAGTAGGTCCTACCAGTTCTAATAGGGGCTATGGGCAGAACATGTATTTGCATATATTTAAACGCACTCTGTAATGCGTGACTCTGCTATCAAGCACTTACAATTGAAATGCAACGTATCGAACATTAAATGTAAGTCAGGGACATAAGACTGTTTTTTCGAAATGCCATTAGAATTCAGTGGACGTACTGGTGTAATCCGCTGAGGTAATCCACTCTCAATTTTCGTTACCATGGTAGATGGGTAGATGGTAGACTACTTTCTGAACAAGCAATTAAATTTCACTCAAAATATTTAACTATTAACAAGGAATTAATGCACATCATTTAACAATGCGCTCAACAGGAACTATGCCGTGGGACACAAAGCCTCATTTTGTATTTTACTGGCTCATTTTCCAGAGAAGGCACTAGATTAGATTACATTAGATTGTTAAGGGGGTGGGTCTGTTACCTTCAGTATTTTTCCAGAAATAAATTGTTTTTTTTCCATTTGTTAATGCAGCTTTTAGCAGAGCTGATAGGTATGCCACAGAATGGTCCTGGCATCATGAATGATGTTGATGCAGATCCTTTTCTGACAAGATCGGCTGCTCTTTCATACCCGTCAAAGTCGCTTTTTCCAGGCACCCAGATCAGGTGGACTCTAGTTGTGCTGGCTAATGTCTTGAGTAGCATGACTTCGACCTAAAAAGATCTTTTGTACCGTATGGGCCAGAAAAATTGTAAAGTAGTAGAATTTCCACTTTCCGTGTAAAGCGGACAATTTTACCAGTAGAAGAATTCTTTATGTCCTCGGTGCTCATTTGTTCCCTGAAAAAGATCTTCTTTCTAATTCCATTAAGGGCTGGACATTCAAATAAAATGTGTTCAGCTGACTCGTAATCTTCATGACAGAATCGGCACTCAGGAGAGTTTTCTATTTTCATTTTGTGTAGATGATATCTTAAACCTAGGTGACCAGTAAGGTAACCTACTAAGTTTTTGATATCATGTCTGCTTAGGTTTAGGCATTTGCTGGCATTTTGATTGAAGGGCCGAATGACTCGTTTGGCCAGTCTTAGACCTGGGATGCTTTCCCAAAGATGGATACATTTTCTATGTTCCCAGCTTTTATTGCTGCCGTTGCTGCTGATCTAGGAGTGCAGCAGAAAGTTTCGGGACCTATGAAAGGTTTTTCTGAAACTTTTCTGGCCAGTTTGTTGGCCTTTTCGTTACCTTCTACCCCGACATGACCCGGAACCCACCATAATTTGATCTTGTTTCTTACTCTGAGTGTTTGTAGGGTATTGAAGCAGTACATGACTGATTTGGAGTCAATGGTATGCGAGCTAAGGGCGTTTATAGCTGCTTGACTATCCGTGAATATATGGATGGTTGCACCTTTTATGCCAGATAAATTAATGTGGCTGGCGAATTCTTGAATTTCGTGGAGCTCTGCTTGAAATACGCTGGGACTTTTTCCCATAGGTATCGTGAAGCGTTTGTGTGGTCCGTATATTCCCGCTCCTACCCCCGTTTCCATTTTAGAACCCTCCATATACCACTTTATGCCGTTGTGTCTGTTTGGTGAGTTATTACTAACCCATGCTTCTCTCTTGGTGATCTCCGTGGAGAACCTGGTCTAAGTGAAATAGTTTGGAGCTCCTCTGATCTATTGAGATGAGCGTGAAGGCGTTTGCCATGGCTTTTCTATGTATGTATATATGATAAGGTTAAATGAGATTGGCCCGAGTAGACTTTTCTTTTGTGTGGTCATCCACAGTGTCATACTGCGGCTTAGACCCCAGTTTATCCCACTAGACTTTGGCAGGTTCATAGTGAAATGCTTGCTTTGTCTATGACCTTTTTAATATGCGACTTCCAAGTGAGATTTTGGTCGATGGTAACACCAAGATATTTAACTTTCCTTAAAAACTCTATAATTTAACCAAATAGTATTGGATTTATTAGTTTCTCTCATTTTCTTCTTTAAGTGCTACTATGGAGCTTTTATTTGGTTTAACCTTTGGGTCAACTTTTTTGCACCAGTCAGCAACGATATTCAGCTCTCTGAAGGTGATCTGAGAATTTGCCTCAGCTTAGGATAGCGACATCGTCGCCATACCCTTGAATATAGTAACCATCATTGCTGAGTAAAACCAGGAGCTCATTTAGTACGATGGAGAACAGTAGGAGCGGGAGGACCCCGCCTTGTGGGCCTTTCGCCTTTTCGCAGCAACGACCCTGAGTTGGGTGCTACCTAGTGATGTTTTAAATTTCCCATCTGCTGGCATGCTCTTTACCCATTTACATGTGGTATTGTCTACCCCTATGTTTTGTATTCATCGATCTATCAGGGCGTGATCTGTGATCTCTCAATATCGAGAAAGCAACTTACCGCTATCATCTTGTCAGTTATGGATTTTCTGATCACAGAGTTAAGGCTCAGAAGAGCGTGCGATTTTCCTTGCTGACACGTATAGTTTATGTTTATGAAGAGGGTATAAGTGATGATTTTGGGTAGGAAGGAAGAAAGACTAATCGGTCGATAGGATTAAGGCAGTTCTGAGGTCTGCTACCTACCTGGGGATTATCTAACATCGCCTTCCTCCAATGATTCGGAATGTAACCCCACGCGTAACTAGCGCCAACTACGTTTATTAGGGGGAGATGATGAACGGGGTAACTTTTTCTAGTAATGCCAGCAAAAATCCGTCGACTCCATGTTCTTTCATGTTCATGGATGGAATGAATTTATAGCCCATTCAATTTTTTCTTTTGGAATAGATCCATTGCCCTCTTCTAATCCTCTCTAGGGGGTCTGTTAACTCTGTCCTGGAGCGGAGTTTCGGAGATCACTATAGAGTTATGAAGAGCTTAAGCGTCTGGACGCCGTTCTTGGCAGAACGTTTTCCACGATTTGCTCTTTGCTCTTCCAATCTCACGGTTGTATTTGGTGAGGCTTTGTTTGTACCTTTCCCATTCTCCATACATTTTTGCTCTGTTGAGGAGTTGCCTAGTCTCATTGATCAACCTGGCAAGATTGTTAGACCACTAGGGTGTAATTCTTTGCCCGATTTGCTTTTCTCTGGGCAAGATTGGTGGCAAACATTTGAGATAACTAGGTTGAGGTTGTCACATGCAAGTTCTAGAGTGTCAATATCTCTAACGGTTCTGTGTATTTTGACCATGTATATTGTTACCTAAATTAACATGAAAGATGATATGGCGATGATCTGATATTGAGGTTTCCGTAGATACGCACCAGTCTTCTATGAAGTCTTATATAAATGGGGTTTAGGTCCACAACTTTTTCTCTGATTGTGCTATTAAAAGTGGGGCTACTCCCATGATCTCTTATTACAAAGTAATTAAAACTAATTCTAAGAGCGACTCACCCGTGTTGTTTACATTAGAGCTCCCCCACATTGTATGGTTTGCGTTTGCATGACATCCGATGATGAGCTGTATGTTTTTCACCCGCAGTTGTTCAAGTCCTTTCAGATGCGGGAGTTCCAGGTCGGTGGAACCAACCGGTAGGTATTCTGAACATATGGCTGCCTCCATCATACCTCTTTCCGTGTGAAGTTCTACGGTGGCCGCTACCATATCTTTTTGGAGTACTCTAGAATTGGAATAGTTTAAATATTGTTTTTGTAAAGAATGCAGGCTCTTGTTCTGCCTCATTACATGAGTTGTAAAGGCTCCCTTGGCAGGCCTTTAACCTTGTCTTTGTAAATATATGGCTGCTGAATAAGCATCACGTCTAGGTGTTCCTTATTAAATCTATGACTTAAAACCGCCGAAGCAAATTTAGCGTGCTGCAGATTAATTACGATACACCTTTATCCCATAGCTAAATTAAGTTACTGGTAGAGTTACCAGTCTTATCGTTCGATGAGGTGCGTCTGGTCGCCTTAGATATGGAGGGCAGTACCAGCGACATCTTGGACGGGTGTGCAATGGCTTTCTCAGCGTGTGAGTCATCAGGGACAGAGCGTTTCCATGAATGTTAGTAGCCTTACTCGCCTTCTCGAGTCTCTGCTGTGCAGTGAACTTTGATTGTGGTGTAGTTCTGCTCAAAGTGTTAGTTTGTTGTTCTTTTCTAATGGATCTTAGACTTTTTATTCTTAACAAAATTTAAGAGAAATTTAAAAACAGTTTCCGTCCTTTTTCGAAGTTCTGTTCTTTTGATTTCTCGTGTATTGAGAAGGCAATCGTTTGTCCCCCCTTTTTTTCTTATCTACCCTAAGATAATGCCAACCCTTCGTAAATATAGCAGGATTATGCCAGGAATACAACTTGAATCTTGGCGTATCTTAATCGCCCTATTTTCTTCGCCCTGTCTGGATTTATTCATGGCGGCACTAACTGTTTTTCTTGAATTTTGAGACTATAAGCTTGTTATTCAAGATTTACTTTAAGTACCAATCGCAGTACTTTTTGCCTTCTCAAGGATTACGGAGGGGTTCTTTAAAAAAAACTCCTACCTATCGTGTTAGGATTAGGGATTAAGGCATTTTTTAGTTTTCTACTTTCACATATCACATTTAATTAAATTAACCATCTAACAGTAGATTTTTTTCTGTTTTTTCTCAACAGTACAGTACAAAATCATGACCATCACGGAGGTACTACTCCTCTTGTCAGGAGCCCTAACTATTCTCTACTTTTGGCTGAAACGTCAATACACCTTCTGGACCAGGACGAATGTACCCTATATAAAGCCAACATCCATTTTTGGAAATCTTAAGGAAATAATTCTTTTGCAAAGCAGTGCTGCAGATCACGTAGTCCAACTTTACAATCACAAAAAGTCCAAGGACCAACCCGTCGTGGGTATATATGTACTCAATAAACCAGTACTCTTGGTTCGTGATCCGGAACTGATTAAGACAGTTCTGATTAAAGACTTCAATAAATTCTCCGATCGATACTCGTCGTGCGATCCTCATGGAGATCCTCTGGCCTATAACAACTTATTTTTCATTAAGAATCCCTATTGGAAAGAAATGCGAACCAAGCTGTCACCAGTCTTTACAAGCGGTAAAATTAAGCAAATGTTTACGCTCGTAGAAGAGGTGAATATTTGAGTTCATCAATTCAAACACGAATGATTGCAGGTGTATCCTTTATTTCTAGATCGGCAGTGAGTTGGATAAATACCTTTGCGCATTGCCCATGGATCCAGGCACCAACAGCTGCATAAAAGAGGTTAAAGAGATCAGTGGACTTTACACCACAGACGTAATCGCATCAGTGGCGTTCGGTATCCAAGCGAACAGCATACAAAATCCCAAATGTGAATTCAGGACAAACGGCAAAAGCGTATTCAATTTCACATCCTATCGAGCTCTTGAGTTCTCGTTAGTCTTCTTCCTGCCACAATTCGCGAGATTATTTAGATGCAAACTGTTTCCCGCGGATGCCACCAAATTCCTTCGGGACACCATTAACCACGTTTTGACGGAACGGATAAAAAGCGGTACAACCCGAAATGATTTGATTGATATTCTAGTCGCGTTTCAAAAGCTAGCCGAATCTGACAACGACAAGGGACAGTTTGTCTTTAGCAATGACATGCTGGTGGCGCAAGCAGCTATTTTCTTTGCGGCTGGTTTCGAAACCACCTCATCGAACATGTCTTTCACATTGTATGAACTCGCCAAAAACCCCGAGGTTCAGACACGCCTCCGTGAGGAAATTAGAGAAGCCCTGAAAAAGAATAATGGCAAACTAACCTACGATATCGTTAATGATATGGAATATTTGAATATGGTTATTCAGGAGGTTTTGCGATTATATCCACCACTTCCATTCCTAGATCGAGAGTGTACGTTGTCGAAGGGTGAAACAGAATACTCGTTGAAACCATTCAGCGACTTTGCTGTGCCGCATAAAATGCCAGTTTACGTACCAATATATGCCATCCAAAGGGATCCTCAGGTGAGTTTTTGAACTGAGCATATTTAATAGTTTTTTTTGGTTATTTAATTTTTTAAAGTATTTCCCAAATCCAACTGAATTTGACCCTGAAAGATTCTCACGGCAGAATAAGCCCAATGTGATAACCGGCACCTATATGCCTTTTGGCATTGGACCGCATAATTGCATAGGAGAACGATTTGGTATTATTCAATCTAAAATTGGACTTATCAACTTTCTAAGGAATCATTACGTAACTACGTGTGACAAAACTCACAAGGAAATGATACTCAATCCGAAGGCATTGATTATCCAATCGACTGGCGGTATTTACTGCAAAATTGTGCGGGATCCGCTACTCAGCTTTTGAAGTTAAGTTCTAGACATATGTATGTTGTCACAGTAATTGTTTTGTTAAAGAAACCTTTTGTGTACATTTCTTGAATAAAAAAACGAATTAAATGGAAAATAATTTTCAATGAAAGAATTTGGTTTTAATTTGGAACAAAACCAAACAATGGAGTTTACCCACTTTTATATGAAGCTTGAACTAAGAGCGTACATTAACGAAATTGGTATTAAAAGAAAGCTGAAGGTAAGGACATTATAGAAGTTAAATATTAGTGAAGTTGTATTCGGGAATCCACTGATATGAAGTTGGCATTCCCGAGCAAAGTATTTCCAAAACAACAACAAAACAATTGCTTAGACCAGAATATACAATCCAAATGCAGCCATTTCTGTGCAACGTACATTGCTTCTTCGATGAGATGTCTCATGCGTGGAAAAATACCAAGAGTTTCAATCACTTTAAAAATACGAGTACACATTCCGAGATTCCGAGTCAATTTTTCGTGCTAGAATCCGATAATTTGAAACCATACCTCACCTTTCATACAAACTTCCTCTAAAAAAATGGCAAGCCCGAACCACGGAAGGGAAAAAAGTGGTTGAAGAAGAGAAAGAAAGAATCAAACATAGGGACGGGCTACAGTCCGCTTAGGCGAACTGTTGAATACCCTATTCTTATTCCTATCCCTCATAAGTGGGCGTGACAAAAGTCTAAGTATGGTTGAATTGTTAAGAACGCTCTACATATTTTGTTATATAACATTTAAAGGATTTTATAAAAAAAAAACGCTCCCTAGCTCAAACTTGGGTGTTTCAATAAAATTGTTTTATTTAAATGTGGGCGTGTCAGTAGGCGGATTTAAAAAAAATTAACACATGAGAATAAAGGGCCCCTAGAGAGTATATACGAGTATTATAAATTTCAGCTCCCTAGCTCAAACTTTGAATTTTCAAAAAAAAAAAAAATTAATTGTGGGCGTGTCAGTGGGCGGATTTTGAAAATATTTACACATGAGCATAAAGGGCCCATAGAGAGTATATATTATAAATTTCAGCTCCCTAGCTCAAACTTTGGATTTTCAAAAATTAATATAGCCTTAGAATAGGGTATAAAAAAATTATTTTATTTATTTGTGGGCGAGTCAGTGGGCGGCTCATAGATCATATATAAAAAATTTCAGCTTTCTAGCTCAAAATTCGATTTTTTCCAAAATTTCGTTTTTTTGAGTTTGTGGGCGTGTCTGTGGGCGGATTTCAAAAATTCGTAAACTTGATTATTTAGGGACCCTAGAGAGTATATGGTTAAAATTTCAGCTCTCTAGGTCCAGTTTAAAGGCCTAATTTTTGCCGACGGACGGACGGACGGACATGGCTAGATCGACATTACTATCGATGCTGATCATAAATATATTAACTTTTAGGGGTCTACGGGCAATATTAAGGTATGTTACAAACTATGCGTCAAAATTAATATACCCCTAGAATAGGGTATAAAAAAGAGTACAGGGAAAGGACTGGACTTATAATATATATGCCAAAAGCTGGTTTTGGAAATTCAAACTTGGGGAACACGTCTCGAAGATTCTTCGTCGACCCGGATTTACCTGCTGAAATCATGGACATACATAAAGTTTCCATAACAAAATTTAAGGTTTTCCTAGAAGCGACGGTATCTTGTTACGAATTTCATGTAACGAGGTTTGAAGAATTTTGCAAAGATACGGGCAAAGATGTATTTCGCATTATGGTTGGCATCCAATGACACCAATTCTCCATACCTTGCAGTACCGCTCATACAAGATTATGCAAGAACATTTTGAAGGATTGAGTGCAATCAAGACGTTTTCAACAGTCCTCTTCTAAACGGAAACGCAGCAAAAGCCAGTCCTTCTTAAGGGAAACGTTAGAACTTTTCGTGACAGAACAACTGGATTAATTTCAAATTTATCAAAATGTTGCAACTTTCACATCTGCTATAGTTGAAAGCTGTTGAAAATGAAAAACTATCACTGAATACATTCATTAAACATTGTAAACATTGAGAAACGTCATCTATTGAATTACTTCAAATAAACTTATTCTAATTTATAACCTACTCCGTTGCACTTTTCTTGAGAGGTTATGGGCCTTTAAAGTCACGATTTAAATTAGTTTCAATTAATATTTCAATTAAATAAATGTGCAATTAGAAAATTTAATAGTTGTTTCATAAAACAAAGTATTTTTTTGTAAATAATTGTACACGATTCAATAGTCTTTTGCCGATTTATTTACTGATAGGTAAGAAATGGCTTCATCATCGATCTTATTTCCATTCGAGAAGCTGCGCGGTCGAGAAAACTTCGACACATGGAAGCGAACTGCGAAGTCATACCTGGTTATAAGGAACTGCTGGAAGATAATCGAAACAGGATTATCTGCAGATCGGAAAGAGAAAGATTTGGAATTGAATGAGCGTGCATTAGCTGAAATAACCTTAATGGTTGAGCCAAGTAACTTCGCACATATCGCAACGTGTACTGTGGCAAAAGATGCATGGGATGCTCTAGTGTCAGTCCATGATGACAGTCGTTTAACGAGAAAAGTTGAATTGCTAAAGCAATTGGTACAACTCAAGTTAGACGACTGCGAATCCATGCAAGAGTATATCAATACGATTGTTCTTACGTCACTCAAAGTTCAAAACGCCGGCTTAAATATTGACGACGAATTAACAGCATCTCCAATGCTAGCTGGTCTGCCTGATGACTTTCGGGCACTGGTTTTGGCTGTGGAAAACTCAAAAACGGAGCTTACCGTGGACGTTGTGAAAAACTAGCTGCTCCAAGATGCAAAGTTCGATAAGAAAGGTACTGATAGCACACTTTACACAAAAAAGAAAGCATCTCCAGTCAGGTATCGTTGCCATACGTGTAAGCAGGTTGGTCACTTTAGCAAATCTTGCCCGAATAGAAACAAGAAGTTAAGCAATAGCAGCGACAAGAATAGGAGAGATAAAGTATTATTTGCTTCTCTCTTTGTCAACAACAAAAGCTTTTCAGACTGGTTTGTTGATTCAGGAGCTACAACTCATATGACGAGTGAGGAAAATTTGCTGTTCAATAAAAAACAGCCGGTCACAAACAAAGAAGTCATCGTTGCAAATAATCACAAAATGCTGTGAAGTGTTCTGGTGACGTGAAATTAATCTTGGAAAATAAAAAGTTCAATGCAGTGTTAAAAAATCTCGAATACTTGCCTGAACTATGTGCTAATCTCCTTTCTGTTCGTCAAATGACAAAAAATGGCAACAAAGTGGTGTTTGAGCATGACATTTGTAAAATCTATGATGATGAAAGCAATTTAATTGCAACAGCAAGTGCTACGAGTATAAATGATTTGTATCGTCTAAATTGTGAACCTATGAAAGTGCCAGCACATAGAGAACAAGCACTGTCAGTGGCGAGTACATATGATTTGTGGCATCGTAGACTAGGTCATATTTGTGCTAAGAACCTAATCAAAGTAATGAATTCTTCATCGGGTATCAAATTCTCTGCAGGGAATGATGAAAAATGCGTTGTTTGCATTAAAGGTAAACAAACTCGTGCACCTTTTAAAGACACTGGAACTCGTGCAAATAGTCTTCTTGAACTAGTGCATTCTGATGGCATGGGGCCTCTGAAGTCAAAATCATTTTCTGGAGCGAGATTTTTGGTCACATTCGTCGACGACTTTAGTCGCAAAGTGTTTGTGGTGCCCATTAAGCACAAATCTGAGGTGTTTGGCGAGTTTGTAAGGTTCAAGAACCTTGTCGAAAATCAGTGCTCAACGAAAATTAAAGTACTCCGTACCGACAACGGCACTGAGTACACTGGAACTGTTTTCCAAAGGTTTTTGAAAAATAATGGTATCTTACACCAAAAAACTGCTGTCTATTCGCCCGAACAGAATGGTGTTGCGGAACGAATCAACCGCACTATAATTGAAAGAGTGCGTTGTATGCTGTTGGATTCCGGTTTGAACAACAAGTTCTGGGCAGAAGCGGCCACAACTGCAGCCTTCTTAATGAATCGGGTACCATGCAGAAACAACGATTGTTCACCAGAAGAAATTTGGTCAAGACGAAAGACAGATTTGGGCAACCTTCGTATCTTTGGCTGCAAAGCCGTGGCGCACGTTCCAAAAGAAAAGCGGACCAAATTAGAAGCAAAATCAGTAGAGTGTATTCTACTTGGGTACAGTACAGAATCGAAAGCTTATTGATTGTTTAATCCTTTGACGCAGAAAATAATAATGAGTCGAGATGTCATATTCATGGAATCAGATAGCAAGGTAACTTCCAATGACAACAACAATATTAATACGTTTGTTTCACCCTTAGTTGACCTCTCGGACGATGAAGAGACCTCCATTGTCAATTCAGGGGAGGAATTGTTACGAGAATTGCCAACGTCTAGTTTAAAAGCTGAACCCCATGAAGCTTCATCCATTCATGATTCTATTACGAGCGATTATTCAGACTATGATAATGTTGATGACCAAACATTTGTTCCGCATGAAGATGCCACAATAGAAGATGAAGACATAATGCGGCGTTCTGAACGAATTATGACTCTGCAAAGGCCAAACTACAATTTTGTAGCAACAGATCTAATTTGCAGTGATCCTGGAAGTCCCAAAGAAGCTTTGTCGAGTTGTGATGCTAAACTCTGGAGAAACGCGATGCAAGAGTTTGACTCATTGCTTTTAAATGAAACCTGGACCTTAACTGAGTTGCCGCCTGGTAAGAAGGCAATTAGTTCGAAATGGGTGTTCAAAACAAAATTTGTCACTGAAGTAAACCCATTCGTCGGAAGGCAAGGTTGGTCGTGAAAGGTGTTTGTCAGCAGAAAGGGTTTGACTACACGGAGACCTTTGCACCTGTAGTGCGGTACACATCAATCCGCTATTTGTTGGCCTTAGCGGCAAGACATGATTTTCTTGTGCATCAGATGGATGCTGTAACGGCATTTTTAAACGGCGAGCTAAAAGAAGACATTTATATGACTCAGCTAAGCTGTTTTGAAGATGGTTCCGATCGAGTATGTAAGCTTCGTAAATCTCTTTATGGACTCAAGCAATCCAGTAGAGTGTGGAATGAAAAGCTCAATCATGTTCTGATAAATATGGGCTTAAGACGCAGCGATGCCGATCAGTGCATATATTTTCGACATTCTAGAGAGCAGATGTTATTCATTGCCATTTATGTCGATGATGTCCTAATTTTTTCGAACTCACTTGATCTGGTGAATAATTTGAAAGATGAGCTGTCAAAAAACTTCAAAATGAAGGATATGGGCGAAGCCACATCAGTTTTGGGCATAAGGATCCAGCGAAGTAAGTCCTTCTTAAAAATCGATCAATCTCAGTATATTTCAGATATTTTGAGACGCTTTAAACATGGATGACTGCCTATCTCCACGCCGGTAGACCTTAATCAAAAGCTGTCTTCAGATATGTGCCCCAAAGATGAAAATGAAAAACAACGAATGAAGGATGTTCCTTATATGCAGGCAATAGGCTGTTTGCTATTTGCTGCTGAAATTACATGCCCCGATATCTGCTACGCCGTGAATCTACTGAGCAGATTTGGTACAAATCCAGGGAAGGCGCACTGGTCAGCCGTCAAATGTGTGATGAGGTACCTGAAGGGTACGATTGACAAAGGTATTGTCTATCAGAAGGAAGCATGTGATATGGCTGGGTTCTGTGATGCAGACTGGGCTGGTGATATGGATGTCAAGCGCTCTACAACTGGGTATGTGTTTACATTCCAATCAGGTGCTATATCATGGGCCATAAAACGTCAACGAACCGTAGCGCTATCTTCAACCGAAGCTGAGGTTATGTCAGTTGTTGCTGCTATCCAAGAGTCTGTCTGGCTTAAACGCCTGGAAGGTGAGCTATCTCCTGATAAACCCAAAACCATGGTACTTCAATGCGACAACAAGAGTGCTATCCACATCGCTACAAATAACTCTTATTCGCCCAGAACAAAGCATGTTGATATCAAAGCAAAATTTATTCGCGAAAAGTTAGAGAGTTCAGAAATCAAACTGCACTACCTTCCAACAAATCAGAGATGTTGGCAGATATCCTCACAAAACGTGTACCTGCTGCAAAACAAATTTATCTTACTAACAATTTTGGTTTAAAATAATAGATAAAATACTTTGTATATTTTCAATGGACTTTATTTAGTCTATGTATGTTAATAGTACCTACTTCCTAACATATAAATATGTATATTTTTAAATACTTTTCATATTTTGTTTAAATGAATTATAGTTAAATAACTTTCAGACTATATTTACACTGTTAAATTCAGATTTAATTGTTAATTTTTTTATAAATTAAAATTGAATAGTTCTTCAGGGAAGGTGTTGAAAATGTAAACATTGAGAAACGTCATCTATCAATTACTTCAAATAAACTTATTCTAATTTATAACCTACTCCGTTGCACTTTTCTTAACAAAAGCGTTGAACGTTTCGTACTTAAAAAAGTACTTTGGAAGCGCTAATATCCTACGTAGTAATTTACTTGAACTAAGGACGTTTTTAATTGAGTGAAATGAAAGTCCTAAACGCACTACCTAATTAAAGAAGGCATTGCGACTTTTAGAAATAATTTCTGGAACCAAAAATTGTTACGAATGGACAAAGTTAGCAAACCCTTTTGGAATGTCGCAAAAATAATTAAAAAGCGTAATTCCCATATTCCTGCACTGAAGGTAGGAAACCAATTTATGGCGTCGGGCACTGAAAAGGCAAACTTTTTGTAAAGTCCAACTGTTAGCTAGCAGTGCTATAAGTAATATCACTGTTGAATCTTTAGTTCTAAATTCAATTAATTTAATTTACACCTGTGATGTAAATAATGATGTAGGTTTCGTCACAACTAACGACATAAGGGACGTTCTGCTTTCTTTAAAAACTCGAAAGTCAGTGGGTGTTGACTGTAAAAAACTTGTATCTAAAACATCTACCAAGGTCAGGCTTTATATTTTTACAATCATTGTTTAATTCGTGTCTTCAGCTCGGATATTTTCCAAGTGAATGGAAAATAGCAAAGGTAATTCCAATTTTGAAACCTGGTAAGATCGCTTACTTGCCTGGTAACTACAGACCAATAAGTATACTGAGCTCGCTTAGTAAATGTTTTGAAAAACTGATCAAGAAAATTCTTATTGAGCACATTAACTCAAATAATGTTTTGCCCTTAGAGCAGTTTGGGTTCCGTGAATTTCACAGTACTGTGCAACAGGTTCATCGTATAACAAAACACATAGAAATAATTTTAGTATAGGCAAAAGTACAGGACTGGTGTTGCTTGACGTGGAAAAAGCTTTTGATTCTGTTTGGCATGAAGGACTTTTACATAAGCTGTTAGTTCTTAATTTTCTAATGTGCCTTATTAAAATTATAAAATCGTTTTTGTCTTCAAGAAAATGTCTTGTGTCTGTCAACAATAATTGTCTTTCTGAAGTCTTTGTTTGTGTAGCAGGGGTCCCTCAGGGTTCAGTCCTTGGTCCAATCCTGTACAATGTGTTGACGTCTGATTTCCCAAGACTTCATAATTGTGAAGCTATTTTTGCTGACGACACTTGTATTTATTCAACAGATTCAATTATTTCCACTATTGGAACTAACTTGCAATCTGCATTATATATTATACAAGATTACTTTAGCGACTGGAAGATAGAGATAAATGCTTCTATAACTCAGGCTGTCTTTTTCAACTGAAAAAGAAAACCAATAGCAATAGTCTCATTATCAATGGTTGCGAAACCGATTGGAAGTCTAGTGGTAAATACCTTGGGGATTAACTTCTGGTACACACGTACAAGAAACATTAAAAAAATTAACTTAACAATAAAAATACTTTACCCCTTTATAAATAGGAAATCTAAGTTGAGTAGTGACAACAAATTACTGATTTATAAAGCGATTTTTCAGGCGATTATGTTTTACGGATCCCCTGCTTGAGTATCTATTTTTAATGTTTTTTGTAAAAGCTCTTTTGAACTGGGTATTGTACGCTTTTGTGTTTAAGCCAACCCTTCTCACAACTTTCCTATTTTTTTTTTATTTTTTATATAGGTAGTTTTCTTTTTTTTTTGCATTTTAAATAAAGGTTTTCAACAGTAGCTTTTCATTCAAATTCTCTAATTAACACTTATTATATTTTGATTAAACAATTTATCTTTACTTGGCAGTAGTAAGGTAGCATATATACCAATCTCTGTAAATTGTGCAATATAGGTTTAAGTATAGGAATGTAATGTTTTTGGCTAAAATAAAATATATACCTATATAGAACAACTGGATCGTGTAGAAATAGAAGAAACATTGAAATCGGACCATTCTGCTAAATCAGACTAAACCAAGGAATATGCTTTTTATTTTAAGAAAATCTGAGTTTTATGTTTTAAACCACTTTTTCTTACAAAAATAAACCTTAACTAGTATATCAACTAATGTATTTTTATGAATTTGAAAAAAAAGTCTGAAATAATTCTTTCCGGATTTTGAATGCAAAATGCTGCCGTGTGCGGTGTAGCGAATGGCAGCGTGCGGGAAGAGCTCACTTTCATTAGTGGACGGGGTTTTTAGGTACTCATGAACAACTTCTCAGTTCACTTACCAATATCATTGTATATGAACTTTATAGTATTCTCACTTCGTGTATACGACGATACGCCACCAAACGCCGTAAAAAAGAACCTTCAGAAAGCTTTTATGCATTTTTGTAGTTATTTCTGTTGTCTTTTCCAATTCTCGTTTATATTTGCAATGCGTACTCTTTAGTACTCTTTCCTTTGATAATAAAGAAGATTTCCAAAAGTGTGTGTTTTGTCATTTTAATTTTTCTTTACTTCTCATGATGGGAATTGGTGAGAGGTGTGGGGTATACATATTTAATTATGCATTTTGGTTGTTATTTCTGTTGGCTTCCATTATCGTTAATATTTGCAATGCATACTCTTTAAGTAGCTACTCTTTCCTTCGATAATAAAGAAGATTTCCATAAGTGTGTGTTTTGTCACTTTAATTTTTTTTTACTTCTCAGGATATGAATATGATGTGATCCTGAGAGGGGGTGGGGGATATGGTTGGTGTATTATGTGTTGGTTTTCAAGGAATTTTGGGGTAGGTTATCTCATATTGCAAGCAGCTGTATTTGAAAAAGACAAATTTCCGCCGGTTGAACTTCGTACTTTTGCAAAGCCACAAATTTTAACTTACAAAGTGATTAAGAGTTTTTATCCGATTTCAAGACTTTCATTCTGATAAGTATCAAATTATTTATCATTATTATATTATTATTTCATTCTATTTCATATATTTTATTATATTCATATTTATATATTTTGTTACGTTTTTATAAATTTTAATATATTTATATATACCTATATCTACCTATGTATATACATTTATTTTAGAGATTATATATTATTTATTTAAGGGGGGGGGGGGGGGGGGCACTTCGGCCTAAAAAAATCTTTTGTACCGTATGGGCCAGACAAATTTAAACTAGTAGAATTTCCACTTTCCGTGTAAAGCGGACAATTTTACCAGTTGAAGAATTCTTTATGTCCTCGGTGCTCATTTGTTCCCTGACAAATATCTTCTTTCTAATTCCATTAAGGGCTGGACATTCACAAAAAATGTATTCAGCTGACTCGTCCTCTTCAAGACAGAGTCGGCACTCAGGAGAGTCTACTATTTTCATTTTGTGTAGATATATCTTAAACCATGGTGGCCAGTAAGGTAACCCACTAAGCTTTTGATATCATGCCTGCTTAGGTTTAGGCATTTGCTGGCATTTTGATTGAAGGGCCGAATGACTCATTTGGCCTTAGACCTGGGATGCTTTCCCAAAGATAGATACATTTTCTATGTTCCCAGCTTTATATAGCTGCCGTTGCTGCTGATCTAGGAGTGTAGCAGAAAGGTTCGGGACCTATGAATGGTGTTTCTGTACCTTTTCTGTCCAGTTCGTCGGTGTTTTCGTTACCTTGTACCCTGACATGACCCGGAACCCACCATAATTTGGTCTTGTTTCTTAATCGGAGTGTTTGAAGGGTATTGAAGCAGTATATGACTGATTTGGAGTCAATGGTATGCGAGCTAAGGGCGTTTATAGCTGCTTGGCTATCCTTGAATATATGGATGATTGCGCTTTTTATGCCAGATGAATAAATCTGGCTGGCGCATTCTTGAATGGCCTGGAGCTCTGCTTGAAATACGCTGGGACTTTTTCCCATTTGTATAGTAAAGCGTTTAAGTGGTCCGTATACTCCCGCTCCTACCCCCGTTTCCATTTTAGAACCATCCGTATACCACTTTCTGCCGTTGTAGCTATTTGGTGGGTTATTGCTAACCCATGCTTCTCTCTTGGGATCTCCGTGCAGAAACGTTTGTTGAAGCATAGTTTTTTTTGAATGCGGTCTGTGATCGCGCAGTTCATGTTAAGTTCTGGCAGTTCATCGAGAAGGGTCTTAAGTTCCAGATGGTCCTTAAGTCCCTTTTGGTACGCATATTGGTGAGGGTGCAGAAGCATGCTTTTTGATATGCATTCTCTAATGTGGATGTCAATAATCATTTCCATTGTTTTCAGAAAAAACGATGTCAAGCTTATCGGACGATATGATTTAGGTAATTCGCTCGGCTTGTTTCCCGGTTTAGGTATGAATACTACGTTTACCTCCCTCCAAGTAACTGGTATATATACCCCCAGTTGAAGCTGAAACTAAATAAGGCAATCATGGATGGTAATAAAACTTCTATTCCATTTTGAATGAGGGCTGGAAAAATAGCGTCTGTATTACGAAATACGACGTTCATCAATGACTGATCAACGGCTTTCTTTTATAGCATTTGAAAAAAAAGCGTTTGAATTCGTTGCAAACAAATGATATTTTATATAAATTTGCCGAAAAAGACCGAGGAATACAACTTTTTTAATTCTAATTAGATATTCGTACTACTTGTGTGTGTAGGTATAAAAAACATATTATACCTACCCATTTCTTGATCTATAGCATATACGTTTAATTCGTAGTTTAAAAACATGAATGTGATAGTGCTTACACCTACCGTTTTAATAAAAATTAAATTTTTCTAGACTAGGTATACATTTTAACTTTCTTTTAAAAAAAATGTCAGCTCAACCAAAAAAATGGAACTCACCCATATACGAGGGCGGGTCAATAAGTCCGTGACTTTTTGAATTTCTGACCTCTTTACTGAAACAGCAACACTGTTCCTGTCAACAGGCATCTGTTAGTTGACTCCTGTCAAAATTTAAACTTGCTGCGTCAGTTAGTTTGTGTTTGACAGCTATTTTTATCAGACTACTCACTAATTTGAGGAGAAAATGGAAAAAAGTGAATTTCGTGTGCTTATTAAGTATTATTTCTTGCAAAAAAAAACCATTACCGAGACCAAGGCTAAGCTTGAAAAATACTGTGGGGACTCTGCACCATCGATTTCAATGGTAAAAAAGTGGTTTACTGAATTTCGTTGTGGCCGTACAAGCACTGAAGATGCCGAACGTCCTGGACGCCCAGTTGAGGTCTCTACACCCGAAACAATCGAAAAAATTCACGATATGGTGTTGGCCGACCGAAGATTGAAAGTGCGAGAGATTGTAGAAGCCGTAGGGATCTCGCATGGCTCAGTGGTTTCAATTTTGAATGATCACTTGGGCATGAGAAAGCTTTCCGCAAGATGGGTGCCGCGTTTGCTCACAGTCGACCACAAACGCAATCGTGTAACAACTTCACAGGAAGGTTTGGCGTTGTTTAATCGCAATATGGAGGAGTTTTTGCGCCGTTTTGTAACCGTGGACGAAACATGGATCCATCACAACACACCAGAGACCAAACAACAGTCAAAACAGTGGGTTTCTAAGGGTGAATCGGCGCCAAAGAAGGCCAAGGTGGGTTTGTCAGCCAATAAAGTTATGGCGACTGTTTTTTGGGATGCACGCGGGATAATCCACATTGACTACCTTCAAAAGGGAAGAACAATCAATGGGGAATATTATGCCAACTTATTGGACCGATTCAATGACGATTTGAATAAAAACCGACCTCATTTGGCAAAGAAAAAAGTTCTTTTCCACCAAGACAATGCAAGGGTGCACACATGTGCAGTTGCCATGGCAAAAAACCATGAATTGGGCTATGAATTGCTCCCTCATCCACCCTATTCTCCAGATTTGGCTCCGAGCGACTACTTCTTGTTCCCAAACCTGAAGAAATGGCTTGGTGGAAAAAGATTTGACTTCAATGATGAAGTCATCTCGCAAACAAAGGCCTATTTTGAGGACCTCGACAAATCATTTTTTTTTTGAAGGGATAAAAAAATTGGAGAAGCGTTGGACAAAGTGTATAGAGCTCAAGGGCGACTACGTTAAAAATAAAAACAAAATTTTATCAAAAAATCTGTGTTTTATTCCAAAAGTCACGGACTTATTGACCCGCCCTCGTATTATGTCCTAACATTTATTATTTCGGGCACGTAGAGAGTATTTATGGTTAAAATTTCAGCTTTCTAGCTTGAGTTTGAGATAGTAGATACACGTTACTATCGATGCTGATCACGAATATTTTACAAAAAAACTGTTAAATTACAAGTGACCTGCCTCAACATTATTGTAGGTGATCGATTCCCTAATAGATAAATATACCTATCCAACAACTATTTCTTTGAATAACGGCTGATACAAACAAATTGAATATTTCCGAATCAAATACTGAAGAAATGATAGAAATCGGTGCATTTTTGGACGAGATACAGCGAAAATAGCAAACCCCTAAAAAATCATAAACTCATAATTCCTTGTTTGATGGAAAATAACAAAATACCGAAATCAGCTTTTATTCAATATCCTGTAGAAAAATGTTTCCTTTCCCCTTACACCATCTGCCTCTCATCATACATTCCATTTACCAAAAAGTATTCGGCTGTTACGCTGTTACACAGAAAAATAAATACTTACACGTCCATGCGAATGAAAATCATATGGCGCGACCAGAGGCAGACAGTTGAAAATGCGAGATATCCATATAGGTACAAGATAACAAAATTCCATACAATGATAGAATTCTTATTTTTGTCAGAAGCAATCACTCCATCCTTTTGGTCTCCATTGAACGCAGATATACCGCGTGGATTCTAACGGCATTTTGGAAATATATACTTTTTCTACTTTTAAGCACCTTTTTGTTGTTCCAAGGATCTGTTAGTCAAATAACATTGAACACAATATACTGCGCGGTTTTCTAGGAGTTTTTGAAAAAAAAATGTTTTTTTTCGGGCGTAAGGACCTATGACTAACCTTATGACAACTAAAAGTGACATTTGTTGGGGCAGAATCACCATCTTAATCTTCATCATCACCATCGTCATCTTCAATATCACTATCGTCATCTTCAACATCATCATCGTCATTATCATCGTATATTACCATAGGATAAATATCACATTTGCTAATATTTGTAATGAGCTAAAATGTAAATACTTAATATTTAAATCTGGCGCTAAGTTTAGACCAGTCACCATATTTATTTCTTTTATTGAATTCGCCATAAAATTTGAACTGGAAAAATAACGTAATGTCTCTCTCGCTCAAACCAAAATCCTCTCACGCACTTTTGTATAAATACGCATGAAAAATCAGAAAGAATAAAGTTTTTGTATTACAACCATTAGGGGAAAACACCGCCTTTTTACTCGTCGTAATTCGCTCCATATTCGTTGGATTGTTCAACATTCGACTATAGTTAATAATCGCTAATAAGTTGCATTATCGGTTACACTTCTTTGTCTAATCCCCTTTCGGTAAAAGTACACTAAAATACTTTCATATCCATCGGCATTCGGTCAATGGAAACAATAACCTGGACCAAATCTTCCTTATTCGAAGGATCCTAAGAAGGTTCAAGGGTTAGCGACCGGAAAAATCAATGGAAACAATAACCTGGACCAAATCTTCCTTATTCGAAGGATCCTAAGAAGGTTCAAGGGTTAGCGACCGGAAAAATCTCCTCCGGACGTTCAACATTCTTAAATCGGAAATCGGTTACCGAAGTACAAATCGATATTTTTCTTCTTACCTTCAACTGATGTACAACAAATTTCAAGCTATATAATCTCAATTATTCAAAACAAATCTACGAGTACTTCCACACAATTTCCCGGTGTTTCGTAAGGACATAATAATCTCCAAAATTGAACATATTTTAAACTGGAAAATGTATAACGAAATAAAAGGATTGCTACTGTGCCTTTTTTCGTTAAATCGTTGGGAACAAATTATTAGTTGTGTTTATTCGATAGCTAAAAAGCTAAAACTAAAGCTAATTATTGTTAGTTACACTCTGGCAACTAATTTTTCATAACTAAACACGCTTAGTTGCACTTCGCAACTAATAAATAATTTAGTTCTAAATTTTGTGGGGACAACAACTAAAATTATGGTTTAGTTATGTACGTTCAAAGAAAGTTGTAGCTTTTTAGTTATTAGTTAAACTAACTTTTGTGCAACTCTGAGAGAAAGATAGCTTCAGCATGAACAGAATACTAATTTTGCTCAACTTATAGCTACGTTTTGCAGCAGCTCATGTATTATCTCTGATGCCCTTACCCGAAACTTTTAGGTTGCCACTATGCTAGCTGAATTTTGATTAAAAAGGGCCTCGAAGTCGAATCATTTGAAGCACGTCGTTAGACGTTTAATGCTTTTTTAACAGTGATCAAATCACTGCTATTTAGAGCTGCTATTTTAATTTATTTCTATCTGCGATCACTGCTTATATAAAATAGCTGTTAAGCAAACATACAGTGATTTCCACATTTTGCTAAGGTGCTAAATATGTTAGATGGGTATCCAGGCGGAAGCGCTAGTGTACCGCCTGGAATTGTGTATAATTCTTTATTAGTATTTTTAATACTTTATAAAACTTAAAAATTATAAATTATAAACTTTTTAATTCAGTCTTATTGCAGTTACATATTTTTAAGTATTTCTTTTCACAAATTCAATACATTTTCTTTTAATGAAATGGAATACAATAGAGAAATCCAGGAGCGGGAATGATTTGGCTAGCTATATTGTATTCCGCTGATATGATACCCGCCCGACTCTCCATTCCCTTTTCGGATATTCTGAGGAGATGTTTGCCGTTAGGTTTACTGCTCCGGGCGAAACATTAACTGGTTCCGCGAGTTTGCTTGGCCAGCTCGTCAGCATTTCGATTCCATAAAGGTTGCTATGTACTGGAACGCAGATCTGGGTAACCTAAAACTGATCTAGCAGGGCCAACTCATTTCGGCATTCCAGCACTAATTTAGAGGATACTGTTACTGAGACGATGTCTTTATTTGCAGCCTAGCCGTCAATAAGTATAGCAATTATTTGCCTCGGGGTTATGCTTGTAAGAAGTTTGATCTTGCGGCAGGCCTCAGTTTTAGCCAATAGCTCTTGATCTTGATCTTGTAGGGAGCTGTACGTGAAAATGTTTTGTTGAAAACATTCCCTAGGAATGAAAAAGTCTGTTAAAGGCAGTATGAGTTCTCTCGATAGAGCACCTACAATACTACTACGAGTGTAGGGTAACGTAGTCCAACACACAGACTCGCTGAGTTTGATCGCGCTATGTGCTGTGAGACTTGTTATGTGTAAATCTAAAGGTTTAGGATCCAGGTGTTTTCTTAAAGACGGTTTGAGTTTTGGTTGAGTTTTTTCACGGGTTGACTTCAAGACCGCACTGTTTTGTTTAATCTCATACTTAAGGATTTCAATAGACAACTTTGTTGATTTAAATAAAGAAGAAGATTTTCAAAAACAAATTCCTTTCACATCAAGGGTTATCTGGGCTAATTCCTTCATTCTATTTCCTTTTTAAAATGGGCTGTCCATCCCTTTAAAAATCCTCACAAAACACTCTGCTTTGTATGCACAGCTGCACAGCTGCTCCTAAATGAACATCCATTCTCCATTGACAAAAACCTGCAGCATTAACAACTATCAACGAAAATTTATTCATAAAAGGATCGTTTGTGGCACTACTTTTTTGGGGGATTACACTGCGAAACTTCGTTTCCTAGATGCTAATTAAAATACTGAAAATTAATTGGATCTCAGAGACTCGGCAAGGACACATGCTCTAAATTAACAGAAAAAAAAATGAAGAAATCTTTGTGGATCTTACTTTTGGTTTCGTTTTTATGGAAATCGAAGGAGAAAAAACTGAAATCCTTTCCCCCTGCATTCTTTTTATTCCAATTGAACTTTAGAGTAATTTTGTTTTAACTTTCCATAGGTAGAGGGATGAAATAAATGAGTTATCCTTTACCACATGGGTAATCCTTCGTCTTTTGTAATATCCTTTTTTCTTTGTTTTATCTACATTCTACATCAGCTTTGTATTCATTGAGAAAAAAACTTTTACGCTATCGAAAGGATATCGGGCATTGTTGCTTGGTACTATGTTCGGTACTTAAAAATGGGGTTTCTTTCGAGCATAGAAAGTGGGCGAGGTAATGTGTCCTTCCCTTGTAATTGTAATTCTCAACACCCGTTTCTAATTAAAAAATCCTTGCCCACTTCCTCCTCTGGTGGTAATGAATGGCTGCAGCATCATCCACTTGATGCTTCAGAGTAAGTCCACGAACCCTATTTTTCCTTGGAACAAACCGCAAAGTGTCCAGAAAGCAAGCACAAAAACTTCCTTGGCGAGAACAAGTGATTTATGGGCGATGAACGAAAGAGGGTGGTATTGTGTCGGAACAACAATAATTATAACGTGCGATTTGGAAATTTATTTTTCCAAAGGATATCTACTGGTTGTTCATGATGGAATTTTCATTTTCGGTTGTGCCGGGGAGCGTAATCGGAATTTAATGCTCCAAAGGAATGCGGAAAATCTGCGTTTACTTTTTTGTTTTATATTTGTTTCTTCAACTGGTCTCTCTTATCCTTTTGCTTTAGACTTGAGGAAGATTTCTGCTGCTCTGGGAAGTAGTTATAAAAGTTGTGATTGCAGGAGGACCACTTGGAGGCGCTGATTGCGGGTGCGAAGAATCAGATTTATGTGAGACTAAATGTGGAATTGTAATTTGAACACGGAAACTTTATTGAAATAGCTTCGGTTCCAGAGGAATGGGAGTTGAAAAAGATGCGGTAAAGGATTTGGTCTGGTCTGTGTGGAAAAGTGAGTGATAATCTCTATTCGTGGTTACATTAGATTGGATGTTCGTCCTTGCAGGCTTCGGTTCGAGCTCTGTAGCCTGTGGCAGGTTATTTTTACCCTTTAGTACAATTTCTGAACCTCATTCCTGCTGTAACATCTCTATCATCTTCTAGTTTGAGCTAGGAAGCTAAAATTGGAATATTATACCCTCTTGGGCATTATGCTTAAACAAATCAAATTCCGCCCACTGACACGCCCATAATTTAGGTTAGGTTAGTCAGCGCTATGACACTAGGCCCCATAGTGGGCCCATCGCGATCCCTGGCATGTTAGCATTTTATTTTCTGACAAAAACTCTGTGATTTGTTCAGTCATTCGACGCTACCTCTTCTAGACTAGACTATCAAAGAAAAAGTTGCACAGGCGTCTTCATCTATGTCGAGCGATACCCTCGCACTCACAAAGTATGTAATGTCTTCCGTGCCTCAAATATCATTGCTGTATCTGCACGCGTCCGTTTCTGAGAGCCCTAATCTTTTGGCGTGCTTCCTCGGAAGGCAATGCCCGGAAAGGATGTCGATTGCCATTCTTAGCTTAGTTTTCTTTTTGTTCAAGTTAGGCCACAGGGCATTGGATACCTTGTGACTCACTATGTGACTCCATCTTTGACTAGCCATTCTTGTGACCGCTTCCGATAACTTCCATTTGACTACACATTTCTTCCCCTTTTCTTGCTAGTTAATCCGCGAGCTCTTTGCCGTCTATGTCACAGTGGCTGTAACCCAGCACAGTCTAACACGGTGCTGTTCGCAGAATGCTGTAATCATTGTGCTACAATACCAGATTGTTTCGGATCTGATGACATATTATTCCATCGTCTTTAGGGCGGCCTGATTGTCGACTTCATTACCAGTAATTCCGCAGCCTTAAGGAGTGCCAGAACCTCCGACTGGCAGACACTGCACCTGTTTGGAAGCTGCAGAGCCCTCAATTCTGTTTGCGCCGAATAAATTCCGGATTCTTTGCCAGCACCGGTTTTGGGGGTATCCGTGAATACTGTAATGTCACATGAGTTAATGATAGCATTATTTTGACACTCCGCTCTATCAAGATACACCGCTGTTAATTTTCGAGCTATGAGGGGATATCATCTAATTTGACTGAGTTTTCGATATTGAAAATGTCCAAAATAGTGCAATGTCCAATTTGAATGCGCTTAACAGCACGGAAATGGTAAGACGTATTTCCTCCTTGGAATTTAACCTGTATATCTAAAGGAGGTGAGGAAACCCTTTCCCTATGTTTCTCTATTAATTTAATTCTTTAATTTAATTTTTCAGTCGAACAATTTATAGCCAATGCATTTGTTGATGTTATTGCATATGCAAGTTAAAAAGCTGTAGCTTAATTATGTACAGTGATGTCAAAATAAATTAAACAAAAAATAAATAAATAAAATATATCAATTTATGCTCAAAGCCTCAAAAGAAGGAGTGAATGAGGACATGTGTGCGCTAGAGGTAAAAAAAAAGATTAATATTCTGAGGCCATTAAGTTTAACAAAAATGCAATTTAAAAAAAAATGTTCACTACAATACTCGTGATTACAAGGCAACCCGAAAGTTTCATACAGCACCAGTCAAGTCACCCACTCGTCCACTGAATAAATTCAATTAAATCCTTTAAACTGCATATTCGCTGTGGGGTTTTCCTTCTGCAGGATGAGAGACATACATACATGTGTGTTTGTGTATGTTCAATGTTCATATTTAAACTGTGCTTGGGTGCTGTGGTTTATCCGAAATGTCTCATAAATGTTGACATCTGTTACTCAGCAAAGGATATTTCATTCTTTCTATGCTAAATGTCTTATGCGGAGGCCCCGCTGAGACCCTGCAGAATTTATTATCCCCGGAAAGAGGTTTTCGCAAGCTGTTTCAAGTTCTTGGTCGTTATATGGAATATCCTAACGTCGCGACAGCAAGGAAAATATCTGCCACATCACGTGTTCTGAGTCGACCCGAAGGAGTTTTTGATTGTTTTAGTTCCACACCGCTTCATTTCGGAAGATAACTGTTGATTCAGGTTCCTCACATCATCATTAACTTATGATTGACTTAAAGAAGATTTAATTACAAAACAAAAATTGTTTTCGGGTTCAGATTGTTTAATTGAATTTTAAGTAAGCTGTTGTCAATTGCAGCTTTTGCAAGAAGCAGGATATCTCCCTTATGGTTGGGTTATAGAAAAAAACAAATAATGTTGAAGAGTTGCACAATAGTTAGCTTAACTAATAACTAAAAAGCTACAACTAAATTAGCTGTAGTTTCTTTGAACGTACATAGCTAAACCATAATTTTAGTTGTAGTTGCCACAAATTTTGAACCTAAATTAGTTATTAGTTGCGAAGTGTAACTAAGCGTGTTTAGTTGTGAAAAATTAGTTGTCAGAGTGTAACTAACAATAATTAGATTTAGTTTTAGCTTTTTAGCTATTGATTAAACACAACTAATAATTTTTTTCAAACAATTTAACCCGAAAAGGCTTACAGGAACAGGAGCGATTCTTTTATTTCGTTATACATTTTCTAGTTTTACGAGTAATTATGTTTAATTTTAGAGATTATTATTTATTATGTCCTTACGAAACACGGGGAAATAGTGTGGAAGTAGATTTGTCTTCGATAAGTTTTGAATAATTGAGGTTGTATAACTTGAAGTTTGTTGTACATCAGTTGAAGGTAAGAGGTAACCGCTGGCCGATTGAAGAATGCCACTTTTAGTTGTGATAAGGTTATTTACCAAGAGGTCCTTGGAGCACCAAATAAGGTCCTTAAACCCGATTTTTTTTTTAAAAACACCAAGAAAACCGCGCCTTATATCTGTGTTCAATGTTATTTGACTAAGAGGTCCTTGCAACAATCAAAAAAGGTCCTTGCAAATCGAAAAAGGGATATTATTCCAAAATATCATTTGAGCCCACACGGTATATCTGTGCTCAGTGTTATTTGACTAAGAGGTCCTTCCAACAATAAAGAAGGTCCTTAAAACTTGGAAAAAGGATATTTTTCCAAAATATCATTTAAATCCACACGGTATATCTGTGTTAAATGTTTTTTGACTAAGAGGGCCTTGCAACAACAAAAAAGGTCCTTAAGAGTCGAAGAAAGGACATTTTTCCAAAATGTCATTAGAATCCGCACGGTATATCTGCGTTCAATGTTATTTGACTAAAAGGTCTTTGGAACAACAAAAAGGTCCTTAAAGGTAGAAAAAAAGGATATTTTCCAAACTTTGCTCACTGCGTACGACATTAGTGATCGCTTCTATTAGGGGGGCGCTCGAGTGAATAAAAACTGAGAAGAGTGCTTTTTGGGGGTCATCTATTTGACCTGGCGCGTGGTGTCGTGGTCCCCAGGGCATCGTTTTTGTTTTTCTTGTTATTGCGGTCATTATGACGACTACTCGGGGCCCGGTTGCTCACCCCTGACAGACGCCGGTACTGGGGTTTCGCACGGTAACTTAACCTCTTTGCAGACTTTCCATTTTTGGTTTGTTTTTACGATTCCTGCCTATAGACTTTTTAACCTTCAGCCAGGTTTGATTTCTGACAACCGTTCCGGCTCCGACGCATACCAGGGAGCCACCCATTTTGAGTCAGACGCTTCTACGTTTCAGAAAATGTTAACACTTGTGTATATATGTATGTATAAAAGTTTGCACAAATATATGTATAAAATAAATCTCTCGTCTCCTTTTTGTAGCTAGACTGTCCTCAGTTTCATCTCTCCGTTATGACTACTTATACTGCCAAGGGTTTCCATGAGAGGAGTCTTTGCTCCAGACAGTATTCCTCATAGCAACATTAAGATTACTTCCTCGTAGGGAGTTTAGTCTATTTTTACGACAGGCATTTGGTTACCTCAGGGCTATTCTAGCCCCGTCCCTGCAGTGGTATTGTTTCTTAGAAAAAAAATTAAATAAATAAAAGTAAACAAATTAAATAAAAACAAAATGGGATCCTAGTCTATCACGTCATCGTCGTCCTGGAGAAAACGCAAACAATTGACGCTTTTATCGACCAATAAAAAGTAGAGAATACCCTGTTGAGAGCATCATGGGACCATCCAGGGAAGTTTCCGTCTTGGTCCACCATGATGTTACTTGCCGTTTTGCCATTCGGGTTCCGCCTACATAAAAACTCCAGCAGAAGTTCAATGCACATGCTTTAAGAATTACTTTAAAAAATCGTATTTTTCATCATCATGCGGTGATTACCTTTTGGAGCTGCTTAAAATGTTGTCTGAGACTATGGATGTAAGTATATATACGTATAAACTAACCTCGTGCCCCATATAAACAAAATATACTCGCGTCGAGATGCGATTGCCTCCGCCACACCAGGTGAAAAATATAGTGACAGTGATCTTAGAAAAATTGCCAGTGACTGTGCATTTGTCTGCAAAAACCCCACGTGAAATGGCAGCGACAGAAAACAAATATCCGACGTTAGGTTAGGTTAGGTTAAAACAGGAGTATGCAGTTCGCATACAGCACTAGGCACCAGAGGGGCCCATCGCGATCCCTAGGGAACCGATTGAAACCAAAAAAAATATTATATTATAGGAGAAAAACCTAAACACTTTCCCTAGACAAAACATCCAACCTTCCTGCAGAATTTTACAAGCTTCCTACGGTCTGTGCCGCTCAGCTCCCATAATTCCTCGAAGAAGTATTCTCCTAGAAACCTCCTACGATTCCGTGCTATACCTTCGCACTCACACAGTATGTGCGTTATGTGTTCCTTGGCTTGTAGATCACCACAGAACCTGCATGTATACACATCTGCCAGTTTAAGCCGCCTCCTTAGGAGACAGTGCCCCGACATAATCCCAACTACTGTTCTAAGCTGATCCCTGCTCAATTTTAGAATTTCCTCAGATCTTTCCTTGTCCAAATGCGGCTAAAGTGCTTAGACAACCTATGACCCTCTTAATTTTGCCATCTAAGGTCAGCCATTTTTAAGATTTTCTCATTTATTATTTCCTTAATAACGTTAAGGGGGGGGGGGGGGGGGGTGTTAATGTCCACACCCCCATTATTCTCCAGTTCCCCTCCCATTCTCGCTAGCTCATCGGCTTGGTCATTCCCCTCTATACCGCTGTGTCCCGGTACCCAGCACAGTCTTACTCGGTTCCGTCTGCATACTGCCTGACTGTTGCTGTAGATGGCGATATCCTTTCCGGAAATTGATCCCATCTGCACTATTTCTGCCGCCCTTACAACAGCCAGAACCTCTGATTGGAAGACACTGCTTGTGTCCGGAAGTAGTATAGACTCTCTCAGGTCTGGATCAAAAGAAAAGATGACAGCTCCCGTCCCCTCCCCTGGCTTCAACAATCAGTGTAGATAGCAACCTCATTTGCTGCTGCACGGAAAAAAAAAAGGGTCACCTCAAAATAACTTGAAGCTCACCTTAACACCAACCTTCTTAAAACTACGAGCTTTCATCACAAAATAAATAGATTCTATTCAAATTCAACAGAATTTAAAATGAACTTCATTTTATTTGCAAAAGAAATTTCTCTTTAAATTTATCTGACATTAGGTCCGTTCGCGTACTTTATGTGTAGAAAAATGAAAAGTGTCAAATCTCCAAAATCGAGAGAGAATCCGCTCATATCTAAGAAAAGTACGCGAACGCTTTTGTGTAAAAACTTCTTAGTTTGGCTTGAAAAGAAGCAACAGCTGTTTTTTTTGCTGGCAAACTCATAGGATTATATCATTTGACAGTTTTCAATTTCTTACCAGCTGAAATTCTATGTGAAGAAAAATGAACGAAAGTACATTTTTCTTTCGTTCATCTTTTTACCATTTTCTCAGTACGCGAACGCGTTTGTGCAGTTTTGCACGAAAGTTTATATAAATTTACGTTTGCATATTAGTTCGCGAACGGACCTTTTATCAGCTTAGAACAAACTGATTTCTCACAGTTTAAAGCGAAGTCTCTTTGTTCTCAACAGTGTCTCTTTAAATCAGGAACTGAGAACAGAAATAAGCAGATATTCACGTTGATTCAAAGCGAATCTCTTCGTTAAGCTCGGTTCGCTTGCGCAGTAGACAAAACATTGCGTAATACAAATTTTCAATCGTTGATCGCAGTCGTTAGTGAAATGTTGTATCGCGTCAAAGGGTTTTCTTTGTGAAAATTTTAAGAAAGTACATTTAAAGTTCAAAGTGTAAGTCGTGTCAAAGTCCGTGTGTCGGGTCATAGGGTTGTATTTCTGTGAAAAGTTATTGAAAAAATCATTTAAAGTTCAAAGCGGAGGTAAGTGCTTCAAAGATAAACAATATAGCTATTCATTGCTAAAATGTCGGAAAACACCGATCACTCAAGTTTAAGTTCAGAAATCGAAAGTCTCTTTCTTGAGTGGGGTCTTTCGGCAGCCACCATTGTGTTATTTCGGGAACAATCAATCGACTTAAATGTGCTCGAGAAAATGGAGCGAGCAGACATTGATAAGCTTTCTTCGCAGCTTAATTTGACTTTTGGAGAGTATATTCTATTCAAGAACGAATTGGAGAAGTGTCACATTCTCCAGGTAGGTAATCCATTTATTACAAATACATCTTCCAATGTGAACGTTTGTGAGTGTTTAAATCAAACTCAATATAAAGGTACCTCCTGTTCGATGGGTTGCTAGACTATCCAAGCAAATTGTAATCAAACTATTGAAGTTAATTATTATTCTAGAATAATTTGTTTTTCAAAGGGCAAGTCTTTGGAAGGACCAAGTATAGCCGAAGCAGAGACAGCATCGCAGTCGGTAGCAAGTTGGCTCAACTGTGCGCCAGAGGGTTCATCTTTAACCTCATCCTCTGAGACACTTGCTAGTTTTGACCGTGACATAGTAAACATCAAAAGTGTCTTAGAAAAGACGATAAAGGGACAAATGGTCATCGATTTTTATAAGAGGAATAACATTTTGGACAATAGATCTCAAAAAGATCTGGTGCAGTGTATATTCGAAGAATGCCTTAACAAAAAAGTTGTTTTGAGCTACAATTTAATGCAGCAGAAATCAGAAAATATTGTTAAATATTTTGCAGCAGAGAAAAGGTATTGTTCTTATTATTAAACTTTAAAAACTAGGAAACTTATTATATGAAAAGGAAAAAAGGAGCTAGGAACCCAACAGGAAAGCTGCACTCAAAATGGTGCAACAGTAGACTAAGGCCGCAAACTAACAAACGTTCTGGATGCAACAAGTCTTATGACAGTCAAATATCAGAGTCTTTCAGAATTAGCTATGATGAAGAAGGTACTTTGTATGCATGCATTTACGTTAGATACACATTATTTTTTTTTTTTTTTGTTTATCACCTAACAGAGCTAAGACAATACATTGTTTGGTTGGCAAATAATGCTTCTGCATGGGAAACAGTTTTAGAGTACTGGAAAAAGACAAGTAAACTGCGTATTGAAAGCTTTAAAAACCATAAAAAAAACTTTAAGCTAGCTGTTAAAGTATTGGCCCCGATACCATGACGACCTAGGATACGCATTGGTTATTGTTTCTATCGTAATAAGTATTTATAAAAGATTGAGAGTTGTTCGTTTTTGTGTACAGGTTGACGTCGACTTTGAAAACATTTATCCAAACAAATCGAATAGTTTGTTGGGACATTACGAATGTTTTTTGAGAGATGGAAATTAATTAAATATTATTCTCATTTTTTGTCATATGAAATTGTGGATGTAGATTCACATTACTGTGCAATAAACATTAAAAAAATTTTAAATAAAAAAAAATGGAATGTAAAGACTGAATACATAAGCACGCTAATTTAAACAAAAACAATTTTTTTTATTATTTTAAAATATTTCACCTGGCAAGAGACTTTACCTACCTACTGTTGAATTTTAATCAGAATTTTCGCAGTTGTGAGTATAAATTAGAAACTAAGGACGGTAAGATAATATACCACAATAACGCATTTATGTGTCTTTTTCAGCGTATGTGTGCTCAGCATCTTAAAGGTGCACATATCTCTTTAAATAAAAATGGTGAGGCGTGTCAAATTAAGGCGAATCAACCTATGATTTTTGCTTGAAGCACTTAAGTACCTATTTAAGTGCTTCAAGCAAAAATCATAGGTTGATTCGCCTTAATTTGACACGCCTCACCATTTTTATTTAAAGAGATATGTGCACCTTTAAGATGCTGAGCAATTTAATTTCATGATAAAGTACACTTAAATCAACACAGACTAATGCTTAATTTTAATAGTTGGGAAGTCTTCAATTTAAATGTTTCAATACAAATTATGAGAAGTTCCTCCTAATTTTAAAAATGTCACCATTTTCTATAAGTTGCTTAGCATATTAATTTTATACGGATGCATATTTAAATCAATAGGGAGAGTCTAAAAAGAAAATGAACTCCTTTTAAAATGAAACGGAATCTCATAAAAACAAACTTAAGGCACATACAATAAATTAAATAGATGTTTCTGCTTGTTTTAAACCGATAGTCGGCTTGGCAAAAAACCATGCAGAAATCTATTTGAATTCATGCAGATTCCATTTCTTTTTAGTATGTTATTTTCCTCCGTGTGTGACTGCATCTCTTTGCCATTCTTACCTTCCCGGATATGACACCTCATTGTCTATTGCCAGCAAGTAGTTTTATTATTAAATCTAGCGGTATTTGGTGCGGTAAGGTGTCCAGTGCTGCCATAGGAGTAGTACGGAGTACACCTATGATGGTTATGCTAGCCGTTCTCTGAACCGTTGATAGTTTTCTAATTATGGTTCTTTTGTTAGTTGCCCTCCACCACACATGTGAGCCATATGTAAGTATGGGTATAACCACTACTGTATATATCCAGTGTACCATGGCGGGTTTCAGGCCCGATGTTTTGCCTATTGCGCTTTTAAAATAAAGAGGGCATTATACGCTTTCTTAATTCTTTTCCTTATGTTTAGATTCCAATTTAATTTTCTATATAGGATTACGCCCAGATACTTCGCACTATCCGTAAGGGACAGTTCCACTCCGCTAAGTTTCGGGAGAATGAAGTGCGGTATTATGTGTCTTCTCGTTAACAGGACTAAATCCGTTTTCGAGGGTTTGATATTTAGTCCGCAGCTCTTAGCCTAATTACTAATTTTCTTTAAGGCGGTCTCTGTGACCTCACTTAAAGTATTTAAATATTTTTCCAGCACTAGTATAATCACGTCGTCCCCTTACGCTGTGGCACTTATCCACATTCAGTTAATATCCGACGTAAGAGAATATGGAGGAGATCTGCTCGCGGATTTAAAAAAAAACCCTATGTCCAGCTCTTCGGCGCACTTTGAATTCAACTATCGCCAAGCAGCGATCTTGGTGTTTTTAATACTTGGAGCAAGGGTAAAAAATGGCATTGTCAGTTTTAGCCAAAAGACTTATACAACGATACTTTCGAAACAGGGCAATATCTCAAGAAATGGGTAATGTGATTTATTTGCTTCAAATAGACACATTAAGATCGAAAGAAATTATGACAAATCAAAACCGTTCATAAGATCACAATTACAAAGTGAATTACCGTTATGTTTGCCTCAACCCGAAATTAGATCTATGAATGCATACTTTTAGTCAATTTAAGAAAGAAATATATGCCGTCACGTTACAAAATTAAAAGTGTGACATCTATTACTTGTGCACTTAAGACAAATAAAATATATCTACATGTAACTGACATTGTTGCGATCTTTTTTCCTGATTTTAGGAGTATAGAAAACAGCCAATGAAAAAATGTGACTCAAAACAAATTCTTATAAAAGCGATCAAGTTATCGTACGGGCCAGTCGTGCACTTTATTTTCGGTATTATAAAGGACCTCAGTATTAATACGCAAGAAAGATTAATACAGAAAAAAAGAGTGACTCTCTTCACATTTACCAAACGTTCATAAAACGCCAAAAGAATCCACTTTTAAAATTAAGATGCGTAACTGTCCATACATGTTCATATATCTTTCCATAAATTGGATTTGATGGCTTAGAAACCAAAATTCAAATCCAATTTTAAAACGCTTGGATTTGCTAAAAAAAATAAGGAATGTCAAATTTCCGCATTCCAAGTGGCAAATAAGCGCTTCGTTGGCCATAAAGCCACGCAGTGTTTAGCACAACACACAACATTCACCATTCGTTCTGACATAATAAATTTAAAAAAACCTGTCACACACTCCATATATGTAGTAGTTTAGGGAGAACATATTCCGCCTGGCTACACCCTCTTACGGATATTCCATATCCTTTTTGGCGCCATATCGGATTTGTAAATAATCCCATTTGGTGTGTGTATTTTGGCGATAATTCATCTTGGTTCGTCTTCTAAGGAACAACAACAAGAGGACGGATAAATTTGGTTGACCCTAGAAAATTTGCCAACATCCTTCCGGTGCTCCAGATCCTTGCTCCCACAAAGGAGGCGCACAGGAATAAATAGACATACCTATGTATATGCATATATACACATATGGTTTATATGGATGTATTTCAAGTTAGAATGATTTTCCGCCGGATACCATCCTACTATTATTTTTTGACGTTATCCTTTTGGCACATCCTTGGTGCCTGTTTCTCCCACTCGGCCTGTGAGCGAGAAGGTTGGAATTGAAGAAAAAAATAAATTATCCGGTTCTTCGGATGTGACCCATTTTCCATATCTCATATGAATATGGATTGAAATATAATAATAATAATTTTCCGTCAACTTTAAAGTATGTGTTGGAGGATTTCAACAATTTGGCTTTCCTTCCTTGCCCTTCCTGCTCCGTCATAAAGATATAAGATATTTACTTGGAGGAGAAGATGGTTTTTAAAAGCAAAAAAGTGTCATTTACTCCGATCTTCCTTTATAAATGGTGGCCCGCAGTTCTATTTATATTCATCCTTGGCCTAGAGAGCATACTTTAAAGGCTATATCCTCTCGCTCTCTATGCAAAGTGAAAAACTTTTTAATTTGACTACGGAAAAACTTTTGTTACCCGTATGCGCTTATTTGCTGCAGGCACATACAATTCTACAATTTTTTCCTATCTGTAAATTGGGTATGGGGGAATACTTTTTTTTTAGCCTGTTAATAAGGACAAAGCTTGTAGACACACTCTCACGATAGCTCGGGATTTTTTTTTTGTTTTCATCTGAATGCTTTTATTGAAAGCAGGTGTTGCTTACGCTGAAAATTACTTTCAGGGCAGAGTTGAAATGGGGACTTTTTTTTTCCTACGCGATGATAGTACGCGTCGTTAGGAGAAAGGCCTGCCCCTACACAAAGGAAAAAATTATATTATTTGCAGTGGGAGGGTAAAAAACTTTTAGTCGACATAACCGCGAGTTATTTTCACTAAAAGTTTGTGGACAAAGCGAACGGCGAAGGATCAAATTGAAAATATTATAGCGATTGTTTTTGTTTTTTTTTTGTTTGCTTCTTTATCGCATTGTATGATATAGAATGTTCATAGTGGTAGCACGTTATGTGCCTATGGTTGTTGGACTTAGAGTGTATTGAAAGTGTTCGGAATTGCATTGCTTAAGTAAGTCCCTCGTGGGTATTTTTGGTAATGATAGGTCGTTCTTAACCCTGTTGAAAGGTTGAAGAGTGCCACTCTACTTATGTGGATTCCCACAACTTTACTCTCGATTTATGAAAATCAGATAAACCCCAATACGAATTTACATATATGTAGGGTACGTTCAACTTCGAAGTCTTCATCTATACAAGTTCCAAGTCGATAAGAGAATAAAGTGGATAAATAAATGTAAGTTGCCTACAAAATCGGGAATTATTAAAAATGCTTAACAACCCTTGTTTTCGAATTTTCTTCTATTTGCGTCGATAAATAAGGCGTGTTTCTGTCATCTTCTTAGGTTAAACATAGGCTTAAAAAAATAGGAACATAAAACTACCATCGATTATTTGGCGGCGCTTTGCTAATTGGCATTTTAACATTTCTACTTCGGATGCGTTATTAGTTAATTTTTTAATTATTTAAAACACAAAATCAATAAGAGCATGGCAATGCCGTCTTCCGGTTAAAATCGATCTTTTTTTTTAAATATCTATCTGTATTTAATATTTTTTATCCGTTAATTTAATAATTTAAAATCCTGTTTCGATAGCTTAGTGCAGTTTTGCAATACTCATACCGAATGGGAACATTCACCTTGTTGATAACTTGATGCTCTGATAAATAATCCATTCCAATGAAATGTCGACTTGTCGCCCGAAAGCTTGGGCATCTTCCCATAAAATAAAAACATCCTTCCTCTTAGCATATACATCGTAAAGCGTGTAGATCTCTTCTATGCGGTATACAATTTAATTACCAGAAATCCTCTAGAAGCTTCACCATCGTCGAAATCAAATCTGTACTAAACTCATCCCGAAAATAAATATAGTTTAAGTTATAGCGTAATCGCCTACAAACTCTTCAATGTGTCGATATCTCCGCATCTCCACAGCAAATGCCTCTATGTCGTAGATCCAGCTTAAGAATAAGCTTTTTAAGAGTTATGTTTATATTCTGACGAGCTATTAAGATTAAGCTAGATTCCACAGTTTTGTGCCAACTCTATCCAGTCTACATACCAGCTGGACTCCCGATCCCTATTGACATTTGTAGGTACAAGTAGTGTGGCGTGAAAAATTTAAAATGGGGAGGCGAAGCAATATTTATACATCTATGTATATATGTATTGTTGAAATTCAATTTTTTACACGGAAAGCTTTTTGGGCATCGAAATTCACACAAAATGGGAGAAATCCCACGATATCTTAACACTGGTTTCACCTGCTGAAGCTGAACAGAAGCACAACACATAGAGAGATATATCAGTATAGATAGGTTAGGTTAGGTTAGGTAAGGTGGCTGCGAGGGCGTGAGCCCAGGCACACTTAGGCCGCAGTTTCGGCCCGTTGTGATACCACAGAAAGGGGGGGGGGGGGGGGGGGGTGTTCTGCCGGTCGTCGCTCGGCCTACTTGGTTCTCTGTGATTGCCTCCTGTGAGGTAGTGGTCTTAGGGGGAAGATACTCCTGAAGGGGTCAGGGTGTGCAGCCCGGCTGTGTTTCGCATGGGTTGCGATGTGTTGGGTGTCTAGTGCAGAGGTTTAGTTGGTTACCAAACTGTGACAGAGGGCGTGACTGAAGGTAGTCCAACCCCGCTACACGCATCGCGGGCGTGCGGCTTGTGGCGACTGTTGCAGTACGAGCCTCAAGTTACACCATTCCGCGGAAAGGACCAGGGAGGGGCGGCCTTGATAGTCGATTTGGAATTATGATGACTGAGTTCGGGGATTTGTGGTGCAGGTTTTGAGGCATGGGAGAGAAACAGAGTGTGGTGACTGTTGCAATCTAACCTCAACTCTGTTCCCGTTTTGTCTGCGTAGCGGGGAGGCAGCAAGGCCGGTGGAGACCGTTTCAGTCGATCCGCCGGGTTACTGTCTCGCCCTCGGAGTGGAGTTCTGACTGAAGTGACTGATACAATCTAACTACAGTGAGAACTCTTTTCCTTTGCAGGGGAATAGGTTTGGGGTGGTCTGCGGGAGGGGAGTGGGAGGGGCTCAAGTCATCGTCCAATCCGTCCCCTAGCTCAGCTGGTTACAAAACTGTGCCAGAGGGCGTGACTGAAGGTAGTCCAACCCCGCTACACGCATCGCGGGCGTGCGGCTTGTGGCGACTGTTGCAGTACGAGCCTCAAGTTACACCATTCCGCGGAAAGGAGCAGGGAGGGGCGGCCTTGATAGTCGATTTGGAATTATGATGACTGAGTTCGGGGATTTGTGGTGCAGGTTTTGAGGCATGGGAGAGAAACAGAGTGTGGTGACTTTTACAATCTAACCTCAACTCTGTTCTGTTAGGTTTGGGGTGGTCTGCGGGAGGGGAGTGGGAGAGGCTCAAGTCATCGTCCAATCCGTCCTCTAGCTCAGTTTAACCATTTGGACCTAGTGACGAATTTGCTGATACAGCCAATATCTGCCTCACTGAGATCATTTAGATCATCGAGGAAATAGTTGCCGAGGATTTGTTTCCTTGAATTGGCTAGTGCGGGGCAGTTGCACAGGAGATGAGTGGTGGTTTCTTCCTCTTCGACGTCTCTACAGCTTCTGCAGAAGTCGTTTGACGGAGCACCCAATCTGATGGCATGTCTGCCTAGAAGGCAGTGCCCGGTGATTGCTCCGATTACAGAGCTGATATTTTTCCTGCTGATGGAGAGAAGTTTGGATGTTCTCTTCGCATCGTATTTGGTCCAAATTTGCTTTGAGGACACACATGTACTGATGCTATTCCATCTGTTATTTGCTTCTATTAACGCGTTGTCTAGAAGTTTGAGTTTCAGTGTCTGAATGGGTACCGCCGGTGTCTCTCTGTTGTCAGAGAGTTCTTGTGCGGAACCCCGTCTGGCTAACTCGTCCGCCTTGCAATTGCCTGGAATATCACTGTGACCGGGTACCCAACACAGTGAAGTGTTACATCTGACCGCGATCTCGTTAAGAGATTCTCGGCATTGTTTTACCAACTTGGATCTTATTGTTGGTGATTCTAAGGCTTTAATCGCTGCCTGACTGTCTATGTAAATCACGATAGTTTTTCCATCTATCGGGCTCATAGGGAGTCTGCGTGCTGCTTCGCGTATAGCCGTGACTTCTGCCTGAAATACACTGCAGTGGTCAGGCAGTCGTAGTACGACATTGAGCGCAGGGTTGTCTGAAAACACGCCCGCCCCTGTGCCGTCGGCTGTCTATCAGTATAGATAGGTACTCTTCTTTCATGAACATATTAAATAAGTTGGAGAAAAACGTGCTAATTTCGCATAGAAATATGAGCGTTGAACAAGGCGGAGTCAAACACAATAAGGTAAAGGGTGCTAAGGCAACAAACTTATGTCATGACATTTTTTATAAATTTCTCTGTATTTCTCTGTGGAAGATGCGTTATCTTATCTGACGTACCGCCGGGCATTCCCAAAGAATGTGTTCCGAGGATTCATCGTCCTCCAGACAAAACCTACATTCTATCTCCGAGCACAAGTTCATTTTGTTATGATGATATCTCAAGCCACAATGGCCTGTCAGGAAGCTCACCAGCTTCCTTATACTTGCCTTATCTAGTGTAAGAATTTCCTTATAGCAATAGCGTCTGTCTGAGTACCGGAACATTTTTCCAATTATTAATCAGTCCTACAGCGGTAGTCCAATTGACTCTGCAGTAAGGTTCTGGTCCTATGAACGCTGATTTTGAGCCAGCCCTAGCTAGCTCGTTCGCAGATTCGTTGCCTGCGATTCCTCAATGACCTTGTTGTGTCTGGCTAAAGATTGCTGCTCATCGTAGCAGCACTTGACTGTCATAGATTCCATTGAATTGGACGACAGCGCTTGCACAGCAGCTTGTCTATCCGAGAATATACGTATTCTGGCGTCATTGATAATCTTTTCAAGGTATTGCGTCTTTCAACGTGACGTCTCAGTATGATTGTGTTTCAACATAAAATGTTTTAAAGTTATGTTCCATTGAATTATTGATTTTTGATTGTGTTGATAAAATCTCAAAAAAATATAAATATTTGATATAAATTTGTTAAAATATATTTTTTCACTGTTTTCCTATGGTTCAAATATATTTATCTTTCAAACATGACGCTTCTAAGCGTGATTGTGTTTTACGCATCAGTCAACTTAAGCTGTTCAAAATTATGTTTAATTGAATACCATTCTAAACCTTATGATGTCCAAAGCTAACACTTTAAAACATTTTTCAGCTAAAAAATTTTTGCCGTTTCGAAAAACTTGAATTTACAGTTTTAGATTCATAAACAAATTTATTATGCTGCACTTGGAATAGTTCGTTCGAGATCAACAAATTCTACACAAATTGAATTTATGTAATTAAATTTAATTTAGCACTACTTTGTTCAAAATAATTTCATACATTCGGTTTGGCAAAGACTTATAATACTTTCCAATATCCCTAAGCAAAATCGTAGACCAGGTTTTTTTAATGGCTGCAATCAGTGTCGCCGAATCGTCGAATTGTCTATCGCCTTCATTAACTCTTCGGGACAACAGCCCCCAAACGTTCTCAATAATATTAATATCCGCAGAGTACGGCGGCCGCTCAAGCATTTTTACATTTTGGTTGTTTATCCACTGTTTCATTACCCTAGCTGTATGAATAGGAGCGGTGTCGTGCTGTTAGGTCCATGGAATCCGTCCGAAAACGTTTGAGAAACGTGGAAAAGCCTTTTATAGTATAGTTTTGTATGCATTTGCGTTCATTTTTGATGATACAAACTGCAGCTCACAAGACCCATAATACGATAAGTGTGGTGTCATCACACGAGTTTATCCTTTCGCAGGTCGTGATGGTAGGTCCAACCAGTTTGAATTCTTTTTCGTCGGAAAACACGACAGTGTGCCACTCCTTTTCCAGGTCATATGGTCTGGAGCAAACCGAAGGCTTGCAGCTTTACACACATCATTGAGAGGTGTTTTTTTTTACTTTTAGCGTCTTCAAATGCTTGGCACTCCGAATAATCCGTTTTACAATTGCCAGACTTCCAATAACTGTCAGTCTTCCTTGATTTTGGCAGCAGAATGTTAAGAATTTAAAGCAGTTATGCTGATAAGTCTTCTATCTGTTGTTGTTGCCGCGTATTGAACACCTCCTTTTATATATTATTTCCATAACGGGATTGATTACGAAATTTGTGACAACATTTTGGCTCCGATTTTTTTTTAGCAATTTTGCGCTGTTTTAGCCCAGATTCCAAATACCCTTTTTTGGCCTTTTTCACAATCTTTCGATTGCTTCCCACGACCCATTTTACAAAAAACAGCGGAAGTTACTTTCAATTAAAAAAAGAAAAAAAAATTACGTCGATATGTTATCGTTAAAGATCACAAACTGAAGTCACTGCCCTTGAACCTAATCTGATGAGCCAAAAAATGTTGTGCTTTTGGGGAATATAATGATAAAAACAAAATTCTAATTTACCGTTTCACAAATCCCGTTATTTTTTACTTCTATGTTATGTGCAAACAAATGAAGGTTCAAAGCATGCAAACAAAGTAAATATATCTGCAATTACCCGAGAGAGAAGACACATTATAAAACAGATTTTTTTGAACCTATTCAGTTGAGTGGGAATTTCAACGCGTTCACGGGTATTTTCGGTATCAGACTCGCTATCACTAAAACATACCTATCTCGATTCCACTCATTTAAAAAGTACACAAAATGCAAATTTAGTACATTAAAAATGCGCAACGAGAAAATACAATTTTCGATTTAAAGTGCAGAAACACCAATGAGCTATCAAATTTGATATTCAAATTAATCTGCTGGTTTATTTACAAGAGAACATTGATAATTTACACAATACCAAATATAACAACCAATCGATACAATCGACAAAAAATGTCGATTCGAATGGTAATTCGACAATAGGGGATGACATTTAGCATAAGTAGGCATGATTTAATATATCTTGCCTTTCACTTTGAAACTGTGAGTGTTGTAAGAACTATGGAATATAGAGATTTTAAGAATATTGACTATGCGCTGCTAGAGGAACATACCAGAAGTATCGATTGGAATTCCATCTACTATTTTCCTTCTCCAAACGAACAAGTTGAGTTTTTTAATAGCAATATTAAAACCCTATACAATCGGTACGTTCCGCTAAAGACTAAAATCGTGTTGCCTCGTAAGGTTCCTTGGATTTCCCCACAAATCCGCTCACTAATGCAACAGCGTGACCTTGCTTACACTCGTTGGAAATGTTTCCGTTTGGTAGGGTATCGAAAAGCCTACTGTGTACTTCGCAATAAAGTTGTTACTGCAATACGAGCCGCAAAATCTAACTTTTATTCAAGTAAACTAAACGCCTCAATAGGAAGTAAGCACTTGTGGAGTAATCTGCGCAATATTGGTATTGGTAAATCCAAAAACAATAACGTTGATGCTCCTGATCCTAACTCAAAATTTATTTCGTCGCAGAAATTGTCAAATAGTTTGCAGTCATTTCAATAAAGTGGCAACCCATCTCCCCCCAACAGCGCTGATGTTGATGACATTCATCCATCTTTTCTAAAAATCGTATTACCCATTTTACTACCTTTTATTACCCATATCTTTAACACTGTGGTGACTACAGGGATCTTTCCTAGGCAATGGAAATCAGCAAAAATTATCCCCATCCCAAAATTTTCCAAGTGTGATGAGTACAGGCCGATTTCAATACTCCCTTTTTGTCAAAAGCCTTTGAAAGGATCCTCCAAAAGCAAATTAGCCGTCATCTCGCCATGTTCAACCTATTATCATCTAAGCAATCTGGTTTCCGACAAAAACACAGTTGTATCACAGCTGTGATAGGCGTGTCTGAAGATATTAGGCAAGCTCTTGACGAAGACAAAGTGTCATTCTTAGTCCTTCTTGATTTTTCTAAGGCGTTTGATTTGGTTGACCACTCTTTTTTGTGCCGCAAGTTTTCTCATATATATAATTTCGAGCTTTGTGCTATAAAGTTAGTATCGTCATACTTAACTCACAGATTTCAAGCCGTAGAAGTTAACAAATCCCTTTCAAACCCCTGCATGTCATAAGTGGTGTCCCTTAGGGATCCATACTAGGGCCTTTGTTTTTCTCCCTTTATGTCAACGATCTTCCTAATGTCATCAAAAACAGCTCAATTCATTTCTATGCTGATGATGCTCAGCTCGTATTAAGCTGTCCTCTGGGTTTAATAGAGCACGCCGCGCAATCGATAAATAATGATCTTGCCGATATAGTGCAGTGGTCTCAACGAAATGGACTGATATTAAATCGAGATAAAACTAAGTGCATCGTGACTTCGCGAAAGCCCCTAGATCTGGCTTATTTTCCTAACCTCACACTCCAAGATGCTCCTATTGAGTATGCAGAATCCGTCAAGAACCTTGGGGTGACCTTTAATCGATTCTTAACTTGGGACAACCAAATTAATCTTGCAGTCGGCAAGACTTATGGAGTTATGCGAACGTTGTGGGCCACCCAATCCTTTACACCCTTTAAAACACGAGTCTTACTTACTAAAATTCTAGCCATGCCAGTCTTAGCATATGCTTGTGAAATTTTTGCGAGCTGTAGTTATGCATCCAAGAGGAAACTTAATGTGGCATTTAATTGTATTGTGCGTTATGTGTTCGGATTGCGTAAATTTGATCGAATATCACCCTACTCCAGCCAACTTTACAATGTGACTTTCGACAATCTTCTCAAATTTCGAACTCTTTGCCTGTTTTCGGACATACTTTTAACACATCAACCTACTTATATATATATGAAAAAATAAGATATCCCACCTCAAGCAGATCTGCTCAATTGATCCCTCCTCGGTACTCTTGCTTAACTTCTGAGCGTCAGTTTTTTATTCACTCCACACGGTTGTGGAACTCCTTACTCTACTCTATCCGAAGTTTAAATAACACAACTAAACTTAAAAACGAATTAAAATCGTATCTCTCCTTGAATTCTTAAAATTTTGTATTGATTTTTTGTATATTTTCGTGTAAAAATTGCTTATGCTTTACTTTTCATTATTTCTTTTTTCTCATCAACATGAATTCTTCGTTTTGTAACTCATGTAGCTTTTTATAGGTCATAGGTCATAGGTTAAAAAGGGGTATGCAATTTGCATACAGCACTAGGCACCAGAAGGGCCCATCGCGATCCCTAGGGAACCACTTGAAAAAACTTCAATTGGAGAAAAACCTAAAAACCTAAAAAACTTTTCCTAGGCAGAGCCCAATCCTCCTGCAGAACTTAACCAGCTTCCTATGGTCTATGCCGCTCAGCTCCCCTAGTTCCTGGAAGAAGTATTCCCCTAGAATCCTCCTACGATTCCGTGCTATACGCTCGCACTCACACAATATGTGTGTTATGTCTTCCTCGGCTTGTAGATCACCACAGAACCTGCACGTGTCCACATCCACCAGACCAAGTCGCCTAGCATGCTTTCTTAGAAGACAGTACCCTGACATAATCCCAATTACTGTTCTAAGCTGTTCCCTGCTCAATTTTAGAATTTCCTTAGATCTTTTCTTATCCAAATGGGCCCAAAGGGCTCTAGACACCCTATGTCCCACTATGTTCTGCCATCTGAAGTCAGCCATTTTTAAAATCTTTTCATTGATTTTTCCCTTAAAGACGCCCAGGGGTGGTTTAATGTTCACACCGCTTTTTATACTCGCTTCAACTATTGTATGCCTTTCACTAGTTTATAAGATATTGTATCTTACTGTGTATAGGTAAATCACTAAAAAAAATAAAAATAAAATAAAAAAAATAAATCAAATAAATACGCTGCACGCAGAGTGGTGCGCGAAAGCGCAGCGATGCGAGAAGCATTTGCCTAAGATAAACCTTTTCACATGTACCTACACCTACCTACACACTGAAGCGGGGCGAGTCTGTGCGACAGATATGAGCTTCCGGCAAAGCTCTCGAAAGATTTTCGCACACAAACTCTTCTCACTACTTTTCCAAGCGATTTCATGTGATACAAACCATTGTTTTGTTGTTAAACATTAAAAAAATTGTTCAATGTGTGTGCATTGGGCTTACCTCCATCAAGCCTTAATGATGAAAACAACGTTCCAAAACAAAAATGTATTTTCCAATTTTAATGGAAACTAAACTACTTTTATGTAGTTGCAATGGATTCAATCAGTTCTCAATCGTTTGTACACTCCTAACCGCATTTGAGTAGGTACCTGCATTTGATTAAAAAAAAACATATTTCCAATCAAAATTTATAATTTGTAAATATTTCTGCTTCATTTCGCGCTTGTACCTACTACCTAACCAATATACATAGTAGCTACTATTTCCTACAAAGTGAAACGTGTATCTGTTTCCCCAAACAACCTACACCAATTATCCATGCCGTGTGCAAAGGAATACACAGGCAAACAGAACACTGAAAATGCTCCTGGATACTAGCGCGAAATTGGTTAAATTCGAACACCGATTGGCGAAATCGCAACGCACCAACTGTTGTCTGTACAATAATCAACGGAAACACTCAGCGCAAATGACCAAATGCCTGGACAAACGAAATCCTAAACAAGGACCAGCCCATGCGGGTTAATCTACTACTAGTGATTACTACAACACTACAAACTACTTGTAGCTGATGTGTGTCCAACTAAATAGACTTTCGATAATTTGAAAAGTTTATTTAATACAAAACGTGATTCAATTACGAACACAACCCTCTCTCTCTCTCTATTATATATATAAAAAAAACATAGGGACAGGCTACAGTCCGCTTGGGCGAACTGTTGGATACCCTATTCTTATTCCTATCCCTCATAAGTGGGCGTGACAAAAGTCTAAGTATGGTTGAATTGTTAAGAACGCTCTACATACTCGTATTTTGTTATATAACATTTAAAGGATTTAATCGAAAAAAACGCTCCCTAGCTCAAACTTGGGTGTTTCAATAAAATTGTTTTATTTAATTGTGGGCGTGTCAGTAGGCGGATTTAAAAAAAAATAACACATGAGCATAAAGGGCCTCTAGAGATTATATATTATAGGTTTCCGCTCCCTAGCTCAAACTTTGAATTTTCAAAAAAGTTGTTTTTTTTTTTAAATTGTGGGCGTGTCAGTGTTCGGATTTTGAAAATATTTACATATGAGCATAAGGGGCCCCCTAGAGAGTATATATTATAAATTTCAGCTCCCTAGCTCAAACTTTGGATTTTCAAAAAAGTTTTTTTTTAAAATTGTGGGCGTGTCAGTAGGCGGATTTTGAAAATATTTACACATGAGCTTAAAGGGCCCCTAGAGAGTATGTATAAATTTTAAATTTTAGCTCCCTACCTCAAATTTTGGTTTTTCAATAAAATTGTTTTATTTATTTGTGGGCGTGTCAGTGGGCGGATTTTGAAAATTTTATATTCCGAGCAGTTTGAGGAGTCATAGATCATATAAAAAAAAATTCAGCTTTCTAACTCAAAATTCGATTTTTTCCAAAATTTTGTTTTTTTTGAGTTTGTGGGCGTGTGTGTAGGCGGATTTCAAAAATTCGTAAACTTGATTATTTCGGGACCCTAGAGAGTATATGGTTAAAATTTCAGCTCTCTAGGCCCAGTTTAAAGGACTAATTTTTGCCGACGGACGCACGGACGGACATGGCTATATCGAGATTACTATCGATGCTGATCATAAATCTAGTAACTTTTAGGGGTCTACGGGCAATATTAAGGTATGTTACAAACTATGCGTCAAAATTAATATACCCTTAGAATAGGGTATAACAAGAAAAGAGTGACACGGAAAAAAGCACACCAAACTGTTACAAAAGCCACCCTCAATTCAAAATGGCAAACTACTCCATGTCCTATACTATGGGGCCATGTAAGCGGTGAAATAACTGAAATATTCCTGATCCTAGTTTCGTGCAATGTCCCAAGAAAAAAAAAATTAACTCGCAAAGGCGAGCACACACGTATAGGGAGTCATTGCTGTTGTAAGGACGAGGTTCAAATTGGTTTTGACAATTGGAGCATGCTTAGATACGATGGTTTTTTGTACATAAACAAAATAGAGGTTTCCGGTGGTAGTCTTGCTCATACCGTCCAGTTTCATTGTGTATTGACCACATAATCGGTGAGAAAAACATTTTGTTGGGGAAACCATTTTTAGTTTAATTTAGGTAAGCAATTGAACTTTATAGCACGATCTGGTTCTTACTAATAATTTGAAGCATTTATTATTTATATAAGGAAAACCAATCAATAGGCATCCGCATCAGATTTCTGCTATTGGGTTAGGGGTAATTTATTGATAGCAATATTTTAAAAATCTGTTTGCTATACTTGGAAGTAAAATTTTAACAGAGAGTATAATAAATTCTCAAAAGATCATCAGCAATGTGTATGATATGCATTTGCCACATCCTCTATACCAATGACCACTTAAAATATTATAACTTCTCAATTAAAGCTCAAAAAGCTGTTGTAATTTGACAGTGCAATTCGTCATTTCAGGGCTACAAAAAATATTTTTTCCACTCAAGCTGATTTTGTTGAATTCGGGACATTTGTTTGCATTTTTTTCGACGGGAAAAGTACCTTTTTAAGCTTTTCTGCTAATCGTACGTGACAAAATCCAATATCAAGAGACACAAAGCTCCATAAGAAAACATTTTTTTTTATAAGGAAAGCTGCATCTCTTGATATTGGACAGACTATACCACTTTCGTGTTGTACGGCTAGGAAACGATTCTTTCGTATATCACTGAACGTCCGAAAGTAGGATTAAGGGTAAACTGATGAGGGTGCTGTGACATAAGGCCAAGCGTCTGTAGCGTATTCTGATTGATGCAGTACAACCATCACTAGGTACCGCTACTGCAATTATGAAGAGAGCTTTATATATAAATTAATACATCCCTTACCCCATACACCTATGCTCTCTTACTCTTTCTCCATGGTCTAGCTCAGTCTGCGTGGCTGATTAGGCGGGTGGGATAAAGGGTACTTGTCACTGACGTCAACAATTCATACTCCTCATCTGACCTTAAGACCAATGAAATGGATTTCGATATCAGATTGATGTTTTGATCAAACGAATTGATCGCGCACCTTGGGTCATGACGACTGACTGGTTCGGTATACGTGAACATTAATTCGACTTTTTATTGATTTAGAACATGATTTATGAAATTTTTATTTCAATTATTAATACTTTGACATTCCTTTCATTAGGGTAAAAAAAATAAAATCTTAATAAGTATGCAACTAAGCTCTTATATTTAATGTTCTGAAGTTAGGTGAAACAATTAATGAAATATTTTATGATTTGCTTGAAATTTACCTGTTGTTACCGCTGGTCGTGACATCTCAGGTAACTGGTAAAAGGAGGAATTTGTTGAACGGAAACCGAATTTACGAAACTTGGGGCTTAGGGAGCTCGTAAGTTTTACGATATCAAACTGACATCTGCCCCTCAATACTTGCATCAATAGGCTCGAACGCCATTACCGACTTGTTCGTTAGATTCGAAAGTGGCCGCCAGATAATGCTAAGATCCGTGCTACACGTCATAAGGCAAAATTCTTGCATTTGGTATTATGACACATTGAAAAAGCGGCATAAGGCCAATTTGGCTTTATGACACTCTCGATTGCATATTAGATTTTGCGATTTGGAGAATAGTACGAGCGTTTTCACAACAAATAACGCAAGGGATTCCTGTTTCGTCCGCATTTTATTTCTTCATCTGTATGCCCTCCTCCACTTTCATCATCTTCATACTAATATGCAACGTTTGCGGCTGCAGTCTCTTCTGCAGTCTCTTCTGTAATCGTTGGTAGAAATGATTTTCTTATCGAGTTTCTTCAAGGCTGCTTCAACTTGTCCCTGCTTGTCCTTATATCTCTTTTTTGGAGGTTCAAAAATGTAGAACGTTCCGTCTAAGGACATGATAAAATCCCTTGATTTTACTCGATCCTCATCCAACAAAAAATCAAGAAATTTGTAAAAATTTGTCAGCTTTCGGCCAAGGCGGCTGTTATAGCCTTCAAGCGCATTTGTTGTCATCATTTGGGCATTAAATACGGAGACAACTAAAGGGGTTTCCTATAAATTTATATTTTAATTACTTTCTCTATAAAATTCCTATAAAACGAATAGGTGATCTTCTCCATCCATTGCCTTCTAAAGTATGTACGTCCAAAACTCTTTGAACACACTTTCGCCATTTTTTTTAAATGTGTAGCATTCGATTCTGTATTCAGAATTTGAAAAGCTGAGTCGATTCGCTTCCTGGCTTTTGTTGTGGAAGCTGACAAAATATAATATTTTTGAAGCTTTTCTCCTTAAAGCTTGGCAATAATGAAACCAACATGTGGTACACTTTGCCATTGGATAAACTATTTGCAAGCTGTTTCTTTATTCATTCGGAATATTCCGAGTGAGCCATTTACGTTTCTTTATTCAATGAAATATTCCGGATAATCCATTTCGGTGTCTCTTTATTCATTCTGGAATAAATGGAATGCATTCTTTTTATTCCTAGCGAAAGGTGGAATAAAAGGAATATTGCTGCGTTTGACAGATGCACTTGATCAAAAAAAAAAAATAGGAGCAACAGCAAACAATCAAATGGGTAAGCATTTATTGCAAATTTGTTTTTTTTTTATGTTTTTATGTGTGTTGATTTAAGTTAATTATTTTTTTATTATATATTTTTAATTTCCTTCTAGAATCAAATACATTTTTAAAATGGTCTTCTGTGAACATGAAATGCCGCATAGATGTTTGTGACAAGACGATTTCATGAGCAGTGTTGCCACTTATGCTACATAAAAAGGTGCATGTTTTTTGAACTTGTACTAAATTCTTACTCGAAAGGACAACATATTTAATGTTTTACTTTTTTCCTTCGATTCAACACATTTAGCATTTTTTTTTTTTTTTTTTTATTTTTTTTTTTAAAAAGAAAGGAAATCCAAATCCCAGAGCACTCAGACTCGGTAACGGTCCATTGTACTACCAGGCAGAAATCATCCTTTTTGGTGTAGAGGCATGTGATTGGGTGGCGTATGTTGTTGTTCCCCATGGGGATTGAACCTGCACCGCACGGGTCACAAGCCAACACACTCACCTCTACACCGTCGCCGCATATTTAATATATATTTTACATATTTAACATAATAACAACACGAGAATATAATGTTATTTATAAAAATAATAACATCTTAGTAATAAAAAATTTATTATGCTTTTTTGAGCGAAAGTTGTATCGGGGTATTGGATACTTCGTTAAGAAACTCAGCTGTAGAGACTTAAATAGGGACAAGTCATTTTCCGCTATGTATTGTTTTGGTTGTCGAAAATATTTATAGCTTTAAAACGTCAATCACTAGAACTTCACTTTCATAAATCGTATGAACAAAAAGTAGTCACAAAATGAAAAGTAAAAATATTTGAGAAAAAAAAATTCCCGCGAATGTAACACAAATTATGCTTGGGAAAGTCAACGGAATTTTCCAAGCAACAAAGCACATTGAATACAACGAACGCGACTAACTTCTTATAAGGACTTCAAGTAGATTAAAAAAAGTACAAGTTTACGTACATATGCGGTGCATTTACAGATTAATTAAAATATCGACTGGACCTTTGAATAGATTTGTTACACCAACTTACCTGCTGAGCACTTGCATTGCCTTCTACACATACCTCGTCGAAAACTTCCCGAATGCCACTTCTTTTTAGTGAAGCATTTGCGCATTCATTTTTCACTTCACTTCTCTCATTTTTCATTTCATTAATTGTTTCATTTGTTCCATGATTATGCACGGCACTTTTTTCCGGAATTCTAGCTAATGTTTGATTCTTAAAATTGACAACTGCAGTGGCACTGCATGTTTTGATGTAACAAATATATCACTTAGATAATTTTGAATTACTTTTAAACTCATATAGTTGCTTAATTTCGGAAATATAGAGTAACTTACTCCATCTCCTTAAATCCTCACAAAACTCGAAGTTGTAAATTTGATAAATTGAATTTTCCATCTTATCACACTTTAAACGATGTAATACGAATGAGAACTGACTGGGTTTCCTACATGCCATTGAACAAATATTCTTCATGCTCTTACGGTAAGACCAGTTATTGCAAATAAATAACAATTTAAACAGTTATTTTTTCTAGCGAAATACAATGAACAGTGTGATTTGAGTACCATTTGGCTTTATGTCACTTTAGCAAAGCGACATAAGGGCAAATTTCGAGATTTGGCCTTATGACGCTTGGCCTTATTTCACGGCACCCCTGATGAGTATTCCTAGCATGGCAGTTGTTGAGGTTGAAATGTTATGGGGGTGGCATGCAGCTGGCTATTTCGTTTGAGCAATTGTTGTGAAAATATCGGTAAGGCAACGATAAGCAGGAGACATTACAAAGTTGGCTAAGAGAGTCAAACGATTTCGCGATATCTCGATTCCCCATAAGTTTTATCATGGGTTTTTGAATTCCGTGATGTAGGTAAAATAATATGATATGATACCAGTTCAGATATCAGCGTTGTTTCTACTAAAGTTTAGGCGAATAAACGCCTTGTGAATTTAAGTCGGATCAGAGGAGGTGAACTATTTTTTGCATCGCTTAAAGAAGCCTAGACAGCAGCGTTCTTGGCGACAAAAGATAAATAAAAGCTTTATTAGTTTTCTTTAGCGCAGTGGCCCGGTTTCGCGTCCAACGACGGGCTAAGAATATAACTGCAGAGCCCCAAAAAGCGCTTGTCGTAAAAGGTGACCAGTGGGACAAATCGCGACGCATATAACATATTGAAACTTTGATGTCAATCGCAAGTGCGCTGCAAATCCGTGGGTTGACACGGCTGGAGTTCATCGGTGTCGTAAAATGTGTCGTAAAAGGACGATCAAATAAAAATTAATAACAAGAGCATACACACGTCAAAATAACACCAGCATTTTCCTCAGTAAAGGAGTGATCCAAAACCGGGAAGTCTACCAATGTTTTTTTGAGGTCGAACGGGCTAACGCCATAGGCGGACCAGAAGTAGAGATGCCATAATATGGGAAAGTTAGGATCCCTTTAATTCTGATACTAACTTTGAAGAACAGGAATTTTATAACGTGCTCGAGGCTTGATTGTTCATATCAGTCACCCGACTCGGTATTACCTGAAAATAAAGAATCAGTAACTCTCCCTCCGCCGCGCAGTGAATTCGGATCAGGCCAAAGTTCGATTGCATCAGTCACATCCCCCTGATACTAACCCATGATTTCGGGAGTCGGGCTGAGCTCGACAGCACTAGTCACTCTCAGCATATTGCAGCCACTGTTACCACACTGATACCCACCGGGCATTCAAGTATTGGGTTGGGGTTCGATTGTATTCAGTCATCCAAACTTGTACTCCTCCCAAAGAAAGGAGGTCTTAGTGAGGTAAGATTGTAGCAGTTACTTCAGTCGGCACTCCAATCCGAGGGATCACAGTCACCCCACTCTGCTCCTCTCCCATGGTTCTTTGGTGTTTGTCTTAACATCTGAATTACATGACCACCAAATTAATTCACTGTAAGAATTACCCTTAAATCTAAACGGTTCAACTAACTTGAGGATGGACCCCCCAACTCGACTATGAGCGTCAGCCCTCCCTTACTCCTTTCCGCGGACCAGTGTAACTTGTGGTTCGTATTGCAGTTACGACAGTTACTCCAACCTGCACTCCGTTAGCGATGCGCGTAGCACTAGGGGTTCGCCTACTTCCGTCACTCCCTCAAGCACAGTTTTCAACCAACTACTCGACTGAGAAGCCGATTAACCCCGATCCCTACTCCATGGTATCTAATAACATGCTTGGGATTTAATTGTATCAGTCACCCGACTCGGAATTACCTGCTAACAGAATAAAGCGCAGTTTGAGGTTCGATTTATTTTTAGAGAAATTAAACATAACCTGATCGGTTAGTTTACCTGATCACTGCAGTGTATTCGAAGTAGAAGTTCTAGCAATCACTGAAGTTGCAGCATAAGACAAGTCTCTGTGGTATCAAACAGGGACATCTCCGGCAACGAGCCAGCTGCTGAACTGGCAAGCAAAGGGTATACGATGGACCAAGAACAGGCACTTTAGTCGGCCAAACCACAACTCCGTAATATCAGTGTTGGAATACAAGATCCGAAAAAGCCAATAACAGGTGGAAATCATTTACCACTTATGACACATCAGGCAAACTGCGGCCAAAATATGATAAGAACTGTATCAACAAACTTTTACGTTATGACAGAACAACACTGTCTAACTTGAAGACTTACCGGTCACAATTTGCTAAGGAACCACACATTCAAACTAAATCTCAAGGATGACGACATCTGTAGAGGCTGCGCGGACGAGGGTACCCATGAAGATATTCGCCACTTACTCTGTTACTGCCCAAGCCTATGTCACCTGAGGAACAGAACAGTTGGAAGATACATTTTCCAAGACGTTGAAGAACTGTCAGATGTCCCACTTTCAAATCTTTACCAGGCTTATAAGGATATGCAAACGGCCGGACAACTTGCAGTAGGGGAAAAACCATCACACAGAAAAAAAAACATGTAAAATCAAAAAAAAAAAAAATAAACATAATTCAACATTTTTTACCAATGATTTTGCTTCTTAGTTGTTTCTTGTTATTTTAAATGGGTTTTTCTGTATCTCAGGCGTAAGAAATTATCATGTCAAAATAACAAGAAATGTATTTGAATTAAACATATCCTCATTCTAAAACAACACGGTGATTCCCGTTAAATCATATCGATCTTCATGTTAAAACAGCATGACGATTCCTGTTGAATCAAAATGACTTTCATGTTAAAAGAGCACGACGATTCCTGTTAAATCATAATGATGCACATGTTGATATAACATGAAAATCTAGTTTAATAAAAACTTCAGGTTTATTTTATTCATTTTATTTTATTTTTCGCGGTTTTTTACACGGTTAATAATTTAATTACTATAAAAAAACACAAAGATCAAAATATATACCTAAATAAGTGAGTTACAAACATTTATCTCTTAAATATATTTTCCCATTATTATTTTGGAAAAGATGCAAAGGAGGGCAATTTTCATTGCACTTTGTGATTGCAATGCATCCATATTTTTTGTAATGATCTTAAATAATTTGTTATTATTAGTAAGAGTTATTTCATAATAATATTCTTGTAGGAAAATTGATTCCAAGGACAATGCTTGTATTAGTTTGAAGCAAATATCCAGGCTTGTCAAGAATGAATCAGATTTTAAAACTGTTTAATCAAAATAAAAATAAAATTCTTTAAGTTGGTAGATACTTAATCCAACAGTAATTAAAAATGGTTGTACAGTCAAACCCTTGTTGTAATAATACGTCTCTCGAAGCTCCGATATAACTTTTTCATAATCACTTATTGTGGTAAGATGAACAATAAAACTCTCGTTGGCATCTGGAATCGATATTTTTTGTGAAAGCTTTGCTGACCTATCCAAAAAGCGTGCATTGGTAAGATGACCGCCTTTAAGAGAACAGTATTGATGTAATCTAAGGCGCCTGGTGAACAAAATAAAATGTTGAGCCGGCCGGCGTAAGTATGTTAAAAGTGGAAAATAACTTACTTGTCCTTATCCTTTGAATTTAAAAAAATTGCCTTAGACCTTTTATCGTTGATGTATAAGGAGTAATAGTCCTAAACTCTTCCCACTTACAGAGAAGCAGACGACTCTTGTTGGGATACAGCAATTCACAATCAATATTAATCTAAAAAATGAAACATATTTTATAATAAAATAATTTAAATAAAAACTTAGATTTTAATATACTGTGGCTGTATAATGTATATACACACCTCTTTTTCACTTTGCACTTTTAACTTTTTCAACTTACTCGTACCGATCAATGCGACGAAATGAATAAATAAAAGAATTGGAGGAGTAATACCTACCCACTTACAGGTATTTTACAGGAATCAATGTAGTTTTAACCCTAAATAAATGTAAACACACATACGCTTAAAGTAGGAATTCGGAAAATAACGGTAGAACGAAGAATATTTTTATTGAATTTACAATGTTAAATTTCATTTCAACACGTTTTGATGTTGAATTTAAAGGAGACAGTTTTGTTTTCAACCGTGTGCACGATCGTCTGGTATGCAGGCTGCCACTTTGGTAACATTTGACAAAATTTGTTATTTTTTTTTTTGGAAATTTGGTAATTTATATCTGGCTTTATATAGGTGAATTTTTGAGCAGAAACACCAAAAATACTAAGTCCATATTAAAAAAAACATAGGGGCGGGCTACAGTCCGCTTGGGCGATCTTTTTGGATACCCTATTCTTATTCCTATCCCTCATAAGTGGCCGTGACAAAAGTCTAAGTATGGTTGAATTGTTAAGAACGCTCTACATATTCTGTTATATAATATTTAAAAGATTTTATCAACCAAAAACGAAGCTTTTGTAAAAAAAAACGTTCGCTAGCTCAAACTTTGGTTTTTCAATAAATTTATTTTATTTAATTGTGGGCGTATCAGTAAACGGATTTAAAAAACATTAACACATGAGCATAGAGGACCCCTAGAGAGTATATAGTACAAATTTCAGCTCCCTAGCTCAAACTTTGGATTTTCAAAAAAAGTTTTTTTTTGTAAATAGGGAGCTGAAATTTAAAATATATACTCTCTAGGGGCCCTTTAAGCTCATGTGTAAATATTTTCAAAATTCGCCCACTGACACGCCCACAATTTAAAAAAACAAAACTTTTTTTGAAAATTCAAAGTTGGAGCTAGGGAGCAGAAATTTATAATATAATACTCTCTAGGGACCCTTTATGCTCATGTGTTAATTTTTTTCGCCTACTGACACGCCCACAATTAAATAAAACAATTTTATTGAAACACCCAAGTTTGAGCTAGGGAGCGTTTTTTTTTTATAAAATCCTTTAAATGTTATATAACAAAATATGTAGAGCGTTCTTAACAATTCAACCATACTTAGACTTTTGTCACGCCCACTTATGAGGGATAGGAATAAGAATAGGGTATCCAACAGTTCGCCCAAGCGGACTGTAGCCCGTCACTATGTTTTATATCGATTCAATGTTAATTACACGCAAAAAACTGTTCTTATAAAAATCAATGTTATTTCAATATTATTGAATGTTGAATTGAATTTGTCAAATTTTATTTTCACAAGAACTCAATTGTGACTTATTCCATCTATTCTTCATTGTTGAATTAACCATTTTTTTTTTTTAAGCCAACGTTTTAAAATATTGATTCAAAACGAAAATCATTTAAAATTATAGTGAAATGAATGAACTAAGATGAAATCGCATTATTTAGAATCAACCATTCTTCATATCAATTTTACATCGGTAAATTTTTCTGTGTGCAAGGATGGAGGACCAAATCCAGAACAACTAGGCCAACACTCCTAGCAAAGGGGATCTCAATGGGTCCACATGAACCTAAGTGCGGTATAACAGATGAGCTCTGTTCCATCAACCCAGAAACCTAACCTAACCAGCACCCATCAGATCCACTATTCCCATCCACACTGCTGGCTCAAAGGTGAACGTGGCCATTGACTACAGCAGCGTTTTCCAAGTCGAGGTCCTGACTGTGACTACAGATGCTAAAGAAGTCACCATGTTGACAATTCTTCATACAGCTATTGCTCTGCATTGACAGCCAAACGTCAATAAAACCGATTTCTGCCGTAGAGACAAAATCGAAGCTTGTAGCTCGCTGTCGCGAAGAGCTACGGGTTCTTGGCGCGCAGCAACAATGTTCAGCTCTGCTTGGTTCCCGGTCACACAGGTGTGATGAGCTGGCCAGACAGGGTTCACACCTCGAACCAAACCAGGCCGACACAACAGTTCAGATTTTCCATGTAACCTTAAAATTAGCAGTCAGGACGCAGAACAAATATATACAATTTGACAGTTCCCTTCGTTTTCCTAACGACTGCAGGCTCACAACTTCAGGCAACTTGCTGTAATAGGCAGGAGTAGGAGTGGAAAGGCAGTTGGGAATTTAAAGAGGGTAGGATGACCGGATATGAATAAGCAAGACAGGGTAATTTTAAAAATTGGGTGAGAATGTTGACTTTCGAAAACGTGGCACGCTGGCGGGTGAGCTCGCCAGAATGGGGGATTCTTGTTCCCGAAAATAAACAGCACCTGTTGACAACACCTGTATTGTGCCGAAATGAGAAGTTTTTCCCTTTGACAGCGGACGGATGGTTACCACTTGAACACTTTGTTACCCACCAACCCACCCAACCTGGAAATTCTTTGGCCTGTGAACTTCCCCATTCATGTGCATATCCTTGTCAAATCATCTGCCGAGATAAATGTAGCTTACCTTAGTCCACCCCGAGAATTGAGCACAACATCATGTGCTCAGGTATACACGAAAAAGAACGACTTCTGTTTCATAGATGGCGTGATTTTAAAAATTTTTTTACCTGTGGAACGAAGAAGTCAGAAATCATGTTTCTATAGCCGGCGTCGTCCTTAAAGAAATATGGGCCGATGAGTCCACCAGCCCATAATGCACACCACACAGTGAGTTTTAATGGATGTTAGGGCGTCTCGACAAAGGCTTCTGGGTTTTCTCCACTCCAAAAAAATTTGTTTGTTTACATATCCATTTAACCAAAAATGGGCCTCATAGGAGAACAACATTTTGCGTTGAAAATAAGGACCGAGCCATGGTTTTCAAAATAAGTTTGCACAATTTGCACGCATTGTTCTGGCGCTAATCTCTTCGTCGTAAAATGGCAAAACGTACTTACCACAAATCAACTTTCAACTGTCAAATTGACAATCGGTAGATCAAACCTCTAAAAATAACAACCTTTAGAAGGATTTTTTACGCTTCGCCACTATTTATTTTATTTAAATTTAGTTATCTTTTTGGTGGTTACAGGCGCCTTTTCCTCGCATTTACACAAATGCAGTCGGCGTTTGAAGTCAGGAAGGAAGTAAAGGAAACTCGACCCCTTGAGTCATGTATACTGAACCATACCGTACAGCCTACATGGAAAAAACGAGAGTATACATGTTCTTTCTCACAATTTCCGTTGACCTTGGGAAATCCAAAGATGATCAAAATCATAACACATATGAGTACATGACCGGCTATTAACGGGTTTGCTATTTACTAGACACTGTACAGGTCTTTCATCGTTCTTGCTGTGATTACTGTTATCTATTCTATTGTTAAGCTTATATTAAGTAGACATTGTATAATTGACTTTCAGTCTGATCTTAGCGTTCATACAATAAAGAACCATAAAATAGAAAGCGACGTTTTTATTTCATTTGTGTACATAGCTCAGTGTTCGGCTACTGACGGGATTACATTAAATCCATAACTGGCGCAGTCGGAAAAAAAAATATAAAATAAATATATTGCATACATAGATGCCGCGAACTAAGTTAAAATATATTTGAAATAGGAAAAATAGTTTCATTGAACAATGTTACCTTAATATTTAACTATTTAAAGACAAGAACAACAAACAAATATATAAAAAAAAACAGTTATAAAAAAGTGAAAATTAAAAACAGAACTCTAACTTGTGGGCTTGCAGTGTGAGCAGTCGACGAAAAACCGTTTGGAAAAAATAAAATAAAGAAAAAGCAGTTGCCGAGAACAACAGACAAGAACAACAAACAAATATATAAAAAAAAAACAGTTATAAAAAAGTGAAAATTAAAAACAGAACTCTAACTTGTGGGCTTGCAGTGTGAGCAACCGTTTGGAAAAAATAAAATAAAGAAAAAGCAGTTGCCGAGAACAACAGGTATGGCCAATGTAGATCTTATCGCATTAGTGGCTGGAGTCACTGATTTCACCGGGCTACCGGAACATTTAGATTTATTTATTAAGCATATTGATTATATTTATGTATTTGCAAATAATATAAATGAACATTTGAAACCAATTTTGGATTTGCGCATAAGGCAAAAAATATTAGGTGATGCAAATTTAATGTTAATTAATAATAATAATCCGTCGCAATGGCCGGAGATAAAACCTGTATTAAAAGCAAATTGTAATATTAATGAAACAATTGAAAATATAATTAATGAAATAAAAATGATAAAATTTAACAACTCTGTCGAAAAGCTTTATAACCAAGTACAACATCTTTTAACAAAATTGAACATAAAAACAAATCTAAGTGAAGATATTCCAGCTTGGTACAATAGTAGGCTCAATGAAGAAACAGCATTAAAATTATTTATTGGCAAGCTACCTAGTGAGCCTAAGATTATTTTAAAAGCAAGAAACCCATCCACTTTTTTGGAGGCCAAATCTATTTTAGTTGATGATAACTTTTATCGTACATTTGTAAATACAAGTTCAAATTTAAGAGAATATGACAATAGCAATTTTCCAAATTACGGACACGGAAAAACTTATACAGGACAACAAAATTCAAGCAGCGCTAGGTATGACAAACCAAGACTCGAATAATTTTCAAAATTTAAATACAAGATCAGGCAATTTTCCAAATTCTAATACACGCGATTCAGGACATTTTCAGCAAAATAGTCCAAGTAATTTTCAAAATTTACATACAAGAACAGGCAATTTTCCAAATTCGAATTCACAAAATTCAGGACATTTTCAACACAATAACTCAGGTAATTTTCAAAATGTAAATACTAGATCAGGCAACTTTCGAAATTTGAACCCGCGCAATTCAAGACAATTCCAACAAAATAACTCAGAAAATTTTAGACAGCATAATACAGGATTAAGAAATAGTTATGATGAAATAATGGAAGTGGAACACATACAGGCAGGTAATTCACCATCCAGTGCAGAAATGCAAAATGCAGATACATATCAGTCACTAAATTTTCAATCGACCAGTCCCGAGCTCTTCCCTGCATAATAGTAAAAACTAGTTCAATTCCTATTAAACTGTTGATAGATTCTGGATCAGGTACTTCGCTCATTCAAAAAGGATTGTTTCATAGTTCTTTCAAAACAGAACTTAGTAAACCATTGTTACTCAAATCAATTAACTCAGACATAGTTGTTGGCTCCAAAATAACAATCCCACTTTTTAAGGAATTTAGTAAACAAGTAACAAACATTGAAATGCTTGAAGTAGAAATGAACGGCGACTTTGATGGTATAATTGGCTGTAACATTTTAAAACCGTTGCAAGCAAAAATTGACCTTGATAGTTTACAATTAATAACCAAAGAAACCTCTTTACCTTTAATATTTTCCAGTTCTCAATCCCAATTAACTGAAGCAGAAATTCATAGCTTAAGTAATCATACAGAAGATATTTCTTTTCAAAAACCAAATATAGACTCAATTTTAAATAGATTGAAGTTAGATCATTTGAATAAGGAAGAAATAAAATCATTAATCGCTACAATTCATACGTTTGAGAAAGTGCTTTATTTTGAGGGTGATAAACTAACGTCAGTGTTCAAATACACCCACAAAATACCGACCAAAAATGATACTCGTGTCCCAATATTTTTAAAAACATATAGATATCCTGAGGCACACAAAAATGAGGTTGATATACAAATTTCAGAAATGCTCAGCTCAGGAGTTATCGTTAATTCCACTAGTCCGTACAATGCTCCTATATGGATTGTACCGAACAAGGTTGATAATTCCGGTCAAGAAAAATGGCGCGTTGTAGTGGACTATCGGAAACTTAACGATGCAACCATGGAAGATAAGTTTCCAATCCCTAATATAGAGGATATATTTTCAAAATTGGGAAATGCGCAATATTTTTCATCACTGGACTTAGCAAAAGGATTCCATCAAATCCCTATTAATAAGGAAGATATGCATAAAACAGCTTTTTCAACTACAAATGGACACTACGAGTTCAAACGTATGCCATTTGGGTTGAAAATGTCCTGGTTGGTTATCTAAATAAAATTTGCGTAGTATACCTAGACGACATACTTATCTTTTCCACGTCGCTGCAAGAGCATATCGATTCACTTAATAAAATTTTGAAAAGACTTGCTGACTACAACCTAAAACTGCAAATTGACAAATGCAATTTTATGAAACGAGAAACTGAGTATTTAGGACATATTATATCAGATGAAGGTATTAGGCCCAATCCAAATAAGATAAAAATTATCAAGGAAATTAAATTACCTCACTCAGTAAAGCAAATTAAATCGTTTTTAGGCATTACAGGGTTTTACAGAAAGTTTATCAAGGACTATTCCAGAGTAAGCCTCCCAATGACAAAGTGTCTCAAAAAGGGTAATAAAATTAACATCAAAGACAGACAATACATTGAGTCCTTTAATAAACTTAAAGAACTTATATGTACTTGTCCAGTCCTAGCATACCCTGAGTTTGGAAAGCCCTTCATTTTAACTACCGACGCTAGCAATGCTGCATTGGGGGCAGTATTGTCACAAAATCATCACCCAATAGCTTATGCATTCAGAACTTTAAACAACCATGAAATAAATTATAGTACGGTAGAAAAAGAACTGTTATCTATAGTATGGGCAACTAAATATTTTAGGCCATATTTATTTGGCCGTAAGTTCAAAGTCCAGACAGACCACCGACCTCTAGTGTGGTTAAATTCTCTGAAAGAACCCAACTCAAAGCTTCAGAGATGGAAAATAAAACTCAACGAGTTCGACTTTGGTATTGAATATATCAAAGGAAAAGAAAATTTTGTTGCTGATTTTATTAAGTCGCCTAGAAATTAATTGTGTGGTTGAAAACGACATTAAATCGGACGCAGCTACAATACACAGCGGCGAAGAAAATTTAAACGATCATATTTATATAACCGAAACACCATTAAACATTTATAAAAATCAATTAGTATTAGAAAATGGTATAAATAATTCATACACAACCAAGTTTTTGTTCAAGAAAAAGAGAAGATCTCTTATTAGCCTTAAAGAGTATGATGAGGCATATGTTTTAAAATTCCTTAATGAACTATTACCTATTAAGGGGACTATAGGAATCTTTTGCAAAGACGATAACATATTCAAAGAGTTTCAAAAAACCATAATAAAATATTTTTCAAATTTACCAACTATGAAAATGCTAAGGTGCACAAAGTTTGTAAAGGACATAACATGCAAAGAAAAACTACTAGATCTAATAGAAAAGACCCATTTAGACAGAAATCATAGGGGGATTGAGGAAACGTATTTAGTTCTAAAAGAGTTATGTTACTTTCCAAATCTTAGATTAGAGATATATAAATATATCAGTAATTGCATAGCATGTAGCATGTGTAAATACGACAGACATCCAATAAAGCCAAAATTAATGATAACTGAGACACCTGATAAACCCAATGAAATAGTCCACATCGATATATGGTTTTTAAATAAGAATAATATGTTCCTAACATGCATTGACAAATTGACTAAACACGTGTCCATTGACCCTTTAACAGATAGGAATTCAATAACAATAGTAGATGTATTAAAACAAAGGTTCGCAATATTAGGAAAACCAGTTAAAATAGTGGCTGATAATGAATTCAATAACGCGTATATTAAACAATTCCTAAATCAAGAAAATATATTCTATCACTTCACATCTCCCAATACCCATACCGGTAATTCTGTTATAGAGCGTTTTCATTTAACACTTAATGAACACATACGATTGTTAAAGCTCAATAAGGATAATATAGATACTGACGACAGGATGTTGGTTTTCAAAGCAGTTGAACTTTATAAGGATACTATTCATTCCACCACAAAATATAAACCCAATGACTTCTTACATGCTACATTGAATAAATTAGAGTGGGAAAACCTTAAGCAAAGAATCCACAAAAATAAAGAAAAACATATAAATAAAGTAAATGAAACACGAGCAGAACCTTCTAAGTACAGAGAGAGAGAACTTGTTAAAAACTTAGGTTTCCATAATATTAAACATTTGCCAAGATATATAATTAAAGACGTAAAGGGAAAAGGCAAAACTTATTTTACGGATAAAGCGGGATTAAAACGTGATAGGCAAATAATCAAAAGAAAGTATAGGTACCAAAATCCAATAAAAGAAATTGAATTTGATAGAAAATTTACAGGTAGGGACTACTCTAAAAAAAAAGAAGTACCAAGCAATGAAATAATCAAAACAAGAGTAACTTTTCTATAACGTAAAAAAAAAACATTAACAAAACAAAAAGATTGATAATTGAATGAATATATGTACTTGGTTATATTCTTAACTTTTTCTATTAAGTATTTTCTCTTAAGCGAACCAATGACATATACCTACTCGTATATTATGTACATGTTATAAAAATAAAAATAAATAAAAAAAAAATATAATGAAAAAAATTTAAATGACGTAGTATTTAAGTATTATAGTGTTATTATTTGAAATAAACACAAAATATTAGGTGATTTAAAACATGATCATAAGAAATTGAATTAAATAAAATACTGTTGTTATACAATATTAGATTAATCAAAAAGCTTAGATTTAGTTGTACAATAATGAAATTCTTAATAATTTGTTCCATTATAATTTACTCATATATATATGTAAAGAAAAGAGGATAAAAATAATAATAAGAAAGATAATAATAAAATGTAAAAAGCAGCCCGTAGAACCTGATGTACAGCAACATAGTTCACTTCCAGCTGCAACACTATTTATATATCAACATTCACGATTTATCAATACGTTAAGTTCATACAACGGCGGGAGGAGTCATGTATACTGAACCATACCGTACAGCCTACATGGAAACAACGAGAGTATACATGTTCTTTCTCACAAGTTCCGTTGACCTTGGGAAATCCAAAGATGATCAAAATCATAACACATATGAGTAAATGACCGGCTATTAACGGGTTTGCTATTTACTAGACACTGTACAGGTCTTTCATCGTTCTTGCTGTGATTACTGTTATCTATTCTATTGTTAAGCTTATATTAAGTAGACATTGTATAAATGACTTTCAGTCTGATCTTAGCGTTCATACAATAAAGAACCATAAAATAGAAAGCGACGTTTTTATTTCATTTGTGTACATAGCTCAGTGTTCGGCTACTGACGGGATTACATTACATCCATAACTCTTGGGGCACCAATATGTGGTTTCGTGCGATAAAAGACTTTATTGGCCAATATCGCACGGATGTTGTCCCGATGTCGTTGTGTAGACCTTAACGAAATTGTTCTACAATTTACGTCAACCCGTCTTTTGACGGATAGCCTATGACCGCCTCTTGACCTTTTCGTAGTGCAGCTTCACAATATTTTTCTATTCAAAAATGTTAAATTAGGCTACCTACATGTAACTTCATTTCAACTAAAACTCAGTGATTTGGTTTTTCACTGATCTTACAAAAAAAATCGAAGACTACCTACATATGTTATTGTTATATGCTACATATTGTTAACCTTCAAGCGGGCGCGCGGTCATTCGTAATGGCAGCGGTCGCGCGTAGTCGAAAAGACTAATGGGATATATGACAGAAATAAAGCATTACTTATCCAATAATCTTTTAGTTTTTTGTACACAGATATATTATCATTGTATTTAAAGTATATTAATCTTCTAAATTGGCGTGTGACGTCTTCAAGGATCCCGCTATATACAATAATCCAAAAAGTGCTCGAATTTCTACAGCATCAGTCGGTTTGCATTCACGTGGCCTGTCATACGATGGTGTTTTTATACCCTATTCTAACATACCTTAATATTGCCCGTAGACCCCTAAAAGTTACTATATATTTGTGATCAGCATCGATAGTAATGTCGATCTAGCCATGTCCGTCCGTCCGTCCGTCGGCAAAAATTAGGCCTTTAAACTGGGCCTAGAGAGCTGAAATTTTAACCATATACTCTCTATAGTCCCGAAATAATCAAGTTTACGAATTTTTGAAATCCGCAAACAGACACGCCCACAAACTCAAAAAAACAAAATTTTGGAAAAAATCGAATTTTGAGCTAGAAAGCTGAAATTTTTTATATATGATCTATGACTCCTAAAACTGCTCGGGATAAAAATTTTTCAAAATCCACCCACTGACACGCCCACAAATAAATAAAACAATTTTTTTGAAAATCCAAAGTTTGAGCTAGGGAGCTGAAATTTATAATATATACTCTCTAGGGGCCCTTTATGCTCATGTGTAAATATTTTCAAAATCCGCCCGCAATTATTTTTTTTTTTTTTTTTGAAAATTCAAAGTGAGCTAGCGAGCTGATATCTATAATATATACTCTCTAGGGGCCCTTTATGCTCATGTGTTAATTTTTTTTTAAATCCGCCTACTGACACGCCCATAATTAAATAAAACAATTTTATTGAAACACCCAAGTTTGAGCTAGGGAGCGTTTTTTTTGATAAAATCCTTTAAATGTTATATAACAAAATATGTAGAGCGTTCTTAACAATTCAACCATACTTAGACTTTTGTCACGCCCATTTATGAGGGATAGGAATAAGAATAGGGTATCCAACAGTTCGCCCAAGCGGACTGTAACCCGTCCCTATGTTTTATTTTAAATTCGTTGGTGTGTCTAACGACTTTTTCAATGATATTCTCCGTAACGAATAAACTCCAGGCTTGCATTAATGTTGTTACCCCACGCCATTCCTACGAGTACCTGAATCTTCAGTGAGAATATTTTGTACTTGACGCCTCACCCTGTTGTTGTTGGATTTTTGCCATTGCATTACTTTATCACGCCCTGTAAAATAGCTGTTTATATCTGAAAAAGGCAAATTATCTTCATCTGAATCCGAGCTGTTTGATTCCTCAGCAGATTGAGATCCCTCTGAAACGATGTGGTCAGAAGTTTCTTAACCTTGGTCGTTGAGCTCTGATTCACTCTCTTCTTCATCTTCTCGCAGTAGTTTCTCAAGTATTGCACTTTCTGCTACCGGTCTACGAGCTACAAGCTTAATTCGATAATATTGGGCGATATCCGCAGAAATACTATATCGCGTTGAGCGTCACGCGTAACCTTTTCAACGACAGGCGCATGGTGTGCTTTCGAGGCCTGCGCCGCGTCTAAAACAACAGTGATCTGTGGGTTGGGCGGATCGCGGCTTGCGGAGGTAAGCCCTTTATTTCACTCACAATGACAAAGCGATAGGCTACTGGAAATGAGAAATACATGTGACAAGTAATAATAATATTATGAACGAAAATGTATTAAGCACGGTCGATTCGACACCGCGCGCCCGCTTGAAGGTTAAGGTACGATTTCACGGTCATTTTTTCGAGTCATTTAAATGACGCTGATTAAGAATCGACGAATTGTGACGTCAGGAAAAAATGTCGCATTAGAGAGACAGTCATTGGTCATTTGAGAAAAAATGGCGATCACACGAAATGACTATATCATCGTCATTTTTGTCCCAAAATCAAATGACGTACCCTGCGAGTCATCTATAATTTTCCGTTGGGATGTCATTAAATGAAGAGCGAACAAATGACGATCACACGGCAATGACTTGCCTCATCCGAATGACAAATGACACCTTCCCTATTATTCGATTTCGTAATGACCAATGAGAAAATTATAACTTCTGTCATTTGGTTTTTTTCTCTCATCTAAATAAAAGATGTCAAAAAGAACTTTTGCGATGATGGTGGAAATTGCGGAGACGGCGTATTTTGCAGCGTGTGTGCTGGAAAGCCGTGAAGACGACCTTGATTACGAGCCAACGCGACGAAAGCGGAGTATTTGGCAAAAGAAATGGTTGAGCCGTCGCGAGAAGAGTGGATTTTGTGCTGGATTACTGCTCGAATTGCGCGAAGAAGAACTTGAACTATATCGCAATGTCCTTCGTATGTGAGCCAATCAATTCAAAGGTTAGTGTAGCCACACATCAAAAAACAGAACATAAATATTCGAGAGAGCGTTTCAGCGGAAGCACGACTGGTAATAACGTTCAACACAATTATACCGTGCGGTTTATAATAACATTTTGGAAAAATATCCTTTTTCCAGGTTTTAAGGACCTTTTTTGTTGTTGCAAGGACCTCTCAGTAAAATAACGTTTAACAGACTTATACCGTGCGGTATCTAATAACATTCTGGTAAAATGACCTTTTTCCAGGATTAAAGGACTATTATATATGTTGAATAAAACGCTTACGTCATAAATGATTAAGATTTATCTAATATTAAAGAAGTAATTAATTATAAAATTGAGAAGCACAAGTTTCTTGTTCGGAGGCTGGAGCAAAAAGAGATCGAAGTCATTGTCAGAGCCATAAACAAGGAAGTGTTTTTGAAAAAAGCTTTAAATCATAAAGCTGATGACACAATGTCACAGTAAATGAAATATATAACAAGGACCATTTTTTTTGTTGTAAGGACCTCTTAGTAAAATAACATACATATATACTATACATATACATATATATATAAAATAGGGGCTTGCAAGAATCCAATATTATAGAAGACTTAAAGCAGTCGAACGACTTAACATCAGTCAATAGACTTAAAGCATTCAAAAGACGTAAAAGCAGTCAGCGCGTTTTCGTGTCCTTCGACAGCCAATCTACCTGGATGCCGAAAAAACAAAGAAAGTGGTGATGGCGTGCACGTCGCTCCATAATTTTTTAATCACCACGAATAAAGTAATGTAAATGGGGATATTTTACATCACCTGCATCGATTTCACATTGACCGGACTTTGTCTTGCGCAGTTTCGCCACGAACGCCTTGAAGTTGCTGCGCGTGCTATTCCAATTCTTTCTGGCTTCGGTTAATTAAAGTGCGTCGATGGCCAGCTCTAGTACAACAATTGCCCAAGAATCGGTTTTGACATGTTGAAGTTTGTGTTCTGGAACTGAGCTATCCCAAAGCGCCCGTTGCTTCTGCACCGCCACAATCAAACGCGATTCTTCTTCGTCGCTCCACGAATAGCCAATTTTCCTATCCCTATTTAATCCTGTTTTCTACTTTGGGTATGCAAACTCACACGATAGTTAACAGAATAGTCCATATTGTCGGCACTTGGCGGCAACGGGTCGCATTGCATTTCACCCATAGTATATTGTACCGAAATAGCAGCCAGACACATGCAACAAACACCAAATGAAAGCACAGATATAATATTAAATGCTGTGTCATTTGTCATTTGCGTAGAAAAATGACACGGCATGAATTTCGTGCCTTGTCATTTTTCGGAGGCTGTCATTTAAATGACGCAACAGCCAAAAAGTGTAGTCATTTGTCCTAGGCGTCATTAAAGAGCGATCACACGGCCATTTTTTTCCGTCATTTTATTGGCACAAAATTCATGTCATTTTCTTCGCCATTTTCCAAGTCATTTAAATGACGCCTGAAAAGTCGTCCCAAAAATGCCGATCACACAGACCGACATTAAAATTACGACTTTGTGACGTAATTTTTACGTCAGAGCGTCATTTAAATGACTCGAAAAAATTACCGTGTAATCGTACCTTTATAATTTTTTTTTTTTTTTTCATTTCTTTGTATATATAGCACTACTTTTTCACGATTGACGTGTGATCTGTTTAAGGACTGAACGTGCAATGACAAGTGTTCTCCCGACCATAACCAGCAGACTGTCATCTATTTGGAGCTACCAACAACCACACTACGCTCATGCTAGTGGCCAACATTCATCATCCGATCTTGAATTTTAGCAATCATAGCCAGCAATTCAATTCGAATCTCCCGCTATCTCATCATTTACCAATAGGTAAGGGTATTAAATACATACATACATATTAGGCCTTAACGGCAAATAGAGGGCCTGAACCTAGCTTCTCCAACCACTTTCATGCGAAGTGGAGGGGACCTACAGTTTTACGCCGAATCCGAACGGCAAATTTGAGAAGCTTTCTCATGACAATTTGATACTCTTGAATGTTTGTCAGACGTTCGCAAGAGGTGCCAAATACAGGGTTATTAACTACTGCCATTAATTTTGCCCACCTGAACTTATCCAACCATCGGGAATGTGCTACTCCAAATCCTCAAGAATGACAGCTGACAGCTGTTGATAATTGCAATTTGCTGCACACGTTTATTTTCGGTCGAGTAAGTTTATATTTTTCTTTTATTTCCACTTAATTAATATCTGTTTTATCATTTCCAGAGGCGGCTAAATCTAGCTTGGATCGAAAATAGGTACCAACAGGAATCATCTCCCTATGTATTGGGGTAAGTATTGTTTATGCTTAGCGTATATTTTGCTCATTTCGCATTGTTTCCAGTTCACGTAATTTATCCTTCAATCTACCTATGGAAATGATGTGGCGCTGGGTGAGGACGAACCCCAAACCCACATCGCATCTGGAGGATACCCTTTTGGTTAAACCAGTAAGTTAAGTGGCTGAGACGACACTCTCAACGTTTGGACCGTCCTGGGAAATCCGGACACTTAATTTTGATCACTTTATTAACAATCACTTTGTTTATGTTATCTTTTACATGTGACCGAATCGTTGTGTAAGCTGGAAGTCGATGTCGAGGGTCCCAAGGTAAGTCACGTAGCGCAACAGAAGAAATTGCTTGTGAATGTCCTCAATTCGTGCGAATCGATTCGAAAGCAGGAAACCACACGGGACAAAAGTCCTTTGAAAAACGTTTTATTTGATCCAAACGGGTTAAAAAATTGAGCTACCTGTCAGAGATTACACCCATATCATTAAAGTAATCGACACGTTTAATAATCTCATTATCGACGAAATAAATAGGTACAGTTGGGTTTTGACATCTCGTGAAGGTCATGCTTTTACATTTCTTAAGATAAAGCTGCAAATAATAATATTAATACCATTCATGTATTTTTATTTTTTTTATTTAATATAAAAAAAGCGGCCAAGTGCGAGTCGGACTCGCCCGTGAAGGGTTCCGCGCGAATTATAATTATTATTTACTTAGGCACCTATTACTGATTTATTATTAGAAAATAATGGTTCACTGTTTACGCATAAGGTTTATGTTTACGAAATTAAATGTTTTTTTTTTATATTTGAGTTGATTGAATGTAAGGTAAATTGCGGTTTACGATTTATGACGTATTAAAAAAAACTACTTACTAGATCTCGAGCAAACTGTTCAGTTTAAAAAAAGAAGATATTAGAAACCTCAATATCATTTTTGAAGACCTATCCATAGATACCCCACACGTATGGGTTTTATGAAAAAAAGTTCAGTTCGAAGTATGGGGAACCCCCAAAATTTATTGTTTTTTTTTCAATTTTTATGTGAAAATCTTAATGCGGTTCACAGAATACATCTACTTACCAAGTTTCAACAGTATAGCTGTTATAGTTTCGGAAAAAACGTGGCTGTGACATTCCCGGACAGGCAGACAGACGGACAGACAGACATGACGAATCTATAAGGGTTCCGTTGTTTGCCATTTGATTACCCCTCTTCACATAAATGATCAATATTTTAGTTATCTAACTGGCTGTTCCCAAATAAGCTTTAATAGTACCTCATTCGATTTGGAAACAATTTTAAAATGTGTTTCTTCTCTGAAGAATGACTATTCATCAGGTCCTGAAAAATGTAGTCATGCAATTGCTCCACATCTTAAGTATCTGTTTGAATTGTCCATTAATACTGGTAAATTCCCTAAGCTATGGAAAAGTTTTTATCACACCTGTATTTAAAAAAAGCGAACGTGGTGATATCACTAATTATAGGCATATTTCAAAGCTTTCGTGTTTCCCTAAGCTTTTTGAACAAATTGTTTGTGAAAAGTTAATATTTCTTTGTCGCAATATAATTTGTAATAAACAGCATGGATTTGTAAAAAAACAGATCCACTGTCACTAATCTGTTAAGTTTCTTGCATGATTGTTCTAATGCCTTAGGGAATAAGGACGAAATGGATTGCATATACACTGACTTCTCTAAGACTTTCGACCAGCTGTCCCATGAATTAATCGAATTTAAGCTCAGGGCTTTTGGTTTCCCACCACCTTTTATAAAATGGGTTAATTCATACCTTAGATCAAGGGCTTACCAAGTCAAATTTAGAGGATCAGTATCTGTATCTTTCACAGCTCAGTCTGGAGTTCCCCAAGGAAGTCACCTCGTACTAGCCATCAATGATGTTAAGGCATTTATAAATCACAGTCATATCCTGATCTACGCGGATAATATGAAAATATATAAATCTATCACTAGTCAAACTGGTTTTTGCTAAGCATATCAATTTTATTGTTAATAAATCTAATTCCATGCTGGGCTTCGTAAAAAGGTGGGCCAACGAATTTAATGACCCTTACGTTTCTATGTCATTGTAAAATTGTTTTGTCCGTCCGATTCTAGAGTATGCCTCACAAGTTTGGACACTGTTCTACAACATTCATTCAAATCGAATAGAGTTCATTGAACGTAAATTTATTCGATTTGCACTTAGAGGACTCGCATGGGATGATCTATTTGACCTCCCTCCTTACAGTCAACGCATCAAGCTTCTTCAAATGTTACCCTTTTCTCAACGAAGGCTTAATAGCGATATTATTTTCTTACAGCAGCTTATATCCGGTCAAATAGATGCACCTGACTTGCTGTCGTCTATTGGCTTTAATTTTCGTGGTGGTGCCCATAATTTACGCAGTGTTGAATTATATAGCCCCAATCATAGAACGAATTATGGGAGGCATGAGCCTATTAGTCGCATGAGTAGAATCTATAATCTAAATGATCATGTGATTGACTTGCATGTTAGTAAAACTAAGCTTAAAAATATTTTGCGTAATAATGTCTTAATGTTTTAAATTATTTGCATGATTTGTGTCTGTGTTAGTATTTTATAGGTACATAATTATTGTGTTTTAAATTGTTTTGTCCTTACTAACACCTGCACTAAATGATGAGCCTGTGAGAGCACTTTTAGTGCCGGCTAATTTCGGCTCGTGATAGTTGCTTGCTTTAAGCACTCCACGACACAGAACTAATAGTGTATTAAAAAAAATAAAAAAAAAATAAAAAAATAAATAAAAAAGGAATGTGTCACTACACACTGAAAGGTAATAAAGTATTTACGTAAGAAGTGATGTCACCCTTGTGATTCTTTATACGGTCGCAACTCAACTAGCCATTTATATCCAAAAACTATACCTACCTACATTTTTCATTGAATTATGTCCTTGCTGGACGCAGAGATACGTTATTTGCTTCACTGTGCAAATCCCTTTGTGGTGAATATTCGGATAGTTTAAGTTTTCCGTTCACCTATAGGAGCTGTAACTGGAGCAAACGAAAAATTAACAGGACCCCTGAGTAAGAGCAAAAGAAAATTTATTATTCCATGGAACGAATGGCAAGCAAATATGCAAAAAATGGAAGTGCATAAGTTTTGTTCATTTTTAATTATGCACCACCCATACTGCTTGTTGTTCCATTTGCAAGATGCCAGTGAATCACTATGACAGCTGGATCCTACAGCCCCCGTTCTGGCCAAAAACCGCATTCTGTATTCCGCGTAGCATGTATTTTTTTATGTTATTCCATTCATTGAATTTATTTTCCTTTTTTGGTGCGAGACAGGGCAAAGGCAAGTGTTTCATTAAGCTAAGGGTTAAACGGCTTCATCGGCTTGTGTGACCCTTGCCTAGCGATTCTATACTCGAGTACATTGGGGACAATCTGGCCAAACGCACACATTCCGTATACCAATGAATTTTTAGAGTGGAAGAAAGACATTTAATTAAATTAAATAACCAACACCTGTGGTCGGTGACATGTTTTTCGAGTTGTAGCAAGCGTATCCTTATTCAATTGCATAGACCCTTTTGCTGAACAGTGGCAGAACTATGATGGTAGTGCATTTCCGAAGGCGGTTACGCTCAGATTTATTCCTATGTTCTTTGCAATTGAGAACGATTTTCTTTTTAATTAAAAACAAAAAAAATTGTGCGAGTATGTAGTGGAAAGATTGTGTGGTTCAGATAGGGTTACAGAATTTTTTAGAGCCTGTATGTTGAAGGAAAAAAGAAGTACTACACTGTGCCGTTTTTGAATTTATGATAATTATTTAATTCTCCAGCGTTGTGTAGCCTTGGGTCACATGTGTAGCGTCTAATTGGAGATATTAAGTGATTTTACTCAAGATCTTGAAGTGCTCATACAAACAAGGGTGCATTCGTTTTTTTTAAAGATGTCAACATTTACGGTGAGTTTACAAATGAAATCACAGGACGTTGTAGGTCAATATTATCTCTCTTTTTTAATGAATGAATTTAGGAAAAGACGACTAACCTTAATCGCTACAGCGAAAATGCCTTGTTTTTCTAAATGACCTTCAGATATGTGTTTCCCAGTTTCTCTAATTAAAACAGAAAGTGGACTTGTAGAGGTTGAACAAACTTGTGTTTAAGTTCCTCTCAACTTTGTGCCAATTTTCTGTGACAACGAAAATATGAGGGATCTTATGGTGCGGTTTCTGGGTGATTTTTGTTTCGGTTAAAGACGCACAAAATCATTAGAATGATCCTTCAATAACTTGGGTTTTTAGAGGCAAATCACTAGCATGTGCGTGCGTCCGTGAAAGGCAAGTCCTTGGTCCAAAATGTTTGGCTCTATGAACAGATGTTTAATTTGCCGTGAGGACTACTACTGTAAAGTTTTGTGCTAAAAAAAAATCCTTCTGTTATTTGAGAACTATCATCATCTTAACCTATTGGGCGTGTGCAGGCGAAGAAAGTCATTAAAGTTTTGTTGTAAAGCAGTGACCCAATGCTGAACTCCTGTGGTACGGTACCCAAACTATGGCCGTGTTCCTCTTTGCTCCGTTGTTTTATTTTATTTTTCTGTCAGTTTGAATAAGTCTTAATTTATTAAGGTTGTGTAAGTTTAGTAGCCTTAATAGGGACATACTTCTACTTTTCGCAGTTCTTTTAAGGTCGTCCTCTTTATTTATCCTTTTGTATACTCTTTCCAAAGGTTATATAAAATTGAGTCATAGTTTGTAACAAACTTTAACCTTGGTTTCACGCAACTAACGGCTGTTTAAACAATAAAAACCTTTCTTTAACTAATAAATGCCACATTCCATGATTTGCCTGGTTCTTTTTAGTTTAGTCAGTGGTCGATGAAGTGGCACGAAAGCTCAGCCATCTTCCGTGACCAAAAATCAGTACATCTGTGCAGCTACAAAAAAGTTATGGCTCCCTAAAATCAAAATTATAAATTCCATTTTTTACTTAAATTTTTTTTTTTTTTTTATTTCAAACATAATAAACTACAAAGGATTACAAATGATTGTTATGAAACTAGTTATGAAACTAACGAGCAGTTTGCTTTTCAGTATTATTCGCGGGAGAAAAGTAAATGGCTAACAGTTTACTATTTTTTAGATACATTATAATTGTAATTTGTTGTAGGTTCTTAACTTTTAGAGACAATAACAGGAGCATAGATCGGATTTAATCCATCCAAAGCGTTGGAGGTTAAATTCACTGCGAGCGCCTCTTCCGCTCGTTGTTGTCACCCTGCTACTATCTAGTAGAGTTCGTGTGGTTTGCGGTTGTCTTGCAAGATCTGAAGGTCTTATACGGTGCAGTCGTCTCACGCCATATACGTTTAAAAGAATTGTTGCTTCCTCGTTAATATGCTCGTGATCTCGCTTCTCGTGTGCTTGGGCCCTAGCGTTGATCTCTTCAAGAAAAGTAGGAATCCCTATGTCCCAATGGAGGTCACTGTTTCTAATGTACCATGGAGCATACACAATACTTCGAAGGACTTTATTCTGGAACCTCTGGATGACTGCAATATTGGTCTAGCTCGCACATCCCCAGAGTTGAGCTCCATAGTACCACACTGGTTTTAGGATCTGGTTATATAAAAGAATTTTATTATTTATTGATAGTCCTGACTTCCTGCCTAAAAGCCATTCTAATTTTCGCCATTTCATGTCTATGTAGTCGTTTGATTTGAATATGTTATTTCCAACGAAGGTTGGCGTCTAGAGTCATACCTAGATACTTCGCTGTATTTGCATATGGTATTGTCGTGCCTGATAATGCTATAGAGGAGTAAGAGATATATAGACTTATATGTGAAGTCAATATGTACCGATTTGCTAGAATTGAGTTTTATACGCCATCTTTCAGTCCACTTGATAATTCGGTCTGTAGCAGCTTGTAACTTTTGTGTCGCTTCTTGCGTTGTATCTCTCATTGCTAAGACTGCCGTATCGTCGGCAAAGGTTGCAGTCTTGGTGTACGGTGTTGTAGGTAGGTCCTTAGTATAAAGGAGGTATAACAGAGGCCCGAGGACACCTCCTTGAGGAACTCCGACTTTGATCTGCACTAGGTTAGAGTAGTAGTTTTCTTGTTTTATACGAAAGCAACGCGATGTTAAATAAGACTCCATTAGGTGGAAGTTTTGTTCTGGCAGGTACACTTTTAGTTTATTGAGTAGAACTTCATGCCATACTCTATCGAAAGCCTGTGCTACGTCTAAGAAGATTGCAGAACATACTTTTTTTCTTCTAGTGCTCTTTCGATTTCATTTGTTATTCTGTGAACTTGTTCTATTGTGGAGTGTTTGTAAGTACATCAGATCCCAAGCTGAACTGATGACTCCACAAGTAAGTAAGTAAGTAGTTACTTACTTACTTACTTGTGGAGTGTTTGCTTCGGAAGCCGAACTGATGACTTGAGATCCAGTTTCTTGATTATACGATTGGTTTGAGACGCTTAAAAATCAATCTTTCAATCAGCTTTGATGATGAAGGAAGTAGAGATATAGGTCTTTATGAGGATACCTCCTTAGGGTCCTTGCCGGGTTTAGGGATCATTATAACATCAGCTACTTTCCAGACGCTTGGTACATACTCACGGCTAATTGTTGTATTCATTAACCGTAAGAGATTAACTAACGCTTTGTTTGGCAGTCGCTTCAGGACTTCCACAGTGATCAGGTCAAAACCTGGTGCTTTTTTGTCATTTCCTTATCTCATATTTTAACTCATGCATTTTAATTGGAGGAATCGTAGACCTGGTATTTTCATGAGATTTAGAAGCTCATCGCAGGTAGCATCATTAGGCTTAAAGGTATTCGCTTTTTTTTTTTTTTTTTTTTTATAATTTGCTTACGCTAAAGGAATTTTTTTTCTGTTGTTACAGTACCCTTATAATGCTAAGAACACAGTGTAAGCTACTTGGTATAAGAAAGAATAGAGAGATATTAAAGAAGTGTTTGGGTGCAGTTGTAGGGTTTATCTCCACGGGTGGTGTCTAAGTTACTTAGGGATATTACGATTTCATGTACTCGGTATAAAGTAATGGACTTGGCCGGGATTCGAACGCACGACCTTCCATTCCGTAAGCGAATACACTACTACTGCAATATTGCCACCCGCAAGGTGGTCTGCAAAAGCAGTAGCTTTTCCTTCGTTGCTTTTAGCCCATTGCCCATGGCTGCATCTTATTGGAGGAATATGATTTGTTGGTTTACTTAAAATGCATTTATTACAAAATTTTAACTTTATACATTTTTTTTATGAAATTTGTATCCTTAAATATGTTACTATTGTGTTTCCATGATTTTTCCACCTTCCCAAACCCGACTGAAGTTAATTATAATTTGTTACTGTATCCCCCTGAATACCTGCCGAACTACAACTATCTTCGAATATTATCCTACCAGCACTTGAGATGATTCTGAAGGGATGCTTGAATTTGACATATATTCCTCAGGCTTGGAGAAAGGTGAAAGTAGTTTTCATACCAAAAACTGGAAAATACTCATATGTAAGTCCAAAAGACCTCGCAACTTCGGTCTGCGGCCCAACATGCGTACTGCAATGATAAATCGGTGGAGACCGCCCTTCACTCTTTGGTACGCACCATCGAATACTCCCTTCATCACAAGGAGTACACTTTGGTTGCTTTCCTAGATATAGAAGGCGCCTTCAACAACGTCAACACATCTGCAATCGCAAATGCACTAACAGAATTGAGTGTGGATGGCTCGCTTGGTGAATTGATCAATCTACTGCTCTCAAGTCAGATTATCAAGTCAAAACTGGGCGAAACATCTGCCAGGATGTCTGGCAGTACAGGCACCTTCTCTGGTAAGTGCTGATTGCCTATGCGGATGACATTGCTATTACCATCTCTGGAAAACACCTCAACACTTTAAAGGAACTCCTACAAAACGCTCTTAACAAGCTAATGAGTTAGGCCAATCGTTGTGGCCTGGGTCTTAACCCCCACAAAACCGAACTTGGCTTCTTCTCCAGGAAATCTAAAATCCCTCATATTGACCCAACCACTGTTTATGGTACAGGCGTAACTTTTTTCCACGAGGCTAAATTCTTGGGTCTACTTGGATAGGAAGTTAAGCTGGAAACCCAAAATACAAGAAAGAGTCAAAAAAGCTACAGAGGCACTTTTTTCTTGCAAAAAAGCTATTTGAAACAGGCGGGACCTACAACCCCGCATCACTCACGGCTATACGTATCGATCGTAAGACCAATTCTAACATACGGGGACTGCATTGGACAAAGCGATAAATCGTGATAAGCTGGGCAAGGTCTATTCGAACGACTTCTTTAAAAGCTGCATGGACGAGGAGGAGGAGGAGGAGACTACACTTCACCTTCTTTGTACATGTCCTGTACTCTCCCATAAAAGGAAGTCGAATTATAAAGTCCTTCTCTAGAGGAATGTTGGTACCTGTGACAGCAGCCAGGTCCTGCCCCCAAGGAGGGGTACTCGCTCTCCTCTTATGGTCACTAATCATCGACAGTCTTTTAGTCAGTATGCACAGACTAGGCTACAACGCCAAAGGTTATGCGGATGACCTGATAATTATTATTAAATGCAGGATTAGCGTAAAGGAAGGATTATCCATCAATCCTCAGAAAACAATTTTAGTGCCTTTTACTAGAAGGAGACTGGTTAATTTTTAACCTGTCACCGTAAAAGGCACAACTCCGAATCATCCTAGATAAGAAACTTAACTGGCACATCAGTCGCACATCAAGTCTGCCACGGAACATGCCATAAGAGCCATGTGGGCCAGTAAGCGCCTGTACGGCAGAGCAAGGGGTCTTAGCCCCAGAGTGATAAACTGGTTGTAAACTATGATGGTAAGACCTTTTATCACGTACGCCGCCGTCGTATGGTGACGGAAAGTACTTGAACGGACAACGGCAAACAAGCTCCTGAAGCTTCAAAGTATTGCCTGTCTCGATAATTTTTTATAATTTGGTTACGCTAAAGGGTTTTTTCTGTTGTTACAGTACCCTTACAGTGCTAAGAACACAGCGAGAGCATTTGTGTTTAACAGCAAGCAGCACCTGGCAATATCATGGGATGCATGCTTTTCGGTGATACTTATAGAAAGAATAGAGACATAGGAAAGAAGTGTTTGTGTGCAATTGTAGGGTTTTTCTCCACGGGTGGTGTCTAAGTTACTTAGGGATATTACGATTTCATGTACTCGGTATAAAGTAATGGACTTGGCCGGGATTCGAACGCACGACCTTCCATTCCGTAAGCGAATACACTACTACTGCAATATTGCCACCCGCAAGGTGGTCTGCAAAAGCAGTAGCTTTTCCTTCGTTGCTTTTAGCCCATTGCCCATGGCTGCATCTTATTGGAGGAATATGATTTGTTGGTTTACTTAAAATGCATTTATTACAAAATTTTAACTTTATACATTTTTTTTATGAAATTTGTATCCTTAAATATGTTACTATTGTGTTTCCATGATTTTTCCACCTTCCCAAACCCGACTGAAGTTAATTATAATTTGTTACTGTATCCCCCTGAATACCTGCCGAACTACAACTATCTTCGAATATTATCCTACCAGCACTTGAGATGATTCTGAAGGGATGCTTGAATTTGACATATATTCCTCAGGCTTGGAGAAAGGTGAAAGTAGTTTTCATACCAAAAACTGGAAAATACTCATATGTAAGTCCAAAAGACCTCGCAACTTCGGTCTGCGGCCCAACATGCGTACTGCAATGATAAATCGGTGGAGACCGCCCTTCACTCTTTGGTACGCACCATCGAATACTCCCTTCATCACAAGGAGTACACTTTGGTTGCTTTCCTAGATATAGAAGGCGCCTTCAACAACGTCAACACATCTGCAATCGCAAATGCACTAACAGAATTGAGTGTGGATGGCTCGCTTGGTGAATTGATCAATCTACTGCTCTCAAGTCAGATTATCAAGTCAAAACTGGGCGAAACATCTGCCAGGATGTCTGGCAGTACAGGCACCTTCTCTGGTAAGTGCTGATTGCCTATGCGGATGACATTGCTATTACCATCTCTGGAAAACACCTCAACACTTTAAAGGAACTCCTACAAAACGCTCTTAACAAGCTAATGAGTTAGGCCAATCGTTGTGGCCTGGGTCTTAACCCCCACAAAACCGAACTTGGCTTCTTCTCCAGGAAATCTAAAATCCCTCATATTGACCCAACCACTGTTTATGGTACAGGCGTAACTTTTTTCCACGAGGCTAAATTCTTGGGTCTACTTGGATAGGAAGTTAAGCTGGAAACCCAAAATACAAGAAAGAGTCAAAAAAGCTACAGAGGCACTTTTTTCTTGCAAAAAAGCTATTTGAAACAGGCGGGACCTACAACCCCGCATCACTCACGGCTATACGTATCGATCGTAAGACCAATTCTAACATACGGGGACTGCATTGGACAAAGCGATAAATCGTGATAAGCTGGGCAAGGTCTATTCGAACGACTTCTTTAAAAGCTGCATGGACGAGGAGGAGGAGGAGGAGACTACACTTCACCTTCTTTGTACATGTCCTGTACTCTCCCATAAAAGGAAGTCGAATTATAAAGTCCTTCTCTAGAGGAATGTTGGTACCTGTGACAGCAGCCAGGTCCTGCCCCCAAGGAGGGGTACTCGCTCTCCTCTTATGGTCACTAATCATCGACAGTCTTTTAGTCAGTATGCACAGACTAGGCTACAACGCCAAAGGTTATGCGGATGACCTGATAATTATTATTAAATGCAGGATTAGCGTAAAGGAAGGATTATCCATCAATCCTCAGAAAACAATTTTAGTGCCTTTTACTAGAAGGAGACTGGTTAATTTTTAACCTGTCACCGTAAAAGGCACAACTCCGAATCATCCTAGATAAGAAACTTAACTGGCACATCAGTCGCACATCAAGTCTGCCACGGAACATGCCATAAGAGCCATGTGGGCTAGTAAGCGCCTGTACGGCAGAGCAAGGGGTCTTAGCCCCAGAGTGATAAACTGGTTGTAAACTATGATGGTAAGACCTTTTATCACGTACGCCGCCGTCGTATGGTGACGGAAAGTACTTGAACGGACAACGGCAAACAAGCTCCTGAAGCTTCAAAGTATTGCCTGTCTCGATAATTTTTTATAATTTGGTTACGCTAAAGGGTTTTTTCTGTTGTTACAGTACCCTTACAGTGCTAAGAACACAGCGAGAGCATTTGTGTTTAACAGCAAGCAGCACCTGGCAATATCATGGGATGCATGCTTTTCGGTGATACTTATAGAAAGAATAGAGACATAGGAAAGAAGTGTTTGTGTGCAATTGTAGGGTTTTTCTCCACGGGTGGTGTCTAAGTCGCTTAGGGAGATTACGATTTTTTGTATTCGATATAAAGTAATGGACTTGGCCGGGATTCGAACGCACGGCCTTCCATTCAGTAAGCGAATACACTACTACTGCACCGTTGCCAACCGGACCAGAACCTTATTGAGGAGTCAATTGGGCTGTTGCGTTAAGGTTAATTTAAGATTAGTGACAACAGCTTCATCTGGGAAAGTGTCCCTGGTTTAAGACTATCCAATACTCAAGAATAATCAAGCCTTACTCCTACGAGGAAATCCGTATGGTTAGTAAAGATAATATTCGGTAGCTGGTGGGCTTTCTTTCAGGCCACTGCGGCTTGAGATGTCATCTCAACAAAATGAATCCGGATATATAATACAGGATTTGTATGGAGGATGAACAAATTCTCTGTGAATGTCCGGCACTTTATTGGTTAAGACGACGTATCTTTCAAAGGGAGATACATTCACAGGTGAAGCTCCGAAACTCTGCCACTCAAGACGTAAGGCACCCGTTTTTGATACAAGAGAACTTTGAATTCGCATTGTCATCCAATAGGGCAGGAGTTTATTAAAAAAAAGAAAGGTATTTTTGGATGTTTATTTCTAGCAGCAAAATTAAGATGTTTTTTTCTTTACACTTTATGCTCCTGATGTTTGTCAAGTTTTTGCTAGTGGAGGGATACAGCAGCGTGGATCCCTCAGCCAGTAGTGCAACACACTAACCACACACTACTTACTTTACTTAACGGGCTCCCGACCCGTGAAGAGTCTCTGCCTGAGACACTGATGCCTTCCATTCTCTGCAATACCGGACACGCTGCTTCCAGTTGTCCAGACCAAGCGCTCTGGTATCCGCGATGGCATGGTCTTTAAAAGGGAGGCTCGGTCTTCCTTGCCTTCTCGAACCAGGGGAATGGGATTCGAAGATCCTCTTGGCTGGATCATTATTTTCCATTCGCTCAATGTGGCCCAGCCAATGTAGTCGAGGTGATTCAACTTTTTGGACTACATCCACATCTTGGTACAGGTCATAGAGTTCAAGGTTGTATCTTCTCTTCCATTCGCGTTCCTCGCACACAGAACCAAATATCCGACGGAGTATTTTTCTTTCAAAAGACCCCAATATTAGCTCCCATTTTCTATACTTATCTACCACCACTCGGGACCATAAAGCAGGACTGGTAGGATTAATGTTCGATAGAGCATGCATTTCGTGCTTCGAGTGAGGTGTTTTGAACCCTTCTATTTTGCTAAACCGAAGTAGCAGCGGTTTCCCAAGGTAATTCTTCCCCGGATCTCCCTAAGGTTTCATTCGTGGAGTTGATGTTTACTCCTTGGTAGATGCACTCCTTAACTACCTCGAAGTTATTGCTACCAACAGTGACGTTTAGTCCTGGGCGGTGGACAGGCGTTTGTTTGTCTGTTGATAACATGTACTTGGTCTTGTCCTCATTTACCTTAAGACCAATCAATTTCGCCTGTTCTTCAACCGCCGTGAAAGTCTCTAACACGGCACGCTGGGAACGGCCGATGATGTCGATATCGTCCGCATAACCTAGTTGCTGGACGGATCTATTGAAGATAGTGCCTTCCATGTTGAAACCTGCCGTTCGCACTATTTTCTTCAGAATAAGGTTGAAAAAGTCACATGATAGTGCATCTCCTTGCCAAAATCCGGTACAAGTTTGGAATAATTCGGAAAAGCTGCTTCGAAAATGCACATTACACCGCGTGTTTTCAAGTGTCACGCGACACAACTGGATCAGTTTTGATGGGATCCCGAATTCGGCCATCGCCACGTAGAGCTCCTCATGATGAATGCTATCATATGCAGCTTTAAAGTCAATGAAATGTTTGGTCTTGACTTAAAATTCATTGGTCTTGCCTTTGTTGAACCTATTAAGTTAAAAAATAAATAAAGAGGCATCTATCCCACTTCCATTTAAGTATATGCCAACCTGACCACTATAAAACGTGAAAGAATATGTCAAAAAGCCTTAACAATATTGAATCGCAACAAAATTTTAAATGAATCGATTTGAAATGCGAAAAAAATACATCGCCAACCTAACGAACTTCAACAATGGCATACTCGTACGATTGTTCATTTAATTTCAATTATCTCCCAATTAAATTCGTTTTGCGTATTTCTCTCGAATATACCTCTCTAGAGCAACGCGAATGTTCGTTGGAACTGGACATACGTGCTTCTATTAATTGGTCGAACTTAAAGCACCAATGAACCCGTCATATAAAGCAAAACAAAAAAGCAAAAAGTGAGTGGATGAAAGTGTGCCGTGAATAATTTCGTGTGCATCGAAAAACCTCGCGCTGTTGGTGCATCATTTCATTAGTACTGCGAGTTTAATTCCAATTGTGAAATAATTAAAATTGTTTTCCACGCTCATTTTGTCGATGGTCACTTGAAGTTCACATTTGTGCTGGGCGCACCGCTTGACCGACCAATCGTCTGTTGGGCGCCAACTGTTAATCAGTAACTTTGCTCCGCGGGCGACAAACGTTTCAATCAGGTGCCACATCGCAAACATGGAACGTGATCATCATTTCAGAATGTGTCATCGGTACCATGGTAGAGTTCGTTTGCGCCTTGTAGCAGCACAATGAAAAAAAAGGAAAAAAAGAGACGACAATGGAATTATACATAAAAATTCCTTTCACGAAAATTCCATTTTCAGCACATTAGCGGTACAGGGTCGCGTGTAAAATTCGCATACAGAATGACCAGCACCAGAATTGCGGCATGTAGGACCAGCTGCAACCGATGACAGAACATTAAAATTGCATTTTTCGTTTAAAATTCCTCAGACGCTTTCACTTGTAAAAATGCAAAAGCGTTTCTCGTGTGGCATAATCCGATCCGAAATTGCCGAATGAAAATCTGGAAATTCCAAAAGTTCTCACTTGTAATGGAAGAGGATTGTTTTCGCAGCTGATGAGGGAATGTAATTGCGTGTTGTGTTCATGTGTGGGAATATTTAAGGAAGAGTTGAACTGTTTATTGTAAGAATAAAAGTATTTTGTTAGATTAGTGCCTCAGCGGTTAGTGTCGTGCGTTGGATGATAAGGATGATTTTCACGTTAACAAAATTTGCAAAATATTTCAAAATCCAAATACAGTTTTATGTTTAAAAAAATTGCATATGTTAAAATATCATTTTAGCAACATAAAAACATCGTTTAATTATCGATTCAAATATTTGTATCTTGGTTATAGAGAGAGGAGCATTTGACAAATGATCACGGTTCAACAGTTTTTAATTATTAAATAAACACAAAATTTGGTTATTTTTCAGTAAATAGTTATTTTATTAAGTTTTTTAACTTATAAGAAACTCAGTCTTTTTAAATTCTTTAAGTCTTTTTCATTTGTATTGAATTTTAAAAGCTTTAAAACTAAACAACAAAAATAGCTTTACAAAAATAAATACTCTTCATAAAATAAACTTCAAAATTACTTTAAAATAAAATAAATACACATCAACTAGACAACGAAACAAAAAACAAAAGAAAAAATAGAGTAGGCCAATGGATCCTGTCACAAAATTAGATTTCATTCGCTTTCGTGGAAACACATGGACTGGCGGAATATGATTTCCTGTGGCATTGATAATACCAACTAATGTGACTAGGCGGATGTAACTTGAGAAACGGTTCTCTTTCCCTTTTCAGCAATTACCTACCTATAGAAATTATGAATGCTTGTAAAATTTCTTAGAAAAATAAAAGTTGTCCTATCCTTGGAGATTCAAGTACGGTTGTTAAACCAGTTTCATCCAAATTGTAGATTTTTTCGGGACCACATTTATATTACTCGTACAGTCGTTTGAGATTTTGAAAAAAAAGAGTTCCAGTGGTGCTTTTTTAAAGCCATAAAGACATGCCAAACTCGTATTTTTTGGCTTGCGTAAGCTAAAAGAACTGTTTCGTCAGATACAACCCGCGAGGCAATCTTTTCCAGCTATTTATTAACATTCCACGAATTTGGGTATGGAATTTTGTTAATTTTCACATAATTGTAGAACGAATTGTTTAGCCAATTCATATGTAAATCCAAAATGTAAGTTGGAGCATTTTTAAAATATTCAACGAGCTCGCTTTCGTGAGCTGTTGTCAGAATTCGTTTATGCGAATATTTTGTACTATGTCAGTCATTAATTTGTTTTCCTTCCTGTATTTTGTTAAGTCTAAACATTAATGTGGTACGAATAATACCAAATTTGTTTGCGGCAATGCTTATATCTTTTTTGTTGTGAATGTCTTTAAAAATATTTTCAACATTTATTTCGTCGATGTTGCGGTTAGGATGTTTTCTTTTATAAATGTTGGGCATGTTTAATATTGTAAAAAAAGATTGTTTTACTATAAGATATTCTTATTGACTTAAGAAGGAGAATTTGATATTCTGTCAATTGCTCCTACAAAACAATTGTCAAAACCTCGTTTCAATCTACTTTTGGAAAAAATTCTAAAAAACACTTGTAAAAGTGCACAGAAAAATTGTTTTTCTACCTATGGGTTAGGTTAGGTTTAGGTAGCTGTCGGCAAAAGCCGACACACTTAGTTTAATGGACGTGCCATTGTGATACCACGTATGTATCATTTACCTCAACTCTGTAGATGGGACTAGCGGTAACTCGACGTGGTGTGGTCGTTGGTTTTTTACCTATAAGTTTTAGTCAAATGCAGGTGCACCCCAATATTGCAATTTAAGTATCAAAAGCTTAAAATTAAATAAAAGATTTTATTAAACTATGTTTATTTATCTTTGTTTATTATTTTTCTTTACTAATTTCACAACTTGTTTCTGTTTGTTTACATGTGCGACGCGTTTCAGAGCTGCTGCTCCATCATCGGGCGTGTAAATTTGTTACATTATGTAACAAATGTAAACGAACAAAAACAAGTTGTGAAATTAATAAAGAAAAATAATAAACATAGTTTAATAAAATCTTTTATTTACAAATCAAAACACAACCGGAGACAAACAAAAACAACAAAAATGGATTAAAATTAAACAAATTACGCTTGGATTACTTACCTTCAAAAATTACATCAACTGGCTAAAAAAAATAAAAACACATACACTTAACAGAGCTTCAAAGACACGCTGATCAATTATTTACCAATTACACCCATCGTAACTAACTTCATTTGCACATCATTTAAAGTGCTGCCAGGTCTGTAGTTTTCAAGAGAAGTACTAACGTCAATTCCTCCTCCCTGTCAAATCATTCCGACCTTACGTAGGGTAATGTGGGTGGCTCGAGGACTCAGGTTCGACTTACGCCGGGGCCCAGTAACACATAAAGTTTCTTTCACTGCCTCACCTCTTGCGAAAGTCTGATAAACATCCAATAGTATCAAATGGGAAGTTGCTCGTTCGGAGTTCAGGTTCCTTCCACTTCGCACACCCAAATGGTTGAAGAAGCTAGGTTTTAGGCACTGTATGGGCCGTTCTGCCAAATAGTATTTTAAGAATACCCATCAAAGCATGAAAAACCACTTAGAAAATGTATTGCAAGGCAAAACAAATTTGTGTCCAACAAATTGTTGATAAATCTAAAAAAAATTGGATAAATGGAAAGAAACAGATTAAATTGCATGTATACTTGTAGGCGCGAAAAATGTTGCCCTGTTTATTACCTAACCCTAGAAGTACGGGCTTTTGTAAATGACTTGCTTCGTCGAATTGACGATGGCATATTTAAAGCGGTCATTCAGATGGCATATGCACCAGAAATCATTTTACTTCAAAATACAATTTTCACAGCCTTAGCTCAGATGGTATTGTATTTCACACATTTAGTTTTTTATATGGAGTGCTTCGTGGCTTCGACAACATGGATTTTAAAAAACGTACTTACTAAAAGTATATTCAGCTGCAAGTTTGCCAACGCAAGCAGCATGAACACAGCTCCCTGCACGAAAAAACAACGCAAAACCGACAAAAATAAGAAAGAATAACTGTTGTCGTTGATAGGACGAAGCATATACTTCCAGGGTTAAAAATCGATAAACAATCAAAAACCATTTCAGGATGAGCTGAAACTTGTGGCTTCAATGGCGAAGTGCGCAGTGTGCTTGCCGGGCTCGCCAACTTCTGACAAACATCCAAGAAAATCAATTGTCACGAGAAGCTTCTCAAATTTGCCGTTCGGATTCGGATTTAAATTGTAGGTCCCTTCCACTATGCACAAGCAAATGGTTGGAGAAGCTAGGTTTCAGGCCTTCTATGGGCCGTTAATGCACAATATTTATTTTTTATTTTTTAAGTACCTTGAGGCAGTCCATGACTAGTTTTGAGTTGATTTAAAAGGCGTTAAAGCAGTGCCGCTCTGCTGTCAGTGAGGATGTAAATGAACATGTTGGTGATGTTCCTGTTTAGATTCTTTCTGATGCGGAGTTCTATTGCGTGTAATTTAGCTTGAAACACGAGTGAGCCCTTAACAATTGTAAACTTATTACGCTGCCAGTTCTCTCGTTCCGGGAGGGTTACCTTGAAGTTGTACCTTTTAAGACGGTCGCCCGTTGAGGTTATTCTTAGTAATTCATTGCTAACTACCTTGCCACCGCGAATCAATCGGTTCTCGTTCGATCACCGCAATTAGACGACGTTGGGCGTGGTTAGTACTTAGATGGGGGACCACTTGGGAATACCACGTGTTGTTGGCACCTCTTGCGAACGTCTGACAAACATCCAAGAGTATCAAATTGTCATGAGAAGCTTCTCAAATTTGCCGTTCTGATTTGGCGGAAAACTGTATAGGTCCCCTCCACTTCGCATGAAAGTGGTTGGAGAAGCTAGGTTCTAGGCCCTGTATGGGCCGTTAATGGCCTAATAATGTATGTATGCCATTTCTATCGAGTTCGTGAACAGGGTCTGACTAAATTTTTTTTTTTTTTTTTTAAATTCTGGCTTGCCAAAGCGATTTATAAGGGGGAGCACTTCGACCTAAAAAGATCTTTTGTACCGTATTGGCCAGAAAAATGTAATCTAGTAGAATTTCCACTTTCCGTGTAAAGCGGACAATTTTACCAGTAGAAGAATTCTTTATGTCCTCGGGGCTCATTTGTTCCCTGAAAAAGATCTTCTTTCTAATTCCATTAAGGGCTGGACATTCACATAAAATGTGTTCAGCTGACTCGTCCTCTTCAAGACAGAGTCGGCACTCAGGAGAGTCTGCTATTCTCATTTTGTGTAGATGATATCTTAAACCATGGTGACCAGTAAGGTAACCTACTAAGTTTTTGATATCATGCCTGCTTATGTTTAGACATTTGCTGGCATTTTGATTGAAGGGCCGAATGACTCGTTTGGCCTCTCTTAGACCTGGGATGCTTTCCCAAAGATGTATACATTTTCTATGTTCCCAGCTTTTAATTGCTGCCGTTGCTGCTGATCTAGGAGTGCAGCAGTGGGACCTATGAAAGGTGTTTCTGAACCTTTTCTGGCCATAATTTGGTCTTGTTTCTTATTTCGAGTGTTTGTAGGGTATTGAAGCAGTACATGACTGATTTGGAGTCAATGGTATACGAGCTAAGGGCGTTTATACCTGCTTGACTATCCGTGAAAATATGGATGGTTGCACCTTTTATGCCAGATAAAATAATGTGGCGGGCGCATTCTTGAATGGCGTGGAGCTCTGCTTGAAATACGCTGGGACTTTTGCCCATGGATATCGTGAAGCGTTTGTGTGGTCCGTATATTCCCGCTCCTACCCCCGTTTCCATTTTAGAACCATCCGTATACCACTTTATGCCGTTGTGGCTGTTTGGTGGGTTATTACTAACCCATGCTTCTCTCTTGGGGATCTCCGTGGAGAACCGTTTGTTGAAGCATAGTGTTTTTTGAATGCGGCCTGTGACCGCGCAGTTCATGTTAAGTTCTGGCAGTTCATCGAGAAGGGTCTTTAGTTCCGGATGATCATTAAGACTTATCTCGTTTAACTGTATTAGACTTATTGCACTGCGGATCGCCACTTTTTGAATGTATATGTGGAGAGGTGTAATTCCTGTTATTGCCTCTATGGCAGCTGTTGGACAGGTTCGCATGGCTCCGGAGATACCAAGGCACGCAAGCCGTTGTACCTTTTTGAGCTTCTCTATTGCGACCTTTTGTGTGGATTTTGTCCACCATACTATGGAGGCGTATGTTATAATGGGTCTTATCATCACTGTGTAGATCCAGTGGACGATCTTTGGAGAGATTCCCCAGGTTCCGCCATATGTGCGACGACAGGCCCATAAAGCTCTATTAGCTTTAGTGATTTTGTTATTTATGTGAGAGTTCCAGTTAAGTCTCTTGTCTAGGATTACTACAAGATACTTGACTTCGTCGGAATACTCTACGACCGTGTCATTTATTGTGATTAGGCCTAGGTCTAATTTCCTCCTTTTAGTAAAAGGAACGATGACGGCTTTACTGGGATTTATGGAAAGATTTTCCTTGATGCACCAGTCTATGGCTGTCTTTAGAGCATTTTTCATTTTTGAAGTGACTCCAATTGAGTCTTTGCCCCTGACTATGATGACAATATCATCGGCGTACCCAATTGTAGTATAGCCCAAATTGCTCATCTTATGTAGCAGGTCATCGATGACCAATGACCACAAAAGGGGTGAAAGTACTCCCCCTTGTGGGCAACCCCTTACGGCTGTTACTGATACTAAGGTCATTCCTGAAGAGGCAGTTATTTTGCGACTTTCCAGCATCGCATTGATCCATTTAATGGTTGGTTTGTCTATGTTTCTATGGTACAAAGCATTTGATATGGATTCATATCCAGTGTTGTCAAAAGCACCCGCTATGTCCAGAAAGGCACAAAGTACGATGTCTTTGCAAGGGTATGCGTTTTTTATCTCTGTAGTTAGTCTTAACAGAGCGCCTTCCGTGGATTTACCCTTTTGGTACGCATATTGGTGAGGGTGCAGAGGAATGCTTTTTGATAGGCATTCTGTAATGTGGATGACAATAATCCTTTCCATTGTTTTCAGAAAAAAACGATGTCAAGCTTATCGGACGATATGATTTAGGTAATTCGCTCGGCTTGTTTCTCGGTTTGGGTATAAATACTACGTTTACCTCCCTCCAGGTAACTGGTATATACCCCCAGTTGAAGCTGAACCTAAATAAGGCAATCATGGATCTGGATGGTAATAAAAATTCTATTCCATTTTGAATGAGGGCTGGAAAAATACCGTCTGTTCCTGATGCCTTGAATGGTTTAAATGAGTTAATTGCCCATTTAACCTTATCCGGAGTAAAAAGTGTTCCGGATAAACTATTAATTCTGCTGAGGATTCTTGGAATTGAGACCTCCGCTATATGGTCATCTGTAATGACCATCGTGTGAGACCCTGGGAAGTGAGCCTGAAGCAAAGTTTTCAGCGTTTCTTCCCGGTCGCGTGTGATTGAACCATCTGATTTGATTAACAATCCCATGCTTTTTGCTTGATCCTTTGACAGAGCCCTTTGGAGGCGTGCCACCTCTGGAAGTTTTTCGATCTTCTCACAGTTTGCACGCCATGAGGCTCTTTTGGATCTGCGCAACTCTAAGTTATATATGGTCAGCATGGATTTATATTGTTCCCATATGCCGCTGCGTTTGGCTTTGTTAAAAAGCTTTCTCACTCTCTTTCGAATAGACTCAAGGTTATCGTTCCACCATGGTACGCACCTTTTAATCACGGTTCTTTTAACCTTGCAACTACTTTTGAATGAGGCAAGAATAATATCATTTATTTGCCATTGCGTAGCATCTGCATCATTTGTTGTTGATGGTGCTTCTGGCAGATCTGACTAAATTAGTTTGGAGTTGCTTTATTCTATTGATGAGCGTGTAGGCGTTTTCCATTGCTTCCCAAGTATGTATTGATGAGGAGGGGGAAGTGTCAGTAGAAGTTCCAACGCTGCGGTTGGTGTGGTTATCTTCGCGCCCGATGTACACACAGACGATAGTCGTTGAAAATGTTGAGCCTAGCTCAGAATGGGTCTACCAAAAGCTGTGTACATTCACTGTGTCATACTGGGGTTTAAACTCCAGTTTTTTTCCAGTAGACTTTTGCAGGTCCATAGCGAGATCCTTGCTTTGTCTATCGTCTGATCAATATGAGAGTTCCAAGTGAGTTTTTGATCGACGGTGATACCCATATATTTCACTCCACTGGAAACCTTTATATTTTCACCAAATAGTGTTTGATCTATAAGTTTCTCTAATGTTCTTCTTTTGGTTTAGGTTACTACGGTGATTTCACTGGGGTTAACCTTAAGGTCAACTTTTTGCACCAGTCAGCAACGATATTCAGAGGTCTCTGGAGATAATCTGAGAATTTGCCTCTGATTAGGATAGCGATGTTATCTGTAACATATAGTTTTTCAGGAGGAGGGATCACAATGACATTCCTTGTGTTCGAATCTCCTAGACAACAGAGAACAGACAGACAATACTGACTGCTGGTATAATTCCGGAGAGTGTCGCTTCAAACGACGGTTTTTTCGTAGTCGAGGACCCACAGGGGAAAGTGGATTTGCTGGGCACTTGTTTCGAGGCCGTGAATATGGTGAACAATTCTGTTCGCCGTAAGTACGACATTGCGAATAGGGCTCTGGTGAGCCACTTCTATCGGCTCACCGAACTTGAGAATTGGCGATCTGAGAATAACGGATTCAATGTATTCAATGATGAAAACCATGCTAATGCAGTTGTCGCGAATTGCCGAGATGTGCATCTTCGAGTCACTAAAGAAAAAAAAGTCGGCGGGGATGGATGGTGTCCAAAACGTCGTATTGAGACACCTGCCCCCGGAAGCTGTAGATATTTTTACCACGCTGTTTAACAATGCGCTGAATAATGCACATTATCCGGCCCATTGGAAGGTAGCTGTGGTACACCCTATCCCGAAAAAGCGTAAAGATAGGTCGAACCCTACCAATCTCCGGTGGATTGGTTTGCTTCCAAACATTAGCAAGGTCTTGGAAAAAGTTGTCAATAGAGCCCAGTTGAATTGGGTCCAGTACGTAATTCATTCCGGAAAACTAGTTTGGTTTCAGGACAGGCATGACACTATTCATGCCGCGTCGAAACTGGTTTCCGACATTCAGTGGAATAAATGCAAGAACCAATGCACGGGTGCTTGTCTGGTTGATTTTGAGAAGGCTTTCGACACCGTTATGGTTAGAAGGGCTTTTCCACAAGTTGACCAGGCGGGGATGAACAAACCTTTGCTATATGTAATTTATAATATGCTTATGGGAAAGAAGCTCGTTGTCAAATGTGGCAACGTGACTTTCAGCAGAGTCTTTGAAATTAAAAACGGTTTACAGGAGGGGGCGGTGAATTCTCCGATCACGTTTAACATTTACACGAGTGATCTGGTGGGTTCACTCAAACATGCTATTGCATATGCCGACGATTTGTTGGCATACAGATTAGGTCCTAAAATCGAGGTCATAAACATTTTTTGCAGCGTGATTTCGATCAAATTAATAGATATTGCGACGGCTGGAAGTTGAAAATCAACTTTCAGAAGACGGAAACAATCTTGTTCAGAACTGCTTTGGATGTGGCCTCTAGTGATACCAGACAAATTTCCTAATTGAGAATTTGGCCATTATTGGACAAAATGGTCAGCCATTAGCGGTTAGAAACGTAGTTAGATATCTGGGTATCTGGTCAAGCCAGGTATCTGCATTTCGATAGACATATAGTTGCTTGTCTTGCCAAGAAGTCTTATGCTCGGACAAGGAGACAGTTTCATAGCAGTCAACTTGACTCCAGGGTGAAGGTTGCTACATGTTTTAATATAGCGCCTAAGTATATGGAAAAGAATCGGGTTTTGGAGAGACACTGTCTTAGAGCATGTCTCCGGTTGTTTCGAACACCTGAATCCAACTATATAAAATACGTTCCCAACAAGGTCCTATACGATGGCGCTCAGTTGAATAGGATTGACAATTTATTCATAAAGGTGACTCGAAGGCACGTTGCAAAGGCGATGGCCAGCGACAAAAGCTGGATCTTTGGGGCTTACTACCCCAATGAAATGTACATAGAGAGTACGCTTCGGTCTGGCTTTATCCCCCCGGAGCCATTTATCCATATTGATGCAAAAGGGCTGGTCCAGACGAGGGACGGTATCCCGATATTAACAAACCGCTACCGGTGGGGACGTCTCCGATGCTCATAAGCTCCTCCGTTTTAGTACCGCAATAGCGGAGAGGGATAAATTCGATACGGAAAAGCAATTCTCCGAATTTTGGTGGCTTATGGAGGGAGGAGGGGTCAACATGCCATCTCAGGACGGTGCGTTACTCTAGGTAACATCCTCTTAGTTTATAAGTTTCAAGTTAGCTGGGGGGTTTTTGGGAGAGGCCGGGATCGCTAACTTGTGGTTTTGCTTCCGGAAGGTGATTGACTCTGTAAGGCTTCAGTCGGCTTAAGGCGGCCCGTTTGCACGTTGACGACTGCCAGGCGCTCAGAAAGCAATTAAAATTTTGACCACTTGTTGCGTAAGGCAACGAGTGCTCAGATTCCCAATTATAGTTAGAATACGTTGACTACTTTAAGTAGGTAGTTTGTAATTTGTTTTAATATAAAATTTAAATAATGATGCCGAGCTTTTAAAAAATTTTCTCGATGAAAATACTATGTTAAATTAGTTCGTAAAATATAAACCAACGACCATACCACGTCAAGTTAATCGGTTCTCGTCAGATCACCGTAATTAAACGTCGTTAGACGCGGTTAGTACGTAGATGGGGGACCGTTTGAGAACAACCGCGTGTCGTTGGCCAGTCCAATCTACAGAGTTGAGGTAGATAATACATACGTGGTATCACAAGGGACCTAAATTGGTCTAAGTGTGTCGGCTTCTGCCGACAGCCACCTAAACCTAACCTAACCTAGTTCGTAAAATAGTTATATAATATAATTATAAGGTTATAGTTAAGCTTATAACGTCTGCATAAGGACAATTAATAAAGAATAAGTATCCTGTTAATTTTAAGTTAGATTTAACCATTTTTGTCTACTATGTTATTTGATATCTAATAATGAATACAAAAATGAATTCAAAAGTCAAAAAGTATAGCGATGTCGTCGGCATACCCTTGAACATAGTAACCATCCTTGCTTGGTAAAACCAGGACTTCATTAACTACGATGGGCCACAGTAGGTGGGAGAAGACAACGCCTTGTGGGCAACCTTTCGTAGCAATGTCCTGAGCTGGGTGGAAAACCCAACCAAAAAATTATTAAATATGTATAATGTATAGGAACAAAATCATAATTAAAGGAAAAGTGAAAAGTGTATTAAGAACCTACAAAGTTTGAAAAGAAATTGACTTTAAAGATATAAAGAGAACAGTTTTGAATTTGTGAATGTTTTGAACGCTTATGGGCAGTGAGTTCCATAGGAGCCTGGCTTGGACGAAAAATGTACGTTCTGATGGGGTACCTGATATTTCGCAAACTGCCATTTCGTTTTTATCACAATCATTTCTGTTCTCTTCGCAAAAATTGTTTTGCTTTTTGTATACCTTGTCTTGCAGAATTTCGTTACACGACAGTGTTGCAATTTTGAACGAGTTCCGGTCAAATCTGACCGAAATCTCTTTTTTTTACCGAAGAAAATTTGAAGATTCGGTCAAACGGATTTTTGGCCGATTTTTTGACCGAAACGATTATATATTGTTTACCAAGAAATTTATTTTTTAACTGAAAAATAATTAAAACCTTACCATACTTTACGAACTTACCCACCTACAGCCTAGATTACAACCAAAATCAATATTCCACTGTGAATAATAATGGTAGTACAAAGTCACAGTATACCGTTGCTTCTTCTCGAGTTGTCATTTGCAGTCTGTGCAGCCGGCAATTCATTGATATTCGTTGGAACAAATATAAGACAGCAATCATACTCCGTAACAAAAAAATTAAGATTTTTTACTTATCTTCAATGATTTTGTTTTGTTATTTTGTTTATTTGTTGTTCTATTTCAAATATGATTTCTAAAATACACGACTAAACTTATTTTTTTTATTTTTTATTTTTGGTTATAGTAAATATCGGTTTTTGACCGATTTTTCGGTCAAAAATCCGTGTTTTAACGTTTGACCGAAAAATTTGACCGAATTTATTTAATTTAAATTCGGTCCTTCGGTCAAATTTGACCGGATTCACTTTTTTCAGTGGCAACACTGTTTACTGATTTCTGCCTAATCTCTCTTTGCCTTTCCTCTCTTTAAAGATTTATTAGGTTTGAATTAAGTTATTTTGATGTTGTTTTCTTCGAATAAACTTATCGCGATTTTAAGTACTCGTATATACACAATTTAAAATGGAAAACAGATTGTTGTTTATTGCAATTAAAATAGGGCCAGGACAAACTAAAAATTTATTCTAATAGTTTTGCGAAAATAAGTGAAAGGAGTTATAGTTGTTGTTGTTGTCAGGAAAGGAAAGCAATGCCCATAGTTTGGAACATTTTCCCCGCGAATGGAGCCAAGCTCCGTTATCTGTTAAACTCTTTCATATGTTTTTATATTTAGAAGAAGCCGCTCCCTGAGCACCTGCATGCGAGCCCGAAGGCCGTTCGGTGTATGAGACGAAGAGATGTCCATAGATTGAAACTCTTCAAACCCGCGGAGCGGACACCTGTTTTCTGTTAAGCGTGGCATAAATCCCTTATTATACCCTATTCTAGGGGTATATTAATTTTGACGCATAGTTTGTAACATACCTTAATATTGCCCGTAGACCCCTAAAAGTTACTATATTTATGATCAGCATCGATAGTAATGTCGATCTAGCCATGTCCGTCCGTCCGTCCGTCCGTCCGTCCGTCCGTCGGCAAAAATTAGGCCTTTAAACTGGACCTAGAGAGCTGAAATTTTAACCATATACTCTCTAGGGTCCCGAAATAATCAAGTTTACGAATTTTTGAAATCCGCCCACAGACACGCCCACAAACTCAAAAAAACAAAATTTTGGAAAAAATCGAATTTTGAGCTAGGAAGCTGAAATTTTTTATATATGATCTATGACTCCAAAAACTGCTCGGAGTATAAAATTTTCATAATCCGCCCACTGCCACGCCCACAAAAAAATAAAACAATTTTATTGAAAAACCAAAATTTGAGCTAGGGAGCTGAAATTTTTAATATATACTCTCTATGGGCCCTTTAAGCTCATGTATAAATATTTTCAAAATCCGCCCACTGACACGCCCACAAATAAATAAAACAATTTTTTTAAAAATCCAAAGTTTGAGCTAGGGAGCTGAAATTTATAATATATACTCTCTATGGGCCCTTTATGCATATGTGTAAATATTTTCAAAATCCGCCCACTGACACGCCCACAATTAATTTTTTTTTTTTTTTAAATTCAAAGTTTGAGCTAGGGAGCTGAAATTTATAATATATACTCTCTAGGGGCGCTTTATGCTCATGTGTTAATTTTTTTAAATCCGCCTACTGACACGCCCACAATTAAATAAAACAATTTTATTGAAACACCCAAGTTTGAGCTAGGGAGCGTTTTTTTTTGATAAAATCCTTTAAATGTTATATAACAAAATATGTAAAGCGTTCTTAACAATTCAACCATACTTAGACTTTTGTCACGCCCACTTATGAGGGATAGGAATAAGAATAGGGTATCCAACAGTTCGCCCAAGCGGACTGTAGCCCGTCCCTATGTTTTTATACCCTATTCTAAGGGTATATTAATTTTGACGCATAGTTTGTAACATACCTTAATATTGCCCGTAGACCCCTAAAAGTTACTATATTTATGATCAGCATCGATAGTAATGTCGATCTAGCCATGTCCGTCCGTCCGTCTGTAGCCAAAAATTAGGCCTTTAAACTGGACCTAGAGAGCTGAAATTTTAACCATATACTCTCTAGGGTCCCGAAATAATCAAGTTTACGAATTTTTGAAATCCGCCCACAGACACGCCCACAAACTCAAAAAAAAACAAATTTTGGAAAAAATCGAATTTTGAGCTAGAAAGCTGAAATATTTTATATATGATCTATGACTCCTAAAACTGCTCGGGATAAAAAATTTTCAAAATCCGCCCACTGACACGCCCACAAATAAATAAAATAATTTTTTTTTACCCTATTCTAAGGGTATATTAATTTTTGAAAATCCAAAGTTTCAGCTAGGGAGCTGAAATTTATAGTATATACTCTCTATGGGCCCTTTATGCTCATGTGTAAATATTTTCAAAATCCGCCCACTGACACGCCCACAATTAATTTTTTTTTTTTTTAAAATTCAAAGTTTGAGCTAGGGAGCTGAAATTTATAATATATACTCTCTAGTAGCCCTTTATTCTCATGTGTTAATTTTTTTTAAATCCGCCTACTGGCACGCCCACAATTAAATAAAACAATTTTATTGAAACACCCAAGTTTGAGCTAGGGAGCGTTTTTTTTTTGATAAAATCCTTTAAATGTTATATAACAAAATATGTAGAGCGTTCTTAACAATTCAACTATACTTAGACTTTTGTCACGCCCACTTATGAGGGATAGGAATAAGAATAGGGTATCCAACAGTTCGCCCAAGCGGACTGTAGCCCGTCCCTATGTTTTATTTACTTTTTTTAACGCTAATCATAGCATTCAAATGTTTGACTTGGACATTGGGTCTATCGCCTTTATGAGGATGATCATAAAATGATTACCTACATAATGAATTATCAAAATAGGAATTGATCCTAGCAAACCAAAACAAAATGAACCTAAGGCAAAATTATTACATAATGGAATGAGCGCGTTTTAATAGCTTGGTTCACTACTTGAAGGGCTGCAGGAAATATCCCCTAATGAAATATCCCCCAAAAAAATAATTCTCCATCTATAAAGGACTACACACACAAGTCAACATAAAATCGCTCACCACTTAGTCGTGATTGTGGCACTTGCACTTTGAATTTCATTTCACCCTACCCCACGCCACAGAAACGTACGCACTATGCATATTGCGTATGGCGCAAATGAATGCACTTTAATCGACCAACTATCCCACTAGGTTCGCATGAATGCTCCCACGTGGTGTATTTATACTTTCGTGGTGACTATTATAAATGTTGCATCTCTCGCCAGGAGCAGTCTTATTTGCAAGCAGGCATCAGATTGCTTTGCCACCCCACCACCTAGCCTAGAATATACAGCGATTGTAAACAGGATCACCACCCGCACATGTATACTCCCATCTGATGTCTCTCTGCAATCGCGGTAGTGTAATTTTTGAAATAATTAAAACTGCTTGTGCGTTTTATGGCAGAAGTATAATTTCATTTATTCACATGCCAATACTCACCCCTTTCGCACGGGTCGGATGGTTGGCGTACGAAGGCGTGTACTTACTGAACTCATTCGCTCTCTGTTAAAAGGACGAAAGCAAATATTTATTTATGATTTACTGTGTTTCTTGTACAAACATTGAAGCTGCTGGCTGATGCTGGCTATGATGATAATGATAATGATGATGATGGGTGATGGTTGTGATGATTCTGAAAAGGATACGATAAGTTGGTGAAACGCTGTGCACTGATAATATGGAGGTGGAATTATGGAGAGTAATGGAAGTGTTTATTTTTTCCACTGGCTCCCACTTTGAGCTGTATCTTTTTCGTCCTATTGTCACATCTCCCTAGGCGATCGGCTCAAGTGGAAGATGTTAATGATTATTATTTCATTTGTGAATGTTTGCTGATTAAAAAATGTATATTCCCTTTGAGAGGAGTTCAACCGTGTTTGCATTCAATTTGAAGGACTTTTAATAAATTTATTCAAAGGAAACTTGAATTTCCAAGGATACCAAGATTAACAATTAAGTAATTCCCTTGAGTACAACACGTGCTATGGAAACTAAACGGGAGTACAGCGATTGGTGTTCCATAGGGTTGTCTGTTGTCACTTATACTATTAATAAACGTATTACGATAAATTCTATCGTTTTTAACATTAAACATCTTAAAGCTGTCCCGATAGTGTGCATATAAATCCTTGGGTTGACACAACTGGCGATCACCAGTGTCGTACAAGCAAGGTCCAACAAGACAAAATAGGATAATGTACGTGTCGCAATAGAGGCATGACTAAAAACTCCAGGATCACACAAATACAGAAACACCAGTAGGGATGCAAATAAGTGGGAGGGTTATGATCCCTTTAATCCTGAATCATACCCTAAGTCTTTTAACCCATTTAAGCCAATTGGGTATTTGAATACCCAAAAACACGGGTTCTTAAGAAATAAAAAAATTCGTAATGGGTAACAAATATCTAGTTAATTCCTGTTGCATTAGAAAGAAGAAAAATGTTTTCGTAAACCCTTCTTGAGAAAGCATAAAATTTTTTTCGTTTACTTGACCTTAATGATAGTTGAATATCATTAAAATTCTGTAAATCCATAATTCTGTATTTCAAACTCTGTAAATCTATATTCTGATATTCTGGGAACAAATTTAACACTTTATTATTTATACAAACAAATCATTCAACTTTGTTTTTATATTTTATGCAACAAAGCATTTTATTTTCAAATACACTTTTATTCAATATGAAACCTTTTTTTTTTTTTAAAAAATGAACCTCAACAAAATAAAGGTTGTAAGTCTATTGCACAAATTTATGTATGCACATATTATTATTAATAAAGATGTAGATTCTTTCCAATCTTCTTAAATATCTTGTGTGACTTAATGTTCCTCTTTTTTAACTAAACGTTTAATTTATTTATTTTTTATTATGGTTTTTCGCTTTTTAGGAATATGTTTCCAATTTTGAACTCTCGCTTCTTCGGCTTTTGCGCAAATGAGTTCCTTCCATCATCATCAATAAGCTTATAAAAGGTGGCGCAAAAGTTGTCAGGTGGCGCAAAAGTTGTCACCCGATGTTCTTTCACTGTAATTTTTTTATGAATGATAAACTTTGGTTCTGCTTTTGGATTATGTTAATTGGTGTCTTAAGTCTTTTCTGTATCAGTTAACTTCACAAATATCAAAGTAGAATTTACATTTGCCGCCATTTGCAAAAATTATGCTTCTTCCGATAGGAAGATGACTTTTGCGCCACCTCATATATTCCGACTTTGCTTGGACCCACTAAAACCTTCAAACGCCTGTGCCATGCCTCGACACTATTTTTTGTTTTTGGTAAAGTTTCCGTTCTGCTCGACAAGTTGTCGTAAGCCGACCAAAATTCCGAAGAATATTTGGGGTGTGCTTTGTTTCCGCACATATAGTTTCTTTCAAACCAGTCAGAAATGTTTATGATATCTACGTTATCTTCAAAACTACTTCGCAAGCTATCGTCTTAATTACAGATGTTATCACATGGGACATTTGGAGTCGATACAACATTACCCTTCTAATACAAATAGGAACTACCAAAGTTATAGACCCCAGTATCAACAACAAGCTTTAATACCCCAATATCTACAACAAAGTTATAGACCTAAATACCAACAAGAAACTTAAAGACCCCAATATCAGCAACAATGTTATAGGCCCCAATATTATAGTAATAATATAAACAATAGCCTCCAAAATTCAAAATAATAACTTAAACCATAATACCCCCAACAAAAAGGCAGAGTCAAAACGATAGTAACCAATCAATAATAAGAGCATTCGGCGTTCCAAGACCAATGGAGGTAGTTGAGGAAAATGTTCATCAACAAGATACGGAAAATTAGCACACGTTAAACAGTTAATAAATAATAAAATATATAAAATATTAATAGATAGTTTTTTTTTTTTTTTTGGAGGAGAGAATACGTGATGTACCGTCAAGTGGTAGGCTATCACCACTTGGTGTGTCCGACTCTCACGGACTAAACTCTCCCCGCTTACGGCCTGCAAGCCACCCTGAAACCGCTCTTGGCATTACATCAGGGTAGCGCCGTTTATTAGTCCGTAAAAGGACGCGGCCTTCTTAGTCTTCTGTGGCCGAAGACGTCTGTGCCTGCTGCGACCCTTGGTATTCTTCTTCTCTTTTTTTTTTTTTTTGAGAACGTGTTCTGCGTAGCTACAGACTTTTTGCCAGTTGTCGTAACTCTGTAGAATCTTCTCTACTATGTTCTCCGGGTTGATGGCGCCAATACTTATTTGCAGGTGTGGGCGAAGGCTTTCCCATCTGCTTCAAGCGAAGAAGGTATGTTTCGCGTCATCTTCTAGCGAGTCTTCGTACTGGCAGGCTGGACTGTTTGCTTTGCCGATTTTGTGGAGGAAGGCGTTGAAATATCCGTGTACGGTGAGTAACTGGGTGACGTAGTAGTTGGACTCACCGTGTTTCCGGTCATTCCACACAGCCACGTTCCTAATCAGCCTCGCTGTCCATCGTCCTCTATTTTCCGAGCTGCAACGCTCTTGCAACTTCTGGTTTGTGAGCTCCTTAGCCTCCTCGGATGCCGCTTCCATTCCCATTTCCGCCTTTTTATCGTAGACGTACTTCCTTTCTGCCGCTAAGAGATCTATGGGAGTCACTCCTGCGACTACAAGGACGGCTGGTTCCGAAACCGTTCGGTAAGAGCTAGCTATACGTAGAGCTCCGCATCTTTGTAATGCCGCCATCTGTTTGCGGTAATTCTCTTGTTTGAGTGCGTCTGCCCAGATTTCGCTGCCGTACAGAAGGATGGAGTGCGTTGTCGCCATCAGCAACCTTCGCTTACTGGCCGTTGGAACACCTACATTTGCCATCAGTCTGCTCAGTGATGGAGATGTTTTTGAGGCTCTTTCCGCTGCTGCCTTTATTTGTTGCCAGTAGGTTAGCTTTGTGTCCAGCCTCAATCCCAAGTACTTCACCGCGGCGCTGCTTCTTATTTCTTCTGCCCCAATTCGGAAGTCGATTTGTGTGGGGATCCTCTTCTTCGTGAGAAGGACTATCAGTTTTATCCGTTGCTAGGCTGAGTCCGTGCTCTTCCATCCACGAATTGATTCGTCGCATGACCTGGTTGAGCTTTTGTTGCGCGTTAACGGTGTGTCGTGCCGTGATCACCGCGGCGATGTCATCTGCGTACCCGACCAGAATGGCATCCTCCGGCATCTCCATGCAAAGGATGCTGTCGTAGGAGATGTTCCAGAGATCTTGTCCTAAGATCGATCCCTGCGCTGCGCCTGCTGTCACTTGCTTTCTTCGCGGGCCTTCTGTAGTCTCGTAGAGCAGCTCTCGATCCCTGAGATAGTCCTTCACCATCCGCAGTATATATGCTGGGCGTGGAACCTCCGTTCGAGCGCGTTCAATATGTCGATCCACCTGGCTGAGTTGAAGGCGTTGCGTACGTCCAGAGTTGCCAGCAAGACGATCTTCCTAGAGTAGTGACTTCCCTGTTGGGCGATTTGTGCGGCGTTCACTACTTTCTTTACTGCTCCAATCGTATTAATAGATAGTGGATCAACTTTAAAATTCGTTAATCCAAACACATTAAAACTCCCATTTATACAAACTGAAAGAAAAACGATCAGAACTATGACGGGGAAAACTACAGTGAATTGCAATTAATTGATGCAGTAGGAACTATTAAGGGCAAATGGAAATAAAATTATTTGTTCACAAGTTCAGTAATGATTATCCTTTTCACTATTGACATATTAAATGCCTCGAATTGTAACATGGATTATAGAAATAAAATAGTTACATTAAATAATAAAGAATATTCACTTCATTGTAAAAATGAGACAAAAAAGAGGAAATATCGTATTTGGCAAACAAAATGTAGAAATAGAAAAGGAAAACATAGGGACGGGCTACAGTCCACTTAGGCGAACTGTTGGATACCCTATTCTTATTGCTATCCCTCATAAGTGGGCGTAACAAAAGTCTTAGTAAAGTTGAATTGTTAAGAACTCTCTACATATTTTGATATACAACATTTAAAGGATTTAATCGAAAAAAACTAAGCTTTTGTAAAAAAAACGCTACCTAGCTCAAACTTTGGTTTTTAAAAAAAAAAATTAAATTGTGGGCGCGTCAGCGGGCGAATTTTGAAAATATTTACACATGAGCATAAAGGTACCCTAGAAGGTATATATTATAAATTTCCGCTCCCTAGCTCAAACTTTGGTTTTTCCATAAAATTGTTTTATTTAATTGTGGGCGGATTTTAGAAATACTGGGGAATTCATTTTTATGATCTTTCAATCACGTCCTCCCACGACAAAGATGGGAAGCAACTGCTGAAATATTTTTCAAAGATATCGTTATTTATATTTTTTACGGTCACAGTAAAATCGTATACACGTACGGCAAAACCAAACAAAAATATTTTTCTTTCTTATGACGTACGTACCATACGATTTAATAGCGTTACCTTGCATTTTGTACGCACTTAAGGCAAAACAATACTGAACAAGCATTTAAAGTTTGATGGCGTACGTTGTAGGACAATAGGATGTAAGTCAAAACAATTCTTAAACAAAAATTTTTTTAAATTGTATGGAAAATTTGACGTAAATGGCAAATTTTGGCGTTTACGTCAAAACAATACGTAAACTTGATGAATTTGATGGATATACGTCAAAAACATTCTGTATATCTTTGCAATGGAACGAAATAGAGTAAAACAGATAAAAAATTTGGAAAGAGCTACCCCGAAAACATAAGACTGCATACCAAACTTAAAAAGTGAATTTTGGCGTTTACGGTAACCCAATATTAGGGCGACGATATAGTTTTTGTAAAATGAAAGATTATTCCATTTACTTTCCCAACGTTTCGGCGGGAGTTGCCACCTTCCTCAGGGGAATCTTTATTTCGTACACAACAAATAAATAAATAAAAGTGAACATTTAGTGAACCAACTAACTGTTTGATGGAGACTATTAAAACTTACAAATTAAGTTTAAAAATAAATAAATAAATAAAAACGAGAGAATGAATAAATAAATTAAATAAAACCGTCAGCTATGTTAGCACTTCGACGTGTTGAAGTTTTGTCCTTAACTGTGTGTCAGGTATCATTTTGGTATGAGGGAGCAGTAGACTGCGGATATGTTCTGTATGTCCTGTTTCCTGTTTATGTTGTTTTTATTGTTAAAAAAATGTAGGGTTTCCAGGGTGAGGCGTTTTGATTTGTGTTTTTCTGTTTGCAAAATTTGTGTGTTGTTGAAGTCCGGTCTATGGTTTGTTTCAATGGTATGGCTGGCTAGCGCTGTTTTGTTGGGGTTGCCTGATTTTATATCGGATTTGTGGTTTGAGATGCGTTGTTTGAGTAATTGCTGTGTCGTCCCAACGTAGCATAGATTACAAGTTTCATAGTCCTTTCCTTGGTAATTAATTTTGTGTACTAAGTCGGTACGTTTTCCTTTTTCCGTTCTCGCTGTAAGTTTGGAGAACAGTGTCACAAGAGTCTGATTAGACTTGTACGCCAGATTGATGTCCTTAGTTGTGGCGATGATGTTTTTGAGGCTCTCAGCAAGTCTTGGGATATAGACCACTCCTCTGTATGCCCCTGTTTCTATTACTTTCTCTTCATGCGGAAATGTCCTGCGGCGGTGTCGGAGGAACAGGCTCCGAATAACATCTTCGGGAAAACTGTTGTCCTTCAAAATACGTTCGTTTGAGTTATGGAACTTTTCGTCACTCAGTGCAAAGACCTTTCTGATTAGGTTGCCAGCAGTGTTAATTATAACATGTTTCGATTGATTTGACCGAAAGTTTACTAAACTTCCCGATGCTGTTCTTTCCGGTGCCAATTGAAGGAGAGATGTTCGTTTTCGCGATGAACTTTGACATACAAAAACGCTAACGACCTGTTTGTTTCTTTTTCAACAGTGAATTGAACTCTGGGGTTAAATGCATTGAGGCATAGCAGCAAAGTATCGATGTTACGGTAATCAATGACCGCGAAGAGGTCGTCTAAGTACTTACTTAACAATAAGCCGTGGTCTTGTAGTCAGTTTGAAACATTCATCCAGCAGATGGCCCAAAACTAGATCGGCTATGGTTGGTCAAAGTGGGTTGCCCATTGGTAAACCGTCGATCCCTTCTATAAATCTTATCCATGTGCTGCAGGTAGTTGCTTTCTTTAAGGAAAAAGTTTAAGATTTCGAGGAATTTATTTTGGCTGAGAGCCGTGCTGTTCTTTACCCACTTCATTTTTATTATGCTAACCGGTTGGATGGGAACATTGGTAAAAAGGGATACTACATCATATGATACTAAAATTTCATGTTCGCGAGTTACGAAATTTTTGGCCTTTGCTACAAACTCTAGGGAATTTTTCACAGAGTATGTTGAATTTTGTGTCGCAAACTATAGCAGCCCCTCCTCCTGCTATCATGCGAAGCATCTTCTGTAATAGTCAGGTGTGTCCTATTAGCCGGGGTATATCTCATTCATGAGGCATAAGTGAGGTAAGGTGTGATCCTCGACACGAAAAGCAGCAGCTGGCACGCCTGCGGTTGCACGGCATTCACTCGACGGTGGGGTGGGTCTTTGCTGCTCATTGGCTACCCGGACAATACAAAAAAATTATCGTGCCAAAAGAAGGTGAAACAAAAGAAAAACATAGGGACGGGCTACAGTCCGCTTGGGAGAACTGTTGGATACCCTATTCTTATTCCTATCCCTCATAAGTGGGCGTGACAAAAGTCTAAGTATTGTTGAATTGTTAAGAACGCTCTACATATTTTGTTACATAACATTTAAAGGATTTTATCAAAAAAAAAAAAAACGCTCCCTAGCTCAAACTTTGGTGTTTCAATAAAATTGTTTAATTTAATTGTGGGCGTGTCAGTAGGCGGATTTAAAAAAAATTAACACATGAGAATAAAGGGCCCCTAGAGAGTATATATTATAAATTTCAGCTCCCTAGCTCAAACTTTGAATTTTCAAAAAAAAAAAATTAATTGTGGGCGTGTCAGTGTGCGGATTTTGAAAATATTTACACATGAGCATAAAGGGCCCATAGAGAGTATATACTATAAATTTCAGCTCCCTAGCTGAAACTTTGGATTTTCAAAAATTAATATACCCTTAGAATAGGGTATAAAAAAATTGTTTTATTTATTTGTGGGCGTGTCAGTGGGCGGATTTTGAAAATTTTTCGAGCAGTTTTAGGAGTCATAGATCATATATACAAAATTTCAGCTTTCTAGCTCAAAATTCGATTTTTTTCAAAATTTTGTTTTTTTGAGTTTGTGGGCGTGTCTGTGGGCGGATTTCAAAAATTCGTAAACTTGATTATTTCGGGACCCTAGAGAGTATATGGTTAAAATTTCAGTTCTCTAGGTCCAGTTTAAAGGCCTAATTTTTGGCTACAGACGGACGGACGGACGGACGGACGGACGGACATGGCTAGATCGACATTACTATCGATGCTGATCATAAATATAGTAACTTTTAGGGGTCTACGGGCAATATTAAGGTATGTTACAAACTATGCGTCAAAATTAATATACCCTTAGAATAGGGTATAATAAGAAGCCGAAAGTAGGATAGACATAGAACAGGAGATCCTCGCACTCGGAAGGATACGAGTGCACGCACACTTTTTCCTTCAATCCATGTTAACATGTTGGAATCGGTTCTACTCGATAAGCACAGATGTTTTAATCGTGCTGCCGACCGTGGCATTTGGATAATTAAAATGGAATATGGAAGAACAGGCTTATATGAAGATTTCCCTTTCAGCATAGTGTTAGTTGTTGCTGCACTATCTTGAGGACCCTCCCCCCCCCCCTTTTTCTACATGAAATCATACCTTGACAAATCCCTCCTCAAACGCCATTGGATTTGTCCCTTACATTTAACTAGTACACTTCAGAAGATCATCTCAACAAAAATTCGTCAACTTACCACATGGTAAATCGTTTAATTTCCTTATAAATGCAAATTCCCAAAAGTATAAGTCTTAAATTTGGAATTCCCATTAATAGAATAAAAGTATGGGTAAATTAACTTTAATTTCAATCAATTCTTTATTTAAGTGTATAGAGATGTAGTATCTATATAATGTATATTATAAGTAGGTATTTATTAAAACAAAAAAAAGGTAACTGCAATTTCATCATAATTTGCTTGGACATAAAAACAAAAGAAATACTAAATATGGAATTGGCAGAAATTGAATATGGTAAACAAAATAATTTACAATTGAATTCAAAAAACAAGAAATTGATAGCCAAGAAATAAAGATGTACGAGTAGAAATAAACAAAAAAAATATTGTATTTACTCACTCTGAATATATCGATGCGAAGAAATTTGTGCCCAAAGTTCCGCCATGACAAGTCTTCTGTGACCATGATGTGTTAAATGTTCTACTTGATTTCTTAGGCTTTCAACACATAAAAAAATTAAACTTAAACCAAAAAAAAAAACATAGGGACGGGCTACAGTCCGCTTGGGCGAACTGTTGGATACCCTATTCTTATTCCTATCCCTCATAAGTGGGCGTGACAAAATTCTAAGTATGGTAGAATTGTTAAGAACGCTCTACATATTTTGTTATATAACATTTAAAGGATTTTATAAAAAAAACGCTCCCTAGCTCAAACTTGGGTGTTTCAATAAAATTGTTTTATTTAATTGTGGGCGTGTCAGTAGGCGGATTTAAAAAAATTAACACATGAGCATAAAGCGCCCCTAGAGAGTATATACGAGTATTATAAATTTCAGCTCCCTAGCTTACTTTGAATTTTCAAAAAAAAAAAAAAATAATAATTGTGGGCGTGCCAGTGGGCGGATTTTGAAAATATTTACACATAAGCATAAAGGGCCCATAGAGAGTATATATTATAAATTTCAGCTCCCTAGCTCAAACTTTGGATTTTCAAAAAAATTGTTTTATTTATTTGTGGGCGTGTCAGTGGGCGGATTTTGAAAATATTTATACATGAGCTTAAAGGGCCCATAGAGAGTATATATTAAAAATTTCAGCTCCCTAGCTCAAATTTTGGTTTTTCAATAAAATTGTTTTATTTTTTTGTGGGCGTGGCAGTGGGCGGATTTTGAAAATTTTATATCCCGAGCAGTTTTAGGAGTCATAGATCATATATAAAAAATTTCAGCTTCCTAGCTCAAAATTCGATTTTTTCCAAAATTTTGTTTTTTTGAGTTTGTGGGCGTGTCTGTGGGCGGATTTCAAAAATTCGTAAACTTGATTATTTCGGGACCCTAGAGAGTATATGGTTAAAATTTCAGCTCTCTAGGTCCAGTTTAAAGGCCTAATTTTTGGCTACAGACGGACGGACGGACGGACGGACATGGCTAGATCGACATTACTATCGATGCTGATCATAAATATAGTAACTTTTAGGGGTCTACGGGCAATATTAAGGTATGTTACAAACTATGCGTCAAAATTAATATACCCCTAGAATAAAAGGTAATCAAATAAACTCATTAAATAGGTAAAAATTATGTATGTTCTACAGTTCATACTCTTACGAGTAGGTAGACATAACTTTAATTTATCTTTAAGTAGGACAATTTTAGATTAGGGATAATAAATTTTGTTTCGAAATAATTGAGATTAATTTAGTAGGTAAGTATAGAATAAGGACTTAGTATTTCCACTTCGTTTTTTTGCTTTTTTTTTTGTTGTTTTTTGTTTGTTTGCGCACAGAAAAAAACTCTAGCCACTACTTTTTATCCATTATATTAATAGAGGTATATGGGTATCTGGTGATTGCGGGGCTTTACTGGCAGCTGGGGCGTACGGGACATTTAGTGTTATGTTGCTCCACGCCCTCATACGGTTTATCGTAGAGACCAAAAAAAAAAAATGCGAACGGATGGTGGTGTAGCGATAACGTGTCGACTCGCCAAGCACCGGTTGATTTCACCTGTAATTTCTTGGGATGCACTATTCAGCGTCAAACCATCCGCAGATTTTCTGTGAAGGGAAAAAGGTAGGGATTGGTATTAGGCTGAAAAAGAAAAAGAAAAATGACGGTACCTGTTCTTTATTTCGCACAATGCGTGACAGAATCAAATTTATCCGACGTTCTCAATATCCTTTCTCGGCAAACGTTTTATTTCTATTATCCCCAACTAAAATTTTATAAATTCAGGGTTAAAAGTTTTCAATTAGAAACGCGGACAGACAAGAGAAAAAAAAATACTTCTTTGCTGTTCAGGGTTGACTTAGGTTTTGGCGTGTGGCTCCTTAAACGACAATGAGACGAATGCAAAAGAGAGTGTGAGCTGACTCGTGCTTGCAGAAGTACGCTTCTCACGTCGTCTTGAAACGAAAATTCGGCAAATTCGAAATTAAAGATGGAAGACGGATGAACGAATTTGTTTAGAAGCTTTGTTTGTTTGAACAAACTTGGGTCCCACACTGTTGGTAAGGTAGGTTGTTCCCATGCCGAAAAGTAAAGCTAGGCAAAGTGTCTGTAGGGTTGGGGATGCTTATAAAATGCTCAGTTTTTCTATGGAGTACGCCACACTTCATCTCAGCTGCCGTTTATTTACTCTCATACTTTTTACACGCTGTTCAACAACAGTATGTGAGCGCCGGGCGCACAACTGCGGTGTAGAGCCTACCTCTCAGCTGGGGTGTGATTTTTAGATCACAGATGTTGCCCGAGTTTTCCCGTCTTATTGTCATCATCATAGGTTAGGTTAGGTTGGAAGGGAAGTGCACAGCAGGGCTGCTGTGCTTGCACGGGGGCCCATTGGTCCATTGTGATCCCTTATTGTTTTATGTGGTAAACCTACATTTACGATAAAACACTTACCATACTCAGTTTAGGTTGATCTTGCCGGTTGGCCTATTGGAACCAACCTGTGTTCTTGACAAACCTGATAGTGTCCGTCAGTGGTACCTGCGCTATATCCTCTAAGTCTTCGAAGAATCTGTTGCCCAGATAGCGAAGTCGGGATGTCTGAAGGTTTGGACATTCGCAGAGCAGGTGTTTGATGGTCTCGGTTTCTTCTATATCTTGACAGCTCCTGCAGTAGTCTGGTGAGCTGATGCCCAGCCTGCTTGCCATTACACCTATGGTGCAGTGGCCTGTCAGTACGCCAGTTAAGATGCGTATTACTTGCTTATTCATTTCCAGAATGCATTTTGTTCTTTTTTCGTCCATAGACTGCGAGATATAACACAGTCGTGCCTTTCGGACCAGGTAGTGTTAATTTGTTCCCTCAGTTTTTGGTCAATGTTTCTTTTTGCTGCACTAATTGGGATGTCTATTGACGTAATGGCGTCTATTACGGAGATATGACTCCTCCCTGTGGGGTGCCCCTTGTCACTGTTTTCCTTATGTAACTCTCACCGATCTCTGAGTTAATTACTCTACTGTTGAGCATTTCGTAAACCCAGTTCGTTATTTCTTTATTCGCTCCCAAGTCTTCGAGCGCTGTTTTTATGGCCGCTGTTTTAACCTTGTTGAAAGCTCCCTCAATGACCAAAAATGTAGCCATGGTGAATTCTTTAAGGTGTAATCCTTTTTCTATTATTGACACAACTTCGTGCAGGGCTGTTTCAACGGACTTGCCTTTGAGGTAGGCGTGTTGAGTGCTGCATAGGTTGTTTTCGTTTAGAAGGTCCCTTGTGTATAAGTCGATTATTCTCTCCAGTGTCTTTAGGAGAAAAGAGGAGAGACTTATCGGCCTATAATCTTTTGCTGTGCAGTGTATATGTCTCCCTGCTTTGGGAATGAATATCACTTTAACTTCTTTTCAGCTTTGCGGTATGTAGCAGAGTCTTATACAGCTTTTGAAAATGACTTTTAGCCATGGCAGTATTACACTAAGAACCTGTTGTATCATTGCTGGTATGACATTATCTGGTCCCGCCGATTTGTAGGACTTGAATGATTTGACTGCCCAAGCAATTTTGTGCTCTGTTATAATGCTTTCCATTGCTATTTCCATTTGTGTGCCTGGCGGAACCGGAGTGTAGTTGTTCTCACACCCAGTGATTTCACTATACTCCGGAAAGTGGGTATCCATTAATATTTGTAGAGTTTCTTGGCTAGACTCTGTCCAAGAGTCGTCAGCACGTTTAATATAGCCTGGGACCGTGGGGTCTTTGGATAATACTTTACGTAGTCTGGAGGCCTCGTTTGTACTCTCTATGGATTCGCAGAACGTATTCCAGGATTCGAGTTTTTCTCTCCTTATTTCTTTAGTGTATAGATTAAGTTCGGACCTATACTTAGTCCAGTCTTCATCTGCCTTACTCTGTCTTGCTTTGTTAAACAGTTGTCTTACCAATGTTCGCCGCTTTTGAAGCTCGCTGGTGCACCAAGTTGCCTTTTTGGGTTTGCGATTGCGAGAGATGGGACAGTGTTTAACAAAGGCTTTGTACATATTTTTAGTAATATTGTAGACTGCGTTGTCGATTGTGTGAGTGTCGACAAACTTGTCCTCTTTTGGATGCTGTGTGCACTCACTGACCGTTTTCGCATAGTCTGCCCAATTTGTTTTCTAAGGGTTCCTAAAAATTGGTTGTGCCATATATTGTAGATTGACTCTAAAGAGTATTCTACTATGGTCTGAGAATGAGTTCTCTCGACAAACTCTCCAGTCTTCTACCCTAACATGATCAGTGTTGCTTTTGAGAGTTATGTCTAGAATTTCTGCCCTGTTTCTGTTTTGGAAAAAGGGCTGGTTTCCCCTGTTACACAAAACTAGATTTGTGGAGATAATGTATTCAAACAACGACTCACCTCTTTCATTTATTCCTGAACTACCCCACAGCGTGTGGTGAGCATTCGCATCGCAACCTACCACCAAGGATGTGTTCCGTGTGTTAGCGTGTTCCACTAGTTCCCGGACTGTATTGGATGGTGGGTTTACCTCCTCGTGTGCCATATAAATTGAAGCGAGGATAAGGTTCCTTCCAGGAGCTTCAATTTTTACAGCCACTGTGTCTCCATTGCTGTACCTGTGAAGAAAAAATGTATTACTAACGGTTTTTTTGACTAGAATACAGCTTCGTACTTTACCTTCTTCTTTGGTGTGGAACAGATGGTAGTATGGCGATTTCAGTCCTTGGATTTTATTTTTAAAAATCCAGGGTTCCTGAATGAATGCCACGTCTACGCTTACCTCAGACATGAACAGCAGTAGGTCGTGTGTTGCTGCTTTACAGTGATGCAAATTAATTTGCACCACTAGCAGCTTTTGCAACCATTGGCTCTTCATCTTCTTCCAGCCGTGCCCTTACGGCACCTAGCCCGAACTTCAGTTTGCTGCCTGGGGTCTGCCTTATACTTGCTGCAGAAGATTGGTTGATCGCAAAGCAGAGCTCCTTGCCGTCACCACTTCTTCTGGAGTATATCTTCACCCACTCCTTGATTGGGATGTTTTTGTTCTGCCCTGTGAGTTGGACCACGATGTTCTCGTCCTCTTCTTTATCGTAGGGGGGTGGTATCCAGACTTTGGCTTTCTGTCTTAGTGGTAGTGCGGATCTTGGTATGACCTTGAGTTTGGCTCCCTCCCACAGTTCGCCAATGCTGGCGATGGTTTTGGAGAGAAACTCAAGGGTATGCCCGTCTCCACACCCCACTATCTTCACGCCCTTGTGCCATCCGGCCCCGTCAAACTCGTAGTCTGGTCCCCCATTTCGGATGTTGACCATCATAGCCTTGAGGATGACGTTTTCTGCTAGCAGCCAGTGTTCAGCTGTGATCTTACCATCGGGATCGTGCTCGTCAATGACTGCTGCTATTAGGCTCGTCGGAGTGCTGTCTAGGCTTGTTGAAGCCTTGGGTCTTTTCGGTCGGCTTTCTTTTTTCTCTTCCGCTGACCGTTGCCTCTTCGAAGAGGTGCCAGAGGTTCCGGCCTTAGTGCCTGTAGAGACCCTGCTTGAAGCCTGTTCCTTGTTCTTTGAATCCACGGGTCTGACGCTTTTAGACTGTTCCTTGTAAGCCTTATTAGGGGCCCCTTTGGATTTGTCTATCACCACTACCGTTTTTCCTTCTTGCAGTTCGGGAGCTGACGGTTCATTGGGTTTGTGAGCCCTCAGATTTTCATAGCTCTTTATTGCCCTCTTGTGCTTCCTGATCAAGGCCCTGTCTCTATCATTGATGGAGGTTGGGTCTTTTTCAGTCATTTTCTTTAGGAATCGTTTTGAGGCCCTGTAGTTGCTCCGCTTTCTTGTCTCCTTGGAGACTGCGTGTGGTTTCAGGGTGTTGTCCTCAGATTCCTTGTCGTCCAGCAATTCGTCCTCAGTCTCAGATCCTATGTTGGCGGTGTTGAATGAGGATTGGGACCCCTCCTCAGCGCTCTCAATATTAAGGCTTTTGAAAATGGGGAGGGTTGTGGTAAGTTTGTTGTTTTTTTGTTTGATTTTGATATTTATTTCTCTTAAATTACTTATAAATATAATATAATACAAATCCATATAAAAATTCAATATGTAAGGAATTACAAAGTAAGGTAAAAGAAATTTGGTGGCATTCGATATTTTATTCAGAGTGAGTTCAAATAGTGTTGAATGCCACTTCAAAAGGAAAAATACAATCATATGGGGTGGGGTATTGAACAAAAAAAATATAGAAAAAGCAATTTTCAGCAGATTTAATTCATTTAACATGGTAACAATTTGTTATCACTTCATAAAGGATGCACAATTTTTGTAATCTATATACTAACATCAAAAGTTGAGACAACAGTTAAATTAAAATATTAGAAGTAAGAGAGTCTAGACTATAATAATGATGAGAAAACAGCCAATTCTTTACGCGCTTAAGAAAACATTCGGACTTGTGAACACATCTGATTTCTTCCGGGAGGACATTAAATAAACGATTACATATAACTAAATAAGAATTTCTATATGCGGTGGTTCGATAGTTTGGCACTTGTAACATATTAAGTGAGTTATTTCGTAGGTTATAGTTTGGGATTATACGGAAGTTTCGGTTACCAGACTTCATAAAGAACGCTTTTAGAACCTTAAAACAGTATAAGTGACGAACAGGAAGAATCCCTAATTGACAAAACAAAGGAAAACTAGGATGCCTAGCAGGTTTACGACAAATTTTCCGGACAACATTCTTTTGCAAGACTAGCAATGGCTGAATTTTGTTTTGATAGCCACCTCCCCAGCAATTTATACCGTATTGAAGCTTAGAATTAGCAAGCCCATAATAAATTGTGGTTAGGAGCTTAGTTGAACATATGTTACGAAGGTAATAGAAATGCCTAAGTGTGGAAATAAAGTACTTTTTCAATGCAGTAGTGTGAGATGAAAATTTCATATTAGAGTCAATTAAGAGTCCTAAGTACATAAATTCGTCTACATTCTCTATCAAAAAACAACCATCACTACAATTTTCACTATTACAAAATAATTGACCAAACACACTGGTTGCACATTTACATTGATATAATTTAAATTTTTTGCAATTCGGTGCATGAAAGTATATATCCGGTTTTGGATTAATGGACGCAGATAGATTAAAGAACATTAATTTAGTCTTAGGACTTATTACAAGTTTGTGTTCAGCGAACCATTGTCTAAGAATATGTACATCACTATTTATGTCAGCGATAAGATCTAAGGGACTGTTCACGCCATACGATAACCCAACATCGTCAGCAAAAGCAGTAGGTAAGCCTTTTAGATTGAGGTGGAAGAGTGAGTTGATATAGACTAAAAATAGAATGGGACCCAAGACTGAACCTTGTGGTACCCCAAGCCTGATAAATTGCACCTCACTTCTCGTCTCATTCAACTTTACTCTCTGTGATCTATTATTCAGATATGAATCAAGCCATTCAAGCATGAAACCACGCATACCTGCATTTTCCAGTTTACTTAAAAGAATTTTATGGTCAACCATGTCGAAGGCTTTGGTTATATCAATGAATAGTAGGTCCGAATCGCTGGTTGTGGGTTGGTCGTCGCGTTTGTCCTGTGTTTGTTGGCTAGGTTCGTCTTGTCTGGTAAGTCTTGGTCGGTTAGGTCGGTTTTCATTTGCTATGTCTTCTTTGTTTGGCATGTTTTATTGAATTAAAATTTGGTTCCCACGAGTAGGTCGGAAATAAAAGTCCATCCCGGCAGAGCCGATATACCGGGATAAGGCAACAGGGGTACGACAGACCTTGCCCGGGCGTCTGAAGGAGCTCGCTATCGACTGATTTGGCCCTCAGCCTTACATTCTTCGGCACGGATTTATGTACTATGTACGCTCGCACGACCACTGAAATTAGGCACCTTCTGTCCTATGGTAAGGAAGCATCGGCTGGGTATTGAACTATTGATAAGTAAAGGAACACCACTGTGATGCCCCCTGACCTTGGCTGATCACCGTCTTGACATCGCACAAGACAATTGTAGTGACCATTACCAGCTGGCACCCACGGGGAGGGTTTTTAGGAGGATTTTGCCGGCCGTCATCATCATAGCTTGCTTCGCTATTGATCCCAGATATTGAATTTGGAATGGCTCTGGCTAGTCTCTGAGCCTGCAAAGAAATGCAGTCGAAAATTGACGGATATCTCTGAAACCGATCAAGGATCTGGTGCTGGTGTTTTCATGGAGAACGACAACATTCGACTTGTCTTCTCGTTAGGCAAACATGGGTCAGTCTTCCAAACGGAGACTTATGCTTTTCTAATGGCTATGGACTATGTTGTCCGCAGAAAAAGCGGATGACAAATTGCTAGCGTTCTTACGGGCCATTACGCTTTTGCCAAGCATCTTAAGGTGCTAGGTCTAAGCGATACCACCAACTTCGAAGCCTGTGGAGAAGGTAGTGACGCTGCATAACATTTCCTCTATGATTGTCCTGCTTTTAATCGTATCAGGCAGGTATTTGGTGCTGATGTGGTGAGTGCCGTAGACCTAGGCTCTTCATCACTAAAGCGCCTAGAAAAACAAGAAAATTTCAGTTAAAGTAGTGTGTCTTCCCGGCAGGACAATGGACCAGTATTGAGTCTTAGTGCTCCAGTGTAGGAAGACAAATAAAAGGTGATATTTAGCTATTTCTAATTGGAATTGTTTTCTTGTCACTGTCAAATGTTTCCGTTTATAATCTATTTAAGTTATATATAATATTTAATTGAATTCTCTTTATAAGTTTTTTGAAAAATAATTTGTTTACCAAAACACATCATGGGGCACTTTCGACGAAAGCACATGGGACAGTTATGACACATCGTCGCCTGAGAATTGTTTTGTTCCATACGCCACTTTTGTCGTTTTTGAGTTAGGAACGGATTCTATGGTAATTTCGTCAGCTCTTTTTAAATCTGTAATTCGATTTGCCCAAAGTCTTTCCAATCCCGAGATATCGACCATCGATTTTGTGCCATATCCACCAAAATCAACAGTGTGTAGAATTGTTTTGTGCCATAAACCGTTTTTTGGCGTTTGGGACAAAGTTTCCATATAATTTTTCGAAATTTTTTCGTGAGAATTGTTTTGTTCCACGCGCATATCACGGCGAGAAGAGATACAGAAAACGTACGAGTAGTCAATCATTGAATACATATGGTTTCAATAGATGTGTGTAATGAACCTTAGCTGCACGGATAAGTACAGAAAAAATCAGAAAAGTACAAGATTTGGTGTTCCATGAGTAAAAATCTTGCCGCAAAGTTTTCTACATTCTGTCAATTTGTGTTCCATGAAGCTGTGCAGATCAGTTTAGCACATAATTTTCTGTACCTAGTTTAGAGATAGGGCAAGTAAGTAAAATGTATCAAATTTGAAAATTCAAATTGTACTGATGCCAACTGATTTATTTGTTTGGCATGAGATATCGTATTTCTTAGTTTAATGTTACAAATATTCGCATATATGTATATGCAACAAAAATCGAAAGAATAACATTGTGATCAAATCGACATCAGGCCAAACATTGACGTAACAATGCTCACTCGAAACCCGAAATTCACTAGAAAGCAAAGAGGATTATCTGTTTGAAATTTCGCAGCTGATAGGAGAACATATGACTCGAAGCTGTACTTTTCTGATCTGATGTGATCTGACATTTTTCACTCACTTTGAATAAATTTCTTATTTTATTGTATTATTTGAATAAAAACTTTGTTAATAAAAAAGATGAAATCGATTTTTCTTTTAAAATTTTAGCATCCAACGCCATGCTTTCTTGCCTTTCCAATATTTTGGTTGAGAATTGCTTTGTGAAATATCAATTTTTTTGTGTTCCATGTGTATGGACAAAACAATCAGTTTCAAAATGTAGGAGGTGGGACACAAGTCAAAACATAGGGGCGGGCTACAGTCCGCTTGGGCGAACTGTTGGATACCCAATTCTTATTCCTATCCCTCATAAGTGGGCGTGACAAAAGTCTAAGTATGGTTGAATTGTTAAGAACGCTCTACATATTTTGTTATATAACATTTAAAGGATTTTATCAAACAAAAACGAAGCTTTTGTAAAAACACGCTCCCTACTCGTAGCTCAAATTTTGGTTTTTCAATAAAATTGTTTTATTTAATTGTGGGCATGCCAGTGGGCGTATTTTGAAAAATTTATCTCCCGAGCAGTTTTAGGAGCCATAGATCATATATAAAAAATTTCAGCTTTCTAGTTCAAAATTCGATTTTTTCCAAAATTTTGTTTTTTTGAGTTTGTGGGCGGATTTCAAAAATTCGTAAACTTGATTGTTTCGGGACCCTAGAGAGTATATGGTTAAAATTTCAGCTCTCTAGGCCCAGTTTAAAAGCCTAATTTTTGCCGACGGACGGACGGACGGACGGACGTGGCTAGATCGACATTACTATCGATGCTGATCATAAATATAAGCGGTGTTTCTTTGCACGCGGATATAGGGATAATTTGAAATTTGGCTATAGTAACTTTTAGGGGTCTACGGGCAATATTAAGGTATGTTACAAACTATGCGTCAAAATTAATATACCCTTAGAATAGGGTATACAAAGGAGACTTTTACGTTAATTAACGTAGCTTGTTAACGGTTTGGCAAAACACTTTGAAAGTTGGTAGTTGAACTCTTTATAAGACTAACTTCAAGTTAAAAAATAAAAAAAATCCTATCACACAGTTTTGGAGTACCAAGTAAACCTTTAAATGCGTTTTTCTCGAAAAAGTGCCAATGGCATATGGGACAAAACAATTCTCAGGCGACGACATGTCGAAAGCGCCCCACGTTAAATTTTAGTTTGTGGTAATATTAAGCTGAAATAAGAAATTCGAAAACGGTTTCAAAATGGTTCGTTCTTATAAAAAAAGTAAAAAAAACTGCTGGGTATGATATCAACGAAAAAATACTTAAAAATGCTCTCGAAGACATCATCAGTCCGCAACTCCCATATCGGCATGAACTTTCGTACGGAAAACTGGAAACAGCCGATGATCTCGATATCTTCCGCACACCCCAGTAGAAAAAGTCATGTCGAAAGTGCACCACCAAGAGAACGATTGTGCCCCAGGAAGCAGATTTGTACTTAGCTTTTTTTTTAAACTGTAAACTTTTTAGATACTATCTTTGTATATACATTCCTATAGTAGCGCCAATCCAGTAGTACTAGTATCCTAATAGTTGTCGCTACTCATACCAAATCGAGAATTAGTTGGCTGAGAGCTTTTGTGCCTTTGATAATTTTATTAATAATAAAAAAGCATTCGTTGAGATTTTTGTTCGTTCAATCATTCAATATTATAGTTCGTCGTTCGTCGAAGAGAAAAGAGAAAGAAAGAAGAAAGAAACGAAGAAATAAACTGCTTTGTCTCTCATTATCGAATCAGTCTGATATTATGTAAGCATTTATTTTTCTTTGTAAAAGCCAAATACTTTTTGAAGATTTGCGTTGTGCGTCGCTTCGGCAAATAGTATGTAGGATGGATAGAGGGAGATCATGGAAAAATTAGAAATCTGGCTTTGTCGTCTGCGAGTAGAATGTATGATGGAAGAGGCGATTCGTTTGAAAAGAAAAATTGAATAAAAGCTGATTTCGGTAGGTATTTGAATTATGAATTAATGGATTTTTAGACTTTAGCTATTTTCGCTGTATCTCGTCCAAAAATGTACCGATTTATATCATTTCTTCAGTATTTGATTCGGAAATATTCAATTTGTGTTGTATCAGCCGTTATTCAAGGAAATAGTTGTTGGATAGGTGTATTTATCTAATTGATGACCTACATTAATATTGAGGCAGGTCACCTGTCGTTTTGCAGTTTTTTGTAATATATTCGTGGTCAGCATCGATAGTTATGTGTATCTACTATGTCCGTCCGTCCGTCCGCCCACCCGTCGGCACAAATGAATGCCTTTACACTGGAGCTAGAAAGCTGAAATTTTAGCAATGTTATCTCTAGGGGCCCGAAATAATAATTTTTAAGAATTTTTAAAATCCGCCCATTGACAAGCCCACAATTTTAAAAGAACAAATTTGTGAGCTAGACAGCTAAAATGTTGAATATATGTATTGTCTTAAGGCGCCCAAAATGCTGTGGGAGTTAACTAACATTGCATCGTCGCCTCTTCAAGTAGCATGTACGATAAGAGGGGGATGATGGAAGGGACGAAAAGTTTTGAAATGAAAAATTTAATAAAATCAAATTTCAGTCTTTTCCTCAAATAAGAAATTATGAGTTGATCGCTTTTTAGACTGTTACTATACGAGTATCTTGGAGCTGGTCGAACGTCTGCCATTCCTAAAGAATTTGAAGATGAAATAGCTCGAAGCCTAATAGCACGTTGAATGAAGAACAAGAAATGGGAGTTTCTTCTGACAGAATAGAAATGCCAGAAGTACATCTGCCTATGCAGGGACCAGATTAGAAAATCACTACAGCGCCCTCCAACCAGCGTTTGTCGTAAAAGTATAGGTATTAAGTGGGGAAATCACATCTATGCAATTTAAACATCCAGATGAGATGAGCCCAGCGACACATTTAACATCTTGGTCAGGGACGATTGAACCTCGCTAACCCATCGCCAGCAAAGAATAACTGATACCAATTAGGGTCCGTCACTTTTTCTTCAAGCAGATAATCAAGGGCAATATGATTACACTTAGGACGCTTCCCTGGTGTACACCTCTTTCATTGCGAAATCCTCGGTGACGCCAACTATACATCTTACTGTTGTCTTTACTCGCTCATACATGTATACATGTCCATGACCATCCGACGTAGATTTCTGGAACTCCTCGTTGTCTTAGCGCTACCCATAACAGATCCGTTGGTTGTTTATTACAGAACTATCCAAAATCAACCAACACCATATGCAAATCCTTCAAAGAATCACTAAGTTTTTCCATCATGATCATTATACTTTGGATTGCATCTGTGGTTGATTTACCTGCGACAAACCCGCACTGGTCTTCAGATAGCCGTACTATTTTACGGATTCGGCTATTTAATAACTCCTGAATGATCTTCGTGGTGTGTGACATCAGCTTGATTGAACGGTATTTATCAGTCTCGCATATCGCCTTTTTCTTTGTACAAAATAAGATGAAAACTCTCCCTCCACGGATTAGGCATTGGATCGCCACTCATCAGTTTGCAGATGAGAATCATGAGCCATTTGGACCCGATGTCTGCCATCTTTTTCCAGAACTCAGAGGGTTTCTTGTCCGGCAAAACTGCTTTTCGATTTTTAAGGTCTTTGACCGCATTCATAACTTCTTCAACAGCAATGTCGTGTACTTCTTCAGTGTTAGAAACGGCTCTCGGAAAATATATCCCATGAAATTGGTTAATTAGTAGTTTTTCGTCATTTACAAGAAGCATTAAGCATTGTTGATGAACTTTGGCGAACGGATTTCCTGGGCATTCCACCTTCTCTCAGCGGCAAATTTTGAAAATAGTTGTTTTTCTGTTCAAGCTGCTTTGTTGGAGTTCGTGGACAGCCTTCTGACACCTTTTTGTCACTAATCACTGCTTTAGCTTCATCTACCCACCACCATGTTTGTTTGCCGTATTGACAACTTTGTTGATGATGCGATGGAGATAATTTTGCATATTTGCAATAAATGCATGACTTTTTTTGTCCAGGTTGTACCATTTGATTCTCACAAACAATTTACTGTCAGGAGGAGGCGGTTTTGTTGGGCGATTGCCTCTTCCAGGATCACTTTGCTATCTTTAACCCGAGGCTTCATGAAACGTGCTACCATTATGGCAATCAATCTGGGATTCGTTTCCGCCACTGCTGTAAGTGAGCAGGTGACGGCTTTGTTTGAGAACGATAAGACCTTATGACTTGCACATTCTCAGGATATCTTTACCCGGAGAGTTCCTGGTGCCGTATCCCAGTCCTCCATGGCAGCTTTCATACTCTTCGTTTGACTAACCCACCGTACCGTTCAAATCTCCGCCAACAAACAAAAGTCCCGTATTAGAATATCTTGAAAGCGTGTCCGGTGTTTTGCGGGATGATATTTTCCTGGGATAGACTCACAAAAATTAAAACTCTGGAAGGTTGGATATTTCAACCGTGGATATTATAAAAAAGAATATAAACTACAGTAATTATTACTAATTTTTGGATTTGAAGTGGCCAACCGCTAGTGCCGGTTCCCTACCTACTCCACACACACATCAAAGCAAACAACTTAGAGCATTCTTCAATAGAATTGGCTTTAACATCTCGAAATGATTGCATACCTTTTTATGCAATGTTTAAATATTTTCCCAGCCTTTATGCAAAAATCCGTATTCAGTACATATCCAAAACATGTAAGTTATGCAATCTCTGTGTCGATTAAAGTCCCAAACCAGTTGTTTGTGAAAAACCGAATGAAAAAATTCTGCTTATATTCGGAGATTTAATTGTGTAACAAAATGCAATCGCAATATGTACATAATATGATTTGTGATATCGATTATGAATGAATACTATACCCCTTTTCTTTGATGAATGCTACGGCCTCCTTGCAATATGCCATAACCTACCCCAAACTTCCATTGAAAACAACAAATAATTTATAAACCATATACCGCCCCTCTCACCCAAACATCATATCCCCATCATGAGAAGTATAAAAAAAAATTCAATAAACAAACGACCTACACACTTATGAAAATCTTCAAATAAAACGGCGCTGGTCGGAAAAATGTTACTTTTGTTTTGTTCATCACTTCAATTACTTTCGTTTAATATAGCTTTCGTTTTGACGAAAACTTTCATAAGAACTTAAAGCTCCATCTAAATTAATTAAGGACACAAACCAGTTTTCATTATTGATCGATTGAAGCGCCAAAGCTTCTGCGGGATACATGTTCAACATTATTATTCGATTTCTTGGCGCTACTATAGGAATGTATATACAAAGATACTATGCATTTTTTTAGTACAAATATCAAAGTTTCAAATAAAAAGAGAAATCTTTTTCAACCGCAGGTTGATCGGTGTATGAGTCGAAGAGGTGTCCAGAGTTTTAAACCATTTTAACAGCGATAACGGCCACCCAGTAACTGTTATCAGTGCTACTACCTACTAAAAACGTATTTTATTAGTGTATATTATTAGTGGCTATAAAAATTCGAAACAAATATAGGTACACATTTAAACGCTCACTAAATTTTCTTTGATGAGACATAGTCCACAGTTCAATCCTGGATCGATTTGCGTTTTAATTCGATATCAATCCGGATTGAATCTTTTTCCCTGAATAGTGTCTGAACGAATTTTCAATTGCTTCATTTTTTTTTTTGGACAGAATGAGGTTTAATACGAGCTTTTTAAAACATTGTTTTTTGCATTTTTACGCTATTTATTAAGTGAATATTAGAGAAAACACGAAAAAAAAACACAATTTCCCCCAAAGGAAATCCACTCCTTTTCTTTATCTTCGCTTGGAGCTTCTCAAGGATTACAGTCAGTTTGTGATAAAAGTAAGTCCTTAACTTGAAGAAAAGAATTTTATATGGAGGAAATGATTATAAGTCCTTGCAGCGATATGCGTGCCTGTGATATGTAATTATGTACTAAATAGATTTCTTCTGTATCCTTTTGTAAAACACTCGTACATGCGAGCAAGGATTATTGTTATTGTAACTAAAATCAAAGTCATATTATCATCTTATGCTTGCTACACGCTCATAGCTGGCATTTTTGTCTGTGTCGTCTTTTTGACTCTTTTGAAAGAATAATATTCTCTTCTATGCGTTTTTAAATACACATTCATTGAGTGAATTTCCAGAACAATAATAAGAGGTTTATCGATCTACGAGATTCCGAAGAATATGTCAGAATTTCAAAAAGGACTTGTCTTAGGATTCTGGGAGGACGTTTTATCTCCCAGGACTCAAACGGGAAGTTCTAGGAATCTTACTTTCACTTTATTTTTCTCTCTCTATTTATATATCTGGGATTCTGGGCCAGGGTGCGAGTGCGATACGAGCATCTACGGGTGTGTGAGTGTGGGCTTAGCCTAATTAAGGAATTCGAATGTTAGTTGGGAAAACTTTTGACATTAAGATTATACGCAAGATAGTAGTGTTGGAAATATGTCGTAAAATTGGTAGATAATTAAGTTTATCCTTGCAGCTAGAGGCGGTTGATTAAAATAACATTTTAATGGGACAGAGATTGCCTTTTGTTTGGGTTTAACTTTGATGAATGCCCGGGTAAAAAAAAGTCTTACACTGTCTTTTCTTATCGAATGGATTTGTATTCTAGCTGCACTTTAATTAATTCCAATTTTCATTTGTTCATCGCTGTGCACATCAAAAAATGGTTTTACTCCTTTTTCAGTTTGAACAATTTATGTCAACAGAATTTCATGGTATAATGGTTATTTAACTTTGAGATGGATGTCGCTTAGGTGTATGAAATTGAATCCTGTAGATTTAATTAACAAAAAGATTAAAAAAAGTTCAGAGGCGATTTTGAATAAGTTATTATGCTAATAAAGTTTAATGGTCTCATAAGGATTATAGACTGTTCATCCATCTGAATGTTAGAAAAATAAGGAGCAATCTTTCGAGAATTCTCATTTATTAAATTACTTAACGAGCGGGCTCCCGAACAATGAAGACTTTCTGCCTGAGACATTGCAGCCTTCCATCCCGAACAATTGTCCAGACCAAGCGCTGTGGCATCCGCAATGGCTTATTCTTTAAAACGGATGTGCGGTCTGCTTTGAAGTCTCGAACTTGGGCGCTGGGAGTCGAAGATCCTATTCGCTGAAGCATTAGTGTTCATTCGCTCGATGTGGCCGATCCAATGTAGTTTCTGGTTTAGCTTTATGGAATACATCCACAACTTGGTACAGCTTATAGGTTTGCGGTTGTATCTTCTCCTCCAATTGCCATCCTCGCACACAGGACAAAATATTTGACGGGTATTTTTCTGTCGTTAGTACCCAAACTCTCCTAAAGCAGAACTGGCAGTATCAGTTTTTTATAGAGCTTACTTGGTCTTCCAGGTAAGGACCCATTTGTTTTGCCAAAAAGTATCAATGGTTTCATATAGTACTTCTTCGTCGAATCTCCACTTAGGTACCATTCCTGGAGTTCATGATAGCCTCGAAGAAGGTGAACTCCCTTACTACATAGAAAATTGACTCTTTGTCCAAGTCGTTGGACAGATGTTTATATATTTGTTGAAACAAGTAGGTACTTGGTTTTGTCCACATTGCCTGCACACTATCTAGTTCTGAAGATCTGTTTCCATACTGCGCATTGAACCGCTTTTTTTTTCAGCGTCACGCAACACAACTGGATCAGTTTTGCCGGGATTACGAGTGCGGGAATCGCCATGCAGAGCTCCTTTCATATGCGGCTTCAAAGTCGATGATTGAATTCAGCCTTCCGACCGAACTCAGAGTGATCTTGCATTTATGAACTATTTGTGAGGTGGTTAAAGGGTTGAGCAAATTTTAAGCGAAGTTTGGCTGCCGCTACAGACGCAGATACTCCGCCCCCTCCACCTGTTCCGCATAGCCTTTGGAATAGCATAAGTCTCCTTTTGGAAGACTGACGCATGTTTGCTTAACGAGAAGAAAAGTCTGATATAGGGGGTGCTATCGCAAAGCTGTTATTTACGCACATGAAATTCGACCAGTCTTTCCATGCTTATCACTTACTTCAAAAGAATGCAAAATTAAACAAAATGAAAGAAAAAATGAAAAAACCGTCTCACCAATGCAACTGTTGAAAGAGAGCTGTGCGAGGTTATGTACGATCTACGGGAATTGGTCGGCATGATTTGTTATCGAAGAACTTTATTTAAAAATCAATTGCCTTTCTGTAATCGTTAAGGTCAAGAGTGCCCCAGCCAACTCAACTAGACGCATAATTTTAGATCGTGGAATCAGGTTATCAAAAAAATAAATATTTGTTCGTTCTCTTTGTAGAGAATTTTTAAATGAAAACACAAGTTTCTTAGTTTTAAAATATTTATTATTCCAATCCCTTACCCTGGGTGGGGCGAAATCTTCAGCTGTACGTAGAACTAGAACTATGAACAAGAACTAAAATTAATCTCAGAAAGAAACCCTTTATATAGTGAAATATCTGCTGGGTCAGCAGTTTGATTGAAGATCATTTATTTCATCTTTATAACTTCTGATTCAAGACATAGTAGTTAATTAGTTTTCGACGCAAGAAAGATCTTGCTATTATGATACATTGAAGATGTACACTTGTGTCAACAAATGAAGTTGGCACTGCCATTATTTATGTCTTGTATAAGATTATGTTTTATACTCGTATCTTTGTTTATGAAGACTTTGTCTTCAGTGGATTAATGTGCAGGTTGTTACATTTTATACAATACAATGCCTATGAAGACTTTATCTTCAGTTGATTTATAATTCAATGTGTGGGATTTGTGGGAATGTAACCGCATGCACTCAAATATTTGATGTCCAATTTCGCTCACTATACACACCCACTTAGTCAGCCTTTTTGACATTTGACAGAGATTACACTTCAAGCAAGAGACTCGCTTTTACGTCCGCAAATGATTTTAATGTCATATGAGGCATTTTGCTTTTCAAGCTTAGTGCAGGCATTGAGCTGTCAAAAATAAAATCGGTGTTCTTTTTTTAGCTCAGAGCGCTCTACTTGTGTTTCTTGTTTCACTCAGAGCTCAAGCTCTGAATAAAATAACCGGCTTTAAAAGAAGCCGTCAAGCCGAACGTGGCCATAGACAGACTGAAGGAGGGATAATAAAGGGAAAACAATAAAAATTACTGTTGGGAGTTGTTTATCTGGCGTGAAATGTAATACAATTTAATAAAATGATTTATTTGAAAAATAAACATGATAGCTAATCATTTGACAGGGAAGTGTTCGAGTGTGTTTCATAAATAAATCTGAGCGCTGTGAGCTTACTCTAATCAGAGCTTAGTGGACATACTGGCTCTGCTCAGTGCTCTGCTCAGACTTAACAACAATAACGTATATGGGCAACTCCGCATACGAGTCCGCCAAATGATATTTTTCGGTTCCAATTAGTATGAAAATTGAAATAGCCACAGACTCACATTTGTATGTATTGTTCATGTATTTATTACACGGTCATTTTTTCGAGTAATTTACAAGACGCTGTGACGTCAGGAAAAAATGTCGCATTAGATAGACAGTCATTGGTCATTTGAGAAAAAATGGCGATCACACGAAATGACTATCATCGTTATTTTTGTCCCAAAATCAAATGACGTACACTGCGAGTCATTTAGAATTTTCCGTTGGGATGTCATTAAATGAAGAGCGAAAAAATGACGATCACACGGTAATGACTTGCCTCATCAAAATGACAAATGACACCTTTCCTATTATTTCGATTTCGTAATGACCAATGATAAAATTATAGCTTCTGTCATTTAATGTTTTTCTCTCATCTAAATAAAAGATGTCAAAAAGAACTTTTGCGATGATGGTGAAAATTGCGGAGACGGCGGATTTGGCAGCGTGTGTGCTGGAAAGCAGTGAAGTGACCTTGATTACGAGCCAACGCGACGAAAGCGGAGTATTTGGCAAAAAAAAAATGGTTGAGCCGTCGCGAGAAGAGTGGATTTTGTGCTGGATTACTGCTCGAATTGCGCGAAGAAGAACCTGAACTATATCGCAATGTCCTTCGTATGTGAGCCAATCAATTCAAAGGTTAGTGTAGCCATACATCGAAAAACAGAACATAAATATTCGAGAGAGCGTTTCAGCGGAAGCACGACTGGTAATAACGTTCAACACAATTATACCGTGCGGTTTATAATAACATTTTGGAAAAATATCTTTTTTCCAGGTTTTAAGGACCTTTTTTGTTGTTGCAAGGACCTCTCAGTAAAATAACGTTTAACACACTTATACCGTGCTGTATCTAATAACATTTTGGTAAAATGACCTTTTTCCAGGATTAAAGGACTATTATATATGTTGAATAAAACGCTTACGTCATAAATGATTAAGATTTATTTAATATTAAAGAAGTAATTAATTATAAAATTGAGAAGCACAAGTTTCTTGTTCGGAGGCTGGAGCAAAAAGAGATCGAAGTCATTGTCAGAGCCATAAAAGATGTAAAACAAGGAAGTGTTTTTGGAAAAAGCTTTAAATCATAAAGCTGATGACACAATGTCACAGTAAATGAAATATATAACAAGGACCATTTTTTTTGTTGTAAGGACCTCTTAGTAAAATAACATACATATATACTATACATATACATATATATATAAAATAGGGGCTTGCAAGAATCCAATATTATAGAAGACTTAAAGCAGTCGAACGACTTAACATCAGTCAATAGACTTAAAGCATTCAAAAGACGTAAAAGCAGTCAGCGCGTTTTCGTGTCCTTCGACAGCCAATCTACCTGGATGCCGAAAAAACAAAGAAAGTAGTGATGGCGTGCACGTCGCTCCATAATTTTTTAATCACCACGAATAAAGTAATGTAAATGTGGATATTTTACATCACCTGCATCGATTGCACCTTGACCGGACTTTGTCTTGCGCAGTTTCATCACGAACGCCTTGAACTTGCTGTGCATGCTATTCCACTTCTTTCTGGCTCCGGTTAAATCAACTGCGTCGATGGCCAGCTCTAGTACAACAATTGCCCAAGAATCGGTCATGGCATGTTGAAGTTTGTAATCTGAAACTGAGCTATCCCAAAGCGCCCGTTGCCTCCGCACGCCACAATCAAACGCGATTCTTCTTCGTCGCTCCACGAATAGCCAATTTTCCTGTCCCTATTTACTCCTGTTTTCTGCGTTTTGCCTAATTTGCTCGACTTTGTTGTACTTTGGGCATTCAAACTCACACGATAGTTAACAGAATAGTCCATATTATCGGCACCACCAAATGAAAGCACAGATTAAAAGCTGTGTCATTTGTCATTTGCGTAGAAAAATGACACGGCATGAATTTCGTGCTTTGTCATTTTTTGGAGGCTGTCATTTAAATGACTCAACAACCAAAAAGTGTAGTCATTTGTCCTAGGCGTCATTAAAGAGCGATCACACGGCCATTTTAATGGCACAAAATTCATGTAATTTTCTTCGCCATTTTCATAGTCATTTAAATGACGCCTGAAATGTCATCCCAAAAATGGCGATCACACAGAACGACATTAAAATGACGGCTTCGTGGCGTGATTTTTACGTCACAGCGTCATTTAAATGACCCGAAAAAATTACCGTGTAATCGTACCTTTAGAGAGTTAGCTAGCTGGGCACAGCAAAAACCGATCCAATTACTGATTAAAAAAAAAAAAAATATGCAAATCCAGGCTTTTTCTGTGAGAATTGAGTTTTTCCACGTTTATTTTAATTTTTGAAACAATATTAACTTAAGAAACTCAGGAGGTGAGTTTGGTCCGGCATTTTCTCCAGCAAATTTTCCGGCGAAAGAAAGAGGCAGAAATAAATTTTTGGAATGTAAATAAACCTATCAATTCTTTGGATGTTCGATTTTCAGCATTTTTGTGCCTAAAGCAATGAAATCCTTTAATTCCAGTCCACGGTTGGGAGTTTTGCCTTCATATTTTTCCACTAGTTTGAATTTTTAATTAATCTTTTAACTCAATAACTGTTATTCGAAGGAAATTAATTTAATACCGACAGTGACAGTTGACAGATGCCATTAATAAATCACTTTAGATTCTCACTTTGCTTTCTATTGTCCTGGGAATGCAGATACGGTCAACTTACAAAATTTGTAAGAGAGGAATTTCTCCACATTTAATGTGTTCGTGTAACGCCTCATATATTGCAATCTTAAAACCACGGTAAAAGATGGGTCAGCGTTTTTGCGTGATGGGTACTTCTGTGAACATGAATGATAAACCTGAAATTCGCAGATATTGGGCTTCTTAAACAATCATTTGTGTCAAACGTATTTTAAAATTATAACAAACATGTTCACATCTATAGTTTTCCCATATTCGGGTTCCCCCTCAAATCAAATATCAGCCGATGTTTTCCATATTATTATCTACTCTTCAATCTGGCTACGATGATGGTACTTCAAAGAACTGTTTGAAAGTTTTCTTTCTGTTTATAGATTTCGTATCCACAGCAAAACTATGTAATGAAGTTAGTTACGATTGCCGTTTCTCTAGTCCTTTTACACAAAAATGACAAACTCTCGCTGTTGGCTAACTGTGGGGGGACCAAAATGCCCATTTGCCAGGACATAATCGACTTGCTGCTTAATTACCAACAAATTGGTTATCGAATGTGAAAAGTTTGCTTCTTTATTTGTTATCGAGGATATCTAATGTGGCGTCTTTCTGTCGAAATTGGTCTTTCGTCCTAATGTGTTATTAAAAATTCCCCAAAATTATTGTTCTTTTCATGTACTTGGGCTTGCTACTTTATGGCCCGAGTGCCATTATCATTGAGACAGAAAGTGAGTAAAACTTTTGCGAGTAGTGTTGCTTTCAAAAATTCATTTCATGATAAAAATTTTCATTTCATGATAAAAATTTAAAGAAAAGTTCACAACTCGAACACGTCAGTTATAAAGCGGCGTCATCATAGTGTCTGTGTAAATTGATATTACCAAATGTGACATGGGTAGGAAATGACATTTCTTTGAGTTGCAAAAAAGTTGGCAGTTTTTTTCCCTGCTGTTTCTCCCATCATCGTTTATCGCTGGAGATGGACTTTTGCACTTGGGTTGGAAAATTATCCTTATTGTAAGGAAATATCCAGGAAGCTTTTTTCCCTTCTATTCTGGAATAGCAAGAGTTCTTCCTTTATGTTGAGTGTGGTGCAGTTTTTTTTTCATAAAACAAATTGTAATGAGTTTGAGAAAGTCATTTCAAGTTTTGTTTTTTTTTTTTTTTTTTTCTCGCGAAGTTTTTTGAGGAACGGTATAACGGCTTATGTAAAGTGTTTCGTGGAAAAATCCCATTAAAGTATAATGTTATAAAATCTTGTTGAGGTATACGTGTGAAGTACATTTTAGATGAGGACTGGTACTACAGGGTGCGGCAACATAACTTCCTTCTCTGAAATAGTTGTCATTTAGGCTGTAGGGGTCCGGCGCGATTTGAATCTTAAATCCTTCGATTACTTGCAATGCACTAACCCCTGAGCGATTTTGCCCACACAAGCAAATAGGTAGGTTCTCAAATATATGTAGTTAAGTTCTCAAAGCTCATCATCTTAGCATAAAATTGGTAAGGTAACTATATATGGATCTGTTACTTTGAGTGAAGGGCAGCTTTGATTTCGAAACAGTAAAAAAGACCACTCAAACAAAAAGGAGAATAAGACATGAGTAACCGAAAAAAAGGAGAACTGTAGAAAAACAAGATGGACCCAAGCCCTTTTCCCTTCTTATCGAAAAAAGCTATTTGGGACTGCTTTAAGTACGAGAAGGTACGAGTAATTTAGGAAAAAGAAGGAGGGCCTTGAATACAAAGAACAAATTGACTCTGTCTGACAGAAGAACAGTGTTACAAGCACTCGCAAATAAGGCAAATAATGTAACAAAAAAAACCCAGAAATACTGAGACAAAGACATTCCAAACCGAAAAATATTAAAATCTGTAAGTTCTAAGCTTTTCAACCGCTCCTGAATACGAAGCTAAATTTTTGAGGCGCACTGATGCCTCTTCATTTTGAAGCATTTTCCTGACCATGTTATTGGGCGCGTTCAATTCCATGGCAACAACGAGTTCCTACTAGTTAACCCTCTGTGATTGGATGAAAAGCTCACGTGAGTATCACCGAAAATTTCCCTTTCGAGCAAGTGGTAGAAATCTTGTCAGTTAAGATTCGGTGTTCGTAGTATTCTAAGGTCTACTGCACACGATGCCAGTACATATATTATGTATGTATACGTAATAACACATTACAAGAATATAGTGCGTACCAAAACAGTTGGCCATTCTACTGCGCAGGTCTCTTAAAATGTGTTTTACAATCTCTTAAATTGCAAAAACAAGCATAAAGAGACGAAAATGGGCGGAGCCATAATAAAAAACGACGTATACCCTGCCTTGTGTTCAAGATCGCTGTCGCGATCTCACTGAGGGTGGTTTCTTCATTTTCCTTCTTTTATACTGAAATTAGGAGCGGAGGAAAAATATAGACCATTATATGTCAACTTTACTTGGAGGCAAATATATTGTTTCGTTTTTTGTCTTGTCGGTTCTTTGTAGGAGTATGATGTGATCACGGTCGGATAGATTAAGCAAAACATTGCACATGAATTGATTGTGTGACTGTGTCTGTATGAAGGTGTACGGTTTTAGATTTAAACCCTATTTGCTCATTATGCTTTCGTTGATCATTATTAATTGTGTCGTGCATATTGATCATGTAGGTACTGATATTGGCACGCAAAGTAAAGTAAATTGCAGTGTCACACCAAATTTTTTTTGTTTATATCATTGAATTTGGGCGAGGTAGGTAAATTTAATAAAAAATTTACAATTTGGGAATTTTTTGGAAACGTAAACGATTTTATGCCCAATAACAATAGGCACGATTTTCTGTCACAAAAAAGAGGATGGGGTATTAAACGGTTCGTTAAAGACAAAATGGTGAACGTTCTTGATTCTTCAATAATTTTTTTTTAAGAAATGCAGTTTTTAAAACTTATTGAACTACCCACCACTTTTAAATTTGTAACCTTGATTAAAAGTGTAAATTATAGCGAGATAAAATTGACGATGAATTGCAAATATAAAACAGATTTACAGCGAGCAGCAAAACAAAACACCAGTATACCAAATGGGTGGTTCGGTTTGAATTAGGAAGTAAAAACACACACGTTTTAGTACTAAGATAAAAATATTTATTGATTTTGCTACCTATATATGAAATAGTTAATATTAATGTATATTAAATTGAATTCGAAGAACTGTCAGTTTCATAATCGGTTGAAGAATCATCTCCTGGATTGATAATTATTGCATCCGACATTGTGTCCCACATCTGCTCGTGTGAAAAGTATTCCTCCTCTGTCCTTATAATTTTTTCACAAACTTTGCGCCAATCTTCAACTGTTATTTTTGAAAATTCTTCTTCAGCTAGTTTCTGAACATCCGATAATCTAAACGTTGTATTTCGGCTTCCGACTCTTCCCTTGACTGTTGCCCAGATCTTTTCAATAGGGTTGAGATCTGGATGATAGGGTGGCAATCGTAGTACTTCGTGTCCCGCGCCGTGAATCATATCGTCAATCTTATGCTTGGGGTGGTGAATAGTCCGATGTCGCTTTATAAGGTCATAAAGTTCGACTTTGAGCATTTTTGAAGAATGCGGTATATTGTTGACGGAAAGCCATTCTAACATCTCCGATTTAACGGAAGCAGAAGTGATTTGCTTGTGTTCCCATTTGTTGTGATATGATGCGTTGTCCATTACAATAACCGATGGTTCCTCTAGGTTATTTAAAACTTGATCCTTCATCCATTTGGAGAAATTTTCAAAATTCATCTCATCGTGATAATCTCCTGTTTTCGACCCAGATTTAAATAAAAGCAAGGCATTATTCACGAAGCCCTTCGCTCCACCTGCATGCGCCATTATCAGCCTTTGGCCTTTTGAAATTGGCGCCTTTAAACCTTGACTGGTGCCGTCAGTCCATGCCCTTGGCCTTGTGTGAGAGCTGTGAATATAGCTCTCGTCCAAATAAATAATCTCATATCCTTCTGACCTGTACTCCCGCACCTTCCTCAGATATTTCACTCGTAAAAGTTTGATTTCATTTCTTTCGCAAAGAAATTTACGGTTGTTCTCCGTTTTCCTATAAGAAAATCCATTTCTTTTTAAAATCCTATGTAGCGACATATTGCTTAGGTTCAGCTCCAAATCTTCCTGCACCCGTTGTCTTAACATTTTTAATGTTATCATCATTTTTTCTTCAATGTGGAAGTTGTATATAATTCGCCGAACAGCTGTGATACCAAATTCGTCCAATCCAGTTTTCCATTTTGTATGTGGTACTCTTTTAGTTGGAGATTCAATAGCGCCTTTCTTCTCATATTCTTTAATTATCCTTCTTATTGTTCGGGCCGAAATTCCCGTAAACTCCTCTGTCTGTGAATTTGCGTATGCGATGGGATTATCTATACATAAATTCCTAGCTTCTTCAATTTTTTTGTAATATATCCTAACAACGATCTTACGTCCTAGACTTCCTATTGGTTTTCCTTTTCTTGAAAGATCCATGACAATTTATTTTATTTTAATAAACTTATGTCCTAGCAATGCTTTTGTTTTCGTGAAAGTGAATTCCAAATAGGAAATCCATAATATATATGCGTTATCTTAAAATAAAAAAACTCTAAAAACCAAGCAACAAATTTATTCCTTGCCCCTACAGGTAACCAAATGCAAACACTAATCATGTCGTAAAACTTTTACACTTAAGTCAAACAGGTAAAATCAAACATCATAAAATTTATGCTAACCAAGCACACCACCCATACAGGTACCTAGCGCTAAACCACGAAATGTTCAACCATAAAAAGGGTTGGGAACCCTTTCAAATACAATCGGACTTCTAGGTAGAAATGTATAAAAGTCGACCTCATAATAAAAAATTAAGTTTATTTAGATATTCAACAGCATTTTAGTTCTAAGCACTGTAAAGTTGGGTTACGCATTGTAAATTACAGGCAAAAACGCTTAGTGATTAAATCTCTTTCGCGTCATTTTTGTTCTCTTAAATCCTCTCTCTGCGCAATCGACCGTTGGCCAACTGTTTTGGTACGGACTATACTTCAGAAAAGATTGGTTTGCGGATTATCAGGTCCGTCTGCTGAAGGCATAAATGTTCACTACATTTGTGATCTTTGACAGCAAAACAGATAGTTATAAGTCAACTTGCAGGCTACTTTTGTTGCCTTGGGACTTCAAATTGCCCATTCTCTCGGATGGTTTTAAGATGTACCTCAGAGTTACCTATAGTAATCGGGACACCTGGAAGAATCTACTATAAAAGTTCTTAAATTAAAACAAAATCGCAGTTGTTTTCTTGAACAAGATCAACATCAAACATGATATTCTTTCTTTCCGTGACAGGGCAGTTAAGTCGAGTTGTACGATTGCAGCAACTTTATTGCGACAGAATTGTTCTGTAGCCAGGGGTATGCATAAATTCAATGGCTGCCGTTGCAATTTTAGTCTTCAATCATTCGTGTACCGTGCGCATATGGCTGACAGGTCAGACTGTTTATCGCCAATCAGGCTATTCGAAAACTCTCCTCGAGACCTTGCGTGTGCCGTCAATAGAAAGCGCAAAGGAGTCTGAACAATTTTGTAGTCTTTTAAGTTTTGCTTTGGATTGCCATCGGTAACCGATAGTTATATTAAAATTTCACTCTGTTTATGGCCATATAAATTACAAAATTTCTTATGTGTAGAACTGCTACCTGTTGTTTGACAGATGGCTCGGAGTTCGTAGGATCTCTAATTTGAACACGGCAGTACCAACTGGGCCGGCCGCGCTCCATTATTTTTCGAGATAGGTTCTTTGACATGAAAGCTTCCACGGATCTTGGAGATTTTTATTCGATCAAGAATAGTCCCTAGGCTCACCTGGGCTCCCTAGGCTCACCCTTTTCAAAGGGGGAGGAAAAGTTATGAGAAACACACCATTGACTAACAATGCCATCTTATTTGGCCTCTATGACCATACAAGATATATTTACTTAGATCCAAAATTTTAATGGATACTCACTTTCCGGAATCTAGTGAAACCACTGGTTGACACACAACCGGATATAGCAACTGAAAGTATTATAACAGAGCACAAAACTGCTTGCGCAGTCAAATCATTCAAGCCCTACAAATCGGCGGAGATAATGTCATACCACCAATGATACAGCAAGGTCTTAATATAATACTGCCATGTCTATGAGTTATTTTCAAAAAGTTGTATAAGGCTCTGCTACAAAGCTGGAAAAAAGTAAAAGTGATATTCATTCCCAAAGCAGGGAGACATTATAGGCCGGTAAGTCTCTCCTCTTTTCTCCTAAAGACACTAGAGAGAATAATCGACTTATATACAAGAGACCTTCTAAATGAACACAACCTATGCAGCACTCAACACGCCTACCTTAAAGGTAAGTCCGTTGAAACAGCCCTGCACGAAGTTGTGTCAATTATAGAAAAAGGATTACACCATAAAGAATTTACTATGGCAGCATTCTTGGACATTGAGCAGCTTTTAACAATGTTAAAACAGCGGCTATAAAAACAGCGCTTAAAGACTTAGGAGCGAAACAAGAAATAACAAAAATAGTGAACAGGGGCGTTATATCTCCCCTGTGGTCAACAAAATCCTTACGACTCTAAAGGTCAAAAGGACGAAAATAGTAGCATACGCAGACGATATTGTAATCCTAATAAGTGGCAAGTATCTCGCATCTGTTAGTGAACTGACGGAATCTGCTCTAAACCGAATGGCCTTGGAGTTAATCCAGTTAATCCAGCAGTGAGATCAACACCTCAAGCCGGGCTGGAAGTCATTATGAAGCTACCGCCCATTGATGAATATATTCGCAGCATGGCAGCCAAAGGAGCCCTCCGCCTCAAGGAGGGAAACATCTGGAAATACAGCTCCTATGGAGATGGCTTTATAATTCACAATTACTTGGGTATTGATCTATCCAGAAAAACGGACTTTATAATCCCCAAACGAAACTTCGAGAAAAACTACTCTACATACATATCCAAAAGAGAGAACTGGAACACTAACACGCAGGCTAGAGTACAAGAAATCCATGTCTATACGGACGGGTCAAAAATGGATGTAGGTACAGGAGCAGGAGTTTTCTGCGAGCCCCTAGACATAAAGGGCTCGTACAGACTCCCCAATGAATGCGGCGTCTTTCAAGCTGAAATAGTCGCCATCGACAAAGCAGCAAAAACAATTTCCGCGAAGAATCTGGATCCTTCCAATATTACAATCTTCGTAGACACTCAGGCGGCGAGATAGCAAAAACCATAAAGTCAAAAACAGTCCGGAACTGCCAAAAATCCTTTAACGAATTAGGCGAACGTTACAGGATTTTCTCTGCTGGGTCCCCGGTCATAGCGACATTGTTGGAAATGAAAAGGCGGACGAGCTAGCAAGAATCGGGTCAAAACTTGAAGCAGTGGACGCTATTACGACAATAGACATCCCAATTAGTGCAGCAAAAAGCAACATTGACCTAAAACTGAGAGGACAAATTGACGCTACCTGGTCCAAAAGGCCCGACTGTGTTATATCTCGCAGTTTATGGCCAAGAATCGACTAAAACAGAACAAAATACATTCTGAAAATGAACAAACAAGAAATACATATCTTAACCGGCGTACTGACAGGTCACTGCACCATAGGTGTAATGGCAAACAGGCTGGCCATCAGCTAACCAGACTACTGCGGGAGCTGTCAAGATTTAGAAGAAACCCATACCATCAAACTCCTGCTCTGTGAGTGTCCTTCAGAGATCTCGACTTCGCTATCTGGGCAACAGATTCTTAGAAGACTTAGAGGACGTAGCGCAAAATCCATTTCTATTAGAAAATTAACAAAAAAAAAAATAAAAAATTGTACTGTCACTTAAAGAATAAACAAACTAATAGTCAATGGTCATGGTGAAAATGTGCATTTTATGATTATTGCTTATTAATAATTACTAGAATTACAGCTTACGGCTGAGATATGCGGACATGTAGGTATAAGGTATCTATTGGTGGACATCCGGTGATTGGGTGCTCGGTGATCGTGGAATGTAACTGACGCACTCTCAACTTCAATGCAAATCTCGCCTACTCATATAAAATAAATAAGCGAGTAAGTACAGTCGTATTGTATTAGGTCTCAACTCGATAATTCTTTGTGGTTCATGGTTCATGTTCATCGGTCGTCACTCGTCACCGATGCAGCTCTGAAAAACCTCCGACGTGATTATATCGGAACCGAAGCCGGATTCGAAGGTGCAATTTAAACCGGAGGTTCTGACATATCGGATTCGGAGTCGAAGCTCCGTATCATCCCTACTTTAGTTTCTATTTTCACTTAGTATGCAAGTTTTTTTTTTATGTGTAAACATCTTTGCTCTCGTTGATGTGTAAATATCTATTTTCTCGGTAGGGGCTAGTTGGAAATATCGAGCGTCACCGTCATCGTCAGATTTTCAGGTCGAACGGCAAAAAACCAAAGTTTGAGTTAGGGAGCTGAAATTTATAATATAGACTCTCCAACAATTTAACGAAAAAAGGCACAGGAGCAATTCTTTTATTTCGTTATACATTTTTCAGTTTTAATTATGTTCAATTTTAGGGATTATTATGTCCTTACGAAACACCGGGAAGTTGTGTGGAAGTAGATTTGTTTTGAATAATTGAGGTTGTATAGCTTGAAGTTTGTTGTACATCAGTTGAAGGTAAGAGGAAAAATATCGATTTGTACTTCGGTAACCGATGGCCGATTTAAGAATGTCACTTTTAGTTGTAATAAGGTTATTTACCAACTGGTCCTTGGAGAACCAAATAAGGTCCTTTTTCAAAAACTCCTAAAAACCGCGCAGTATATTGTGTTCAATGTTATTTGACTAAGAGGTCCTTGCAACAACAAAAAGCACCTTAAAAGTAGAAAAAAGGATATTTTTCAAAAATGCCGTTAGAATCCACACGGTATATCTGTGTTCAATGTTATTTGACTAAGAGGTCCTTGCAACAACAAAAAAGGTCCTTAAAAGTCGAAAAAAAGGATATGTTACCAAAATGTTTGTTGTTCCTAGCGTCCCTCATTCAAATAACATTGAACTCATTTATACCGTGCCCTTTCTAAAGACATTTTGGGAAAATATCCTTTTTCAGGTTTAATTATTGTGACTCCAAGGACCTCTTTGTAAAATAACGTGATGTAAAATGAAAGGGACATTCAATCAATTTTTATTTTAAACGCAATATGCAGAATAAATCCCAATAAATTATCACCATTATAGCAAAATAAAAAATTTTGATTTAGTTATTAGTTATTACCTAGGCAGCTAAAAAGTTACAGCTAAAAACTAACCAACTTTTAGTTGTCATCCAAACTAACTTTGGCAACCTAACGAGCTTAGTTACACAACCTGCAACTAATAGCTGATACAGTACCCTTATAGCGCTAAGAACACAGCGTAAGCATTTGTGTTTAACAGCAAGCAGCACCTGACAATATCGTATTTCATTGCATGCTTTTCGGTGCTACTTACTATTAGAAAGAATAGAGAGATAGGAAAGAAGTGTTTAAGTGCAGTTCTATTGTTTTTTTCCACGGGTGGTGTCTAAGTTGCTTAGGCAGATTACGTATTCATGTATTCGATATAAAGTTATGGACTTGGCCGGGATTCGAACTCACGACCTTCCATTCAGTAAGCGAATACACTACTACTGCGCCATTGCCACCAAAGTTGTTCTTATTCGTTTCTTTGTAAGTAAGTTATCAACACTCGTTTTCGACCTGCTTCTTTAAAACTTTAATCGACTGAACATTAAGCAAATCACCTTCCTAAATAAATCCCTATCGAAGAACCCAACGTAAAGATGATATTGGTATATCAAAACCGGTTGCATCCCCTCTTAAGCAACAAACCCCATTTCTCAAGCCAATTAAACTCGTTCAACTTTCAAATTTCGCTTAATTAAATTAACCAATTGCCATATAATCGCATTTACGATTTAGATATTTGTCCTTTTGCCCTGCCAATAACTCTCTCTTCCTCCCAAGAACGTATTGCATTTTTGTCTACCATGGAAGAAAGCACATGCGACATTGTTGCAATACCTGACGGCATACGTCACACATCCATTTCATATGCAGCCACTATGCGGTCCCAACTAATAAATTACTTTATACTTCATGATTAAATTACACAAAATATACTTAAGAGAATTTTAATATTTACAAAACTCATCCTGGCCTGGAGAGAAGGATCTGAAATCCGCCCGGCCTTGTGGTATAAAGTTCACGGAAGGTGATGCCAACCCACAACAAATGTTGTTTCTGCATTGATGGCAGCGCAGTGGGGCAACGCCATGGTACGGCTCTCTTCTTCAACTATTTTCCTAGTGATACTCACTTTTGAATATTTATATCCTTGGTAAAGTTTGTTAAGCGCATATAAAACTTTAGCCATTCCGGCCGTTTTATTTATGATTGCTACGAAAAGTGCCCTACCATCCATGGTATTGGGGGGACTTGTAGTTTCTTACGAGAGCAGTATTATACAAATATATGGTGAAGGGTAAAGTGAAGAGCTATTCCAAAATAGTTTTACGACAGTTGGAGCCCATAGACACACATACAAAAGTACTTTGGCATAATTTGCATTAGACATATAGAATGTCCAGTATAGAAGGAGGCGGCCATACTTATAGTGTGCACTAAAAACGTAACTTTGTACATATGTCATACGAACGATTTCGAGGGATTTAAAGTGCTTAATTCTGGAAGATTTTATGGCAGAGCTCCGCTTGTCCCATGGCCGTTTGCGAAATGGGTACCAGGGAGTATTTTGTTGAATGTCAATGATGCTGTCAGTAAAGCATGAAAGGGATGCTTTATGCACAAATTTTAATCATCCCTTTGGATGAGATGAAATGAAATTCCTAAAGGACCCTGGCCATCATGTTGGTTATACTAAAGAGGGCAACGATGGAGACGACAACGACGACGATGATGCTGTTGATGATGATAAGTTTGATAAAGAACTCTAAACAAACATATATAAATACATAGTCGGACAGAGTGAATAAATTTAACTACCTCTAGAGATCTACCCGCCCGACTTTGGGGAGTTTCTCGTTTCAATTATCGGGGTTTCAGGGCATAATTGTCAGAGAAATTGATGTGTTTGCCTTTCTGGTGTTTGTCTTCATCGTCAACGCTGTCATAGTCATTTGAGTTCTCATCGACCCAACAGCAAGGGAATGAGAGTACGAGCTCAGATGTGGGGACAATTAAATTTCCGAGTGCATAATTTATTTAATCGAAATCGGATTGAAAAAAATTTAGCATCAGTTCGGACGGAGCAGATAAGAGTCTTCTGCTTTAGTCAATTTTGGTTTAATTGGTAGATATTGACAAAAGCTATGCTCGAAGGATTTTCATCCGATTTATCTCGAATTTTATGGGACTGCGTATTGCTACAATGAAATCGGACAAGGGACTCAATTAAAATATTGTAATTGAGCTGGGAAATACATATTCTCATCGCTTGTATTCTCGGAGTAGTTGGGCAGAAGATGTGTCCAGATTTATTTAATTCGATTTGTTGGAATGTTCATGTAAATGTCTTGACAAACCATTTCGCTTGTTTGTTGTACTTCACGACCTATAAGTAAACAAGTGGTTCGGAGTGTTTTTAACGACACTGTTGCCAATTTACGTTCATCATACGCTCATACCTAACAAGTTACCAATTCAAGCTTCTTTTTCTTCTTCCTTATCGGCGAGGTTATTTTTTTTTAATTACACTATCAGCTCAGTGTCGTGGAGTGCTTAAAGCAAGCAACTATCAAGAGCAGAAATTGCCGGCACTAAAAGTGCTCTCACTGGCTCATCATTTAGTGCAGGTGTTAGTAAGGACAAAACAATTAAAAATACAATAATTATGTACCTATAAAATACGAGTACTAACACAGACACAAAATAATGCAAACAATTAAGACATTAAAGCATTATTACGCAAAATATTTTTTAGCTTAATTTTACTAACATGCAAGTCAATCACATGATCATTTAGATTATAGATTCTACTCATGCGACTAATAGGCTCATGCCTTCCATAATTCGTTCTATGATGGGGGCTGAACAATAATTCAACACTGCGTAAATTATGGGCACCACCACGAAAATTAAAGCCAATAGACGACAGCAAGTCAGGTGCATCTATTTGACCGGATATAAGCTGCTGTAAAAAAATGATATCGCTATTAAGCCTTCGTTGAGAAAGGGGTAACATTTGAAGAAGCTTGATACGTTGACTGTAGGGAGGAAGGTTAAATGGATCATCCCATGGAAGTCCTCTAAGTGCAAATCGAATAAATTTACGTTGAATGGCCTCTATTCGATTTGAATGAATGTTGTAGAACGGTATCCAAACTTGAGAGGCATACTCTAGAATCGGACGGACAAAACAATTGTACAATGACATAGAAACATAAGGGTCATTAAATTCTTTGGCCCACCGTTTTACGAAGCCCAACATAGAATTAGATTTATTAATAATAGAATTAATATGCTTAGCAAAATCCATTTTGGGGTCGAAATAAACCCCAAGATCCTTAAAATTATCAACACTACAAAGAATATGTTGAGACAGAGAGTATTGAAAGATGGAAGGGATATTCTTTCTAGAGAATGTCATATGTTGACATTTAGTTGGGTTCAGGGATAAACCGTTTTTATCACACCAATTGGCGAAGCTATTAATGTCAGATTGAAGAAACATTCTGTCTTGCTGACTAGTGATAGATTTATATATTTTCATATCATCAGCGTAGATCAGGATATTACTGTGATTTATACATGCCTTAACATCATTAATGGCAAGTATAAATAATATTGGTCCGAGGTGACTTCCTTGGGGAACTCCAGACTGCGCTGTGAAAGATACGGATAGCGATCCTCTAAATTTCACTTGATAAACCCTTGATCTACGGTATGAATTAACCCATTTTATGAAACTTGGTGGGAAGCCAAAAGCCCTGAGCTTAAACTCGATTATTTCATGGGACAGCTGGTCGAAAGCTTTAGAGAAGTCAGTGTATATGCAATCCATTTTGTCCATATTCTCTAAGGTATTAGAAAAATCATGCAAGAAACTTAACAGATTAGTGACAGTGGATCTGTTTCTTACAAATCCATGCTGTTCATTACAAATTAAATTGCGACAAAGAAATATTAACTTTTCGCAAACAATTTGTTCAAAAAGCTTAGGGATACACGAAAGCTTTGAAATAGGCCTATAATTAGTGATATCACCACGTTCGCCTTTTTTAAATACAGGTGTGATAAAAGCACTTTTCCATAGATTAGGGAATTTACCAGTACTGATGGACAATTCAAACAGATAATTAAGATATGGAGCAATTGCATGACTACATTTTTTAAGAACGATCGGTGCAATGCCATCAGGACCTGATGAATAATCATTCTTGAGAGAAGAAATACATTTTAAAATTGTTTCCAAATCGAATGAGATACTACTAAAACTTATTTGGGAACAGCTAGTTATATAACTAAAATATTGATCATCAATGTGAAGAGGGGTCCCCCTAAATGATTTACTGAAATGATCTGCAAACATATTGCTTGCATCTACTGAATCAGCAGTTGTAGAACTATTGTAAGTAAGCTTCGATGGATAACCATCGGTTTTTTTCTTAGAATTGACAAAACCCCAAAAAAGTTTGGGGTTCGATTTTAAAGAGCATTCCATTTTACTTATATAGTCAATATATAAGTTGCAGGATAAAGATTTGAATTCATTGAATAATGTGAAATAGAGTTCAAGATCTGAATGGCAGAGACTTTTTAAATAGTTCTTCCAAGCCCTATTACGTCTGTTTCGTATCGATGTTAGCTCTTTAGTGTACCAGGGATGGGACGTTTTCAGATTCCTAGAGGATTTCACAGGAATCACTTTTTTCATGCAGTTATCCATCAAAGAATAAAAAGAACCTACTGCATCTTCAATATTAGATAAGGCAGTAAGGTTAAAATTAAAGCTGTTAATTTCATCAGAAAGCCTTTGAAAATTTGCTTTCCGAAAGTCAAAAGATTGCGAACGGTCATACGAATTACTGTTTTCGTACAGATGTGCGCCCAGTTCAATAAATACAGCCAAGGGTGGATGATTGTCATCTATGTTAGTTATACTGAGATGGGATTCCAGAACCACAGTACTAACAGAGTCAGAAGAGAAAACAAGATCGAGAGTTCGATTTCTGAAATTTTTTATACAGCTTGTTTGCTGTAAGTCAAAAGACAAAATGTTGTCAAGTAAAGCGAGCTCTTGTTGGGCAGAGTCAAAGGATGGAATGAAATGAGAATCATCCTCAGAAGGTACCCATCCAATATGTGGCAGATTGAAGTCGCCTATAAGTAAGACAGTGCTGTCACAACAAGATATGTCAAAAATATGATCTAGTGCCATAGAGAGTTCCGAATACAAAGAACATAGACGAGACGATGGAATGTACGCATTAACAACATATAAATGTTTGTTCTTAAGTGTAATTTTTACACAGATAACTTCGACATTAAGTTGAAATGGAAAGTCAATCTTGCGTGACTCAAGGTTGGAACGAACAGCGATCAGAACACCTCCTCCAAGCGCTTTCAGGTCATTGTTATGACGGTCGTTTCTGAATACGGAGAACTCATGATTGAAGAGTTCCGTGTCTAGAATTCTGGCATTTAGCCATGTTTCCGTCAAGGAGAAGATATCATGAGAGAGGGCTTGCGAGTTTATATATAATTCAGCGGTTTTTGTGCGGAGTCCCCTTACATTTTGATAGTAGAGGGACAGCCTACTTGGTTTTTTAACTTGGACGGACAATCTTTCCTGCGACTTTTTGTCGAACGGGGTGTAAATTCTTTAACTAACGTATTTTTAGGCCATGCAGTGCTATTGCACAGCTTTTCGAAATATACTGAAGGGGCGACAATTATGATCAGGATTCTAACCCCAGGATTATGTTTGGGTGGGCCACATCGCGGATTAAGAAGTTTTAACCCTTTTCACCGCATGGCTCACGGAACCTCCTTGCTTCGCCAAGGTAGATGCTAGTTATTTGACAGGTCCCTATGAAAGCTTACTTTGTCGAATCAAATAGTGCTTGGGTAGCCCGCTTCACTTTAAAGGATTTAATCTTTTTATCCGGATCGTTTTGCCTGTTCACGCAACTTTGTTGCTCCATTAAGATGTTAAGGGTAGTTGATTCTTGCCTGGCATTCGTTTTTGAGTTGTAGAGTGTTTGGGTGGGCAGCTTCGCGGGTTCAAAGGACTTAGCCCTTTTCTCTGCATGGTTTAGCCCCTTTACGCAACTATTGCTGCGCCAACGGTAGGTTACAGCTATCTGGCAGGCGCCTATGGCAGCTTACTTTGTCACATCAAACGTGATTGAAAAGGACTCCTCCCATTTTTCCCAATAGTTGAGCCCGCTTAAGTAACTTCGTTGCTCCGCTAAGGGGTGATTCTTGTCTGGCAGGCGCCTATGTCAGCCTTCTTTTTCGAATTATGCAGTGTTTGTGTGGGTCGCTTCGCGGGTTAAGAGTATTTAAGCCTTTACTCCACATGGTTTAACCCGCAGACGTAACTACGTTGCTCAGCTAAGGAAAGGTTATAGGGTAGTGGTCTAGCAGGCGCTTATGTCAGCTTACTTTTTCGAATTAAACGGTGTTTGTGTAAAATTCAAATTAATGAAAATAATAATCCCCTTTTTCATTATATTTATTTTTGTTGTTTGCCATGCAATTTTTTGGGAGAATTTTTCATTTATTTGTGGGAATTAGGAATAAATGGAATTTCATTATAATACTTAGCCTCATTTTTGGGGGCCTTTTTAATCATTTTTTTTTGTGGCAATTTGCAATGGGGCCTAATTTTATTTCGCCTTTTTCTTGCAATGCAACATTTTCAATTGAAAATTCCACCCACTTCATTACTGTACGCTATTTGTTCACAAGACATTCAACAATGAGAGAATCTGCAACTATATATTATAGGTATTGATACTCAAGCTTCTGCTGCCAGTTCACATACACATAAATTCTTACTATTTACTTCTAAGCAGAAGTATAGATACTGCAGGTTTATTTATTGACATCACCAAAGTCTTTGACATGGTTAACCATAATTTATTGTTAAAGAAATTAGAAAGTGCTTTGTTTTCGTGGATTTATGCTTAAATGGTTTAGGTCTTATCTTGGAAACAGGTCGCAAAGGGTGAAGTTAGACGACGTTAGGAGTGCAGTTCAGTCCATCAAAATGGGTGTACCGCAAGGCTCTGTTTTGGGACCAATTCTATTCTTAATTTATTTAACTCACTGCTTTCACTCAATTTCAGCGGAAGACCTACGGCTTTTGCGGATGATATTGGTTTTTCGTATGGCTGTGACAGTCCTTTGGATCTGATTTCGGACATTAACTGGGATCATAACTTATTAAGAAACTGGTTCCTGAACATAGTTTAGTGATAAGCTCGAAAACTAAAATAATGTTTTTCAGTTTGTCCTCTTTAAGCAATTTGATCGCAAATGTTTTTTTCCATGCTCCCGAATGTCAACGATATGAGTTTTCTGTTTGTAATAATAGTGTGTTTAGTTGTTCTTCTCCCTCCTTTTGTAGCAGTCTAATCTGTAGTAATAATTGTTTTCTAATTGAAAAGGTCGTTGAATTTAAATATCTGGGTCTAATTATTGATTCAAGAATGAGTTTTTCGAATCACGCAGAAGCATTGAGAAGCTATTTCCGACAAACTCTTAGACATTTCTTTTATTTGAAAAATATATGTTCTAAAATACTTCTTAACACAATGCACTATGGAATCTTTCATTCCAAGTTGCAATACGGAATTGTTTGCTGCGGAGGTGCGTATTTAATAAAATACGGCCTCTGTCAACTTTGCAGAAGTATGTCTTAAGGAAAATATGTCAAAAGCCTTGTAGATATCCTAGTTAACTTCCCAGTGCAAGTTCTTGTTTTCCTCTGTTTTGTGACTTGAGTATTCTACCTGTTCGTCATTTCTATTGTTTTAAGGTGTTGAAGACTTTCTTTATGAGCTCTGGCAATCCTAATTTTCGCTTAATCTCTACTCATTATTTGCGCGGAAATTTTTCTAACTTGTTATCTGTACCCATTGCTCGTACCACTGCTTATCGTAATTTTTTTCGTTTTATCGTATCGCTTATTTAATAAACTTCCACAGTCGATCAGGGCAATATCTGCGACTTGTCACTTGTATGTTCATTAAAAACGTAAAACGTTGGCTCTTTAATTTTGATAATGTTAGTTTTGAATCTTTTTTTTTAGGTTTTGATTTTGGGGTTTATCTCAATCTACTGATATTCTGGCTTTACTCTAATTTTAGGTCCATTCTGTGTAATTCCATTTTTGTGGAGATAAAAAAAACCCTATCGCACCAAAAACTTCTTTCCTATCCTCCTATTCTTTCAGTAGTAAGCAGCACCCAAAAACAGGCAATGAATCTGGGTGCTGATTGCAGCAACGAAAATGCCTGCGCTGTGGCAACACTATATGGGTACTGTATCAATTACAGAAAAATAAAAAATCCCTTTAGCGCACGCTAATTATAAAAAAAAAAAAAATCGTCGTGATTTACGTTTGGTTCTTTACTTATTGCTTTTAAATGTAATTTCTTAAACTTTTAATTGGTTTTAGCTTGATTTGTTCAATCCATCTTGTTTACAAATTTTCGTTTGATTATACCCTATTCTAAGGGTATATTAATTTTGACGCATAGTTTGTAACATACCTTAATATTGCCCGTAGACCCCTAAAAGTTACTATATTTATGATCAGCATCGATAGTAATGTCGATCTAGCCATGTCCGTCCGTCCGTCCGTCCGTCCGTCCGTCCGTCCGTCTGTAGCCAAAAATTAGGCCTTTAAACTGGACCTAGAGAGCTGAAATTTTAACCATATACTCTCTATGGTCCCGAAATAATCAAGTTTACGAATTTTTGAAATCCGCCCACAGACACGCCCACAAACTCAAAAAAAAACAAAATTTTGGAAAAAATCGAATTTAGAGCTAGAAAGCTGAAATTTTGTATATATGATCTATGACTCCTAAAACTGCTCGGGATAAAAAATTTTCAAAATCCGCCCACAAATAAATAAAACAATTTTTTTATACCCTATTCTAAGGGTATATTAATTTTTGAAAATCCAAAGTTTGAGCTAGGGAGCTGAAATTTATAATATATACTCTCTATGGGCCCTTTATGCTCATGTGTAAATATTTTTAAAATCCGCCCACTGACAATTAGTTTTTTTTTTTTTTGAAAATTCAAAGTTTGAGCTAGGGAACTGAAATTTATAATATATACTCTCTAGGGGCCCTTTATTCTCATGTGTTATTTTTTTTTTCAATCCGCCTACTGACACGCCCACAATTAAATAAAACAATTTTATTGAAACACCTAAGTTTGAGCTAGGGAGGGTTTTTTTTTGATAAAATCCTTTAAACGTTATATAACAAAATATGTAGAGCGTTCTTAACAATTCAACCATACTTAGACTTTTGTCACGCCCACTTATGAGGGATAGGAATAAGAATAGGGTATCCAACAGTTCGCCCAAGCGGACTGTAGCCCGTCCCTATGTTTTTATTTTTTGTTTATTTCTTTTTTATTTTTAATTTTAATTTTTTTTTTGTTTCTATAGTGTAGACAAATAATTTAATTTAATTTTATACCGTTAAAGCATCTGATGTGGCATTCAATACTATTTTTCATACTTTTATGCAAAAATATAGAATGTCTTCAACTTTCTTATATATGTATATGCTAAATATTGAAACTTGTTATTTTAAAGCATTTCTCGCTTCCGCAAGAATTAAGGATCTGTATTCTATGCTTTATGCTTAAATAGTGTTTGTTATTTTGGCATTTGCGCATGCAATAAATTTAATAAGAATCCAGTGGGAGATTTTGTCCGTTCTTATATCCAAATAAACGTCTTATTTATGCCACAATCCGGATCCGCAATAAATTTCTGTGCCCTGCTGGCATACGAGTATAAGGAGAACATACTGTTATAAACTAACAGAAGCTGGATGCCAAACTCCTTTTTTATCCTATGCCTTAGCTTGACGCATAATAAAGGAAATAATGACTCCAAAGGACACTTGCATGAGTGCATGTCTCGTCAAAGTCTATGTAAATATGCCAAGAAAACATACATGATATACAGTGCCATGGAACGGTTGGACCATTTAAAAGGATCATCTTTGTCCTTTAGAAGGGAAAAAGAGAAACGATGCGTTTATTGTATTCATTTTCAATTCAAATTTAGTTTGTCAAAATTGGTTATTCCTTTTATGAAGTGTTTTAAGGCGCGTATCCATGTATGGCTGAGTGCTGAATGAAACCTTTATCTTTAGAGAAAAATAATATTCCAAAACATTAAGAGGTATGGCACAAACAAACACGGTTTGCTGTATTTCACTAGCGTGTCTCAATGTTGATTTTATTTGTAACTCAAATACAAGTTTTTTTTTATGTTTAACAGACAGGGTACCCTTATAATGAAGTAACATAGCACGGGCATTAAGGAAGTGTGGGATTAGAAAACAGGGTGTAATGCAGAAGCATCTTGGGTTTGAATGTTTATAAATAATGCAGTCGCTGAGGAGTTTGCAATCAATGTCGGTATACACCATGGAAGAGTATTAAATCCATTGATATAATGTATATAACAGTCCTTCATTATCTGCTAGAATAAAAATTAACGGACTCCAAAGTGCATTCAGTTTTCAGTTATGCTCTACTGACGATGGAGCCATCAAAAGCGAGGATCAAACGTCACTGCAGCGGGAATTCGATGTATGGTCGATGTTTTGGAGGGAAATTGGTATCGTGTTAGTCAGAAAAAACAGAATACTTGTGCTACCCATTCTTTGAGCAAATCCGAACTTTTTCAGACATTTATATAAATAAAGTTATACCCAAATAAAGAAAGTTTAAATATCTAGGATCTATGAGCAATAGCGAAGCAACCTGTGTTGATGACATTAATCATTGCATAAGCGTAGGGTTGATATTCCAAATACCGTCAAGGAACCTATCTCAAAGAAAATGGGTAGCGAACCCCGTCAGAAAGGATATATCAATCAACTTTCCAATACGATTGCGAAAGAGAGCCATACCTAAAAACTCCACACACAAATTCAGCAAGACCAGAATTTGATTGGCCTCAGCGATGAAGTGATTCGTAATCGGGAGGCCTGGCGATACTTTTCGAGGCCAAACCGTCCAGCATCATAGAACAGTAGGGATGCAAATTGCAGTTGAAGGGTTATGATCCCTTAAGTCCAGATCCTACCTTAAAACTTAGAAGCCAGATCAGATGGGATAAAATATTTCTTGCATCGCTTGAGGAATCCTATCCTAGACATTTCGTAGAGTTCTTGCCGACATCGAATATGTGGACATTCCAACATAAGTTGCCATTAACACACGTACCGAAAATGGAAAGTCTTTCGGTTTCTGCGATGCAAGGGACATTCAGGGAAAATGGCAAACTGTTGAAGTTTGATTTTAATGACAGAAGGCATTAAATTCCACCCTATTGATATTGATAAGTTTGTTGTCTAGATTGAAATTCGATGAGCTAAACATAATGTTGCCGCTCCAGTTCCATGCCCAAATAAAAGGGGCGTGAACCAGGAAACAAATATGAGAAGCTGAGAGTACAATTTGAGCTATAACGCAGAACTGCTGTGCCGTTTTAAATTGCCCTGAGCTCAAACAATAACCGATGCTCATTCGTCAAGCCCGACGGAACCTCTCAATGTAATTCTTAATACGTAACACCTTAAGTTGTAAAGTTAAACTTATTACATTGTGTAGTACGTACGATTAAAAGAATTTCGGTTTAACTGAGTATTTAACACGCAAACTTATCTTCCAAAAATTATTTCCTGTAGGATTCCCATAGAAAGGGAATGTGTTCCGAAAGGGAAGTATCTATTTTCACATAACGGTTGTTTAATAGACAGTATGAGGAGAAGGAGTGGGCTTTTTTTCCATAAGAACTAAACATATCGAAATCCTTCTGCCGCCACAATTCATTCGGCGCATTCCAGGGAAAACACTTGCCAACTTGGGAAACGCGTCAACTTATCAACAAATCGACACACATGCAAAATATATAGCTAACTTCGTCAATAATCAGGCCACAACTAAGGATGTCGATTTAACCACTAATACGTCAGAAACAAGGTGGACGTATGTGACGAACCAAGTTATTTTCAGAAAGATTTCGAAGGGGCATAGATACAAAATGCAGAACATTGAATCTCATATATGGATTAGAGTCACTGCCCGCTAGTCACAGATTTATCCAATTTTGTAATTTCATATAATAGCGACTGACGAAGCTACGGGGATGTAAACGAGAGCTTTCCTGTGAACGAGGGTGGAACTTTATTTAATTGCCTTCAAGCATGTTCAACACTGACCAAAGCTAGATATCACACACTCGGCAAACAACTCATCGATAATCTCTCGGAAATCTCAGACATAAAATTTTCGTTGCTGATTCCATTACTTCGTTCACTTGCACCCAACAATCTCGGTGACGTTACAGTTCAATTGGACTCAACTGTCAAACATACCTTTTTTTCTTGTACCATGATTCACAAAGCCTGTGCACTGCAAGATCCTATATCCTTATGCCCAAAATAAATGTTCAGACATTTTCATGCGCAGAAAATAGAATTTATACACGTTCTAATGGGCGACAACACATTTGCAAGTTGTCCCTATTTCTACATCCATCACATAAACACATTAGGGGCGTTTGGCATCATCTGCTTATGTATGGATTGTCTATTTTTCTTTGCCATTTTACTATCGACATATCATTTTTTATTTGGGTTAAAAAGATGTTTTTTTGGACCATTCCATTTAAGTTGCTTTAGACGGTTTCAATCGGCAAACCATCAAATAAAGGACAAAACCTCTATTCACACTGTAAAAAACAAGTGTTTTGGAATCTTTTTTAGTTATTTAAATGTATTTTCGTTAAAAAATGTTGACTCTACACTGACCCATTCGTGATTCAAAACACCATAAATGTTATTCTGCAAGTTTTTCCTAATCTTCGAACGAACCGTTTCATCTGACAGCTAATTAAATAACTTTTTCTGTTCCATTTGAGTAGTTCTTCAATAAAAGTTAAACTGAAATACCAACGCGCAAGTACATATTCAATAATGAGCTTTGAAAAATACCCAAATTTTGTAAAGAGTCTTTTATTAGCGACTTGACAACGTTTAGTGCGAACGCACCCTTAAACCGATTACCGAACTGTCAATGTCAAAATATTTGAAGAAACAACGTTTACAAATAATTAAAATTTATTACCGAAATTTCGAGTCGGTGCTCGCAATTTTAATAGATTTAACGCCAATTTTCGGCGGTAATTCTCATCACAGTACATAAGCAATAGTCTAGTGGAAACATTTGAGTCAGAGAGACATAATTTTGCCCGAAGTGTGGAGAATATTGCAGCCGTAGAGGCGTCCTTCGCAACTCAAGAATTGGGCCTCTCCCAGACCACATTATGGATCTTGGCCAACACCCTTACAAGATCAAGCTGACTCAAGAGCTAAAGCCACTTGATTATATGAAGGGAAGTACGTTCTCGAATTGGGCTCTGGACATGATGGAAGAAAATGAAGAATTTCATCGCAAAATCATCTTCAGCGATAAAGCGCATTTTTGGTTAAACGGCTTCGTCAATAAGCAAAATATGCGTTACTGCACAGGTGAGAACCCTTATATGCTTCATGACAGAGCACTTCATCCGCAAAAGTCACTGTTTGGCGCGGTTTTCATGCCGGTGGCATCAGTGGGCCCTTTTTTTCGTCGATGAAAATTACCGTCACGTTACGGTAAATGGTATTCTTTACAGAGACATGTTGGAACGTTATTCTTTTGAGCGGTTGCATGAACCGGACATCAGTGATATGTGGTTCCAACAAGACACACAGCAGGTGCAACAATCGACTTTACTTAAGTCGCAGTTCGGTGAACGTGTTATCTCGAGAAATCTACCCGTCTATTGGCCGCCGAGATCGTGTGATTTAACGTCTCCATACTTTTTTTTATGGGACTACATTAAATCATTTGTCTATGTCAACAAGCCGGCGACGTTAGAGGAGGTCAGAGCCAATATTGAACGAGAAATAGCGACAGTATCGGTCGAAATATGTGGCCGAGTCATCGAAAATTGGGTTCGTGGTGGACATATGAACGAAATCGAATTCCATTCATAAATGTTTTGATAGTAATTCCAGGCAATACATTTTTTTTTGAGATATCTCAAGTAGTTTGCATTTTATTTAAAAAAGGAGTTGTCAAGTCCTTAATGAAAGAATAGAAACAAACGAACTCGTAATTTTCGACAGAAAAGCTAAAAGAGATAGTCGACTACCACGGTGGCTAATCCTCTCTCGAAATCGCCATCGGTCAAAAAGGAAAATCTTGTTGATGTGAATTTCATTTGACAAAACCTTGTAGGTATACCTTTAACAAATAACACAGAATTTCTATCCTAGTTTCTGAATACTTTCTTTTCAATGAAATTAATATATTATATTCCAACATCGAAGTTAAAAAATCACACTGACTGAGAGCCCATCGAGAGTCGAGGATAGTGAAATTTAAGCAGTCTGAGTGAAAAATGCATAAATATCGAGCAGCTCCTCCGCGTGGGAAATACCTACACGGGCAATAGATTCACCTGGATTGGGCAATAATTTTACATTTTTTGTACCCACTCTTAATGAGCAACAACCTCACTTCTTTGTGGGAAATAATTTCTCTTCACATTTTATGGTGATTTATGAATGGGTCGGCGAACCCCATAGGCGGACCATTAGTGATGCAATTGAGTGGGAGGGTAACGATCCCATTGATCCTGATCATAGCCCCGATTGCGGTTGTCGATTACCAATCGAAGCGACATTTGTCGATTGTATCGATTGGTTCCAATGTTTGGTACTGAGTAGTCAATCGAATGAGCAGTGCTCAATTGTGAAAGGCTCGCTGAGAATTAGCATCTAAAAGCAAGCAACACTTTTAGGAATTAAATCTGAAAAATTTTGTGTTAATAGATATATGCAGTTGTGGCAAAGTGAGATGTAATTGTTAAAAGTCTTGCCTACTCTTGAATGTTAATCATGTAAAATCACCAGAAAATTACAATCGACAGCAAACGTTTGTGAAATAGAAAAACGTCGACCACAATTGTGAGAATGGGTTCCTTTACCCAACCTGGTCAATCTTAGGTACATAAACCTAGATTGCGAAGTTTGTATAAGTCGATTCTTGTATCGATTATACTGGAAGTATAGCTGGAACAGTTCCTCAACCAGGCCCACTTGAGGTAAAAATTTAGAGTCTTGTGAACTGTTTGAGTATTACTACACATTGATTTCCTTCATTTATTTCCTTCACCTTATTTTCGTATTATGTGCTTAATCTACATAAGGTAACGCAACATCAATTTTGCTGATATATTAATAAATGTAAACAACTGCTGCTGCAGTTTGGGCATAAATAGACCACTTCGATGACCTAGTTACAATGCATTGCCAGTTCAATCGAAATCTGCAATGTTGTAAATTAACAACAATCGACAATCACAATACGAAATAGAGACATCGACGATCATTGATCGAAAAAAGTAGTTCATCGATCAAGAAGTCGACCACAATCGAGGCCTTACCGCCATTAAAGGAAGAAGAAGAGGAATGGTCATGATGGGCGATTAACTCTTGCGCTGTTAACTTATACAAAGTATGTATAGGCCGTCCCAACTTAAGTGAAAATTTCTTGCGCAGGTCTCTTCACATCAACTACTTTTCCAATCAGAACTACAGCTAAAAAAAATATGTGCGCATTTCATACAACAAACCTACCCCTGCTTGCGAAAACATCTCTCTCTATCGACGAACGAGACATGAGACATGACTGATTGTCCACACAGAACCGTCATTGGCGCATGCAAAAGATACACATTTACCACCCCAAAGAAAAGGGAAATTTGCTTGGTATTGCACTTCTCAAATATGTGGATAGTAATGAAAGCCAGAGTTTTGAGTAACTATTAAAAAGGGTTGAAATGAAATTTCCGTTATACTTTGCGCATGGGAACGCAGGTCTTCACACGAACGCAGGTAGACAAAAAAGATAAAGTAGAGAAAAGCATTAACAATTTCATGCGATCAAAAATACTTTAAAAGAGAAAATATCCCTTAAATAAATTGCTACTGCGCATGTTGGGATCTTTCTTTTACTTTGGGATGGACTATACCATTGTAATGTTCTTCAAAATTGTATTTGATCTTATTGAACTCAGTCTGGGATCGGTTCTTGTCAAGGAAAATTGTTTTAATAAAGTTGAAGTCATAAAATGGAAGTACAAATCGAATTTTTAACGGGTTTACGGCAAACCAGCAAATTATTTTATGTTTTTCAAGATAAACAAATTTATTTTAAAAAGTATACCCGAAAATAAGTTTCACGGTATGCATGTCAAAGTGATCGATGCAAGTCCAGTTTATTGGTTATTGATACAACAAAAAAAGTACTTCGAGACAATTTGTAAATGTTTAAGGAAAGGAAGTAATCTCCTTTATATTCCTGATACAAAACATGTGTGAGAAATCGTGCGATTTTTTAATATTATTTTACCTTCTGCTCAAAAATTCAAAATCTTGCTCCTAAAAACTTAGAACTGCTTACCTAGTGCACAAGATTTTAAAATTGGTTATAAGTTCTCGACACAAACTTTTCTTTTGATAGCTATTAGGTTTTTTACTGCAACTTGATTAAAAAAAATCCGATAAAAAACTAATAACGAAAACCTACAATAAAAACTTGTTTTCTTTACTGACAGATGTTTTGTGTCAGGAATATAAAGGAGATTACTTCCTTTCCTTAAACCTTTGTTCTTCTTTCTCTTTAACACAGATATTATAATCTGGACATCATAACCCTCCCATTTCAATGCATCCCTTCTTGTCCACCTGTGAATTTCGCTATATCGACCTCAATAAACATCGGCAGGCTTCCTGGTTTCAGTTCACTTTATCGCTTAAGCCAATCAAATGCTGGTGTTGCTGCATTTGTGCAATGCAGGATTTTTAGACCTTTGTATGGGACTTGACTTTTAAATTAATTTTCGACACCAAAATGATAAAATCGAATACCATGTTCCCACCAACGTGATTTAGCTAGATCAACTTGATTTTGCTAAATCATCTCATAAATTACGTGATTTATCATACATTTTCGTAATTAATATTTACGTGATTTATACGTGTTTAAATTTTATTTACGTATCTGTCATCGCAAATACACACAAAATAAAATCGAACATACACAAATAAAATCAAACATACCTGTTGTTAACTTCAGCAAGAAGAAACTGTCAAAAAAATTATTTCAAATTCAATTTCCTAATTAATTTCTTCGTGTTTTTCGGTGAGTTTTTGATATTTTTATTAAGTACATACAATCAAAAATTGTTTTATTCTGGGCAGGTATGGAAACAAAACAGAAACAAAAAAAAAGAACTTCCTGGTCCGAAGTGAACGAAATGTTTCTCCTGGAACTTTGGGAAGAAAAGTTTCAGGAATTGGTGAATTCCTTCCAACGCAGGAATTCTTTGTTTTCTCCTGACGAGATAAGGGTTAAAATACATAATCTTACCAGTAGATACAGGTAGATCCCTTTTTGAGCAAATTTGTTGTAACCGTTATTCATATTTTGTTTTTGTATATCGTTACCTTCTAGAAAGGAAAAACAGCTAGTCGGCCCATCGGGAGGTTCGCCGTCGGAATGGAAGCTGTACCACAGACTGCATGCTATCCTTGGGCAGCTAAGGATTAATAACCTGGAGTCTGTCGTTGAAGGCAGCATTGAAATAGGTAAACAAAAACAAGTGCTTTGATAGGCACACATATTAGTGCATATTGCTTATTTTTATTTTTATGTCTAGATTACAATTCAACTGAAATGTCGATGTCGGACATACCACCACCATCACCGCGCATATTTCCCACTTCTTCAGCCTCCGACATTTCGGAATCAGTTGGCAATCCAGAGACGTCTGTTCCATCTAGCAGCTGATTTCCGTGCATCGGAAAACCGTATTAAAAATCAAATAAAGGAAATTCAAAATACGGATCAGGAACTCATTGAAATAGAAAGAGAACGCAATGCATTTCTGGAAAGATTTGTAAGCTCGTCAGATCAGTTCAGTTTATGTTCCGGCTGCTCTCTGCGTCTGGACGTGGTTTCATGCACATTTTGCATCCATTGGATATTAATGTCATCGTTGTGAACGTTTAAAAAGTTTTGAAGTACACAACAAGACTTTATAATTAAGGAAGTGTTGTCTATGTGGTTTTCCAATCCTTTCCTAATTCTTCTAAATCTGGTATTCAAATGACCAAAGGCGTTTTCTACCACCCTTCGACATTTGGATAGGGCATAGTTAAAGTTTTTTTGTTCTGCCGGTGCAACGGCATAGGCTTCATTACTCTATCCGATAATCTGAAAGCTGAATCTCCAATCAACAAGGCAGGAACGTCTACACCACATATTCTTTTTGACAACCTTTGAAGTATTGGATTTTGGTGTTGTAACTTAAGAGATGAACTTTCAAAAATTTGTGAATCGTTGCATCGTCCTGGACTACCGACATTGATGTATAGAAATCTGTATCTGATAAATAGTAATTAAACTCGTATTCTAATCACATAATGCAATACTTACCGGTAATCAACTGCAGCAAATAATACAGTAGAATACCAACCCTTATAATTGTAGTAATCAACAGCGTCTCCAGATCTAGGGCTAACCTCGATATGACAGCCATCTTAAAATACATTGAGATAACTTTTTTTAAACAAAATTATAATATACCAGTTTACTTACCGATAGCCCCGAAGCACTGAGGGATGGCCAACTTTTGGAACGCATTGACATTCTCCACTATTACTGCCTCGGTAAGTGGGTAACCTGGCATGTATATTGGACGTAGCGCATTCCACACCTCCTGGCAGAACATTTTCAAAATGTTGAAAACTGTTGCTTTCCCGACTCCAAAAAGTTTTGCAATACTTCGGTACTCAGCCGAAGATCCAACAGTGTAGGTACGTGTAAATTTAAACGACACTTACCTTAGTCCAGACTCGTTTTTTTTCCAACTATTAATTTTGTGCGATATAGTCAAATGCCTACGTAGGAGATGCTGCAATCTGATGATATTTTTTAGGAGAACATTTCTCCTGATAGAAAATGCAGATAACAAAATGTGTATATCATTTTTGGCTTTAAGTTGGTAGATGGAAACAATATCCAATGCATTTAAACTCATTTACGTTGCTTATAATTTTCTTGTCGCACTTTTATACATATGATATTGAAAATTTGATGTCTAATGTCAAAGATGACGGAACTGTCAAACTTAAACACGTAAGGGTCGGTGGAAACACCTTTCGTGTTTTACTAAACACTTCGCCTTAAATACGTCGGTGGAAACAGGGTATAACTTGACCCTATTACTACCATATCGTTTGGCTAACGTTAGCTGCCATGGAGTGATTTGGAGACACTTATACAAAATACATAGAGGATTCGTTATTTTATTGGAAAAAGGGAAATTAAATACAAATAATTTAGCGATTTATTATTTAAATTATTCTATTTATTTTGACATGTAAGGCAAATAAAAATGTTCTGTGAATGCTCATTACACACGGGTTTCTAACAAACACCACAGCATTGCTTAGAAGATCGTCCTTTTTCATAAGGGCAGCAGTAACAGCGTCGTCTCTTATTTGATTGTACTGCTGATACAGTTGGAGCTAGGTTTGTTGATGTGCTTCCCAATACCTTGCCAATTGCAGAAACGTTTGACTTTGACAGAAAAAGCTTACTTCGACGCTGTGTACCACACACGTCAACGATATTATAAACTTGTACTTGAGACCATCGACGCGTTTTTCGACTTACAGTAAAAGCGTGACACATTTGATCTATCGTGTCTACTCCTCCCTTTGTACGGTTATAGTAGAAATTTATTTCTGTTTTTTTTTTTTTATTTTGGACATCTATTGCATTGGTATGATGCATCGTTGACAGAAGTATAACGGTTCTGTTTTTCTTGGATATATAGCGAACGATTGTCATATTTCAACGAAAGCCAAACACTTTGCTTTTGAGGTAGAAAGTTTGCTGGAATGCAACTTTTATTTTATCTCAATGTGCCGACACTCCCTTTGATAACAATGTTTTTGCTAGCTCAAAGCTAGTTAAATAATTATCAAACGTCACGTTCCTGTTTGTCCTTTCAAAAGGTTCATATAACATCTCAACAACTTGAGTAGAGAGATTGATTCACGGCTCGTCCCTTCTTTTCCAAGGTACGGAATGCCATATAGCGGATAACTGGTGCTGGGATCGCAAATCCACCAAATTTTTATTCCATATTTATCCGGTTTAGACGGCATATATTGACGGAATGATACCCTACATCTGAAGAGCACTAGTTGTTGATCTATTGCCAAGTTATTACCCGGTATGTTATGTTTCCACAATTCTGTTGATAATATTTCCAATATCTCTAATTGGCGCGAATTTATCTTGCATTCTGCGAATTGATCGTGTGGATTTGTCATCAAACCGCAAATGACGCAAAAGTGCAACAAATCTATTTTTTGACAGACAAGCCCAATAAATTGGACTTCTGAATAAAGGATCCCAAAATTCTTCATAGGATGTGCCACTCTGCGTAATCCAGCACCGATCAATAGTCCTATGAAAACTCGAATTTCCACCATATCGGTCATCTTCCATTTGTTGCCTACCCTGTTGATTCCGTCCAAGTTAGTGTATTTCACAATAAGTTCTAATACTTCGCCAGTAAAAAATAGCGTAAATGCATCCACAGGATGATCGATGTGTTTTCAAGCTGGTAATTTAACTTCATTCACTTTACCTTGAATGATGTAATGAGCTGAAGGTCAGCCTTGCAAGTTTGGTGGTATTGAAGACCACTCGGTTCCATCTTTTCCGATGAATAACTCAACAGTATTGTTACCATCTTCACGACCTTCAGTTTCTTCAGTAGATTCGTTGCTTGTTATTTTATCGTCTGATTCAGATGCAGTCTCCAAAACATCTGCTTCACTTTCGCCATTGACCACTTCCATAGCGTATCTTATTTCTACATCCGTTAGGTTTCTTGATCTTCTAAGCCCAGATATGTTGCTAGTAAAAATCATACTTTCATAAAATGAATTTCGTTCTGATAATGGCTATTGTATTACCTGTGTAAGTGTACCTATATTATTATTTTTTAAAATCGAGTATGGATTTGATGTGTTTGTGGTAATCCACTGATAATCCTAAACCACCACATCTGGGTGAAACTCCACAAATATATATAGTCATACTAGTAATAGTTGAATATATATATATTAATTTTTGACTTTCAGTCATAGCCATACAATAGGCTGAACAAACATTTCTTTTGTTATTCTTCAAATCTGAAGGTTGAATTGGAAATAAATTCACACTCACTCGTGAGTGGTGACTAGAGCTGTGTCAATCGTTCAAATTTAATGATCGAATCGTTCAAGTATTGGTTGAAAAAATGATTCGGTCATTTCAATCAATCATTCAATCAATCAATGACAGATGGGACATGGGAGTATTGTATTGCTCCATTCAATTTCAATACAATCAAAAACCCCAATCATCATTCGTTCAATTTAGTTTCGATAGAGACAGATACATTCGAATGGATTGTAAGAGTGAATACACTCAAAAATACCAAAACGTCTTTGAATAATTAGGAAATGGAGGTTATTGCACAGAAGCGATATTTTTGTAGAGCAAATATGTGTTGGTAAAACGAAATAAGCCGAAATAAATAAAAATATTTTGATATATTAACACATTTATTGGTTCAGTAGATAAGAAATCAGTAATAAAGAAATGAATTAGTCAGAACAGAACAAAAGTATTGACTCGATGAACGATTGACTTCGGGCATTGTGATTGCAATCACCAATACTTTATTGTGATCGGGTCAAAAAGATCGAATCAATCACGATTGACACAGCTCTAGTGGTGACAACACATATACCCCTGGTTTAAAAATTTTTAGTACCTATATTATATGCATGTCAATAATTTTAATTACCTCCAAAATCACATCCAAATTGGTTCACGGATAAAAAAAACACTAAAATATTAGCAACAAAATGCAGCAAATATTCTATTTCGCCAGACATCAGAGGTTCTAACATGAATAAACGGTACCGGGAAATAACTTCACGTGCAATAACTTCACATGGGCAATAACTTCACCTCGAGTGGGAAATAACCTCACTTTTTTTTGTGAAGTTATTGCCCACCATTCAATAGGTGAGCAATATCTTCACTTTTTTGTGGGAAATAATTTCTCTTAACATTTTGTGATAATTCAAGAACCGTACCTCGCACCTACTCCAAATCAAACAGTGACTCCAAGCAGGGGGGTTGCAGGGGGAAGAATGCTCCCCCCCCCCCACCATAGGCATTGCACTGTTTATGAAATATATACGCGCGATTTCGCAACTAATCCCATAAACAGTGCAATGCATATAGGGGGGGGGGGGGGGGGCATGTTGGCCCCTGCAACAGCCCTGCTAGGGGTCACTGTTTGACTTCGAGCAGGTGCAAGGCAAATTGTTGAAACACACAAATTCTCAAATTATAGATGGGAAATAACTTCACAAAATTTACGGTGAAGAATGAAGTTATTGCCCATGTGAAGTTATTGCCCATGAAGTTATTTCCCTGCACCGAATAAACAATATACAGTTCCATTTATTTAGCTGTAAACCATCTATAAATTCAAAGTCGTTGTAGTGCCTTAGAGTCACTACGTAACAGTTTATGTTCGTTCAAATATTTTATGTAATAAGTAAACATTATCGAAACATAAAAAAAAATTGTATATAGCAGTGACGTTGTGACCAATAATAAAATATATCACACTGATTTTGCGTTAAAAAAATTTAAAAAAGTTAAATTGGTTTTAAATAAAATAGTGTAGGTACAGTTACAGTCGCAGCGTGACTGGAATAGGGTTAAAATTAACAGGATACTTATTCTAAATTTATCATCCTTATGCGGACGCCCTAGACTTACGTAAGGTATTCTAACTATAATTAGGATTCTGAGCACTCGATGCCTTACGCAACAAGTGGTCATAATCCCAATTGCTTTCCGAGAAAGGTTTTATGGGAACGCTGATTGGTATTGCCTTTTTGACAGAGTTCTTAGGATCACTCCATTTTCTTCGAGATATGTTCCTCGACGTCAAGGCTTCGTTTCTTTAAACCTTTATATAAAACTCGAAATCAAAAATTAAATTGCTGGAATTTTGCATTATGCACATCGGATACCAAGTTGCACTTTAAACCAAATTTAAGAACACTGTTAAAGACTCTATTCCTATCCCTCATTATGTGGGCGTAAAAAACAAAGCATTGTTCAGAAGCATCTTCATATTTTGGTATACAACATTTAAAGGATTTTATTAAAAAAAACAAAGATTTTGTAAAAAAAAAACGCCCCCTAAAAGTGGGGCAGAAAATTTTATATACACGAATTGTTCAAAACCACTTTCAATACATAGTTTGCTACTGATATCTTTAAGAAAACGAATTTTTCTAAAAAACGGGGGTGTCAGTGAACGGATTTTAAAAATATGTACATATCGCACCCTCAATACAATAGAGCGATAAGTCACAATATAGCATTTTGAGAAAACCCTATCTGGAAATTTGAGAAATACACTTTCACCTGTAACTTTTAAAAACAAAGACTAAATCATGATGTATAAACTGAATTATTCGAATAAAACAATAAAATTCCCGGTTTTCTAAAAGAAAATAATTAAAAACGTTTATTTGACATAAATCGACTTTTTCTATTTATTTTTAAGAAACAATACAAAAATTATAATGCTAAAGGGTGATAACTCAAATTATCGCCATGCTGCATCAAAATAACTAAACAGTAGGAGCGAGTTATTTTGGTTTGTATCTCTGTTGTAGGTAGTAAAACAAATAAAGTTTTTTCATTTTGTTTCTCTGTTGTATTAGAACAAAAGAAAATTGTAAGTGTTTTTTTCGCGATGTTTCTGTTTATGTCAGGTTTTTTGCACAAAACTTGAAAAAAAACTTGTTATTTGGGATGATTTTGGATTATATCCATGTTGCATTAAAATGTCTGAGAATTTTAGTGAAAAAAAAGGAAATATTTGAAGAAAGCTGTGTATAGCATTGGAGCGTTTTTAATATTTTATTTTACTGTTGAATCGATTTTTTAGAGATAGTGCTATAACTCGTCTATTTTTCTTACTCTGAGAACGCCAAGCCCCTTAAAAAAATTGTAATTTTATAGCAAACAATTCCTCATACTTAACTCAAAAATGACATTTTTTGACTTATCGCTCCATTGTATTGGGGGTGCTATATAAGCATTAAGGGCCCCTCGAGATTATATATTCCAAATTTCAGCTTAATAGCTCAATCTTTCATTATTCGAAGAAACGTTTTTAAATTGTGGGCATATTAGTAGGCGGATTTTAACAATATTTTAGCATGAGTATTAAGGGCCCCTAAAGAGTATAAATTTTTCCGATAAATTAGCTCTGAAATTTTTGGCGGATTTTAAAAATTCTTTAACTTTATTTTTCGGGACCCTAGAGAGCATACGGTTAAAATTTCAGCTTTCTAGCTCGAGCTTAAAGGCCTGATTTTTGCCGACGGACGGGCGATCGAAATTACTATCGATGCTGATCACGAATATAGTAACTCTTAGGGATCTACGGGCGATATTAAGGTATGTTTCAAACTATGAGTCAAAATTAATCTACCTTTAGAATATGGTATATAAAGCGAGTACATTTACCTATTTCTTCTAACTATCAATGGTCATTCCTTATCAATATTTGTCGAAAATTATCAAACTTTATGTAGACAATAACTTCACCAAACTATTGGTTCGTATTTCGAAATAATATGGTACCTGTTGATGGGCGGAAAGCAATTAGGTCCCTATCTAAAGCGCCTCCAAAAAAAAACTGAGAAAGTTAAAAAGAATGACGCTTTCTGTCGAAATCAAAATTGGCCCTTTTCTATTTATACGACCATTGCCCAACGCTATGCAAAATGGCCCAGAGTGTTTTAATGATGAGAAATATCCCTAAAATAATGCACGCACAACAACAAAAATTATTACCAACTTATTATCAAATTCAGTTATTTGGGGCCTTTTAAATTTTCTTAGTTTGGTAGCTATCAACTTTTTTCCACTCAGTATACTGTTGTTACAACGGCGTCACTGGTTTCAAGCGTTAAATTACTTAGTAAGTAAAGAAATTGTTTGCGTTTCCTTTTGTTAAAGTTGTAAAGTTTGTTCCTTCGTCAAATAAATATAAAGTTTATGTATATTCTTATATATGCTTTTTTTTGTTGAGATTTTTGAAGGTTTCCTCTTTTCCTTAACATGACTCTGGTCACCCTAGGTACCAGCAATAGAATGAAATTTAATGCTTCCAAAACACAGTACATACATGGTACTTGCATCGCCGAAACCGAAAGTCTTTCCATTCTCTTTCTTGGTATGTGTATAACATAGAATATTGTTTGGAATGAACCTATATTCGATGTTACCAAGATCGCTGCGAAGTGTCTATTCTTTTTTAAGTGTTACAAGAAATTCCCTTCTGCATCGTCTTCAAATTGTAAGGCGCTCAAATACAATAATTCAAGTTTTATTGATATATTGATGTATTCCATCCATAGAACATTTCAACCGCAAAACCCGCCGGTCTATAAATGAACATCAGATCACCGGTAGGCCTGTTTTCGGTCGTACAGTGAAATACAAAGAATCTTTCCTAGGAAAACCACAGGAACGTGGAACGTTCTATCATTTCTTCGCATTACAATTTACAAACATTCAAAACCAACGTGCATCGACATTTTCTCTCTCTCTTATCCGAATTTTCCTTGAGCCCGCGCTGCGGAACTACATATTTACCAAATAAGGGTACTAACAAACAAAATCAATTTCGCGCGTCAAAATTATAAGAAAAAAGCGGCCAAGTGCGAGTCGGACTCGCTCATGAAGGGTTCTGCGCGAATTATAATTATTATTTACTTAGGCACCTATTACAGATTTATTATTAGAAAATAATGGTTCACGGTTTACGCATAAGGCTTATGTTTTAGAAATTAAATGTTTTTTTTTTTTTATATTTGAGTTGATTTAATGAAAGGTAAATTGCGGTTTACGATTTATGACGTATTAAAAAAACTACTTGCTGGATCTCGTTCAAACCAATTTGCGTTGGAGGTTTGCATGGTAATGAACATCATATATTTTTTTTAGTTTTATCATTCCCTTATTTTAGAAGTTAGAGGGGGGGGGGGGGGGGGGGGCAACATTTTACCACTTTGGAAGTGTCTCTCGCGCATACTATTCAGTTTAGAAAAAATGATATTAGAAACCTTGATATCATTATTGAAGACCTATCCATAGATATCCAACACTTATGGGTTTGATGAAAATTTTTTTTTTTTGAGTTTCAGTTCTAAGTATGGGGAACCCCCAAAATTTATTGTTTTTTTCTATTTTTATGTGAACATCTTAATGCGGTTCACAGAATACATCTACTTACCAAGTTTCAACAGTATAGCTTATATAGTTTCGGAAAAAAGTGGCTGTGACATTTCCGGACAGACAGACAGACAGACAGACAGACAGACATGACGAATCTATAAGGGTTCCATATTTTGCCATTTGGCTACGGAACCCTAAAAAAATCGACTAATGTTTTGTGGTACTGATGACAACTAGGCAAGGGAAGATTTTTGTATGGAAGTACAAACAAGTCTTAACTTTTTTTTATATATGGCAGGCAATTGACGTTTTCTGACATTTGATAAAAAGAGAACTACGTAGGTAATTAAAACGCATTTCTGAGTTTTCCATTTAAATATCTTTTTGGGCCTCTTAAATAATTAATTTAATAAAGGGACAAGTTACTTTTATCCTATATATTCTCTTAAACCCTTATCCATCAGCAAATTAATTACAAAGTAGGTACATCTTTTGCTACATGCGCCCAAAGTCTTATATAGAAAAAATAACATCGTTCCAGGACCCTTTTCACAACCAAACGACAAACCAATGACAGCCAATGCCAACGAAACATATTTATTTCATGTCCATCCCCTTTCCCCATCAGCCTCGTAAGCTTTGACTTCGAAATCAATTATCGTATTAGGTTCAGCTTTATGGTTGAATACACGTCATCGCATTTACCCATCACTCCATAATTACATAAATACCCCTTCAATGAAAGCTAGAAAAAAGAAAAAGTAAGGCACCCCCTAATACTCAAATTGAATTGGTCCCTTTTTCCGGTCCATCCAATTCTCAATCTGATTAAGAATTGATTCAACAGCACATCGTATTGGGACAGAGGACCACCAACATCCACAATGTGACAAAAGGACGATGGAACACGATAATTTACTTAGGCGACTTGGTAGTCTTTTAATCCACCTAATGGCCAACTATTAGGATCCCATCTCTATATGCCCAATATCTCCTCACTCATTTGTATCCTTTCAGTCGGCTAGCTTACTAATTTAACGCTTCAATGTAATACTCGGTTGCAAGTCTTTGATTGCAGTTGGAGAGATTCGTCCAGCGGCGGCGCGCGGATTATGGAGTAACACAACTTATCCGCTGCAAACGACTTCCAAGTGCAAATGCAAACTTATTTGAAGTTAATAAAAGGACCCTACATTCAGAAGGGTGCGCCGGCAATCGTCATCTGTGATGACATCTAAAATTATGGAAAAGTTTTTAATTTGCTTGCCAAAGCTGCGTAAACAACAACGTCAAGGATGATGAAGAAACTTTTCTCTGAACATATTGTTGAATTGTTGAAGCAGCAACATGAAAATGCCAAAGATTACCGAAAAATCCCGCCAAACTTCACAGTGTCATTTTAAGCAGAGTCAAGAAGATGTGTCTGTGTAATAAATCCTGCACTTGCATCTGACGGACAGACAGATTGCGTACTGCATTGGAACTTTTCTGCTTGGCGGCGGAGCGTGGTAGAGGCATAAATAGGAGGGAGCAAGTTTTCAAAACACATTAACCGATGCTACAGCGAAATCCTTTTAACAGCCAACGGACAACCACTGGAAAATAGAAAACTTATTCAGCAGTCAGGGTGTCAGGACAACATATTCAGAAGTTTCACTCAATCACTAACGCTTGGTGTTTGGTTGTCTTTTGCACTGGAAATTATGCGACTACCGGATTCGCCGCAGTTGAGGCTTCTGCGGAGAACAAAAGGGGTTTCGTGGAAGTGCCATGAATCAATGTCTTGGACTGTGGCAACCGGAAGACGGAAAAGAGACATTTGGTTAGGATTTCGGTTACGACCAGGCTTCTCAAAACTTTTAAACTATGTAAGGGCGGAAAGTGGACATGTTTTTGTGACCCCGTTTGTCGTACGATTTTTCTTTTCTTTGCTTCCTCTTGTTGGAAGTTGGGTTTTTCATTCTGTTTTGTAATAACAATACAATTTCAAGCTTTTGATCAATTTTACTTTTTCTCACAAACCAATTTTGTGGAGAGAAAAACAGTTATTTTGTTTTTTTTTGTTTGTGGCCATAGAGAATTAAACCTAGCGGAGCTGCAACCGTATATGTAAACATCAGGTAAAGGTTTGAGATTGAAATGGAGCTTAATTAGCGTTTGTATACCCCATTTTAAGGGTTAATAAATTAATGTTGACTCATAGTTTGTAACATACCATAATATTACCCGCAGACCCCTAAATGTTACTATAGGTAGGTATTCGTGATTATCATCAATAGTAATTTTGCTCTCCCCATGCCCGTCCAACCGGCGGCAAAAATTAGTCCCTAAAACTCGAGCTAGAAAGTTGAAATCTAAAAAAAAAACATAGGGACGGGCTACAGTCCGCTTGGGCGAACTGTTGGATATCCTATTCTTATTCCTATCCCTCATAAGTGGGCGTGACAAAAGTCTAAGTATGGTTGAATTGTTAAGAACACTCTACATATTTTGTAATATAATATTTAAAGGATTTTATCGAAAAAAACGAAGCTTTTGTAAAGAAACGGTCCCCAGCTCAAATTTTGGATTTTCGAAAAAGGTTTTTTTTTTTTAAATTGTGGGCGTGCCAATAGGCGGATTTTGAAAATATTTACACATGAGCATAACGGGCCCCTAGAAAGTATATATTGTAAATTTCAGCTCCCTAGCTCAAACTTTGGTTTTTCAATAAAATTGTAACACAATTAAATAATGTGATAATAAAAAAAAAAAATAAAAAATTTCAGCTCCCTAGCTCAAACTTTGACTTTTCAATAAAATTGTTTTATTTAATTATGCGCGTGTCAGTGGGCGGATTTTCGAAATTTTATCTCCCGAGCAGTTTTAAGAGGCATAGATCATATATATAAAATTTCAGCTTTCTAGCTCAAAACTCGATTTTTTCGATAAATTTGTTTTTTTTTGAGTTTGTGGGCGTGTCTGTGGGCGGATTTCAAAAATTCCTAAAATTGATTATTTCGAGCCCCTGGAGAGTATATATGGTTAAGATTTTAGCTCTCTAGGTCCAGTTTAAAGGCCTAATTTTTGCTGACAGACAGACGGACGGACATGGCTAGATCGACATTACTATCGATGCTGATCATAAGTATAGTAACTTTTAGTTAGGGCAATATTAAGGTATGTTACAAACTATGCGTCAAAATTAATATACTCGTATCCTTAGAATTGGGTATAAAAAGTCAAAGTTTGAGCTAGGAAGCCGAGATTTTGAAACATTATACTCTCTAGGGACCCTTAATGTTTATGTTTAAAGATTTTTGAAATCCGTCTACTGACATTATTGAAAAAAAAAACAGTTTTATCGAATAGTCAAAGTTTGAGCTAGGAAGCTGAAATGAAATATATAATACTATAGGGGCCCTTTATGCTGATGTGTTTATATTTTTTTAAATCCGCTCACTGACAATCCCACAATTTAAAAAAAAATGTGTGTGTGTACTCTACGCGCGTTAGAAGTTACACCTCTTTGAGCAAAACTTCAATTAAGTGAAATTAACCTTGAACACAGAAATACTGCGCGGTTTCTAAGGACACTGCGGAAAAAATTCCTAATTTTGACGCGGCGCTGTGATCGCTGGCAAAGGTTCTTAGATTCGGTGCAAATAAATATCCCATCGCAAAATGCTCTATGGGTAATTTATTGTGTCATCCAATTTGGTGAGGTTTTTTCTTGTTGTTGCTTTTATTACGAAGTCGATACGCTTCATGAGCACACGTACCACAAATCGGCGTCATCGTATTGCCATCGTGCTTGTATAATTTAATGAAACATTCCAATTTTAGTATCGGCCGATTTTTACAAAGGGGTTCACGTGTATTGTTAATAACTTTCAAATGAATGAGCATTTTGAATTAAAAAAGTGAAGGCCCTTGTGTGAGCCTTGTTTAGGCCTTTTAAACTTGATTTAATACTTTTCAGGCGACTATTTAGTACAATTTTCAATACTTTTCCAATTTTTTTCGAGTATGTTTCCGGACTTTTTGTTAGCTTTAGATTTGGTTTCTCTTGGCTTGCGGGCGAACTATCGTCTTTAGTAGTTCTGTGTGTTTGCGTGCGTGGTTAGAGCCATTGTTTGACCGTCGATCATCTTTTTTATTTTATTTCCATGCATAAAATGATGAAATTCGTAAGAACATTTCAACTCCATTTAATAAATGGACTTTGTTCTGTCAATTTCCATATACAAGCCCGGTTATTTACAACAAACTTCATTTCATTTCAATGACGGAAGGAAGTGTTCCGAAATCCATCAATCGCGACAAAGGAAATTCGAAAATTCGAAAATCCGGCTAATAGCGACGAACTAATTGGGTTCCGAAATATGATAATCGCTAAGTAGGTTCCGATATCCGATTGCTTCCGCTACATTTCTTCGTTTACAATTAAAATGTTACCCTTCTTGCAAAAAAGAAGTATAACTTCAAAAAAAAAAAAAAATATAGTAAGTATGAAATGAAAAAATTATGCCTCAATGCCTCAGCCAATGAAATTATGCCTAAAAGGCATGATTATGCCTCAGTTTTCAGCGTTGCTTGTAACAGACATTCATCTCATAACCTGTTGTTTGATATAGCGATGGTTTGAACTCTTCGCTTGGCTTCTTGAATTTAATCTAAAAAAAAATCTATCAGTCATACTCTCATCGAACGTCATTATAATGTGTTCTTACTAGCTGAAGCGCCTTCGTCACTTTTTAAAGCCAAATTCCCCACTTTAACCTATTTATTTTCCTCAAGGCTACCTTGATTAATACCCAATAGCTTACCGAACCCCAATATATGTTTCGACTGACACGTACATGTGTGTAGCTTCTGCTGGTTCATTCTACGTGAAGAAGTTTTATTGGCGGCTATAAAATATATCTGCTCCATTTCTCTTAATAGTTTCATTGGTATTGATTTGGCCCGCCACCCGGCAAAAAATCCATTGATGGACAGTACCCCACTACACACCCATACCAATGTATGGGTGGATGTATGTTTTGATAAGCCCTCTATGTGGAATCATAAAATAGGACATTTTAGTGCTACACCTGACCCACCCAGATTTTACTACATATTGGTTCAATGTGTTTGCGGATCGAAATGAACTTGCTTTGCACTTACGTTGTCGAACTCTAATGCACTAAAAATCACACTTTGAAGCCTCGGCTTGCTTATAACACTCCCTTTTCCCGTCTCTCAGTCGGAGGAAAAAGATTTATGTTGGTCAATAAATATAAATGTGGTTAGTTGCCGCAATAGCTGTAAATCATTCCGAGGAAAGCAAATACCAATGGAAGTCAGGACGAGATGTTGTATTTTCTTGGCAGATACTGGATACTGGAGGGTGGACTTACTTTTTGAGTTTATTAAAATAGGAAATTAATTGATGAGGTTATTTATACATGTTTGGGTTGATTTATTCTTCTCTGGTAAATAAAGCAAGTGTGGTAGGATGCTTTCCGTGCCGCCAAAGGCACTGTCGATATGCAAAATTATTGCAACTAACTTTGGGCGTTAAGATGTACCTCTTTTTGACAGAAGCTAAATGAAACAAAAAGAAACGTGAGCTTAATGGTAGGGGGGGGGGGGGGGGGGGGGTGATGTTAAAGGAGAATTGATCTATCTTTATTGTGCGTTAGTTCTTCTCTTATCAATTGTATTGATGGACAACAAGCTAATTTTTTGCTTAAACTGGTGTTTTAACAACTCTCCATTTCTATACCTCATCCTAAGAATATATTGATTGTAACATTGTTTGTAACATATTGGTCGTGGTCTCCATAAAGTTACTACACTTGCGATCAGCATCGAAAGTTATGTCGTTCGAGCGATGCCCGTTCATCCGAATATCACCTACTTTAAACCTTTAAATTAAAGCCCTAAAACTTAAATTTGGAGCACCCCCCCTCTCCAGGGGACCGAAATTATGAAATATATTTGGAAATAACCATATTATAAAAAAAGATGATGGATATGAAGGTTGTATTCTTAGTGAGGTATGTTGACGAAGTCTTTTTAACAATTCGTTCATTTAAAGTTATTTGCGCAACTTTTTTTTTTTCTAGGAAAAACGAGAAGGCGCTTCAATGATAAGGAACTTAGGTTTACAGCACTTACCATATCCGCACCAAATACCTGCCACCTGATACGAGCAAAATCAGCACAATCACAGAGGAAATGTTCCGCAGTGTCGTCGCTTTCTCCACAGGCTTCGCAGTTGGTGGTATCGCTTAGGCCTAGCACCTTAAGGTGTTTGCCAAAAGCGTAGTGTCCCGTAAGAATGCCAGTAGTCTGTCTGCAGTCTTTTCTGTTGAGAGACAATAAGAATGCCGCGGATTTCCTACAGAAGTCGGGGAGAATTTGCTTAGTCTGTCTGCACCCTGGAGAGACATGCCAAAGGCGATTGTATTCATATGAAACTCAACCGTCAATGGAAGCCCTGACCGAGGACGCAGGCAGACAAATCGCTGGTTCAGGTCCTGAGAAGTCCCCCTCTGAGCCCTGTCTAGCAAGTTCATCAGAGATCTCATTTCCCGTGATCCCGTTATGACCCGGGACCCAGACAAGTCTAAGTGAATTCAGCCTTCCGACCGAATTCAGAGAGATCTTGCATTCACGAACTATTTTGGAGGTGGTTAAGGGGTTCAGCAAGGCCTTAAGCGCAGCCTGACTGTCGCTACAGACGCAGATACTTCACCCACTCCACCTGTTCCTCGTATCATAGTCCATGGCCATTTGGATAGCATAACTCCTTGTTTGGAAGACTGACGAATGTTTGCCTAACGAGAAGAAAAGTCTAATGTTGTCGCTCTCCATAAAAACACCAGGAACAGACCCTTGATCCGTTTTGGAGCCATCCGTGAAGATTCGACTGCATTCCATTCCAGGCTCAGAGTCAGACCAGAGCTAGTCCTGAACACGAGAAAAGTCGACTTCGAGTTGCGCTTCAGCCGAAGTTCCGGTGTCATTGCATCGGACGGCATATCCATAAGACAGGAGTCGAAGGACAACCGTTGCGCAAGTTCATCAAGACTCCAGTGCGAGTTATACCAAAAGCCACCTCTTTTTAAACGTGAAGTCCTTGTCTTACTTCTGACTGCGATAGAGCCATTATGATTACACCTCTCATTCTATGTAGCTGAATTCTTATCAACATATAAGTTTTCGATTAGGTACCTTCCGGGACTTTGAAGACGTTCCAGTCATATTTGCACAGTCTTCAATCATTCTCTCTAATCATTCTTATTTTGACATTCGATTTCGAGAGAAAGTATGTCGAATTCGAAGAATCTGCATTTTGAGGTTCGATCGAATAGAAAGTTTATTCAAGGAGACCATCACATTGTTCGAATGATTGGAACTATTCTAACAAATTGAAGATTGCTTCGAATCTGAAAATAAGCAGAAAATAGTTTCCGGCTCCTTTAGAGAAAATACTGTACTATACTGCTTTTGTTGTCTTAAAAACACATAATCAACAGGGGAATATCCCAGCAGAAAACCTGCTGAAATTCATTGACTCATTGTTTGGTCCGTATACTTACACCTACTCGATTTTGGATAGTATGGCTGTATACATTCTAAATTTCGAGCTTAAAAAAGTCTATAGTATGCCTCTTTTTCAGAACTTCTTTGCAGCGATGCGGGATAATTTCTTTATCCAGAATGCCAATATAGACTGAGAATAATCTCCCACATCTTCTCGCCAAAATATCTCAAGTTCATATCCTTCATTCACATCCTTTTGCCCTTAATAAATATATATGGCAATAATATTATATAATTTCGCAAATTAAATTTCGACCCCAATACATTGTCGCAATGGAATGCTCTTAACATTTAATCTACTTCGTCTCCGAGTACCAAATTCCACCAAACCCCTTTTCTGATGCTATGCAAAATCTTCTTAGCCGCGGGCCAACACTCCCACAAAAGGGTAATGCGTTAAACTTACGCGTATATATATGTATGATCCGGAAATACTCTGTAATACGTATTATAATTGCTCCCCAGATACTCCACGCAGACTGAACTGCGCTCGAATATAAAAGTATCTACAAGAATATATTTCATTTTAAGCACATACACCCACACCCACCCACAGCTATATAACCAAACAAAAGCAACTGTTTGAGAAAGCCTGAAGCGGTTTATTAAAATTTCTCAAGACTCGCATAGTTTCGTGACAATGGAATGAGGACTTACATACTATTACCATAATCATTATCAGGGATATAGGAGCTATAACGTAAAGGGTTTGAGCACCCCCATACCCATATGAGAATCGGAGATTCATAATATCCTTAAAGGACTTAATATAAATTTTACAGCCAACTTAATATGATTAATGAAACCCTCCGGCTGTTGATGCTTGCGCCGTCGTGGCTATTATACAAATAAAAAACAGAATATTATTATTGTTATAAGGATAACAGGAATTTGCTTTGCAACTATATAGCCTCGGGTCACAGGCGGATAAGAAATAAAAAAAAGTTTAAATTTGATTTTCCAAAAACACAACATACCCAATAGAGAAGAAGTGGTGGTAGCTACTCGTAAGGATATACAAAGAGGTCGTTAAAATTGTTGACAGCACAAATCTAATCAAATTCCTTTGGTAAGGAGTATAAATCCAATCACAAAACCGCGCGAGTTGATCTGAATCCCTTTTAGCTCTGTATACATACTAATACACCAACCAACCTGCCTGTGGTAACTTTCTTTTTCGATGTAGTTTCGGATGAGTCCACACCGCCCCGGTCCATGTCGCACTCCACTCGGAGATGGAAACTAATTTCAAAGTTTGATTTGCTTGATGCGATTTTTGATTTTCTTTTTGTTTTGCTCGCTTTTTTATTTGTTCCTTTATTTCTATCACTGTCATCTAGGAAAGAATGCGAAGGGGGTAGGAGTACTCGTCGCGCGCGTTGTAAGTTCATTCCCGAAAATCAGAGAGAACATTGAAAATCTAATATCAATTTTCAATTTCATTGTATTACCCCTTGTGAGAGTGAAGTCAAATGGAGGAAGTCAGAGTCCTGTCGGTCGTCAGATTACCTTCAAGGTGTACAACAAGTCGTTTCAAACAGCATTTGCATACCAATTTTATGACGATCCTATGGGTGCACGGATAAGACGAAGAAGACGACGATTTAGTAACCTCAAAAAGGCTGAGGTTTTCTGGGAGAATTTCGTTAAAGCCTGTCAAAAGTCTGGTAAAAGTTTAGAGAATTAAATTGCCAACGCATCAAATTGATTGTCATTTCAATTATGTGTTTCGAATGGGGTGGCTCGGAGCTTGGTAAGTTTTTTATTTTATTTTTTTTTCATGACAGGGGGAAGGAAGATACACATGGTACCTATGGTGTATAAAAGGCAAAAGTGAGATGGATTCGACGAATAGTCGTAATGTAAAAAAAGGTATCTGGGTATTTCAACTTATTTAACGCAACAAAAATCTACGAGTATTCCTTGATACGAGGTTAGTTGGATTTAAGCGCCAGCGGTGATTCAGAAACAAGATTATACGACAGCATTTTGTACACACTGTTCTATCACTAAAATAGATAAAGAGCGAATGCAGATCACAAAAGATGTTGAACTTTTGTTGCCGCTTCCTTTCATGCGCATCTGGCTTATCTTTGGCAAAATCCGGTGATGTGAAATAACGCCGAACGATATAAGACCAAATCTTCAAAATAAAGCGCTATTATTGCTATTTTAAAAACGAAATAAGACCAAATTTTGGAGTTTGGCTTTATTTCAATTAAGGAATTAAAATGAGGTATGACCGGGAACTTTATGTAACCCCACCGTTTATTTGATCTACTTATTTATACAGCTTTGAACTGAATTCCTGTTTAATTTTTGACAAATCTATAAATTAAAAAAAGTCTAAGTGTATTTGCAATATTTCGTTATAGTAAAGAATTAAAGCCAAGTTGGAAGTATTTCATTTTTGAAAACGAAAACGTGTGCTTTCTTTCGTTAGTTGGAATATAAAATTTACTATTTTCAGGTACATAAATCAACATTGTCGGCTGACAGCTTCTTATTCTCAAAAGTCTCATGAACCCCTCGGTAAGAGGAAGAACGGCGGATGAATTCAATAGATTGAATCGACGGTGTCGTCGACAGTCAGGATGACTGAAACTATACAATGTGAACTACTTCGACATATTTCGAGCTGTCAGCAAGGACTTTTCAAGACTAGACATGTTGTTGAAAAAGAGATGGTGGTGGATGAACCCTTCATGGCTCAAAGCCTATCATGTAACTACCTGACCATGTCAAAATTTCTAGAAATAAGAGAGACAAGAGGAGCCTCAGATAATGGCAACCACGCCCGGAACGTTAACGAACTACGACTTGAGAGTTTGCACCTCGAACGGGCGGATGCTATATACCACTGTTACACTGTTTTCTTCAAAGAGGTATGGCCCCACAATGCACCTTAATGAAACTGCGCATCACACATTGACTCGTTCTGGGTGCAGTATCGTCTCCTGGAGTATTTCTGGATTAGATTCACTCCATATACGGCAATTTTGCTTATTTACATTGCCGTTTAGATCAAAATTGGCCTCATCAGACAAAAACAAGCAATTTATCAAGCTGTTGTCTTCTTCGGTCATTTCAATAATTTTTTGGCAAAATTTTAGGTGAATAGGCAAATCCAGTGGGCTTAACTTGCTTGCAATTTGGACTTTGTACGGAAACAAGTTTAAGTCTGCTATTCAGCGAAGTGAAATAAGTTTTACCAATAAAATAATGAAACTGAAACCCCACTTCAAGGAAACAAATAATATGTAAGGTGCATAAAAGTATTACACGTACGGTAATTTGTACAATATAAATTGTAATTGTTTTAAACTGCTGCAGTTAGAAGCTGGCACCAGATAACGCCTTAATTAAAAACTCGCAATTACAAAACCCGCTTATAATCTTTGAGAATTTTCAGGTAAGGCAACTGCACGTGCAATTGCTTGAAGTCAAGTATACTTGTTTTTATGTATAGTGTACATTTTTAATGTGCCAGAAATAAAGAGGCTTATGACATAATAATGATCAGTTAACTAATTAAGGTTAAGTAACTTATGCCCGCATTCATAAATTCAAATTAGGGATGCAAAATCTATGAGCAATGTTTGTTATACAATTGTTTAGAGTTAATTGACTTATATCAACATGCACTTAACCAATTCACCGAAGTAGATGAGTTAAAAAGCATTTAAGTTGAAATAAATCTAAAAAAAAAATTTATTAAATCTCGCAAAATATTTTTTCTATTGTAAAAACAAAATAAAGTAATTAATGGTGTAGGGAATTTTTGAACTAAATGTATTGGTTTTGTATGCAGCCTATATTATTGAGCAAGGAAAAAATATAATAAGCGTAAAAGATTTCGATATTTCTGCTTTAATTTTAAGAAAAGAACATTGCTTGTTGTTTATCGAAGTAGGGTAGCGTAACTTTGATAAACAACGAGAGGTTTCTCGGAATAAGGAATTAAATGAATTTCCATACAAATTCTAAATAGCTAATGCATGGGCATTTATTTTTTATATATAAGAAATCTGAATTTGTGAGTTAACTTTTTATTAATCTTTATCTAGGGGAAAACTTTTTGTGATTTATTTATACAAATTTAAGTATATAATCACAAAATAGCAACAAATTAGGAAAATATATGCGTACTCTGCGTTGATGTTTCAAGACCAGCACTAGGTAGGTAGGTGAAAAATTGCATGCACTAAGAATAAAAAACATAGGGACGGGCTACAGTCCGCTTGGGCGAACTGTTGCATACCCTATTCTTATTCCTATCCCTCATAAGTGGGCGTGACAAAAGTCTAAGTATGGTTGAATTGTTAAGAACGCTCTACATATTTTGTTATATAACATTTAAAGGGTTTTATAAAAAAAAAAAAAAAAACACTCCCTAGCTCATACTTGGGTGTTTCAATAAAATTGTTTTATTTAATTGTGGGCGTGTCATTAGGCGGATTTAAAAAAAATTAACACATGAGCATAAAGGGCCCCTAGACAGTATATATTATAAACTTCAGCTCCTTAGCTCACTTTGAATTTTCAAAAAAAAATAAAAATAATAATTGTGGGCGTGCCAGTGGGCGGATTTTGAAAATATTTACACATGAGCATAAAGGGCCCATAGAGAGTATATATTATATATTTCAGCTCCCTAGCTCAAACTTTGAATTTTCAAAAAAATTGTTTTATTTATTTGTGGGCGTGTCAGTTTTAGGAGTCATAGATCATATATAAAAAATTTCAGCTTTCTAGCTCAAAATTCGATTTTTTCCAAAATTTTGTTTTTTTGTTTTAGTTTGTGGGCGTGTCTGTTGCCGGATTTCAAAAATTCGTAAACTTGATTATTTTGGGACCCTAGAGAGTTTATGGTTAAAATTTCAGCTCTCTAGGTCCAGTTTAAAGGCCTAATTTTTGCCGACAGACGGACGGACGGACGGACATGGCTATATCGACATTACTATCGATGCTGATCATAAATATAGTAACTTTTAGGGGTCTACGGGCAATATTAAGGTATGTTACAAACTATGCGTCAAAATTAATATACCCTTAGAATAGGGTATAATAACGAAATAATTGTTATTCCATTACAATATGAACATTTTGGATTCTCTCCTCGCTTGTTAACCAAACGTACATTGCTTCAAATCTTATTTTTGTTAAGAATATAATTTCGCTGTCATTCTTTCAACTTGTCCTTTAGATTTATTTTTATTTTTCCGGGAATTCAAAGCAAACCTAAATATTTTGCGAATTTGTTTTGAAATTTTTATGATTAATGTAGTTTTCAATTGGACCTCTCGGAGTACTTTTTCTGTCTTCAAAATATATTTTGGGAATGTTTTTTCTCTCCGGCAGACAAAAAGAGTACTCCCAGTGGCCCAATGGAAACCAATGGAAACCGACCGAACGGTTACTACATTCCAGTGGAATAGCTTTTTCCGCTCTTTCAAATTATTGGCTAATTTCGAGGTGCATTGACAAAACTTCATATGGCTTCGATGCTATATCCGGGATTTTGGTTAGTGATTAGCAGGGTTAGGATTTTGTTAACCTAAACAAAATAAAAAAGGCAAAACAAAACACTTAAAAAGGCAAAAAAAGGCATTTATTAAAAACACAAGAAAAAGAAACAAAAACACATTTTATATAATAGCATTGGACTACCAAGAGATTTTTAAAATTTGCTGGTAGCAATCTTCTACGGTTGCCCCTAAGAAGCGCTTTGAAGGAGCTAAATGCCATCTAAAGCTTTCAACATTATTAACTTCAATGTTTCCTGGATCAAATCGCCCGACGATGAAGAACAATCTTCGAAACGCGTCGCGATAATAGAAATTAAATACAGAAGTTGTGAAAATTAAAAACAAAAATATTAATAAAGTATCATTCAACAAACCAACGACCATACCACGTCGAGTTATTCGGTTCTCGTCACAGATAAATAAGTTGTTCAGGAGGAAAGATCACAATGATATTCCTTGTGTTCGAATCTCCCAGACAGCAGAGAACAGACAGACAATACTGACTGCTGGAATAAGTCCAGAAAGTGTCGCTTCAAACGACGATTTTTTCGTGGTCGAGGACCCACAGGAGAAAGTGGATTTGCTGGGCGCTTGTTTCGAGGCCGTGTATACGGTGAACAATCCTGTTCGCCGTAACCACGACATCGAGAATAGGGCTCTGGTGAGTCACTTCTATCTACGCACCGAACTTGAGAATTGGCGATCTGAGAATAACGGATTCACCGTATTCACTGATGAAAACCATGCTAATGCAGTTGTCGCCAATGGCCGGGATGCATCGCACTTGTTCGTGTCGAAGGATGATCTTCTGTGCATCTTCGAGTCACTAAAGAATAAAAAGTCGGCGGGGATGGATGGTGTCCCAAACGTCGTATTGAGACACCTGCCTCTGGAGGCTGTAGATATTTTTACCACGCTGTTTAACAATGCGCTGAATAATGCACATTATCCGGCGCATTGGAAGATAGCTGTGGTACACTCTATCCCGAAAAAAGGTAAAGATAGGACGAACCCTGCCAATCTCCGGTCAATTAGCTTGCTTCCGAATATTAGCAAGGTCTTCGAAAAGGTTGTCAATAGAGCCCTGTTAAAGTGGGTCGAGGACAATAACATAATTCCGGAAAACCAGTTTGGTTTCAGGGCGAGGCATGACACTATTCATGCCGCGTCGAAACTGGTTTCCGACATTCAGTGGAATAAATGCAAGAACCAATGCACGGGTGCTTGTCTGGTTGATTTTGAGAAGGCTTTCGACACCGTATGGTTAGAGGGACTTTTCTACAAGTTGACTAGCCGGGGGATGCACAAACCTTTGCTATATGTAATTTATAATATGCTTATGGAAAAGAAGTTCGTTGTCAAATGTGGCAACGTGACTTCGAGCAGAGTCTTTGAAATTAAAAACGGTTTACAGCAGGGGGCGGTCAATTCTCCGATCCTGTTTAACATTTACACGAGTGATCTGGTGGGTTCACTCAGACATGCTATAGCGTATGCCGACGATTTGGTGGCATACAGATCAGGTCCGAAAATCGAGGTCATTAATATCCTTTTGCAGCGTGACTTCGATCAAATTAAGCGATATTGCGACGACTGGAAGTTGAAAATCAACTTTCAGAAGTCGGAAACAATCTTGTTCAGAACTCCATTGGCTGGGGCCTCTAGGGATACCAGAAAAAACTGGAAGAAATTGGCCATTATTGGACAAAATGGGCAGCCATTGGCGGTGAGAAGCGTAGTTAGATATCTGGGTATCTGGCTTGACCAGTATCTGTATTTCGATAGACATATAGTTGCTTGTCTTGCTGGGGCCAAGAAGGCTTATGCTCTGACAAGGAGACTGTTTCATAGCAGTCAACTTGACTCTAGAGTGAAGGTCATTTGCTACGTGGCCCTTATAAGGCCGATCATCGCTTATGGTTGTCCATTGTGGTTTAATATAGCGCCTAGTTATATGGAAAAGATTCGGGTTTTGGAGAGACAATGTCTTAGGACCTGTCTCCGGTTGTTCCGAACGCCCGAATCCAACTATATAAAATACTATCCCAACAAGGTCCTATACGATGGGGCTCAGTTGAATAGGATTGACAATTTCCTCATTAAGGTGACTCGAAGGCACGTTGCAAGGGCGATGGCCAGCGACAATAGTCTGATATTTGGGGCTTACTACCCCAATGAAATGTACATAGAGAGTACGCTCCGGTCAGGCTTTATCCCACCAGAGGCATTTATCCATATTGATTCAATAGGGCTGGTACAGACGAGGGATGGTATCCCGGTCTTATACCATCGCTACCGCAGCGCGAGAGATAAGCGGCTCCTCCATGACGGGGACGTCCCCAATGCTCATGAACTCCTCCGTTTTAGTACCGCAATATCGGAGAGGGATAGATTCGACACGGAAAAGCAATTCGCCGAATTTTGGTGGCTTGTTGAGGGGGGAGGGGTCAACATGCCCTCCCAGGACGGTGCGTTACTCTAGGTAACATCCTCTTAGCTTATAAGTTAGATTAAGTCAGCTAGGGCGTTTTTGGGAGAGGCCGGGCTCGCCAACGTGTGGTGGTGCTTCCGGGAGTTGACTGACGCTGTAAGGCTTCAGTCGGCTCACGGCGGCGCGTGTGCACGTTGACGACTGCCAGGCGCTCGGAAAGCAATTGGGATTTTGACCACTTGTTGCGCAAGGCAACGAGTGCTCAGAAGCCTAATTATAGTTAGAATATGCTAAGTAGTTTAAGTAAGTAGAGTAGGTAGTTTGTAATTTGTTTTTTTATATAAAAATATAAAATTTGTTAAAGATTCCGAGTTTTCTTAACAATTTTCTCGATGAAAACATAATTATGTAAGATTAGTTCGTAAAATAGTTTTTAGGCCGAAAGGCAATAATTATAAGATATAGTTAAGTTTAGGGCGTCCGCATAAGGATCAATAATCTAGAATAAGTATCCTGTTAATTTTAAGTTAGATTTAATCATTTTTGTCTAGTATGTAAGTTGATATAAGCTAATAATTAATAAAAATGAATTTAAAAGTAAAAGTAAAGTAATCGGTTCTCGTCAGATCACCGTAATTAAACGACGTTGGGCGCGGTTAGTTCGTAGATGGGGGACCGTTTGAGAACAACCGCGTGTCGTTGGCCAGTCCCATCTACAGAGTTGAGGTAGATAATATACGTGGTATCACAATGGACCTAAATTGGTCTAAGTGTGTCGGCTTCTGCCGACAGCCACATAAACCTAACCTAACCTATCATTCAACAAAAAATTGAATATCTTTTCATTTCAAAAGTTTCCTGGAAGTTTGGAATCCACGTCGCCGTTTTTTACAGAATTTATCTGCTCAATTGTTTTTAGCCCTGTGTTTGCATTGAAAACGGCAGTAAACGTCTTCAGGACTTCCTTTGCAATGGGCGCTTTTGCTTTTTTTTAAATTTTCCTCGATGTCTTTTAAGACCGGCAATACTTCGCCAATTGATGTTCCTTGATGAGAATATTGTTAGCTTAAATAATAAGTAGGTACAGACTCTCAAAAATTCCTGTGTTTTGTAAGTCTTGAAAAATATGTTTTTTCGGGTCGACTAAAAACCCAAAATTGACTTCGATGTACGCCAGCTGCGCTTGCAATTCTTCATCTTCAATCAATTTCTTCGCAAATGCAACACAGCTTGCATCATCTTCAAGAGCGCTGACGATTTTTTTGATTCGAGCAAAATAATCCGCACAATATGTTGCTGCCTCTAACCAAGTACACCAGCGAGTTAAAACCTAGTTTAAATGCAAATTCAAAAATATGAATTCAAATTCAGTTTTAAACAAACTTACAGGTTGAGGCGGTAGCGGCAGTCCAGGTTCCATCTCCTTAAAACAGCAATCCGAGATGGATTCTTTAGAAATAATTTTTCAAGTTCGACAAGAAGGCGTCAACTTTTGAATAGTGACTGCGTATGCTTACACAGACTCTATGTACGAGTACACCGTGAGCGAAGCAAGTTACGTGAACCATTTTCGAATACAACACTTGCAGAGATTTGCCACTCTTTTTCATATTACGGTGCAGCGTCTGTAACGAACAACAAAACCTTTTCTCTCTTAAGTTCATCTGGCCACAACAATCGCATCGAATCTTCAAAAAGCTGGGCAATGGTTGTTGAGTTTACTCTCTCCAGAACTTCGGACGTTAGCAGGTACCCTCGTCCATATGCTCTCAAAGGCCCAACAATTACGTTAGTTACACAGCGTCCTGCTTTGTCTGTCGATTCATCGATGGATACAAAAATATTGTCGTCACCAACTTCAGCACGGATCTTTTGGAGCACTTCGAGATAGCAATCTCCGACGTAATTATACTCTATTCTAGGGGTATATTAATTTTGACGCATAGTTTGTAACATACCTTAATATTGCCCGTAGACCCCTAAAAGTTACTATATTTATGATCAGCATCGATAGTAATGTCGATCTAGCCATGTCCGTCCGTCCGTCCGTCCGTCCGTCCGTCCGTCTGTAGCCAAAAATTAGGCCTTTAAACTGGACCTAGAGAGCTGAAATTTTAACCATATGTTTTTTTTGATAAAATCCTTTAAATGTTATATAACAAAATATGTAGAGCGTTCTTAACAATTCAACCATACTTAGACTTTTGTCACGCCCACTTATGAGGGATAGGAATAAGAATAGGGTATCCAACAGTTCGCCCAAGCGGACTGTAGCCCGTCCCTATGTTTTTTTCTTAGTGTTGACTCGTCAGGCACTTTTTTCTGTGTGTATTTTTCTATAAAAGTCTGAAACTCTGGGCTATTGACTTTATACAACGGTATGTCACATGCTAACAACAATTTCGTCATATCGGTGTAAAACTCATTTTTGTTTGTTCCAGTAACGAAAGATGTAATCGTTTGAGTTTTTGTTGTTTTCTTTAAAGCCATTGCTTGCTGTGGCTTTGCTCTATTAATATGCTGTTCTACTCGTATAACATTTTTTTTTTCATGGTTGACTTTTATACCACACAATTTGCATCTGGTCCATATTTCAATACAAAATTTTTCAATTTTGTTTCCTCTTTGCAAGCCGTTTTAGGCATTATATCACTATAATTGTCCAGTTGTTTTTATTAAAAACACTCCGAGATATAAGCAGCCGACTACGTAAAGAAGCGCACTTCGAGCTAATGAGTTCTATTGTTTTCATCACACCATCAAGTTGAACGTATTCGCCGGACTTTTTTTCTAGGTATTGAAGGGGTAGCAACTGTATCGCAACAGTTGAATCAATATTGCTCAATCATGTGTCAAAGAGTTTCACATAAGAATAATTATCCCATGCAAAAATTCTGTGTATCTAAATTAATTTGAATGGTACCTGCGATGTTCCCCATGGCTTTATTTGTATACAATAAAGAAATTAGAGTTATGCGCACAGTTACACAGCGATCATATGCAAGTGCAAGCCGGATGTGGTCAGGTCATTCATTTCTCCGCACAGTCTTTTTTTTTCTTGGCTGTGCCAATGGATGTGGTAATCTTCAAAAGATGGCATGCACGATTCGCAAAAATCCACACCCAGCAGACGTCAACCACTCTCCCCGCGGGACTGCCGTTAGGTATTACTTCGCGGGGCTGGTTAGCAATTCATGCTATGCGTCTTGTCTTGTGTCAGTTGCTTCTGACGTTTCTGCTGCTTCTGATGCTCTCCTTAGCCTTTCTACTCTCCGCAGTTCATTTTGGATAGTTGTTACCAGATTACAAACTGTCGTCCAATTGTCCTCCGACTGCAACATATGGTCTATTACGAAAGATGGATTGGGCAGATTCGTTCTCCATGATACGAATCGCCTACAATGAAAAATTGCGTGCTCCGTGTCTTCCTCCTGGTATGGACAATCTGGGCAAAATGGCGAGGTATCGTGTCCAAATCGATGTAGGTATTTGCGGTAGCCGCCGTGGCCAGTCAAGAACTGCGTAAAGTGGTAGTTGCTGTTTCCATGTGCTCGCTTTGTCCAGGTCTCGATTGACGGGATCAGCTTGTATGTCCATCTGCCTTTTGTAGTGTTGTTCCACCTGGTTTGCCATATAGCAATTGAAGCTGCTCTTTCTTCTACTTTAATTCTTGCCATTTCACTTGCATCTTGTCCGCCCGGCGTTTTTCTGTTTGTAGATCCTCAACATCTCGCTCGCCCGCTAGAATGTCTATGGGTATCATTCCAGCTATGATGAAGGCCGCTTCGTCCGAGATGGTTCGAAAACCACAGATTGTTCTTAACGCGCTAAGCCTGTATGCGGATGATAGTTTCCTTCTTTTTTCTTTCGTCGCCAGTGCCCCCGCCCAAACCGGGGCGGCGTAAAGAAGGACTGAACTGACTACTTTTGATAAAACGTTCCTCCTAGCGTATCCAGGTCCACCGATGTTAGGTAGTATACGTGAGAGAGCTCCCTGTATTTGCGATGCTTTCGTTGTAATATACTCCACGTGTGTCTTGAACTGCAGTCTGTTGTCTAGCATGACTCCAAGATATTTGACTGCTTCTTTGGATCTGATGATCTGGTTCCCCACCTGGAAATTGGCGAAATGGTTTTTCGACTTGTTATAAGGACAGCTTCTGTTTTATGGTCGGCTAGTTCTAGTCCGGCGGATACTAGCCAGTGTTTTATCCTGGAAATTGCTTCATTTGTAGATGATTCCACTTCATGGATCAGTTTAGCTACTGTCACGATGGCAATATCGTCGGCAAATCCAATTATCGATACTCCGCGAGGTAGCATTAATCGTAGGACTCCGTCATACATGATGTTCCACAGAAGCGGCCCCAGTACGGATCGCTGTGGGACGCCCGCGGTAACCTTGTAGTATTTGACTCCTTCGACGGTATAATACCTTAACTTATTGTTGTTAAAGTAGTCCGTCACTATCCTCTGCAAGTAATATGGTGTATCCATTCTGGCGAGAGATCTTCTTAGGAATGACCAGTTCGCGGAATTGAAAGCGTTTTTGACGTCCAGCGTAACTACTGCACAATACTCCTTTGTGCCGTAGAGCCATCTTACTCCTTCTATGGCACTTTCAGCTATATGGACCAACGCTCTTATAGCATCATCTGTAGAACGCGCTCTTCTGAAGCCAAACTGTCGGTCTGAGAGTGCTCCTTTCTCTTCAGCCACTGCGAGAAGTCTATTATAGATTATCTTCTCAAAGATTTTCCCCATGGTGTCCAAGGGGTTCTACAGCCCTTCAGCTTCGTCATAACCATCCTCTATGCTGTTCCGCAGGGGTTCATGTCAGCTTCGTCGCATATACGCTTAAAGCATTTTGCCTTACTTTCCTTGATAGCCCTTTTTAGTTCGTGTCTCACTATTTTAAAGTTATTCAGGTGTTCTTGAAAGTCAGCTCTCCCCCTGGATCGTTGGACCTTTCGCCTGGCTCTTAGGCACGCTGCTCTCAATGTGTTAATGTCCTCATTCCACCAATAGCATGGTGCACGCTTTTTGCTGTTTACTCTCCTGGGCATTGCTGCATCGCACGCTGTAGTGATAGCACGGACGAGTTGGGCAGACATGGCTTCTGCCGTTTCGTTCTGTCTCTGGTTGTCTGTGCTTATCAATTCTTCAAACGTATCCTTGTCAAAGAGCGCGTCTTTCCATTTTGGTCCCGCTGGATTGGGGTGTTTTAGTTTATTTTTATCAGTAGTTTCAAATATTATCGCTTGGTGGTCGCTTTGCGTATATTCTTCACTGACTCGCCATTTTATACTTCGTAGGATGGAGTTACTGGCGAAGGTAGTATCTATAACCGAACCCATTCCTGCTTTACGATATGTATTAACCCGGCCTCTATTTGCCAAGCCTATGTTCAGATGTGCAAATGTTTCCAAAAGTATACGTCCTCTGGTATTGGTTAGTTTGCTTCCCCGCTCTGTTCCCCATGCGTTGAAGTCGCCAGCAATAATAACTGAGGACCGTCCATAAGCATTCCTTGCCAGGTTATCTAGCATCGTTTGGTATTCGTTTGTCGTTCAGCTCGGTCTAGCGTAACAACTGTAGAAGTTTATTCCATTTATTTTGGCTCGCACGAAGCCGTTCGCTTGTTCGAAGGTGGCTTGGAAAGCATGTCTTCCATCTGTTAGCCATATAGAAGCTTTTTTCGATTTTTCACAGATCCATACGTTCCTATCGAGAGTCTTGTACGGTTCGCTGATCAAAATTATGTCCGCTTTCTTATCTTTTGCTGTTTGTGCCAGGAGATCCTGGGCTGCTTCGCAGTCATTTAGGTTTATTTGCATAATCTTCATGATTTTCTGCTGGTGATGGCTCTCCTAAATACCGCGCATTTACTGCTTCCGGTTATATGCTTCGCCTGTTCTGGGTGGTTCTTTTTACAAAACATGCACGATGGCTCCTTTAAGCAGTCTTTTGCTATGTGGCCTTCCGTTCCACATCTCCTACAGAGCTTATATCGATCTTCTAAGCTTTTGCATTGTTTGGCTAGGTGGCCAAACTCTAAACATTTGAAGCATTTTCTAAGCGATATCCGCTCACGAATCCGGCAGACAACCCAGCCTATTTTTATTTTCCGCTTTCTGCTGGAAGACTAACCGTTGCGGTCTGTGTACCGCCGTATGTTTTCCACAGGGACATAATATCTGTTGGCAATACCACTGTTCCAAATTGCGCTTTAATTGCCTCGCATATGTCTTCTTTCGAGGTAATCTTATCCACGTCCTTAAACTCGATAATAGCGCGATGAGAGAGCGATCTTACGCTTGCTCGCTCCTTTAAGGCTTCACTGATGACCGTTTTGAACTCGGCAGTTTTGTCTTCAGCTTCTTTCAGCTGTATGAGAAGTTCACCTTTCTGTGTCCTCCTAATCCTGGATACTGATTTGCCCATTTCTTCCAGCTTGGGGTCTGCCTTAACGCTGCGTAGTATATCTGTGTAGGACAAGTCCCCCTTTGATTCGATGACGATCGCATCGGGTCTACATTTCTTAGCTTCCTAGCTAGCACTTTGTGGGCGATTTTAAATCGAATTTCTTCCTTGGGCAACTGCTTGTTTCTGTTCTTATTAGCAGCGTTGGCCCTCTTTTGCCTGTTCCCCGGGGTTCTAACGCCGGCCACTGCAGCTTTCTCCTTGGATTCTACTGCAGGATTTTTCTGTTTTCTTTTCGGCACAGGGGTTTCGATTTCTGGATCCTGTCTTCTTTTAGGTTCCAGGGTCGTCTTAAGCCAGGGTGAAGTTTGCGAGGAGTTGTTTTTTCTAATCACCTCCTTTGCCCTCTCGTCTTTCAGTTGAATCGCAGACAGTTCGTAGAGAGCTTTTATGCTTTCGATGGCATCTCTCATCAGTTGATGAATAGATCGCCTTTTTCCATCTTCCAGCATGTCCACTAACGCTATAATCTGCTCTCCAAGTTTACGAAAATCAGATCCTCGCGTTGCCTCGTTGTTCTCTGCGCGAGGTAGTTCTCCTTGCACCGTGTCCATTTGCAGTGCTGTTACTTGGCCAGATGGTGACCGCAGCATTTTTGAATTCCTCTAAAAGGGATTCACTCCATTTTCTTCTCCGACAATTCCTTCTGTTGTTTTTGTTGTGTTCATTTCTGTTGGGTCCCAACTCAAAACCGTTATCGATGCCCGAATGTGTAGTCACCCAAAGATCCCATGGTTATCTATGCAAGTAGTGAGGCCATGCAAGGGTTGACACAAGCCCTTATGAGGTTTTGTGCCAGTGCCAGATCGGTGCTAACCAGGAATATTACATCTGGACATACACCACCAACTAAATGATGACGAGATATCGAGCGTTTTTTGAGGCCTGCCATTGTTTTAACGGGACGGGGGCGTTTGCAGCATTAGCCTGAAAGCCATTTCAACCGGATTTCACTCCTGCCTACTCAGGTAACAGAATACTACAAACGTCAGCCCATATATCATATCTTAAAATTCGATTCGTTTTTCCAGTATACCGTAATTACGACCTTACTGGGCTCAGTCGTAATGCCTAGAGCGGCGGTGCTCAAAGACGATTCCATTGGAATATGGTTTCCAACGAAGCCATTTCTCGACTAAGAGTTGAGAAATGGGGTAGCACTTTGTTAAAGACGGCGCTGACTCGTCTTGTCACAGAAAGTTCATAGGGGTTCCTGCAACCTTTTCAGTCACACCCTCCTTTTCTGCCGCTCTTGGTCGGGGACTGCTTATTGGTTATTCGCAGCTAACCTACATATCTGCAGGCCGTTCACCATCCGCCACCTGTGACCCCACAGTAGCCTGAGCACGAGCCTCTCCGCACAGTCTAGAACGTTCTAAATGTTAATGCATCTATCAAGCATGTTTGCGCAAATACACATGCACACATACGAACATTTTGCTACAAATTTGCGTGTGCTTGAGACTCTACACGGTTTTTAACGAAAGATTCTCAACTGCAAACGAAAATGTTCGCAGTTTTCCTAATGCTAAATCAATTATTAGATATTTTTTAACAAACTTTAAGAAAAAAGCAAAAAAGTCAAAATAAAATACATATATTTGGAATCACCAGGGCTTGCAACATGTTTGTGTAAAGTCGATTTCATCTTCCGTTTAACCAAAAAAAAGAGGCAAAGTTAGCAAAATCCTATCCCTGGTGATTAGTAATCATAATTACTGATTATGGAAGAGGTCCGTGAGGCTGTGGGGGAAAGGTGGTGAATTGATGAGCACAAGGTGGTACTCTTTTAGAATACGCTAGCCAAGTGTGGGCACCATATTACCAGGTCCACATTGCAAGAATCGAAAGCATTCAACGTCGATTTCTCTGTTTTGCTCTTCGTGGGCTCCCGTGGAATAATCACCTTGTCCTACCACCATATCACGAACGCCTTAATTTAATAAATTTTCAGACCCTTGAAAAAAGAAGAGATTCCGCTGACATTCTGTTTATAGATCGTCTTCTCACTGACTCCATTAATTGTTCCTATTCCTACCTTATATTGCCTTTAACACCAATCTTCGAAATTTAAGATCCCTTCCTTTTTTCTACGGCTTGAACGAGCCGATATCCCGTATGTTGCATCATCACTACCCCGTTAAGTAGTGACTGCTTATACAGCAAGCTTGTAAATATTTATCTATTGATCGGGAGTGTGGGCCTAGATGTGAATGTTCTCTCGAGCTCCAAGTTGAATTTTTACTTAGTCCTGAATTCATAATTACTACACCCTGACTTAAAAAACCATTTAAATTCTTTTACAGCGCTCCATTTATTTAAGAATACATTTTCAACTTTGATAAAGAAGTGTTACCTTAGTACAATTTTCACTCCCTGAAATTAGGGAGTGCTTCTCCCTAATTAATTTTTCTTAGGTCAAAAGGTGGGTGCTATGGAGATAGATTTTAATTGAATAACCTTGTAACGAATGTTTTATATCTAATTAAAGTATGTATTGGGTTGTCAACAAAATAATTTGTTTGTCATACGCTCTCCTTAGATAATAAATGGACAGATAATTTATTGATGTGGAGAAGGGACAGCGGGGCCTTATGAAGGGCAACATTAATCTGCTATTAATGTATGTACTCAGACCAAGCTCGCCTTTTTGGAGTTCCAACCTTCAATTTTGGGCTAACGTTTAACCCAATATTCTATCCTGCTTCAACTGCCAGCATACTGTGTTTGACTGTATTTCAAAACAAACATTGATACCATTATTCTACAGGTGAACGGAAGCGACACATTTTAGCTGGGCTTGTAGGAATAGGGACATTAAAACTACAATTCTAATAATAACGTTAACTCTCATCATTGACACAAGAACATCTCCTCGTTACCCCACCAATTGCTTTGAATTTACATCAACAAGGTATATCCTCCTTCACCACATGCTCTCATTGCCGCAACAAATATGTTCTCCAATTCATATCAGGATTACAGCAAAGCATCAACAAACAACCCGCAACCAACAAACAATTGCAGTCAGTAGCAGGGAAGGACAGAGTACAGAGGAAACCTCTAGTGGATCGCATTGATCCCCTTTATTTTAATGCGAAAAAGAGGGAAGCGCTCCCGTTGGACGCGTTGTGCGATCCTTATCTCTCCTTTCAATTATTTTATTTGGTTCAGATGTGGCTGGCGATAAAATCGTTGATATGAGGTACACCATGGTATAATTCCTTAGCCCTTCGTTCCACCACGCTTAATTGACACAAGAAAGAGTTGCCGCCAAAAAGCAGAAACCCTCTCTCTGTGTGCTAAGTCGATCGACCTTTTTGGTTACATTGTGAAGGAGCATCATCATCATCAGATGCGCTGGAGAAAAAAATGCCAAAGATGCACACAGGGCCTTTAGGTAAGTACCTATCTACCTATGAAGGTCGGTCGACATATTGACGATGATAAAACGATTCTCAGACCATAAATAAAGATACTCACCGACCGGGCTATGGTGCTGATGTAGCTTCTGCTTCTTCTTGGTCGATGGTGATGATGAGGATTTAAGATATCGGAGCAGTGAAGGAGGAGGGCCGCTCACAACCTCCAGCAACATCGCGGTAATGTCGGCTCACTGCTTGTCGATTATCTTGGCGAATCTTGATCCCTTTCCTCCATTTGGATATACGAGTATTTTTGGGAGCTATTGCTTTCTTTGTTTTACTGCAGATTCTTGTTTTGGATACATTTTATCTGCTTGCATTTTTTTCTCGCCTTTTTGTTTATTGAAGAAGCGATAACTAAATATGTTCTCCCCGGTATGGGGTAGGGAATTGTTAGTGGTGTCCCTTATATTTTTGTATTGTGTTTCTAAAATATTTTCCTTGTTAGTCAATTTGTTTTTGTTTTTTTTTGCATCCTTGGATTTGTGTGCGCGGATTTTAGGAGTGCAGAAGATTTTGACCGTGATAGTGAAATGTTTTTGACATCGTTTGGTCATCGATTTAGAGGGTGATGCTCTTGCTGCTGTAGACTCGCTTGGGTAATCGGAATCAATGCGCAATAAATGATGATTCGCAAAGGCCTAATGAAGATAATTTAGAGTTGTTAAAGTAATAAAGGCTTGGTCAGTGACCATTGTACTGGAAGGGAAGGTGTTTATTCGATGTTGATGTTACCTTTTAACCGGTACTTTGAAATACAAATGATGAAATTTGGATATAATGGGTTAATGACGTGTGGACCACAACTTTACTGATCACCTAAAACAAAAGTAAGAATCGGCTGGTATCGCAAGTCATTGGTATCGAAAAGATGTACAAACACGTTAGGTGTTTTTTTTTTTAAATTTAAAAAGAGCTGTCATGATTTAACCACTTGAATTTTTTTTTAATAAATAAGAGACATCACCCAAACCATTACCCCAAGCACCTCCCACATTCCCCTTGTCTAACGGCACATTAATCTTATAACAATAGAGACCACCCAAACCATTACCCCGAATACTGCCCACATTCCCCTTTTGCCTAACAGCACATTACTTTTGCAACAACGGGGTCCCATGCCATTTTACATACTTAGCACAATCCAATCCTAATCGGATACATACCCTTTCCCTTCTACATACCTACTAGAATATATCATACCCAAATGAAATATGAATATTTCACAATACATTTCACATACATATTTTTGTATACATAGAACATAGGTATTGCAATTGTAACAATAATTCAAATCAAGCTTGAGTCTACATTTCAGTCTTTAACTCACCAAGCTACCGGGAAGCGCAGCCTCGCTTAGGACAGCGGCTTCTCCTTAGCAAATAATAAATTTAAGAAAAATAAATATAAAATGTGAAATAGAAATAAATGAAAAAATTAAATAAAAAGAAAAAAGAAAACGTTTAAGTTTTTTTTTGTTCACGGTTTACGCATAAGGTTTATGTTTATGAAATTAAATGTTTTTTTTTCTTATATTTGAGTTGATTGAATGAAAGGTAAATTGCGGTTTACGATTTATGACGTATTAAAAAAAAAAAAACTACTTACTAGATCTCGTTCAAATCAATTTTCGGTGGAAGTTTCCCCCAAAATTTATTGTTTTTTTTTTCTATTTTTGTGTGATAATCTTAATGCGGTTCACAGAATACATCTACTTACCAAGTTTCAACATTAGCCGTGTTTCTTTGCACGCGGATATAGGCATTGAAAATCGTGAAGTTCAAAAATATTAATATCCGACAGTTGAAATTAATGCCAAACATATTCTAAAATTTAAAAAAAAACATAGGGATGGGCTACAGTCCGCTTGGGCGAACTGTTGGATACCCTATTCTTATTCCTATCCCTCATAAGTGGGCGTGACAAAAGTCTAAGTATGGTTGAATTGTTAAGAACGCTCTACATATTTTGTTATATAACATTTAAAGGATTTTATCAAAAAAAAAACCCTCCCTAGCTCATACTTGGGTGTTTCAATAAAATTGTTTTATTTAATTGTGGGTGGGCGTGTCATTAGGCGGATTTAAACAAAATTAACACATGAGCATAAAGGACCCCTAGAGAGTATATATTATAAATTACAGCTCCCTAGCTCACTTTGAATTTTCAAAAAAAAAAAATATAATAATTGTGGATTTAGCTCAAACTTTGGATTTTCAATAAAATTGTTTTATTTAATTGTGGGCGTGTCAGTAAGCGGATTTAAAAAAAATTAACACATGAGAATAAAGGCCCCCTAGAGAGTATATATTATATATTTCAGCTCCCTAGCTCAAACTTTGGATTTTCAAAAAAAATGTTTTATTTATTTGTGGGCTTTTAGGCAGTTTTAGGAGTCATAGATCATATATAAAAAATTTCAGCTTTATAGCTCAAAATTCGATTTTTTCCAAAATTTTGTTTTTTTGAGTTTGTGGGGGTGTCTGTAGGCGGATTTCAAAAATTCGTAAACTTGATTATTTCGGGACACTAGAGAGTATATGGTTAAAATTTCAGCTCTCTAGGTCCAGTTTAAAGGCCTATTTTTTGCCGACAGACGGACGGACGGACGGACATGGCTAGATCGACATTACTATCGATGCTGATCATAAATATAGCAACTTTTAGGGGTCTACGGGCAATATTAAGGTATGTTACAAACTATGCGTCAAAATTAATATAGGGTAGAGCGAGGAGGATTTGAGAAAAGGAGGCTTTGTCATTTTCAAATATAAGGCCACACTTAACGCGAAGGAGAGCAAAAATCCGAATTTGCGGTGAATGCTATGTTATGAGTTGCACAAATGAAAACATCACTTGTACCTCCGCCTTACAGCCCAACGCACGTGTTTTTGTTTTTGGTCGACTATTATTTGTAATTTTGTATATTTTCTTTGTTGGGAAACTACGTGTAAATACCAATTTTTGTTTTTTAAACTTTAGTGATTGTGACTATTAAAACATACATTTTAAATATAATAACAGTGTTTATTGAAAATACTGCAACATTTTGGTTAGTTGAAATATACAGTTAAAGTGCGATCAAAGGAGGATTTAACAACTTAGAATACGGAGGATTTGACAATTTGTCAAATCCTCCTAATCGTTTCTTTTAAAGACCATTATTTATTTTTTAATCAATGTTTATTAAATAATTACTTTATGTAGCCAAATATGCCAAATATTTATAAAAGGAAACACCCTGAAAGGGTCCTAGATGAGGAAGCCCTCAAACAAGCATTGAACGATATAAGCCGCAAAATTGAAACTCCAACAACTGCTGCGCGGAAATATAACGTTAATAGAACGACCCTTTTATATCGCTTAAAGCTTATATCGGAAAATCGAAGCGCTATCAATCTGCAAAGCAGGGCTAGCACCAAATATTCTATAGGGCAAGTCCTCACCACGTCACAAGAAGAAGAGTTGACAGATTATTTTAAGAAATGTTCAAATCTGCACCATGGCCTGACGTTTGATATGACTAAGCGATTTGTTTACGACTATGATATAAAAAATAATATAAAATGTCCTTCTTCCTGGGTTAGGGAGCAAGCAGCTGGAAAAGTTTGGCTTTCGGGGTTCATGCGGCGAAATCCAACTATTAGTCTGCGAAAACCCGAGAACATAAGCTTGGCCCGTCTAATAACTTATAACAACTTAATTTATGAACTATTCTGTATATTTTGTTAATTTGTTCAAAATAAAACTATCTTTGTGTTACGTTTTTAAATGAAAGTTCGCAGACTGTCAAATTCTCCTACCTATTGTCGATACCTCCTAAGGCAATGTCAAATCCTCCTATAAAGTGGGAGGATTTGACACTTTTACTATATTTCTTTTTCGCTCCACATCATGAGAACCCTTTAGATTACACAATTGGAATATACACCACTTTAAAGTCAAATATATAAGGAAAGTTTTATACCCCGACATTTTTAACGGTGCGCTAAATTTTGGTTCAAAATGACGTATCATCATTTTTGTGTCAAACCCTCCTCGCCTTACCCTACCCCTAGAATAGGGTATAATCAGTTTCACATTGACAGATTTACTAAATTTTGAAAAAAATAATAATAATAAAATCCCGAACAAAATATTCGGCGGATTGTGCCAGTGGTCGGCGGGATGTCAAACTTTGACATTTCCTGAAAAATTCATCGCAACGATTCATCAGAAACGAAGAAAATTGGTTTTGAAAGCACTGTTTATCCCCGCTAAAGGACTTAGCGGCGATAGCTATCCCCGCTAAAGTTAGCGTATATAGGATAAGTTGTTGTTGTATTTTACATGCAAATTTCAAATTATCCCTATATCCTCGTGCAAAGAAACACGGCTTTTGTAGCTCTTATAGTTTCGGAGAAAAGTGGCTGTGACATTCCCGGACAGACAGACAGACAGACATGACGAATCTATATGGGTTCCGTTTTTTGCCATTTGGCTATGGAACCCTAAAAATCCCTTTAGCGTAAGCAAATTATAAAAAAAAACTTCACTTATACAACTTCTTGCTCACCCATGAAAACAGCCTGCATAAGGAAGCGAGATGGTAAACGCTTGCATGGATTTATTTTTATGGAATACAAACACATGCGGTCACTGGTTACTGCTTAGGACTACTAAACTAGGGATCATCAGTTACTGCTATCTAAATATTTGAAGATTTTTCATAAATTCATTTGGAAGCTTCACACAAAATTGGTGCGTCTACAATTGCATTATACTTCCAGTGAAGGGGAATAGTAAGGCCTGCTATTACAACTTCCTGGTAACCCCTGAAAGAAGGCCTGCAAAAGCAAGCGAGATGAGAGGCGCTTGGTTCCTCTGACGTCGTCGTGTTAAAAGAAGGCTGCAGTACCTATCAGCCTAACGGGAGCGACGATTAGCATGGGAAGGCATGAAAGAATCAGTGGTGTAAATTCCCTACTGGGTATACAAGTGGTTTAAGTACTATTTATGTTATTATGGTTAGTATATACCAATGCGTATGGCGCAGGGACATAAGTCCCGAATTCATTTTTCGGGACTTATGTCAAACTTAGGTGGGTCATAAGTCCCGAATTGATTTCGGGACTTATAACCCACCTAAGTGGGACATATGTCCCAAATTTTTATCGTTGAAAATGGGACACAAGCCCCGAATGAAACAAACAGTTGGAAATATTGTATATTTTATTAACGTTCATAAATTCATAGGTAAAACATAATTAACGAGAAAAAAAAACGAAACAAATTAAACAAACATTTTCAACAAACTGTTAAAGCTTGGTCGTTTTACAAATACATAAAACAACTGTTTTTTATAATTTTACGACAGAAAGGACAGAACAATTCATTATACCCTATTCTAAGGGTATATTAATTTTGACGCATAGTTTGTAACATACCTTAATATTGCCCGTAGACCCCTAAAATTTACTATATTTATGATCAGCATTGATAGTAATGTCGATCTAGCCATGTCCGTCCGTCCGTCCGTCTGTCGGCAAAAATTAGGCCTTTAAACTGGACCTAGAGAGCTGAAATTTTAACCATAAACTCTCTAGGGTCCCGAAATAATCAAGTTTACGAATTTCTGAAATCCGGCCATAGACACGCCCACAAACTCAAAAAAACAAAATTTTGGAAAAAATCGAATTTTGAGCTAGAAAGCTGAAATTTTTTATATGTCGCACTTCCGGTGGAACAACGACTTAAGTGCAAATTTTAAATTTTCTGAGTTAAGTATGCCACAGTTCTCAAAACAGGTATTTCTTTCCAATAAAACAAAGACCCAATTGAAAATGTTCTATTTGTATCCAGGGGGCAGATATGTCCAATATACGTGCCCGACCAATATGTTTCTATAATAAGAACGGCCAAAAAGAAAGGAAATGCTTTCATAGTAAGGGAATTAAACTATAAGGACTTTTACGATTTAAAGTTGCTTTCTGAGGAAATTTGTCTTAATAATTCCAAAAACATAAAAGGCGACCCCATTAAAATATCAGAAATGAAACTTATACGCTTTGAAAAAGGCAGTAATGTGTACTTGTACAAAACAAACTATAAAGACATAACTTGCGAACAAGTTCAGTTTAAGACGATAAACCGGCGCTCTTCTGCGGCAAAGGAGTTGCAAGGTATACAATTAAAGCCCGCATACTCATCAAAAATACCATTGGCACCAAAGAAGAAAGCAGATATATTAAGCCTGCTAAAAAGTAATATTATTCCAAGTTACTATGGGCCTTTTTTTACTAACATTTTTTAAGTTTGTTTATTAAAAATTACTGTTACCTTTACAAAAAAAAATTATTAATAATTCTGCTTGAAGCACACAAAAATTACTGAACTGCCGAAAACTATATTTAATTTTCCTTCAATAAATAATTTGTTTCATTGAAAAAAAAAAGATTGTGTTTTTTTTAAATAAAACTGGTTTTCAAAATGTTAAAACGCGTTTTCTGAAGAATCGACTTTCTTGCACTTACGTCGTTGTACCACCGGAGGTGCGATGTGATCTATGACTCCTAAAACTGCTCGGGATAAAAAATTTTCAAAATCCGCCCAATCCAAAGCTTGAGCTAGGGAGCTGAAATTTATAATATATACTCTCTATGGGCCCTTTATGCTCATGTGTAAGTATTTTCAAAATCCGCCCACTGACACGCCCACAATTATTTTTTTTTTTTTTTTTTTTGAAAATTCAAAGTTTGAGCTAGGGAGCTGAAATTTATAATATATACTCTCTAGGGGGCCTTTATTCTCATGTGTTAATTTTTTTTAAATCCGCTTACTGACACGCCCACAATTAAATAAAACAATTTTATTGAATATAGAGCGTTCTTAACAATTCAACCATACTTAGACTTTTGTCACGCCCAGTTATGAGGGATAGGAATAAGAATAGGGTATCCAACCGTTTATTTGATCAAATAAAAATAAAGAAATCGCCGAACATCAATTTTAGAAGTAGACATAAGAACTGAGAAATGGCATTAAATAATTTTTTTTAATTACTTGGCTTACTTTCTATGTCACGATACAAACTCGACTAACAAAGAATACAAAATTACATGATTTGCATTTTTCCCAACTGCTCGTACCTAGCTAACTGCTTTATTTTCAAGGTATGTAATACTCAAAAACAACATCGAGATAAAGAAACCGATTTGACTATTTGTTGTAACATTTGGACTGGTCTTCTCAGTTTCTCTCAGGCGTATATTTAGGAAAAGTATATAGTGGGACATAAGCCCCGAATTAATTTTTCGGGACTAATGTCCCACTTAAGTCGGTCATAAGGCCCTAATTGATTTCGGGACTTATGAACCACTTAAGCGGGACAGAAGTCCCGTAAAATGAGTTCGGGACTTATGTCTTCGGGACTTATGTCTTCGGGATTTATGTCCCTGCGCCAATACGTATATCTTAGGAGGATTCAATGGATTATAGCCCTTACAATTTACTGCATCCTTCCATATACGCTGGTTCGGCCTCAATGAAAATAGGCAGGGTCTCTCGTTTTCGGATCACGTATAGCTTAGTGTTATAAAATATGTACACATACCATGATACAACGGCAGTTGAATATCATAACAGAAGCCTTAGCACGGCTGTATCACCCAGAATTTTTAGAGAGCGCCTGACTGTCCGTTGTGAACTCACCTCCCACGATATAGAGACAACATCAAAAAGATAGCCGAGAGCACAGTAGGTTACCAACCGCTCGGTTAAATCTGAAGCCGGTTTCGGTTACCCGGTTTTTTATGGTTATTTTTATATCTTTGTTAAGACCGGTTTCGTTTTATAGATTCAATTAATGGTGTGGAAACTCCTTCGTATAAAAATATTCGTTCTGTCACACGATCTATACATTTTCGGATATTAGCAACATTTTTTAACGGTTACACCTTGTCCGTGAACTTAATAAGTAGTTAACTAGTTGGTATTATGGTTAGAATGTTTCCTTTTAAGAAGTCTTAAACGCACACTTACTTAATAACGGTAACTTTTGGAAATTCCTTTTCCATTCACTGATTGGCTTTGTTCTTCATTACTTTTTTTCTCTTGTTTTCATCTCGCTGTTGTTTTCGTTTTTGACGTTTGCTGAGTTAAATTGTTGAACCTCTTTATTTTCTTTTAATATAATCTATAACCTAATAAATTTTCAATTTAAAACGTAATAAAAAAAAACTATCAAAAAATTTGATGTTCTAAAAAACCTGTTATTTGGTTAAACCATTAATTTTGCAAAATCCGCCATCCCTATGACCAGCCAATCCATAAAAAAAGTCAATGGTCTGTTGATGAGTGCGTTTACCAGAACAGGTTCTGGAAACCCTCCAACATAAAACTATTCAGTTTCCCAGCACACGGAAATCGAACCAACATCCGGAGGTTTAATACGAAAAAGCACACAAGAAGTAACCGCTGCTGGCTTTTAGACCGGGACGCAGTGCAAGGAATAGCAGATATATTTAAGCAGCATTTCGAGCAGCAATCAAGGCGAGACCCACGTCTAGCCAATGAAGAACTGTATCCACCATCCAGTAAAGAAACGATAAGTTGTCTTCGTTGTCACAAAAACTTAAGGTTGACGGCTTTGAGGGTTTACCAGAGTAATATTTGTCCACCCGGGCCTGGTAGACAACAGACCAAGTCTTCACACTGAGACAATTCGTGGAAAGCATGAACGAACTTCAAGCCAATACTCACCATATTTTGAACGACTTTAAAACGACATTCATCGTCAGGAGCTCTACAAAGGAATAGCCGAATCCTCCACAACGGCAAACCGCATTCAGCTATATCGCGTAACGCTTCAACACTCTCGGTGTCATGTGCAATTTCGAAGCTGGTTTTTGAACTTTGCCAAATATGTATACACGTAATTGTGGCAGGGAGATACGCCAATATGTGACTTCTCAATCCTTTTCTTATGCAGATACTGCGCGAATATACTTCGAATGGGGGAGAAGATATAACTGCAAACTCTATTACCTGTACTATGGTGCAGATGTGGTCCAGAATGCTCAAACATATCTGCTACATTGCCCCGGCCACATCTACCAAATGTTAGAAAATGCTCCAGCCAAAAAGATCTTTCACTCTCAGATTCGTGACGACAAGGAAGACTACACCTTCGTTTAAAGACGCAGACATCGCGAGTCCAGTGTGCTTGGTCTGGATAACTGGACAAATTCTAGCAAAAACGCAAATTTTATAGTAAATTCTAAAGCTTTAATGCAACGCCTCCGAGGTCAACAGCCCAAAGTTTTTTTTTTATATAGCAAAAAAAACATCTTGTACCGTAAAATTCCTAAGCATATACCATCCCTTGCCCTAGCCTCATGTTTTACATTTAATTCAATTCTATTCCTTTAGTTCCTTCCGAAACACGCCGTTATTTTCTAAGACACAGTTGTGCCCTACTCACCACAAAATAAAGTATTAACAAACAGCACTTCCTTGTTTAGACAACAAAAGAACAACCCAAAATAACTAGGTCAGAACAAATTGAATAACATCTACCGGCACACCCTGCCAAGAAAAATTTTACAAGACAACCTTTAGGTACTCTTTTCACAAGGCACACGATACTTCCCGAGTCTTTGTATTTACAACCTACCCATCTGGTTCACAGGAAACAATAAACAAAAAAACAAGCAAAAGCAAGGAGTTGACACCGACTGCTCCTGTTCTTCTCCTGTTATGACAACAGAGCTACCAAAAAATACCCTTTGGGCAGAGGACCCCATCACCAACTCTAGACTTGTCGCTCTGCTTTGGCCGCAATATTGCGTTTGTTAATGGTTGACACTGTTGTCGGGTACATAATTATTTGGCGTATCACCTGTACTGAGCGCTTTTAGTATTATTGCCTGCGGAGTTTCTACAAGCGGTAAAGCGTAAGTAAATTGTTCTGGTTGGGGAGATTGTTAATTTCGAACATTATGTTCATATTCGTAGACAAAGTGTTAATTACACGCAACAACGAGAATTGCGATTCATTAGACGGTAGTTCATCTCAAGGAGCTGTGTTAGTTTGGAGTGTCGACTGATTTTGGGAAACAACAAACTGATATTCCGAAGACCTTCCTTATAGAATCCAATAATAATTTGATAACAAGGAAAGGTGGAATGGCCCACATAATGATAAAGTTGCTATAAGGCCATGAGTTTGAAGTGAATTACTTTCTTTTCAAGAATAATTCACACATAACCAGGACTGTTATGGCAGAGTTGCAACGGAAATTTTCCTATAAAATCATTTCAAGAAACTCCATATTTCGTTGGCCCCCCAGGTCTCCAGACCTGACCGATTTTTTCTTGTGGGGTTATTTTAAGCTGGAAGTTTACAAAACCAAACCAACAAATTTTAATGATTTAAAACAATCCATTCAATCAATAATTGAGTCGATTCCAATTTCAAGTTTACAGGCAGTCATTTACAATTTTTTGCTAAGATGTCGCACAAACATGCGTCGCTCAGCGTGACTCAGCGTAGAGGCCATTTAAATTCAATTATTTTTAAAAATCATTAAAAAAAATTAAATAAAATTTAATTATCTTTCGATTATAAATTATATGAACTACAAAAAAAGTTATTCGAGTTTCTTAATGTAGCAAAATTCATTCACAATTCAACACCATTTCAAATGCATCTTAGTTCGTTTTGTTACAATTTTATATTATAGTCAGCTATATTAGCCTGAACCTATATATTTGAAATGGTAAACTAATTCTCACTCAATTTTGGGTGTTGGATTAATATAGACTATATCTTCTAATATATAAAAATTCAGTGTCACAGTTTTAGTGTTTATACTCCTCCGAAACGGCTTGACCGATTTTGATGAAATTTTATATGTATATTCCGTAGGTATGAGAAAAGGTTTATAACTAATTTTTATACCACTAAGTGATAATGGTGGTCTACCAAAAAGTTTATATGGGGAAATTCACTTTGGGGGAAAAAAACTGGGTAGAAACCGAGTAGTGACACTTCAAATACAAAAAAAAAATATTTAAAATTTTAAAAGCAATTGTTGTTGTCAATTATTTTAATTATTTGCCAAGCAAATATTTGTTGTTAACAATTTAGAATTTTTTTTTTAAATATACCTAATAAGTTTGTTTATGTTTATTATGTTACACAAAGTAACTTTTTGAAACGGAGTCGATACTTTGATTTGTTGGATGGTGTTTGAATCCTTCATTTTTGTTTGTCACGTATTTTCAGGATCCTTGCATTAGTACCTATGTGTGAGTAAGTTGAAATGTGGGGGTGATTGAGATGACGTTTACAATGATGACAGGCAACAGCAGTTGTTGTTGAGCGTTTTCAGTTTTCATGCGCATAACTCGAGACAGAATGGTTAGTTTTTAACGATTTTGAGCTTGACGGTTTCGTTTGGGCCCTAGGAAGGACGAATGCTACTTTTTATCTCGAAAACAAAACTTTGACAGGATGAAATAGGGGGTGTCGGAACTTCGGGAAAGAATATCGCAAAAACAACGTGCAGTCGTCCGAACTGGAGACCGAGATAGACAACAACATAATCGTCATCAGCATAGCGTTCAAATAAATGAAAACCAACGAAGAAGAAGAAACGTCGTGAATGTAGAATTACGGCGAGTAGCATTCTAATACTCCTAAACCAACACCAACAACCGATGAAGAGATACGAAGCCATGATTTTTATAAATTGAATACGAGTACATACAACAAAAACTGATCTCCCTAAAGCAATTTAGGCGCCACCTGTTGAGAAAAAAAAATCCCATCGCACCAAACTTCTTTTCCTATCCTTCTATTCTTTCAGTACGTAGCACCCAAAAATAGGCAATGAATTGCTGGGAGCTTCTTGCGCAACAAACTAAATGCCTGCGCTGTGGATTTACCATTATAAGGGTACTGTGTCACTACAGAAAAAATAAATCCCTTTAGCGCACGCAAATTGTATAAAAAAAAAAACATATTTATAATTAAGTTGCATTCTTATAGGTGGCGCTATATTCACAGTTTTGTATATGTTGGTCGATTTCGTTGTTGACATTAAATTAGAATTGCTGCATGTTGTTAAACCGTGCGCATAACAAATTGGTTGAAAGAAAATAAAAATCGAAGTTTTTTTCTTTTGTGTTGTTCTTCGATTCAAAAAAGTCAGGTGACATAGGCGTCTGCCAGGCAACTAGCACCTACCCCTAGCGGAGCAACGAAGTAGCGTAATCGGGCTAAGCAAAGCGCAGAAAAATGTGCAGTCCCTTTAACCACGGAACCGATTGAGCTCAAATCAGGCAAGCTTTGGTATTGACTTGAATATGTTTCTGTGAAGTTTGGTCAAAATCGGTCCACCAAGTTTGACTTGCAATTTTGTTTCTCATCAAAAAAAGACAAGTATTTCTTTTTGTTAGGCGCAGAGAACACCGAGTATTTAGACTCTTGAGCACGGGCAACGCCGGGCGGGTACAGCTAGTCTTATATATAAAATTCGAGTGTCACAGTTTTAGTGTTTATACTCCTCCTGTTATTTTATATGTATATTCCGTAGGTATGAGAATAGGTTTATAACTAATTTTTATACCACTAAGTGATAATGGTGGTCTACCAAAAAGTTTATATGGGGAAATTCACTTTGGGGGAAAAAAACTGAGTAGAAACCGAGTAGTGACACTTCAAATACAAAAAAAAAATATTTAAAATTTTAAAAGCAATTGTTGTTGTCAATTATTTTAATTATTTGCCAAGCAAATAGTTGTTGTTAACAATTTAGAATTTTTTTTTTAAATATACCTAATAAGTTTGTTTATGTTTATTATGTTACACAAAGTAACTTTTTGAAACGGAGTCGATACTTTGATTTGTTGGATGGTGTTTGAATCCTTCATTTTTGTTTGTCAAGTATTTTCAGGATCCTTGCATTAGTACCTATGTGTGAGTAAGTTGAAATGTGGGGGTGATTGAGATGACGTTTACAATGATGACAGGCAACAGCAGTTGTTGTTGAGCGTTTTCAGTTTTCATGCGCATAACTCGAGACAGAATGGTTAGTTTTTAACGATTTTGAGCTTGACGGTTTCGTTTGGGCCCTAGGAAGGACGAATGCTACTTTTTATCTCGAAAACAAAACTTTGACAGGATGAAATAGGGGTTGTCGGAAGGAACTTCGGGAAAGAATATCGCAAGAACAACGTGCAACGTGCAATCGTCATCAGCATAGCGTTCAAATAAATGAAAACCAACGAAGAAGAAGAAACGTCGTGAATGTAGAATTGCGGCGAGTAGCATTCCAATACCAATGCACGGTTGAATACAAACTCCTGTAGGACAACATGCGAGACGTTTCAGTGAACCAACAATCGATGAAGTTGTCATTGTAATAGTTGAAGAAAATTTGGAAGTAGGAGATATAGTTTTACATCGCCAAAATGATCAGTTGCAGCGTGTGTATGTAACACACAAAATATCGTGTTCACTAATGGGAGCTAATATTGTAAAGTCAGACTAGAAATAGTTGACTTTATATACCCAATTTTTGACTTTCAGTCATAGCCACATACAGGCTGAATAATCATTTCCTATGTTAATTCTTCGAATTGAAGAAACATTTGAAGTGGAAAAAACAATTCACACTCGATCTCGAGTCGTGAATGTACATATACTACTTGTATAACTTGCATAATATTGTAAAATTCGAGATACATATTTATAATTAAGTTGCATTCTTATAGGTGGCGCTATATTCCCAGTTTTGTATATGTTGGTCGATTTCGTTGTTGACATTAAATTAGAATTGCTGCATGTTGTTAAACCGTGCGCATAACAAATTGGTTGAAAGAAAATAAAAATCTAAGTTTCTTTCTTTTGTGTTGTTGTTCGATTCAAAAAAGTCAGGTGACATAGGCGCCTGCCAGGCAACTAGCACCTACCCCTAGCGGAGCAACGAAGTAGCGTAATCGGGCTAAGCAAAGCGCAGAAAAATGTGCAGTCCCTTTAACCACGGAACCGATTGAGCTCAAATCAGGCAAGCTTTGGTATTGACTTGAATATGTTTCTGTGAAGTTTGGTCAAAATCGGTCCACCAAGTTTGACTTGCAATTTTGTTTCTCATCAAAAAAAGACAAGTATTTCTTTTTGTTAGGCGCAGAGAACACCGAGTATTTAGACGGCACGGGCAACGCCGGGCGGGTACAGCTAGTCTTATATATAAAATTCGAGTGTCACAGTTTTAGTGTTTATACTCCTCCGAAACGGCTTGACCGATTTTGATGAAATTTTATATGTATATTCCGTAGGTATGAGAATAGGTTTATAACTAATTTTTATACCACTAACTGATAATGGTGGTCTACCACAAACATTTTTTTTTTAAGAAAATTTTTTATTTTTATTTTTTTCTGATTTACCATTCAAAATTACATACATATAACCCTTAATTTTCAAACTTCTACCACCAACCCCCATTTTATAATAGCAATATTAGTACTGTAATAATCTTCAACTCTCAATGATCGATAACTGATTTATCATTTATTAGTTTGTTTATTATTCAGTGCGTGCAAAATCTTAATTAAAATAAAAGAGAAATACATACGTGTCTTATGATTGTGAAAGGGCAAGAGGCACGAGCTGAATGAAATCAACAAAGACAATTGGATTGAACGGCTTACTTATCGGTACGGATCCAGATTCTAACCTGTTCCTGAAGTCAACATTTAATTCATGTTTCCAAATGACATCGTTCGGAGCAACAGAAATAGTTAAAAATAATGCTGCAAATGGTCAACAATTCCATTCAAAATTCAAAATCAAAGGCCAAGCTTATCACGAAGTGGGCTCATAGCTGCCAATGCCGAATGAACCACATAATTTTTTACAAATTTACTTTATGGGCGGTGGGAACTCCGAAAACGCACTCGCCAATCGCGTGGATGCACGTTGCAGCTACAATAACCTCAATTCACAATATGCCAGACGCATCGTCAGCGAGCTGGATGCTCTATAGACATTTTCACCAAGCTATCTCTTTCTGAAGTGCGGAATCCCAGTCTTAAACAACAGAAACAAATTGAATGATAAAATTGCAGAAATTTGCACAAATCGTATGGAACAATCATTGTGATTTTTAATGAACTGAATATGAAAGTGCAAACAGAAGCTATTGAAGGATAAAAAGTAACAAATTATAGAGAAAAAACGTGAGAAAGTATGTTAAAGAAAAACAAACAATAAACTATCCTCTATCCTATTCTTATTTCCATCAGACACCTAAGGAGTCTATATCATAAATTTCAGTTTCCTAGCTCAAACTTTGCCTTTCCAATAAAATTGTTTTATTTAATTGTGGGCGTGTCAGTGGGCTGATTTTAGAAATTTTATCTCCCGCGCAGTTTTACGAGTCAAAGATCATACAAAATTTCAGCTTTCTAACTAAAAATTGGATTTTTTCGATAAATTTGATTTTTTTTTTTAGTTCGAGTTTTTAGCGTGTCTGTGGGCGGATTTCAAAAATTCTTAAACTTGATTATTTCGGGGACCTGGATAGTATATATGGTTAAAGGCTCAATTTTTGCCGACAGACGAACGGACATGGCTAGATCGACATTACTATCGATAAATATAGTAACTTTTAGGGGTCTACGGACAATATCAAACTTCGCGGATACCCTTAGAATAGGGTATAAAAACAGTTAATATGTTGACCGAAAACCCTGTTCAATTGTATTTAGATATCTAAAATGTTTGTTTAGAAAACTTTTCAACTTATTTTCTTCCAAACAAAAATATTTTTTTGCCACAACGCGATTGTCATGGTTTCACTTATTTTTCGTACAGAATCTGTATACCTAATCTAACAATATAGATTTTTAGTATTCCAAAACGTCGTTTGGATACTCCTTCTTAGTTCCGAAACTTTTTTTTGTTAAAATTGGATTTGTTATAAACTTTTTTGGAAATATTCGCGAAGAACGTATTTCCCGAATTCAACATTGTTTTCCTTCATTTCATTCAGCTGTTGTTTTTTTTTTGTGTTCATTTGCCACTGACGTTGTCGTGAAATACTCTATTGAATGAGCACAATGAATTGTTCAAATTATTCAAACCACACATGCACAAATTACAAACTGACAATTACGCTATTGTCATCAATCCTGATAAAACACCAGCTGGAGAGCACTGCGTGGATTTCATGCACCTGTTATTGACGACTTTGCTGGAATCATGGTTGGCGACCGTACAGCGACGCGACAAATCGTGATTTGAAGAAGAAATAATTATGCTTATTTTGAGATTCGAATGAATAGTCAAGTCGTTCGAATGTGTATTTTCGTTCGAATTATACCGGTTTTCCTCAAATAAATTTTTTATTCCATCGAATCTCAAAATACAAATTCTTCTAATTCGACAAACTATCGTTCGAATTCGAATGTCAAAATCAGCATGAATAATCTTGAGTTCATTGCTGATACACACCGTTCATACGACGCTCTCCAACATCCGCTAATGTTCTAAAAGGGACAAAACGTCCACAGCGCTCAATTCCTCTTTCAGTCATAGATCACATCCCCACACACTTACAATAAGTTAGTTATTTTTCATTTTCCTACGAAAATATTCACTATGTAGAAATAATTTATATGGCAAAACAACGTTTGCCGGGTCAGCTAGTTAATATATAATATTGCCCTAAGCTATACAAAGCGGAGCACGCTCTTCTTCAGCTGTTTAAAGCGCAGCTCGCTGTTATGGCATAAACTAACGCAGTGAATAAGGAGTCATGAGATGTGATTCAAGACTAATTTTATTTTATTCTTACTTGCTATTTATACACAAATTCTTACAACTAATAGTTACAGGTTAGGTTTAGGTGGCTGTCAGCAGAAGCCGACACACTTAGACCAATTTAGGTCCATTGCGATACCACGTATGTATTATCTACCTCAACTCTGTAGATGGGACTGGCCAATGACACGGCGTTGTTCTCAAACTAAAACTCTAAGCAACAATACGCTTTAATTTACACAACATTAATTGGATCACCACGATCAATAGGGGAGAGTTGCGAACAATGAGACAATTTTGTTTAAAAGTGGTATATATTTTAGCTCCTACCAGTGATGTGAATCAAATTTTGATACCAATTTAAGGTATATTTTACCTAACTATTAATATAAACATAGGGACGGGCTACAGTCCGCTTGGGCGAACTGTTGAATACCCTATTCTTATTCCTATCCCTCATAACTGGGCGTGACAAAAGTCTAAGTATTTTTGAATTGTTAAGAACGCTCTACATATTTTGTTATATAACATTTAAAGGATTTTATCAAAAAAAACGCTCCCTAGCTCAAACTTGGGTGTTTCAATAAAATTGTTTTATTTAATTGTGGGCGTGTAAGTAGCCGGATTAAAAAAAAATTTACACATGAGAATAAAGGGCCCCTAGAGAGTACATATTATAAATTTCAGCTCCCTAACTCAAACTTTGAATTTTCAAAAAAAAAAAAAAAAAATTGTGGGCGTGTCAGTTGGCGGATTTTGAAAATATTTACACATGAGCATAAAGGGCCCATAGAGCGTATATATTATAAATTTCAGCTCCCTAGCTCAAACTTTGGATTTTCAAAAAAATTGTTTTATTTATTTGTGGGCGTGTCAGTGGGCGGATTTTGAAAATTTTTTATCCCGAGCAGTTTTAGGAGTCATAGATCGATCATATATAAAAAATTTCAGCTTTCTAGCTCGATTTCGATTTTTTCCAAAATTTTGTTTTTTTGAGTTTGTGGGCGTGTCTGTGGGCGGATTTCAAAAATTCGTAAACTTGATTATTTCGGGACCCTAGAGAGTATATGGTTAAAATTTCAGCTCTCTAGGTCCAGTTTAACGGACGGACGGACGGACATGGCTAGATCGACATTACTATCGATGCTGATCATAAATATAGTAACTTTTAGGGGTCTACGGGCAATATTAAGGTATGTTACAAACTATGCGTCAAAATTAATATGCCCTTAGAATAGGGTATAAAAACCTAAGTTATAGAATTGACTGCAACATGAACATGGGCTAACAATAAGAGGATAAAAAAAACTAAGAAAAAATTTAACTTTAGCATATTATCAATAATAAAAACTCTTTTTTTAACTTTAATATACATTTATATTGTTTTTAAATAAATAAGGGAAAGAAAATAAAGTAACATGGAATAAAAAAAAATAATTAAAAGTAAAACAAAACATTGGGACGGGCAACAGTCCGCTTGGGCGAACTGTTGGATACCCTATTCTTATTCCTATCATTCATAAGTGGGCGTGACAAAAGTCTATGTAAGTATGGTTGAATTGTTAAGAACGCTCTATATATTTTGTTATATAGGTAACATTTAATGGATTTAATCAAAAAAACGAAGATTTTGTAAAAAAACGCTCCCTAGCTCAAACTTTGACTTTTCAATAAAATTGTTTTATTTAATTGTGGGCGTGTCAGTAAGCGGATTTAAACAAAATTTACGCATGAGCATAAAGGGCCCCTAGAGAGTATATAGCTCTCTAGCTCAAACTTTGGATTTCAAAAACATGTTTTTTTTTAATTGTGGGCGTGTCAGTGGGAGGATTTTGAAAATATTTACAAATAAGTATAAAAGGCCCCTAGAGAGTATAGATTATTGATGTTAGCTCCCTAGAAAAACTTTCGTTTTTCACTAAAATTGTTTTATTTATTGTGGGCGTGTCAGAGGGCGGATTTTGAAAATATTATCTCCCGAGGAGTTTTAGGAGTCATAGATCAATGAAAAATTTCAGCTTTCTAGCTCGAAATTCGATTTTTCGAAAATTTTGTTTTTTTGAGTTGGCGGATTTCAAAAATTCGTAAACTTGATTATTTCGGGACCCTAGAGAGTATATGTTTAAAATTTCAGCTCTCTGGACCCAGTTCAAAGGCCTAATTTTTGCCGACAGATGGACGGATGGACAGACGGACGGACGGACGGACGGACATGGTTAGATCGACATTATACTATCGATGCTATTATGATCAGCTATATAGTAACTTTTAGGGGTCTACGGCAATATTAAGGTATATTACAAACTATGCGTCAAAATTAATATACCCTTAGATCTATATATATAAAAATCAATCCATATTTGAGTTTGTTGCCGGTGTTTGGCCAAACGCGTTAACCGATGCCAATGAAAATTTTTTCCATTAAAGGTGACGTCTGTACAAAGGATGTTTTCTATGTGCGATATCTGTATCTGCATCGGTGTGTGAATTATGGGCATTTGAGTGAGTACACATGCATATGTGCGTATGCGTGTAAATTCCGATGCAGATACAGATACCGCACATACAAAATCCATCGTACAGACGTCACCTATTTTGTTATCCGAACGCGCATATGAAAGAGGGAGACGACACGAACGTTACAAGCCTATTGTGGTGTTTGTGCGCACTTTCATTCTTGAGATATCGTTTGTTCAAAGTTTTATTCAAATACCTAACTCTTATTGAATTTTTTTGAATTTTTTTTTGTGAATCGGACATCGGAAAGTTGCTTTTGATACATTGCACATTGATAACAATCGGTGTGAAAGTGAATGAATAGTGATTCTATCGAAGTTTTTTACTTTCGCTTTTTTGTTTGATTCGCACAAGTAAGCTGACATAGGCGCCTACCAGACAACAAGCACCTACCCTAAGCGGAAGAACGAAGGTGTGTGAGCGGCCTAAGCCATGCGGAGAAAAACGTGCAGTCCCTTTCACCGGTTGAGTTCAAATCAGGCAATCTTCGGTATTGGCATCAGAGTGTTTCTGTGAAGTTTGCCCAAAATCGGTCTTCTTTTTTTAGACGCAGCAACATACGCCAACATATATAGACAATAATAAGGAAGTCTACTCGAACATATTGGCCAATAGAATTCTCGGGCACGGGCGAAGCTGGGCGGGTGCAGCTAGTAGGGTATAAAAAAGAACTTCATTTTCAGAAACGGATACGAACTTAAAACAAAAAAACGTTTAAGTTTAATATTTTAAGCTGTGTTCCGTAGCACCCAAAATCCACTTCAAACTCTAGTGATGCCTTTTGTCGACTAGTATGACCGCATGAATTTGGCATTGGAAGAACCCGCTTAATATCTTTATTTAAAAGAGAGGCAACATCTCAGGTTCTGTGAACTTATATGTTGCAAACTTCATATTCATTGCTTTCGTCCTTGTCTTTTAGTATTTTTCCAATAAAATACACAATCTTATTTTTCCCAACCTTGAATCGAACAAGACGGTGTCTTCAGTTGAAATGACACCGACGAAGGAGCCATCTTTAGATAACATCTTGAAGAATCATCTCATCTTCATCTGATTCCGACTCAGACTGAAAAACTTTTCTTTTTACAATCGTTTGTTTTGCTATATTTTTGTTGGCTTTTTCATAAGTTTTTTTTTTCAGCTCTTCCTTTTCCGGAGTGTCTGTCAGAATAAGGCTTCTTCCCTTTTTTCTTTGCTTCCGGGTGTTCAGTCTTGGCGGTGCTTTGGGATAACCTTTAAATTGTTCCGGGCTAACAAATTCATTGAGAGGGGCGAAGAATTCGTCAACAACTTGATCTGAAATCAGAAAAAAAAGTAAAAGAATAGGTAATGAAATTTAGAACAAAACGTGTTGCAACCATTTAAGTTTCTTTATCAACAGTTTGGACTGAAACTGTAAGAAATAGTAATAATTTTAAAGTCATGAAAGTCGAAATACAAATTACTACCATTTGGGTTGGTCTCCTCAGTTTGGCTTCTTAAAGGCCTGTCGGTTACAATGCTGCCCACATCGGTGAATGCATATTTGATGGTGTCATCGACTTTTCAAAAGCATACCCAGTTGCTGAAGCTATGTTGTATATAGAAAAGGGTTTACCGGGATTCTGCATCATAAACTTGTCTATCGCATGGTTATACGCTGTCTTAAAAGGCTTGTAGACAGAAATGCCTAGTGGCTGCATTTTATTAGATGAATGTGGTCGAAAGATCAGCATCATTACTTCGTGTTCTTTTCCTTAGTTGAGAGCAGTAACATTTATGTGGCTTTCATGGTTACCCATGAACAACAGAGTTGGATTTTCTTTGAAACCCACAGTGAATTTTACAAAATGTTTCATCACTTTAACGAAACATATTGAGTTCATCCAACCTGATGAATTCGGCAAACCAAGTGTTCCCGGTGGTGCACCAACCAGCATATGGTTTTTGAAATGTATCCTCTCGGGAAAATCATTATTGGCGGAATGTACTGCCCGGTTGCGCTTATGATGCAACAGAGAGTAACTAGCGTACCTCTTTCTGCGCTTGTAACTTTATTGACTTGCTTAACTCCCTTGTCCGCAAGAATTTTTGTAGAAACCTGGACTGTAGTTAGCCCCTTCTCATCCATATTGTAAATCCGGGTTCTAGCTGAAAAGCAGCTTGATGATCGTGCGAGAACTTCGCATGAATTGACATACAAAATGTTAACATTGTGCCTGTTGAAAGAAGTTGCCCGAGATTAACTACTGGCTTCAGGAGCCCGGAGTGATAAAGATGGATTTCTTTTCTGGAAACGCTTCATCCAGTCGTTACTTACTTTTTTATGCTCTTCCCAATATTTCGGAAGCTTCTTTGAATTGATTGTAGCAGTTTCGTATGCCAAACGTCTTACGGCTTCCAACGACAAACCATAAAACATGTTCGAACAGTTCATTATTATATTCCGTTAGTGACTGCAACTGCACTGTTCACTTTTTGACATTTAACAGAAAAAATAAATTATAAAAAACTGACAAGGTTTCTCTGGATTTTTTTCACATATTTTGAAAAACAATAGCAACAAAATATATTTAGAAAAATAAAATTCACTTGGATTGTCTCACTGTTCGCACCTTTCCCCTACCTCAAATAATCATTACAGTAAATCGACCCATCTGGCCCACATCAAGAATGGAGGAAGCAAGGAATGAAATTGTAAATGACAATGACAAACATATGAACTGAGGTGAACCCTCAGATAACTTGAATCATTGCCGTTAGCGAATGAATGTCATGCGACACTTTTAAGGCTATATGGGCATTGTATATAAACCTTGTGTATAGTGTAATAAGTGTATATACAATGATATGGGGCAGATTCCCTATTATGTAATGGATTTCACTTTTCGTGTGTTTGCACTGAATCACACTACACTTTAATGGAGAGAAACGAGTAACACCTTGTTTTCTCCAACCTCTACACCAAATAGAGGACTTCTGCCTGGTAGTGCAATGGACCGTTTTCGAGTCTGAGTGCTCTGGGAATTGAATTTCCAGAACTTTGAAATCTTGTACACCGATTTTTCAAGAGTTTCTGCAACTCGGATATAAAATCGACCAACTGCAGTGCCTCCACATGGCCTTAAACTATTACTTTGTAACTTTTCGAGGCAGAACTTTGAAATTTAATTAAATATATTTAAGAAGCCTCTGCATTTCGAATGTAAAAATTGCCCAATGCAGCCCGCGTCCACACACGGCTTTAAACTCTAACTTCTTTTCTTAATTAAGCTAGAACTTTAAAATTGTGCACATAATATATATCAGAGGCTTCTGCATTTCGTACATGTTTTCTAATTCTAACTCCTTTCTCAATTAAGCTAGAACTTTGAAATTTTGCACATATATATTTCAAGGCTTCTGGATTTGACGACTGCAGTGCCCTTCATATAGATATCTTAACTCTAACTTCTTTCTCATATATTTTTTTAAAGCCGCCTCTGCTCTTCTGGTGTAAAAATCGCCCGACTGCATTTTCGCACTTTATTTATTTCGAAAATCTGTTTCAATAACAAAGTAGGCAGCTATTTAGTAAAATACAGAAAGAGAATTTTTATTATTTTTAGAGTCTTGCAAACTTAGTTTTGAACAGAACCAATTCAAGTTTTTTTTGCGTTCTTCTTTTACTAGTTGCTGTTTAATTTAATTGAACTTAATTTAATTTAAAATACTGTCTCTAGAAACAAGATCGCACCATCGTGAATACCACACGATTCTCAAATTGAACAGAACTAATGTAACCCACTCTCAGAAACAAAATAAATTCACAAAATAAACTTGGTATACAAAAATAAATTCGCTGATACAATTTGGACCCGCTAAGTGGCGTTGGAGTTGAGATATTTTCGAAAAACTACACACATTAAGTGCTATTTGCTCACATCAGAATGGGTGTATATTGACTATAACATTTGGAATGTTTTTAATTATGTTGAATTCTTATAGGTGGCACTGTATTCCCACTTTTGTATTTGTTGGTTGATTTGGTTGTTGACATGGAGTAGATTTGTTTCATGTTTTTACAGAAAAAAATTGGAAAAGTTGACCGAAAAGTTCGAGGACAACCGATATTGTTTTTTGTATTGGAATTTTGTGTAAAGAATGATAAGAATTATATAGCAATCATTTAGATGGCTTTCCAAGACAGAATTATCGACGGCTCTGACATTTGTTTGTTTATTACTCATCGTGTTTTCTCTGCGGTTACATCTTTTTCGCGAATCGCACATCGAAAAGTTGTTTTTCTCACCACGAATCGGTGTTTTCGATGATAACAATAAATTGGTGTGAAACTGAATGACAAGTGATTAAACCGAGGTTTCTGTCTGTTGTGTTGCTTTTTGAATCGAAAATCTAATGCTGAAATAGGCGCCTGCTAGACAACTTGCATAAACCCTTAGCGTTGCGTGAGCAGGATAATGCGGGCCATGCCCACAAAAAGGTGCAGCCCTTTTAACTACCGAACTAACCTAATAAATAAATAAATAAATAAATAAACTGACTGAGATTCAATCAGACATCTTTGGCATTGGCCTGAGAGTGTTTTTGTAAAGTTTGGCCAAAACCAAGTTTGTCTTGCAGTTTTGGTTGTTAATAAAAAAACGTTTATTTCTTTTTGTTAAACGCAGCAAGGTACGCCGGCTACCCGCTACAGACAATAATTACGTAGTCTTATCGAACATATTGGCCAATACAAATCGTGGGCATTGGCAACGCCGTGATGGTGCGGCTAGTTACATTATAAGATTATATTTGAATTAAAAAAAAATCTCAACAAAGAAATGCTGCGTGGTTTCTAAGAACATTTTGGAATAATATCCTTTTATCAGGTTTTGAGGACCTTTTATGAGATTCCAAAGACCGCTTGGCTATCAAAAGGAAGAGACCATAAATTTTGCAATTGATTTTCAGTCTTTATACCTGTTGAAAATTGTATACCATGAAACTTTTACTTCATGTGTGAACAAGTACATATTTTCCCAACAGTAAGTCATAAAATTAAAGAGTTAATAAGAAACGACCACTGGAATTTCCCAAGATCAAACAATGAACTATTTGAAAAGCGTATAAAAAGATGCGTCAGTAGGATGAGGCCATTGCGAATATTTCGTTGCAGGAGTTCACACTAGCAATTTTTTTCTAAGATTTTGTTAAGAATATTGAAAAAAGCGTTGAAGAGAACTATTTTTATTTAGGTAAAAAAATGGGTTCCAGAAAGACTTTGACAGCGACAGAAAGACGAAAACAGAAAAGAACACAAGGAGCATCGAATGAATTTTGCAAGAGAACATATCGCTTGGAGCAGTGAATGGAAACGCTTTGTCTTTTCGGACGAAAAAAGTTTAACCTTGACGGCCCCGATTGTTACAACTTTTATTTCCATGATCTAAGAAAGGAAGAGCTTATTTTGGGAAGACATCACAGCCGTACCTTAGGTGTAATAATGCGGGGAGCTATTACCCACTATGGCACAATCGAGTTGCAGTTTTTGTCCACAAGAATGAACGGAAACAACTACAAATGTTTGCTGGAACGGTCATTTTTGGACCGCTGTTTTGGATATTCCAACAAGACAATGCCCCTATCCACACTACCAGGGTTCTTAGAATCGGAAGACGTGGAACTTTTGCCATGGCCTTAAACATAATCGAAAATGTTTGGGCATGGTTATTTCGTAAAGTGTATGAAGGCGGCAGACAATTTGAAGACAAGGACACTTTAATCGACGAAACTGTATGATTCTACTCATTATTAATGTAGAAAAACATAATAAATAAATCTTCAAGTAAATGGTGTAAACGCTAAATGGCGTTCAAGTGCTAAATAGCTTGGAGTCCATCTTGATAAAACTTTAACCTTTGGCATGCATGTACAAGAAGTAACTAAAAGGATTAACATAACCACTAAAGCTCTTTATACCTTCATAAACCGGAAGTCAAAACTAAACAATGAAAACAAGCTGCTGATTTCCAAAGTCGTGTTCCAAGCAATTATGTTTTATGGTTCACCGGCATGGGGTAAATGTGTAGCTAGTCATATAAACAGACTCCAAGTAGCTCCATGGTCTTTTTCAACAGCTGAACTTCACGCTATTCCAAATACGGAAATTATCAATTAGAATTGAAAAACTTAATGAACGTTATCTTACATCTTGCTTATCTTCAGATAACCCTCTAATTTCAAACCTAGCTTTATAGTTTTAGTTCTATCTATTATTTAAAATATAACTTATTATGTGATATTAAACGTAATTATTTATTTCTAATTTACTTATTTATGCATATACAAATACATTATATTACATTCCTTTATTCAGTATTTGTATGATTTTTTGTAATGATTTATTTGTTTATTACTTACTTGTTTTTATATATTAATATGTACTTTATTTATTTATCTTATTTTATAATTTTAATTTATTTATTTATTCTATAAATTAATATATTATGTTTATTTATTTATAATATTTTGTTTTAATATATTACATTTATTTACTTACCTATTCATTGTATGTAGGTACTTATTAACTTCCCAGTGGAAGTTCTTGTAATGGGGCCGATTTTGTGAATCGCGGATTTTGACATATCTTCACGTTTCAAGGTCACTAGAATCCAAATCCAACATTTTTATAGAGATGCCTGGGTGTGTGTATGTACGTATGTGCGTATGTGCGTTCGGAATTATCTTTCGCCACGAGTATCTCGAGAACCAAAGATGATATTGACATGGGACCGGGTTTATTCGAAGCGTTATTACGTAACTCAGAACTGATTAAGTTTCCAGCGAAATCGGTTCAGCCGTTTTTTGTAAGTAAATAAATAACTAAAATAATTTGGCTTTGTTTGTACTATTTATTGTCATTTTTCATTGAGCAAATCACTATTACATTGTGCTCCGTTATTTCGTATACATGTAAATTTACAGGTCTCCGTGTTGATAACAATTTTCGCATATATGTATATATATTACACCTCGCTGTTATTAACAACATTTAATTTCCATGGACAATATTAAAGAGCATTTCTTAATATTAAATAATTCGTAACCATATCTTATGGTTAACTACATTTCAAAATTTACCACTAATCGCATTAATCATATTGATGCCACTGGGAAGTTAGTCGTGTGGACCTTGCGGGTCGCACCCAGACCACTTATTTTTTGTTTATTTATTATATTTATATTACGTTTATCGTGTACTTAGCTTTCTTGTTAATTTATTAGATTACTCTTTGTTATTTAGTTACTCAGTTATTTATTCACTTTGATGTCCATTATAATCTTTTTTTGTTTGTTTTTTATATGTAAAACTTAAAGCTTGGTATGAAAAAGGTCCCGCTCCGCCCAGCCTTCTTATCTTCACTCTACGTTGTATATTATTATTGTCGTTTTGTTTAATTATTTTTGTGTTTTCCTAATGAATGTTTTTCTTTTTCTTTATTTAAAGTTTAAAAGATTATCAGTAGTAAGGTAGATTTATACCAATAACTCTGTAAATTGTTCAATATTTTTTATTTTTTTTTTATAAAAAAAAGAAAATCCAAATCCCAGAGCACTCAGACTCGGTAACGGTCCATTGTACTACCAGGCAGAAATCCTTCTTTTGGTGTAGAGGCATGTGAATGGGTGGCGTATGTTATTGTTCCCCGTGGGGATTGAACCTGCATCGTACGGGTCACAAGCCAACACACTAACCTCTACACCGTCGCCACCCAATATATATATAGTTTAAGAAAATAATGTATGAATATTCTGCTGCAATAAATACAATGCAAGACAATACAATTAATCTCTTAAAACCATAAAATGTAAACGTTTTATTATTTTTTTTCCTTTTTTTCGAAGATTTTGCATGTGGCCTCATCCTAGTGCGCATCTTTTTATACGCTTTTCAAGTAGTAAATTGTTTGATCTTACTGTTGGGAAAATATGTACCTGTTCACAGGTAGTAAAAGTTTTTGGGTATAAAATTTCCAACAGATATAAAGACTAAAAATCGATTGCAAAATGTATGGCCTCATCCTTGTGATCGCCAGTGTATAAGTTAGACCACAGAACTACTGCGAACATTTTGGAAAAATATTTTTTTTGTTCGGGTTTTAAGGACTATTTGCTCAGTACATAATATGTATATTAAATATCCATAAATAACATGCCTCCTATGTCAATCAATACTCCTGTGAAACAAAACCAATAAGATGGATTTTCATAGCACTCGCAAATAAAACAAGCACACTATGAATATTTCTGTTTTATTCGCCTGAATAGGTGCACTCATTTTTTCAACCACCCACGAAAGAAAAAAACATAGAGACGGGCTACAGTCCGCTTGGGCGAACTGTTGAATACCCTATTCTTATTCCTATCCCTCATAAGTGGCCGTGATAAAAGTCTAAGTATGGTTGAAAAGAACGCTCTACATATTTTGTTTATTTTTTTTTTGTATATTTTGTTGTTTAAAGGATTTTATCGAAAAAAACGCTCCCTAGCTCAAACTTGGGTGTTTCAATAAAATTGTTTTATTTAATTGTGGGCGTGTGAGTAGGCAGATTTAAAAAAAATTAACACATGAGCATAAAGGGCCCCTAGAGAGTATATATTATAAATTTCAGCTTCCTAGCTCAAACTTTGGATTTTCAAAAAAAGTTTTTTTTTTAAATTGTGGGCGTGTCAGTAGGCGGATTTTGAAAATATTTACATATGAGCTTAAAAGGCCCCTAGAGAGTATATATTATAAATTTCAGCTCCCTAGCTCAAATTTTGGTTTTTCAATAAAATTGTTTTATTTATTTGTGGGCGTGTCAGTGGGCGGTTTTTTAAAATTTTTTATCCCGATCAGTTTTAGGAGTCATAGATCATATATAAAAAATTTCAGCTTTCTAGCTCAAAATTCGATTTTTTTCCAAAATTTTGTTTTTTTGAGTTTGTGGGCGTGTCTGTGGGCGGATTTCAAAAATTCGTAAGCTTGATTATTTCGGGATCATAGAGAGTATATCGTTAAAATTTCAGCTTTCTAGGTCCAGTTTAAAGGCCTAATTTTTGCCGACAGACGGACGGACGGACGGACGGACGGACATGGCTAGATCGACATTACTATCGATGCTGATCATAAATATAGTAACTTTAAGGGGTCTACGGGCAATATTAAGGCATGTTACAAACTATGCGTCAAAATTAATATACCCTTAGAATAGGGTATAAAAACCTAAGTTATAGAATTGACTGCAACATGAACATGGGCTAACAATAAGAGGATAAAAAAAACTAAGAAAAAAATTAACTTTAGCATATTATCAATAATAATATCTCAAACTCTTTTTTTAACTTTAATATACATTTATATTGTTTTTAAATAAATAAGGGAAAGAAAATAAAGTAACATGGAATAGAAAAAAAATAATTAAAAGTAAAACAAAACATAGGGACGGGCTACAGTCCGCTTGGGCGAACTGTTGGATACCCTATTCTTATTCCTATCCCTCATAACTGGGCGTGACAAAAGTCTAAGTATGGTTGAATTGTTACATATTTTGTTATATAACATTTAAAGGATTTTATCAAAAAAAAAAACGCTCCCTAGCTCAAACTTGGGTGCTTCAATAAAATTATTTTATTTAATTGTGGGCGTGTCAGTAGCCGGATTAAAAAAAATTAACACATGAGAATAAAGGGCCCCTAGAGAGTATATATTATAAATTTCAGCTCCCTTGCTCAAACTTTGAATTTTCCAAAAAAAAAAAAAAAAAATTAATTGTGGGCGTGTCAGTAGGCGGATTTTGAAAATATTTACACATGAGCATAAAGGGCCCATAGAGAGTATATATTATAAATTTCAGCTCCCTAGCTCAAACTTTGGATTTTCAAAAAAATTGTTTTATTTATTGAACATTTTTTATCCCGAGCAGTTTTAGGAGTCATAGATCATATATAAAAAATTTCAGCTTTCTAGCTCAAAATTCGATTTTTTTTTGAGTTTGTGGGCGTGTCTGACCCTAAAGAGTATATGGTTAAAATTTCAGCTCTTTAGGTCCAGTTTAAAGGCCTAATTTTTGCCGACAGATGGACGGACGGACGGACGGACATGGCTAGATGGACATTACTATCGATGCTGATCATAAATATAGTAACTTTTAGGGGTCTATGGGCAATATTAAGGTATGTTACAAACTATGCGTTAAAATTAATATACCCTTAGAATAGGCTATAAAAACAAGCATACCATGTTGTGGTTTTTTTGCTAGATTCTTCAATCACACTACTTTTCTTCCTCAAATATGTGTAACCAAGTGAGTATGCTGAAGAAGCGCACAACTATGATTCGATCAAATGAACACATTCATGCAGACTTCTATTATTTAATAGAGCTTTCGATTTATTGATTTGGAGTGGAATACCTTTACTAGTAAGAAAAATAGCCTAGTCATCAAAACCACCAATTGATATGTAGCCTACTTCTCTCTGCATACATTTCCTTTATATCTCGTACCTACTTTCTTTTTGGTTTATCTAAATCCGCTATTTTATACTTTGTTTCGTACATTGGAAACTTGTCTAGGACATCCATTTTCTATCCGTCCTGCCCTTTATTTGCTTCTTAAATTGCGTTTTACCAAATTAAATATTTCCAAAGTTTTATTATTCAGGATTCGACAAAACACTTCGAAGAACATAACGTGCCTCCCTGCTCTATACCATCTGAAGCAATTTGTGATAATTGCTTAAACGATCCTTTCAGACAACGTTGCGCTGCTACTATACTGTTAATGCTTCGGGTGCTCATTTGAAACACCAAAATCCCTCCTCCGCCGAATCAGACCAGACAGCGAAAGAAACCTGCCAGGCGTAAAACTCCAAAACGTGACTATAAACTTTTTAGACTATTATTCGTTGGCAGGACTCAGGTCACACTTCTGCAGACACCACAACAACAACAAAAAAAAACAAATAACGCAATAAAGGAAGAAAATCGCTTGGAAAATGTCACATTTCCATGATAACAGCGAAACTTCCTGTAAAACTTTTCCATGCCATATAAAATACCACAGATATAGAGAGTGAGACACAATAGCATAGAAATATCCAGCTTTTATAAGATTGCACTCTCTCCTCTCGGTGATGAGTCGAGTTCCTCGAAAGATGATGCAAGGGACACGCCATGACGGCTATTTATATTAATTTGTCTGCGAGGCATAATAATGAATATTTTCATTACACCCGCCGCGTCGATCGATTGACTGCGATAAGGATTTTCGTTTTCGTTTTAATTTTAATTTTAATTTTTATTTGGTCCTTAATTATTTTTGTTGGCTGTTGTCCAGAATGGGGATAGATATCTATCTTAGTTCCTTGGAAGGATATACACATACAACAGTTTTGTATATAAATATTTTATCTTGAGCAAAATCAATAAAGTTGATTGAAAGATGCGTGTGCGTATATTGTGCGAGTATGTATTGTATGTGTTCTCCTTTGATTTTCCACAATTCGAGGATGGACTTGCATAAAACCCGATACGCTTTTAAAATGGAATTGGGAAATTTAGTTTTCCTCTGGCTCCTTTTTTTGTATCACTTTTGTTTTATTCCATTTTTTTGTCGTTGTCGTTTCTTGGCTTTAATCAAAGCAGATGCTTTTGAAGGGAGCATTTCTCTTTGTGACGACTGCCGTCTCTCCTGAGTCAACAGAAAAGCTCCCAAATCCGTTTTTCATTTGCCCAAAAGGAACCTTTTTCCCTTTGTCTCACAATAATGACGAAAATTCAATTTCCGTTCAAGGACACTCTGTAAATTATTTTGTCATTTACTCTGAAGCGTGGGTAGCAGCCGGCGAGGGCCCGGGTTTTCTTTTAAAAAAGATGAATGATAGGAAATACGACAATGAGGTTAGGTCAGTACGATGGGTTAAATGAAATAAATGGACAACAAAAATCGGTATGGTATCTGAAAAAGTGATAGTTGACCGTCGAAACCGGCCTCGAGGTGGCTACCAAAAGCGATGTCTTGTGATCTGCAAATATAGAAAGAAATAAAGTCATTGGAAAGTTAACCGTCGATGAATTCACAAAAGCCCAAATGGAAATAGTATAACAAAATCATTTATGGAGTATTGCTTTATTGGGGCCTACTCTTTGGGGTTTATCAGCCACCTTGACACTAGGTGTTAAGTAAAATTTAGTGTGTCTCTTTATAGGCTCCTGGCTTTGAAAGGGACCCAAGCTCACAATGCTTAAGCGGTGGGATTTGCTCGAAATAAAGAGCAAATTCAGGAACAAATCGTCATTTCAGAGGGGTAGTGCCATATGCTGGCGTGAAAACTCCAATAGATTCTTCCGACAAATCCAGCAAACCATTCCAAAATCCCTTTCTGTTTCTCAAAGGCCTTAAAATCAGTGCTTATATCAAGGCGTTGTGGCACCTCCATTCACTGTAGCTAAAAAAGAAATTTTTACCGAAGATGTACCTTCCTCCTACAATTGGGTTTGTTTAACACAAACATCCTGTTGAAACAAATTATCCTGCTGCCCTTGGGGAAACATAAACACATATTCTCGCCATTTAACGGAGTCTACAAACATACTTGTTCTGCTTCACAGTACAGATCGATTTTTTCTTTCCCTTCTTCACCGTCTTCTAGATATAAAATATTACAATTGAATTCTGTTTTCGCTTCGATGGTTCGATTTGTTCCACCGATGCGTTGCCCCGTCATCGTCGTCTAACAAGCAGCTGCCAGTGTCCTCGTTAAACATGCGGCAGCACCTACACCACTCATATACCACCTACTACTAACTTTAGGAACACTTCGCAAGGATTTGCCAGGAGTAAACATAATAATAATATAATCAAAAGATATTTTCAATGTTATCTCTTGTGGTTGTATGTGCGTGTTTGTGTGTATGCGGAAGTATTGTCCCTACCTACCGTCATCTTTGGAAAAAGCACACACTGTGTGTCCTTTGTAACAAGCCCCATCTGGTGGTGCGCCAGTTCGATATTCCACCGCCCCATTGCATCGCTTTTATCAACGTCCCATAATATCTAATTCAAGATTCCAAACAGATTTTCCTCTCCATTGTTGGCATAATGTGTGTTACGCTTGTTTGGGTTTGGTAGCAGGGGGGTTTTTATAGTCTCCCCACATTGCTGGGAAATCGGAAAATTAGATTATTTTCACTTCAGGAAATATACAAAAGGACACCACACCATATTTTACACCCTTACACAAGAAAGAACGAGAGCAAGAGTGAAAAGCAGTGCTCAGGACCCTTGGCGGGGATGCTATGTAGATGCAAACTGCGCGCATTACTGAGGTAGTGTCAACTGAGCCACTTCCTTCCCTCCTTGTGGCAATGTGCCTCGCATTATGAAGTAACCCAAAGGAGCAGGAGTGATATCAACTAAACAACAGCAACAATTTTTGTCTCTTATTCTCCGGTATGCACGACTTAATATAGATATACCTCTTGTAGGGGAGCCTGTTTACTGTCGTTTTGCATACGTTCGAATTTCTCCCAAAACCCTTATCCCACGAATAATCTCCACAAAATTCTGCAAAACAGAAGGATTCCATAATAGCCATATAAATTTGAGATTTTTTTGTTTCTCCATAGAATGCAAAATTTAAGTGGAGTTTAACTGGAAGGTAATGCGCGACTTGAGAGGGTCTAATTTAGCTGAGTGCTACTTCGATTACTAGAAGGTTGGTACATCTCCGTTGGATTCCTTATTTGTAGTTTTCTTTCAAAAGGTGGCGTATTTGTATTTTGTTAATTTTGTAAATCTTGAAATCGTATGCAATTCTGTTTTGTGACATCATTCATTTACCCGACAGAGTCGTTAACTATTTCTGACAGTTCCGGTTTGTTTATCAAAATTCGAGAATCGGGCCAACCATGCGTTACCTCCGAAATATTTCGAAAAGGGTCCAATATAGATGTCCATGGTGCTACGAAAGGGTCCCATACAAAATTATAAAATAACAACAGGATAGCATAATAAACTCTTTTTAATTCAGTAAAATATATATATTTGTATGTACAGGGTGTCCCAGTTAACCCCTTTAAGGGGAGATTCCTGAAGTTCCGCCGTACAAATTTTGTTATGACATTCTCACCCCATTTGAAGTTATAGCCCAATAACTTCTAAACTACCTATTATAGGTACAACAGGCCTAAACACTTTTGGGTACATCTGTGCAGCTACAAAAAAAGTTGACTTATAACTCAAAATTATAAAAATTTGTTATTCCATTTTTTTATTTTATATTTGTTTTTTTTTATGAATTCGTTATCTTTGAAAAATAGGCAGAAGACGGGCACTTCCTCAAGAACTTTCTGTGGGCTGAAGAAGCGCAATTCACAAGAGATGGGATTACAAACCACCATAATTTGCACCATTGGTCAGGCTCCAATCTCCGTGAAAGTGACAGCTTACATTAAACAATGTTAGAGAGCATTCAGTGTATACGCAACAAAAGCACCAATTATATGAATGTATTAGTGTGTTTGCAAGGAAAATTATAAGTCCATTAGCGTACTAATCTGCAAACGTAAATTTAGTATTTTAATATTTTTATTAAAATAAAACAACATTTACAAAAAGATTACAATTAACCCATTTTGGGCTAGTGGTCGAGTATTCGACCAGCATCTTTCGAATTTTGCCCAGGTAAGCAGGAGAGTGATATCACCTGGCACAGCAGCGAATATGTTGGTTTGGTCCTTTGTCAACTTACGTGAAATTTGGTTTTGCGCGCGGTTCGATCATTTACGTGGTAGTTCGCGGCTTGGCGCGGGCAATTTTTGTTTTTTTTTATTTTTTTTCCCCCAAAAATTCGGTAAAAATATTTACAATTAGTTTAATAATAAATTCTCTCAAATCCAACTTTTATTCAACGTATATTAGATGTTAAAAATAATACGGGCGCGATCCGCATGCCCGCGAAGGTAAGTGGTCGAATACTCGACCACCCGCCAGTGCTGGTGTCTGAAAATGCAAAACAACTTATTCCGTGTTTCTGGAGTACATTTCCCGCGTATTCGGCGTCATTTATTCTTCTCATTGTTTCTGCGCTACGGACACAATTCCGTGTTTTGTGCCTTTTCGGAAATGTATCGCCAAAAGAATTTGACCCAAGCTCAAATTGGGCAATTGATATATGAGAGCAGCGATGAAGGAGAAACGGAAACGCTTATTCGTCATGCGGATCACCGTTGATTTCGTAGTATTGCCTCTGCTAGAAGTGGACGAGCTAAGCGACGTCAAAGGAATCGACGAAGATGCCCAAATATTGAACGATCTGAGTGCATTCATAGCTGGATAAGTGGCCGGTGAGATTGAAGTGGCGTGTGATTATGACGATTGTAATGCCTGATTGCGCTGAACCAGAATTTTATGCAATTCGGCGTGTTTTCGCATAATCTTTCTATCGATGAGCAGATGATTGCTTACTATGGGCGACACTCGTGTAAGATGTTCATTCGTGGAAAACCTGTTCGTTTTGGGTTCAAGTACTAGGATTTGTGCTCATCCGAGGGCCGCAATACGACGGTTTTGGCTTAGGCGAAAACGGTGGTGGTAAAGTGGATTATTTACAGAAACAGCTGCAAATTTACAGAATCCATTGCAACATTGTGTCGCCTTCGACAACTTTTTCACATCGCACGCATTGATGTGTCGTCTGTCTTCTCTCATTTATTTTTCCACCGGCTCCATACTCTCACGGAGCCGCGAGCGCTGTGAAAGAAAGATCGCGTTGCAATGGATCACGCGCTTGACAAAAACAACGAGATATTGATTGTTCGCTGGAACGATAATGCTGTTGTCACGGTTGCGTCGAACCATGAGCCGATTGAGCCGATGCCTCACGCCAAACGTTGGGATAAAAAAGCCGCTGGATGGGAACATTTCCCGCATGTGCGTCGATTTATTCGATAACGCAATGAATAATTACCGTATCCGTGTTCGCGAGAAGAAATGGTATTGGCCATTGGTGGCGAATACACTTAATGCAGCAATGGTCAATGCGTGAAAATTTCATTGCGTTCTGCGAAAATTCAAGGCTGAAAAGAAGAAAGGACGAGAATTGAAAGGAAAGTTGCCAAAAGTGGTCCCGCTGACCCAACTCGAATTCCGCGTGTTTGTCGCTGAGTGTCTATGCCGCCAAACCAGAACTCCAAAGACCCCAAATCCTGCCAAATTGACAGCAGCAATAGCGTTGAATAAAATCCGCATGGATAAGGTAAACCACACTTTGGAGAAAATTCCAAAACCTCGTCGTTGCCGACATTTCCATAAACATGCCTCATTCAAATGCAAGAAATGCAACGTGGTTTTGCACCGAGAATGTTTGAATATGTTCCACAATATGTAAATCGCAATGAACAATAGAAGCAATCTCACACAATAAAAAAATGCTGGTTTATTTGTGCTTTTGCACCGGTATGGGCGGGTGGTCGATTAATCGAAGTTTCTTCGATTTTGGCCCTGCGGTTCTATGCGCCGCCCAATATGGGTTAAGTATCTATAAAGATGTATATGTGACTAATGAAACATTAATTTTTAATTTAAATTTGATTTATACTGATAATAATGAAGTAACATTACACATTATATTAAAATAAAATAAATGGAAAAAAAAAATTGCATTAAGATATGAAATTGTTTACATAAAAAGTAGAACTATGCACATTTATTATTTAAGATAATCTTGTGTCAATTGCCATACCTATAATACCCTATCACTGCCGGCCAAATAAGCAAAAAGAGAATTCTCAAAACCAACCATGAAACAGAGACGTCGAATGTCAAGGGGAAGGGAGTTCCACAAGGGAATATCATGAACAAGAGCATGAATAAAAGTTAATGAACGAGATGAATTAGAAAAAAACAAGTTTCTAACAAGTTTTGATTAACCTTCGCGGGGGTCAGTCACCTTGACGTGTGTACCATCATTGCATTCGATGGTACCGGTCCGAAGGCTTACGGCGCAGGTTCAACAGGCTATGCTGTCTAAGGGCCACCCATGACAGACAGGCTGCTGACAAGCGTCAACCAAGTACTGACCCGGACTCTACGTCCCCTCTCCTCTTTTTCTTTTCAATGCGCAAGTTAAGAACGTGTACGTGCTACTATGTGACCTCCACAGGACAAAACGTCCTTCCCCTTTCCCCTCCTTTACCACCTGGGCTGGACTAAGGTGTAATACGACCCGTGCCGAGAGTCAACCTGGCTGGGGGCCCAGTCATCAAATAGCTCAGTCGCCCACGGAGTATCCGGATAGCTGGCGCCCTCCGGATTAACTATCCTTATCTGCACAATGCGGATCTCTGTGCAGATGGACCTCTTTTCTCCGCTACTCGTGGGATCTATCATGAATAAAATAAAACAAAACAAACAAAAACAAAAAAATTTACGGCCGGTTCTCCTTCTATACCGGACGGTAGCACGGCGACCTTGCTGTCTACCGGCAAAGCTCACCTGGCACCAATTAGTGCCGGGACTGTGGATACACATGGTCCCTCCACTAGTGGTTGCGAGCTTAATAAGTCCCTCTCCGACAGGGAGAGGACTGTGACTCATGGTCCCCCCTCTGCCGGCCCTAACATGACAACAACGTCTGCTGTCAACGCTTCTAAGCTGACTGTAGGACGGACTGTGGCTACTCATGGTCCTCCTGCAAAAGTCGGCAAAAGCGTTGACAATAAAAAACTTGATGGTGATGGGACTGTGAATCATGGTCCCCTCCCTTCCAACACCAAGCGTCCCCGTATCGACAGATCCAAGGCTTCTTACAAGCAACGACGCAATGCCATCCGGATCCAGCAGATGTGTGGCACCATCGCGGAGAAGGATAGGACGCCTGCACAAATAGCCAAACTAGATTGGGCGCAGCAGATCCTTAAGTCCTGCGACCCGTCGATAAAACGCCAGAGGTCAGTGGAAGGAACCAGCTCGGTTCCCAAGAGGCAGAGAGTGCACAACACCGGCATCTCTCTCACCATCACACCTCTCAGGTCTTTCAGCGACATCTTGAAGGACAAGATTGTGGTCGCAGTCATCGATCGCAACGACATTGACGGGTCCATCAACCAGGAGAAGTGGGATATGATTAAGAGAGCGCTTTCGCGCTCCTTCTCCACCTTCATAAGGAATCATCCCGGACCTCTTCCGCTTACGCATGAAGGCGGGTGGCATCAAGGTCACATCAAACTGGTCGCGTGTGATGACCAAAGATCGGCCGATCTCTACAAGCTTGCAATAAGCAGGCTTGGAGAGGTGTGGCCTGGCGCAAAGCTCGAGGTTGTTGCGAGGGAAGACATCCCCTGCCGACCAAGATCTCGCATCTGGATCACTGCGGATCCATCCACCCCTGAGGGCATCCTGGAAGTCCTGCAATTGAGCAACCCTTCACTTCCGACCCACAACTGGAAGGTTGCCAAACTGGAAGAGCTGAAGGGCGATTACAGATGTGTCGTGGTTGTAATCAACCAAGAAACCTTGGCTCCTCTGGCCAAGAACGACTACATGATTAGATTCGCATGGGACGATGTCAAAATGCGGGTCTATAAAAAGGTCGAAATGGATGCGGGTAAACTACCCCCTCCTCCTCCTCCTCCTCCTCCCTCTGACTCTATGATCGCAGTCTCAGATCCTGGAGCTTCAACCTCCTTCCCCTCGCTGGAGGATGATGAACCCTCTTTACCCAAAAAATCACCATCCACTTCCGACGTCCTGTCAGATATGGAGACTGATTATCTAGACAAGGTTCTTCTGAGTGAAGACGAGCTTCTCAGCTCATCCTCGGAATTGGAAGGCCTGACCAACACCGTGGTGGAGGTATCTCTGCCTGATTGTAGCGAAAATGCTGCAGTTAGTACAGATTAACCTCCAAAACTCCATTAAGGCTTCGGCCGCACTCATTCTTCGTCTAGCCAAAGGCGCGGAAGACATCGTCTTGATCCAAGAACCCTGGATTGTACACAACCAGATTCGAGGACTCAGGGCTCCCGAACACTACCCACTGTATGTGACTGATAAAGGTAAACCCAAATCGTGCATACTAGTGAAAAGTAATATTAATGCTTATTTACTCCCTAATTTCAGCGATCGAGATATGACTGTGGCAAGACTGGAGACTGCAGGCAGATCATTCTGGTTGGCATCAGCTTATCTCGCCCACGATCACGTGGGGCCTCTCCCTGGTGATAACATAGAGAGGCTGGTCGATGAAGCAAGGAGGCAGAAAGCTGAACTCATAATCGGTTCTGATGGTAACGCTCATCACACCGTATGGGGCAGCTCAGATATTAACAACAGAGGTGAGTCACTTTTTGAATATCTTTTAAGTACTAACCTCATTGTCTGTAACCTAGGTAATGAACCCACATTCATTACCAAAAACCGACAAGAAGTCCTTGATATTACTCTTGTCTCTGATACCATCAACGACATGATAACGGGGTGGAAAGTATCGGCTGATCATTCGTTCTCTGATCATCGATATCTTTTATTCAACCTTAACGTTGATCCTCCATGCCAACCTTCCTTCCGCAATCCTCGGAAAACCAACTGGCCATTATACAGAGAAACTCTATACAAACGTGTTAACTCGGAACTCTTAAGTCCCCCCTGTAACTCCAACGAGCTCGACAATAAAGTCGATGAGCTTACTCTGGCCCTTAACGAAGCAATGTCTGCATCGTGTCCCCTCGTACAACCTAGGGGGAAAAAGAAGCCTCAGTGGTGGTCCACTGAGCTGGGACCACTTAGAAAGGAGTGCAGGAGACTCTTCAATCTTGCTAAAACCTCAAAAGCTATAAACGATTGGGACTCCTTCAAGGAATCCCTCAAATTATACAAAAAAGAATTAAGGAAAGCCAAAAGAACGTCATGGAGACTCTTCTGTGGAAAAATAGAAGAATCCTCTGAGCCATCTAGGCTAAGAAAAATCCTTGCTTCAAATCCTACTATGCCTAGCTGCCTTAAGAAGGCAGACGGCTCTTGGACGACATCTAGCGAAGAATCGCTCAATCTGCTACTTGATACTCACTTTCCAGGTAGCTCCAATATTACCGGCAATTATAGCCTTAACAGGTCACATGCACAGGTAACTTACCCTCACGGTCTGATAACTAGGGACAAGCTGACTTGGGCGCTACAAAGCTTCAAAGCCTTCAAGTCTGCAGGACCAGACGGCATAATACCTGCCGAACTACAAATGTCAGCGGATATCATCCTGCCTGTGCTGGAGATGATCATGATAAGCTGTCTAAATCTGGTACATATCCCCCGGGCTTGGAGAGAAGTAAAAGTGGTTTTTATACCCAAGGCTGGCAAATATTCCCATGTCAGTCCAAAGGACCTCAGACCTATTAGTCTATCTTCATTCCTCCTCAAAACGCTGGAGCGATTGATTGATATCCACCTCCGTATGCACATAAACCCGCAATTGCTGTCTACAGCTCAGCATGCGTACCGTAAGGGAAAGTCGGTGGAAACCGCTCTTCATTCCTTAGTACGCACAATCGAATACTCCCTCCATCACAAGGAGTATACCATGGTTGCTTTCCTTGACATAGAAGGCGCCTTTAACAACGTTAACACATCTGCAATCGCAAACGCACTGGCAGAACTGAATGTGGATAGCTCGCTTGGTGAATTGATCAATCTACTGCTAAATAGTCGGATTATCAATTCAAAACTGGGCGTTACATCTGCTAGGAGGTCTGTCAGTCGAGGGACGCCGCAAGGCGGTGTTCTTTCTCCCCTTCTCTGGAACTTGGTGGTGAACAAACTACTGATAAACCTGGAAGGGGAGGGCTGCAGAGTGATCGCCTATGCGGATGATGTTGCTATTGCCGTCTCTGGGAAACACCTCAACACCATAAAGGAACTCCTGCAAAACGCTCTTAACAAGCTAACGAGATGGGCTAATCGGTGCGGACTCCGCGTTAACCCCCACAAAACCGAGCTTGTCCTCTTTTCCAGGAAATATAAAATCCCATATATTGACCCTCCCTCTATTAGCGGTACAAGCTTAACTTTCTCTGACGAAGCAACATTTTTGGGTCTAATCTTCGATAGGAAGTTAAGCTGGAAACCCAATATACAAGAAAGAGTCAAGAAAGCTACAGTAGCACTTTTCTCTTGTAAAAAAGCCATTGGCAACAAGTGGGGTTTACAACCCCGCATTACGCACTGGCTATATACATCGGTGGTAAGACCAATTCTTACTTACGGGGTGGTTGTCTGGTGGACTGCTCTAGAAAAAGCTATTAACCGCGACAAGCTGGGCAAAGTCCAGCGTTCAGCGTGTCTATGCATTAGCGGAGCACTCCGAACTACCCCCTCTGCTGCTCTGGACATTCTGCTACAGGGGTATCAGACCCCTTGATATATTTAGCATGCAAACAGCGGCATGTTCCGCTGTCCGCTTAAAAGCTACCTCGCAGTGGACCAATAACAATATTGGCCACTCTATTATTCTAGACTACTTTAAGTCTCTACCCAGAAACATAGACTACACCATACCCCGTTTGCAGTTCGGAAAAACTTCCAAATCACCATTCCTCCCAGATCATTCTGGGATGATGATGCATTTGCGAATGATAAATCGATCCACTTTTACACCGATGGATCAAAAACTAGCGATGGGGTAGGTGGTGGAGTCTTCTCAGAAGAGCTAAATCTTAGCCTCTCTTTCCGTCTTCCTGATTACTGTAGCGTGTTCCAGGCGGAAATTTTGGCGATAAAAGAAGCCCTGACGTGGCTGAAGAGGAATGTGATATCCTCAAAGGATATCCGTATCTTCTCGGATAGCAGGCCGCGATTAAGTCCCTGGACTCAGTCTCTTCAAATTCCATCATAGCCCAAGACTGCCGATCATCTCTTTCGGAGTTGGCAGAGCAGTTCAATATTCACCTCTGTTGGGTGCCGGGGCATAGGAACATTCCAGGTAACTGCAGGGCTGATGATCTCGCCAAAAAAGGAACCACATTACCTCCTTTACTTGATAAAGGTTCCCTAGGTATACCAATCGCTACTTGTAAACTCTTGTTTAAGCTATCCGCAATCGAGAGAACAAACCTTAGGTGGACGAGTAGCAATACATGTCTAGCGACTAAGCGGATCTGGCCAAAGCTGGATCTGCGACGCTCTAAGTGTCTAATCTCATTAAACCGACTGCATATTAACTCCACTATAGGTGTTATCACAGGTCACTGCTTAATAGGCAGGCACGCATCTAGACTCGGTGTGTACTCAAATGACTTCTGCAGAAGCTGTATGGACGAGGAGGAGGAGGAGACTGTACTTCACCTTCTCTGCACGTGTCCTGCGCTCTCCCATAGAAGAAATCTCCATCTAGGGCACTTCTTGTTCAATGACACAAGCGACTTAGCCAGCACTGGCGCTAGAAGTCTTTCGCGCTTCATAAGAAGCTCCTATTGGTTCAACGAGCAGTGAGGGTAATCCCCAGATCTGTGTGGTACCACAATGGACCTATCATTGGTCTAAGTGTGTGTGTTGGTTGGAACGTTTCACCGGGAGAGGCCAACTCGACGCTTGACAGTCTGTCTACGGTTGTCGATAAGCCAAATATACCTGTAACGGAGGTAAACCCGGCGATTGACAAAAAGCAGTCGGACCCGGCAAAGCAGCGCAAGAACGCGCGCCGACTGCTAACTAGGTTCAAAAACCGTGACCCTAGCTCCTTCACGGAAAGGGAAACGGTACAGCTAGCTAGGGCTCGGGAGACCATCAAGTCGACCGAGGCAACGTGGCGCAGCAGCCAACAAGACAGGACGCAGAACCGGACAGGTAAAGGGAGTCTGACTGGACCAAGGGAGAAATGCCACTCGCCTTTCGCCTTGAGTAGGTCGGAACCCGAAAAGCCGAGTGCCGACCCAGCAAAGGATACGTCCCAAACTGGAAAGGAACCGGGCGACTCCAAGAAGGTTCTGCAAAAAGGTAGGTCAGGGCCTAGCTTAACTAGGGCGCAGGCCTCTGGAGGGGTTGGCGTGAGACTGACTGCAGCGAGGACGAAATGCCAAACGCCTTTCACCTCGACTGCAGCTGGTCCAAAGCGCTCGGTAGCTGCCCCAGGCAAGGATTCGTCCGAACCTGAGGGGGCTCCTGGTTGCTCCAAAAGAGGTCGGCACGACATCACACTCTCCCCGGTTGTAGGCAGGCAGGCTAAAAAGCCAAAATATGCAGAAAAGGTCAAGGAAGGTCTTCGTGTCGCAATTATCGACCTTGGAAATCCAGAGCGAAGACTTACCGAAGACCAATGGAAACTGATTGAACTTCGAATCCTAGATGGTGTCAACGACGCTATTCTGAAGGCCGATGGCACAGTCCCTCTCTTTGGCTAACCACCTTCAAGGGATTTAAGATTATGGAATGCGATAATAACAACACCCTACACTGGTTGAAGAATTTCGTCGTCAACACAGACGCACCGTGGTCAAACGCTGACCTACGCGTCGTTGACAGAAAAGAAATTCTGAACATAACAAGACCAAAAGGACGCATTCTTATTCAAGGACCGTACTTGCCCGTGGAAAGAATTGAACGCAACCTGCAGTTCCTTAACCCGGAATTACAAAGCAAGGAGTGGAAAGTTCTGGAAACGGGGGAACACACTGAGAACGGTATGGAAGTTACCGTACTCCTCAGCCACAAATCGTTGCCGCTACTACGTAACCAGCAGTTCAAGGTTCGCGTAGGCATAACGCGCTGTAAAATGCGGCTACTGGCGGCAACACACAAGAAGGACAGGAAAGAAGAAGCTGGTCGTCATGAAGATAGTACAAATCAATCTTCACCACAGTAAGGCGGCCAGCGCCAATCTTGTTCTTCTCATGAAAACAAAAAATATAGACGTCGCCCTGGTTCAAGAACCCTGGATCATCCGGGGTGAGATAAAAGGGCTGAACCATAAGGATCTGGTTGTCTACAACACCAACACACCAGATCACAGTAAGAAACGTACATGTATTGTCGCTAGAAAACAGATTAACCTATTTCTCTTATCTAGCTACAGCAATACTGACCAGACAGTAATCATATGGGAGCGAGCAGGCAGAAGCCCGCTGATACTCGCGTCAATATATATGCCACACGACTCTCCAGGAAGTCCACCGTCCGATCTAACCAGGCTGCTGGTTGTGAAAGCTGAGCGTGAAAAATGGGATTTCATCCTAGGATGCGACGCCAACTCCCATCATGCTCAATGGGGCAGCACCGACACAAACGTGAGAGGTGGGTCCCTTTTTGAATTTATTATTGAACACAATATATTGATAGCCAATAGTGGCAATGAACCAACCTTCGTAACTAGGAATAGACGTGAGGTACTAGATGTTACACTTTGTAACAACTCACAAACTATGAATGTGCGAGAATGGAAAGTTTCTACAGAAGCATCCTTTTCAGACCACAGGATTATAGAGTTCCTAACTGACGAGAAAGCAGACCCGATAAAGAAATTTAGGAATCCCAGATTGACAAACTGGGTTACATTCCTCAGAGAAGTAGGAATGTATAGTAGGAAACTTCAACGACAAACACTGGTCACACCAGATGAGATCGACGCAGGTACAGAATACTTAAACAAAATTCTGACAAATGCGTACGTTAAAGCCTGTCCTTTACGGACAATAAAGAACACAAAGCACCCACCATGGTGGTCAAAGGAATTGTCTAAAATTAGGACAAAAACTAGAGCTCTATTTAATGCGGTGAAAGCCTCCAATCTCCCAACGGACTGGGACCTGTATAAGGCCAGTCATAGGAAATTCAAGAGCTCCATAGTAAGTGCTAAACGCACGGCTTGGCATACATTCTGTAGTGACATTGAGAGCACAACGGAATCTTCCAGGCTTAGGAAAATTCTGTCCAAACAACCCTGTGTTCCAGGTTTTATTAAGGACAGTTGCGGAAACTGGACACAGTCCTGCACAGAAACCCTAGAGCTCTTGTTACGGACTCACTTTCCAGGGTGCGCCCCGAGTCCAGGTAACAACTTAGAGGCGGAAATTACTCCTACAACTGTTTCAGTGGTTCCAGAAGGAGTAATAACCGAAGAAAAGATTAACTGGGCAATTGATACACTATCTCCCTTCAAATCACCTGGGAGAGATGGGATTTTCCCTATTATGCTCCAGAAGACAAAGACCGTTATCATACCGGTTCTCAAACGACTTTTCACACGAAGTCTGGAGTGCGGCTACATTCCTAAAGCCTGGCGGGAAGTGAAGGTAGTATTTATTCCCAAGGCAGGAAAATCTAGTCACATCCATGCCAAGGACTTCAGACCGATAAGCCTGACATCTTTCATCCTAAAAACGTTTGAAAAGCTAATGAACATTTATATTCGCAGTCGACTCGACTATAGCGCGATCTCCACCGCCCAACACGCTTACATTAAAGGCAAAGGAGTGGAAACTGCGCTACACGACGTCGTCAGCACTATAGAAAAGTCTCTCAAGGACAAAGAATACACACTTGCAGCGTTTTTAGACATTGAAGGAGCATTCAACAATGTGGAAACGCGAGCAGTGGAAAGAGCATTGCAGTACTCCAACGTCGATCAGTCTCTCACTAATGTGATAATGAGCCTGCTCAATGGAAGGTACATCAATGCAACACTAGGCGATAATGACCTAAGAGTCGTAGCGTCCAGAGGCACACCACAAGGTGGAGTCATATCACCCTTACTCTGGGTCCTTGTTGTAAATGAAATACTCCTAAAGTTCGAAAACAGAGGGGTCAAAGCAATTGCATACGCGGATGACGTAGTATTGCTTGCGACAGGAAAATTCCTTTCAACCCTGAGCGAACTGTTAGAAAACTCCCTGCGGACACTCACTGCGTGGACAAGACAATGCGGTCTTGGGATCAACCCACAAAAGACTGAAATGGTGTTGTTCACTAATAAAAGAAGAATACCAGAATTCAAACCACCAGAAATTGAGGGAATACCCTTGAAGGTGATGGAGAGTGCGAAATATCTAGGAATTATCCTCGATAAAAAGCTGAGTTGGAAGCCAAACGTCGATGACAGAGTTAGGAAAGCGGCGAACGCTTTTTACGCACGCAACCGTATCTTCGGCAAAAAATGGGGTCCAAACCCAAAAATAATTCTGTGGATGTATACGGCAATTGTGCGACCAATACTCACATACGGCAGCTTAGTCTGGTGGCAAGCCACAGACAAGGCAACCAATCTCAAGGTGATGGCAAAAATACAAAGACTAGCATGTATAGGGACAACCAGTGCAATGAGAACAACCCCAACCGCTGGCTTGGAAGCCATTCTCAATCTGCCACCATTAGATCTATACATGCAGGAATCGGCTGCAAAAAGTGCCTTGAGGATCAGCCAAACAAACAGCTGGAACCCGAGTCATTTTGGACACGCACTGATTCTGAACATGTACGTAGGAAACAACGTCATATCTGACTACATGTCTCCTTATTTAGATTTCGAAAAACCATTCTCTTGTTCATTTCCGAGCAAGGAGGAATGGTACGCAAACGAACCCATGAAAAGGAAATCGATTTCCATCTTTACAGACGGATCAAAGATGGACTGTGGAACGGGTGCTGGGCTATTCTCAGAGGAACTACACATTAACAGATCGATTAGATTACCTGATCACTGTAGTGTATTCCAAGCAGAAGTCTTAGCAATCACTGAAGTCGCAAGCATGATATCAATGATGGCGATACCACACAGTGATATTACCATTTTTATTGATAGTCAGGCGGCCATTAAAGCGGTGTCAGCCACAGAAATAAAATCCTTACTTGTTCGCCGCTGCCGCGAGGAGCTCAAAACTCTTGGCACAAAGCACAAAACGAGTCTCTGCTGGGTCCCTGGACACAAGGACATATCCGGCAACGAGCGAGCTGACGAACTGGCAAGAAAGGGGTCTGCGATGGCCCATGAACAGGCGCTTCAGTCGGTTAAACCACCACTCTGTAACCTCAGAGAAAGAGTGGAATACAAAACACGAATGAAAGCCAACAACAGGTGGTTGTCACTAACCACTTGTGACATATCACGCAAGCTGTGGCCAAAGTATGATAAGGGCCGAACCAACAAACTTTTACGTTACGACAGGACATCGCTGTCAAAGTTGATCGGTACTCTTACTGGCCACAACCTGCTAAGGAATCACACAATGAAACTAAATCTCAAGGATGACGACATCTGTAGGGGCTGCGGTGATGAGGAAACTCATGAGGACACACCTCACTTTCTCTGTCACTGTCCAAGCCTGTGTCACCTGAGGAACAAAACACTTGGAAGATACTTCTTCCAAGACATTCAAGAACTTTCTGATGTCTCACTAACAAATCTTTACAGGTTTATACGGACATCCAAATGGCTGGACAGACTGGAGTAAGAAGAAAACCAAGGAGGAAGGACCAAGGCCAGAACAGCGAGGCCAACACTCCCAACAAAGGGTATCACAATGGGATCACATGGACCTAAGTGTGATGTAGCAGATTTGCTCTGTTCCATCAGCCCGTTAACCTAACCTAACCTAAGTGTGTTGGCTTTGGCTGACAGCCACGTCTACCTAACCTAACTAACCTAACATCCAACGAAAATCCAAGTATTCTTGTTCTATACGCCGATATATGATCAAAACGCTTCAGACCATATACATACCGAGTAACATTGTTGAAAGCTACTCGTATGTTAAGTTTCCTTTTTGACTTAGCCCTACAGTTGTAATAAACTTGACAACCAAACGATATAATTGGTACAATAAGAGCTTTCACTAACATTAATTTGTTTTTTTTTGGTCTAAGGCGTTGTGACATTGATAAGTAGCGCAGGCAACCATAAATCTTTCCAACAACCGTGCGGACATGATCATCCCACCTTAGTAAACTACTTAACCGAATTGCACGATTTTTTACATTAGGTCTGTTCGCGAACTAATATGCAAACGTAAATTTAAATAAACTTTCGTGCAAAACTACACAAACGCGTTCGCGTGCTGAGAAAATGGTAAAAAGATGAACGAAAGAAAAATGTACTTTCGTTCATTTTTCATCCCACAGAATTTCAGCTGGTAAGAAAATGAAAACTGTCAAATGATGAAATCCTATGAGTTTGCTAGCAAAAAAAAAAACAGCTGTTGCTTCTTTTCAAGCCAAACTTAGACGTTTTTCACCTTTTTACACAAAAGCGTTCGCGTACTTTTTATACCCTATTCTTTTGACTCATAGTTTGTAACATACCTTAATATTGCCCGTAGACCCCTAAAAGTTACTATATTTATGATCAGCATCGATAGTAATGTCGATCTAGCCATGTCCGTCCGTCCGTCCGTCCGTCGGCAAAAATTAGGCCTTTAAACTGGACCTAGAGAGCTGAAATTTTAACCAAATACTCTCTAGGGTCCCGAAATAATCAAGTTTACGAATTTTTGAAATCCGCCCACAGACACGCCCACAAACTCAAAAAAACTAAATTTTGGAAAAAATCGAATTTTGAGCTAGAAAGCTGAAGTTTTTTTATATATGGTCTATGACTCCTAAAACTGCTCGGGATAAAAAAATTTCAAAATCCGCAGACTGACACGCCCACAAATAAATAAAACATTTTTTTTGAAAATCCAAAGTTTGAGCTAGGGAGCTGAAATTTATAATATATACTCTCTATGGGCCCTTTATGCTCATGGTAAATATTTTCAAAATCCGCCCACTGGCACGCCCACAATTATTATTATTATTTTTTTTTTGAAAATTTAAAGTGAGCTAGGGAGCTGAAATTTATAATATATACTCTCTAGGGGCCCTTTATGCGCATGTGGTAATTTTTTTTAAATCCGCGTACTGACACGCCCACAATTAAATAAAACAATTTTATTGAAACACCCAAGTTTGAGCTAGGGAGCGTTTTTTTGATAAAATCCTTTAAATGTTATATAACAAAATATGTAGAGCGTTCTTAACAATTCAACCATACTTAGACTTTTGTCACGCCCACTTATGAGGGATAGGAATAAGAATAGGGTATCCATCAGTTCGCCCAAGCGGACTGTAGCCCGTCCCTATGTTCTTAGAAATGAGAGGATGCTCTCTCGATTTTGGAGATTTGACACTTTTCATTTTTGTACACATAAAGTAAGCGAACGGACCTATTATCTCGTTATCAAGATAAATGCTTGATAAACTGTCAACCTCAAATCTGTTTTTCGAAATAAGCATACACTGCGACTTTTTTGGATTCAGACAAAAGCGGTTTCTTGTTGACCACTGGAGAATGCTATCAAGGTCTTCATTGAATTTAACCACTGTAACTTCAATTAGTCCCAATTTAGAACTTGAGTACAGTTGGACATCCTCGGGCTTACATGGTGAATTGATGAATAAGTTATGCAATGCGGAAGATCATTAATAAATATGGTGAACAAAAGTGGACCCTAAATAGATGCCTGTGGGACTCCCATAAATGTATGCTTATAGTTCGACATTGCATTTCGTACTACCACTGCTTGCTTTCTACCGAAAATATAGGAAGAAATTAAAGTTGCTGCAAACGTTGAGAAAGCCTTCGAGAAGTCCAATAATGCTAATATAGTAACATGATCATCATCCATAGACAACCTTACGCCATCAGTTACTTTTAACAGTGCAGAAACACAGCTGTGTTGTTACCTAAAACCGATTTGATACTTACAAAGTAGACAATTTGTTTGTAAATAAAAAGACAACTGTTGATGCAAAATTCTCTCCATAACTTTTGACAGAAACGGTAGCACAGAAATAGGTCTAAACTCTGGAGCACTCTGTGATGTTCCTTGTTTTTTCAAAAGAGGTAGTACCTTAGCAGTCTTCCAAGCGATAGGAAAGCAATAAGTCATTAAGATTGTATTAATACACTGATTTAGCACTAGGAGGATGTAAGGTAAGTTATTTTTACAACGCAAGGATGCATCTCATCGACCCCAGGAGATTTTGACTTTATACTCATAATAGCCTTAAAAACATCTGTTTTTTTCAATCCGAGAAAACTCAAACAAATTAACACAATTATTACTAGACGCATTTATATAAAGTTTCGTGAGAAACTACACAAACCCGTGCGCGTACTAAGAAAATATATAAGTTTGCAAACAAAAACAGCTCTTGCTTCTTTCAAAGCCAAACTTTGACGTTTTTATTTCTTCGGAGTCTTTTTGTGAATGCGAGAGTGATGTTAATGTCGATGGCTGATAAGATAAGAAATGGAATTAACGGCTTTATTTTGGTGAATTAATCTAGTGTCGTTTATTTTCCATTTGTCAGATAGGATGTACTTAAAAGGGTCACGCATTATGAAAAAGGGTCAGATTTCAATGATTTTTAAAAAGGTGGTTCCTGGGGTTCTAAGAAAGGTTCAATCAGACCCTAAGGTTTCTTATGGAAAGCCTTGGTTGACCCAATCCCCTTATTGGGGCTAATAAATGCTGAGAAACCAGCCGGTGTATTTACTTACTTAACGTGCTCCTACCCGTGGAGAGTCTCCGCCGGAGGCACTGCAGCCTTCCATTCTCCGCGCTCCTGGGCACCCTGTATCCAGTTGTCCCCCTGGCCAAGCGCTCTGAGATCCACGATGGTTTGGTTTTTAAAAAGGTCTCCCACCTGGGGCCTGGGAGCAGAACCATTATTGTCCATTCGATGTAGCCCAGTCAATGACGAAGTGTTTCAGCTTTTCGAACTACATCCACATCTCGGTATAGCTCATAGAGTCCGCGGTTTAACTTCTCCTCCGTTTGACCTCCTCGCACCCAGGGGCAAATATCCGCAGGGGTATTTTTCTTTTGAAAGAACTCACAAATTAGCTCTCCTTTCCTGATTATCGTCCAGCACTCGGCTCTATAAAGCAGAACTGGCAGCATCAGTGTTTTGTAGAGGTTACACTTAGTCTCCCGGGTTAGCAGTTTTGAACGCATTTGTTTTCCCAAACCGAAGTAGCAACGTTTTCCTAGGTTAATTCTTTGTCGGAATTCCAATTAGGTGTCATGTGTGGAGTTGATGTTTTGATTACTTCGAGGTAGGTGAACACCCTTATACCTCGAAAATGCTGCTTTCAACACTGACGTTTTTTCCTTGTCGGTGGACAGATGTATGTTTTTTTGTTAAAGCAAGTACTTCTTGCAAGGTTTTGCCCGCGTTGACTTCAGGCCAAACAATTTGGCCTGTTGCTAATTCCCATGAGAGCCTCTATATGGCATGCTGAAATCGGCCGATAATGTCGATATCGTCCGCTTATCCCAGTCGATAGACAGATCTGTTGAATACAGTGCATTCCGTGTTAACACCTGCCCTGCACACTATCTGCTCCACAATAAGATTACCGGAATCCGGGGCAGGAAATCCGGTGCATGTTTTTAATAATTCGGAAGAGCTGTTTCCATTCTGCACATTGCATCGGGTGTTTTGCCTTGATCCCGAATTCGGTCATCGCCACGTTCTTGCTAACTATGAATGCTATAAAATGCGGCTAGTCCTTTTGAAAATGCCGAGTCTCGGATTGAAATTCGTTGGTCTTTTCCAGGATTTGGTGTATTGACGATCTGCCTAGCAGGAAGCCACTGAAGACACAGGATCACTTTTTTTGTAGATACAAAGCTGATAGTCCAGTCATCGGACATGCTTTCTTAAACCCATACTTGGTTGAAGATGTGGTGCACTAAAATTAGTGATGTGTCAACTCGAGTTAATAACCCGGTTCAACCCGAGTTGCAGCTAAACCGAGTTAAACTGAATTGAATTTTTATCAACCCGAGTTGCCGAAACCGATGTCAATTTAATGCCACCGAGTTGAACGATTTGGTTTTGGATGGTTAGGATAACAGAAACAACTCGAGTTGCAATGCCCGATTTCATTCCATACCTATTTGGAATTCGATTCGGTTTCTCGTGAGACGATGGCATGACAGGAGACACACCTGCTCCTGTTGTCCTGTTTTCTCGCACTGAGTTTATTCACATATTTGTGTTAGTTTTGTCCTATCGTTGTGTGATTCATCCATCGAATGGATCGATTGAGCGTAACCGTATACATCGGAATCGGTTTCGGTGGACTAATTTAACTCGATTTAAATGAACCCGTTCATAAAATCTAATTGGAAAACCCAGTCGAGCCGAGTTGCAAACTGATATAATATTTATTCTGATCTGATTTAATCGGTTTTCGGTTTAGTTCCATTTAGTTTCATTTTCTGATTGTGTGACATTTTGCGGATGTTTCAAAGGATTTTTTTAAAGAGTGTTTGTGTAAGACAAGTTTTCGAAGCAAATAATGCCAGGCCCAAAAAAAGGTCTATAGTGTGAAAAGTTTTTAATAAACCGCAAGATGGACGGTTTGCAGCTCGGTTTGTAACTCGGTTTGCAACTCGGTTTACTTAAATTCTAACTCGGGTTAACTCGGTTTGAAACATTTTCGGTTTGGCACATCATTAACTAAAATCATCAAAGTCAACCTCTTCAATACTGGGTTGTGGCATCCTTCATTGACAGGACGTGGGTAATCTTTATGCCCTTTCACTCTCTCTACATGATGCCGATTAAGCAGCTGTTGGAAATTCTGCTTAAGTACATTAAACACCTCGCCAATGAACGTAAAGCAATCCTAAAATATAAAAACTTCCCTGACGTATTCATACGCAATCTCATACGCCAACACAAATACAAGGTTCCCCGTGATAATGAAGAGGCAGTCCCCGGTGTGTTAACAAAAGTGTTGTATATGTTCCCAAACTTTCCTACAACTTCAAACAAATAATCAATAATATTTCTAAGCACCTCCACATAGCCTTTAAAGAACACAAAACGCCAGCTTCATCCTTTTCTTAGCTGTAGCCCACAACTGAGAAGCACAAGTGTACCGAAGGAAATTTACAAAATTGATTGCAAGGGTAACGACAGTGAAAGCTGTGATCTCTGTTACATCGGCACAACTAAACAGTTTTTACCCCAACGGATTTCCAATCACCGCTCGGAACTAAAATCCAGGAGCGGTAACAAAACAGCACTCGTCAGCCATATCATCGAAGGGAACCACAACCAAGGCTTTGACAACGCTTCCTAATGATGACCAACAGGAATAACATGAACAGAAAACAGGACATCCAAAACATATACATGAAACTGGTCTAGCATTTTACAGCACATGTAATTTTCCCTATAATACGAGTACGAAGACGAGATTTCTGTCCATTTTTTGAAGAGCCAGCGGTCAGTTGCTTCGCTTTTTGGTGTTTCATTCGAGCGATTTTTCGATTTCTTTGAGTTGGGAGACTGCATAGGCCCTCTTTATTCAGGCCGGATCTTCACAGCATTCCATCTTCTGGGCCAAATACTCTTCCCTCACTGCCTTGCTTTGCAGCTCAGCGTTTGAAAATGTGCCTCTTCTGTCACCTTTATCCGGTAAACGCATATACATATCTTAAAATTGCGGGCATTTTCTCTAGGGGCAGGTAACCTAAGATCGTCTCGGCTACCTCCTTGATGATGTTGCGATATCGGTTACATAAATTGTTGGTTGTGAGTGCATACAGAGGTGTCTCTCGCTCCGCCGCTCTCTGTAGCGTATAGCTTTACCTGGTGTGAAGAAGTCCAACGTCTTATTTCCTCCAGGGCAGTTCGCATTTTATTCTCATTGGACATTTGAGCTCTGTAATTGACCGCAACAAGAAACTGGTCAGAGTCGACTTTTCACCTTGGAATGTGTAACTTCCCGTTTAAGTAAAATGTTGGATATGAAGAGCGCCAGGTTGCTGTGTTGATCTTTAGATCTATTTCTTCTTTCACTGTATTACGAGCTCCTGCTAAATCAATAAGTTGGAAGCTGGGCTTACCAACTAATCTCCGCCGAAGCTGTTTTTCTTATCGGAATTTGTAGGCCTGTTTCTTTTTTAGTTGTGCATGCTCCTTACTTTACTTTTAAATTCATTTTTATTAATTATTAGCTTATATCAACTTACATACTAGACAAAAATGATTAAATCTAACTTAAAATTAACAGGATACTTATTCTATATTATTGATCCTTATGCGGACGCCCTAAACTTAACTGTATCTTATAATTATTGCCTTTCGGCCTAAAAACTATTTTACGAACTAATCTTACATATGTGTTCCTCGAGAAAATTAAATAAAACTCGGCATCATTATTTAAATTTTATATTTTTATATAAAACAAATTACCAACTACCTATTCTACTTACTTAAACTACCTAACATATTCTTACTATAATTAGGATTCTGAACACTCGTTGCCTTGCGCAACAAGTGGTCAAAATCCTAATTGCTTTCCGGGTGCCTGGCAGTCGTCAACGTGCACACGCGCCGCCGTGAGCCGACTGAAGCCTTACAGCGTCAGTCAACTCCCGGAAGCACCACCACACGTTGGCGAGCCCGGCCTCTCCCAAAAACGCCCTAGCTAACTTAATCTAACTTATAAGCTAAGAGGATGTTACCTAGAGTAACGCACCATCCTGGGAGGGCATGTTGACCCCTCCCCCCTAAACAAGCCACCAAAATTCGGCGAATTGCTTTTCCGTGTCGAATTGATCCCTCTCCGATATTGCGGTACTAAAACGGAGGAACTCATGAGCATTGGCGATGTCCTCGCCGCGGATGAGCCGCTTATCTCTCGCGCTGCGGTAGCGGTGGTATAATACCGGGATACCATCCCTCGTCTGTACCAGCCCTTTTGCGTCAATATGGATAAATGCCTCTGGCGGGATAAAGCCAGACCGGAGCGTACTCTCTATGTACATTTCATTGGGGTAGTAAGCCCCAAATATCAGACTATTGTCGCTGGCCATCGCCTTTGCAACGTGCCTTCGAGTCACCTTAATGAGGAAATTGTCAATCCTATTCAACTGAGCCCCATCGTATAGGGCCTTGTTGGGATAGTATTTTATATAATTGGATTCAGGCGTTCGGAACAATCGGAGACAGGTCCTAAGACATTGTCTCTCCAAAACCCGAATCTTTTCCATATAACTAGGCGATATATTAAACCACAATGGACAACCATAAGCGATGATCGGTCTTATAAGGGCCACGTAGCAAATGACCTTCACTCTAGAGTCAAGTTGACTGCTATGAAACAGTCTCCTTGTCAGAGCATAAGCCTTCTTGGCCCCAGCAAGACAAGCGGCTATATGTCTATCGAAATATAGATACTGGTCAAGCCAGATACCTAGATATCTAACTACGCTTCTCACCGCCAATGGCTGCCCATTTTGTCCAACAATGGTCAATTTCTTCCAGTTTTTTCTGGTATCCCTAGAGGCCCCAGCCAATGGAGTTCTGAACAAGATTGTTTCCGTCTTCTGAAAGTTGATTTTTAACTTCCAGTCAGCTCAATATCGCTTAATTTGATCGAAGTCACGCTGCAAAAGAATGTTAATGACCTCGATTTTAGGACCTGACCTGTATGCCACCAAATCGTCGGCATACGCTATAGCATGTCTGAGTGAACCCACCAGATCACTCGTGTAATTGTTAAACAGGATCGGAGAATTGACCGCCCCCTGCTGTAAACCGTTTTTAATTTCAAAGACTCTGCTCGAAGTCACATTGCCACATTTGACAACGAACTTCTTTCCCATAAGCATATTATAAATTACATATAGCAAAGGTTTGTGCATCCCTCGCCTGGTCAACTTGTAGAAAAGTCCCTCTAACCATACGGTGTCGAAAGCCTTCTCAAAATCAACCAGACAAGCACCCGTGCATTGGTTCTTGCATTTATTCCACTGAATGTCGGAAACCAGTTTCGACGCGGCATGAATAGTGTCATGCCTCGCCCTGAAACCAAACTGGTTGTCCGGAATTATGTTATTGTCTTCGACCCACTTTAACAGGGCTCTATTGACAACCTTTTCAAAGACCTTGCTAACATTCGGAAGCAAGCTAATTGACCGTAGATTGGCAGGGTTCGTCCTATCTTTACCTTTTTTCGGGATAGGGTGTACCACAGCTACCTTCCAATGCGCCGGATAATGTGCATTATTCAGCGCATTGTTAAACAACGTGGTGAAAATATCTACAGCCTCCAGAGGCAGGTGTCTCAATACGACGTCTGGGACACCATCCATCCCCGCCGACTTTTTATTCTTTAGCGACTCGAAGATGCACAGAAGATCATCCTTCGACACGAACAAGTGCGATGCATCTCGGCCATTGGCGACAACTGCATTAGCATGGTTTTCATCAGTGAACACGGTGAATCCGTTATTCTCAGATCGCCAATTCTCAAGTTCGGCGCGCAGATAGAAGTGGCTCACCGGAGCCCTATTCTCAATGTCGTGGTTACGGCGAACAGGATTGTTCACCGTATACACTGCCTCGAAACAAGCGCCCAGCAAATCCACTTTCTCCTGTGGGTCCTCGACCACGAAAAAATCGTCGTTTGAAGCAACACTTTCTGGACTTATTCCAGCAGTCAGTACTGTCTGTCTGTTCTCTGCTGTCTGGGAGATTCGAACACAAGGAATATCATTGTGATCTTTCCTCCTGAACAACTTATTTATCTGTGGGAACATATTCGGACTACAGGTTTTAATAGACCGAATTTTATTGCCCCAATACAGACTTACAGATTTTCTGTAATTTTCTTTAATCAGCTGTTTCAGGATTCGGATCTCTGACTTCAGCATCCTAACCTCCGGGTCGTTGGGGTCAGCAAATTGTCTGTACAGCCGTTTAAGCCTCGAGAGCAGTCTACTTTTCTGTCGGTATAGTGCGTCGATTGTAGGGTTTCTGTACTTTTCTGTCTGGTCGTCGTCGGAACGTCTTACCCGAGGAATAGTTCATTCCATAGTTCGTTTGATGGCGTCGTCCATTTGCAATAAATGCCGATCAATGTCATCATTTGTCATGTTACTGTTTGTCGGTGGGTCGATCCCACTCGAACGTATATCTCGCTTTAAAAATCTGGAGAAGCGCGACCATTGTGCCCTCCGATAATCGAATGAACACACTGCTTCGTACTCCTCCAGCAGCGTTTGCTCGTTCGGGATCCGTATTGCGGCGGCGAGTCCGTAGTGGTCACTATCGTACTCAAACGCACGCAAACAGTTCCGCGTGTTTTGATCTATGTTTGTCAGTTGAAGTCTTGCGTCCGTTAAGGCCAAGTCCAGGAAAGCACCGCTTCTTGGGAAAGAAGGGATATCCGTCGCGTACAACTCGAGGTTGTACTCAATCATATTGAGGCGCGACCAGTCGTGAAACTGATTGCCCCTGGGATTTGCATTAACATTTCCCCACGCCGCATGTTTGGCATTAATATCTCCGGCCAAGAAGTAATAATTTTCTTCCGAGTTCAGCTGCAGACTACGAAAAAGTGTCTCGAGCTCTGTCATAAATTGGTTGGGTGGAGGTGCTGCAGGTGCGTAAAGCGACACCACATACATTCTCCTCCGGCTATGGAGAGGAATGCATATGATGCATGCTTCCAACAACTGGAACCTACGCACGTCCCCGCTATATATAACCCTATGGCGCAGGCCTTTTCGAATTAAGATTCCAACCCCACCTCCTTGAGTGGAGTGAGGCCGGTCTCTTCTTATTACATGATAGTCTCTGTACCCCAATTTGTGCCTCTGATTTAGCTTAATTTCGCTAACCAAAAGCACATCCGGGTTTTCGGTTTTCAACAAATTGGCAAGTGACGTTCTTTTCTCGATCCTGACTAGTGAATTAACATTCACAGCAAGGATCTTTAAGTTTCCCTCATCCAGCGCAGCCATTAGATTTATGGCACACCAGACCCCACAAACAGCTCCGAATAGATAAAGTCAATTCGGGCCGCTTGTTTATTTAACTGTTTCTGGAACTTATCGATCTTTCCGTGTAGAGACAGAAGGATCGATTTTAAGTCCAGATCCACCTCTGGTGCCTTTTGGGCTACCTTTGGTTGGTTTAATGTCATTTGGGCTTGACCCGATCCAGCTGCCATTTGGGCAAAGGACACATTAGGTGCCACAAAATTCGAGAACGAGCGACTCTTTTGACGCCTATCGTCTTCCGACTGCTGTTTGCGGGCCTGGACTCGCTTTTTCAGCTCCTGGTACTTTGGGCAACCCCTGAAGTTGGCGGGATGCCCAGAGTTCCTGCATAGCACACAGGAGAGTACACTCCGGTCTTCGACTCTCTCCTTACCTAGAGAGCATTCACCATGTTTGTGGTCCTTGTCGCACTTGACGCATCTAAACTGCATGTTGCAGTTAGCTGCGGCGTGCCCGAACCTTTGGCAGCGCATACATTGAAGTATGCGATCTGACCGTTTTATTTTTTCCCATCTCACAGCATGGTAGTACAGGAAGCGGATATTTCGCAGCCTGTCAACTTTGCTGTCGGGAGTAAGCTGTACCAGGAAGAATGGTAAGTGACGGTTACCACCACCTGCCACAGCTGAGGAAAACGGCTTGACCCCCACGAACTTCAGGTCGTCGCTTTCAAAGGTCTTAAGCTCTCTTTCTAGCTCCTCCGTTTTAATTGAGGGATCAATTCCCTTCAACACCACGGTTTTTAACTTTTGCTCCCTTGGGGTGTATGTGAAGTACTCGGCCTCTACATCTCCCAAGGCGGTACGCACTCTCTGGTACTCCTCTATATTTTCACACATAACTATATGCTTATTGGCCGAAAGCCGCTTTACATGAAAGTTCTTTGTAATTAATCTACATAACCTAATACTATCGCTTATATCGAAATTACTTACAGTTATGGGGGGAATTCTTTCTTTCCTTGTATGTTTTTCCTGCGTCTGCCGCTGCTGTTGTTGTTGTTGTTGCTGATGTTGTTGTTGTTGTTTTTGTTGTTGTTGTTGTTGTCGCTGTTGCTGTTTCTCTTGCAGTTGCTGCTGCACCTGCTGCTTGAGCACTTTTTGTTGTTCTTGTTGCTGCAGTTTTTTCTGCCGCAACTTCTCCCGCTTCTCCAAAAGCTCTTTAATTAGCTTATCGAGCTGCGCCTCCTCATCCTCTTCCTCTTCCTCATCCATTTGGACGGCGTCCTCAGTATCGACCGGTAGATCGCGAAAGGAGTTTCCTTCGCCAACGTACCGGCCCGCTTCAACGTCAGGTTCATATGAGCTGAAGCTTTCTGCGTCGTAGTCATAACAAACTGGTGTCGCCAAACTTAAACCCTCTAACTTTGCCGGCCTCTTGGCCGACAGATTCGGCTTCGGGTTTATTTTTTTTCTCCTTTTCTCCACTCTTTGGAACTCTGCCGCAAATGTTATGGGACTTTCTGTGGCTGCTACTGTTGTAGCTGCTTTTTCGACTATATCCGCCGAATTGGCCGCTTCTTCGGGCGTCAATGCTTTTTTATTCGCTGCTGTTGTTGCTTTTAATGATGTTGTTTTTGTTGTTGCTGCATGTTGCTGCATTGCTCTTAATGGCAAGACACCCGTTGCCATCTTTACCGGCACCGCTGTCTTTGCCATAGTTGCTACTGTTGCTACGGCAGTTGTTGTTGTTGTTGTTGCTGTTTTAGCTGCTATTTTTGCCGGAACACGTGCTTTCACCACGCGAAGAACCGGCACACCCACACCAGTACGCGGGACCACCGATTTTCCGGGGTCCATCGCCTGACCACTTGCGGCACTTTTTTTTTTTTTTTTGTTTACTATTTGTTCACTGTCTTTATCAGTACAATTTACTTTTATGAATTAAAAAAATTAAAACTTGATTGTTCTGGCTGGAAACTATTTGGTTTTCACTTTGCTTATATTGCGTGCGTCACTAACTAGCCGACCTGTCTCTTACAGAGTTGCGGAACGACTGATGTGCATGCTCCCATTATTGATTAATGGTTAATCGACCTTTTACGACACGGGCGTCGTGTTGACCCACGGATTTGCATGAACGCTTGAGGAATAGCTTAAAGATTTTAAATGTTTCGCTAGGCTCATCTGGATGTTAAAATTGAAAATTGCCTACATGTAATTTTTTTTATTCTAAGACGACTTTTATGAACGGTGGGGGGGGGGGGGAGCATAGATGTTTTAGCTGGACAAAATTTCGATGGCATTTTGACATAGTGCTTCTGAATTTGATCAATGGCGCGTCGAATCACGCCTTTCAGTTCAGGAATTGTTATTGGGTTATTGGCATAACATTCCTTTCAAAAAACGCCAAAGAAAGAAATCCAATGGCGTCAAATCTGTATTGTTGCCGTTGAAATCACGTGTCTTCGAGATCCATTTCAGCAGTTTGAGGCCAAACAATGTTGTTTATCATCTCACGACAACGACAGCCGTTGATGCTGACGAGAGAAACGGTGCAATCACTCCGCCAAACCAAAAAAAAATAAAAAAATGCAACAAACAGTGGCTCTTGGTGGTTGCATGGGACGTTGATAGATTGCCTTGGATTCTTAGCTCCCCAAAGGCGACAATTCTGTTTGTTGACATAGCCATCAAGTTCAAAATGCGCTTCATTGGAGAAGATGGGTTTCTTCGAAAAATCACCATTATCCTTCAAATGTTGTGTTAGCTGAATCTTGTAAGCATGCAAAAGTAAATCGTTAGTCGAAATTCGTCGTAAACTGCTCGTGGAAGTCTCAATTGCTGAGAACGATGGCGAATCGAGGTGGAGAGATGCTAGTTAACACTCTCACTTATTGCTGCAATGTTTTTATTAGATCGAGCTGCACGAACACGGACAGGTCTCTCTTCTAGGTATGAACTGACATAAGATCGTAACACTATACGGTGAGAACGATCCGTCTCCGTAAAAAATCTCACCATTTCGGTAGTGGATTCTTACAATTTGTATGCGTTGTTCGTCTGTGTAATTTTCGATGACTTTACCTTAATGTTCACACATTTCAGCTGTCAAACAACAACGTTGTACGACTGACAAAAAACGGCGCTAAAATCAAAATAGGAGATCTTAATGGGAACCTTTTCCGATCAAGTAAAATTGAATTTTATATTGAATGTGTGCGAGGATGGCGAAAAGAGAAGAAGATACAACCGCGAACTCTATGAGCAGCTGTACCAAGATGTGGTTGAAGTCCGAAAAGCTGGCCACATCGATCGAATCGACAATAATACTGAAGTAAAGAGGATCTTCGACTCCCAGCCCCCAGGTTCTAACGACAAAGAAGACCGAAGAGCTTTAAATTTAATTGTACATCGTTTTTCTTATTTTATTGAATCTCATCTGTACCCTATCCAGCTGTATGTTCACCTTTGCATAAGTTTTGCAACTAGAAAGAGTTTTCGACGAAGACTTGGCGAATCGTCCTCACCGAAACTTAATTTACACACGTTAATTTTACTTAAAGCAGCCTACCATTTTCACGGAAGATTTTCGACCTAACCTCGGTGAAAAAGATCTTTTTTTGGGACACAAACAAAGATTTTTTTTCCAGTCATTACCTGCCAGGTGTTACCTCTAGTATTGTCCACCACCTTTCCATCTGCATAAATTTCTCACTCAACCCACTCACAAATGCACGCTTCAGTTTGCCCAGTTTGTTTCATTTTATCAGATGCCCCTTTGAAACTCGTTTTAACAATTTTTGTGAAATATTTTACATACATCCATTTTCCCATATGCTCTTATATCTGCGAATTTTGACCATTGGAACATCTGCAGTTTGTTGCTGGTGGCTAAAGCTCCTGTAGAATTCAACAGTTTCCGCACACAGACCACACACAAAGAGTTAACCTCGTTGTAACCTTATGCCAAACGGCAACCGTCAAACAAGATACATCATCGCATTTATGGTCTGATTGTATTTCCAAAACCGTCCATTTCTCTGATAGTTAAACCAAATGCGCCACCCGGTCCGCATGAACATAGTACCACCTCCGCCTCGTCATCTCTGTATAACTCACACTAGAACTGTCAACGCAAACCCACCAGCTAAGCCTTGAAATGTAACCGAACTGAGGTGCTATCTGGAGCGTACGTCACTCGCAATTTTTGCATCTACATAATGTACATTGTACATGTAGCAGCGTCGCCCTAGGCGTAACTATAATAAAAAAGTTGACTGTGTTATAGTCGCCAGCCGTTTTGAACTTTAAATGCTCCCCTAACCTGCATTCAAAAATGAAAACTGATGCCGAATGCACAGAACAGAGATGCGGCAAATGCCCTTTGTTATTAGTAGGGCGGCGAACAAAAGGATGCGACCGATAAGTGCACGCACTGGAAACGTATCAGCAAAACTGTCTGTACGAGTATTTGAGATCGGTGGTGGAACACAAATATAGTCCAACGTACAGAACGGAAACTCTGCAAGGATAGCATTCTAATCCCAACACAATGGCAATGCTCAAGAAGTTAGTGATATTAAATGAGACCGAAGAAGGAGAAGCGAATTAGTTTGTGTCCTCGTCCAACTTTAATCATCAGGATTATACGATGATGGTGACGACGCGGGCTGATGTCATGGCATCAGTTGATGATAGAAGGCGACTGAGTTGGCAAGTACGTTTGTAGATAGCCCTAAGTAGTTGGTTGTTACCATGTTCAATGCCCCACTTACGGTCTGGCATTTATCGAAGATATGTGATTTACATAGAAGCAGGAAACTTGAGTTGGTTGCGATACGGATGTGAATGGTCCCGTAATAATGCTGCTAGCTGAAGTACTCGTTCGACATGAGGCCATTAAGGAAGGAAGTAAGGGTTGGAAATACATACACACTGTTGGGCGACTTGAAAGGTAATTTCGTAGCTAACGGTAACAGGAGATACTTTTTTTCGTTATGAGATTTTTTTTTTTTTATAATTTGCGTGCGATAAAGGGATTTCTTTTTTCTGTAGTGACACAGTACCCTTATAATGGTAAAACCACAGCGCAGGCATTTAGTTTGTTGCGCAAGTAGCTCCCAGCAATACATTGCCTATTTCTGGGTGCTACTTACTGTATGAAAGAATAGAAGGATAGGAAAGAGGTTTGGTGCGATGGGATTTTTTTTTTCTCAACAGGTGGCGCCTAAATGTCTTTAGGGAGATCAGTTTTTGTTGTGTGTATTCAATTTATAAAAATCATGGCCCTGGTCGGATTCGAACGCACGACCTGCCAATCACTTAGTGAATACACTACCATCGCACCTTGCCACATTCTTCTAGTTTGAGTAGCGGTAAAATTTCGCGATGGACTTGCAGCTGAGTTTGTAACCTTTTTATGCACGCAACCTCAGCAAGGGTCATCCTATATTTAATTTTATAAATATTTTTGCTAGTTTTCGCCTCAGGAACAATTTGTAAGAATTATTGTAAGAATTCAAAAGACCTTACCTTCAATTTTCTTTATCTTATTCTCAGCTAAGATTATGCTCATAAGCTCTGGACTTCAAAGTAGTAGTTAGGGAAGGGTGGGGCACTTTTGGCTTTAACGATTACAGAAAGGCGGTTGATTTTTATACCCTATTCAAAGGGTATATAATAATTTTGAGTCATAGTTTTTAACATGCCTTAATATTGCCCGTAGGCTGCTAAAAGCTACTATTTTCGTGATCAGCATCGATAGTAATTTCTATCTAGTCATGTGCGACCGCCCGTCCGTCCGTCAGCAAAAATTAGGTCCTGAAACTGCAGCTAGACAGCTGAAATTTACTATATACTCTCTAAGGTCCCAAAATAATCAAGTTTTTAAATAAATAAATATTAGGCATTAACGGCAAAAAAGCCTGGCTTCGTCAACCATTTTGCTTGTGCGAAGTGGAAGGGACCTACATATTTAAAGCCGAAGCAGAAGGATAAATTTGAGAAGCTTCTCATGACAAGTAATACTCTTGGATGTTTTTCAGACGTTCGCAAGAGGTCGGGAAATAACATTTAGATGTTACTTCGCCCCGGCGGGATTTGATGTTTAGTCCAACATACTGCCCTCTCCGCTACTGCGCCCATAATAATCAAGTTAAAGAACTTTTAAAATACGCCCACAATCTCAACAAAAAAATATTATCAAAAAAAAAAAACGAATTTTGAGCTAGAAAGCTGCAGTTTTTAATGTATGGTCTTTAGCCAAGACGATCGGGAGTTGAAATTTGTAAAATCCTCCCACTGACAAGCCCATTTTTTAAAAATAACCGTTTTAGTCGTTTTGAACAATTCCTTTACACAGAGTTTTCTGCTTTGCCAACTTTTAAAGGGGATTTTCTTTATAAAAACTTTTTTTTACCAAAAAAATCATTGACTAAGATTTGTGTCATGCCCAGTTAATGAGGGATATGAATAGGAATAGGGTATCCAACAGTTCGCCCAAGCGGATTGTAGCCTTTCCCTTTGATTAAATAAAGTCTTCGTAGATCGTCCACGAATACTCACAGTTCCCCTTAAACCGTTGTAAGGGTGTGACCGGTTTTTCATTTTTTTCTTTTTTCTGCGGTTTCTAATTGGAATCAAGGCCGTAGCCAGACAATTATTTCGGAGGGAGTTATATTTTTTCCATGCACCAATCAGTGATTACCTTTCTGAATGGTAGCTAGATGTAATAAATAAAATTAATACAACCCGTTTTATCCGAAAATCGACCAAACACGATTTTTAATTGGGATTATGGTACTATACTATATATAAGGCACTTTATGGATTGGTGCAAAAAAATGAGATAACAATTAAACATGAAATTACGATGATAGGGAAGTAGACAAAAATGTGTTGGAAAATTCTGTTCGTCCGTCTGCCTGTTTGCAGATCTGCAACCTAAGCGGATGGGCCGATTTGCAAACTTAGTTCATAGTGTTTATTTAGTAGTATCACACTAGGCGTTGCTGAAATTGGAATTTTAGCTCTAAAACAATGGTATATGTCATATAACGGTTTGTTAAAACTTAATTTTTCTAAAAACGGCCTTAACGATTTAGATAAAACAATCTATCTTTTGGTAAGAATGGATTTTGCGAGATTTATCTTTAAGCTTGATAGCTTTTTTAACATCAGAATTTCTCGCTAACAACAGAACCGATTCCAATTAAATTTAAAATTTAGGAAAGCTTTTATGATCAAATTCATACATAACTTTTTTGGTTTTCTGAATATGCTGAAAATGGCTAGGTATTATATGTATATTGCATTTTCCCAGATTTTTTTCAGATGAAAACTACAGATTTCCTTGTATTGAAATATGTACTCAAAAAATTGCGAAACTGCTTTAACGATTTTCCATATTTTTTTTCCTAGGTAGACTATTGCTAATATAATACTATCGCATACTTAGTTTGTAACGTGCAGCTATAGATAAAGGGTGATTTTTTAAGAGCTTGAGAACTTTTTTGAAAAAAAAAAACGCATAAAATTTGCAAAATCTCATCGATTCTTTATTTGAAACGTTAGATTGGTCCATGACATTTACTTTTTGAAGATAATTTCATTTAAATGTTGACCGCGGCTGCGTCTTAGGTGGTCCATTCGGAAAGTCCAATTTTGGGTAACTTTTTCGAGCATTTCGGCCGGAATAGCCCGAATTTCTTCGGAAATGTTGTCTTCCAAAGCTGGAATAGTTGCTGGCTTATTTGTGTAGACTTTAGACTTGACGTAGCCCCACAAAAAATAGTCTAAAGGCGTCAAATCGCATGATCTTGGTGGCCAACTTACCGGTCCATTCCTTGAGATGAATTGTTCTCCGAAGTTTTCCCTCAAAATGGCCATAGAATCGCGAGCTGTGTGGCATGTAGCGCCATCTTGTTGAAACCACATGTCAACCAAGTTCAGTTCTTCCATTTTTGGCAACAAAAAGTTTGTTAGCATTGAACGATAGCGATCGCCATTCACCGTAACGTTGCGTCCAACAGCATCTTTGAAAAAATACGGTCCAATGATTCCACCAGCGTACAAACCACACCAAACAGTGCATTTTTTGGGATGCATGGGCAGTTCTTGAACGGTTTCTGGTTGCTCTTCACTCCAAATGCGGCAATTGTGCTTATTTACGTAGCCATTCAACCAGAAATGAGCCTCATCGCTGAACAAAATTTGTCGATAAAAAAGCGGATTTTCTGCAAACTTTTCTAGGGCCCATTCACTGAAAATTCGACGTTGTGGCAGATCGTTCGGCTTCAGTTCTTGCACGAGCTGTATTTTATACGGTTTTACACCAAGATCTTTGCGTAAAATCTTCCATGTGGTCGAATAACACAAACCCAATTGCTGCGAACGGCGACGAATCGACATTTCACGGTCTTCAGCAACACTCTCAGAAACAGACGCAATATTCTCTTCTGTACGCACTGTACGCATTCGTGTGGTTGGTTTAATGTCCAATAAAGTAAACTGAGTGCGAAACTTGGTCACAATCGCATTAATTGTTTGCTCACTTGGTCGATTATGTAGACCATAAATCGGACGTAAAGCGCGAAACACATTTCGAACCGAACACTGATTTTGGTAATAAAATTCTATGATTTGCAAGCGTTGCTCGTTAGTAAGTCTATTCATGATGAAATGTCAAAGCATACTGAGCATCTTTCTCTTTGACACCATGACTGAAATCCCGCGTGATCTGTCAAATACTAATGCATGAAAATCCTAACCTTAAAAAAATCACCCTTTATAAGTTTATTTGAATGCTTAATCCGTTAAAAACAACCTAAGCTATGCCTTAGATAAGTTCTCAAAACAAGTTCAATGAATTAATAGAGATCTCAACTGAACATTGACAAAAACTCATTTAATTTAGTCAACTTCCCCAACAGATGACCTTCCACCTTCCGCCTGTTGACCGCAAATCATATCTTGTGGGCCAGAACCACCGCCTCCTGTAGTGTATCGTGGTCAGAATATAACTGTAGAACGTTGTAAGTTCATCCAACTTGTGTTCGAACTCGTGTTTCTCAGCATTTGTGTTGTTGGCTAACCAAATGATGGTTTCATAGCAGCGATGAAGTACATGGTCTCTGTCTGACGGCATGGAATTCTAGAGTTGCGTTCAATCACTTTCGTCATAACACCTCCAGTTGGCTCGATTCCCAGTGACAAAGGAGCTACATCGACTAGAATGACGTGATGTATTTGACTGCTTTTATCACCGCTCAGAATCGCTGCTTGAATAGCCGCTCCGTAGGCAACTGCTTCATCCGGATTGATAGAAAAGTTCAGTGATTTCCCTGTGAAGAACGATTGAAGGAGATTCTGCACCTGCATATATAAAAAAGAAAATAAAGACAATAATAAATGTTGCAGTACCATCCTGTTCGTTTGAACGCGTTCAAAGACAAGCTTGTCGTCAAATGTTTCAGGTAGTTATTTCGTCAATGTGCAGAGGTCGCCATAGTGTTCGTACCCAAATCACGAACACCTTCTCTGTATAAGCCATTTCCGCTTTATTTTGCTCCCTTTCTTTCTCTAAACTTCGAGGAGTGCGATCTCTCTACAAGGTAAAACTTAAAGATTCTCTCGTGCATACATTTTTTACCACTCAATAATTGCCATTTTATTAAATGCCATTAGGCATTCGTGATATCCATGCTCGTGCATAAGGGAAAAGCATCACGCATCGTGTCCCCAAGCAAAGAATTGCGTAAATAAGGTAATTTTGCTTTAAGTTCGATATAAATGTATATAAATGATCATGGCTGATCACGCACAATTTCTGGATTACAGACATTATTATCTACCTCGCAAGCGGCTGCTGTGATATACTGCATAGGGTAACAAAAAAAAGGTTCCGGTCTCCTGATCTACTTATGATCGGAATCTAATACCCTGCCCCCTTTGTGCCGCTCAAGAGGTGACGATCGCCCCAGTAACTAATCGAGCTATACAAATCAGTGAGCAGCACGCAAGCCATACGCAATACAGGCTACCGTGGAAGAAATCCGAGGAGCGGTACTCATTATCCGCCAATATTCGCCGGCGCAGCCCCGCTACCGAACAACAGTCAAACACGACAGAAAACACATCTTCTGTACGAGTTCTCAGCTCAGCTCAGCATAGGTCTCCCACCCGGCATGGTGACAACATCAAGCAACATCCCAGCTCATCTCGGCCCTGCATATCGCCTAGGCGAGACGAAACCCCACCAGACACTCGCCGATTTCGGCAAATCACACACACCGAGACTACTCGCCAGTCTACCTGGGACCACATGTATGTATGTCAAAAGTGATTTTCTTTTATCTTGTGATACTATGCTGTTGCTTCAAAGCAAGGTTAAATTGCTTTTAAATTATTAAAAAGGAAAAGTGAAAGAGTTAGGAGAATAGCTAAGAAAAACTTAAAGTAGATTACGGCCTATAACTAAAGTAAAGTAAAAACAAAATGAAATCTTAAATAACTATAATATATATATATATGAGCTCTAGGATTAAGATATACACCTGAAAATTAAATAAGTCAAAACTAGAATTTCCAATTAGTATTCCTCTACCCATTCTAAAGATTAGTTTGGAATTTGAATTTATTAAGTGTAATCCTAGGAGGTTAATGTGCACATCAACATCCTGGAATAAGGTAATATTGATAATTGTGTTAGAGTGTAAGTAAAAGGGAATGCTAATCTTAAACTTATCATAAAGAATTGGCAACCTAGAATACATATAGTTGAATAGCGATTAAATGATATTGCGTGTATCAAGATGAAGTTAAAAATTGATCTTTTCATTTTATTTTGGATTATGGGCGGAAGTTAAAATGTTCTAAGTGAATCAAGTGGACGGGTGAGATCGGTGAGAAGTGAGATAGGGTGAAACGCGGCGATGATTAAGGGGACATCTACATGAGTTTTTTTTGTAAGTTTATCGGGAAGTTGATGTCATGGTGTGACCCTATTGGAGGAGTTATACAGGGAGGGTATCCCGAAGTGTTGGACACTACGCCGGCGCCATCACGACGATAGAATATAGTGGCTAGAACCTAGGCGAACAATGTTAGGATTTTATACTTAACCGGCATCTTGCGCGGGTTTAAAAAGGCATACAGAATAATCATTAGTTTCACATTTAATTTTATTACGCATCTCTAATGCATCCTTTTTTTGTCCTGGCACAAAATTATATTGTTTAAAATGGGAGAAGTAGGCAGCAAGATCCCCGACCAGTACGGCGAGCTAAGCCGAGCGTACGCCTGCGTGCCAACCAGCTGCTAATTCCACAGCACTTACCACCACTACGCTTACGCGTAGTATGTCCAGGCTCTCATTACAAGTTTTCTCAAGAAAACTCTCAAACAAATTTGAAAAACTAAAAGACTTTTCCTATATGTTTTTAAATAATTTTAAGTTATTATTTATTAGGTACATATCATAATTCTTTACGATTTTATTACTACAAAAAGTATTAAATAACATGTAGGTAGGAATCATTTTTACAAAATTCAGTTTAATCTTCTGGCGTTCTGCGCTGCGAATATATCTAAAACTTCCTCAGTGTCAATCTCAATTTGTTGATGAATTCACATTGCCGCCAATACTGTTAATCTTTCTTCACCGGTAGAATTTCTTAGATAAGTTTTTAGACGCTTCATTGGCGAAAATGTTCTTTTCGGTGTACCGGTAGTGTCGCCAAAATTTAAAGAAGCTAGTGGATGTCAGAAAACAGATCCTTATTGCATTCCCCAAGAGCTGTTATTGCACTTTTTGAACGCTTTATATCTTTTTGTGTAAGGCATTTTGTCTTCCATAGCGTAAATTCAGCTTTAAAGTATGAAGACATGGTATCAAACCCAAGGTTAACGCGTGGTGTGACTCGAGCTGCAAAGAGCCTATCAGGTTAAAAGAGGTAAGTTTTCGGCTATTCAAAGCCAACCCATCTGAGGAAAGCCGTAAAAAGTTTAAACGAGCCAGAAATGACTGCAATGCCCACATTAATCGTGTCAAATTCTCCTATGGCCAAAAGTTGAGGCAAAAAATACTACAAAGTCCACTGGTAGTAAAAACTTTCTGTCATTTGTTAAAAACATCAAGAATTCGGCCTCGTCATCTATCGCGACACTCATTTACAACGACATTCCAGCTGTCAGCTCTACAGATAAGGTTAATCTGCTTGCTGCTCACTTTGCAGTCAGCTCAACGCTCCCAGATTGTGCTTTGTCTCCCCCTGTACTCGAGCGCGTAGAATTCCCTATGTGACCAATCCACTTCCGCACTCGTACAGTGGCTAGAGTACTTCAAGATCTTGACGTTCACAAATCCGCTGGTCCAGATGGTATTTCCCCTATCGTTCTGAAGAGGTGTTCTTCTTCGCTGGCAAAACCATTGCGTAAGCTTTTCCATCTGTCCTATTCTTCAGGACTCTTCCCGGAAAGATGGAAAACAGCATTTGTCCAGCCTGTACCAAAAAAAGGCGAATCTTCTTCTCCCTCCTCCTACCGACCAATTGCACTTAGGTCCCTTCATTCTAAGGTCATGGAAACGCTGATAAACCGTCAGCTAATGAAATATCTTGAATCGCGAAAACTTCTTAATGACCGGCAGTATGGTTTTCGCAGCAACAGGTCCACTGGTGATTTGATGACATATCTAATCGAAAAGTGGAACCAATCTCTTCACCAAGGCGGTGAAAGTAAGATCGTTGCGCTTGATATTTCAAAAGCATTTGACAGAGTTTGGCACCAAGCTCTCTTGTCGAAAATGCGTGCAATTGGAATCGATGATACTCTTCTTCAATGGATTAGAAATTACCTTTCGGACCGTTCAATTCAAGTTATTTTGGACGGCTTCAAGTCTGCAACTCACCGAATAAATGCTGGTGTCCCCCAAGGCTCTGTTCTGCCCCGACTCTCTTTCTCATTTTTATAAATGATCTACTGTCTGTTACTTCTAATCCAATCCATTCCTTTGCTGATGACAGTACCCTCAGCTTCTCATATTCGTTTCTTGGGTCACGCCCCTCATCTTCGGGTGTGGAACTGAAACGGCAACTTATGTCAAGCTCATTAAATTCCGATCTTAACAGCATAACTCAGTGGGGTAAAACCAATAGAGTGGAATTTAATGCTTCCAAAACTCAATGCTGTCTCCTGTCATTAAAGCAAAACCCACACACACTGCCATTATCTATGAATGGCACTTACATCGCTGAAACCGAAAGACTTTCCATTCTTGGTATGTGTGTTAATGACAACCTTCGTTGGAATGACCACATATTCGATGTCGCCAAGAACGCCGCGAAATGTCTAGGCTTCCTTAAGCGTTGCAAGAAATATTTCACCCCTTCTGATCTGGCTACAATTTATAAGGCGTTTATTCGCCCGAAACTCGAGTACAACGCTCATATCTGGTCCGGTGCACCAATAACTTATTTGGAGCTACTTGACAGGATCCAAAAACGCGCGATAAAAATCATTGGCGACCGAGACATCGCGAGATCGATTGACTCTCTTAGTCATCGTCGTAAAGTCTCCTGCCTGTCGTTATTTTATCGGTATTTCCACCATAAGTGCTCAAACGAAATAGCCAGTTGCATTCCTCCCCTTAAACATTTCAACCGCTATACCCACCATGCAGGGAATGCTCATCAGTTCACCCTCAAGCCTGTGTTCGGACGTACAGTGAAGTTCAAAGAATCTTTCCTCAGCCGTACAACACGAATGTGGAATGCTCTTCCCCGCTCCATTTTTCCTACACATTATAACCTACAGACATTCAAAACCAACGTGCATCGGCATCTCTCCTTTTCCTCTCACCCTAATTTCCTTAACGCCCGCGCTGTGTAGCTAATACATTATAAGGGTCCCAACAAATCCCTTTAGTGCGCGCTTATTATAAAAAAAAAAAAAAAAATCCCAATCCAAAAAACATTTATAAAATTTGAAGTTTTTTTTGTTATAATTTTGTTCGTTTTTGCCAAGGATCGATGGAATCAAAATGCACAAAGAGGAAAGTATGGACTTATGGTTTTCAAATCTCATTTTAAGCTGACTTAGAAATCATTATACTTATTATAAAATAGGTTTCAGGATCTGTTGTGCTCATGTTTTGTCTGTGCTGCTGCCTTGATACAATTCGTGAAAGTTTTTCATCCACAACATTTACTAAGTTTTGTGCAGTCTCAAAAATTGTTTTTATTCCGGAATGATATTATTTGGAATGTGTTTGTTATTAATTCCACATGTTCCAATCCAGACACTAAGTCGAATGAAGGGGATTGTAAGATCTTACAAAGTGGCAATGTATATGTAAACAAAACACTCATACAACACAAACTTACTGCAAAATCACTAGCTGAAATAGATCTCAAAAAGCAACTCGCCTTCGATGACGTATCAGACTCCTTATCACTACACAACTCTTCCAAAGCATCAATTATCGCTTCAAAAATTTCCTTAAACCTCATCAACTCATTATGGTTTTCCACCCAGCGTGTTTCACACATTGCTGTTAAATTTTTCCATTTATTTTGAGAATAATTTTGTTTAATCATTTCCTGCAACAAATGTGTGCGCTTTGCCGATTATTTAAAAAAATTTCCAACGAATTTTTTGGTACCAATAGTGTTGCGAATAGGCTGAATTTGAGAAGAATGCCCTAATGTCAGGTTTAGAGTGTGTGCGGTACAATGCACGTATAAGGCTTCTGGATGAGACTCGCATATTACAGGTTGAACTCCGTTAAAACTGCCTTTCATAGCTTAAAACTAAAATCAGAAATTTTTAACATAATCAATAGTTATTTGAGTACAAATTTCATACTGATGCGGAAAAGTATGATTTACAGATGCATTTTTAAAAAAAAATCGGGAGGTGGGGTTCAAACCCCCGTAACCCCCCCCCCCCCCCCCCCTGGCTACGGCCTTGATTGGAATTGATGTCTTGTCAGTGTCTAACCTTTGTGTTTATAACCTATTTAATTTATATTTATATATATCTAATATATAAAAATCCAGTGTCACAGTTTTAGTGTTTATACTCCTCCGAAACGGCTTGACCGATTTTGATGAAATTTTATATGTATATTCCGTAGGTATGAGAATAGGTTTATAACTAATTTTTATACCACTAAGTGATAATGGTGGTCTACCAAAAAGTTTGTATGGGGAAATGCACTTTGGGGGGAAAAAAAACTGGGTAGAAATCGAGTAGTGACACTTCAAATACAAAAAAAAATATTTAAAATTTTAAAAGCAATTGTTGTTGTCAATTATTTTAATTATTTGCCAAGCAAATTGTTGTTGTCAACAATTTTGATTTTTTTTTTAAATATACCTAATAAATTTGTATATGTTTATTATGTTACACAAAGTAACTTTTTGAAACGGAGTCGATACTTTGATTTGTTGGATGGTGTTTGAATCCTTCATTTTTGTTTGTCAAGTATTTTCAGGATCCTTGTATTAGTACCTATTTGTGAGTAAGTTGAAATGTAGGGGTGATTGAGATGACGTTTACAATGATGACAGGCAACAGCAGTTGTTGTTGAGCGTTTTCAGTTTTCATGCGCGAGACAGAATGGTTAGTTTTTAACGATTTTGAGCTTGACGGTTTCGTTTGGGCCCTAGGAAGGACGAATGCTACTTTTTATCTCGAAAACAAAACTTTGACAGGATGAAATAGGGGGTGTCGGAACTTCGGGAAAGAATATCGCAAGAACAACGTGCAGTCGTCCGAACTGGAGACCGAGATAGACAACAACATAATCGTCATCAGCATAGCGATCTAATAAATGAAAACCAACGAAGAAGAAGAAACGTCGTGAATGTAGAATTGCGGCGAGTAGCATTCCAATACTCCTAAACCAACACCAACAATCGATGAAGAGATACGAGGATATGATTTTTATATATTGAATACACACAACAAAAACTGATCTCCCTAAAGCAATTTAGGCGCCACCTGTTGAGAAAAAAAAATCCCTTCGCACCAAACCTCTTTTCCTATCTTTCTATTCTTTCAGTACGTAACGTAGCACACAAAAATAGGCAATGGGAGCTATTTGCGCAACAAACTAAATGCCTGCGCTGTGGTTTTACCATTATAAGGGTACTGTGTCACTACAGAAAAAATAAATCCCTTTAGCGCACGCAAATTATAAAAAAAAAACAAAACATATTTATAATTAAGTTGCATTCCTATAGGTGGCCCTATATTCCCACTTTTGTATATGTTGGTCGATTTCGTTGTTGACATTAAATTAGAATTGCTGCATGTTGTTAAACCGTGCGCATAACAAATTGATTGAAAGAAAATAAAAATCGAAGTTTTTTTCTTTTGTGTTGTTGTTCGATTCAAAAAAGTCAGGTGACATAGGCGCCTGCCAGGCAACTAGCACCTACCCCTAGCGGAGCAACGAAGTAGCGTAATCGGGCTAAGCAAAGCGCAGAAAAATGTGCAGTCCCTTTAACCACGGAACCGATTGAGCTCAAATCAGGCAAGCTTTGGAATTGACTTGAATATGTTTCTGTGAAGTTTGGTCAAAATCGGTCCACCAAGTTTGACTTGCAATTTTGTTTCTCATCAAAAAAAGACAAGTATTTCTTTTTGTTAGGCGCAGAGAACACCGAGTATATAGACTCTTGAGCACGTGCAACGCCGGGCGGGTACAGCTAGTATATATATATATATAATTGAATTGTCCTCATAAATTTTGTGAAAAATAACCTAACTGCCCCATGTTTTTTCGTCGAAAGTGCCCCTTGACGTGGTGCCGGAAAAACACATGGGGCAGTTAGGACACAGTCGAAAGTGCTCCACGTCGAATTTTAGTTTGTAAATATTAGTTTAAACCTGAAATAAGAAATTCGAAAACATTTTAGAACTATGAACAGGTATAATATCAATGAAACATTACTAAAAAAGCTCTCGAAGACATTTTAATTATTTGTAACGTCATTCCTTCGTGTACTTCACCATGATGAATATTTTGACATTGAAAGTTTGGTAATCGATTGAGCCTCCTCCTCACAATAAAAGTTTGAAGTTGTCAAGCCGTAATGAAAGATCCCTTATTTTCATTCTTATAACAATTTGCGGAGTTTGAGAAACTTTTCTGAAATGCTTTGTTCGGTCTAGACACATTTTTACCTAAATATAAATAGTATATATCCGTCTCACTTGATACACAATAGTTAGTTTGTTGGTTTAATTTTACGACTTTTTTTTAAATCTTTTGATGATCTGGAAAAAGCCAAATGCAATATGTTGTGAAATAGAACGTGGGATAAAGTAGATAAATTCACAGTGTGTTTCTTTTTTCAATGTTGTTTCTTTATTCATTCTGGCACTGGCGGACTAACCAGGGGGCGGAAGGGGCGGTCCGCCCCGGGCCTCCGGTCTTTGGGGGCCCCCAAATCCTTCAATTTATAATAAAATTCTTCACTTCAGTGAATCGTTACCCTGCATACTTCAAAACCTCTTGACTATTTGCATCTCGGTTGCATCATGCGAGAGGAGTTTTTCGAAACTTAAACTAATTAAAAATTATCTTCGATCTACAATGGATCAGGTAGGAAAGAAGAGGTGGCGGTTCGGCTTGAACCCAATTAGCACTTGTTGTGCCTTTTTGTTACAACGACTCGTGTGACCTATGTTGTAGTGGTTGTAGAGGATTTGATGTGTGGCAATATCCAACCTGTGGAGTTGAAAAAACGGATAAGATCTTGTATCCCTTTGCCCGATATAGCGCTAAGATCGTCGAAGAATGGTTGATTCAGTGCCCGCAGTCTGGCTCTTGCTAGTGCCGGACATTCGCAGAGGAAATGGAAGAGAGTTTCTCTCATTTACATTCCCGCAGCTGCGGCAGTGGGTGTTAATTGGGATACCTAGTTTGGCTGCATGTTCTCCAATTGGCCAGTGCCCGGTAATTATCGCCGTAATTCTGGAGACTTCGGGCGGGTTCTGTTTAGAAGATCCTCTGTTCTTCTTTTGTCATAAGTAGGCCATATCTTCCTCGTTATGATGCAGTTAGTTAACCTTCTCCTTTGAAGATTGGCTTTCTGCAGGAGGTATGAGTGTATTTGTGTCTTGCCCGCGAGTGAGCCGTCCAGAGCTGAGCCTTGCCTGGCCAACTCATCTGCACGCTCGTTTCCTGTTGTGTTACTATGCCCTGGAACCCAGTCGCGCAAGTTCGTTCCGGCACTCCTGCACCAGTTTGGAGAATATGGTAGCCGAGCCAATAGCTTTGATGGCGGCTTGGCTATCTACGAGGATAGCAATGTTTTGTTTGTACGCTGTGTCACGCCCTAGTTGCGTGCAGGCCTCTCGGATAGCCAGTAGTTCCGCCTGGAAAACGCTGGCAAAATCCGGCAGGCGAAGGGATATTGATATTTTTAGTGATTCCGAGTAGGCACCGGCCCCCACACCACAGTTCGTCTTAGAACCGTCAGTGTATATGACCTTGTCGAACTCTTTCACTACTTCGTCCCTCTTCTGGAGAATAGTGTAAGTGGTTAGCCGTTTAGGCGGGGTAGGGTAAAATCGGGTATTTTGGTTTTGGTGGTGAACAGCATCAGTTCGGTTTTGCTCGGGTTAACGCCGAGGCCACAACTTGTAGCCCAGGTGCTTACCTTGTCTAGAGCATTCCCCATGATATCACTTATCACGGAGGGAAACTTCACTGACACTAGTATCACTACGTCGTCCGCGTCATACGCGACAGCTTTGACCCTTTCCCTGTCTAGTTTTACTAGAATTTAGTTCATAACCATTAGCCATAGTAGCGGAGAAATGACGCCACCCTGTGGCGTTCCTTTATGTGCAAATTTGGTTAAGTGGCTGTTGCCTAGTGTTGCCTGAATAAGTCTTGTTCCGAGCATAGAAGCTATCTAGCTAGCTAATAGATTCCTCTATGCCCAGTTCGACCAGAGATTCAAGAAAAGCTTCCGTGTGTACGTTGTTGAAGGCTCCCTCTATATCCAAGAAGGAGGCTAGGGTGTATTCTTTGTAGTGTATGGCTTTTTCGATAGTTCGAACTACCTCAAGAGCGACTGGTTAATCTAACCGTGCTTTCAATAGAAAGAAAAATTTACAAAGATATCGATATAACACGCTACAAAAAATGATAAAACTATCTTTGATTTATTTTATCTAATTTGTTTTTGTTGATTCGTATTTTATTTTCCTCACCCATATCCAATCCATATTGTAGGTATCTATGTATGTTTATTTAGCCTAAATAATTTAATTCGAATTTAAATTTCACTTGCCAGATTTTAACGAAATAAACATAAACACTTGTTTATACATACAAATGCGAACTGAATAAAAAGCTTGTAAAACTACTTATTTTTTAAAGCTGGGGGCCTCATTCAGATAGCCTCTGACGGGCTTAGTCCGCCACTGCATTCTGGCATACTAGGAGTCTATTCTTTTTATTCCAACAGAAAGGTGGAGTAAAAGTAGTATTCTCTCGTTTGACAGCTACACTTGAAAAAAAAAAATAGAAGCACCAGGAAGCAGTCAAATGGGTGATTATATTTATTTCAAATTTATTGTCTTTTTTATATTTTAATGTGTTTTATTTCAAGTTTATTTTATTTTTTATTCTAATTTTCGATTTCCTTTTACAATTTCAGGATCAAACACATTTTTGAAATGGTCTCCTGGGTACATAAAATGCCTCATTGTTCTCTCCGAGAGATATCAATTTAATTTTGACACGCAGATGAAATCAAAAGTGTGGGAAGATAATATCGGTGGAGATTACCCAAATAAGATTAAAGCACATACAGTAGTGGAAATTCGATTATGAACATCAACAAAAAATTTGTTTCCATGAAATTAAAAATATTTATTGAACATTTTAAATGTACCTACACAAAAGCGTTATAATAAAATGATAAATGATAAATAGCAAATTGTTACATAAAATTTGACTTCCAAAATAAAGCTATAAGAAAACACGAGAAAGCAATGAAAACTATAGGAAATTCGATTACGAACACATGAAGGTTTTCCGGTTCTTTTTAAATAATGATGGAATTTTTTCGAAAAAAAAAATTCTTAATAACGAGTGGGGCCTCCTCTATTTTGGAGAACATCTGAAAGTCGAATTGACCTAGACATTGTAAGGCTTTTAAGCACATCAGGGCTGATTGTCGACCAAGCCTCGCGGATAGCTTCTTTAAGCTGATTGACGTGGTGGAACTGTATGCCATGTGAGTAAACGTTACGTCCAAGAATCCCCCACAAATTTTTGATTGGGTTAAGGTCTGGACTTCGAGCCGGCCACTTCATTACCTCGTTTTGTGAAAACCATAACAGACCTTGCGTTGTGAACGGGCGCGTTATCCTGTTGGAAAATTAAATTTTCAAAAAGAAACTCTTCGGACATGCTCACTACATTGAAATATAGCACATCGATGTACAAAGAAGCGTTAAAATTTCTTGGTAACCACGCGATTTGTGATGTTCCCGCAGAGCAAAATGCCGCCCAAATCATAACCAAACCTCCTCCGCTATGTCTGCTTATTTTGACCTGCTGAGGTGTTCGCAGATCATGCCAATAATTTGAAAAACCATCAGGGCCGTCGAGATTAAATTTTTTTCGTCACTGAATATAACATTGTTCCATTTTTCTATCCAGGTTATGTGAGTTCTCGCAAACTCCAGCCTCGCATCTTTATGAGCTTGAGTAAGCGGAATTTGTTCGACACGTTTACGGTACTTTAGGTTTCTGTCTTCATGTAAAATTTGCCGTACCCTCCTCGCTGTGATAGGAAGAGCAAATTTCCTTTGAATATCAGTGGATGTGACATTATGCCGTCGAACTTCGTGTAAAATACGACTCTTTTCACGAACTGAAATTTTTCTGTTGTCGTCAAATTTTCTTCTTTGACTGTAATTTTCACTAAGTCTAACGTAATTACATACGACTCCAACAGACCTGTTAATTTGACGGCTTATTTCCCTCATGGACAAACCCTGTTCACTGAAAAAAAATATTTTTGTTATTTCATCCCGAGTTAGGTCCTTACCGCGTCCCATTTTTAATTGTCTCAAATTTTACTTAAGTTTTTATTCTTATTCATTAAATTTATTTATTTTTAACAATTTAGTGAAAAAACATCCAAAACTTTTTGAGCAGTTTCCCCGCAATAGCAAAAATAACGCGACTGTTCACAATCGAACTTCCACCAGAAATGCACCATTTTCTATCACCTTCTCAATAAATTCCAGTGAGCTCACTAACGAAGAATGAGAAAGCTCTTGTAAGGTAACGGTTTATTGTATGGAATGTCGACAGATGCTTTAAACGTGCTTTGGAGTAGGAGATGCACTTCCTGGTCTTTTAAATGGAATTTCGGCTTTTCGGTGTGAACTGTCCATAATCGAACTTCCACTACCGTACATATCTGCAAAAAAATGCATAGGCAAATGGAAAGGTTTGAAAGCCCAGTACAAAAAGATAAAAGACCACAACAACACCAGTGGAAATAATCATAAGTACTGGGAACATTATGGAGATCTGGACAGGGTCCTATATAAGAGACCAGAAGTGAATCCGCCGGCTGTGTGTTCCAGCGACGACTCGACAGTCGTCGTTAATGACGACATATTTAAGTCTTCTGCCGACGTCATGATAGACGAGACCGTCCACAACGCGTCAAGAGTTGGGGGCAAACGGAAAGCGCCGGTTGAGTAGGCAGAGGCGAGAAGACACATTGAAAAGGTGCAGAGAACCGATAGGTTCCTAGACCTAATGACTAGGTTGATGGATCATGTGGCACATGCGAGATCGCATGTTATTATGTTTATATTTTATGTATGTTTAAATACTTCCTTTTTTAAATGAATTAGTTTATGCGTCTCTGTGAGATCGCATGTGTATATTTATTAAATGAATTAAATTCTTTTTTTTTATATGAATTTATTTGTCTTTTTTTTTGGTTTTTTTAAGGATTTTCTCTTTTTTTGTTTATAAATTACAATTTTTATTATTTTTTTTTTAAATTTATGAAATGTTTGTTACTTTTTATTATTTCATTATTATTAGTGCTGTGATAAACTATACTAATATTATAAAGAGGAAAGATTTGATTGTTTGTTTGTTCGAATAGGCTCGGAAACTACTGGACCGATTTGAAAAATTGTTTTACCATTAGAAGCCGACATTATCCCTGATGAACATAGGCTAAAATGCTTCATCCGCTGTCCGGAAGCGGAGATCTAAGCTGATATCTAAGAAAAGTTGTAACTCTCGAATGCTTTGTAGCTCCTAGCTTTGGAGTGACTCATCCAAATGAAATAGGATTTTTTTTAATATAAAGTTCAATTATGTACAAAGATTTAAAGATATAAATCATCTTTGTAGGTTATCCTAAAGTTGAACAATAAGCATTAAAGTATACATTTTATACAATTCAAAAAAAAGAAAATGTTCGATTGAAGCTAGATCGTTGGATTTTCCCAGCGCTGAGTGGAGGAAAATTTGTGAGTGTGTGCGGCACAAATCTGTTTCTCTCTCTCTGTACCTTTTGTGCTGTGTGCTTTTGTTTTCTTTTTTTTATGCACCTTTTGTAGTTGTGTTGTTTTTTTTGTGGTGCATGGAACTGAGAAAGATAGGGTATGAAATGTAATTGAGATTGAGAGGGAGCCACACTGAGCGTATATCCATATAATGAGAAGGGATACTCTCGACGTTTTCTTTATCAGTTCTTATCAGCAAGTACAGTAAAACATGTCAAATTGGACCACCCTTCGGACCGAAGAAAAGTTAATAATGCCTTGATCAAGTGGCTGTAGATGTGAAGTTGTATTTGCACGAAAATGACGCAAATTTGACTTTGATCAATGGTGACGCCGGTCTCACGCACCGGGGTTTTCAACTGAAGATTTATCGAAACGTGTTACTAATAGTTCATGTTTTTTTTAATTTATGCTCTTTGTCAATAAAACAACGATATTTAATCAATTTAAGCTCTTTTTTTTGAATAATTAAATTAACAAAATTTTTTTATTAGAGCATTAAAAATAACAAAGTTTTTAGTAATACATTTTTTAAAATTAAGAAAAAAATAAAAGATCACATGTCCATTAAGGAAAATAACGTTTTTTAGTCTTTCGACATTCGGAACTTTTACAAAAAAAACAAAAATTGGTATCCTTCCAAACAAAAAATAACAAAAAAAAAAACATCTCAAAAACTAAATTTCTGCAGGTAAATAGCTGCTGCAATACGGCACTACGTGTTCAAGACACAAATATTTTTCACATTTTTGGCAAGAGTACTTGGTTTTTCTGTTTTTTTTCCATCCACAGTCATAGCACCGACCAATTTTGAAGGACCGGATGTCCCAGTTACATCATCTATATGTAAAATACGCGAATAATAAAAAATTGTTTTACTTACATAAACGGTGACACACGGTCGCACGGACCGGATAGTAAAAAAAATACACAACGTGTGCTCACTAAGCAGGTTCGTCGTGAACTGATGGTGGGGGACGTGCAATGCGGCAGCTACTCGAAATTGCAACAAAAAACTTTAAAGGAGAATAAAGTTATTCGATTTTTTTTAACACACCCGGTCTCACAGACCAATAGCTCTTTCAACTGTTACTCGAATCTTGGAGTGTACTTTGTTGTACTTTCGCTGCGTTTCATTAAGGGCTCCAATATTCTTAAAAGGAGCTTAGATGTCGCCTAGTAAATGTTGATCAGCATGAAAAGAAACTCCACCTTAACAAAATATACGCAAATCAATTATTATATAGCGGTCGAATTGAGATCCTTACCATTATTAATCTTTCTTAATAAATTCGATCTTCGGAATAGGCATGCATCATGTATTGAACCAGCTTCACCCTCGTAGCAATCTATAAACATCAACTTATCACCACAAACAACTTGAAGTAATATAGACTGGAATTTGTTCCTGTTGATGTAGGAATTCTGGAACAACTTCGATTTTGCTATTGGAATATGAGTACCATCAATGCAACCAATAACTCATAGAAATAAAAATGAAGCTTATGAGTGTCCTAGATCATATTTTAGTTTTTGATATAAACCTGAAAATCGGGTTGTTTGCTCAAAATATGGCGCAGTACGCTGTGCTTCTTCCGAAGTGGGCCAATGAATGATTTTATGCCGTACATTTGTTTTTAATAATAGTCTGCAAACATTTCCAACAGCTGAACAACATGACTTTTTACATACACCAAATCTATCTGCCACAGACCTAAAAGAAGCAATTATTAATAAATAGGTCGTAAGAAAATTAATTGCACTATACCGAAAGCACTCGGTGTTAGCCAGAAACCACAAGGTTATTAATATTTGTTTGTCTAACTCAATCTGTGGCCGACTGTGAACATTTCTGAAGATTCCATGCTCTTCATGAATTAAGCAAAACAAACTTTCTGTGCTTTGTCTTTTTAAACGAAAATGGGTTTTAAAAGTTTGATCATCAAACATAAATAGGTAGGTATGATTCGCTCATAATAAAGTTTATTTTTTTTAAACAATCTCACGATCGGATTCGTTTGCACTGGCTTCATCACTATCACGCTCAAAAAACAGTTGCCATGCCACAATTCCCATATAGTTAATGCAATTATTTAATTCTAAATAATCAAGAGAAAAAAAATAACTATTTGGATTGACTTGGCACAAACAGATGGCTGTCATTCTTTTTGTTCCAGTTGTGTTTCTTTATTCATTCTATTCTCGATATTCCGAATAAAAAAATCGAATATTCTGTCTTTCTATTTTTTATCCGGAAAAAAAAAGAAATACACTGTCAATGTTTATGATGCTTTTCCCAATAAGGTCATAAAACGAGTCCTTTTTATCGTCTAACTTAATAACGAAAAGTAACTAAATCCACCTGATAGATACTTAAAAGGTAATAAAACAATACATTTTTTTGGATTAAATTAATAATAATATGTAGTATACCTCACGGGCCTGCTATGAAGAGATTTATACAGTTCTTCCAAGTAATTTAGTGAATTTTTTTTATTGCTTTCCTCATTCGTAGACCTTTCTTGAAAGCCATACCTACACGTTTTTCATGATGTTCAGGTCCGGTGAATATGGCGGCCATGCCAGTTGGTCTACATTTTCACTCTGAACCAAGTTTTGGTTATTGTTGCGGTATGTAGGTATCGGTGAATTGTCTTGTTGGAAAATTTATCCTTATCCACCAAACATGAAGGAAGAATGAAGGAGACTATTTCGGGTATAGATTTGAAGGTATTCACTGTCATTTTTGACCTTTGAAAATCAAGGTTTGCAGTGTCGTAAAAGCTTATTGCTACCCATAACATTACTCCAACAACGTTAAACGATAACCTTTAACAACCACTTTTTTATTTCATCTTTTCTCGTGGAAGTGGATGGTGCTTTATTTTGCTTTCTGGAATGATAGGAAGCATTGTCCAAAACTATGACGGAGTTGGGTTCCAGGCGTATTAAAATATATTTAAACCATTTCTCGTACACATCAGCGTTCATGTCCTCGTGGTAGTCTCCGGCTTTTCCCGAAATGAAGCATAAAAGTCCTCCATCGACGAAACCTGTAGAACTTCCTCGTTGAGCCAGGTCTCATCAGTAAAAGAATATTTTTCTTTTCTTTTCTCTAATTTTTTTTCCCGTAAATATCTTCGTCTCCAACAAATAATGCCACCTCTTGCCGACAACAGATTCTTTCGCTGACGTTTGACGAATTTAAGTCCGAGATCTTTTTGTAATATTGTATGCAAAGTTGATCTGCTTATTTTTGTTATATTTGCATTTTTTTGTACTTCCAATAAAAGTTGGAAGGTGATTATCCATAAAAAACTGATGGACTATCTGCCTAATGGCACATTTGGCAAAATCATCGACCTTGCTCTTGATACCGGATTTATCTTTCTTCTTTGGTGGTGAATTGTGGCCTTTGATTGCTTTTTCCCTTAAAAGCCTGTACACAGTTCGTTCCGTAACAGAAAAAAATATTAGCTGCATTTCCTACGGCTTCCGATTTACTTTTAAAAAGGCCATAGAATTTTGCAGTTGCATCAACAATTTGTTGTTTCTTTTCTACACTTAGATCCTTTGAAGAATTTGTAGCCATGTTTCTCTTTATTCTATGCACTATCAGCGATTTAGATAACAACCATTGTTTCCGCCTTATAAACACAATCAGGCGATTAGAATACAAAATTATATAACCACGACGCAATGTCATATACCTAAACAGATGGTAAAAAAAAACTGCACTTGTACAGCATATACAAATAAAATCAAATTAAAACCGAATGGCAAGACCCCACGTAATAATTCGTTCTCAAAAGCATCAAAACCAAAAGTTCTTTGACAAAATCCATAGAAACACCCTTAATGATATGCTTCATTGTAGAGATGGTAATACTCCTCTGATGTGCTTCAGTCACACACACTGCTTATTTTGGTGGATGATAATAGCAAGCAAACACAAGACGATCATGCTCATTCTCTATTCGACTGTGTGGGAGACTGGTTGTGGCGGGTTGTATGCGAATTTTAGGAAAATTACAACAACAATTCCTTGGTATGACAGTGGTTTGGTTTTTATTTAAGTGGCAATTCTTGCGTTTGAGTGCCGTGAGAGTATCTGCAGGCACCACTAGTAGAAAAAAGCTCCTCCATAAGGCCTGTACTGACAATATTTGTTGGATACAGTATAACTTCAACTCCAGTTTCTGCCTTGAATTTGCTTACGGATAGACTTGAAATTGAAGCAGCTCTCAGTATCGCCCGCCGATCCTGGCTTGTTGTTGATTTGCTTACTCTTTGTTCCTAGTTATTTCCATAGTTCTCAGTATACTTAAGATACCTATGAACAACCGTTGGTCCTCTTCCAATCTTACCGGCTATAAAATGGATAGATTTGCCTCCTTGTAAGCTCGAATTGGGTTTAATTCCTCTTTGGTTAATGAATTTCTTTTACCCATTATTGTTGTTTCTATTTATGACGTCGGGTTTTCAACAAAAATCCATTTTACCAATAACAGTTAGATTTATTTACTGTTCGTTATCATGTGAGACAAAAAAAAATTCTAATTTTATGACCTTATTGGGAAAGGCATCATAAAAATTTAATTAATCTTCTTAATCCGATTTTTTTTACAACATAAATATAAAATAGACTTCTTTCATATTGCCTTTCGTTTTTCCAAGATTAGCAAAGGATTTAAACAAAAAGACGTAACATTAAATCAAGAAACTGCCTGTTCGTAAATGGAGACTGTCTAACACGTTACAAAAAAAACAATTTAAAGCGGAGCTTTTAGGTCTCTGTTTTTACCCAACCACACACGAATGAATTTCATTTGGACCAACTATTGTTGTCCATAACTAACAAGTAATTTTACACATGTTGGAGCGTAATCCCACACTCTCGCTTACAAGCATAATAATGGTTAAAAGTTATTTATTCAATAAATTACTCTGTTCTACTCTGCTAACTACGAATGTGGCTATAGTGTAATTTCGTCACAACAATAACAGTAGAATTATTATTCATTTCAGATAAGTAGCTATTGTTAATTAATTTACGTTAACAATGTTGAGTTCATTAAAATTATATGCGCTCCAGTAAACGTCGAAATTAGTCATTTTGTTTTTTGTTAGCTGCTAGTTACAACAAACAAAATACAAATCATTCCCTTTTTACGCTCAACCTCTAATTTGTAAACGTGTATTTTATTACCTGAGTGATAACACGTTTAACTGAAGTTATATCGCATTATGCGGTGTCGTTGCTAATTATAATAATAAAAATAAACAATTTTATAATACAGAGGATTTATTTTTATGAGGAAACGTGAACTGCAGTAAGTTATGATATCCGCTGTTTGAATGACACATTAACAATTACAATTGGGTAATAGGTTAACGTGCTTCCCATCCCTAAATAGTCTCTGATAAGGAACTGCAGCCTTCCATACTCTGTGATGGAATCTATGATGAAGTGGTTCTTAAAAAAATATTCCGTCTTCCTTGTCGTCTCGAGGATCCTATTCAGTGAAGCATTTTTGTTCATGCGCTCTATGTGGCCCAGTCAATGTAGTCGCTTTTTGACTTTATTGTAGAGTTTGAGGTTGTTCTTCTATATTCGCCCTTTTCGCACACAGCACCAAACATCCGACGAAGAATTTTTCTATCAAAGCAGCCCTATATTCGCGATTATCGCCCTGAAGAGCACCATAATGCAGAGCTGGCAGGATTATGACTAGGTATAAAAGCAATAGTTCCTTTATTCAGTAGTTTTTTAATGAATTGCTTCGGCAAAACGAATTCAGAGCGGTTCCCATAGGTTATTCTTTACCGGATCTCCACTACGGTGTCATTCGCTTACATGTTTAGATATATGTATGTAGTTGGACTCCTTAACTACCTAAAAGCTACCGATATCAAGCGTTACGTTTTACCCTAGTCAGTGGAACTTTGCTTGCTTGTTTGTTGATAGTATGTTCGTGCGTGGCCGTGTCCTCATTTCCTTCGAGTCTAACCAGTTCCGCCTATTCTTAAATTGCCGTGAAAGCTACTCTGAAAAGGGCCAATGCTGGCTATATATCCGTGTTCCCCAGTAGTTACGTTATGCTAATCGGTCCCTACGTGCGTAACTCATTCAACCAACTATGTTCAGTTTATACCACTACTTGATTGAATAAAATAATAAAAAGCCTGATACACTGCTGAAACTCAAGTTGCTTGCGGTTAGCAACGAACGTATTGCAAGCTTCGTCCACCTGGTTGATCAACTTGTTTGATTTTGTCCAAAAAATTGGTTGCTCGAGTTGTTCAACTGCGTTTTTAGCGTGCGGCCGTTGAACGAAAAAGAAAAGGGGCTGCCGCATTGATAATTTTAGTGGAACATTGCACCAACCCAGCATGAAAAGAAAGATACGATTCTGAGAGGATGAATAGTTTTTAACTTGCGACGAAACTAGTTTTTAAATGAAATATCGTCACTTGAAAAGGAAACTCACATACCTAAGTTAAAATCTGACGATTTTGAGTTAACTATACGAATCGCCAATAAAAATTCAAGTTTTCTATCAAACCATCATAACTATAACTCTTAAACCTACAGCATGAGGGCACAAGTGCCGTTTTGAATTTAAGGAAACATCCCTGTTGTTTTCCCAGCTAAATGACTTTTTTTCATTTGTAACACTTTGCTTCTAAAAAAAATTATGAAATCGTGATAAATAAGTTTCTTGAAAAGTGACACTTTTCGTTTTGTTTCATTTTACTGACAAATTTCAGTAAATTATTTTTGTAGTACGTTTCAATTTGCGTTAAGTCATTTTACCTAGGAACGAAACTAGTTGATGAACTTCAAAGTTCTTTTGATTACTTTAAGAAGTGCCACTTTACCAATAAGCTACGTAGGTATTGTTTTATATAATATTATTATAATCGATTTTTTTCATTCAAGTTCCTATATCTTTTTAATTATAACTTAATACTTTTTAAAGTGGGTTGTTTTACAGAATATTGAAGAACAGTATTATTTTTGTTAAATAATCTTTATTTTTTTTTACTTAAACTTGATTTCTTTGTTTTAATTAATAAAATTTTATATTGTTTGTAAAACACTTAATAGTAAAATTTAACTTATTTTTATTTATTAGTTAAACCATTTTTTTGACGATAAACATTACTGGTTTTATTTCAAAACTAAACGACACTTTTCAACACTTTGTTTTAAATGAGAACTATTTTGATGCAAAATGACATGTCAAATTTTGAAAGAAGAAAAAAGAATACTTTTTTACTTTACAACTTTTTAGTACCTATTCATTGAAATTCAAAACTTAAATGAATTTTTTAAGTTATGAAGTTATGAAGTTTGCTTTTCAAGCGACGATATATCAAAAATTGAAATCAATTCATCGCAATGCGTCCAGCTCGAGTGCAAACGTATTTTTTTAGTTTTTATGATTTAGTTTTGATGATTTTAATTCTCTTCATGAAACCTGTGAAGCCATTAACACTTTATTAAAATATGATTATTTAAAAGTGAGATCAGAATATTCAATAATTATTTGTTTACTTGCGGTGCCCCCGCAAACGTTGTTTTGCCTTAGCCTACTAGGACAAAAAACAGATAACGGTAATATTGGATAAACTGCTCGGCCGATTTTGACCAAACTTTACAGAAACATTCTCGAACCAATGCCGAAGATTGCCTAAAATTTGAGCTCATTGGTTAAGTGGTTATGGAGTCAGACAGAACGTTTTTTGCTCCTAACTTCTACAGCCCTGTCTGTAAGGAACCGTGATAAACTTTATTTTAAAGGTGTTTACCTGGGAAACAGATCAGCCCTTAACATTTTTTCACTTGGGTACACCGTTAGCACCACAAGGCCCTTGTTTTTGTAATGGGTTCTGGTAACAATTTTGATAACTTTGTTTTGATCATAACTCTTGGGATTTTGTCTGTAAAGAACCATGCGTCGTTATCAATGGTAACACTAATACAAACTTATTCCTTACCCCATAACAAGCTATCAAACCCCAAAGCAAACCGAACCAAATACCAAACCGTTCAGTTGAGAAATGATTTGCTTCCAAACAAGTTACTATCGCTTGTAATCCGGTTTGCCTGAATTTCGATTGGGTTCAACTCGGTTTAAGAAATGTTCGGTTTGGTTCATCACAAGTTCCGATATCCGATTGCTTCCGCTACATTGCTTCCGTTACAATACTTCCGCTACAATTAAAATGTTACCCTCAATGCGCTAAAAGAGGTGGGCATAATTTCAAAATGTTCTTGTCTCTTTTTTAGCTCTGACACAGCAGAGTATTCAAACTTTTTTCGTTCAAATCTTGATCAGATTGCGTTCTATGAGCTCAGAATAAATTGACTGAGCAGTTTAAGTAAAAGAATCAAAACAGCCACAAATTACCAATGCTAGATAGTAAACTTTCACATCCCTCGGAAATGGATGGTGCATAATCCTCTCTCAAAATGTTCTATCGGTAAAAATATGTGAAACAATAAAAGTGAAGTTGACACCAATTGAATTTTATTAGTTCTGTCAAAGTGAAGGTTATTGCCAAAAATGACAATATTGCTGTGGTGAGTTTCAATTGATAGAAATTGGGAAATACACGTTTATTTCTGTAGCAATTTGCTTTTACTTTGTGTCTGCTTTTCTGTAAAAGTTATAAATAAAAAAACAGTTTTACAGCGTCTGTCTAAATTTTTGTTTGAAGTTTCTAAAAGTTTTGTTTTTGTGGTGAGATGGAGGGATGAGTTTGCTGAGTGCTGTTTTCTGGGTTTTGGATAACAAATAGCGAATGGAAGAAATGAAAGTAAACAACTTGGTATTTTATAGCATCGAAATTGTTGCAAATGCACGGTGATATTTTTTACTGATTCATTTGACTTATGTTATTATCGTTTCTTTGTTAATTAGGCTTGATTTTTTTTAGTCGTACAATTTGTTGACCTTGAACGAAAAAAAAAACCAAATGACAGGAAAGTCACTTTTAATGCATTTGTGAACAGAAAATTGAGGATTTTACTAAAACATAATCATGCTTCGGAGCGTGTTGAAATACAAATATAGTTGAACCATAGGAAAATAGTGAAATATCAGTAAAACGAGTGAAAAAAACATGTTTAACAAAATTTGTCAAAAGAATTTAATGTGAGTATCTAGTATTTTGGAATTTAATTTTCAGTTTTAATACACTCTTGTTTGACTAGAGAAAACAGGCGAAATGTCAAATGGCAACTAGCATAGTGCTGCCAAGTCAGAGCCGAGCGTTTTTTTTTACTCTTTTTATCTAAGCTAGGGTTTCCAGAGCATCTCTTTTTTAGAGAACATGTTCTCTTTTTCGATTCCGATCTTTTTTACACTCTCTATTTTCATAAAATTCGTTTTTTGTTCTCTTTTTTTTGTATGTCCTCTTTTTAGTGTCTTTTTTTATTTTCCTCCATAGCCTTTCCACAGATTAATAATTATAGCCCGTCCCAACTTAAGTGAAAATTTCTTGCGCAGGCCTTTTCACTTCAGGGATTTTATTCTCTTAGCGACAACAAAACTATTTTTCCAACCAGAATTACAGCTAAAAAAAATATGTGCGCATTTCATACAACAAATATACCCCTGCTTGCGAAAACCTCTCTCTCGTTCAACGATCGAGATATGAGTGATTGACCACACAGAACCGTCGTTGGCGCATGCAAAAGATACACATTTACCCCAAGGAAAAGGGAAATTTAATGGGTGTTGCACTTCTCAAATATGTGTTTAGTAATGAAAGCCAGAATTTTGAGTAACTATTAAAAAGGGTTGAAATGGAATTTCCGTTATACTTTGTGCATGGGCACGCAGGTAGACAGGTAGATTTTTAGGTTAGTTGAGAAAAGATGGGCCACTTTTCTACTCACTTAAAATCGACCTGGCTCGTCCGATACGACTTTCATGGAAAGGCCTAAGTGTCCAATTGTCTACCCATATTTAATAACCCATTTTTTCAAGGTATATTTTTACAACAAATAAAATCTCAACTACAGAGATCCCCGGATAAGTACCTCTCGCTTAAGTGCCTAACCCGCATAAGTACCTCTATTTTCTCAGAATCAAAATTTTTAAAGAATTTTTCATATAAAACTCACCTTTTAAGTGCCTTTCGCTTAAGTACTTTTCCCGCTTAATTGCCTCTTTTAATTCTAACTTTTATTGATATTTACCTGAAAATAATTCTTTTAAGTACCTAATTGAATTTGTGTCTTAAATGGTGAACGCATATACGAGTATGCTGCTAGCAGTTCCTTGTGATTCATGCTTAAGAACTAAAAATATAAAAAGTAATAAAACCAATCTGGTACAATGCTGAACCTGGCATCGCAGACCCTATTTATGTCTCTATCAGACTGTCACTTGTCAAAAAACTTTTGCTGTACGGATTTTTGTCGAGGTAACGTAAGTAAAACCTGAATTTATAAAAATGCCTGGTAAAGGCAGAAAGATTACATCACTTTCTTTAAAACAAAAACTTCAAGTTCTAAATCTGGTTGAAAGCAAAACTCTTCCCAGAAAAGAAATTGCAAGGCAATTTAAGTGTGATGTGTCGACTATAAATCGCGTTGCCAGAAATAAAAAACAATTGGAAGAAGCTGCGCACACAAATAAAAATTCCAAAAGAAAACGTTTGCGAAAATGTTCCAACGAGAAAGTCGAAAAAGCTCTTATCAAATGGTTTGACCAAATGCGGTCCCAAAATGCCATTATTAGTGGGATTCTGCTTATGAATAAAGCAAAAGAATTTGCCGCTAAATTTAATGAAGACTTCGAACCAACCAGTTGCTGGCTATGGCGTTGGCAGCGAAGGCAAAACATCAGATCTATTAAAATTCAGGGTGAAAAAGCTGACGCTGATGCTTCAGGAGCAGAGGTGTATTGCCAAGAAGTTTTGCCAAAATTGATTGGGGAGTACGACCAATGCAACATCTTCAATGCCGACGAAAGTGGACTTTTCTATAAAGCCTTACCAAATAGCACCTTGGCCAGAAAAAACAAAATAACAACAAGTGGGAAAATTGATAAGGCCCGTCTCACCATTCTTTTTCTTACAAACGCTGATGGGACTTACAAAAAAGTTTTCACAATAGGAAAACCCAAGAATCCAAGGTGCTTCAAAGGAAAATCTATACCACTTCCTTATTATTCCCAACATAAAGCTTGGATGACGTCTTCTTTGTGGTCTCAGTTGATAAAAGAATTTAACAATGAAATGAAGGATCAAAATCGAAAAGTGTTATTGTTTATCGACAATGCAGCATGCCACAAAGTTGAAAATCTGGACATCGAAAACGTTAAAATAGAGTTCTTACCCGCAAACACGACATCGATTTTACAACCTCTCGATCAAGGCATAATTTCCTGCTTTAAAGCTTATTATCGTCAAATTATAGTCAGAAAACAATTGCTTGCCATCGAGAATGGGTTAACAATTAAGGATTTTTCCAAATCAATTACAATTCTTAACGCCCTCGCATATATGTGAAACGAGCTTGGTGGCTTGTGTAACGTGATTCAATTAAACATTGTTTTCGGAAGGTATGTTGTATACGAGTATTTTCGTTGCTTGTTGTGTTGTTGGAATCTTGTTTTTTTTTTTGTACATTATGGTAGGACGGATTCGTCTCGTTTTCTGAAGATATTTCTGGTGAAAACATAGAAGTAATTTTGGACATTCCAATAGAAGCACCAATTTTTGAAGAATATGTACAATGCGATAGCAATGCTCAATGCTATGGAGTGTTATCAGAAGACGACATAATAGCGGAAATACATACAGAACTCAATAATGACCAAGAAGATGAGGAAGAGGGTGGCGAAATTGAAGAAGTGTCAGCACAACCACCAAGTTTCGCTGAGACTTTAGAAGCGCTTTCAATTTTAAGACTGTTCATAGAACATAATAACATTGATGATACTGAAGTCGAGATACTCGAAGAAAAATTTTTACAACTCAAGTTTCACAATGTTACACAAACAAGAATAACAGACTATTTTTCTATTTAAGTATGTATACATTATGTCCATGTATGGTAAATTTTTTTTTTTTAAAGAACCGATACATTAATGTACATATATGTATGTATATGTATCTACATATTCACATCTGATTCTAGATTTAAGTTGCTGTGAATTCAATTTAGTTGTAACAACACTTTTCAATGTGATTTTTTTTTTTCAAATGAATAAATATTAATATGTTCCTAATTAATCGTGGTTTCTTTATAAAAAGACATACATAAGTGCTTCTGAGCACTTAAGCGGGTTTTTTATAAGTGCCTTACTCGCTTAAGTACCTCGCAGGCTTGGACATTTTAGGAGAGGCACTTAACCGGGGATTCTGTATTTATTTTTTCAAACAATATCTTTTATTGATACGTGTTCATTTTCTTTGCTTTAAATTATTTTATGTCAATTGTGCTATTTTTTATGATTTCTTTATTTTCTTGATTGTAATGTTTTACTTCATGCATGAAACTTTTTTCATGAGTTACTACAATAATTAATTGGTGAAACTCGATGAAAGTTAAAGCACATATCAATAATAAAACAATTACGTTTCCCAATATCGCTGCAAAAAAGATAAAGTAGAGAAAAGCATTAACAATTTCATGCGATCAAAAATACTTTAAAAGAGAAAATATCCCTTAAATAAATTGCTACTGCGCATGTTGGGATCATTCTTTTACTTTGGGATGGACTATAACATCAAAATCAATATAAAACAATATTTCCACCTTTGAAAATAGATTCAAGAGTCGAAAAACAAGCCCTATTCAAACTCAATCATTCGATACAGCATTTATATAAACATAGTAAACCATTCACACTACATTACTGCAAATGGATACTCACCACGTTCACAATTTAATATTGTCAGTGAGTTTCTTTATTTTTTCCGGATAAGGAATAGACTAGAAAAAGGAATAGAATAGAAAAAAAGACAGAATTTTTTAATTTTGTATCCGCAATATCCAGAATGGAATGAATAAAGAAACAAACATAGGGACGGGCTACAGTCCGCTTGGGCGAACTGTTGGATACCCTATTCTTATTCCTATCCCTCATAAGTGACAAAAGTCTAAGTATGGTTGAATTGCTAAGAACGCTCTACATATTTTCTTATATAACATTTAAAGGATTTTATCGAAAAAAACGCTCCCTAGCTCAAACTTGGGTGTTTCAATAAAATTGTTTTATTTAATTGTGGGCGTGTCAGTAGGCGGATTTTGGGCTGGGCAAAATCCTCACACTTTAGTCCTTCACGTGGGCGCCCGCCTGAAAATGGCTAACCGGTCAAACGGTTAGTGTCAGCCAAGGATTTACGCTAATCGTCTCGATCGTTTGTCGTGATCCATTAGTGTGAGGTAGGAGTAAACCTTTAAACCCAACCTAATTCCAGTGGTGGAGCGAGCATATAGCAAACCGTACCCAAGGATGAAAGGCTGGGGGTAAAACCAGTCGCGCACGAGCTCCCTCCGACGCCCAGGCAAGGTCGGTTGTATTAAGTGCCTTATCTCGGTAAGTCGGCTCTGCCGGGATGGACTCTCTTTTCCGGACGTACTCGTGGGACCCTAATAACAAAATGAACAAAAACCAAAACATAAAAGAAACAGAAACAGAAAATATAAAAAAAAATAATAAAAAAAAATACAAAAAAACAAAAAAGGAAGAATCCCTCTTAGGGACCTCTTCCGAGGAGGAGCTATTAGCCTCCAGCCAGGAGACAGTAGTTGACCCCTCAAGCCTAAGGAGCACCAGCCATAGTATTCCTTCAGGCGATCAACCTACCACTTCCAACTCTACAGTTATGGCCGAGGATACCAGCCATAGTATCCAAAAGCCACTCAATATAACTGAAAAACCCACAACTGGGAGCACCAGCCATAGTGCACCCAAACTCAAGAAGTCCTCTGGCTCTCTCTTGAAGTCACGTTACAACAGGGCTGTCTACATTCTTGCAAAGATTGCGAAGAATGAAGAGACTGGCGCGACTCTAGAGAGGGATAAAGAGGACAAAATAAAGTACCAAAAGGTGGTGGACGAGTACGTCAACTACCAAAATAACCCTAGGCAAAATCGACAAAAGATAGAGAGTGTGAAGAGAAACAGGTCCCAATATGAGACCTCTCACACCTCTAAAAGATCCAAGATCGCCCCTAGATTAAATAACTTCCAGGGGCCATCCACTTCACAGGCTACCAGAACCTTCACCGAGGTGGTGAGGGACCATCTTCAGGTCGCCATTATAGACGAGTTGTCAAAAAACGGCAAAACAGTGTCGGACCGTTGGTGTAGCATCGAAGACAAACTATCAGAGATGGTTGTGGAACACGTGCTCTCCGGAGTTGACAACCAATTACCCAGTTTCGACTGCGCGGAAATGGTACGAGGATATCGGGTGATTAAATGCGTGGACCAGTACTCTAAAGATTTTCTTGGCTCATGCATCGACAAGATCGCCGAAGCTTGGGAGGGCTTAAAGCTTAAGCTCATCCCTGCCAAGGATATCCCCACGAGAGCTAGGGCCCGTATTTGGCTACCGGTTATGAAGATAGACTCTGAGAGTCTGCTTAAGTGCCTCAAGCTTCAAAATCCGACCATTCCTATGGACGATTGGGCTGTCATAAAGGCAGAAGAACCCAAGAAAAACAGCTTATCCTACCTGCTACTAATGAACGAGGAGTGCCTAGAGGCACTAGAAGCAGCTGATTACAAGCTGAGTTTTGGCATACGGCTCGCCAAACTCAAGATCTTCCGATCGACAGTACCCGAGGATGACATAGACGATGTCGCCGCTGCCAATATGGTGGTGGAGGAACTGGCGATCGCTTCCAACACCCAATCTTAACATGCTGAAAGTCATCCAGTCGAATCTCCAGCACTCGAAATGTGCATCGGAGAATCTTCTGGTCTTCCTCAGAGAGGAAGACGTTGACATCGGCATTATTCAAGAGCCCTGGGTCAGGAAGAATACCATAATGGGCCTCTCAGACAGCAACTACAACCTTTTTTACAAAAAAGACGTCGGTAAGCCAAGAACATGCATTTTAGCTAAAAAATACATTAACGCTTTCTTATGTCCCAACTTCAGCTCGGGTGATCTAACCGTCGTTAAGCTTGAACTCACCCAGGGCCAAACCACATTCATATCATCCGCTTATATGGCGCACGATAAACCATCCCCGCCAGAAGAAGTGCAGCAACTCACAGCAGAGATACAAGCGAGACAAGGCAGTCTGCTCATAGGCTGCGACGCTAACGCTCGACATCATCTTTGGGGCAGCAAAGAAATAAATGAACGAGGTGAGTCTTTATTTGATTTTCTTTTAACTACAGATCTATGTGTATGTAATATAGGTAACACCCCTACCTTTATATTTCCAAGTACGGAAACTCATAACGGCTGGGAAGAAGTGTTAGACATTACACTCAAAACAAACAATGACATCTTCAGGGTTGAGAATTGGAGAGTCTCCAACCTAAAGTCCTTCTCGGACCACGAGTGGATACTCTTTAATCTGAGTATCAAGATAGATACTCCTACTCCGTACAGAAATCCAAAAAGAATTGACTGGAAGAAATTCGGTCAAATATTGAATTCTAAACTCCCTAATCTACCACACCTGAAAATTGAATCAGGTGCAGAACTGGACACAATTGCGTTTGCACTAGGCAAAGCTATGAACACAGCTTTTAAGGCATCGTGTCCCGTTAAATATAGCAAAAAAACCTTACCGCCGTGGTGGAATGACGACCTAACCATCCTCAGAAGGCTGACTAGGGACATTTTCAACATCTGCTATAGGCATACGTTTTGGCAACCCTACAAGGATTGCCTAAAGTTCTATAAAAAATCTATCAGATCAGCTAAGACACAAGCATGGTCTGAATACTGCCAATCCATCGATTCTCTTAAGGAATCTGCAAGACTCAGTAAGATTCTATCCAAAGGACACTCCAGTACATCTTTTATCAAGAGAACGGACGGAACCTAGACGGAATCCACTGACGAATCCTTGGAGCTTCTACTTAACACACACTTTCCTGGTTGCACTGACTACTGCGTACTTCCGCCCCAATTGAGGGGAGAGCTCCCCTCTCAGCAGGAGGAGATTGAGCGCATTATAACCAAGGAAAAGATTCTCTGGGCCATTCACAGCTTTGCTCCGTATAAATCACCAGGGCAGGATGGCATTCTCCCCATCATGCTTCAAAAACATGACGAGATAGTTGTGCCCCTACTAGTTGAAATTTACAGAAGCAGTATCCTACTAAATCACATACCTCAGTCGTGGAAGTATGTCCGAGTAGTTTTCATACCGAAAGTTGGTAAAAGAGGTCACGGATCAGCGAAGGACTTCCGTCCTATTAGCCTAACCTCTTTCATACTCAAAACTCTAGAACGCGTACTTGACCTTCACATAAGAACAGGCCTTGAAAGGTCTCCCTTATGCAACTCACAGCACGCATACCTCAAGGGCAGGTCGACGGAGACCGCTCTTCATGAAGTAGTGCGTACAGTCGAAAGGTCACTCTTCCATCACCAATACACCTTAGCCACCTTCTTAGATATAGAGGGCGCGTTTAACAACGTCCACACTGAATCGATCTAGGAATCTCTCCTAGAACTAGGCGTAGAGGACTTCGTCACTTCTTGGATCATTTCCATGCTCAAAACGATGATCATTCAAGCAAAACTAGGCAATACCCTTCTAACCAAATCAGTAAGTAGAGGAACACCTCAAGGTGGGGTGATCTCGCCTCTCTTATGGATTATAGTTCTCAACAAAATCCTGTCAAGTCTCGACAGGGAGGGTATCAAAGTCGTTGCGTATGCGGATGACGTGGTTGTTTTAGTATCAGGAATGTTTCCGACCGTGATAAGTGAAATCATGGAAAGAGCACTGGGTATGATTAGCGGGTGGGCTGCAAGTTGTGGCCTAAGCGTTAACCCAAGCAAAACTGAACTGATGCTTTTCACCACCAAAACCAAAATACCAACCTTCTCACTTCCCCGCTTAAATAACCAAAATCTTCCTTTATCCACCAGCACAAAATACCTTGGAGTCACGCTTGACCCCAAACTCAACTGGAAGTCCAACATCGAACACCGAGTGCGGAAGGCAAGCGTTGCTTTCTACGCCTGTAGCAAATCTTTCGGCAAGAAGTGGGGGCTTCAACCAAAGATGGTTCGTTGGATGTACACAGCGGTGGTACGTCCCATCCTCACCTACGGATCCCTGGTATGGTGGCCCGCTTTAAGTAAAGCCTACAACGTCACTAAATTAAGCAGAATCCAAAGAACAGCTGGAATTGGAATCACTGGAGCCCTTCGATCAAGCCCGACCGAGGCGCTCAATGTGATTCTCAACTTTCTGCCAGTGGATCTGTATATCAAAAACATTGCAGCGTGTAGTGCTGTTAGATTGAAGGAATCTAAATGTTGGTCGGAAAGGCCATATGGCCATACCAGCATCCTTATTTCACTTCCCGAAGGCATAGGTCTAATAGGTACAGACTACATTACACCCAAACTCAACTTCCATAAAAGCTTCTCTGTGAGATTCCCCTCTAGATCAGAATGGAAAGAAAATGCGGTCGTAAATGAATTCGACATACCTATCTTCACAGATGGTTCCAAGATGAACTGTGGAGTAGGAGCTGGCATTTTCTCTACAGAGCTAGATATTTCTAAAACCCTTCGCCTTCCCAACGCAGCCAGCGTCTTTCAAGCAGAAGTATTTGCAATTAAGGAGGCGTGTAGACTGCTTCTCAACATATTGACACACAGAAAAAAAATAGATACCTTCGTCGACAGTCAGGCCGCGATTAAGGCTGTTACTTCAACTAAGTCTACGTCCAAGCTTGTGGTGGAATGCAGGGATACGCTGAATAAGGCTTGTCATCGGCTAGATATCTCTCTCGTCTGGGTTCCCGGCCATAGGAACATTGATGGAAATGAGAGAGCCGATGAACTCGCCAGACGTGGCTCTGCTCTGTGCGTATCACATGCGGAGGAAGTTCTCCCTCCGCTGGGATATGTAAAGAGAGAAATCCTCCTGCACTTCATCTCAAGGGCCGAGACTAGATGGACGAATCGTTCGGACTGTGTCATTTCAAGAAAGATTTGGCCAACCTACGATGATGCCAGAACAAACAACCTCTTAGCCAGAACGCGTGTTGATGTCGCCAGACTAACGGCAATCAGTACGGGCCATTGGCCTTTAGGCACTCACGCAGCCAAGCTTGGCATCCCTCACAACACCCACTGCCGCAGCTGCTCTGACACAGAAAAGAGTGAAACAGTGTTCCATCTTCTCTGTGAGTGTCTGGCTTTAGCCAAAACCAGACGCAGCGCACTAGGTCATCCGTTTTACAATGACCTCTCGGCCATTCATACCATCCACTTCAACAACATCATCAAATTCCTCAACTCCACAGGATGGTTTTGAGCCCCCTTAATAATATCCATTTCGCCCTTTAATTTTAGGTTCCGTTAGTTGTGGTATCAAAACGGCGCTCATTGCGCTACTTGTGTTTTCCCTCGTCAGATGACGGGAATTACAGCCACTTAAACCAACCAACCAACCAACCAGGCGGATTTTAAAAAAATTAACTAATGAGCATAAAGGTCCATTTCCGCTCCCTTGCTCAAACTTAGAATTTTCAAAAAAAGGTTTTTTTTTAATTGCGGGCGTGTCGTGGGTGGATTTTGAAAATATTTACACATGATCCCCCTAGAGAGTATATATTATAAATTTCAGCTCCCTAGCTCAAATTTGGGTTTTTCAATAAAATTGTTTTATTTATTTGTGGGCGTGTCAGTGGGCTGATTTTGAAAATGTTATATCCCGAGCAGTTTTAGCAGTCATAGATCATATAAAAAAAATTCAAAATTCAAAATTCGATTTTTTCCAAAATTTTGTTTTTTTTGAGTTTGTGGGCGGATTTCAAAAATTCGTAAACTTGATTATTTCGGGAATATATGGTTAAAATGTCAGCTCACTAGGCCCAGTTTAAAGGCCTAATTTTTGCCGACGGACGGACGGACGGACGGACGGACGGACGGACGGACATGGCTAGATCGACATTACTATCGATGATGATCATAAATATAGTAACTTTTAGGGGTCTACGGGCAATAAAGGTATGTTACAAACTATGCGTCAAAATTAATATACCCTTAGAATAGGGTATAAAAATGGACCGAATAGAATGACAGCCATTTGTCTCTTGACCAGCGTTGCCACTTAGTTCAAGAACAAGTACAACATTTAGTACTTACAATTAATATATTTTTTCTATTATTGAACTCACATGTGGGGTAATACTCCACTAAAGCACTAAAATAAAAACATACATAATAATACAAATATGAGAAACAATACGAAAATATAAATTCAGTTCACAAAAACAATAATAATAACGATATCTTAGTAATACAAATTACATTAAACTTTTCCTAAGGAGAAATCTTGCAACTTTATTATGGTTGTCAAAAATCAATTATTGATAAACGACAAAATTTATTAATCGATCTACATTTTGGTACTATGAATGTCAATTAACAAATTATTCATCCATTGTGAACACTGACAAGCAAAATGCGATAAAGGTAGGTCTCTTTCTGCTGTGCCTAATTTCTTTCTTAAACGTCAAGAAAAAATTGAAGTATACAATTTCAGTAATTGGTAGAAATTGTATGAACAATTATTGAGATTGTTAATAAAGAGTATATTTAGGTGAAATCAAAGGAAAATATTCTCCTTTATTGAGGAAAAACCTGAGAAAGTATGTCACAGCAAAAAAAAAAATATAAAAACAATGAACATGTTGACCAAAAGGGCTTGTGCAGCTCCTGATGCAGCAATTTAAATGCATTTTCATTTGTTTGTACAATTTTGTTATTAATTAATTGTTTTCGTTCGTTTGTACTTAGTAGTATTAAAAATATATATGTTTTGTTCAACATAATTTGTTTCCAAAAAAAATATATTTCTGCCAAAAATTCATTTTTATTTCTCGTACACAATTCTATAATATTTTTTACGTTTTACTGTTCAAAAATAGTGTTAAGATACTCCTTCCTAATTTTAGAGCGCAAATAATTTGATTATTCAAATAATAATTTGATTTAACACCTGAATACTACTATTGGGAAAACGTATTAAAATATAATTTTATTTTGTTGTTAGTTGTTTTGTTTAAGCTCATGCATTTTGTGACTGCTTTTTTTTATAAGATTTATGGAAGTGAAGTGCCAGTGATTGTATCTATTCAACACATATTATTTTATTTTTCCAAAAAGCAATTCTACTCAAGACATTTCGTTTTAAAAATTTTGTTTTACAAACAAAAACAGCGAATGAGTTCTCTAAATTTATTTGTCAGTGACGAATTTGTGATTGACTGAACATTTTAAAGCTAATATTTAATTTTTATTTAAATTTAATATTTTCGACAACCATTCGTCCCTAATTTAAGTCTCCACAGCTGCGTTTCTTAACGCAGTACCCAATACAGTAATATATAACTTTCGCTCAGAAAAATCATAATATATTTTTTATTATTAAGATATTGTTATTATTTTTATGAATAACATTAGATTCTCGTGTTGTTATTATGTTAAATATGTTGAATCGAAGGAAAAAAGTAAAACATTATGTTGTCCTTTCGAGTAAGAATTTAGTACAAGTTCAAAAAACATGCACTTTTTTATGTAGCATGTGGCAACGCTGCTCATAAAATCGTCTTGTCACAAACATCTATGCGCCATTTCATGCCCACAGAAGACCATTTTAAAAATGTATTTGATTCTGGAAGGAAATTAAAAATATATAATAAAAAAAATAATTAACTTAAAATAACACACATAAAAATATAAAAAAAGATAACAAATTTGCAATAAATGCTCACCCATTTGATTGTTTGCTGTTGCTTCTATTTTTTTTTGATCAAGTGCATCTGTCAAACGAGGGAATATTCCTTTTATTCCACCTTTCTCTAGGAATTAAAAGAATGCATTCCATTTATTTCAGAATGAATAAAGAAACACCGAAATGGATTATCCGGAATATTCCATTGCATAAAGAAACGTAAATGGCGCACTCGGAATAATCCGAATATTCCGAATGAATAAAGAAACACACGGTATACGAGTATGCCAACTCTTCCCAATCAAGGTACCAATTCAGAATAATTCATTTGGATAAATTGGGTAGTGAAAATTCCGAAACCATTTCAAACTTTCATTTAAACTTTAAAAAAGTTAGATATAGAAAAGAAATTCAATGCATTCTCTGCAGATAATTGCAATACAAATTGCGGAGGCTTGAAAAGAGCTGGAGTTAATAATGTTTTTTTTAAGCTTAGATCTTCAATGCAAAAAGATTTGATTGGCATTGGTTGTCCCGTTCGCATTATCTCGAATGCAGTAAAATATAGTTTTGACACATTTTCCACTGATATCGAAATCACAATTATAAAAATATATAATTATTTCGCGGTATAAACAATTAAAACTGAAAATCTTAAAGTTTTCTGTGCATCGCTTGAAGTGGTACACATAGATTTGCTTCGTCACTGTACCACTAGATGGCTTTCTCTATTCCCTGCTATTAATAGGGTTTTACAAGTAAAGGGTTTTTCAACAGGGACGCTACAAAATTAGAGCGACAGGGACAGCAAACAACGCCGAATTTCTTGCCGCTCTTTTGACATTTCTCTTCAGTAAGGTTTGCCATTTCATGATGGGAAGATATACGAGCCAACAACGAGTCGAAATTATTAAAATTTACGGCGCCACAAGCCACACAGCGATTGCCACAATCAATTTATTGGAAACCAAGTTTGGAAACCGTGTTATCTCACGAAATGGTCCAGTCGCTTGGCCGCCTCGGTCGTGCGATTTGACGCCGTTAGACTATTTCCTGTGGGATTACGTCAAGTCTATGATCTATGCCAACAAGCCAGCGACGATTGATGAACTTCGTACGAATATCGAACGTGCAATTGCAGCAGTATCGGCCGATTTATGCTTGAAAACCGTCGAAAATTGGGTTCAGCGTCTGGACTTCTGCAAGCGTGCCCGTGGTGGCCATGCAAAAGAAATTAAGTTCCATACATAATGGCATCGAACGTACTTTCACAGGAATAAAGAATTTCATTGATATCCAAAACCGTTTTTGTTTTATTTAAAAAAAGCTTTTGTAGCGCTCTTATTGAAAAACCCTTTATATCCAGCTTTAAAAACATATTTTTTATCTAATGAAAACTGTCCCGCTGTTTTGAAAAAAAAATTTCGATTTTTCGAAATTTTAGATTCTTTCGAAACAGTTTTGAAAAACCGATACGATCAGTCTTTTCTTCCACACGGAACGAAATCAATCCTTAACGCTTTAAATAAAAACGGGTTTGCAAGTGAAGTATAATATTTCAAAAAAGAATGCAATAAATATTACGAAAAATGTTTTGACTACATAGAAAAACATAAAGCATTTTAAAGAGCACATACGAGTAGAGCATTTTAACGTGTTTAAATGTTTTCACTGTTTGGACAAAAAAATGGTTTGGAAAGATGTAGAAAAATGTTGCGAATATTTAATTTCGAAAAATGTTACACTAGATGATGCAAAACTTTTCGACCAGTTTTGTAATCTAAAAAAGTTTTTTAAATGTGGAATTAATTAATTAGGAATTTTGAAAAAAATATCAGTTAAAAAATGGGTTCAGTTTTTTTGTTCTTCAAATAATTCTGAATTTTATTGCGAGTTATTGAAAAATGTTCAATTTTCTTCTGTATTTCGGGCCAAAATGTAAACGTGTAGCGTATTTTTTCATTGATGGGTTCACAGTGGACCAAAGAAAGGAACCGTTTAAAAGTGGGAACTGTTAAGTCAATTTTGATAGTAGCTTAAAATTTGAAAGAAGTATTTGATAGTATTTTTGTTAATGTCAGTGAATTGTTTTAAATTAAAACTCTTTTGCAATCAATATCAACTTATTAGTGGGTGGCGACGGTGTAGAGGTTAGTGTGTTGGCTTGTGACCCGTGCGGTGCAGGTTCAATCCCCATGGGGAACAACAACATACGCCACCCATTCTCATGCCTCTACACCAAAAGGAGGATTTCTGCCAGGTAGTACAATGGAACGTTACCGAGTCTGAGTGCTGTGGGATTTGGATTTCCTTTACAAAAAAAAAAAAAAAAAGAAAGAATATCAACTTATGTTCTTAAAAATATTATGATTATATCATAAAATTAACTAAAATGTAAGCTACTTAAGTGAGTACCTAACGTATGTACATATATTTTGTGTACTAGAGAATGAAGCTGTGTTAATAAATTAATAAATTATTTTGTAAAGAAGTTGTTATTTTATTCGCTTTTGATTGGATTAAAGTTTGGCTTGATGGGTAGGTGCGTGTGTGTGTGTATGTGGGGGGGGGGGGGGGGGGCTTAGTGTTTGAATGTTGGAAATTTTCTATTTTTTTTAAAATTACTTTATGGACACCCTAATCTAAGCCCATATACCTACACCTGAGTAAAAAAACACATCTGATCTATCTTAAGTGAAAAGATGATTTAACAAATAAATATTGAATACTTGTGGAGCTTTGGACAAAATTACGATGACAATAATATGCAATTAAACACAACTTTAAAACAGCTTTGGTTGACTGATGCATAAAACCAAATTACGCTTTGGAGCGTGGTTTTGAAACTTAAAAGACAAACATAGGGACGGGCTACAGTCCGCTTGGGCGAACTGTTGGATACCCTATTCTTATTCCTATCCCTCATAAGTGGGCGTGACAAAAGTCTAACTATGGTTGAATTGTTAAGAACGCTCTACATATTTTGTTATATAACATTTAAAGGATTTTATCAAAAAAAAAAAACCAAGCTTTTGTAAAAAAACGCTCCCTAGCTCAAACTTTGGTTTTTCAATAAAATTTTTTTATTTAAATGTGAGCGTGTCAGTAAGCGGATTTTAAAAAAAATTAACACATGAGCATAAAGGGCCCTTGAGAGTATATATTATAAATTTCAGCTCCCTAGCTCAAACTTTGGATTTTCCAAAAAAGTTTTTTTTTTTAAATTGTGGGCGTGTCAGTAGGCGGGTTTTGAAAATATTTACAAATGAGCATAAAGGGCCCCCTAGAGAGTATATATTATAAATTTCTGCTCCCTAGCTCAAACTTTGGTTGTTCAATAAAATTGTTTTATTTAATTGTGGGCGTGTCAGTGGGCGGATTTTGAAATTTTTTTCTCCCGAGCAGTTTTAGGAGTCATAGATCATATATAAAAAAAACTTTGTTTTTTTGAGTTTGTGAGCGGATTTCAAAAATTCGTAAACTTGATTATTTCGGGACCCTAGAGAGTATAATGGTTAAAATTTCAGCTCTCTAGGCCCAGTTTAAAGGCCTAATTTTTGATAACAGACGGACGGACGGACGGACGGACATGGCTAGACCGACATTACTATCGATGCTGATCATAAATATAGTAACTTTTAGGGGTCTACGGGCAATATTAAGGTATGTTACAAACTATGCGTCAAAATTAATATACCCTTAGAATAGGGTATAAATATATTTGAACCATAGGAAATTAGTGAAAAAAGTGAAAAACATGTTTAACAAAATTTGTCAACAGAACGACGAGCGTGCGATTTACAGCGTCACGCGACACAGGTGGTTCGATTTTGCTGTGAGATACCGAACTCCGCCATTTCCATGTAGAGCTCCTGACGGTGAATGCTATTAAATGCAGTTTTAAAGACAATAAAAAGAGGATGGGATTCAGCCGTTGGTTTTGTGAATGGATGGTCTGGTGTTGATCTGACGTGCCGAAAGCCTTGATTTCGCAATACCGCTTGAGACGTTCACAGAGTACATACGACAGGGTTTTATAAGCGCCATCAAGCGGCAAACAGGTAAAATGTATATAGGTTAACAAAATTTGATTTAATTCGATTTCCATTTCCTGTTTGAAATCCCTAATATCGCACGAAAAATATTGCCCAATTCAAACTGGTTGAAACTATTACCCCAATCTCGAAATACATTTCTTTGTTTTATATCCCAATTCAACTTTTCATCTCCCCCCAAGTCAATAAACAGCCAGAGTACACACAAAAATGATAATTTCATAAAGTGTTCAACTTCTTGGGGTTTGTTTTCCTTTCTTACAAAATTATGCGTATCAAATTCAAAACTATGCGCAACCCCTAGGAAGAGAACACAAGAAATGAGCACATCCCTTCGTTTTCAAATATTTTGTATGTATAAACTTACAAATTACATTATTGGAAGTTGATCCCAGAAAAGATTGCAGTTGCCCTTCTAAATGCTGACGCTGACGGAGATGATGATGATATAGGCCAATGATACTATATTTGTTTCAAATTATCCCCATGTCCCTGAATGGAGGTTGTATGTGCGCCGGTATTTTTTAACAACAAAAAATTATGATAAATATATTATAGGCCTCATCCAAAAAATAATACGATAACCTTAGGGTTTGCCTATGCATTCATATTTAAAGTAAATATATTCATTAGATTGGAATTGGTTTGAAGCACACCCGATGCCTGACGCAAGCTGAATCGTAAACAGGTACGTTAAAGAGGTAATTTCCCTGGGATTATCGGGTAATGAGTGTTAATGGAAAATGGAAATATTTGTTAAATTCCACCGGAAAAATTCAAGAGGATGTCAAATAATTTCTGGAAATGTGTTATTGTAAGCCGTTGAATAAGAACTTATGTTTAAGAGAGCATTTGTGGGATTTCAAAGCAGTCGTGACCAGTAATTGGATGAGCTCTAGGCCGTTGGTTCGGCAACCGTTAGGCCTGAAAATCTGAAAATGATAAATATTTGTAACACAAATTTGCGGGAGCACTTCAACCAAACTACCCACACACAAAATGCTAATCATAGAAACAAAGTAAAAATCAAAACACATTTAAGGATAGATATTTAAGCAATTTGGCTGTTATTCTCTCTTAAATCTAGTTGGTAGAATTGAGTGCGCGCTTGACAAGAAAGAATACGCGATGGACATTTTCATTGATATTAAGGATGCTTTTGACAATACAACTTTTGACAGAATGTGTGCCACTTCCAACACGGCGTAGTTGAGCAATGCTAATAGTTGGAACGTTGGTAGCTGATGCCAATTATGGCTGTCACGTGACAGCGGGGGGTAAACTGGTTTTTAATTGTTAAAAAAAACTAAGGAAAATTGCAAAAGCATAATAAATTTTAATTTAGTTGATAAATTAATTCTTGGCAATTACTTTTTCAAGATTATTTCATATAAACACAAATAACAACCGAGTGACAACTCGGATTGGAACATTGTTTTGTAGACCGTTTTATTGTATCTCTTTTTATTTACTTGGCTGGTAATTTATTGTAGGTCTTTTTGATGTTTAATATCGTATTTTGTTTCATACATTTTAATTTAATTCATATCTATATTATAGTGTAAGCTTTGTTGCTTAAATTGTTAAACTCTCTATTTTCTCTTTTTCTTTTTATGCTTTTAGTGTAAGCACTTTGTATCCATTTTAAATTTAATCATTATGTCAAACAAAACGAACTTATTTAATTATATTATATTAAATAAAATTAAATTGAATTGTAATAAATAAATTGTTCAAGATCACATTTACGTCATAATAGATTCTTCTTGTAATCTTTGTAAATGTTTTAAAACCTAATAAATATATATCAAAATATGTATTAATAATAATGACCTAGACTAAATTATAAGTAGTCCATACCACTTTTGAGTAACTTTTTCGATCATATTGACTGATATCTCGGTTATAACACGTGTAATGTTGTCTTTTAGAATTTGACGTTTTCAATTCCACTGGTCAATTCACTAGTCCAAAACGAGGTCGATAATGACGATCATAAAATGGTCGAAGTGCGCGAAAAACATTTTTCACAGAGCACGAATTTTGATAATAAAATTCAATAATTTGTAAGCATTGTTCGTTGTTGCAAGTGCAAATCAGTGGAAACGGCGCTATATTCACTGGTTAGTACAATTGAGTACTCCCTACACCTACACAGGAGTATACAATGTTAGTATTCCTGGATATAGAAGGAGGTTTTAACAACGTCAACACATCTGCGATTGCGAATGCTCTGTCAGATCTGAAGGTGGACAGCTCACTTGGTGAGTTCATCAACCTACTGCTGCAGGATTATTAACTCAAAACTGGGTGGGACTTCCGTCAGTTAGCAGGGGGACATCACAAGGTTGTGTCCTCTCCCCACATCCTTGGAACTACTGACATGAAGCCTTCCCCTGAAAGGTGATCAATAATGCGGATGACGTTGCTGTTGCCATTTCAGGAAAACATCCTAATACATTAAAAGAACTCATACGCTTATCCGGATGGATTATTATGAGCTTAAGGTGTTTTTTTGTGAATTGGGCACAAAACTGAGCTTGTCCCCTTCTCTTAGAAATACAAAGTTCCGCAAATAGACCCTCCTTTCATTAACGGTATCAACCTTGCTTTCTCCGGCGAAGCTAAATATTTGGGTTTTATTTTAGATATGAAATTAAGTTGGAAACCGAATATTATACGAAGAGCTAGGTAGGTTACGGCAGCACTGTTTCAGTAATTCATTTCACGCTAAACAGTGTAGAAAAATAGTTAACGGACCGAAATATTAATAAAATAAAATCAACTAAAATAATAAATCTATATATGTATATAAAATAAATATAATACATACATAATAAGGTCTTTTTTACAATTATACATTTTAACTATCAGTATAAAATGCATCATCATTGCAAACATTTAATAGGCTTAGTAGTTCTCGGCTCTCATCATTTAATTTGACGCACGATTGTCGGCCAAGCGATCGCAGTGAACGAGATCATCATAAGTTCACTTTACGCCACTCTACCACAATCGTGTTGTCTATCGTCAATCGCTTATGAATCCAATTAACAAACCTAGTACAATTTGTTGCACTAAATTAAAGTGCGAATGAACTACTTTATGAATTTAATTTGGAGAAAAACAAACGAAATAAATTAATCAAAACTTGCGACCGCCACCGCGGAAATGAAAAATGGCCTAACTGTCAAATGAAAGTGCGAAAAGTGCGAGTGCTACAACCAGCAATTGTATGTGCTGGTTTACCGGTAACTCAGCAGGGGGTGGGTTCAGGTAAAAAAAAATGCTTTGCCGCTGGCACCAAAGGAAACCGTAGGTACTTATAACTTACTGTGGTGGTTAATTCATAATTTGTATTCCCGTGTAGATCAAGGATCTGAAAAATAATTAAAAATGGGCCCACACAATTTTAAGGTTAATTGCGAAACCAGAAATATTCGACCAGAAACGAGCGGAAAACCAAAAAAAGGAATGCAAGATAAATTTTTTTGCACGACGTTATAAAACTCCGTTGGAGTACGGCAAGTTTTATTGTGGTTAACTGCACAGCTGATTTGGAATCAAAGGAAAATCCCAGAATGAACCACGATCGCTTTTCCCGAGCGATTACAAAAAATACTCACAAATTGAGGGGTTTATTGTCCCATGGTATACCGAGAATTTTCGGATGCACGATCCTACCGAGGTCACTAATCCTTGCCACTTTGTACTCTAACACTCCTAATGACTAATACGAAAATTATATAAAGTACTTAGCTTTTTTTCCAAATGAATTTTTTTTTTTTTTGTGTTGGGAATTCGCTGGAAGAAAAAATCATCGAAAGACATTGCAGAGCTAGTACGCGAGGGATGCTTCTGCAATAGTGAGAGACTTTAAAACCCATCTAAAAAAAAACTCCCGGGGGACTGACATTCGCCATCCCGAATGAGATTGCACCTAGTCGACGACTAATCGGCAATTTGTTTTTGAACTACATATTTGTTGAATTTAACAGATAAATACCGTTTGTCGGATTTCTAAACTTTTTTCTTGTTTGAAATCAATACCTGATTTCTTAGCCATAGCTAACTCTTATAGATCAAGAGGTTTTACCCGTCTCAATCTCCTGATTGCATTGTCATTATTTAATAGTTCTGTTATTTCTGTGTTTACGTGGTTGAGAAGCCTACTTCTATGCCTTTGAGCAACTTTCTTAACTGCATCTTCAACCATTTCAACATTTAGATCTTTATGCAGATCGGCATTGCGTATGTACCAAGGTGCATTAACTAGGTTCCTTAATACTTTATTTTGGAAAACCTGAATTGTTTGTAAATTTGTTTGGCATGTGCATTAGGGTGTCCCGTCGTTGTATGAAAAAAAAAATTCCATGAATTTTTTATCGAAAGGGGTATCAAAAGTTGCGTATTAACGAGTAGATTCTGAATATGTACTTACTTTTTGATTTGGACATGACTTTTGGGGCTCTACCGAGGCTTAAGGGTCTTAAAAGAAAGAAAAAACCTATATTTTTTCCCCTTTATTTTTTTTTATTTTATTATTCTAATTTATCGTTTTGATTTATTAAATTAAAGTTAAGGTTAAGTAAAACATATTTAAGTGTCCTTGAAACAAATAAAAAAAAGTTTATGAGAGGACTTAACAAAAAAAATATATTTACATTGCAAAAATTTAAAAAAAATATTTACATTGAAAATTGACCCTTGAAATTAAAAGAAGGCGTTTCGCTTCGTCATTCTATTTTATTTCTTATAAGTCCTTCCCTCGACTTTGCTCCAATGACACATTGGCTTGCTTCGGTCACAGATTTTATGCATACTTCGACACTTTGTGTGTGACAAGGAAATTCCGGTATCTTCAGTTCTTTTCCTTGCACCAGCAATGAAAGTTCATCATCAGTGAATTCAGCTAGGCAAGGTGGTGCAGTAATTTGACATTCATTGCAAAAAATTATGTCCATGTAGTCCGTAGCGTTAAATTTAATATTTGGCGGCTTGAATATTCGGTTTGATGTATGGGTTTGCCTCGCTTTTATAATTCGTTTTAAGGCAAGCTCTCTGACATAGACCCTTTCGTCGAAGAGCATTGCCACTAAAACGTTTTCAGGATGTGCGAAAAAAGCGTTTCTCTCAATGACAGGATCAACGATTGACTTTAAGTTGTCTGGCAACCATCTTGAAAAAGAGATAAGCTGAAAAACATGTCGCGGGCCATCTATAAATAACGGGTTGTTTTTTATCGAGAACCACACTGGTGCATACACTTTCATTATATACTCCATTAGAATTTTAAGATTTTCAGATGGGCTACTTAAACTAATGTAAAGTCTAAGTAATCTATTTGCAGTTGTGACCCATCTTGAATGTGCCATTTTCCCAGGATGTCGATTTGCTAGTCCAGGAGAACAATGACCTGTTTTTATAGCTTTACACATTTCGAAAAGATATTTTTGTTCTGTACTCAATTGATCAACAATTTTTTGCTCGATTTCAGGTACATTTCCGGTCACAGGAGTAAATTGAGTAATATCAGTAAGTTCGCAATCGGTTAGTGACTTACCGATAGGGCCAGAATATTCACGAGGGCCCGAAGTAGATCCATCTAATTTCGTGAAGAGATGTCGTAGTGGCAATTCATTCGCATGAAGTAAGCATATTGCCCACTGTAATGGTCGACCTAATTCCATTTCCAAGTAGCGAATTATCCCTCCTTTCCAGCCAGTATTGGTTGCAGTGCCGTCACAACCAATGCAAAGAATTTTTTTCAAATCAAATCCCTTGTTTTCGAAAAAATTAAGCATCGAATTACTTATTTCCCTTCCTGTACCAGATTTAGGCGTTATATGGCCTAAGAATATAGATTCTGGTTCTGCAAGAATAAAAATATGCTTCAAGAATCTCCTTCCGATAGTATCGTCCATTTTTCTCTTTGGAAGTAAGAGTTTTATCCTTTCGCCCATCAAAATAAATACTGCGAATAACGACATTATCGCATTGGTTTGATAGGCTTTCTCTTGATTTTTTCAAAGCTCGATGTATTTTATTTTTATCAATAACTAGAGTCTTGTTAGCGCTTTAAATTATTCCAACATCCTTGAGTACTGCTGAAGCAACTGGTGCAGCAGATCGTACGGAAAGCCCATATCGATCACAAACTCTTGCTACGGATGGTAGAGTATGCAAATTCCGCTTACCTGATGATGTTGACGTTGAAGGCTCTGATAAAAAGAGCTGTGACTGCACTAATTCGATTGGATGAACTGTATTGACATGCTCTAAAGTTTCGTTTGAATCTACTGTTTCGGAAAAAGTTGATACAGTAGTAGATTCAGCTCGTTGACTGCCTAATGCAGTACGCTTTCTATCTAGTCGCTTTTGAATTTTTTGAGTTTCAACCTTGTCAATACCACCGATCACCATTTTTCTGCCATTTCTCTGGTCCACTAAAAATGATCTTTCACTTAAAGGCACTTTTTTATCCTTTACACAATGACAGTCATTAAAGCAATTACACTTACACGATGCAATGTCAAACAATTTTGTGTTTGAAAATGCAGTAAAACCTTGCAATCTGTTGTGATAGCTTGTATTTTAAGTGTCATGTATTCATCAAAGTAGTATTTTATTAATTGTAGTATTCGACTATGACATACAATTGGAATCGACGCATTCTTCCATATCTTTTCGATTTCTTTACTAACAATTACAAAAACTTCGGAATTAGATGGATTTCTGCCATTGTATTTTGTTTTCAGATCACTTTGTATGAAAAGTACATATTTGACTACATCTTTTACTGTTGGTAACTTATTTTTGTTTAGTTCACTAAAGGGGCCGAAAAAGGGAGACATTGTTTCTTGTCGACGAGGTCCAGAACTCATTGTGATTCTACCTTTTAAATATTTTTCAGAGAAACAACACAACTTAACACGAAACAAAATTCAACACTTTTTGTTTAGATAGTTATACAACAATACACGACACAAAACAAATACAAAGCCACATTTTTTCTTTTCGACGTCTTCAAAGCCTACTTTGATTTTATGATTTTAATATTTAAAAAAAAAACAGGCTACTTAACATAAAAATAATACGATGCGACTATAAAATAAAACAGTTGTTCTTATAAAGATAAAGGGAAGGTATGGAATTAAAAAAAAGCTTTTTAACGGTTTTTTTAAGAAACTAGAATGATAAAATACTACTCAAGTAGGTACCTGCAGAAATTGTTGATGGAATATCTATATTTTTATAAATATCAGCGATCAATAGATATCTTTGATAAAACGGTAAAGTTTACATCTTCAATGCACAAAATTAATACTTAAAAAAAATTAAAAATGTAAAAAATAAGAACAAAATTGTTTTTCTTAATAATTTCAGCGGTCGGTAGAGGCCCAAAAGTACCTTCCATTTTTTTTTTGTCCCGTTATATGCTAGTTAATACGCAGCTTTTGCGGGGTCTTTCGTTAAGATAATCTGTAAAAAAAAAACAATAAAAATAAGGAAAAAATAGTTTTTTTTTAAGATTTAAGCGAGCGGTAGAGGCCCAAAAGTACCCTCCGATTTTTTTTTGTTTTTTTGTTTCGTTATATGCTATTCAAAAAGCAACTTTTGCGGGGTCTTTCGTTAAGATACTCCGAAAAAAAATTTGTCGGGACAGCCTAATGTGCATGCCCACAACTGGAGCCCGTAGGTCCATACTGGTTTCAGAACTTGCGTGTATAGCAATAACTTGTTAGACAGGGATGAGAATCTCCCAATAAGCCAATACATTTTACTGTATCGCATGTTCAACTCATCTTTTTTTTTCTTTACGTGCGCTTTCCAACGCAGTTTAGCGTCTAGAGTCATGCCTAGATATTTGGCTGTGTTTGAATATTCCACTACATTGCTGTTAATGTAGACTGGAATGTGTGGTACGTTTTTATACGTACAATTAATATGAACTGACTTAAGGTCATTTAATCTAATCTGCCATTTCTTAGTCCATTCTGAAATATTCTTTATTGCTGTTTGAAGCTTTTTTGTTGCTATTTCGACAGTTGCTCACACAGCAAGGATAGCTGTGTCATCTGCAAAAGTAGCTACGATAGTTTCTTCATTTTCATTAAGATCGCTAGTGAAAAGTAAGTATAGAACTGGACCTAGCACACTGCCTTGTGGTACACCAGCTTTAATCTCTCTTAATGTTGAGTACTCTGATATATAAGACTCCAGAATGGTCGCATACTGCCTCGGCAGTTGCTTTTGTAGTTTGTGTATCAGTCCTTTGTGCCAGACTTTATCGAAAGCTTGTGCTGTATCAAGAAATACTGTAGAGCAAACATTTTTCTCTTCAAATGCTTTTTCGATTCTATCTGTGATTCGATGCACCTGATCAATTGTAGAGTGCTTATTTCTAATTCCAAATTGGTGAATTGGGACTAGCGATTTTTCATCTATTATTTTTTGTAGACGTTTTACCAGCACTTTTTCGAATAACTTGGACAACATTGGTAGAATAGATATTGGGGCGATATGAGGTAACTTCGTTAGGTGGTTTGCCTGGTTTAGGTATCATTATTACCTCCGCGACTTTCCACATGCTTGGCACATATCTTAATTTAAATGCAGCATTAATAATCTGCGCTAGTTTTTTTAAACATTTTCGTGGAAATTGCTTCAAAATTTCTCCTGTAATTAAATTAAACCCTGGGGCCTTTTTTATATTTATGCTTTCTTTAATTTCTTTGGCAAGTTCTTTAGCTGTTACCGGCCGAATAGGTGTATCTTCTTCTCACCTTTTTTCGCGTCCCTGATAACCTTTATCTTCATAAGGTTTGAATACGTCTTCAAGATACTCAGCGAAAGTGTTTGCTTTCTCTTGGTTGCTTTTCGCCCAGTTACCTTCTCTGGTTTTTACTGGCGGAATGTGAGCTATTTGCCTGTTCATTTTCTTCGTTGCCTTCCAGAGCGAGTAGTCGGTACTAGCATCATTTGTAAGACTTGTGAGGTAAGTTTTCAAAGCCTCGTTATTGAATTCTCTTACAGATTTTCTGAGCTTATAATTTAAGTTGTTCAGTGTGGTCTTGTCGCTTGGCGCCCTTGTCTGTTGCCAGCGTTTTCTAGCTTTCCTCTTTTCTGTAATAATTTCACATATTTCGGGAGGATAAGAGTTTTGTTTGATCTTTTTTTGTTGTTTTGGGAGTGGAAGCCCACGCAGCTTTTTGTATTCTGGGCGTCAATATTTGGACTGCTTCTTCTAGTTGATCTTCTGTTTGAATAGCTGGCGATAGTTGGATACTTTCTTCCAACTTCTGTCTGAAGTAGTTTCAATCAGTCAGTCCAGTCCAAATGAAATCCTTCAACTCCTTTTTCCCTTCCTCCCTCAAATGAGTGGGTTCTAAGTGTCATTCATGGGAAATACAATTTTCCATGAAATATGTCATAATTGCAAAAGAGAAAATAAAGAGATATTTATACCCTATTCTAAGGGTATATTAATTTTGACGCATAGTTTGTAACATACCTTAATATTGCCCGTAGACCCCTAAAAGTTACTATATTTATGATCAGCATCGATAGTAATGTCGATCTAGCCATGTCCGTCCGTCCGTCTGTCGGCAAAAATTAGGCCTTTGAACTGGGCCTAGAGAGCTGAAATGTTAACCATATACTCTCTAGGGTCACGAAATAATCAAGTTTACGAATATTTGAAATCCGCCCACAGACACGCCCAAAAACTCAAAAAAACAAATTTTTCGAAAAAAATCGAATTTTGAGCTAGAAAGCTGAAATTTTTTATATATCATCTATGACTCCTAAAACTGTTCGGGAGAAAAAAAATTCAAAATCCGCCCACTGACACGCCCACAATTAAATAAAACAATTTTATTGAAAAACCAAAATTTGAGCTAGGGAGCTGAAATTTATAATATATAGTCTCTAGGGCTCATGTGTAAATATTTTCAAAATCCGCCTACTGACACGCCCACAATTTAAAAAAAACTTTTTTTGACTTAGACTTAGACTTTTGTTACGCCCACTTATGAAGGTTAGGAATAAGAATAGGGTATCCAAGAGTTCGCCCAAGCGGACTGTAGCCGTCCCTATGTTTTTTTTAGTTTTGTACTTTAGAGCAAAATTGACCAACTACGAGTATGAAAAGCTATATAAATCAAACGAGTTGTCAGAAAATATTCCTTCTTAAATTATAAAAACGTTCGTGCGTATGCGTGACCGACCATCACGGCTGAACCACTGAAGACATCTACCTTATATTTAAACCATATGTTCGTGTGGTGCTCCTGATGATTCATGTTTATGTTTTACCCCCTAGACGACGCTTGGGTCGCTTTTTTGAAAATTCTTATTTATGGACCGATTTGGCTCAAATTCACACCATATACCATTTAAATAAAAATAAAGTTTTTGCCAAAATTTGGACCCGATAGATGGCGCTGGGAGATATTTACGACAAGTTAGATTTCCCTGCGTATCAACAACATTAAATTTAATTGTAATAATATAGTTGGCGTTGGTTGTCTAGACTATTTATACATTTACAAACATTTGACATTTCAGTAATTCATATTTCATTTTGCTGCACAATTGTTTGACGAAAACTGCAAACTATTTTTTAATCAATTTTAAATAAGTAAATAACATTTCAATTCGATTTCCGGCACAAATAACATAACCAACGAAAATTTTCTTTTCTAGCATACATAAGTGTACAAATTGCAGTGATATAATATAGAAAAAACATAGGGACGGGCTACAGTCCGCTTGGGCGAATTGTTGGATACCCTATTCTTTTTCCTATCCCTCATAAGTGGGTGTGACAAAAGTCTTAGTATGGTTGAATTGTTAAGAACGCTCTACATATAATTATAATTATAATTAGAGTATAATTTAAAGGATTTTATCGAAAAAAAACGAAGCTTTTGTAAAAAAGCTCCCTAGCTCAAACTTTGGGTTTTCAATAAAATGTTTTATTTAATTATGGGCGTGTCAGTAGGCGGATTCAAAAAATATTAACACATGAGCATAAAGGGCCCCCTAGAGAGTATATAGTATAAATTTCAGCTCCCTAGGTCAAACTTTGGATTTGCAAAAAAAGTTGATCTTAAATTGTGGGCGTGTCAGTGGGCGGAGTTTGAAAATATTTACACATGAGCTTAATGGGCTCCTAGAGAGTATATATTATAAATTTCAGCTCCCTAGCTCAAATTTTGGTTTTTCAATAAAATTGTTTTATTTAATTGTGAGCGTGTAAGTGGGCGGATTTCGAAAATTTTATATCCCGAGCAGTTTTAGGAGTCATAAATCATATTTAAAAAATTTCAGCTTTCTAGCGCAAAATTTGATTTTTCGAAAAATTTGTTTTTTGAGTTTGTGGGCGTGTCTGTGGGCGGATTTCAAAAATTCGTAAACTTGATTATTTCGGGACCCTAGATATACTCTCGTTAAAATTTCAGCTCTCTAGGACCAGTTTAAAGGCCTAATTTTTGCCGACGGACGGACGGACGGACGGACGGACATGGCTAGATCGACATTACTATCGATGCTGATCATAAATATAGTAACTTTTAGGGGTCTACGGGCAATATTAAGGTATGTTACAAACTATGCGTCAAAATTAATATACCCTTAGAATAGGGTATAAAAATGCCTGGACGACGACATTTAAATATTGGTCGTTGTGACCGACAAATTCGCAATAGGCACAAAAAAGAACGGAGTTAACACCCCAACAAGAAGAAGCGGCAAGAGAGGACACACGATTGCGCGATGCAACCACCCGTGCATTAGAAAGTGAGGCATACCGAATTGAACGACTTGCACAAATGAGAATTAAAGCTCAAACATCACGCAATCGTTTTACGGATTCATATAGAAGTGTGGTGCAATTGAATAATCGAGTACGCATGCAAACAACGAGAGCGTTAACATTGTCATCATTCAATTGCATCGCATTTATATATGATCCAGACATCGAATATTGCGCACATTCAAAAATTTCAATTGGTGACATGGATAAAGAATGCACTTATTGCCACGCTCTGAAATGAAACAACAGGGATTTGTTGTTCGTCAGGCAAAGTGGTTTTACCTACACTGAACCCACCGCCGGAGCCACTGAAAACGCTAATGGATGGCAACACTGCAGATTCCAAATTATTTAAAAAAAATAAATAAGGAAATTTAATAGTTGTTTTCAAATGACTTCCTTCGCCGCCAATATCATTACTAAAACGGATGGACAAGGACGCACATTTAATTCAACATTCAAGATACAGGGCCAAGTCTATCACAAAATTGGCTCTTTTCTTCCTCTACCCACGGAATCACCAACATTTCTACAAATTTACTTTATGGGAGACGAAGAAAAGCAGTCCGACATCCGGTGCGAGTACAATAACATTTATGTAACTCAGGAACGTGCTATGGTTGCCGATTTAGAAACTTTTTGGCAGAAAAAAATTACCTCATCCGATTATTTAAGCAAGTTTCCAATCAATTGCAAAACGATAATTATATGATCGTTATTAAAGCCGATAAAGTGCCTATTGGCAAACATGCTCGCCGTTTTAATGCTCCAATAGTGAATGAAGTAGGAATAGTAATGGTTGGCAATACATTCGAACAACGTGATATAACAATAAAATTTAATAAATTTAATGAACAAATTTATAATATGCAAAACATTTTTTTTTTTAACTTTAAGGTGAATAAGAAACGAATAAAAAAGTTAGCGCCAAGTCGGACCAATATATAATAGACAATCACATAAAATGCAGACACTTCTATCACCAATTTATTGTCGATATGTTCGCCAAAATTGAAAGTGAACGTCTCCGATATATTCGATTCAACTAGGCAAAATTAAGGTCCGAAGAATATATCCATTTGCGCGATGCCATAAACAATAATGTGGATGGCAATGTAAACTCAAATGAAATTGGTCAAATGTGCATCCTACCTTCGTCCTACACTGGAAGTCCTCGACATATGCAGGCATATATTCAAGATGCAATGGCCTACGTACGTACATACGAAAGACCAGATTTATTCATCATATTTAATCAATCAATCAAATTATTTGTTGCCAGGCCAATCAGCTAATGATCGACATGACATAACGGAACGTGTTTTTAAACAAAATGGATTTTATAGTAAAACTCCACTTATTTGGAGAAACGCGATGTTGGATGTACTCAATTGAATGGCAAACGTGGATTGCCACATGCACATATTTTAATTTGGTTGATCAACAAAATTAGAACAGAAGAAATCGATCAGATTACATAAGCAGAAATCCCAGATGAAACAGTAGATCCAGAATTATTTTAGATTGTAACGACAAACATGATACATGGTCCATGTGGAATAATCAACTTAAATTCACCATGTATAATTTATTAAATCGGAAATAAAATTTGCGTTTAAAATGACGTAATGAATTTCATTTCAGTCTTATTAAAAAAAATGTCTACCGGAATTGAAATACATTTGAAAACGAATCTTGGAAGCAATAAATTATTTTAGGCAGAACAACGTTTGCCTAGTTAGAAATAAAAAAACAAAATAATCAAAAAAAAGTATCGGATTTTTGATTTTTGTAACGACTTTTGGCATTTCGGACCACAGTGCGGCGTTCTAACGGCACTGCTGTGGTGCCATGCTGCTTGGTCATGCTGGTTAACTTCTGAGTTCAGGCGTACGTGGATGATGTTGCCGTACTTTCTGTTGGATCATGCCAAGCAACTGTCTACTCCAAACCGCAAGCGGCACTGGATGTGAGCAACGAATGGTGCACTAGGAATGGGTTCTCAGTTAATCCTATCAACACTGAGGTTGTCCTTTTTACAAGCAAGAGGAAGCTGATCGGGTTGACCAAACAGTGCTAAAATGCGTCACCGGCTTACTCTCCAATGGAGCAAACTATTTGGTAGTCATCCGGGATAGCAAACGTCATTGGTCCAAGCATGGTGATTGGAAGACTGTGAAAGCGCTGTCGGTTTTCTGGTAGTATAAGAGCATTTTCGGCAAGACATTGGGCTTATCACCGAAAAGAATCCTATTGATTTAAACGGCTATGATAAGGCTATGTGTAGGTTGTTTAGTGGAATAAGCTTTCAACTCTAAATGAAGGTACGAGTATGTCGCGGCTGCAAGTGGGCCTTCTCCCCGCCATTCGTGTTTAGGCCATGTATTGCACGGTCAAGGCTAACTCACGTTTAAGAAGAGGCGGCTTTTGTATTTATTTAATTCAATAATTTGCTGTGCTTAAGAACAACATTCTTTAAGGTTGAACACACACCAGATAAGGCAAAACGTTTTTTTTGTTTCGTGAAACTAGGGAACATTGTTTCTTATGAGAGCGCACACACCAAAGAAAACGAAACAAAAAACCGGTTTTTGTTTCGAAGTGTTTCGGTGGTGGTTGTCGAAAATACATGCCATTGTATACGAGCAACACACACCGAATGCAACAAAACTGTTTCGACCCAGCGTCGTTGACGATAATTACCTACTTTCTTATGGGGCAACACACACCAAATGCAATGAAACATAAAAACAAAAGAAAAACAAGAAAACGTGCTTCGTTGCCGATAGCTGACCTGTTGTTTTCTGCAAAACATTGTGGGGTTTTTCTTACTTTTAGACGCATTGACTTGATCCTCGTCGTGTATAAGTTTTCACTACGTGCAGTGGTACCTGATTTATTTTTAAAATGGCTTATTTTTCTGATTATTTTTGCTAATGATTACACCTAATTATGAACCTCTACAATAACCATTCAGTCAAAAATATAAGTGTCCCTACTCATTATATGAATATACTCTGGTTTACTCTGTGCGCAAATTTTAACAAATATGGACGTAGATGGAGAAAAGTTATTTTTTTTAATTGAGGCAAGAAGCCCTATCTATAATTATAAAGATAAGGAACATGCTAATAAAGTTACTATTGATAAGCTGTGGATAGAAAGAGTCTGAGTCCGACCACATGTTGAACAACACTAAAAGCAAGTCGCGAATTCAATTGTGTTTTATTACAACACACACCAAATGAAGCAAGAAAACAAAACGTTTTGTTTTGTTACATTCTGTTTCGCTTGGTGTGTGTTGAATAAAATTCTTGACTATCGAATCAAAAACGTTTTGTTTCATCCGGTGTGTTTTCAGCCTAAGAGTGCACAGTTAATATGTGGATATACATGGCGACATATTTTACGTTTATAGAAAAAAATAATAATAATAAAGCAATAATAATAAAAAGAAATATGGGAACATTTTAAGTAAAACTAAAAAATTAATAAACAATATGGACATTGTCATTCAACAGAAAAGTTAAGTTACGTAAACGGGGAAAACATCAATAAAGAGTACTAAGATAAGAAAAGACTAAAGGCAAAAAACTCCTGTGCCTGACCTTGGTTCTTATATTAAGGAGAAGTTGATTAAAAAGGCGAATGGCATGAATGAAAAATTGCCTACGTGATATCGTACAAGTGTAAACATTAGCCCTGATACCACTAGAACGAAGAGACTGAGAGAAAACGATTTTACTGTACAGATAAGCCGGTTGTTTTTCATTTAAAATTTTAAATATCATCGCACAAGCCCTAAAATTCAAAAACTGCTCAAGACTGCGTCCCAATATTTGTCGATACATGATAGTGCGATTGAATTGAAAGCAACGTTTAGCCTACGCCTGGAGCTAGCATCTATGCTAGCAAATAACTCACAGCCATATATGATTGGTGGTACGATCAAAGCCTTTACCAATTTGAGTTTGACAGTAGTAGGTAAGTTGTCCCGACAAACTGATAGATCCCGCAGAGCACCATAATTTTTGGATATCACCGAGTTAATGTGGTCACACCAAGTGAGGTTATTTCTAAAAATAATGCCAAGGTTTTTAATCTTAGACACCATTTCTATTTGAATACCATTTAATAACATTGGAGGAAGGCGAGACGAAAGTAAATGCTTATAAATTTGGATAGATTTTGTTTTAGAGGGATTTAGGAGAAGCCTGTTATCAGATGACCACCTGACTATAGAAGCGAGATCCTCATTCATTCTTTCCACCACGTCGTCCATCAAACCAATTGGAAAATGAATATAAATTTGTACATCGTCAGCATACATATATGAAAACGACAATTTTTAATCACAAGTGGTAGGTCATTAATGAACATAGAGAATAACAAAGGACCGATTATTGAGCCTTGGGGCACACCACAGTGAACAGGTAAGGCAGACGATAAGGACTGATTGTGGAAGACGGATTGAACTCTTTTAGTTAAATAAGACAGTATTAACTTTAGAGAAAGGTGGGGAAAATTAAAGTTAGTCAGAAGTGTATTACAAAGTATATCAGGACGAACAGAATCGAATACTTTCGAAAAATCAACTAACGTTACCAGAGTTACTTCATCCTGGTCCATAGCTTCCCGTAAATCATCTGTGACTTTAAGCAAAGCGGTCACGCAGCTGTGAACAGCGCGGAAACCAGACTGCATAGGCGTTAACAAGTTTTTTGATTGGAAATAATGTTTTATTTGAGCACAAATAATTGATTCAAACGCAAACGAATCAACTAAATCAAACGGAAAAGCAATGTGAGAGGTATTTACAATGACATTTTCGGATAGGGACAAAGGGACATCAGAAAACAAAGGCAATTTAGTAAAAGTCATATTCAGTTCTTCAATATCGATAACATTATTAGATTGCATGTTAGTATTATTGCACACACCGAATTTTTTTATTTGCTTCCTAAGGAAAGACGAGGAACGGTTTGAATTTAATTTATTATTTTAATACAAGGACTTAGCTGATTTCATCATCAAATTAACTCTATTTCTCATCCATTTAAATTCGGTCAACATTTGTGGTACTTGAAATCGTCTCCACCGGCAATAGAGTGTTGTGCTTTTTGTCTTTTATCCTGAGAGGCACTACTCTCAGTTGGGTCTTACCTTTTCGTGTTCTCTGTAAGTCCAAAAAATAACGAAACACTAGCACTTGACTTTTTTGTATGCTATTTATTCTTTCTATCACTTATCACTAAGCTTATTTTTAACTTAACACGTCTATTTAGTTCTTAGGTTCTTATAATTTAGATACACGGATTTATGAGTTTGATTTTTAAAGGATTTGGAAGTAGGATGATGGTTTTGTATCACGACCCGATATGTTTAAGAATTGGTAAGAAAAATGACCCGAACTGTATGACTGGTAGTTACGAGTGTGAGATATCGAGTCGATACTGAGTTGTGAACTAGAGTGCCGCGTCATTGCACAGTGACCGATATAAATAGCCTCGAATTGAATCATTCAATTCGAGGTTCGATGAACGAAGAAAGAAACAAAACAAATTGGGAAACGCGGAAGGGAATTCCCGGACAAGTCAAGTGGCTCATGTTGCTTTGTTGCGCATACGATCGTTCGTATGGTGAAAGAAATGCAACCACAGCATAATGAGTTGGTTGACTTGTGTTAATTGGTTTGTGCACTTAGTTGAGCAATGAATGAAAAAAATGATGAGTGACCATAAATAAACATTGTTTATTTAGGTCGGAAGTGTTGGGCATTGACGCTGGAAGTGGCGAGCTGAAATAGCAATTTGGGAGGATGTTTATTTGGGACAATCAATATGTTGTTACAAAGTTGCAACATTGATCGTAGGGTTAAACATCTTGCATACAAGGAAGAAATGGTAAAGAGGTTGTAAAGTGCTTGGTATGCATCAAGTGGTGCACTTTACAACACCTCCCCCCTTAAGAACGAAACTTGTACCTACGATTGGTACGAGTTTCGGTTGAAGACGAAGAAGAAGACGGACCATTAATGGTTTGAGTTTTGGGTAAGGGAAGAGAACGAGAGAGATTTGATGACGATTTACGTGGAGTTAGAAAATGAGGCGAAAGATTTGTGGATGATCGTGGTTTTGGTAAAGGAAGAGGGTCAGAGATTATAACATCTTTGTGTATCTCTCTTTTGGTGGAGAGTTTTCTTAATACGAAAAAAACGGCGGGCATCATTAGGAGAAGTATGGCCAAGAGAATATAAATAATAGTAATATGTTTGCTGTTTGAGGAATTTTCGATGGGGTGTGCGACTGATTGATAATTTATATCATCTAAGCTCTTACTAATGGCATTTAAGTCGTCGATTTGGTTGTGAATGGTAAAGGTTTTAGATCCTATGATAGGTAGTTTAGTAAAGTGAAATTGGGTAAGGTTTGGAATTGAAACGGGAAGGGCCGAAGAAATAAAGTTGAATTTTGTATCTGTTTCGTAATTGGTTTTGGAACTAAATGACAGGTATTTTGTGTTTGCTACACAAGTTGAGTCGATTTTCAATATTCCAGTAGAATTGATGGTTAGTTGGGAGTTCGATTTTTGGCATTTTATTATCAGATTTTCAGGATATGGGGAGACAAAGAGCCAGGAATTTGATTCTGCTAGTTGCAGGAATATTGGATGAAGAATTAGCATTATCTGTATTTTACAATTATTTGATGTGCTTGGTAATGTCGAGAACAAACTAAGTTCACAAGCATTACTAAGATGCGTAAATAGAATTGGTCCATTTTGTTCGCAGATGTAATTATTTTTATGAGTGTTGAAACATTTTTCTAAATTTTGTTCTTCGTAGAGGAAGTAAGACTGTTTTTCAGAATCAATTACGAGTAAAGGCTTTTCAGGAATTATTACGGAATAAGAGTTGTTTCCAACGAGATTGGGGATACTGGTCATTTTGTAAATACTATAAGTTTTGGATGTGGTTAAGGGGATTTTCAGTAAGAAGTGTATTTTGTTATCGGCAAAATATATATGTGTTTCTAAGATATTGATTAGTTTGTCTATGTATTGTTCCTGCAAGGGGAACGGAAGACGGTTGTCTTCTGGAAGGAAAGACTGAATTTTTCTAATTTCTTCAGTTAGTTTAGTAGGATCAATTAAATACGGATGTAGCTTCCCATGGGCTGCAGAATAAATAGATTCTAGAAGATGACTTTTTGTTGAGTAATAGTATTCAGATAAGGAGTTGAACATGGTAAAAAGATCAGTCAATTGCATAAATGATTCGGTTATATGGAGGTTGTCATTTTGATTATGGTGAATTTTCTCTATGTATTGGCTAGTTTTTTCGAGTTTCTCTCTTAGTACTGATAACTGGTCGTTCGTAAAATTTAATTGATGTATTATATTTTTTGATACTGAAATTTGCTTTTCGTAAAGTTTAAAGGCATGGTTTTGTTGTTGGTCTAAGGTGTTTATATGTTTAGAAAACATTTTTGCATCGTCATCGTCGAGGGTTCCAAACAATTGCTTAGAAATCGTCCCAACGACATTTAAAAGCCCTCGTTTTAGTAAACGTGGTTTTGCTGTAGTGCCAAGATATTTATTTATAATTATATCTTGTTCATTGAGTCTGTCTAGGATCAGGGAGGATTGTATAGGTAAAGTAGAGCATTGGTTTAGGGATTCATGAGATGATATAAATCGTTCACATAGGACTAATATTTGTTCATGATATTCGGTGATGGCTTTGTATTGCACATCATTTTCGCTTAGGTTAGAATATATAACTAAGTTCCAATGGTTCGAATAAAGCTTGAGATTTCCAATATTCTCGTAATAAAATCCAGTTTTGTTCTGTAGCTCGATGATTTCATATGTGGTGACGGGTTGGTTATACAGGGCCATTGGAGTGGTTAAGTACACGAAGGTACTGAGAGTGAAGATGAACACATAAGGTTTGTCCATTTCTGGGAAGAGAAAAGAAAAGAAATAATATAGGAAAGGATTTATTATTAACCGGAAAACAGTTTAAGTCTATTGTTGTGAACTTTAAGAGTTCGGTTCTTGTATTTAATTACGGAATTTACTCCAGATGAGGAAATTATTTCATATGGACCATTCCATATAGGAAGTAACTTTTTATTTTTGTTCTTAGGACAACCTTCGTTTTTAAGTAAAACATGGTCTCCTTCTGAGAAAGTTACAGGGTTTTGCTTCTTGTCGTATTGAATCTTGGAAGATTCTTTGCTTTTAAGTAGGTTTTCTCTGGCAATGCGATGAGAGTGTTGTAACCGTGATTTCAGTTCATTCGCGTATAAATCATAGTTATAACAAATTTCCGGGTTTTTTGTTAAGCTAGTAGGAAGTTCAACTTGTCTTCCAAAAACTAACTCGAAGGGAGTAAAAGCAGTAGAAGTATTAGGGGTAGTATTATGTACAAAAACGGCATATTTAATCCAAGAATCCCAATCGTCTTGAGATTTGTTAATGAAGCAGCGGAGATACTCCACGAAGTTTCGGTGACTTCGTTCACAAGATCCATTTGATTGAGGTCGGTAAGCTGTTGTTTGGAGTTTAGTGATCTTTAAAAGTTTGCAAACGCTTTTAAATATGTCACTAAGAAAGTTTTGACCTTGGTCAGATAAAACATATTTAGGAGTACCGAAGCGAAAGATTATTTCTTTGACGAATGCTTCAGCGATAGTATTAGCTTCCTGATTTGGTAATGGAATAGCATCGGTGTATTTAGTTAAATCATCGATGAAAGTTAGGAGGTATTTGTTTTGGTTAGAAGTGGTAGGATATGGGCCAACGATGTCAATGGATATCTTTTCAAAGGGATACTTTGCGGTAGAAGTTATTACCATAGGTTCCATGGTATATTTGGTGACTTTGTTTTTCTGACAAAGTTCGCATTTTTTGATATATGCTTTTATATCTTGGAACATATTTTTCCATTTGTGGTATAATTTTATCCGTTTGAAGGTTCGGTTGACTCCACAATGTCCTCCAATGGGATTTAAGTGGAATTCCTTAAGTATAATCTGGATTTCTTCCGGAGTTGGCTCGCGACTTAAGGAAGGAATAGTTAATGGATTAGTGATTGAAGAAGAAGTACATGGATCCGGAGACGAGGTAGTAAAAGGATTTGGCGACGAGGTAGGAGACGAATTAGTAAGAGACGAACTGGTAGACGGATTGGAAGAAGAATCGGTAGATGAACTAGTAGGCGAATTGGAAGAAGAATCGGTAGGTGAACTAGTAGGCGAATTGGAAGAATTAGTACACGAGTTAGTAAACGAATTAGTAGGAGATTTGGTACACGATGTAGTAGGCGAGTTAGTACAAGAATTGGTACACGATTTAGAAGGTGATTTGGAACAAGATATAGTAGACGAATTAGTAGACGATGTAGAAGGCGAATTTGCAGATGATGTAGTAGACGAATTAGTAGACGATGTAGAAGGCGAATTTGCAGATGATGTAGTAGACGAATTAGTAGACGATGTAGAAGGGGAATTTGCAGATGATGTAGTAGACGAATTAGTAGACGATGTAGAAGGCGAATTTGCAGATGATGTAGTAGACGAATTAGTAGACGATGTAGAAGGGGAATTTGCAGATGATGTAGTAGACGAATTAGTAGACGATCGAAGAGTCATTTTAGCAATCCTGCTAAGGCAGTCGGCGTTCGTATTTTGTTCGCCTTTTTTGTGAATAATTTCATAATCGAACTCTTCGAGTTGCAAGCGATATCTCATTAGTCTGGAACTAATGTCTTTGCAATTATGGATATAGATGAGTGGCTTGTGATCTGTGATAAGGAGGAATTTTCTTCCATACAGATAGGGACGGAAATGCCGGACTGACCAAACAATGGCAAGCAATTCCTTATCTGTAGTGGAATAGTTCTTCTCGCTCTTATTCAGCGTGCGAGAGGCATATGCGATAGGCAAGTCATTTCCTGGCTCACCCTGAGAAAGCACACTACCAATAGCAACATCACTAGCATCTGTTGTTAGAATAAATTTTTGTGTAAAATCGGGATATTGAAGAAGGGGTGGATTAATAAGTTTTTCTTTTAATCCATGAAAGGAATTAGTACAGAGAGGAGTCCAGTCAAATGGAACATCCTTGCGGAGAAGATTTGTAAGGGGTTTAGAGATTTTGGCGAAGTCTTTGATGAAACGGCGATAATATCCAGCAAGACCCAGAAAACTTTTTATGTCTTTGGCGTTTTTGGGTTGAGCAAAGTCTTTAACACACTGGATTTTCTGAGGATCAGGTTTAATACCAGATTCATTTATTATATGTCCCAAGTAAGTGAGTTCTGAACTCAGGAACTGACATTTCTCGGGTTGCAGTTTGAGGTTATGAATCCTCAAACGATCAAAGATTTCGACCAATTTGGAATTATGTTCTTCCAACGTTTTCCCATAGACCACGATGTCATCCATGTATACGAAGGTTTTGATACCCTGAAGACCAGTCAAAACATTATTCATTAACCTTTGGAAGGTAGCGGGGGCACCTTTTAATCCATAAGGCATTCTAATGAACTCGTAATGACCAAACGGCGAAGAGAAGGCTGTCTTCTCTCTATCTTCGGGTTTAACCTCGATTTGATGGAATCCACTAGCGAGATCTAGGGTGGAAAAGAATTTGGAACTCCCTAACTGATCTAAGATATCAGTTATATTGGGAAGTGGGTAAGCATCACCGACTGTTTTGTCGTTGAGCTTACGGAAATCGACTACGATTCTCCACTTCTTATTACCATTCCTGTCGGGCTTCTTAGGCACAACGATAAGAGGAAAATTCCATGGACTATTCGATGGTTGGATAATATTATCGTCCATCATCTCATGAATTTGTTTATTTACCTCATGGCGCTGAGCTTCAGGTAACCTGTAAGGTTTGATATAAGAAGGGGTAGAATCTGGGGTATGGATAGAATGTTGAACGGACGTAGTATGAGTTAATTTATCCCCTTTTAGGTAGAATAAATCACTATACAGAAGACAAAGATTTAGAATAGAGTCTCGTTCATTTTTAGTCATGTGGTCAGTTATGACTAATTCTTTGATGGCTTGAATTCTATCATAGGTAGAAGGATATTGTTGAATTTGGAAGATATGGTAATTAGAAGCATCATCAAAGATTAGTTCGTCTGTGTTAAATTCAATGGGGAACTCAGATGAGTTGACCACTGATATGTAAGAGATAGTACTATTGGCAGGAGTAATACTATTGCCAATATATAATCCGTTGTGAAATTGTTGAGCTAAGCATATTCTGTCAGCTTTAGCTTCCTTTAGTACAGGAAGTAAGATTTCTGTTCTAGCAGGAATCTTAACGAAGTTGGAAGGGATTAAATCATATTCGATGATATGTTTTCTAGAAAAAAGAGTTAGAATTTTAGTGACATAATTGATTTGAGCTTGATGATCATCGAGGAAATTATTACCAATGATTCCATCAGTAACAATTGGAAAGTTCCGGTCTACTACATGAAATGGATACGTGATGGTGATGTTTAAGGGTAAGTTTATGTTCAAGTAAACGACTCCCTGGGTTAATATAATGGATTCAGTAATTCCAGACAAAGAATGAATTATAGAAGAGTCGATTGCTACTTCTGGCTTTAGTTTGTCGATTTTGATTAGACAGATTTCACTACCACCATCGATGAGGAAATCTTACCTCTTAGGATTAGGATTTAGAAGAGTTGATGAAGAAATCTCAATAGAGTCTACACGACTAACTTTGCTATTGAGATTGATATGGAAGATGTGGCGAGGAGAATTTAATTGTTGGTCCGGACCCTGCCACTGGTTCCGGCCTCCGTGTAGTTTTCCGAATGTTGATTATGATTCGGAGGAGGATGATTCCGATTCTGAGGTTGAGAGTTTTGAGGTTGAGAATTTTCTTGACGGCGTCTATTATTATATTCTCTTTTCCTACACTCTTGGATATGATGTCCCGGGTTTTTACAGTAGTTACACGTTACAGTGACTGTTCTCACTTCACTTTTTATCACGGGTAATTTGTCTTTATTTTGCTTCGTATAGCATTGGTTTATTGAGTGACCCGGCTTTTTACAATAAGCACACGTAGTCTTAGTAGGTACAGGTTTACTGTGGTTTGGATAGTGAGGGGGGAAGGAGGAGGAGGATTTCTCCTCTTCTACTGCTGCTTCCACAGCTTCTGATAAAGTTTCGAATCTGGAGGCTTTAATAATCAAGCTGAATTTTGGGTTTAGACCCCTTTCAAAGCTTTTTAAGGCAGTTTTCGCATTTAAACTTTGTATGCACTCGGAATTTTCGGTGCCCTCACTGGCTATACAGGCGTCATTTAAGTTCGCTAGGGTTTGCTCAACTCTGTTCGCATAATTTCGTACAGACTCAGACGGTTTTTGAGTGATTTGGATTAATTCCACTTGTAGTTGCGATAACGACTTCGTTTCTAAGAATTGATTTTGGAGTTTTTCTTTTAAAGCATCCCACGTATCAAATTCGGAATATTTGACGATGTTGTACGCGGGACCACTTAATTTGGTTTTAATTATTGTAAGGAGTATAGGTAAATCGGCTGCGGAGGTTTCTTGTGCTATTAGCTCACAGGCGTTTACAAATTTGTGAAGTTGTGATCGCGCCCCATCAAACTCTGGGATGAGTTTGAAGGCAAAGGATCTATCTAGTTTTGGGGCCATGTTAAGAATAGAGTCGGAGTTGGGTTCAGAGGAAGAGTTGTGGACAGTGCTGGAGTCTTCTGATTCAGCGATAGATACTAGGCTATCTTCTGAGGACATAGGAGGACAGAGGACAATTGACTTAAACTAGTGACATAAAAGATGTTATATTTTAAGAGGTAATGGATTCAATATACTTAATACTACTATAATATTATTATAATTATAAAAGAATTGAGTAGAGAGAATGAAAGAGAGAAAAAAAAAAATCTTAATATTATTTACTCGTGGATTACTGGAACTTCAGCGGCTGGATCTGGTTCAAGAGGATGATGGTGATGATTGCTGCCGTCAATGGAAAAAGGTTTTTGATTTTTTAGTCTTTTTTATTTTTGCACTGATAGTCTTATGTTCTTTTTTTTTCACTGTATTTTGGTGTTTCGTTTATTCACTTTTAGTTTTATTTATTTATTTCACTGGATAGTCTCTCTTTTTTTTATGGTATTGTTTCACTGAGATTAAATAGCGTCTTTTGGACTTTTTAACACTTTTTAGGCAGACCCCACATCTGACACCAAATTTCTGTTGTGCTTTTTGTCTTTTATCCTGAGAGGCACTACTCTCAGTTGGGTCTTACCTTTTCGTGTTCTCTGTAAGTCCAAAAAATAACGAAACACTAGCACTTGACTTTTTTGTATGCTATTTATTCTTTCTATCACTTATCACTAAGCTTATTTTTAACTTAACACGTCTATTTAGTTCTTAGGTTCTTATAATTTAGATACACGGATTTATGAGTTTGATTTTTAAAGGATTTGGAAGTAGGATGATGGTTTTGTATCACGACCCGATATGTTTAAGAATTGGTAAGAAAAATGACCCGAACTGTATGACTGGTAGTTACGAGTGTGAGATATCGAGTCGATACTGAGTTGTGAACTAGAGTGCCGCGTCATTGCACAGTGACCGATATAAATAGCCTCGAATTGAATCATTCAATTCGAGGTTCGATGAACGAAGAAAGAAACAAAACAAATTGGGAAACGCGGAAGGGAATTCCCGGACAAGTCAAGTGGCTCATGTTGCTTTGTTGCGCATACGATCGTTCGTATGGTGAAAGAAATGCAACCACAGCATAATGAGTTGGTTGACTTGTGTTAATTGGTTTGTGCACTTAGTTGAGCAATGAATGAAAAAAATGATGAGTGACCATAAATAAACATTGTTTATTTAGGTCGGAAGTGTTGGGCATTGACGCTGGAAGTGGCGAGCTGAAATAGCAATTTGGGAGGATGTTTATTTGGGACAATCAATATGTTGTTACAAAGTTGCAACATTGATCGTAGGGTTAAACATCTTGCATACAAGGAAGAAATGGTAAAGAGGTTGTAAAGTGCTTGGTATGCATCAAGTGGTGCACTTTACAACAAGAGGTTAAAGGAAAGCCAAGGACATGGACCTTGCTTTGAAACAAATGATTTAATGGATACATACTTTGAAAAAAGATACGTTATAAAATCATTTAGGATCTCAACTTGGTAATTTACATCTGGTGTACGAAAAACATAGTCCTAGTTCAGAGAAATACATTCACTTATAAGGGTCACATGATCAATCCTCTTAAAATCATAATATTGAATAATTTCTTCATTAATGGAAACGTCAGTTTGGTACAACTCGCACTGGAATTTTGATGACCTTGCGCCACGGTTATCCTTCGACTCTTGTTTTATGGATATGCCGTTCGGTATAATGCACTGCAACTTCGTTTAATGCTCAATTACAGTCGATTTTCCTCGCGTTCAGGACTGGTTCTCAGACATTGAGCTTAGAAAGGAATGCAAATCAAGAAACTGGTGTTGGTGTTTTCGTGGAGAGCCAACAAATTAGACTTTACTTCTCGTGTGTCAGTCTTCCAAATGGAGACTTATGCTATCCTCATGGCTATGAACTATGTTGCAAAGAAAATGTGAATGGAACGTAGTGCTTGCGACTGTAGCGCCAGTCAAGCTGCGCTTAACGATTTGCTCAACCCTGTGACCACCTCCACCAAAATAGTTAGTGAACGCAAAATCTTTCCTTATTTGCTCGTTAGAGTGAGGGTACTATGCGACTTGTCCGGGTCCCGGGTCATAAAGGGATTACGGAAAATTATGTCTCCTATTTACCTGCTGGACAGAGCTCAGAAGAGGCTTCTCAGGACCTGAATGTGTGGTCGATCAGGGCTTTCATTGGCGTTTGGGTTTCTTGTAAATATTATGAAATATGGTCTTGTTTATTATTCCTTTTTTGGATACCGGTGATCTGCAGTCGTGTCAACCCACGGATTTGCTTGCACTCTAGCGAGACAGCTTTAAGATGTTAAATGTATTGCTAGGCCCACATGAATGGTAAAATTGCTTAGATACTATTTTTTGTGGGGCTCTGCAGTGATGTTCTTACCCCATCCATATGCAGACAGTGCGTATCCCTTTGTAACAACTGTAATTAATGTCGCAATGTTGTCGTTTTTGCTTACCTGATTTTATTCATTATATCTCCGGTATCGCTCTAAAATATTCCTTATTATTCTCGGGGACAGATTCAAGTTTTTGAACAGCACCAAGGGAGTACAGGGTACGAAAGTATATCTCTTATAACATCATATGTTCGATTAAACCTATATCCAGCCCTACAAATTCAAGTTCTTGTCCACGAAAGTGAACATCATTCTATCGACAATACAAAAAAAAGCTTCCTTTCTGTATGGGATCTTTTTTTTCGGGATGCGAGGCTTTCTGAACTGGGGCACTCAGACTCAATACTATTCCATTGTACTATCTGTATCGGATACTGGCGATCCTAGGGTAAATGATTCACCGGTAGTTCAAAAACATCAAGCAGCTTAGGTGCCGGTATCATTGTTCGTCACCAGAAAATCTTAGACCCACACGTCCACACAAAAATGATCATCCAAGCCGAATCAGTCGTGCCGCAGCTCTCATCGAGATAGGTCGGCTATTTAGTGTTCAGCGGGAAAAACGGAAAGTGTATCGATTATAAAAGCGATTTAGCCAAGTATTTTTAAGTCCAAAGTTGGCTTATTAAGTTAGGCGTCCGACTTTGACGCCGGAGACTCGGGTTCGATTCTCGGCCAGTCTTCAATTTTTTAATTTTATTTTTTTTCGGAAATATAGTGATAGAGACACAAAAAAAAACAAAAAAAAAAGTGCCGCATTATCAGGCGATGGACCCCGGAAAATCGGTGGTCCCGCTTACGGGTGTGGGTGTGCCGTTGCGACGTGTGGTGCGAACACGTGAGCCGGCAAAAAAATCAGCAGCAACAACAGCAGCAACAACAGCAGTAACGAAAGCAGCAACAGCAGCAACAACAGCAGCAGCAATAACATCAGCAACAACAACAACAATAGCAACAGCAACGAGAACAGCAGCAGCAGCAGTGTGTATGCCAAGGGCAGTAGCTGCACATGCTTCTAAAATGGCACCAATTGCAGCAACAACAACGGGTCGATCGTTGCCTAGGCGAGTGTTCTCGCAGGCAATACCAGCACCAACAAAGTCAGTAGCAGCAGCTGAAAACCCAGCTACAGAAGTAGAGAAGGAGGAGTTTCGAAAAGTGGAGAAGAGGCGACGGAAGCTTAATCCGAAGCCGAATCTTTCTGCGAAGAGAAGGGCGAACCTGGCAGGCCCTAATGTGGAATCATCGATGGCTGGTACCGATGATGACACGGATAACACCAGCTCTTACGAAGCTGAAGTGCGAGCGGGCCGGTACGTCGGAGAGGGAAACTCCTTCAGGGACCTACCGGTCGACGACGATGATAGCAATGTCATCCAAATGGAGGATAGAGAGGAAGATGATGAGGAGGCTCAGCTTGACCAACTCATCAAAGAGCTCCTTGAGAAACGTGAGCAGTTGAGGCTGAAAAAAGTACAGCAGCAGCAACAACAAATAGTGCTGAGGGAGCAAATCCAGCAACAACATCAACAGAAGCAACAACAACGACAACAGCAACAGAACCAACAAAAGCAGCAACAGCAGCAGCAAAAGCAGCAACTGCAGCCAAATCAGCAACAGCAGTCAAAGCAGCAACAGCAGCAGAAACCAGCAAGGAAGAACAAAATTCCACCGATTAATGTGAGTAATTTCGACATAAGTGATAGTATAAGGTTATGTAGGCTTATAACAAAGAACTTTCATGTTAAAAGGCTATCGGCCAATAAACATATAATTATTTGTGAAGAAATAGAGGAGTACAATAGGGTGCGCACCGCCTTGGGAGAGGTTAAGACCGAGTACTTTACGTACACCCCAAGAGAGCAAAAGCTAAAAACCGTTGTATTAAAGGGAATTGATCCCTCAATAAAAACGGAGGAGCTCGAAAGAGAGCTAAAGAACTTTGAAAGCGATGACCTCAAGTTCGTGGGGGTCAAGCCGTTTTCCTCGGCTGTGGCAAGGGGTGGTAACCGTCACTTACCATTCTTCCTGGTTCAGCTCACTCCCGACAGCAAAATCGACAGGCTGCGAAATATCCGCTTCCTGTACTACCATGCTGTAAGGTGGGAGAAAATAAAGAGGTCAGATCGCATACTTCAATGTATGCGCTGCCAAAGGTTCGGGCACGCCGCAGCTAACTGCAACATGCAGTTTAGATGCGTCAAGTGCGACAAAGACCACAAACATGGTGAATGTTCTCTTGGCAAGGAGAGAGTCGAAGACCGGGGTGTCCTCTCTTGTGTGCTCTGCAGGAACTCTGGGCATCCCGCCAACTTCAGGGGTTGCCCAAAGTACCAGGAGCTGAAAAAGCGAGTCCAGGCCCGCAAACAGCAGTCGGAAGACGATAGGCGTCAAAAGAGTCGCTCGTTCTCGAATTTTGTGGCACCCAACGTGTCCTTTGCCCAAATGGCAGCTGGACCGGGTCAAGCCCACATGACATCAATCCAACCAAAGGTAGCCCAAAAGGCACCAGAGGTGGATCTGGACTTAAAATCGATCCTTCTGTCTCTGCACGGAAAGATCGACAAGTTCCAGAAACAATTAAATGAACAAGCGGCCCGAATTGACTTTATCTATTCGGAGCTGTTTGTGGGGTCTGGTGTGCCATAAATCTAATGGCTGCGCTGGATGAGGGAAACTTAAAGATCCTTGCTGTGAATGTTAATTCACTAGTCAGGATCGAGAAAAGAACGTCACTTGCCAATTTGTTGAAAACCGAAAACCCGGATGTGCTTTTGGTTAGCGAAACTAAGCTAAATCAGAAGCACAAACTGGGATACAAAGACTATCATGTAATAAGAAGAGACCGGCCTCACTCCACTCAAGGAGGTGGGGTTGGAATCTTAATTCGAAAAGGCCTGCGCCATAGGGTTATATATAGCGGAGACGTGCGTAGGTTCCAGTTGTTGGAGGCATGCATCATATGCATTCCTCTCCATAGCCGGAGGAGAATGTATGTGGTGTCGCTTTACGCACCTGCTGCACCTCCACCAAACCAATTTATGACAGAGCTCGAGACACTTTTTCGTGGGCTGCAGCTGAACTCGGAGGAGAATTATTACTTCTTGGCCGGAGATATTAATGCCAAACATGCGGCATGGGGAAATGTTACTGCAAATCCCAGGGGCAACCAGTTTCACGACTGGTGGCGCCTCAATATGATTGAGTACAACCTCGAGTTGTACGCGACGGATATCCCTTCTTTCCCAAGAAGCGGTGCTTTCCTGGACTTGGCCTTAACAGACGCAAGACTTCAACTGACGAACATAGATCAAAACACGCGGAACTGTTTGCGTGCGTTTGAGTACGATAGTGATCACTACGGACTCGCCGCCGCAATACGGATCCCGAACGAGCAAACGCTGCTGGAGGAGTACGAAGCATTGTGTTCATTCGATTATCGGAGGGCACAGTGGTCGCGCTTCTCCAGATTTTTAAAGCGAGATATACGTTCGAGTGGGATCGACCCACCGACAAACAGTAACATGACAAATGATGACATTGATCGGCATTTATTGCAAATGAACGACGCCATCAAACGAACTATGGAACGAACTATTCCTCGGGTAGGACGTTCCGACGACGACCAGACAGAAAAGTACAGAAACCCTACAATCGACGCACTATACCGACAGAAAAGTAGACTGCTCTCGAGGCTTAAACGGCTGTACAGGCAATTTACTGATCGCGACGACCCGGAGGTAAGGATGCTGAAGTCAGAGATCCGAATCCTGAAACAGCTGATAAAAGAAAATTACAGAAAATCTGTAAGTCTGTATTGGGGCAATAAAATTCGGGCTATTAAAACCTGTAGTCCGAATATGTTCCCACAGATAAATAAGTTGTTCAGGAGGAAAGATCACAATGATATTCCTTGTGTTCGAATCTCCCAGACAGCAGACAACAGACAGACAGTACTGACTGCTGGAATAAGTCCAGAAAGTGTCGCTTCAAACGACGATTTTTTCGTGGTCGAGGACCCACAGGAGAAAGTGGATTTGCTGGGCGCTTGTTTCGAGGCCGTGTATACGGTGAGCAATCCTGTTCGCCGTAACCACGACATTGAGAATAGGGCTCTGGTGAACCACTTCGATCTGCGCACCGAACTTGAGAATTGGCGATCTGAGAATAACGGATTCACCGTGTTCACTGATGAAAACCATGCTAATGCAGTTGTCGCCAATGGCCGAGATGCATCGCACTTGTTCGTGTCGAAGGATGATCTTCTGTGCATCTTCGGGTCACTAAAGAATAAAAAGTCGGCGGGGATGGATGGTGTCCCAAACGTCGTATTGAGACACCTGCCTTTGGAGGCTGTAGATATTTTCACCACGCTGTTTAACAATGCGCTGAATAATGCACATTATCCGGCGCATTGGAAGGTAGCTGTGGTACACCCTATCCCGAAAAAAGGTAAAGATAGGACGAACCCAGCCAATCTCCGGTCAATTAGCTTGCTTCCGAATATTAGCAAGGTCTTTGAAAAGGTTGTCAATAGAGCTCTGTTAAAGTGGGTCGAGGACAATAACATAATTCCGGACAACCAGTTTGGTTTCAGGGCGAGGCATGACACTATTCATGCCGCGTCGAAACTGGTTTCCGACATTCAGTGGAATAAATGCAAGAGCCAATGCACGGGTGCTTGTCTGGTTGATTTTGAGAAGGCTTTCGACACCGTATGGTTAGAGGGACTTTTCTACAAGTTGACCAGGCGGGGGATGCACAAACCTTTGCTATATGTAATTTATAATATGCTTATGGGAAAGAAGTTCGTTGTCAAATGTGGCAACGTGACTTCGAGCAGAGTCCTTGAAATTAAAAACGGTTTACAGCAGGGGGCGGTCAATTCTCCGATCCTGTTTAACATTTACACGAGTGATCTGGTGGGTTCACTCAGACATGCTATAGCGTATGCCGACGATTTGGTGGCATACAGATCAGGTCCTAAAATCGAGGTCATTAATATCCTTTTGCAGCGTGACTTCGATCAAATTAAGCGATATTGCGACGACTGGAAGTTGAAAATCAACTTTCAGAAGACGGAAACAATCTTGTTCAGAACTCCATTGGCTGGGGCCTCTAGGGATACCAGAAAAAACTGGAAAAAATTGGCCATTATTGGACAAAATGGGCAGCCATTGGCGGTGAGAAGCGCAGTTAGATATCTAGGTATTTGGCTTGACCAGTATCTATATTTCGATAGACATATAGTTGCTTGTCTTGCTGGGGCCAAGAAGGCTTATGCTCTGACAAGGAGACTGTTTCATAGCAGTCAACTTGACTCCAGAGTGAAGGTCATTTGCTACGTGGCCCTTATAAGGCCGATCATCGCTTATGGTTGTCCATTATGGTTTAATATAGCGCCTAGCTATATGGAAAAGATTCGGGTTTTGGAGAGACAATGTCTAAGGACCTGTCTCCGGCTGTTCCGAACGCCTGAATCCAACTATATAAAATACTATCCCAACAAGGTCCTATACGATGGGGCTCAGTTGAATAGGATTGACAATTTCCTCATTAAGGTGACTCGAAGGCACGTTGCAAGGGCGATGGCCAGCGACAATAGTCTGATCTTTGGGGCTTACTACCCCAATGAAATGTACATTGAGAGTACACTCCGGTCTGGCTTTATCCCGCCAGAGGCATTTATCCATATTGATGCAAAAGGGCTGGTACAGACGAGGGATGGTATCCCGGTATTATACCACCGCTACCGCAGTGCGAGAGATAAGCGGCTCATCCGCGGCGAGGACGTCGCCAATGCTCATGAGCTCCTCCGTTTTAGTACCGCAATAGCGGAGAGGGATAAATTCGATACAGAAAAGCAATTTGCCGAATTTTGGTGGCTTTTTGAGGGGGGAGGGGTCAACATGCCCTCCCAAGACGGTGCGTTACTCTAGGTAACATCCTCTTAGTTTGTAAGATAGATTAAGTTAGCTAGGGCGTTTCTGAGAGGGGCCGGGCTCGCCAACTTGTGGTGGTGCTTCCGGGAGGTGATTGATTCTGTAAGGCATCAGTCAGCTCACGGCGGCGCGTGTGCACGTTGACGACTGCCAGGCGCTCGGAAAGCAATTGTGAATTTGACCACTTGTTTCGTAATGCAACGAGTGCTCAGAATCCTAATTATAGTTAGAATATGTTAAGTAGTTTAAGTAAGTAGAGTAGGTAGTTTGTAATTTGTTTTTTTATATAAAAATATAAAATTTGATAAAGATGCCGAGTTTTCTTAAAAATTTTCTCGATGAAAACATAATATGTAAGATTAGTTCGTAAAATAGTTTTTAGGCCGAAAGGCAATAATTATAGGATAGAGTTAAGTTTAGGGCGTCCGCATAAGGATCAATAATCTAGAATAAGTATCCTGTTAATGTTAAGTTAGATTTACTCATTTTTGTCTAGTATATAAGTTGATATAAGCTAATAATTAATAAAAATGAATTTAAAAGTAAAAGTAAAAGTATCCAAGCCGAATAACCCTTCGGTGGCCTTTCAACAAGCAACAATTAGTTAGTGCTTTACTATTGGGAACTCCAAATGTGGCTCAATAATTGGAATTCGATTCAGTGTATGCGTCAAGCTAAACAATTTACTACCTTCGGCAACAATAAAAGAATCCTTCAAATATTTTCCATAAGCAAATGTGATATTACGATCTTCTTAGCTGACTTCCTCGCGGGTTACTACTCTTTTAACAATCATATCAATTAAAACGGGTGAAGCTTTACAGATATATACATGCTGTGGTTAGAAGAAGAATACTCAGCTATTGCCCACAGAAGGCTTAAATACCTCAAGGATGCCTCAAGATATAATAAAGTATTATAAAACCATCGGCATAAACAATCCTAATGTTCCTTCGGATCTTCGATTTTATTGCACGAGTGAGTCATGATAAACTCTCAGGGAGCAATGCTTTACCTTCAAGAAAACGATTAATAAATAACTTGCTTCTACCGAAAAAGACGTCCTTCTGTTTTGTTCTTCTAACGATAAAACAATGCATCCAATCAAATAAATGTTCAAAGTAAATACCTTGTACTTCCATTGAAGCATCACAAAGTGCCAAGACGTTTTTTCCCGTCCAGTCAATGTGTATTTTTAAATCAAATCAAGGACAATCAAGTCAAAAAAGATATATCCTTTGATCATTTGCATGCCAGTTTTGTCTGTCAAGTTTAAATTGGAACTGGGGAAATCAAGCAACTTTTCAGTGAACTCGTGGTATGCTTTACATTTTTTTTTGGATCTGAATATATGCAGTATCTCTTTGATTTACCCTAAAGGACTTTAAGGTTTCTGCTTTCCATTGATTTCGATTCAGTCATACTTATGCTTATTGCGCTAATGCCCCCCCCCCACATTTGTATTTAAAATTAGCAGTGTGTTTAGGTTAGTTCCGACGGAGATAAAATGGCGAAGAAGGGCTGCCCTGGATCAATGACAAAAATCGTCATTAAAGGATCATAATCTGTGTTTAAGCATCATTTTTCTTGTTTTCAAGGATCAAACTCTGTGTTTACGGACCTTTGCTTTGGTTTTCAAGGATCAAAATCGGATCAGGATCAATAGCGTTTTCAGAATCAAATGTACGTTTAATGACCTTTTTTGTGTGTATTCAAGGGCCAACATTTTTGTTCAAAGATCTTTTGGGTGATTTTTCAGGGATCAATTTGTGTTCAAAGACTTTTTGACGGGTTTTCAAGGATAAAATTGAATTGATATTGAGAATTTCAGGGTCTTTGTTTGTGTTCAAAGACTTTTTCTCTAAGTTCAAGGACCATTCTTTGGGTTTCTCTATGTTTTAAGGACCTGCGTTTGGGTTCAAGTACCGTATCTCTATGCTCAAGGACCTTTCAGGGTCTTTGATTGAGTTTTCAACGACATTATTGAGAAGTGAAGGACCTTCGTCCTCTTGCGAATGTCTGACAAACATCCAAGAGTATCAATTGTCATGAAAACTTCTCAAAAATTTGCCATTCGAATTCGGCGTAAAATTGTAGGTCCCTTTCCACATGGCTTAATGCCGGAATTTTAGACACGGAACTCTTCAATCATGAGTTCTCCGTATTCAGAAACGACCGTCAAAACAATGCGTACATTCCATCGTCTCGTCTATGTTCTTTGTATTCGGAACTTTCTATGGCACTAGACCATATTTTTGACATATCTTGTTGTGACAGCACTGTCTTATTTATAGGCGACTTTGATCTGCCACATATTGGATGGGTACCTTCTGAGGACGATTCTCATTTCATTCCATCCTTTGACTCTGCCCAACAAGAGGTCGCTTTACTAGACAACATTTTGTCTTGTGAATTACAGCAAACAAGCTGTATAAAAAATTTCAGAAATCGAACTCTCGATCTTGTTTTCTCATCTGACTCTGTTAGTACTGTGGTTCTGGAATCCCACAGTATAACTAACATAGATAACAATCATCCACTCTTGGATGTATTTATTGAACTAGGCGCACATTTGTACGAAAATAATAATTCGTATGACCGTTCGCAAAGGTGTATCTTCTTCGCACCTTATTTCGAGTCCTTGATAACCTTTATCTTCATAAGGTTTGAATACGTCTTCAAGATACTCAGCGAAAGTGTTTGCTTTCTCTTGGTTGCTTTTCGCCCAGTTACCTTCTCTGGTTTTTACTGGCGGAGTGTGAGCTATTTGCCTGTTCATTTTCTTCGTTGCCTTCCAGAGCGAGTAGTCGGTACTAGCATCATTTGTAAGACTTGTGAGGTAAGTTTTCAAAGACTCATTATTGAATTCTCTTACAGATTTTCTGAGTTTATAATTTAAGTTGTTCTTTTCTGTAATAATTTCACATATTTCGGGAGAATAAGAGTTTTGTTTGATCTTTTTTGTTATTTTGGGAGTGGCAGCCCACGCACCTTTTTGTATTCTGAGCGTCAATATTTGGACTGCTTCTTCTAGTTGATCTTCTGTTTGAATAGCTGGTGATAGTTGGATACTTTCTTCCAACTTCTGTCTGAAGTAGTTCCAATCAGTCAGTCTATTTACTAGTTTTGGGCTATGGTCTTTTATTATTATTTTATCGCTAAGTGTTAAGAGTATAGAGGAATGATCTGATTGAAGATCAGGTCCTTCCTCTATGCTTATTTTATTTGAAGATATATTTTTTGATAGAAAGAAGTCGACAAGATCTGGGGTTTTATTTCTATCTGTTGGCCAATAGGTAGGTTTTCCCGTTGAGTGATATTTGGCGCCTTCTTCTTTAATTGCTTCATATAGTTCTCTGCCTCTAGTATTAGTTAATCTATGTAGATCCCCAATACTTATTTTTGGCGTTAAAATCCCCTCCCGCGATTAATCTATTGTGAAATATGCGGAAAAGACTTTTAAAATCATTTTTCTTTAGTCCTACGTATGAGAGCAGTATACTGCTGCAACAGATATTTGTCCACTGCTCGTTTCTACACATATGGAAATTCCTTAGATGGCACATACTATATAAGTAAAATGGAATGCTCTTTAAAATTGAACCCCAAACTTTTCTGGGGTTTTGTCAATTCTAAGAAAAAAACCGATGGTTATTCATCGAAGATTACAATAGTTCAACAACTGCTGATTCGCTAGATGCAAGCAATATGTTTGCAGATCATTTCAGCAAGTCATTTAGGGAGACCCCTCTTCACATTGATGATCATTATTTTAGTTATCTAACTAGCTGTTCCCAAATAAGTTTTAGTAGTATCTCATTCGATTTGGAAACAATTTTAAAACGTATTTCTTCTCTGAAGAATGACTATTCATCACGTCCCGTAGGCATTGCACCGATTGTTCTTAAAAAAATGCAGTCATGCAATTGCTCCATATCTTAAGTATCTGTTTGAATTGTCCATTAGTACTGGTAAATTCCCCAATCTATGGAAAAGTGCTTTTATCACACCTGTATTTAAAAAATGCGAACGTGGTGATATCACTAATTATAGGCCCATTTCAAAGCTTTCGTGTATCCCTAAGCTTTTTGAACAAATTGTTTGTGGAAAGTTAATATTACTTTGTCGCAATATAATTTGTAATGAACAGCATGGATTTGTAAGAAACAGATCCACTGTCACTAATCTATTAAGTTTCTTGCATGATTGTTCTAATGCCTTAGAGAATCAGGACGAAATGGATTGTATATACACTGACTTCTCTAAGGCTTTCGACCAGCTGTCCCATGAAATAATCGAATTTAAGCTTAGGGCTTTTGGTTTCTATTATTAATAAATCTAATTCTATGCTGGACTTCGTAAAAAGGTGGGCCAAAGAATTTAATGACCCTTACGTTTCTATGGCATTGTACAATTGTTTTGTCCGTCCGATTCTAGAGTATGCCTCTCAAGTATGGAAACCGTTCAACAACATTCATTCAAATCGAATAGAGGCCATTCAACGTAAATTTATTCGATTTGCACTTAGATTTGCATTTAACCTTCCTCCCTACAGTCAACGTATCAAGCTTCTTCAAATGTTACCCCTTTCTCAACGAAGGCTTAATAGCGATATCATTTTTTTACAGTAGCTTATATCCGGTCAAATAGATGCAGCTGACTTGCTGTCGCCTATTGCCTTTAATTTTTAAATTATCTAACAACGTGCATTTATAGATTTTGTATCTAGATACAAACAAAAAAGTTCAACTTTTTGAATTTTAGCTCGCAGATGCTGCACGGTTTCTTCGAAATCTCCTAAACCAGTTGACCTAGAGCAATAAAGTTAAGTTGCCTGAATTCTAGATTAAATTATCTAACAACGTGCATATATAGATTTTGTATCTAGATACAAACAAAAAAGTTCAACTTTTTGAATTTTAGCTCCCAGATGCTGCACGGTTTCTTCGATATCTCCCAAACCAGTTGACCTACAGCGATTTAATTAATTTTCCTGAATTCTAGATTAAATTATCTAACAACGTGCATTTATAGATTTTGTATCTAGATACAAACAAAAAAGTTCAACTTTTTGAATTTTACCTCCCAGATGCTGCACGGTTTCTTCGATATCTCCTAAAGCAGTTGACCTAGAGCAATAAAGTTAAGTTTCCTGAATTCTAGACTAAATTATCTAACAACGTGCATTTATAGATTTTGTATCTAGATACAAACAAAAAAGTTCAACTTTTTGAATTTTAGCTCGCAGATGCTGCACGGTTTCTTCGATATCTCCTAAACCAGTTGACCTAGAGCAATAAAGTTAAGTTGCCTGAATTCTAGATTAAATTATCTAACAACGTGCATTTATAGATTTTGTATCTAGATACAAACAAAAAAGTTCAACTTTTTGAATTTTAGCTCCCAGATGCTGCACGGTTTCTTCGATATCTCCTAAACCAGTTGACCTAGAGCAATAAAGTTAAGTTGCCTGAATTCTAGATTAAATTATCTAACAACGTGCATTTATAGATTTTGTATCTAGATACAAACAAAAAAGTTCAACTTTTTGAATTTTAGCTCCCAGATGCTGCACGGTTTCTTCGATATCTCCTAAACCAGTTGACCTAGAGCAATAGAGTTAAGTTGCCTGAATTCTAGATTAAATTATCTAACAACGTGCATTTATAGATTTTGTATCTAGATACAAACAAAAAAGTTCAATTTTTTGAATTTTAGCTCCCAGATGCTGCACGGTTTCTTCGATATCTCCTAAACCAGTTGACCTAGAGCAATAAAGTTAAGTTGCCTGAATGCTAGATTAAATTATCTAACAACGTGCATTTATAGATTTTGTATCTAGATACAAACAAAAAAGTTCAACTTTTTGAATTTTAGCTCCCAGATGCTGCACGGTTTCTTCGATATCTCCTAAACCAGTTGACCTAGAGCAATAAAGCTAAGTTGCCTGAATTCTAGATTAAATTATCTAACAACGTGCATTTATAGATTTTGTATCTAGATACAAACAAAAAAGTTCAACTTTTTGAATTTTAGCTCCCAGATGCTGCACGGTTTCTTCGATATCTCCTAAACCGGTTGACCAAGAGCAATAAAGTTAAGTTGCCTGAATTCTAGATTAAATTATCTAACAACGTGCATTTATAGATTTTGTATCTAGATACAAACAAAAAAGTTCAACTTTTTGAATTTTAGCTCCCAGATGCTGCACGGTTTCTTCGATATCTCCTAAACCAGTTGACCTAGAGCAATAAAGTTAAGTTGCCTGAATTCTAGATTAAATTATCTAACAACGTGCATTTATAGATTTTGTATCTAGATACAAACAAAAAAGTTCAACTTTTTGAATTTTAGCTCCCAGATGCTGCACGGTTTCTTCGATATCTCCTAAACCAGTTGACCTAGAGCAATAAAGTTAAGTTGCCTGAATTCTAGATTAAATTATCTAACAACGTGCATTTATAGATTTTGTATCTAGATACAAACAAAAAAGTTCAACTTTTTGAATTTTAGCTCCCAGATGCTGCACGGTTTCTTCGATATCTCCTAAATCAGTTGACCTAGAGCAATAAAGTTAAGTTGCCTGAATTCTAGACTAAATTATCTAACAACGTGCATTTATAGATTTTGTATCTAGACACAAACAAAAAAGTTCAACTTTTTGAATTTTAGCTCCCAGATGCTGCACGGTTTCTTCGATATCTCCTAAACCAGTTGACCTAGAGCAATAAAATTAAGTTGCCTGAATTCTAGATAAAATTATCTAACAACGTGCATTTATAGATTTTGTATCTAGATACAAACAAAAAAGTTAAACTTTTTGAATTTTAGCTCCCAGATGCTGCACGGTTTCTTCGATATCTCCTAAACCAGTTGACCTAGAGCAATAAAGTTAAGTTGCCTGAATTCTAGATTAAATTATCTAACAACGTGCATTTATAGATTTTGTATCTAGATACAAACAAAAAAGTTCAACTTTTTGAATTTTAGCTCCCAGATGCTGCACGGTTTCTTCGATATCTCCTAAACCAGTTGACCTAGAGCAATAAAGTTAAGTTGCCTGAATTCTAGATTAAATTATCTAACAACGTGCATTTATAGATTTTGTATCTAGATACAAACAAAAAAGTTCAATTTTTTGAATTTTAACTCCCAGATGCTGCACGGTTTCTTCGATATCTCCTAAACCAGTTGACCTAGAGCAACAAAGTTAAGTTGCCTGAATTCTAGATTAAATTATCTAACAACGTGCATTTATAGATTTTGTATCTAGATACAAACAAAAAAGTTCAACTTTTTGAATTTTAGCTCCCAGATGCTGCACGGTTTCTTCGATATCTCCTAAACCAGTTGACCTAGAGCAATAAAGTTAAGTTGCCTGAATTCTAGATTAAATTATCTAACAACGTGCATTTATAGATTTTGTATCTAGATACAAACAAAAAAGTTAAACTTTTTGAATTTTAGCTCCCAGATGCTGCACGGTTTCTTCGATATCTCCTAAACCAGTTGACCTAGAGCAATAAAATTAAGTTGCCTGAATTCTAGATTAAATTATCTAACAACGTGCATTTATAGATTTTGTATCTAGATACAAACAAAAAAGTTCAACTTTTTGAATTTTAGCTCCCAGATGCTGCACGGTTTCTTCGATATCTCCCAAACCAGTTGACCTACAGCGATATAATTAATTTTCCTGAATTCTAGATTAAATTATCTAACAACGTGCATTTATAGATTTTGTATCTAGATACAAACAAAAAAGTTCAACTTTTTGAAATTTAGCTCCCAGATGCTGCACGGTTTCTTCGATATCTCCTAAACCAGTTGACCTAGAGCAATAAAGTTAAGTTTCCTGAATTCTAGATTAAATTATCTAACAACGTGCATTTATAGATTTTGTATCTAGATACAAACAAAAAAGTTCAACTTTTTGAATTTTAGCTCCCAGATGCTGCACCGTTTCTTCGATATCTCCTAAACCAGTTGACCTAGAGCAATAAAGTTAAGTTGCCTGAATTCTAGATTAAATTATCTAACAACGTGCATTTATAGATTTTGTATCTAGATACAAACAAAAAAGTTCAACTTTTTGAATTTTAGCTCCCAGATGCTGCACGGTTTCTTCGACATCTCCTAAACCAGTTGACCTAGAGCAATAAAGTTAAGTTGCCTGAATTCTAGATTAAATTATCTAACAACGTGCATTTATAGATTTTGTATCTAGATACAAACAAAAAAGTTCAACTTTTTGAATCTTAGCTCCCAGATGCTGCACGGTTTCTTCGATATCTCCTAAACCAGTTGACCTAGAGCAATAAAGTTAAGTTGCCTGAATTCTAGATTAAATTATCTAACAACGTGCATTTATAGATTTTGTATCTAGATACAAACAAAAAAGTTCAACTTTTTGAATTTTAGCTCCCAGATGCTGCACGGTTTCTTCGATATCTCCTAAACCAGTTGACCTAGAGCAATAAAGTTAAGTTGCCTGAATTCTAGATAAAATTATCTAACAACGTGCATTTATAGATTTTGTATCTAGATACAAACAAAAAAGTTCAACTTTTTGAATTTTAGCTCCCAGATGCTGCACGGTTTCTTCGATATCTCCTAAACCAGTTGACCTAGAGCAATAAAGTTAAGTTGCCTGAATTCTAGATTAAATTATCTAACAACGTGCATTAATAGATTTTGTATCTAGATACAAACAAAAAAGTTCAACTTTTTGAATTTTAGCTCCCAGATGCTGCACGGTTTCTTCGATATCTCCTAAACCAGTTGACCTAGAGCAATAAAGTTAAGTTGCCTGAATTCTAGATTAAATTATCTAACAACGTGCATTTATAGATTTTGTATCTAGATACAAACAAAAAAGTTCAACTTTTTGAATTTTAGCTCCCAGATGCTGCACGGTTTCTTCGATATCTCCCAAACCAGTTGACCTACAGCGATATAAATAATTTTCCTGAATTCTAGATTAAATTATCTAACAACGTGCATTTATAGATTTTGTATCTAGATACAAACAAAAAAGTTCAACTTTTTGAATTTTAGCTCCCAGATGCTGCACGGTTTCTTCGATATCTCCTAAACCAGTTGACCTAGAGCAATAAAGTTAAGTTGCCTGAATTCTAGATTAAATTATCTAACAACGTGCATTTATAGATTTTGTATCTAGATACAAACAAAAAAGTTCAACTTTTTGAATTTTAGCTCCCAGATGCTGCACGGTTTCTTCGATATCTCCTAAACCAGTTGACCTAGAGCAATAAAGTTAAGTTGCCTGAATTCTAGATTAAATTATCTAACAACGTGCATTTATAGATTTTGTATCTAGATACAAACAAAAAAGTTCAACTTTTTGAATTTTAGCTCCCAGATGCTGCACGGTTTCTTCGATATCTCCTAAACCAGTTGACCTAGAGCAATAAAGTTAAGTTGCCTGAATTCTAGATTAAATTATCTAACAACGTGCATTTATAGATTTTGTATCTAGATAGAAACAAAAAAGTTCAACTTTTTGAATTTTAGCTCCCAGATTCTGCACGGTTTCTTCGATATCTCCCAAACCAGTTGACCTACAGCGATATAATTAATTTTCCTGAATTCTAGATTAAATTATCTAACAACGTGCATTTATAGATTTTGTATCTAGATACAAACAAAAAAGTTCAACTTTTTGAATTTTAGCTCCCAGATGCTGCACGGTTTCTTCGATATCTCCCAAACCAGTTGACCTACAGCGATATAATTAATTTTCCTGAATTCTAGATTAAATTATCTAACAACGTGCATTTATAGATTTTGTATCTAGAAGTTCAACTTTTTGAATTTTAGCTCCCAGATGCTGCACGGTTTCTTCGATATCTCCTAAACCAGTTGACCTAGAGCAATAAAGTTAAGTTGCCTGAATTCTAGATAAAATTATCTAACAACGTGCATTTATAGATTTTGTATCTAGATACAAACAAAAAAGTTCAACTTTTTGAATTTTAGCTCCCAGATGCTGCACGGTTTCTTCGATATCTCCTAAACCAGTTGACCTAAAGCAATAAAGTTAAGTTGCCTGAATTCTAGATTAAATTATCTAACAACGTGCATTTATAGATTTTGTATCTAGATACAAACAAAAAAGTTCAACTTTTTGAATTTTAGCTCCCAGATGCTGCACGGTTTCTTCGATATCTCCTAAACCAGTTGACCTAGAGCAATAAAGTTAAGTTGCCTGAATTCTAGATTAAATTATCTAACAACGTGCAGTTATAGATTTTGTATCTAGATACAAACAAAAAAGTTCAACTTTTTGAATTTTAGCTCCCAGATGCTGCACGGTTTCTTCGATATCTCCTAAACCAGTTGACCTAGAGCAATAAAGTTAAGTTTCCTGAACTCTAGATTAAATTATCTAACAACGTGCATTTATAGATTTTGTATCTAGATACAAACAAAAAAGTTCAACTTTTTGAATTTTAGCTCCCAGATGCTGCACGGTTTCTTCGATATCTCCTAAACCAGTTGACCTAGAGCAATAAAGTTAAGTTGCCTGAATTCTAGATTAAATTATCTAACAACGTGCATTTATAGATTTTGTATCTAGATACAAACAAAAAAGTTCAACTTTTTGAATTTTAGCTCCCAGATGCTGCACGGTTTCTTCGACATCTCCTAAACCAGTTGACCTAGAGCAATAAAGTTAAGTTGCCTGAATTCTAGATTAAATTATCTAACAACGTGCATTTATAGATTTTGTATCTAGATACAAACAAAAAAGTTCAACTTTTTGAATTTTAGCTCCCAGAGGCTGCACGGTTTCTTCGATATCTCCTAAACCAGTTGACCTAGAGCAATAAAGTTAAGTTGCCTGAATTCTAGATAAAATTATCTAACAACGTGCATTTATAGATTTTGTATCTAGATACAAACAAAAAAGTTCAACTTTTTGAATTTTAGCTCCCAGATGCTGCACGGTTTCTTCGATATCTCCCAAACGAGTTGACCTAGAGCAATAAAGTTAAGTTGCCTGAATTCTAGATTAAATTATCTAACAACGTGCATTTATAGATTTTGTATCTAGATACAAACAAAAAAGTTCAACTTTTTGAATTTTAGCTCCCAGATGCTGCACGGTTTCTTCGATATGTCCCAAACCAGTTGTCCTACAGCGATATAATTAATTTTCCTGATTTCTAGATTAAATTATCTAACAACGTGCATTTATAGATTTTGTATCTAGATACAAACAAAAAAGTTCAACTTTTTGAATTCTAGCTCCCAGATGCTGCACGGTTTCTTCGATATCTCCTAAACCAGTTGACCTAGAGCAATAAAGTTAAGTTGCCTGAATTCTAGATTAAATTATCTAACAACGTGCATTTATAGATTTTGTATCTAGATACAAACAAAAAAGTTCAACTTTTTGAATTTTAGCTCCCAGATGCTGCACGGTTTCTTCGATATCTCCTAAACCAGTTGACCTAGAGCAATAAAGTTAGGTTGCCTGAATTCTAGACTAAATTATCTAACAACGTGCATTTATAGATTTTGTATCTAGATACAAACAAAAAAGTTCAACTTTTTGAATTTTAGCTCCCAGATGCTGCGCGGTTTCTTCGATATCTCCTAAACCAGTTGACCTAGAGCAATAAAGTTAAGTTGCCTGAATTCTAGATTAAATTATCTAACAACGTGCATTTATAGATTTTGTATCTAGATACAAACAAAAAAGTTCAACTTTTTGAATTTTAGCTCCCAGATGCTAAACGGTTTCTTCGATATCTCCTAATCCAGTTGACCTAGAGCACTAAAGTTAAGTTTCCTGAATTCTAGATTAAATTATCTAACAACGTGCATTTATAGATTTTGTATCTAGATACAAACAAAAAAGTTCAACTTTTTGAATTTTAGCTCCCAGATGCTGCACGGTTTCTTCGATATCTCCTAAACCAGTTGACCTAGAGCAATAAAGTTAAGTTGCCTGAATTCTAGATTAAATTATCTAACAACGTGCATTTATAGATTTTGTATCTAGATACAAACAAAAAAGTTAAACTTTTTGAATTTTAGCTCCCAGATGCTGCACGGTTTCTTCGATATCTCCTAAACCAGTTGACCTAGAGCAATAAAGTTAAGTTTCCTGAATTCTAGATTAAATTATCTAACAACGTGCATTTATAGATTTTGTATCTAGATACAAACAAAAAAGTTCAACTTTTTGAATTTTAGCTCCCAGATGCTGCACGGTTTCTTCGATATCTCCTAAACCAGTTGACCTAGAGCAATAAAGTTAAGTTGCCTGAATTCTAGATTAAATTATCTAACAACGTGCATTTATAGATTTTGTATCTAGATACAAACAAAAAAGTTCAACTTTTTAAATTTTAGCTCCCAGATGCTGCACGGTTTCTTCGATATCTCCTAAACCAGTTGACCTAGAGCAATAAAGTTAAGTTGCCTGAATTCTAGATTAAATTATCTAACAACGTGCATTTATAGATTTTGTATCTAGATACAAACAAAAAAGTTCAACTTTTTGAATTTTAGCTCCCAGATGCTGCACGGTTTCTTCGATATCTCCTAAACCAGTTGACCTAGAGCAATAAAGTTAAGTTGCCTGAATTCTAGATTAAATTATCTAACAACGTGCATTTATAGATTTTGTATCCAGATACAAACAAAAAAGTTCAACTTTTTGAATTTTAGCTCCCAGATGCTGCACGGTTTCTTCGATATCTCCTAAACCAGTTGACCTAGAGCAATAAAGTTAAGTTGCCTGAATTCTAGATTAAATTATCTAACAACGTGCATTTATAGATTTTGTATCTAGATACAAACAAAAAAGTTCAACTTTTTGAATTTTAGCTCCCAGATGCTGCACGGTTTCTTCGATATCTCCTAAACCAGTTGACCTAGAGCAATAAAGTTTAGTTTCCTGAATTCTAGATTAAATTATCTAACAACGTGCATTTATAGATTTTGTATCTAGATACAAACAAAAAAGTTCAACTTTTTGAATTTTAGCTCCCAGATGCTAAACGGTTTCTTCGATATCTCCTAATCCAGTTGACCTAGAGCAATAAAGTTAAGTTTCCTGAATTCTAGATTAAATTATCTAACAACGTGCATTTATAGATTTTTTATCCAGATACAAACAAAAAAGTTCAACTTTTTGAATTTTAGCTCCCAGATGCTGCACGGTTTCTTCGATATCTCCTAAACCAGTTGACCTAGAGCAATAAAGTTAAGTTGCCTGAATTCTAGATTAAATTATCTAACAACGTGCATTTATAGATTTTGTATCTAGATACAAACAAAAAAGTTCAACTTTTTGAATTTTAGCTCCCAGATGCTGCACGGTTTCTTCGATATCTCCTAAACCAGTTGACCTAGAGCAATAAAGTTAAGTTTCCTGAATTCTAGATTAAATTATCTAACAACGTGCATTTATAGATTTTGTATCTAGATACAAACAAAAAAGTTCAACTTTTTGAATTTTAGCTCCCAGATGCTGCACGGTTTCTTCGATATCTCCTAAACCAGTTGACCTAGAGAAATAAAGTTAAGTTTCCTGAATTCTAGACTAAATTATCTAACAACGTGCATTTATAGATTTTGTATCTAGATACAAACAAAAAAGTTCAACTTTTTGAATTTTAGCTCCCAGATGCTGCACGGTTTCTTCGATATCTCCTAAACCAGTTGACCTAGAGCAATAAAGTTAAGTTGCCTGAATTCTAGATTAAATTATCTAACAACGTGCATTTATAGATTTTCTATCTAGATACAAACAAAAAAGTTCAACTTTTTGAATTTTAGCTCCCAGATGCTGCACGGTTTCTTCGATATCTCCTAAACCAGTTGACCTAGAGCAATAAAGTTAAGTTTCCTGAATTCTAGATTAAATTATCTAACAACGTGCATTTATAGATTTTGTATCTAGATACAAACAAAAAAGTTCAACTTTTTGAATTTTAGCTCCCAGATGCTGCACGGTTTCTTCGATATCTCCTAAACCAGTTGACCTAGAGCAATAAAGTTAAGTTTCCTGAATTCTAGACTAAATTATCTAACAACGTGCATTTATAGATTTTGTATCTAGATACAAACAAAAAAGTTCAACTTTTTGAATTTTAGCTCCCAGATGCTGCACGGTTTCTTCGATATCTCCTAAACCAGTTGACCTAGAGCAATAAAGTTAAGTTGCCTGAATTCTAGATTAAATTATCTAACAACGTGCATTTATAGATTTTGTATCCAGATACAAACAAAAAAGTTCAACTTTTTGAATTTTAGCTCCCAGATGCTGCACGGTTTCTTCGATATCTCCTAAACCAGTTGACCTAGAGCAATAAAGTTAAGTTGCCTGAATTCTAGATTAAATTATCTAACAACGTGCATTTATAGATTTTGTATCTAGATACAAACAAAAAAGTTCAAGTTTTTGAATTTTAGCTCCCAGATGCTGCACGGTTTCTTCGATATCTCCTAAACCAGTTGACCTAGAGCAATAAAGTTAAGTTTCCTGAATTCTAGATTAAATTATCTAACAACGTGCATTTATAGATTTTGTATCTAGATACAAACAAAAAAGTTCAACTTTTTGAATTTTAGCTCCCAGATGCTGCACGGTTTCTTCGATATCTCCTAAACCAGTTGACCTAGAGCAATAAAGTTAAGTTTCCTGAATTCTAGACTAAATTATCTAACAACGTGCATTTATAGATTTTGTATCTAGATACAAACAAAAAAGTTCAACTTTTTGAATTTTAGCTCCCAGATGCTGCACGGTTTCTTCGATATCTCCTAAACCAGTTGACCTAGAGCAATAAAGTTAAGTTGCCTGAATTCTAGATTAAATTATCTAACAACGTGCATTTATAGATTTTGTATCTAGATACAAACAAAAAAGTTCAACTTTTTGAATTTTAGCTCCCAGATGCTGCACGGTTTCTTCGATATCTCCTAAACCAGTTGACCTAGAGCAATAAAGTTAAGTTGCCTGAATTCTAGATTAAATTATCTAACAACGTGCATTTATAGATTTTGTATCTAGATACAAACAAAAAAGTTCAACTTTTTGAATTTTAGCTCCCAGATGCTGCACGGTTTCTTCGATATCTCCTAAACCAGTTGACCTAGAGCAATAAAGTTAAGTTGCATGAATTCTAGATTAAATTATCTAACAACGTGCATTTATAGATTTTGTATCTAGATACAAACAAAAAAGTTCAACTTTTTGAATTTTAGCTCCCAGATGCTGCACGGTTTCTTCGATATCTCCTAAACCAGTTGACCTAGAGCAATAAAGTTAAGTTGCCTGAATTCTAGATTAAATTATCTAACAACGTGCATTTATAGATTTTGTATCTAGATACAAACAAAAAAGTTCAACTTTTTGAATTTTAGCTCCCAGATGCTGCACGGTTTCTTCGATATCTCCTAAACCAGTTGACCTAGAGCAATAAAGTTAAGTTGTCTGAATTCTAGATTAAATTATCTAACAACGTGCATTTATAGATTTTGTATCTAGATACAAACAAAAAAGTTCAACTTTTTGAATTTTAGCTCCCAGATGCTGCACGGTTTCTTCGATATCTCCTAAACCAGTTGACCTAGAGCAATAAAGTTAAGTTGCCTGAATTCTAGATTAAATTATCTAACAACGTGCATTTATAGATTTTGTATCCAGATACAAACAAAAAAGTTCAACTTTTTGAATTTTAGCTCCCAGATGCTGCACGGTTTCTTCGATATCTCCTAAACCAGTTGACCTAGAGCAATAAAGTTAAGTTGCCTGAATTCTAGATTAAATTATCTAACAACGTGCATTTATAGATTTTGTATCTAGATACAAACAAAAAAGTTCAACTTTTTGAATTTTAGCTCCCAGATGCTGCACGGTTTCTTCGATATCTCCTAAACCAGTTGACCTAGAGCAATAAAGTTAAGTTTCCTGAATTCTAGATTAAATTATCTAACAACGTGCATTTATAGATTTTGTATCTAGATACAAACAAAAAAGTTCAACTTTTTGAATTTTAGCTCCCAGATGCTGCACGGTTTCTTCGATATCTCCTAAACCAGTTGACCTAGAGCAATAAAGTTAAGTTTCCTGAATTCTAGACTAAATTATCTAACAACGTGCATTTATAGATTTTGTATCTAGATACAAACAAAAAAGTTCAACTTTTTGAATTTTAGCTCCCAGATGCTGCACGGTTTCTTCGATATCTCCTAAACCAGTTGACCTAGAGCAATAAAGTTAAGTTTCCTGAATTCTAGATTAAATTATCTAACAACGTGCATTTATAGATTTTGTATCTAGATACAAACAAAAAAGTTCAACTTTTTGAATTTTAGCTCCCAGATGCTGCACGGTTTCTTCGATATCTCCTAAACCAGTTGACCTAGAGCAATAAAGTTAAGTTTCCTGAATTCTAGACTAAATTATCTAACAACGTGCATTTATAGATTTTGTATCTAGATACAAACAAAAAAGTTCAACTTTTTGAATTTTAGCTCCCAGATGCTGCACGGTTTCTTCGATATCTCCTAAACCAGTTGACCTAGAGCAATAAAGTTAAGTTGCCTGAATTCTAGATTAAATTATCTAACAACGTGCATTTATAGATTTTGTATCCAGATACAAACAAAAAAGTTCAACTTTTTGAATTTTAGCTCCCAGATGCTGCACGGTTTCTTCGATATCTCCTAAACCAGTTGACCTAGAGCAATAAAGTTAAGTTGCCTGAATTCTAGATTAAATTATCTAACAACGTGCATTTATAGATTTTGTATCTAGATACAAACAAAAAAGTTCAAGTTTTTGAATTTTAGCTCCCAGATGCTGCACGGTTTCTTCGATATCTCCTAAACCAGTTGACCTAGAGCAATAAAGTTAAGTTTCCTGAATTCTAGATTAAATTATCTAACAACGTGCATTTATAGATTTTGTATCTAGATACAAACAAAAAAGTTCAACTTTTTGAATTTTAGCTCCCAGATGCTGCACGGTTTCTTCGATATCTCCTAAACCAGTTGACCTAGAGCAATAAAGTTAAGTTTCCTGAATTCTAGACTAAATTATCTAACAACGTGCATTTATAGATTTTGTATCTAGATACAAACAAAAAAGTTCAACTTTTTGAATTTTAGCTCCCAGATGCTGCACGGTTTCTTCGATATCTCCTAAACCAGTTGACCTAGAGCAATAAAGTTAAGTTGCCTGAATTCTAGATTAAATTATCTAACAACGTGCATTTATAGATTTTGTATCTAGATACAAACAAAAAAGTTCAACTTTTTGAATTTTAGCTCCCAGATGCTGCACGGTTTCTTCGATATCTCCTAAACCAGTTGACCTAGAGCAATAAAGTTAAGTTGCCTGAATTCTAGATTAAATTATCTAACAACGTGCATTTATAGATTTTGTATCTAGATACAAACAAAAAAGTTCAACTTTTTGAATTTTAGCTCCCAGATGCTGCACGGTTTCTTCGATATCTCCTAAACCAGTTGACCTAGAGCAATAAAGTTAAGTTGCATGAATTCTAGATTAAATTATCTAACAACGTGCATTTATAGATTTTGTATCTAGATACAAACAAAAAAGTTCAACTTTTTGAATTTTAGCTCCCAGATGCTGCACGGTTTCTTCGATATCTCCTAAACCAGTTGACCTAGAGCAATAAAGTTAAGTTGCCTGAATTCTAGATTAAATTATCTAACAACGTGCATTTATAGATTTTGTATCTAGATACAAACAAAAAAGTTCAACTTTTTGAATTTTAGCTCCCAGATGCTGCACGGTTTCTTCGATATCTCCTAAACCAGTTGACCTAGAGCAATAAAGTTAAGTTGTCTGAATTCTAGATTAAATTATCTAACAACGTGCATTTATAGATTTTGTATCTAGATACAAACAAAAAAGTTCAACTTTTTGAATTTTAGCTCCCAGATGCTGCACCAACTTTTTGAATTTTAGCTCCCAGATGCTGCACGGTTTCTTCGATATCTCCCAAACCAGTTGACCTACAGCGATATAATTAATTTTCCTGAATTCTAGATTAAATTATCTAACAACGTGCATTTATAGATTTTGTATCTAGATACAAACAAAAAAGTTCAACTTTTTGAATTTTAGCTCCCAGATGCTGCACGGTTTCTTCGATATCTCCTAAACCAGTTGACCTAGAGCAATAAAGTTAAGTTGCCTGAATTCTAGATTAAATTATCTAACAACGTGCATTTATAGATTTTGTATCTAGATACAAACAAAAAAGTTCAACTTTTTGAATTTTAGCTCCCAGATGCTGCACGGTTTCTTCGATATCTCCCAAACCAGTTGACCTACAGCGATATAATTAATTTTCCTGAATTCTAGATTAAATTATCTAACAACGTGCACTTATAGATTTTGCATCTAGATACAAACAAAAAAGTTCAACTTTTTGAATTTTAGCTCCCAGATGCTGCACGGTTTCTTCGATATCTCCCAAACCAGTTGACCTACAGCGATATAATTAATTTTCCTGAATTCTAGATTCATTTATCTAACAACGTGCATTTATAGATTTTGTATCTAGATACAAACAAAAAAGTTCAACTTTTTGAATTTTAGCTCCCAGATGCTGCACGGTTTCTTCGATATCTCCTAAACCAATTGATCTAGAGAAATAAAGTTAAGTTGCCTGAATTCTAGATTAAATTATCTAACAACGTGCATTTATAGATTTTGTATCTAGATACAAACAAAAAAATTCAACTTTTTGAATTTTAGCTCCCAGATGCTGCACGGTTTCTTCGATATCTCCTAAACCAGTTGACCTAGAGCAATAAAGTTAAGTTGCCTGAATTCTAGATTAAATTATCTAACAACGTGCATTTATAGATTTTGTATCTAGATACAAACAAAAAAGTTCAACTTTTTGAATTTTAGCTCCAGATGCAGCACGGTTTCTTCGATATCTCCTAAACCAGTTGACCTAGAGCAATAAAGTTAAGTTGCCTGAATTCTAGATTAAATTATCTAACAACGTGCATTTATAGATTTTGTATCTAGATACAAACAAAAAAGTTAAACTTTTTGAATTTTAGCTCCCAGATGCTGCACGGTTTCTTCGATATCTCCTAAGCCAGTTGACCTAGAGCAAAAGTTAAGTTGCCTGAATTCTAGATTAAATTATCTAACAACGTGCATTTATAGATTTTGTATCTAGATACAAACAAAAAAGTTCAACTTTTGAATTTTAGCTCCCAGATGCTGCACGGTTTCTTCGATATCTCCTAAACCAGTTGACCTAGAGCAATAAAGTTAAGTTGCCTGAATTCTAGATTAAATTATCTAACAACGTGCATTTATAGATTTTGTATCTAGATACAAACAAAAAAGTTCAACTTTTTGAATTTTAGCTCCCAGATGCTAGACGGTTTCTTCGATATCTCCTAAACCAGTTGACCTAGAGCAATAAAGTTAAGTTGCCTGAATTCTAGATTAAATTATCTAACAACGTGCATTTATAGATTTTGTATCTAGATACAAACAAAAAAGTTCAACTTTTTGAATTTTAGCTCCCAGATGCTGCACGGTTTCTTCGATATCTCCTAAACCAGTTGACCTAGAGCAATAAAGTTAAGTTGCCTGAATTCTAGATTAAATTATCTAACAACGTGCATTTATAGATTTTGTATCTAGATACAAACAAAAAAGTTCAACTTTTTGAATTTTAGCTCCCAGATGCTGCACGGTTTCTTCGATATCTCCTAAACCAGTTGACCTAGAGCAATAAAGTTAAGTTGCTTGAATTCTAGATTAAATTATCTAACAACGTGCATTTATAGATTTTGTATCTAGATACAAACAAAAAAGTTCAACTTTTTGAATTTTAGCTCCCAGATGCTGCACGGTTTCTTCGATATCTCCTAAACCAGTTGACCTAGAGCAATAAAGTTAAGTTGCCTGAATTCTAGATTAAATTATCTAACAACGTGCATTTATAGATTTTGTATCTAGATACAAACAAAAAAGTTCAACTTTTTGAATTTTAGCTCCCAGATGCTGCACGGTTTCTTCGATATCTCCTAAACCAAATGACCTTAGAGCAATAAAGTTAAGTTGCCTGAATTCTAGATTAAATTATCTAACAACGTGCATTTATAGATTTTGTATCTAGATACAAACAAAAAAGTTCAACTTTTTAAATTTTAGCTCCCAGATGCTGCACGGTTTCTTCGATATCTCCTAAACCAGTTGACCTAGAGCAATAAAGTTAAGTTGCCTGAATTCTAGATTAAGTTATCTAACAACGTGCATTTATAGATTTTGTATCTAGATACAAACAAAAAAGTTCAACTTTTTGAATTTTAGCTCCCAGATGCTGCACGGTTTCTTCGATATCTCCTAAACCAGTTGACCTAGAGCAATAAAGTTAAGTTGCCTGCATTCTAGATTAAATTATCTAACAACGTGCATTTATAGATTTTGTATATAGATACAAACAAAAAAGTTCAACTTTTTGAATTTTAGCTCCCAGATCCTGCACGGTTTCTTCGATATCTCCTAAACCAGTTGACCTAGAGCAATAAAGTTAAGTTGCCTGAATTCTAGATTAAATTATCTAACAACGTGCATTTATAGATTTTGTATCTAGATACAAACAAAAAAGTTCAACTTTTTAAATTTTAGCTCCCAGATGCTGCACGGTTTCTTCGATATCTCCTAAACCAGTTGACCTAGAGCAATAAAGTTAAGTTGCCTGAATTCTAGATTAAATTATCTAACAACGTGCATTTATAGATTTTGTATCTAGATACAAACAAAAAAGTTCAACTTTTTGAATTTTAGCTCCCAGATGCTGCACGGTTTCTTCGATATCTCCTAAACCAGTTGACCTAGAGCAATAAAGTTAAGTTGCCTGCATTCTAGATTACATTATCTAACAACGTGCATTTATAGATTTTGTATCTAGATACAAACAAAAACCTTCAACTTTTTGAATTTTAGCTCTCAGATGCTGCACGGTTTCTTCGATATCTCCTAAACCAGTTGACCTAGAGCAATAAAGTTAAGTTGCCTGAATTCTAGATTAAATTATCTAACAACGTGCATTTATAGATTTTGTATATAGATACAAACAAAAAAGTTCAACTATTGAATTTTAGCTCCCAGATGCTGCACGGTTTCTTCGATATCTCCTAAACCAGTTGACCTAGAGCAATAAAGTTAAGTTGCCTGAATTCTAGATTAAATTATCTAACAACGTGCATTTATAGATTTTGTATCTAGATACAAACAAAAAAGTTCAACTTTTTGAATTTTAGCTCCCAGATGCTGCACGGTTTCTTCGATATCTCCTAAACCAAATGACCTAGAGCAATAAAGTTAAGTTGCCTGCATTCTAGATTACATTATCTAACAACGTGCATTTATAGATTTTGTATCTAGATACAAACAAAAACCTTCAACTTTTTGAATTTTAGCTCTCAGATGCTGCACGGTTTCTTCGATATCTCCTAAACCAGTTGACCTAGAGCAATAAAGTTAAGTTGCCTGAATTCTAGATTAAATTATCTAACAACGTGCATTTATAGATTTTGTATATAGATACAAACAAAAAAGTTCAACTATTGAATTTTAGCTCCCAGATGCTGCACGGTTTCTTCGATATCTCCTAAACCAGTTGACCTAGAGCAATAAAGTTAAGTTGCCTGCATTCTAGATTAAATTATCTAACAACGTGCATTTATAGATTTTGTATATAGATACAAACAAAAAAGTTCAACTTTTTGAATTTTAGCTCCCAGATCCTGCACGGTTTCTTCGATATCTCCTAAACCAGTTGACCTAGAGCAATAAAGTTAAGTTGCCTGAATTCTAGATTAAATTATCTAACAACGTGCATTTATAGATTTTGTATCTAGATACAAACAAAAAAGTTCAACTTTTTAAATTTTAGCTCCCAGATGCTGCACGGTTTCTTCGATATCTCCTAAACCAGTTGACCTAGAGCAATAAAGTTAAGTTGCCTGAATTCTAGATTAAATTATCTAACAACGTGCATTTATAGATTTTGTATCTAGATACAAACAAAAAAGTTCAACTTTTTGAATTTTAGCTCCCAGATGCTGCACGGTTTCTTCGATATCTCCTAAACCAGTTGACCTAGAGCAATAAAGTTAAGTTGCCTGCATTCTAGATTACATTATCTAACAACGTGCATTTATAGATTTTGTATCTAGATACAAACAAAAACCTTCAACTTTTTGAATTTTAGCTCTCAGATGCTGCACGGTTTCTTCGATATCTCCTAAACCAGTTGACCTAGAGCAATAAAGTTAAGTTGCCTGAATTCTAGATTAAATTATCTAACAACGTGCATTTATAGATTTTGTATATAGATACAAACAAAAAAGTTCAACTATTGAATTTTAGCTCCCAGATGCTGCACGGTTTCTTCGATATCTCCTAAACCAGTTGACCTAGAGCAATAAAGTTAAGTTGCCTGAATTCTAGATTAAATTATCTAACAACGTGCATTTATAGATTTTGTATCTAGATACAAACAAAAAAGTTCAACTTTTTGAATTTTAGCTCCCAGATGCTGTACGGTTTCTTCGATATCTCCTAAACCAGTTGACCTAGAGAAATAAAGTTAAGTTGCCTGAATTCTAGATTAAATTATCTAACAACGTGCATTTATAGATTTTGTATCTAGATACAAACAAAATTTTAGCTACCAGATGCTGCACGGTTTCTTCGATATCTCCTAAACCAGTTGACCTATAGCAATAAAGTTAAGTTGCCTGAATTCTAGATTAAATTATCTAACAACGTGCATTTATAGATTTTGTATCTAGATACAAACAAAAAAGTTCAACTTTTTGAATTTTAGCTCCCAGATGCTGCACGGTTTCTTCGATATCTCCTAAACCAGTTGACCTAGAGCAATAATGTTAAGTTGCCTGAATTCTAGATTAAATTATCTAACAACGTGCATTTATAGATTTTGTATCTAGATACAAACAAAAAAGTTCAACTTTTTGAATTTTAGCTCCCAGATGCTGCACGGTTTCTTCGATATCTCCTAAACCAGTTGACCTAGAGCAATAAAGTTAAGTTGCCTGAATTTTAGATTAAATTATCTAACAACGTGCATTTATAGATTTTGTATCTAGATACAAACAAAAAAGTTCAACTTTTTGAATTTTAGCTCCCAGATGCTGCACGGTTTCTTCGATATCTCCTAAACCAGTTGACCTAGAGCAATAAAGTTAAGTTGCCTGAATTCTAGATTAAATTATCTAACAACGTGCATTTATAGATTTTGTATCTAGATACAAACAAAAAAGTTCAACTTTTTGAAGTTTAGCTCCCAGATGCTGCACGGTTTCTTCGATATCTCCTAAACCAGTTGACCTAGAGCAATAAAGTTAAGTTGCTTGAATTCTAGATTAAATTATCTAACAACGTGCATTTATAGATTTTGTATCTAGATACAAACAAAAAAGTTCAACTTTTTGAATTTTAGCTCCCAGATGCTGCACGGTTTCTTCGATATCTCCTAAACCAGTTGACCTAGAGCAATAAAGTTAAGTTGCCTGAATTCTAGATTAAATTATCTAACAACGTGCATTTATAGATTTTGTACAAACAAAAAAGTTCAACTTTTTGAATTTTAACTCCCAGATGCTGCACGGTTTCTTCGATATCTCCTAAACCAGTTGACCTAGAGCAATAAAGTTAAGTTGCCTGAATTCTAGACTAAATTATTTAACAACGTGCATTTATAGATTTTGTATCTAGATACAAACAAAAAAGTTCAACTTTTTAAATTTTAGCTCCCAGATGCTGCACGGTTTCTTCGATATCTCCTAAACCAGTTGACCTAGAGCAATAAAGTTAAGTTGCCTGAATTCTAGATTAAATTATCTAACAACGTGCATTTATAGATTTTGTATCTAGATACAAACAAAAAAGTTCAACTTTTTGAATTTTAGCTCCCAGATGCTGCACGGTTTCTTCGATATCTCCTAAACCAGTTGACCTAGAGCAATAAAGTTAAGTTGCCTGCATTCTAGATTAAATTATCTAACAACGTGCATTTATAGATTTTGTATCTAGATACAAACTAAAACGTTCAACTTTTTGAATTTAAGCTCCCAGATGCTGCACGGTTTCTTCGATATCTCCTAAACCAGTTGACCTAGAGCAGTAAAGTTAAGTTGCCTGAATTCTAGATTAAATTATCTAACAACGTGCATTTATAGATTTTGTATATAGATACAAACAAAAAAGTTCAACTATTGAATTTTAGCTCCCAGATGCTGCACGGTTTCTTCGATATCTCCTAAACCAGTTGACCTAGAGCAATAAAGTTAAGTTGCCTGAATTCTAGATTAAATTATCTAACAACGTGCATTTATTGATTTTATATCTAGATAAAAACAAAAAAGTTCAACTTTTTGAATTTTAGCTCCCAGATGCTGCACGGTTTCTTCGATATCTCCTAAACCAGTTGACCTAGAGCAATAAAGTTAAGTTGCCTGAATTCTAGATTAAATTATCTAACAACGTGCATTTATAGATTTTGTATATAGATACAAACAAAAAAGTTCAACTATTGAATTTTAGCTCCCAGTTGCTGCACGGTTTCTTCGATATCTCCTAAACCAGTTGACCTAGAGCAATAAAATTAAGTTGTCTGAATTCTAGATTAAATTATCTAACAACATGCATTTATAGATTTTGTATCTAGATACAAACAAAAAAGTTCAACTTTTTGAATTTTAGCTCCCAGATGCTGCACGGTTTCTTCGATATCTTCCAAACCAGTTGACCTAGAGCAATAAAGTTAAGTTGCCTGAAATCTAGCTTAAATTATCTAACAACGTGCATTTATAGATTTTGTATCTAGATACAAACAAAAAAGTTCAACTTTTTGAATTTTAGCTCCCAGATGCTGCACGGTTTCTTCGATATCTCCCAAACCAGTTGACCTACAGCGATATAATTAATTTTCCTGAATTCTAGATTAAATTATCTAACAACGTGCATTTATAGATTTTGTATCTAGATACAAACAAAAAAGTTCAACTTTTTGAATTTTAGCTCCCAGATGCTGCACGGTTTCTTCGATATCTCCTAAACCAGTTGACCTAGAGCAATAAAGTTAAGTTGCCTGAATTCTAGATTAAATTATCTAACAACGTGCATTTATAGATTTTGTATCTAGATACAAACAAAAAAGTTCAACTTTTTGAATTTTAGCTCCCAGATGCTGCACGGTTTCTTCGATATCTCCTAAACCAGTTGACCTAGAGCAATAAAGTTAAGTTGCCTGAATTCTAGATTAAATTATCTAACAACGTGCATTTATAGCTTTTGTATCTAGATACAAACAAAAAAGTTCAACTTTTTGAATTTTAGCTCCCAGATGCTGCACGGTTTCTTCGATATCTCCTAAACCAGTTGACCTAGAGCAATAAAGTTAAGTTGCCTGAATTCTAGATTAAATTATCTAACAACGTGCATTTATAGATTTTGTATCTAGATACAAACAAAAAAGTTCAACTTTTTGAATTTTAGCTCCCAGATGCTGCACGGTTTCCTAAACCAGTTGACATAGAGCAATAAAGTTAAGTTGCCTGAATTCTAGATTAAATTATCTAACAACGTGCATTTATAGATTTTGTATCTAGATACAAACAAAAAAGTTCAACTTTTTGAATTTTAGCTCCCAGATGCTGCACGGTTTCTTCGATATCTCCTAAACCAGTTGACCTAGAGCAATAAAGTTAAGTTGCCTGAATTCTAGATTAAATTATCTAACAACGTGCATTTATAGATTTTGTATCTAGATACAAACAAAAAAGTTCAACTTTTTGAATTTTAGCTCCCAGATGCTGCACGGTTTCTTCGATATCTCCTAAACCAGTTGACCTAGAGCAATAAAGTTAAGTTGCCTGAATTCTAGATTAAATTATCTAACAACGTGCATTTATTGATTTTATATCTAGATAAAAACAAAAAAGTTCAACTTTTTGAATTTTAGCTCCCAGATGCTGCACGGTTTCTTCGATATCTCCTAAACCAGTTGACCTAGAGCAATAAAGTTAAGTTGCCTGAATTCTAGATTAAATTATCTAACAACGTGCATTTATAGATTTTGTATATAGATACAAACAAAAAAGTTCAACTATTGAATTTTAGCTCCCAGTTGCTGCACGGTTTCTTCGATATCTCCTAAACCAGTTGACCTAGAGCAATAAAATTAAGTTGCCTGAATTCTAGATTAAATTATCTAACAACGTGCATTTATAGATTTTGTATCTAGATACAAACAAAAAAGTTCAACTTTTTGAATTTTAGCTCCCAGATGCTGCACGGTTTCTTCGATATCTCCCAAACCAGTTGACCTACAGCGATATAATTAATTTTCCTGAATTCTAGATTCAATTATCTAACAACATGCATTTATAGATTTTGTATCTAGATACAAACAAAAAAGTTCAACTTTTTGAATTTTAGCTCCCAGATGCTGCACGGTTTCTTCGATATCTTCCAAACCAGTTGACCTAGAGCAATAAAGTTAAGTTGCCTGAAATCTAGCTTAAATTATCTAACAACGTGCATTTATAGATTTTGTATCTAGATACAAACAAAAAAGTTCAACTTTTTGAATTTTAGCTCCCAGATGCTGCACGGTTTCTTCGATATCTCCCAAACCAGTTGACCTACAGCGATATAATTAATTTTCCTGAATTCTAGATTAAATTATCTAACAACGTGCATTTATAGATTTTGTATCTAGATACAAACAAAAAAGTTCAACTTTTTGAATTTTAGCTCCCAGATGCTGCACGGTTTCTTCGATATCTCCTAAACCAGTTGACCTAGAGCAATAAAGTTAAGTTGCCTGAATTCTAGATTAAATTATCTAACAACGTGCATTTATAGATTTTGTATCTAGATACAAACAAAAAAGTTCAACTTTTTGAATTTTAGCTCCCAGATGCTGCACGGTTTCTTCGATATCTCCTAAACCAGTTGACCTAGAGCAATAAAGTTAAGTTGCCTGAATTCTAGATTAAATTATCTAACAACGTGCATTTATAGCTTTTGTATCTAGATACAAACAAAAAAGTTCAACTTTTTGAATTTTAGCTCCCAGATGCTGCACGGTTTCTTCGATATCTCCTAAACCAGTTGACCTAGAGCAATAAAGTTAAGTTGCCTGAATTCTAGATTAAATTATCTAACAACGTGCATTTATAGATTTTGTATCTAGATACAAACAAAAAAGTTCAACTTTTTGAATTTTAGCTCCCAGATGCTGCACGGTTTCCTAAACCAGTTGACATAGAGCAATAAAGTTAAGTTGCCTGAATTCTAGATTAAATTATCTAACAACGTGCATTTATAGATTTTGTATCTAGATACAAACAAAAAAGTTCAACTTTTTGAATTTTAGCTCCCAGATGCTGCACGGTTTCTTCGATATCTCCTAAACCAGTTGACCTAGAGCAATAAAGTTAAGTTGCCTGAATTCTAGATTAAATTATCTAACAACGTGCATTTATAGATTTTGTATCTAGATACAAACAAAAAAGTTCAACTTTTTGAATTTTAGCTCCCAGATGCTGCACGGTTTCTTCGATATCTCCTAAACCAGTTGACCTAGAGCAATAAAGTTAAGTTGCCTGAATTCTAGATTAAATTATCTAACAACGTGCATTTATAGATTTTGTATCTAGATACAAACAAAAAAGTTCAACTTTTTGAATTTTAGCTCCCAGATGCTGCACGGTTTCTTCGATATCTCCTAAACCAGTTGACCTAGAGCAATAAAGTTAAGTTGCCTGAATTCTAGATTAAATTATCTAACAACGTGCATTTATAGATTTTGTATCTAGATACAAACAAAAAAGTTCAACTTTTTGAATTTTAGCTCCCAGATGCTGCACGGTTTGAATTCTAGATTAAATTATCTAACAACGTGCATTTATAGATTTTGTATCTAGATACAAACAAAAAAGTTCAACTTTTTGAATTTTAGCTCCCAGATGCTGCACGGTTTCTTCGATATCTCCTAAACCAGTTGACCTAGAGCAATAAAGTTAAGTTGCCTGAATTCTAGATTAAATTATCTAACAACGTGCATTTATAGATTTTGTATCTAGATACAAACAAAAAAGTTCAACTTTTTGAATTTTAGCTCCCAGATGCTGCACGGTTTCTTCGATATCTCCTAAACCAGTTGACCTAGAGCAATAAAGTTAAGTTGCCTGAATTCTAGATTAAATTATCTAACAACGTGCATTTATAGATTTTGTATCTAGATACAAACAAAAAAGTTCAACTTTTTGAATTTTAGCTCCCAGATGCTGAACGGTTTCTTCGATATCTCCCAAACCAGTTGACCTACAGCGATATAATTAATTTTCCTGAATTCTAGATTCAATTATCTAACAACGTGCATTTATAGATTTTGTATCTAGATACAAACAAAAAAGTTCAACTTTTTGAATTTTAGCTCCCAGATGCTGCACGGTTTCTTCGATATCTCCCAAACCAGTTGACCTACAGCGATATAATTAATTTTCCTGAATTCTAGATTCAATTATCTAACAACGTGCATTTATAGATTTTGTATCTAGATACAAACAAAAAAGTTCAACTTTTTGAATTTTAGCTCCCAGATGCTGCACGGTTTCTTCGATATCTCCTAAACCAGTTGACCTAGAGCAATAAAGTTAAGTTGCCTGAATTCTAGATTAAATTATTTAACAACGTGCATTTATAGATTTTGTATCTAGATACAAACAAAAAAGTTCAACTTTTTGAATTTTAGCTCCCAGATGCTGCACGGTTTCTTCGATATCTCCTAAACCAGTTGACCTAGAGCAATAAAGTTAAGTTGCCTGAATTCTAGATTAAATTATCTAACAACGTGCATTTATAGATTTTGTATCTAGATACAAACAAAAAAGTTCAACTTTTTGAATTTTAGCTCCCAGATGCTGCACGGTTTCTTCGATATCTCCTAAACCAGTTGACCTAGAGCAGTAAAGTTAAGTTGCCTGAATTCTAGATTAAATTATCTAACAACGTGCATTTATAGATTTTGTATATAGATACAAACAAAAAAGTTCATTTATTGAATTTTAGCTCCCAGATGCTGCACGGTTTCTTCGATATCTCCTAAACCAGTTGACCTAGAGCAATAAAGTTAAGTTGCCTGAATTCTAGATTAAATTATCTAACAACGTGCATTTATAGATTTTGTATCTAGATACAAACAAAAAAGTTCAACTTTTTGAATTTTAGCTCCCAGATGCTGCACGGTTTCTTCGATATCTCCTAAACCAGTTGACCTAGAGCAATAAAGTTAAGTTGCCTGAATTCTAGATTAAATTATCTAACAACGTGCATTTATAGATTTTGTATCTAGATACAAACAAAAAAGTTCAACTTTTCGAATTTTAGCTCCCAGATGCTGCACGGTTTCTTCGATATCTCCCAAACCCGTTGACCTACAGCGATATAATTAATTTTCCTGAATTCTAGATTCAATTATCTAACAACGTGCATTTATAGATTTTGTATCTAGATACAAACAAAAAAGTTCAACTTTTTGAATTTTAGCTCCCAGATGCTGCACGGTTTCTTCGATATCTCCTAAACCAGTTGACCTAGAGCAATAAAGTTAAGTTGCCTGAATTCTAGATTAAATTATCTAACAACGTGCATTTATAGATTTTGTATCTAGATACAAACAAAAAAGTTCAACTTTTTGAATTTTAGCTCCCAGATGCTGCACGGTTTCTTCGATATCTCCCAAACCAGTTGACCTACAGCGATATAATTAATTTTCCTGAATTCTAGATTCAATTATCTAACAACGTGCATTTATAGCTTTTGTATCTAGATACAAACAAAAAAGTTCAACTTTTTGAATTTTAGCTCCCAGATGCTGCACGGTTTCTTCGATATCTCCTAAACCAGTTGACCTAGAGCAATAAAGTTAAGTTGCCTGAATTCTAGATTAAATTATCTAACAACGTGCATTTATAGATTTTGTATCTAGATACAAACAAAAAAGTTCAACTTTTTGAATTTTAGCTCCCAGATGCTGCACGGTTTCCTAAACCAGTTGACATAGAGCAATAAAGTTAAGTTGCCTGAATTCTAGATTAAATTATCTAACAACGTGCATTTATAGATTTTGTATCTAGATACAAACAAAAAAGTTCAACTTTTTGAATTTTAGCTCCCAGATGCTGCACGGTTTCTTCGATATCTCCTAAACCAGTTGACCTAGAGCAATAAAGTTAAGTTGCCTGAATTCTAGATTAAATTATCTAACAACGTGCATTTATAGATTTTGTATCTAGATACAAACAAAAAAGTTCAACTTTTTGAATTTTAGCTCCCAGATGCTGCACGGTTTCTTCGATATCTCCTAAACCAGTTGACCTAGAGCAGTAAAGTTAAGTTGCCTGAATTCTAGATTAAATTATCTAACAACGTGCATTTATAGATTTTGTATATAGATACAAACAAAAAAGTTCAACTATTGAATTTTAGCTCCCAGATGCTGCACGGTTTCTTCGATATCTCCTAAACCAGTTGACCTAGAGCAATAAAGTTAAGTTGCCTGAATTCTAGATTAAATTATCTAACAACGTGCATTTATAGATTTTGTATCTAGATACAAACAAAAAAGTTCAACTTTTTGAATTTTAGCTCCCAGATGCTGCACGGTTTCTTCGATATCTCCTAAACCAGTTGACCTAGAGCAATAAAGTTAAATTGCCTGAATTCTAGATTAAATTATCTAACAACGTGCATTTATAGATTTTGTATCTAGATACAAACAAAAAAGTTCAACTTTTCGAATTTTAGCTCCCAGATGCTGCACGGTTTCTTCGATATCTCCCAAACCAGTTGACCTACAGCGATATAATTAATTTTCCTGAATTCTAGATTCAATTATCTAACAACGTGCATTTATAGATTTTGTATCTAGATACAAACAAAAAAGTTCAACTTTTTGAATTTTAGCTCCCAGATGCTGCACGGTTTCTTCGATATCTCCTAAACCAGTTGACCTAGAGCAATAAAGTTAAGTTGCCTGAATTCTAGATTAAATTATCTAACAACGTGCATTTATAGATTTTGTATCTAGATACAAACAAAAAAGTTCAACTTTTTGAATTTTAGCTCCCAGATGCTGCACGGTTTCTTCGATATCTCCCAAACCAGTTGACCTACAGCGATATAATTAATTTTCCTGAATTCTAGATTCAATTATCTAACAACGTGCATTTATAGCTTTTGTATCTAGATACAAACAAAAAAGTTCAACTTTTTGAATTTTAGCTCCCAGATGCTGCACGGTTTCTTCGATATCTCCTAAACCAGTTGACCTAGAGCAATAAAGTTAAGTTGCCTGAATTCTAGATTAAATTATCTAACAACGTGCATTTATAGATTTTGTATCTAGATACAAACAAAAAAGTTCAACTTTTTGAATTTTAGCTCCCAGATGCTGCACGGTTTCCTAAACCAGTTGACATAGAGCAATAAAGTTAAGTTGCCTGAATTCTAGATTAAATTATCTAACAACGTGCATTTATAGATTTTGTATCTAGATACAAACAAAAAAGTTCAACTTTTTGAATTTTAGCTCCCAGATGCTGCACGGTTTCTTCGATATCTCCTAAACCAGTTGACCTAGAGCAATAAAGTTAAGTTGCCTGAATTCTAGATTAAATTATCTAACAACGTGCATTTATAGATTTTGTATCTAGATACAAACAAAAAAGTTCAACTTTTTGAATTTTAGCTCCCAGATGCTGCACGGTTTCTTCGATATCTCCTAAACCAGTTGACCTAGAGCAATAAAGTTAAGTTGCCTGAATTCTAGATTAAATTATCTAACAACGTACATTTATAGATTTTGTATCTAGATACAAACAAAAAAGTTCAACTTTTTGAATTTTAGCTCCCAGATGCTGCACGGTTTCTTCGATATCTCCTAAACCAGTTGACCTAGAGCAATAAAGTTAAGTTGCCTGAATTCTAGATTAAATTATCTAACAACGTGCATTTATAGATTTTGTATCTAGATACAAACAAAAAAGTTCAACTTTTTGAATTTTAGCTCCCAGATGCTGCACGGTTTCTTCGATATCTCCTAAACCAGTTGACCTAGAGCAATAAAGTTAAGTTGCCTGAATTCTAGATTAAATTATCTAACAACGTGCATTTATAGATTTTGTATCTAGATACAAACAAAAAAGTTCAACTTTTTGAATTTTAGCTCCCAGATGCTGCACGGTTTCTTCGATATCTCCTAAACCAGTTGACCTAGAGCAATAAAGTTAAGTTGCCTGAATTCTAGATTAAATTATCTAACAACGTGCATTTATAGATTTTGTATCTAGATACAAACAAAAAAGTTCAACTTTTTGAATTTTAGCTCCCAGATGCTGCACGGTTTCTTCGATATCTCCTAAACCAGTTGACCTAGAGCAATAAAGTTAAGTTGCCTGAATTCTAGATTAAATTATCTAACAACGTGCATTTATAGATTTTGTATCTAGATACAAACAAAAAAGTTCAACTTTTTGAATTTTAGCTCCCAGATGCTGCACGGTTTCTTCGATATCTCCTAAACCAGTTGACCTAGAGCAATAAAGTTAAGTTGCCTGCATTCTAGATTAAATTATCTAACAACGTGCATTTATAGATTTTGTATCTAGATACAAACTAAAACGTTCAACTTTTTGAATTTAAGCTCCCAGATGCTGCACGGTTTCTTCGATATCTCCTAAACCAGTTGACCTAGAGCAGTAAAGTTAAGTTGCCTGAATTCTAGATTAAATTATCTAACAACGTGCATTTATAGATTTTGTATATAGATACAAACAAAAAAGTTCAACTATTGAATTTTAGCTCCCAGATGCTGCACGGTTTCTTCGATATCTCCTAAACCAGTTGACCTAGAGCAATAAAGTTAAGTTGCCTGAATTCTAGATTAAATTATCTAACAACGTGCATTTATAGATTTTGTATCTAGATACAAACAAAAAAGTTCAACTTTTTGAATTTTAGCTCCCAGATGCTGCACGGTTTCTTCGATATCTCCTAAACCAGTTGACCTAGAGCAATAAAGTTAAGTTGCCTGAATTCTAGATTAAATTATCTAACAACGTGCATTTATAGATTTTGTATCTAGATACAAACAAAAAAGTTCAACTTTTCGAATTTTAGCTCCCAGATGCTGCACGGTTTCTTCGATATCTCCCAAACCAGTTGACCTACAGCGATATAATTAATTTTCCTGAATTCTAGATTCAATTATCTAACAACGTGCATTTATAGATTTTGTATCTAGATACAAACAAAAAAGTTCAACTTTTTGAATTTTAGCTCCCAGATGCTGCACGGTTTCTTCGATATCTCCTAAACCAATTGACCTAGAGCAATAAAGTTAAGTTGCCTGAATTCTAGATTAAATTATCTAACAACGTGCATTTATAGATTTTGTATCTAGATACAAACAAAAAAGTTCAACTTTTTGAATTTTAGCTCCCAGATGCTGCACGGTTTCTTCGATATCTCCCAAACCAGTTGACCTACAGCGATATAATTAATTTTCCTGAATTCTAGATTCAATTATCTAACAACGTGCATTTATAGATTTTGTATCTAGATACAAACAAAAAAGTTCAACTTTTTGAATTTTAGCTCCCAGATGCTGCACGGTTTCTTCGATATCTCCCAAACCAGTTGACCTACAGCGATATAATTAATTTTCCTGAATTCTAGATTCAATTATCTAACAACGTGCATTTATAGATTTTGTATCTATATACAAACAAAAAAGTTCAACTTTTTGAATTTTAGCTCCCAGATGCTGCACGGTTTCTTCGATATCTCCTAAACCAGTTGACCTAGAGCAATAAAGTTAAGTTGCCTAAATTCTAGATTAAATTATCTAACAACGTGCATTTATAGATTTTGTATCTAGATACAAACAAAAAAGTTCAACTTTTTGAATTTTAGCTCCCAGATGCTGCACGGTTTCTTCGATATCTCCTAAACCAGTTGACCTAGAGCAATAAAGTTAAGTTGCCTGAATTCTAGATTAAATTATCTAACAACGTGCATTTATAGATTTTGTATCTAGATACAAACAAAAAAGTTCAACTTTTTGAATTTTAGCTCCCAGATGCTGCACGGTTTCTTCGATATCTCCTAAACCAGTTGACCTAGAGCAATAAAGTTAAGTTGCCTGAATTCTAGATTAAATTATCTAACAACGTGCATTTATAGATTTTGTATCTAGATACAAACAAAAAAGTTCAACTTTTTGAATTTTAGCTCCCAGATGCTGCACGGTTTCTTCGATATCTCCTAAACCAGTTGACCTAGAGCAATAAAGTTAAGTTGCCTGAATTCTAGATTAAATTATCTAACAACGTGCATTTATAGATTTTGTATCTAGATACAAACAAAAAAGTTCAACTTTTTGAATTTTAGCTCCCAGATGCTGCACGGTTTCTTCGATATCTCCTAAACCAGTTGATCTAGAGCAATAAAGTTAAGTTGCCTGAATTCTAGATTAAATTATCTAACAACGTGCATTTATAGATTTTGTATCTAGATACAAACAAAAAAGTTCAACTTTTTGAATTTTAGCTCCCAGATGCTGCACGGTTTCTTCGATATCTCCCAAACCAGTTGACCTACAGCGATATAATTAATTTTCCTGAATTCTAGATTCAATTATCTAACAACGTGCATTTATAGATTTTGTATCTAGATACAAACAAAAAAGTTCAACTTTTTGAATTTTAGCTCCCAGATGCTGCACGGTTTCTTCGATATCTCCCAAACCAGTTGACCTACAGCGATATAATTAATTTTCCTGAATTCTAGATTCAATTATCTAACAACGTGCATTTATAGATTTTGTATCTATATACAAACAAAAAAGTTCAACTTTTTGAATTTTAGCTCCCAGATGCTACACGGTTTCTTCGATATCTCCTAGACCAGTTGACCTAGAGCAATAAAGTTAAGTTGCCTAAATTCTAGATTAAATTATCTAACAACGTGCATTTATAGATTTTGTATCTAGATACAAACAAAAAAGTTCAACTTTTTGAATTTTAGCTCCCAGATGCTGCACGGTTTCTTCGATATCTCCTAAACCAGTTGACCTAGAGCAATAAAGTTAAGTTGCCTGAATTCTAGATTAAATTATCTAACAACGTGCATTTATAGATTTTGTATCTAGATACAAACAAAAAAGTTCAACTTTTTGAATTTTAGCTCCCAGATGCTGCACGGTTTCTTCGATATCTCCTAAACCAGTTGACCTAGAGCAATAAAGTTAAGTTGCCTGAATTCTAGATTAAATTATCTAACAACGTGCATTTATAGATTTTGTATCTAGATACAAACAAAAAAGTTCAACTTTTTGAATTTTAGCTCATAGATGCTGCACGGTTTCTTCGATATCTCCTAAACCAGTTGACCTAGAGCAATAAAGTTAAGTTGCCTGAATTCTAGATTAAATTATCTAACAACGTGCATTTATAGATTTTGTATCTAGATACAAACAAAAAAGTTCAACTTTTTGAATTTTAGCTCCCAGATGCTGCACGGTTTCTTCGATATCTCCTAAACCAGTTGACCTAGAGCAATAAAGTTAAGTTGCCTGCATTCTAGATTAAATTATCTAACAACGTGCATTTATAGATTTTGTATCTAGATACAAACTAAAACGTTCAACTTTTTGAATTTAAGCTCCCAGATGCTGCACGGTTTCTTCGATATCTCCTAAACCAGTTGACCTAGAGCAGTAAAGTTAAGTTGCCTGAATTCTAGATTAAATTATCTAACAACGTGCATTTATAGATTTTGTATATAGATACAAACAAAAAAGTTCAACTATTGAATTTTAGCTCCCAGATGCTGCACGGTTTCTTCGATATCTCCTAAACCAGTTGACCTAGAGCAATAAAGTTAAGTTGCCTGAATTCTAGATTAAATTATCTAACAACGTGCATTTATAGATTTTGTATCTAGATACAAACAAAAAAGTTCAACTTTTTGAATTTTAGCTCCCAGATGCTGCACGGTTTCTTCGATATCTCCTAAACCAGTTGACCTAGAGCAATAAAGTTAAGTTGCCTGAATTCTAGATTAAATTATCTAACAACGTGCATTTATAGATTTTGTATCTAGATACAAACAAAAAAGTTCAACTTTTCGAATTTTAGCTCCCAGATGCTGCACGGTTTCTTCGATATCTCCCAAACCAGTTGACCTACAGCGATATAATTAATTTTCCTGAATTCTAGATTCAATTATCTAACAACGTGCATTTATAGATTTTGTATCTAGATACAAACAAAAAAGTTCAACTTTTTGAATTTTAGCTCCCAGATGCTGCACGGTTTCTTCGATATCTCCTAAACCAGTTGACCTAGAGCAATAAAGTTAAGTTGCCTGAATTCTAGATTAAATTATCTAACAACGTGCATATATAGATTTTGTATCTAGATACAAACAAAAAAGTTCAACTTTTTGAATTTTAGCTCCCAGATGCTGCACGGTTTCTTCGATATCTCCCAAACCAGTTGACCTACAGCGATATAATTAATTTTCCTGAATTCTAGATTCAATTATCTAACAACGTGCATTTATAGATTTTGTATCTAGATACAAACAAAAAAGTTCAACTTTTTGAATTTTAGCTCCCAGATGCTGCACGGTTTCTTCGATATCTCCCAAACCAGTTGACCTACAGCGATATAATTAATTTTCCTGAATTCTAGATTCAATTATCTAACAACGTGCATTTATAGATTTTGTATCTATATACAAACAAAAAAGTTCAACTTTTTGAATTTTAGCTCCCAGATGCTGCACGGTTTCTTCGATATCTCCTAAACCAGTTGACCTAGAGCAATAAAGTTAAGTTGCCTAAATTCTAGATTAAATTATCTAACAACGTGCATTTATAGATTTTGTATCTAGATACAAACAAAAAAGTTCAACTTTTTGAATTTTAGCTCCCAGATGCTGCACGGTTTCTTCGATATCTCCTAAACCAGTTGACCTAGAGCAATAAAGTTAAGTTGCCTGAATTCTAGATTAAATTATCTAACAACGTGCATTTATAGATTTTGTATCTAGATACAAACAAAAAAGTTCAACTTTTTGAATTTTAGCTCCCAGATGCTGCACGGTTTCTTCGATATCTCCTAAACCAGTTGACCTAGAGCAATAAAGTTAAGTTGCCTGAATTCTAGATTAAATTATCTAACAACGTGCATTTATAGATTTTGTATCTAGATACAAACAAAAAAGTTCAACTTTTTGAATTTTAGCTCCCAGATGCTGCACGGTTTCTTCGATATCTCCCAAACCAGTTGACCTACAGCGATAAAATTAATTTTCCTGAATTCTAGATTAAATTATCTAACAACGTGCATTTATAGATTTTGTATCTAGATACAAACAAAAAAGTTCAACTTTTTGAATTTTAGCTCCCAGATGCTGCACGGTTTCTTCGATATCTCCTAAACCAGTTGATCTAGAGCAATAAAGTTAAGTTGCCTGAATTCTAGATTAAATTATCTAACAACGTGCATTTATAGATTTTGTATCTAGATACAAACAAAAAAGTTCAACTTTTTGAATTTTAGCTCCCAGATGCTGCACGGTTTCTTCGATATCTCCCAAACCAGTTGACCTACAGCGATATAATTAATTTTCCTGAATTCTAGATTCAATTATCTAACAACGTGCATTTATAGATTTTGTATCTAGATACAAACAAAAAAGTTCAACTTTTTGAATTTTAGCTCCCAGATGCTGCACGGTTTCTTCGATATCTCCCAAACCAGTTGACCTACAGCGATATAATTAATTTTCCTGAATTCTAGATTCAATTATCTAACAACGTGCATTTATAGATTTTGTATCTATATACAAACAAAAAAGTTCAACTTTTTGAATTTTAGCTCCCAGATGCTACACGGTTTCTTCGATATCTCCTAGACCAGTTGACCTAGAGCAATAAAGTTAAGTTGCCTAAATTCTAGATTAAATTATCTAACAACGTGCATTTATAGATTTTGTATCTAGATACAAACAAAAAAGTTCAACTTTTTGAATTTTAGCTCCCAGATGTTGCACGGTTTCTTCGATATCTCCTAAACCAGTTGACCTAGAGCAATAAAGTTAAGTTGCCTGAATTCTAGATTAAATTATCTAACAACGTGCATTTATAGATTTTGTATCTAGATACAAACAAAAAAGTTCAACTTTTTGAATTTTAGCTCCCAGATGCTGCACGGTTTCTTCGATATCTCCTAAACCAGTTGACCTAGAGCAATAAAGTTAAGTTGCCTGAATTCTAGATTAAATTATCTAACAACGTGCATTTATAGATTTTGTATCTAGATACAAACAAAAAAGTTCAACTTTTTGAATTTTAGCTCCCAGATGCTGCACGGTTTCTTCGATATCTCCCAAACCAGTTGACCTACAGCGATATAATTAATTTTCCTGAATTCTAGATTCAATTATCTAACAACGTGCATTTATAGATTTTGTATCTAGATACAAACAAAAAAGTTCAACTTTTTGAATTTTAGCTCCCAGATGCTGCACGGTTTCTTCGATATCTCCCAAACCAGTTGACCTACAGCGATATAATTAATTTTCCTGAATTCTAGATTAAATTATCTAACAACGTGGATTTATAGATTTTGTATCTAGATACAAACAAAAAAGTTCAACTTTTTGAATTTTAGCTCCCAGATGCTGCACGGTTTCTTCGATATCTCCTTAACTAGTTGACCTAGAGCAATAAAGTTAAGTTGCCTGAAATCTAGATTAAATTATCTAACAACGTGCATTTATAGATTTTGTATCTAGACACAAACAAAAAAGTTCAACTTTTTGAATTTTAGCTCCCAGATGCTGTACGGTTTCATCGATATCTCCCAAACCAGTTGACCTACAGCGATATAATTAATTTTCCTGAATTCTAGATTAAATTATCTAACAACGTGCATTTATAGATTTTGTATCTAGATACAAACAAAAAAGTTGAACTTTTTGAATTTTAGCTCCCAGATGCTGCACGGTTTCTTCGATATCTCCTAAACCAGTTGACCTAGAGCAATAAAGTTAAGTTGCCTGAATTCTAGATTAAATTATCTAACAACGTGCATTTATAGATTTTGTATCTAGATACAAACAAAAAAGTTCAACTTTTTGAATTTTAGCTCCCAGATGCTGCACGGTTTCTTCGATATCTCCCAACTAAGTTGACCTACAGCGATATAATTAATTTTCCTGAATTCTAGATTCAATTATCTAACAACGTGCATTTATAGATTTTGTATCTAGATACAAACAAAAAAGTTCAACTTTTTGAATTTTAGCTCCCAGATGCTGCACGGTTTCTTCGATATCTCCTAAACCAGTTGACCTAGAGCAATAAAGTTAAGTTGCCTGAATTCTAGATTAAATTATCTAACAACGTGCATTTATAGATTTTGTATCTAGATACAAACAAAAAAGTTCAACTTTTTGAATTTTAGCTCCCAGATGCTGCACGGTTTCTCCGATATCTCCTAAACCAGTTGACCTAGAGCAATAAAGTTAAGTTGCCTGAATTCTAGATTAAATTATCTAACAACGTGCATTTATAGATTTTGTATCTAGATACAAACAAAAAAGTTCAACTTTTTGAATTTTAGCTCCCAGATGCTGCACGGTTTCTTCGATATCTCCTAAACCAGTTGACCTAGAGCAATAAAGTTAAGTTGCCTGAATTCTAGATTAAATTATCTAACAACGTGCATTTATAGATTTTGTATCTAGATACAAACAAAAAAGTTCAACTTTTCGAATTTTAGCTCCCAGATGCTGCACGGTTTCTTCGATATCTCCCAAACCAGTTGACCTACAGCGATATAATTAATTTTCCTGAATTCTAGATTCAATTATCTAACAACGTGCATTTATAGATTTTGTATCTAGATACAAACAAAAAAGTTCAACTTTTTGAATTTTAGCTCCCAGATGCTGCACGGTTTCTTCGATATCTCCTAAACCAGTTGACCTAGAGCAATAAAGTTAAGTTGCCTGAATTCTAGATTAAATTATCTAACAACGTGCATTTATAGATTTTGTATCTAGATACAAACAAAAAAGTTCAACTTTTTGAATTTTAGCTCCCAGATGCTGCACGGTTTCTTCGATATCTCCCAAACCAGTTGACCTACAGCGATATAATTAATTTTCCTGAATTCTAGATTCAATTATCTAACAACGTGCATTTATAGATTTTGTATCTAGATACAAACAAAAAAGTTCAACTTTTTGAATTTTAGCTCCCAGATGCTGCACGGTTTCTTCGATATCTCCCAAACCAGTTGACCTACAGCGATATAATTAATTTTCCTGAATTCTAGATTCAATTATCTAACAACGTGCATTTATAGATTTTGTATCTATATACAAACAAAAAAGTTCAACTTTTTGAATTTTAGCTCCCAGATGCTGCACGGTTTCTTCGATATCTCCTAAACCAGTTGACCTAGAGCAATAAAGTTAAGTTGCCTAAGTTCTAGATTAAATTATCTAACAACTTGCATTTATAGATTTTGTATCTAGATACAAACAAAAAAGTTCAACTTTTTGAATTTTAGCTCCCAGATGCTGCACGGTTTCTTCGATATCTCCTAAACCAGTTGACCTAGAGCAATAAAGTTAAGTTGCCTGAATTCTAGATTAAATTATCTAACAACGTGCATTTATAGATTTTGTATCTAGATACAAACAAAAAAGTTCAACTTTTTGAATTTTAGCTCCCAGATGCTGCACGGTTTCTTCGATATCTCCTAAACCAGTTGACCTAGAGCAATAAAGTTAAGTTGCCTGAATTCTAGATTAAATTATCTAACAACGTGCATTTATAGATTTTGTATCTAGATACAAACAAAAAAGTTCAACTTTTTGAATTTTAGCTCCCAGATGCTGCACGGTTTCTTCGATATCTCCTAAACCAGTTGACCTAGAGCAATAAAGTTAAGTTGCCTGAATTCTAGATTAAATTATCTAACAACGTGCATTTATAGATTTTGTATCTAGATACAAACAAAAAAGTTCAACTTTTTGAATTTTAGCTCCCAGATGCTTCACGGTTTCTTCGATATCTCCTAAACCAGTTGATCTAGAGCAATAAAGTTAAGTTGCCTGAATTCTAGATTAAATTATCTAACAACGTGCATTTATAGATTTTGTATCTAGATACAAACAAAAAAGTTCAACTTTTTGAATTTTAGCTCCCAGATGCTGCACGGTTTCTTCGATATCTCCCAAACCAGTTGACCTACAGCGATATAATTAATTTTCCTGAATTCTAGATTCAATTATCTAACAACGTGCATTTATAGATTTTGTATCTAGATACAAACAAAAAAGTTCAACTTTTTGAATTTTAGCTCCCAGATGCTGCACGGTTTCTTCGATATCTCCCAAACCAGTTGACCTACAGCGATATAATTAATTTTCCTGAATTCTAGATTCAATTATCTAACAACGTGCATTTATAGATTTTGTATCTATATACAAACAAAAAAGTTCAACTTTTTGAATTTTAGCTCCCAGATGCTACACGGTTTCTTCGATATCTCCTAGACCAGTTGACCTAGAGCAATAAAGTTAAGTTGCCTAAATTCTAGATTAAATTATCTAACAACGTGCATTTATAGATTTTGTATCTAGATACAAACAAAAAAGTTCAACTTTTTGAATTTTAGCTCCCAGATGTTGCACGGTTTCTTCGATATCTCCTAAACCAGTTGACCTAGAGCAATAAAGTTAAGTTGCCTGAATTCTAGATTAAATTATCTAACAACGTGCATTTATAGATTTTGTATCTAGATACAAACAAAAAAGTTCAACTTTTTGAATTTTAGCTCCCAGATGCTGCACGGTTTCTTCGATATCTCCTAAACCAGTTGACCTAGAGCAATAAAGTTAAGTTGCCTGAATTCTAGATTAAATTATCTAACAACGTGCATTTATAGATTTTGTATCTAGATACAAACAAAAAAGTTCAACTTTTTGAATTTTAGCTCCCAGATGCTGCACGGTTTCTTCGATATCTCCTAAACCAGTTGACCTAGAGCAATAAAGTTAAGTTGCCTGAATTCTAGATTAAATTATCTAACAACGTGCATTTATAGATTTTGTATCTAGATACAAACAAAAAAGTTCAACTTTTTGAATTTTAGCTCCCAGATGCTGCACGGTTTCTTCGATATCTCCTAAACCAGTTGACCTAGAGCAATAAAGTTAAGTTGCCTGAATTCTAGATTAAATTATCTAACAACGTGCATTTATAGATTTTGTATCTAGATACAAACAAAAAAGTTCAACTTTTTGAATTTTAGCTCCCAGATGCTGCACGGTTTCTTCGATATCTCCTAAACCAGTTGACCTAGAGCAATAAAGTTAAGTTGCCTGCATTCTAGATTAAATTATCTAACAACGTGCATTTATAGATTTTGTATCTAGATACAAACTAAAACGTTCAACTTTTTGAATTTAAGCTCCCAGATGCTGCACGGTTTCTTCGATATCTCCTAAACCAGTTGACCTAGAGCAGTAAAGTTAAGTTGCCTGAATTCTAGATTAAATTATCTAACAACGTGCATTTATAGATTTTGTATCTAGATACAAACAAAAAAGTTCAACTTTTTGAATTTTAGCTCCCAGATGCTGCACGGTTTCTTCGATATCTCCTAAACCAGTTGACCTAGAGCAATAAAGTTAAGTTGCCTGAATTCTAGATTAAATTATCTAACAACGTGCATTTATAGATTTTGTATCTAGATACAAACAAAAAAGTTCAACTTTTTGAATTTTAGCTCCCAGATGCTGCACGGTTTCTTTGATATCTCCCAAACCAGTTGACCTAGAGCAATAAAGTTAAGTTGCCTGAATTCTAGATTAAATTATCTAACAACGTGCATTTATAGATTTTGTATCTAGATACAAACAAAAAAGTTCAACTTTTTGAATTTTAGCTCCCAGATGCTGCACGGTTTCTTCGATATCTCCCAAACCAGTTGACCTACAGCGATATAATTAATTTTCCTGAATTCTAGATTCAATTATCTAACAACGTGCATTTATAGATTTTGTATCTAGATACAAACAAAAAAGTTCAACTTTTTGAATTTTAGCTCCCAGATGCTGCACGATTTCTTCGATATCTCCCAAACCAGTTGACCTACAGCGATATAATTAATTTTCCTGAATTCTAGATTAAATTATCTAACAACGTGCATTTATAGATTTTGTATCTAGATACAAACAAAAAAGTTCAACTTTTTGAATTTTAGCTCCCAGATGCTGCACGGTTTCTTCGATATCTCCTAAACCAGTTGACCTAGAGCAATAAAGTTAAGTTGCCTGAATTCTAGATTAAATTATCTAACAACGTGCATTTATAGATTTTGTATCTAGATACAAACAAAAAAGTTCAACTTTTTGAATTTTAGCTCCCAGATGCTGCACGGTTTCTTCGATATCTCCCAAACCAGTTGACCTACAGCGATATAATTAATTTTCCTGAATTCTAGATTCAATTATCTAACAACGTGCATTTATAGATTTTGTATCTAGATACAAACAAAAAAGTTCAACTTTTTGAATTTTAGCTCCCAGATGCTGCACGGTTTCTTCGATATCTCCCAAACCAGTTGACCTACAGCGATATAATTAATTTTCCTGAATTCTAGATTAAATTATCTAACAACGTGCATTTATAGATTTTGTATCTAGATACAAACAAAAAAGTTCAACTTTTTGAATTTTAGCTCCCAGATGCTGCACGGTTTCTTCGATATCTCCTTAACTAGTTGACCTAGAGCAATAAAGTTAAGTTGCCTGAAATCTAGATTAAATTATCTAACAACGTGCATTTATAGATTTTGTATCTAGACACAAACAAAAAAGTTCAACTTTTTGAATTTTAGCTCCCAGATGCTGTACGATTTCATCGATATCTCCCAAACCAGTTGACCTACAGCGATATAATTAATTTTCCTGAATTCTAGATTAAATTATCTAACAACGTGCATTTATAGATTTTGTATCTAGATACAAACAAAAAAGTTGAACTTTTTGAATTTTAGCTCCCAGATGCTGCACGGTTTCTTCGATATCTCCTAAACCAGTTGACCTAGAGCAATAAAGTTAAGTTGCCTGAATTCTAGATTAAATTATCTAACAACGTGCATTTATAGATTTTGTATCTAGATACAAACAAAAAAGTTCAACTTTTTGAATTTTAGCTCCCAGATGCTGCACGGTTTCTTCGATATCTCCCAAACCAGTTGACCTACAGCGATATAATTAATTTTCCTGAATTCTAGATTCAATTATCTAACAACGTGCATTTATAGATTTTGTATCTAGATACAAACAAAAAAGTTCAACTTTTTGAATTTTAGCTCCCAGATGCTGCACGGTTTCTTCGATATCTCCTAAACCAGTTGACCTAGAGCAATAAAGTTAAGTTGCCTGAATTCTAGATTAAATTATCTAACAACGTGCATTTATAGATTTTGTATCTAGATACAAACAAAAAAGTTCAACTTTTTGAATTTTAGCTCCCAGATGCTGCACGGTTTCTCCGATATCTCCTAAACCAGTTGACCTAGAGCAAATAAAGTTAAGTTGCCTGAATTCTAGATTAAATTATCTAACAACGTGCATTTATAGATTTTGTATCTAGATACAAACAAAAAAGTTCAACTTTTTGAATTTTAGCTCCCATATGCTGCACGGTTTCTTCGATATCTCCTAAACCAGTTGACCTAGAGCAATAAAGTTAAGTTGCCTGAATTCTAGATTAAATTATCTAACACGTGCATTTATAGATTTTGTATCTAGATACAAACAAAAAAGTTCAACTTTTTGAATTTTAGCTCCCAGATGCTGCACGGTTTCTTCGATATCTCCCAAACCAGGTGACCTAGAGCAATAAAGTTAAGTTGCCTGAATTCTAGATTAAATTATCTAACAACGTGCATTTATAGATTTTGTATCTAGATACAAACAAAAAAGTTCAACTTTTTGAATTTTAGCTCCCAGATGCTGCACGGTTTCTTCGATATCTCCCAAACCAGTTGACCTACAGCGATATAATTAACTTTCCTGAATTCTAGATTCATTTATCTAACAACGTGCATTTATAGATTTTGTATCTAGATACAAACAAAAAAGTTCAACTTTTTGAATTTTAGCTCCAGATGCTGCACGGTTTCTTCGATATCTCCTAAACCAGTTGACCTAGAGCAATAAAGTTAAGTTGCCTGAATTCTAGATTAAATTATCTAACAACGTGCATTTATAGATTTTGTATCTAGATACAAACAAAAAAGTTCAACTTTTTTGAATTTTAGCTCCCAGATGCTGCACGGTTTCTTCGATATCTCCTAAACCAGTTGACCTAGAGCAATAAAGTTAAGTTGCCTGAATTCTAGATTAAATTATCTAACAACGTGCATTTATAGATTTTGTATCTAGATACAAACAAAAAAGATGAACTTTTTGAATTTTAGCTCCCAGATGCTGCACGGTTTCTTCGATATCTCCTAAACCAGTTGACCTAGAGCAATAAAGTTAAGTTGCCTGAATTCTAGATTAAATTATCTAACAACGTGCATTTATAGATTTTGTATCTAGATACAAACAAAAAAGTTCAACTTTTTGAATTTTAGCTCCCAGATGCTGCACGGTTTCTTCGATATCTCCCAAACCAGTTGACCTAGAGCAATAAAGTTAAGTTGCCTGAATTCTAGATTAAATTATCTAACAACGTGCATTTATAGATTTTGTATCTAGATACAAACAAAAAAGTTCAACTTTTTGAATTTTAGCTCCCAGATGCTGCACGGTTTCTTCGATATCTCCCAAACCAGTTGACCTACAGCGATATAATTAATTTTCCTGAATTCTAGATTAAATTATCTAACAACGTGCATTTATAGATTTTTTATCTAGATACAAACAAAAAAGTTCAACTTTTTGAATTTTAGCTCCCAGATGCTGCACGGTTTCTTCGATATCTCCCAAACCAGTTGACCTACAGCGATATAATTAATTTTCCTGAATTCTAGATTCATTTATCTAACAACGTGCATTTATAGATTTTGTATCTAGATACAAACAAAAAAGTTCAACTTTTTGAATTTTAGCTCCCAGATGCTGCACGGTTTCTTCGATATCTCCTAAACCAGTTGACCTAGAGCAATAAAGTTAAGTTGCCTGAATTCTAGATTAAATTATCTAACAACGTGCATTTATAGATTTTTGTATCTAGATACAAACAAAAAAGTTCAACTTTTTTGAATTTTAGCTCCCAGATGCTGCACGGTTTCTTCGATATCTCCTAAACCAGTTGACCTAGAGCAATAAAGTTAAGTTGCCTGAATTCTAGATTAAATTATCTAACAACGTGCATTTATAGATTTTGTATCTAGATACAAACAAAAAAGTTCAACTTTTTGAATTTTAGCTCCCAGATGCTGCACGGTTTATTCGATATCTCCTAAACCAGTTGACCTAGAGCAATAAAGTTAAGTTGCCTGAATTCTAGATTAAATTATCTAACAACGTGCATTTATAGATTTTGTATCTAGATACAAACAAAAAAGTTCAACTTTTTGAATTTTAGCTCCCAGATGCTGCACGGTTTCTTCGATATCTCCCAAACCAGTTGACCTACAGCGATATAATTAATTTTTCTGAATTCTAGATTAAATTATGTAACAACGTGCATTTATAGATTTTGTATCTAGATACAAACAAAAAAGTTCAACTTTTTGAATTTTAGCTCCCAGATGCTGCACGGTTTCTTCGATATCTCCTAAACCAGTTGACCTAGAGCAATAAAGTTAAGTTGCCTGAATTCTAGATTAAATTATCTAACAACGTGCATTTATAGATTTTGTATCTAGATACAAACAAAAAAGTTCAACTTTTTGAATTTTAGCTCCCAGATGCTGCACGGTTTCTTCGATATCTCCCAAACCAGTTGACCTAGAGCAATAAAGTTAAGTTGCCTGAATTCTAGATTAAATTATCTAACAACGTGCATTTATAGATTTTGTATCTAGATACAAACAAAAAAGTTCAACTTTTTGAATTTTAGCTCCCAGATGCTGCACGGTTTCTTCGATATCTCCCAAACCAGTTGACCTACAGCGATATAATTAATTTTCCTGAATTCTAGATTAAATTATCTAACAACGTGCATTTATAGATTTTGTATCTAGATACAAACAAAAAAGTTCAACTTTTTGAATTTTAGCTCCCAGATGCTGCACGGTTTCTTCGATATATCCCAAACCAGTTGACCTACAGCGATATAATTAATTTTCCTGAATTCTAGATTAAATTATCTAACAACGTGCATTTATAGATTTTGTATCTAGATACAAACAAAAAAGTTCAACTTTTTGAATTTTAGCTCCCAGATGCTGCACGGTTTCTTCGATATCTCCCAAACCAGTTGACCTAGAGCAATAAAGTTAAGTTGCCTGAATTCTAGATTAAATTATCTAACAACGTGCATTTATAGATTTTGTATCTAGATACAAACAAAAAAGTTAAACTTTTTGAATTTTAGCTCCAGATGCTGCACGGTTTCTTCGATATCTCCCAAACCAGTTGACCTACAGCGATATAATTAATTTTCCTGAATTCTAGATTAAATTATCTAACAACGTGCATTTATAGATTTTGTATCTAGATACAAACAAAAAAGTTCAACTTTTTGAATTTTAGCTCCCAGATGCTGCACGGTTTCTTCGATATCTCCCAAACCAGTTGACCTAGAGCAATAAAGTTAAGTTGCCTGAATTCTAGATTAAATTATCTAACAACGTGCATTTATAGATTTTGTATCTAGATACAAACAAAAAAGTTCAACTTTTTGAATTTTAGCTCCCAGATGCTGCACGGTTTCTTCGATATCTCCTAAACCAGTTGACCTAGAGCAATAAAGTTAAGTTGCCTGAATTCTAGATTAAATTATCTAACAACGTGCATTTATAGATTTTGTATCTAGATACAAACAAAAAAGTTCAACTTTTTGAATTTTAGCTCCCATATGCTGCACGGTTTCTTCGATATCTCCTAAACCAGTTGACCTAGAGCAATAAAGTTAAGTTGCCTGAATTCTAGATTAAATTATCTAACAACGTGCATTTATAGATTTTGTATCTAGATACAAACAAAAAAGTTCAACTTTTTGAATTTTAGCTCCCAGATGCTGCACGGTTTCTTCGATATCTCCCAAACCAGGTGACCTAGAGCAATAAAGTTAAGTTGCCTGAATTCTAGATTAAATTATCTAACAACGTGCATTTATAGATTTTGTATCTAGATACAAACAAAAAAGTTCAACTTTTTGAATTTTAGCTCCCAGATGCTGCACGGTTTCTTCGATATCTCCCAAACCAGTTGACCTACAGCGATATAATTAACTTTCCTGAATTCTAGATTCATTTATCTAACAACGTGCATTTATAGATTTTGTATCTAGATACAAACAAAAAAGTTCAACTTTTTGAATTTTAGCTCCCAGATGCTGCACGGTTTCTTCGATATCTCCTAAACCAGTTGACCTAGAGCAATAAAGTTAAGTTGCCTGAATTCTAGATTAAATTATCTAACAACGTGCATTTATAGATTTTGTATCTAGATACAAACAAAAAAGTTCAACTTTTTTGAATTTTAGCTCCCAGATGCTGCACGGTTTCTTCGATATCTCCTAAACCAGTTGACCTAGAGCAATAAAGTTAAGTTGCCTGAATTCTAGATTAAATTATCTAACAACGTGCATTTATAGATTTTGTATCTAGATACAAACAAAAAAGATGAACTTTTTGAATTTTAGCTCCCAGATGCTGCACGGTTTCTTCGATATCTCCTAAACCAGTTGACCTAGAGCAATAAAGTTAAGTTGCCTGAATTCTAGATTAAATTATCTAACAACGTGCATTTATAGATTTTGTATCTAGATACAAACAAAAAAGTTCAACTTTTTGAATTTTAGCTCCCAGATGCTGCACGGTTTCTTCGATATCTCCCAAACCAGTTGACCTAGAGCAATAAAGTTAAGTTGCCTGAATTCTAGATTAAATTATCTAACAACGTGCATTTATAGATTTTGTATCTAGATACAAACAAAAAAGTTCAACTTTTTGAATTTTAGCTCCCAGATGCTGCACGGTTTCTTCGATATCTCCCAAACCAGTTGACCTACAGCGATATAATTAATTTTCCTGAATTCTAGATTAAATTATCTAACAACGTGCATTTATAGATTTTTTATCTAGATACAAACAAAAAAGTTCAACTTTTTGAATTTTAGCTCCCAGATGCTGCACGGTTTCTTCGATATCTCCCAAACCAGTTGACCTACAGCGATATAATTAATTTTCCTGAATTCTAGATTCATTTATCTAACAACGTGCATTTATAGATTTTGTATCTAGATACAAACAAAAAAGTTCAACTTTTTGAATTTTAGCTCCCAGATGCTGCACGGTTTCTTCGATATCTCCTAAACCAGTTGACCTAGAGCAATAAAGTTAAGTTGCCTGAATTCTAGATTAAATTATCTAACAACGTGCATTTATAGATTTTGTATCTAGATACAAACAAAAAAGTTCAACTTTTTTGAATTTTAGCTCCCAGATGCTGCACGGTTTCTTCGATATCTCCTAAACCAGTTGACCTAGAGCAATAAAGTTAAGTTGCCTGAATTCTAGATTAAATTATCTAACAACGTGCATTTATAGATTTTGTATCTAGATACAAACAAAAAAGTTCAACTTTTTGAATTTTAGCTCCCAGATGCTGCACGGTTTATTCGATATCTCCTAAACCAGTTGACCTAGAGCAATAAAGTTAAGTTGCCTGAATTCTAGATTAAATTATCTAACAACGTGCATTTATAGATTTTGTATCTAGATACAAACAAAAAAGTTCAACTTTTTGAATTTTAGCTCCCAGATGCTGCACGGTTTCTTCGATATCTCCCAAACCAGTTGACCTACAGCGATATAATTAATTTTTCTGAATTCTAGATTAAATTATGTAACAACGTGCATTTATAGATTTTGTATCTAGATACAAACAAAAAAGTTCAACTTTTTGAATTTTAGCTCCCAGATGCTGCACGGTTTCTTCGATATCTCCTAAACCAGTTGACCTAGAGCAATAAAGTTAAGTTGCCTGAATTCTAGATTAAATTATCTAACAACGTGCATTTATAGATTTTGTATCTAGATACAAACAAAAAAGTTCAACTTTTTGAATTTTAGCTCCCAGATGCTGCACGGTTTCTTCGATATCTCCCAAACCAGTTGACCTAGAGCAATAAAGTTAAGTTGCCTGAATTCTAGATTAAATTATCTAACAACGTGCATTTATAGATTTTGTATCTAGATACAAACAAAAAAGTTCAACTTTTTGAATTTTAGCTCCCAGATGCTGCACGGTTTCTTCGATATCTCCTAAACCAGTTGACCTAGAGCAATAAAGTTAAGTTGCCTGAATTCTAGATTAAATTATCTAACAACGTGCATTTATAGATTTTGTATCTAGATACAAACAAAAAAGTTCAACTTTTTGAATTTTAGCTCCCAGATGCTGCACGGTTTCTTCGATATCTCCCAAACCAGTTGACCTACAGCGATATAATTAATTTTCCTGAATTCTAGATTAAATTATCTAACAACGTGCATTTATAGATTTTGTATCTAGATACAAACAAAAAAGTTCAACTTTTTGAATTTTAGCTCCCAGATGCTGCACGGTTTCTTTGATATCTCCTAAACCAGTTGACCTAGAGCAATAAAGTTAAGTTGCCTGAATTCTAGATTAAATTATCTAACAACGTGCATTTATAGATTTTGTATCTAGATACAAACAAAAAAGTTCAACTTTTTGAATTTTAGCTCCCAGATGCTGCACGGTTTCTTCGATATCTCCTAAACCAGTTGACCTAGAGCAATAAAGTTAAGTTGCCTGAATTCTAGATTAAATTATCTAACAACGTGCATTTATAGATTTTGTATCTAGATACAAACAAAAAAGTTCAACTTTTTGAATTTTAGCTCCCAGATGCTGCACGGTTTCTTCGATATCTCCCAAACCAGTTGACCTACAGCGATATAATTAATTTTTCTGAATTCTAGATTAAATTATCTAACAACGTGCATTTATAGATTTTGTATCTAGATACAAACAAAAAATTCAACTTTTTGAATTTTAGCTCCCAGATGCTGCACGGTTTCTTCGATATCTCCTAAACCAGTTGACCTAGAGCAATAAAGTTAAGTTGCCTGAATTCTAGATTAAATTATCTAACAACGTGCATTTATAGATTTTGTATCTAGATACAAACAAAAAAGTTCAACTTTTTGAATTTTAGCTCCCAGATGCTGCACGGTTTCTTCGATATCTCCTAAACCAGTTGACCTAGAGCAATAAAGTTAAGTTGCCTGAATTCTAGATTAAATTATCTAACAACGTGCATTTATAGATTTTGTATCTAGATACAAACAAAAAAGTTCAACTTTTTGAATTTTAGCTCCCAGATGCTGCACGGTTTCTTCGATATCTCCCAAACCAGTTGACCTACAGCGATATAATTAATTTTTCTGAATTCTAGATTAAATTATCTAACAACGTGCATTTATAGATTTTGTATCTAGATACAAACAAAAAAGTTCAACTTTTTTGAATTTTAGCTCCCAGATGCTGCCCGGTTTCTTCGATATCTCCTAAACCAGTTGACCTAGAGCAATAAAGTTAAGTTGCCTGAATTCTAGATTAAATTATCTAACAACGTGCATTTATAGATTTTGTATCTAGATACAAACAAAAAAGTTCAACTTTTTGAATTTTAGCTCCCAGATGCTGCACGGTTTCTTCGATATCTCCTAAACCAGTTGACCTAGAACAATAAAGTTAAGTTGCCTGAATTCTAGATTAAATTATCTAACAACGTGCATTTATAGATTTTGTATCTAGATACAAACAAAAAAGTTCAACTTTTTGAATTTTAGCTCCCAGATGCTGCACGGTTTCTTCGATATCTCCCAAACCAGTTGACCTACAGCGATATAATTAATTTTTCTGAATTCTAGATTAAATTATCTAACAACGTGCATTTATAGATTTTGTATCTAGATACAAACAAAAAAGTTCAACTTTTTGAATTTTAGCTCCCAGATGCTGCACGGTTTCTTCGATATCTCCTAAACCAGTTGACCTAGAGCAATAAAGTTAAGTTGCCTGAATTCTAGATTAAATTATCTAACAACGTGCATTTATAGATTTTGTATCTAGATACAAACAAAAAAGTTCAACTTTTTGAATTTTAGCTCCCAGATGCTGCACGGTTTCTTCGATATATCCCAAACCAGTTGACCTACAGCGATATAATTAATTTTCCTGAATTCTAGATTAAATTATCTAACAACGTGCATTTATAGATTTTGTATCTAGATACAAACAAAAAAGTTCAACTTTTTGAATTTTAGCTCCCAGATGCTGCACGGTTTCTTCGATATCTCCCAAACCAGTTGACCTAGAGCAATAAAGTTAAGTTGCCTGAATTCTAGATTAAATTATCTAACAACGTGCATTTATAGATTTTGTATCTAGATACAAACAAAAAAGTTCAACTTTTTGAATTTTAGCTCCCAGATGCTGCACGGTTTCTTCGATATCTCCTAAACCAGTTGACCTAGAGCAATAAAGTTAAGTTGCCTGAATTCTAGATTAAATTATCTAACAACGTGCATTTATAGATTTTGTATCTAGATACAAACAAAAAAGTTCAACTTTTTGAATTATAGCTCCCAGATGCTGCACGGTTTCTTCGATATCTCCTAAACCAGTTGACCTAGAGCAATAAAGTTAAGTTGCCTGAATTCTAGATTAAATTATCTAACAACGTGCATTTATAGATTTTGTATCTAGATACAAACAAAAAAGTTCAACTTTTTGAATTTTAGCTCCCAGATGCTGCACGGTTTCTTCGATATCTCCTAAACCAGTTGACCTAGAGCAATAAAGTTAAGTTGCCTGAATTCTAGATTAAATTATCTAACAACGTGCATTTATAGATTTTGTATCTAGATACAAACAAAAAAGTTCAACTTTTTGAATTTTAGCTCCCAGATGCTGCACGGTTTCTTCGATATCTCCTAAACCAGTTGACCTAGAGCAATAAAGTTAAGTTGCCGGAATTCTAGATTAAATTATCTAACAACGTGCATTTATAGATTTTGTATCTAGATACAAACAAAAAAGTTCAACTTTTTGAATTTTAGCTCCCAGATGCTGCACGGTTTCTTCGATATCTCCTAAACCAGTTGACCTAGAGCAATAAAGTTAATTTGCTTGAATTCTAGATTAAATTATCTAACAACGTGCATTTATAGATTTTGTATCTAGATACAAACAAAAAAGTTCAACTTTTTGAATTTTAGCTCCCAGATGCTGCACGGTTTCTTCGATATCTCCTAAACCAGTTGACCTAGAGCAATAAAGTTAAGTTGCCTGAATTCTATATTAAATTATCTAACAACGTGCATTTATAGATTTTGTATCTAGATACAAACAAAAAAGTTCAACTTTTTGAATTTTAGCTCCCAGATGCTGCACGGTTTCTTCGATATCTCCTAAACCAGTTGACCTAGAGCAATAAAGTTAAGTTGCCTGAATTCTAGATTAAATTATCTAACAACGTGCATTTATAGATTTTGTATCTAGATACAAACAAAAAAGTTCAACTTTTTGAATTTTAGCTCCCAGATGCTGCACGGTTTCTTCGATATCTCCTAAACCAGTTGACCTAGAGCAATAAAGTTAAGTTGCCTGAATTCTAGATTAAATTATCTAACAACGTGCATTTATAGATTTTGTATCTAGATACAAACAAAAAAGTTCAACTTTTTGAATTTTAGCTCCCAGATGCTGCACGGTTTCTTCGATATCTCCTAAACCAGTTGACCTAGAGCAATAAAGTTACGTTGCCTGAATTCTAGATTAAATTATCTAACAAAGTGCATTTATAGATTTTGTAACTAGATACAAACAAAAAAGTTCAACTTTTTGAATTTTAGCTCCCAGATGCTGCACGGTTTCTTCGATATCTCCTAAACCAGTTGACCTAGAGCAATAAAGTTAAGTTGCCTGAATTCTAGATTAAATTATCTAACAACGTGCATTTATAGATTTTGTATCTAGATACAAACAAAAAAGTTCAACTTTTTGAATTTTAGCTCCCAGATGCTGCACGGTTTCTTCGATATCTCCTAAACCAGTTGACCTAGAGCAATAAAGTTAATTTTCTTGAATTCTAGATTAAATTATCTAACAACGTGCATTTATAGATTTTGTATCTAGATACAAACAAAAAAGTTAAACTTTTTGAATTTTAGCTCCCAGATGCTGCACGGTTTCTTCGATATCTCCTAAACCAGTTGACCTAGAGCAATAAAGTTAAGTTGCCTGAATTCTAGATTAAATTATCTAACAACGTGCATTTATAGATTTTGTATCTAGATACAAACAAAAAAGTTCAACTTTTTGAATTTTAGCTCCCAGATGCTGCACGGTTTCTTCGATATCTCCTAAACCAGTTGACCTAGAGCAATAAAGTTAATTTGCTTGAATTCTAGATTAAATTATCTAACAACGTGCATTTATAGATTTTGTATCTAGATACAAACAAAAAAGTTCAACTTTTTGAATTTTAGCTCCCAGATGCTGCACGGTTTCTTCGATATCTCCTAAACCAGTTGACCTAGAGCAATAAAGTTAATTTGCTTGAATTCTAGATTAAATTATCTAACAACGTGCATTTATAGATTTTGTATCTAGATACAAACAAAAAAGTTCAACTTTTTGAATTTTAGCTCCCAGATGCTGCACGGTTTCTTCGATATCTCCTAAGCCAGTTGACCTAGAGCAATAAAGTTAAGTTGCCTGAATTCTATATTAAATTATCTAACAACGTGCATTTATAGATTTTGTATCTAGATACAAACAAAAAAGTTCAACTTTTTGAATTTTAGCTCCCAGATGCTGCACGGTTTCTTCGATATCTCCTAAACCAGTTGACCTAGAGCAATAAAGTTAAGTTGCCTGAATTCTAGATTAAATTATCTAACAACGTGCATTTATAGATTTTGTATCTAGATACAAACAAAAAAGTTCAACTTTTTGAATTTTAGCTCCCAGATGCTGCACGGTTTCTTCGATATCTCCTAAACCAGTTGACCTAGAGCAATAAAGTTAAGTTGCCTGAATTCTAGATTAAATTATCTAACAACGTGCATTTATAGATTTTGTATCTAGATACAAACAAAAAAGTTCAACTTTTTGAATTTTAGCTCCCAGATGCTGCACGGTTTCTTCGATATCTCCTAAACCAGTTGACCTAGAGCAATAAAGTTAAGTTGCCTGAATTCTAGATTAAATTATCTAACAAAGTGCATTTATAGATTTTGTATCTAGATACAAACAAAAAAGTTCAACTTTTTGAATTTTAGCTCCCAGATGCTGCACGGTTTCTTCGATATCTCCTAAACCAGTTGACCTAGAGCAATAAAGTTAAGTTGCCTGAATTCTAGATTAAATTATCTAAGAACGTGCATTTATAGATTTTGTATCTAGATACAAACAAAAAAGTTCAACTTTTTGAATTTTAGCTCCCAGATGCTGCACGGTTTCTTCGATATCTCCTAAACCAGTTGACCTAGAGCAATAAAGTTAATTTGCTTGAATTCTAGATTAAATTATCTAACAACGTGCATTTATAGATTTTGTATCTAGATACAAACAAAAAAGTTAAACTTTTTGAATTTTAGCTCCCAGATGCTGCACGGTTTCTTCGATATCTCCTAAACCAGTTGACCTAGAGCAATAAAGTTAAGTTGCCTGAATTCTAGATTAAATTATCTAACAACGTGCATTTATAGATTTTGTATCTAGATACAAACAAAAAAGTTCAACTTTTTGAATTTTAGCTCCCAGATGCTGCACGGTTTCTTCGATATCTCCTAAACCAGTTGACCTAGAGCAATAAAGTTAAGTTGCCTGAATTCTAGATTAAATTATCTAACAACGTGCATTTATAGATTTTGTATCTAGATACAAACAAAAAAGTTCAACTTTTTGAATTTTAGCTCCCAGATGCTGCACGGTTTCTTCGATATCTCCTAAACCAGTTGACCTAGAGCTATAAAGTTAAGTTGCCTGAATTCTAGATTAAATTATCTAACAACGTGCATTTATAGATTTTGTATCTAGATACAAACAAAAAAGTTCAACTTTTTGAATTTTAGCTCCCAGATGCTGCACGGTTTCTTCGATATCTCCTAAACCAGTTGACCTAGAGCAATAAAGTTAAGTTGCCTGAATTCTAGATTAAATTATCTAACAACGTGCATTTATAGATTTTGTATCTAGATACAAACAAAAAAGTTCAACTTTTTGAATTTTAGCTCCCAGATGCTGCACGGTTTCTTCGATATCTCCTAAACCAGTTGACCTAGAGCAATAAAGTTAAGTTGCCTGAATTCTAGATTAAATTATCTAACAACGTGCATTTATAGATTTTGTATCTAGATACAAACAAAAAAGTTCAACTTTTTGAATTTCAGCTCCCAGATGCTGCACGGTTTCTTCGATATCTCCTAAACCAGTTGACCTAGAGCAATAAAGTTAAGTTGCCTGAATTCTAGATTAAATTATCTAACAACGTGCATTTATAGATTTTGTATCTAGATACAAACAAAAAAGTTCAACTTTTTGGATTTTAGCTCCCAGATGCTGCACGGTTTCTTCGATATCTCCTAAACCAGTTGACCTAGAGCAATAAAGTTAAGTTGCCTGAATTCTAGATTAAATTATCTAACAACGTGCATTTATAGATTTTGTATCTAGATACAAACAAAAAAGTTCAACTTTTTGAATTTTAGCTCCCAGATGCTGCACGGTTTCTTCGATATCTCCTAAACCAGTTGACCTAGAGCAATAAAGTTAAGTTGCCTGAATTCTAGATTAAATTATCTAACAACGTGCATTTATAGATTTTGTATCTAGATACAAACAAAAAAGTTCAACTTTTTGAATTTTAGCTCCCAGATGCTGCACGGTTTCTTCGATATCTCCTAAACCAGTTGACCTAGAGCAATAAAGTTAAGTTGCCTGAATTCTAGATTAAATTATCTAACAACGTGCATTTATAGATTTTGTATCTAGATACAAACAAAAAAGTTCAACTTTTTGAATTTTAGCTCCCAGATGCTGCACGGTTTCTTCGATATCTCCTAAACCAGTTGACCTAGAGCAATAAAGTTAAGTTGCCTGAATTCTAGATTAAATTATCTAACAACGTGCATTTATAGATTTTGTATCTAGATACAAACAAAAAAGTTCAACTTTTTGAATTTTAGCTCCCAGATGCTGCACGGTTTCTTCGATATCTCCTAAACCAGTTGACCTAGAGCAATAAAGTTAAGTTGCCTGAATTCTAGATTAAATTATCTAACAACGTGCATTTATAGATTTTGTATCTAGATACAAACAAAAAAGTTCAACTTTTTGGATTTTAGCTCCCAGATGCTGCACGGTTTCTTCGATATCTCCTAAACCAGTTGACCTAGAGCAATAAAGTTAAGTTGCCTGAATTCTAGATTAAATTATCTAACAACGTGCATTTATAGATTTTGTATCTAGATACAAACAAAAAAGTTCAACTTTTTGAATTTTAGCTCCCAGATGCTGCACGGTTTCTTCGATATCTCCTTAACCAGTTGACCTAGAGCAATAAAGTTAAGTTGCCTGAATTCTAGATTAAATTATCTAACAACGTGCATTTATAGATTTTGTATCTAGATACAAACAAAAAAGTTCAACTTTTTGAATTTTAGCTCCCAGATGCTGCACGGTTTCTTCGATATCTCCTAAACCAGTTGACCTAGAGCAATAAAGTTAAGTTGCCTGAATTCTTGATTAAATTATCTAACAACGTGCATTTATAGATTTTGTATCTAGATACAAACAAAAAAGTTCAACTTTTTGAATTTTAGCTCCCAGATGCTGCACGGTTTCTTCGATATCTCCTAAACCAGTTGACCTAGAGCAATAAAGTTAAGTTGCCTGAATTCTAGATTAAATTATCTAACAACGTGCATTTATAGATTTTGTATCTAGATACAAACAAAAAAGTTCAACTTTTTGAATTTTAGCTCCCAGATCCTGCACGGTTTCTTCGATATCTCCTAAAAAAGTTGACCTAGAGCAATAAAATTAAGTTGCCTGAATTCTAGATTAAATTATCTAACAACGTGCATTTATAGATTTTGTATCTAGATACAAACAAAAAAGTTCAACTATTTGAATTTTAACTCCCAGATGCTGCACGGTTTCTTCGATATCTCCTAAACCAGTTAACCTAGAGCAATAAAGGTAAGTTGCCTGAATTCTAGATTAAATTATCTAACAACGTGCATTTATAGATTTTGTATCTAGATACAAACAAAAAAATTCAACTTTTTGAATTTTAGCTCCCAGATGCTGCAGGGTTTCTTCGATATCTCCTAAACCAGTTGACCTAGAGCAATAAAGTTAAGTTGCCTGAATTCAAGATTAAATTATCTAACAAATGCACAAATAGATTTTGTATCTAGATACAAACAAAAAAGTTCAACTTTTTGAATTTTAGCTCCCAGATGCTGCACGGTTTCTTCGATATCTCCTAAACCAGTTGACCTAGAGCAATAAAGTTAAGTTGCCTGAATTCTAGATTAAATTATCTAACAACGTGCATTTATAGATTTTGTATCTAGATACAAACAAAAAAGTTCAACTTTTTGAATTTTAGCTCCCAGATGCTGCACGGTTTCTTCGATACCTCCTAAAGCAGTTGACCTAGAGCAATAAAGTTAAGTTGCCTGAATTCTAGATTAAATTATCTAACAACGTGCATTTATAGATTTTGTATCTAGATACAAACAAAAAAGTTCAACTTTTTGAATTTTAGCTCCCAGATGCTGCACGGTTTCTTCGATATCTCCTAAACCAGTTGACCTAGAGCAATAAAGTTAAGTTGCCTGAATTCTAGATTAAATTATCTAACAACGTGCATTTATAGATTTTGTATCTAGATACAAACAAAAAAGTTCAACTTTTTGAATTTTAGCTCCCAGATGCTGCACGGTTTCTTCGATATCTCCTAAACCAGTTGACCTAGAGCAATAAAGTTAAGTTGCCCGAATTCTAGATTAAATTATCTAACAACGTGCATTTATAGATTTTGTATCTAGATACAAACAAAAAAGTTCAACTTTTTGAATTTTAGCTCCCAGATGCTGCACGGTTTCTTCGATATCTCCTAAACCAGTTGACCTAGAGCAATAAAGTTAAGTTGCCTGAATTCTAGATTAAATTATCTAACAACGTGCATTTATAGATTTTGTATCTAGATACAAACAAAAAAGTTCAACTTTTTGAATTTTAGCTCCCAGATGCTGCACGGTTTCTTCGATATCTCCTAAACCAGTTGACCTAGAGCAATAAAGTTAAGTTGCCTGAATTCTAGATTAAATTATCTAACAACGTGCATTTATAGATTTTGTATCTAGATACAAACAAAAAAGTTCAACTTTTTGAATTTTAGCTCCCAGATGCTGCACGGTTTCTTCGATATCTCCTAAACCAGTTGACCTAGAGCAATAAAGTTAAGTTGCCTGAATTCTAGATTAAATTATCTAACAACGTGCATTTATAGATTCTCCTAAACCAGTTGACCTAGAGCAATAAAGTTAAGTTGCCTGAATTCTAGATTACATTATCTAACAACGTGCATTTATAGATTTTGTATCTAGATACAAACAAAAAAGTTCAACTTTTTGAATTTTAGCTCCCAGATGCTGCACGGTTTCTTCGATATCTCCTAAACCAGTTGACCTAGAGCAATAAAGTTAAGTTGCCTGAATTCTAAATTAAATTATCTAACAACGTGCATTTGTAGATTTTGTATCTAGATACAAACAAAAAAGTTCAACTTTTTGAATTTTAGCTCCCAGATGCTGCACGGTTTCTTCGATATCTCCTAAACCAGTTGACCTAGAGCAATAAGGTTAAGTTGCCTGAATTCTAGATTAAATTATCTAACAACGTGCATTTATAGATTTTGTATCTAGATACAAACAAAAAAGTTCAACTTTTTGAATTTTAGCTCCCAGATGCTGCACGGTTTCTTCGATACCTCCTAAAGCAGTTGACCTAGAGCAATAAAGTTAAGTTGCCTGAATTCTAGATTAAATTATCTAACAACGTGCATTTATAGATTTTGTATCTAGATACAAACAAAAAAGTTCAACTTTTTGAATTTTAGCTCCCAGATGCTGCACGGTTTCTTCGATATCTCCTAAACCAGTTGACCTAGAGCAATAAAGTTAAGTTGCCTGAATTCTAGATTAAATTATCTAACAACGTGCATTTATAGATTTTGTATCTAGATACAAACAAAAAAGTTCAACTTTTTGAATTTTAGCTCCCAGATGCTGCACGGTTTCTTCGATATCTCCTAAACCAGTTGACCTAGAGCAATAAAGTTAAGTTGCCCGAATTCTAGATTAAATTATCTAACAACGTGCATTTATAGATTTTGTATCTAGATACAAACAAAAAAGTTCAACTTTTTGAATTTTAGCTCCCAGATGCTGCACGGTTTCTTCGATATCTCCTAAACCAGTTGACCTAGAGCAATAAAGTTAAGTTGCCTGAATTCTAGATTAAATTATCTAACAACGTGCATTTATAGATTTTGTATCTAGATACAAACAAAAAAGTTCAACTTTTTGAATTTTAGCTCCCAGATGCTGCACGGTTTCTTCGATATCTCCTAAACCAGTTGACCTAGAGCAATAAAGTTAAGTTGCCTGAATTCTAGATTAAATTATCTAACAACGTGCATTTATAGATTTTGTATCTAGATACAAACAAAAAAGTTCAACTTTTTGAATTTTAGCTCCCAGATGCTGCACGGTTTCTTCGATATCTCCTAAACCAGTTGACCTAGAGCAATAAAGTTAAGTTGCCTGAATTCTAGATTAAATTATCTAACAACGTGCATTTATAGATTCTCCTAAACCAGTTGACCTAGAGCAATAAAGTTAAGTTGCCTGAATTCTAGATTACATTATCTAACAACGTGCATTTATAGATTTTGTATCTAGATACAAACAAAAAAGTTCAACTTTTTGAATTTTAGCTCCCAGATGCTGCACGGTTTCTTCGATATCTCCTAAACCAGTTGACCTAGAGCAATAAAGTTAAGTTGCCTGAATTCTAAATTAAATTATCTAACAACGTGCATTTGTAGATTTTGTATCTAGATACAAACAAAAAAGTTCAACTTTTTGAATTTTAGCTCCCAGATGCTGCACGGTTTCTTCGATATCTC